>OY997274.1:139975965-141455965 GCA_963921465.1 Triticum timopheevii | reverse complement strand
CCCCCGAACGAGACTCGGGGGCTGCCTTTTGCTGACCAATTTATTGCGTCCATATTTCACATCACTTTACTACCGAACCCGGCTGCCGGCTCGACTAGCTCAACCCGGGGGCTCGGGGGCTGGCCGGCTTGATCACCACCCCGTCTCTTTACTTGGTGATTCCTGATAAAGTTAGGATGCCGCGGTCCCCCACTTCGCCCTAAAACCGCAGATCCAGCTCTGGCTAACGGCGGGCAAGCACAACGGGCTAAAGCTCCCCTACGATTCATACACTAAGTCAAAGCCGCCGGGTCGACCAACCCGGCCCGACGCTCATCAACTAAGTTAGCCGCACGACCGGCTTCTCACTAACCGGCCAAGCCGGATTGCTGCCAGCCGGCCCAGTGGGTGTTTCGCTCGCGCTCAACGCTTCTAAGAACCCAACTCCTGCGGCCGCCTCTCGAAGAGACGAACTCCTTGTCATGGACGGGAGCCTCGGCCGTCTGACTCGCGGGGGGGGGGGGGGGGGAGTTTCAGAGAGTTGCAACACATGAAATAAGTTCGAAAAAAGCAGAAGGCAAAAAGCAAATAAACACTCACAACATTTACACATAAATGTTTCAAGCAAAGGCCCACGGCCCGAGTTCATTACACCCTGAAAACCCCCAGTGGGTGGGTGGACCTGCTACTTAACAAAATTGTCTACAAAGATTCTCAGGCATTCCCAGCGCCGCGTCGTGACGTCGACGGCTCCCCCCGGCCGGCCTCCGGGTCCAGCAAAGCACCGGTGTCCTCTTCAGCTTCCGCGTCGCCGTAGACGCCCGTCTCCTTCGAGCTGCCCTCCGGGTCGCGAAGAAGCAAGCCGTAGTCGTCGCCATCCATGACCGCGCCGTATTCCGTCCGCTCCGGATGGAACTCGTTGTGGAAGGCGAACTCGGCGATATACCTGGCCCGGGAGGCGACCCGGCTGGCCTGCTCCTGCAGCAACTGCTCCGAGCCAACGCGCTGACCCATCAGCGCATCCAGCTGAAGATCCGGATGCCAAGACAGCGCGATCCAGAGCGCCATCTCAGCACCGGCCTAGGCGGCAGAAATGCGCCAGTCGCTAAGGTGATCCGGGCCCATCTCCAACCAGCGCGCCAGGCGCGAGAAGCTGTGCGGATGGACGGAGTCTGGCCACAAGGCCGCTGTCATCGCAGTGCTGGCTCGAGACAGCCACTCCATCTGCGTCCCCAAGACCCGCAGCCGGGCCTCAGCAGCGGCAATGATCTCCGGGAAAGTCCAGTCCGTCAGCGGATCCGTTCCGGACCCAACAATGCCGGTCGGGTCGCGCTGATAGCGGTCAGCTTCCTCCGCCAGCCGCTGCGTCTCCGGAAAGGCCCCTGCAGCCAAAAAAGAAGCAAGTCAGAAGAGCAACCAAGAAGAAAGGGCCGGGTCCCGACCCAGCAAACAACGAAGAAGCAACACTTACTGGAGAAAGACTCTTCCAGGTGTTGCGCCTCGAGCAACGTACCATGTCGCTCCCGCTCCAAGACACGGTCCCGCCTTAAGAAGCTCCACCTCGGCCTCGAGGCGGCTTTTGTGGCCTGCCAGCTGATCGTGCAGCCGGTTGGCCTTGTCAAGAGACCGCCGGGCCGCGGCCGCCTCCGCCTTCGCCTGCGCCACCTCGACGCCGAGACGGTCGGAATCAGCAACAAGCCGGTCATAGTGATGACCAGCCTGGAACAGCCGGGTCCGCCAAGACGACACCTCGGCTGCGAAGAAGATGAACTCAACAGAAAGAAAAAGAGAAGACCTAAGATTTGGCCCAACTGTTACACAGTTGGCCTGAATCTCAGGGGCTACACCTAGTGGGTGCGTTAGCGCGCCCCCACTAGAAGAAAAGAGCACAACAAAGTACCTGTGGCGACGCGAAGCTCCTCCTCGTTGGAGGCGAGCTGCTCCTTGAGCTCCCGGTGCTTGTCCAGGAGCCGGTTGAAGGAGGCAACCCGGAAGGCGTCAAGGTGCTGAAAAAGAAGACCAAAGTCAACACAAGGCCAACGCTCGTAAGGTTCGGCCCAACTACTACATAGTTGGCCCGAACCTCGGGGGCTACACCCAGTGGGTGCGCTGGCGTGCCCCCACAAAGATGAAATCACAAGAAAGCAAGAAGGATAGAAGAACTTACCAAGACGGCGCGCTCCAGGTCGCGCATCCGCTCCACCTCGGCCTGGGCAGAGGCCTCAAGCTGCTCTGTCCGACCTTGAAGGTGGCGGCTAACGGCGTCCAGCGCCGCCTCCTCTTGGGTCTGGCGCCCAAAGACGGTCGCTCCCCCACTTCGCTCGGGCGGCGGCACGGCGGCTCGGTGCCCTCCCGGGCGGAGCACCAAGGCACGCCCACCGCTGGCCGCTTGCAATGCGGCCAGCACCTCCTCCGATGCCCCTCCCGGCGTCGTCACCTCCTCGGACGCCGGGACGCCCTGCATCGCCACCTCAGGCACCGCCGCCTGTGGTGCCTCCTCCACAACCTGCGGTGCCTCCTCCAAAGCAACGCCGCCTGTCGTGGTATTCTCACGGGGGGTTGCAAGACGACATATGCCACAAGGTGGCTTCGTGTGAGGGCAAGACTGCTGCTGATAGGCCCAGGAGCGGGTATGCGAGTAGCACATGGTAGTTTACCCAGGTTCGGGGCTCTCCGGAGAGATAATACCCCTACTCCTGCATGTCTGAGTATATCTGGTATATCTGGTACAGAGTGCTCCTGGAGCTGTATCTGAGGTCAGTGCCATAGGCATCTGGCCTCGTATATGCCTCATATGTGGCATGCTAGTGGCCGACCATGCTCATGGCCGTGAGCATGCATGTGGGTGCTCATGCGTGAGTCCCTCTCCTGATGGATGGATGGAGCTAGCTTATATAGGCATGGCTAGCTTGATATGTAAGCTATGTGGGTAGCTTAGGAAGTAAGCTAGGTAGGCATGGTGGGGTGTCATCCTTGTCCCCTGGGTCACTTCATAAATAGTGCCAGGGGACAAGTGACACTGTACATGATGGCTGGGGTGTCACGTGAACAGTGCCAGGTACGGTCGTCACGTCGGGGTCGAGTCGGGCTGCAGTCGGCAGTCGGCTGGTTGGCGTAGTCGGCAGCCCACAGTCGGCCTGGGCGGCCGGGGAGTCGGCAGCCAGCAGTCGGCCTGGTGGCGCAGTCGGCAGCCAGCAGTCGACCTGGTGGTGCAGTCGGCAGCCAACAGTTGGCCTGGGCGGCCGGGGAGTCGGCAGCCAACAGTCGGCCAGGTGGCGCAGTCGGCAGCCAGCAGTCGGCCTGATGGTGCAGTTAGCAGCCAGCAGTCAGCAGCCGGCCGGGTAGTTGGACTGAGAGGCTTTGCTAGCCCCGATGTCTTGAAATATCGTCTTGCCGTCTTCGGGGTATCCGTGTCCAATTACTCCGACAGTAGCCCCCAAGACTCCGGGCAACTTGGCAAAGTTGGGCGGAGGTTTTTTGGCGAGTATTCGTGGAAATGATCATGAAAAAAGACAAAGTTAGTCCATGCAGATATATCAAATGATTGCTTTCAGCATTGCAAGTTTTAAGCGGAGGGTGCCTACTCGGTTTCGTCCGAGCCCCCTTAATCTTTTTCGTGTTCCCTCCGCTTTTTGGCTTGTGCTCTCGATCGCCGGACAGCCGCTCTGCGGTCTGTGGCTGAGAGTGGGCCGCGAAGTGGAGTGTACAGTACTCAGAGTCTGGGAGCAGATTCAACCGAGTAGATATTTGTAAAGGAAACGGTCGGGTTGCCCAAAGCGTTTTTCTTTCCAGACGTTTTTCGCGTGGGTGGCCTCCAGCGATCACTCTTGCCAGTCGGACAGCCGCTCTGCGGTCTGCGACTGAGAGTGGGCCTTTGGTATCGCGCACGCTACTAAGCCATCTGCGGAAACTAACGTCTCAGGCCAAGCGGCCAGCCCCCGGGCCAACTCTGGCTGGCGCCGGGGTGAACAGTGATGCAACTGTAATGAAATGCGGAGATAGTTCCCCGAGCATCGCTCGGGGTTATCCGTACTTGCGTGATGTAAAAATATGCAGGTGAGGAGCTCACATTGATTTTCGTGTAGCCGAGGTGGAGTTTGCCGAAGACATCCGGCGCGGCTCGGCGCTCGTGGAGTGCGTCGGCGCACCCGCTGGGTGTGGCCTTCGAGCCCCCGGGTGCTTGAAGGGGGGGTCCCGGCCGGTCAGGCTCGACCGGCCAGGCGGCGAGGCGTCTTGCAACGCCCTTTTTCTTCTTCTTCTTTTTTTCTCTTCTGCCGGCTGCTGGCAACCGAACAAAACTCTTCTCTTGTCTGCAATCTTCGCGGGGGCGCGCCAGCGCACCCGCTTGGTGTAGTCCCCGAGATTCGGGCCGACTGCTGAGCAGTCGGGCCGGATCTCCCGGCAACTACTATGTCTTTTCTTCGCGTGGGCGCGTCAGCGCACTCGCTGGGTGTAGCCTCCGAGATTCGGGCCGACTGCTGAGCAGTCGGGCCGGATCTCCCGGCAACTACTTTGTCTTCTCTTCACGGGGGCGCGTCAGCGCACCCGCTGGGTGTAGCCCCCGAGATTCGAGCCGACTGCTGAGCAGTCGGGCCGGATCTCCCGGCGACTACTTTGTCTTCTTCTCTTTTCTATTTGTCCACCGACTGCTGGTAGCCGGACGGACACGTTTCTTTTTTCTCAGCACCTGACCACTTTCTCAGCCGGACGCGATGCTCTTTTTTTTTCAGTCGGCTGTGTGCAGTCGGACACACTCCAGCCGGCCTCAAGCATCCGACCTTTAACCTTTTCAGCTAGCAGTCGGCCTCCACTTTTCTCTCCCTTTTTTTAAAGCCGGCCTCTGATTTTTCCAGCCGGCTCTATGCGAGCAGCCGGCCCCCGCTTCTCTCTCTCACCCGGCCCCTTCTTCTTTTTTTCTTCTTCTTTTTTCTTTCAGCCGAATAGTCGGCCTCGTCTCTTCTTTCTCTTCTTGGGCAGCCGGCCCTGCGAGGGCGCCAGTCGGCGCGAGGCGGGAGGTGGACGGGCACGCGGACGCCGGCTGGAGCGGCGAGGCGGTCAAGGCGGCGCGAGGCGGGAGCCGGCCAAGGCGGCGCGGGGCGGCCGGCCGAAGCACCGCGACCCGGCAGTCGGCACGGGAGGCCAGGCAGGGCCGCAGCCGGCGCGGCGTGGTCGGAGCCAGCCCGCACGGGGGCTGAGGTGAGGCGGGGCGGTCGGGGCGCGCAGCCACGCGGGCAGGGCGGACGCTGGCCCGCGGACGCACTAGCGGGCGGAGTCGGCGCGGCGCGGTCGAAGCCGGCCTGGGGCGAAGCGAGGCGGCCGGGCGGAGCCGCCGGCGCACAGGGGCGGCCGGATCAGGCGCGGCGCGGAAGGAGCTGGACCCGGCCCTGCGGGCGTAGGTGGCGAGCCGGCAGGTGCTGGGGGAGCCGGACCGGAACGAACAGCCGGCCCGCCCGAAGCCGTCAGGCGGCCGGAATGACGGGTCGTGGGCCGAGTCCACGAACCCGCGCGGGAGCCGGTACGCCATGGGCGCGCGAAGGGGAGGCCGGGCGCGGCCGGATGGCGCGCACTCGGCCGGGCGCGGCCAGACAGCGGAAGGAGATCCGGCCGGTGCGGGGCGAGGCGGAGCCGGCCGCGGACGCGGAGCACCCGGCCGTGGCCCGAGGCGGAGCCAGTCGGAGAAGGGGCGGCTAGCGGGGCCCGAGCAGGTGGCTAGCCGGAGGCCGTTGGCGGCGCTCGCGGGACGCCCAGGCCGCCAGTCGGAGCAGAGGGAGGGGCTCTCCGGGGCGCAGCAGCACGAGCGTACTGGGGTGAGGAGCGCGACCCGCAGCGGCGGAGTGGCGCGATGCAGGCGGGGCCGGCGAGCGGCTGGGCCTACACAGCGCGCGGCGCGCGGGTGCACCGCAGGCCGGGGAAGCGGAGTGCGCGGGCGCAGCCCGAACTGCAGTGGAGGAGCGGAGCTTGAGCAGGCGCAGGTGCGCGTAGGCGGTGGAGGCGCTCGCGGGGCGTAAGAGCACGAGAGCGGTCCGTCAGAGGCAGCAGCTTGCTGGCGGGATGCAGCCGCGGCCGCTGTGTCCACGGGCGCCTGTGCCCGGAAGCACTTGCGAGCAGAACAGGGAGGCATGAGAGGAAGTGAAGCAAAGGGAGGCAGAGCTCTTTGCATCACCGGCCGCGCGGCCACCGCGTCAAGCCTGGATTTGGCTAGTGCACGGGCAGAGCCGACTCGCAACCGGCCAACGTACATGCAAAGCATGGGCAGGGTACGAGAAATGTCTGAATAGTGTAAGACCACCATCCGGCCATTATCTGGCTAGCGTACAACTATGGCATGGGATTATTTGGGTGGTGCATGGGTAGTGTTTTGCTAGTGTATTTGGCTAATGGTTTGACCATTGTTGACTCGCATCTAGCTAGCTTGCATTGATAGTATATGGAGGGGCGAGCGCTCGTGTGTCGGCCAAAGCAAGGCGCAACACGAAGGGAAGCAAACGCAAGCGGCGCGTGGATGGCCACGGTCGACCGAAACGAGGCCCCGCGCGCGGCGCACGCGCGGTCGGATAGCCGGCGCCGTAACGGTGGTGATAACGAAAGTGGCGAGGCCGACGACGAGGACGTGCCACCCCTCGCGTCCGCTCCGGGGGCGGGTCGATGTCGAGCCCCCGAGCGCTACCGGAGAGACGGCGTGACGCCGCGGCGGAGGCGATGAAAAAAAAGGGTCCCGCCCGGACAGCGAAACCAGCAGCAGCGCGGTAGCATAGTACCGCCCCACGGTGGGCGCCAAATGTCGTGGTATTCTCACGGGGGGGGGGGGGTGCAAGACGACATATGCCACAAGGTGGCTTCGTGTGAGGGCAAGACTGCTGCTGATAGGCCCAGGAGCAGGTATGCGAGTAGCACGCGGTAGTTTACCCAGGTTCGGGGCTCTCCGGAGAGATAATACCCCTACTCCTGCATGTCTGAGTATATCTGGTATATCTGGTACTAAGTGCTCCTAGAGCTGTATATGAGGTCAGTGCCATAGGCATCTGGCCTCGTATATGCCTCATATGTGGCATGCTAGTGGCCGGCCATGCTCATGGCCGTGAGCATGCATGTGGGTGCTCATGCGTGAGTCCCTCTCCTGATGGATGGATGGAGCTAGCTTATATAGGCATGGCTAGCTTGATATGTAAGCTATGTGGGTAGCTTAGGAAGTAAGCTAGGTAGGCATGGTGGGGTGTCATCCTTGTCCCCTGGGTCACTTCATAAATAGTGCCAGGGGACAAGTGACACTGTACATGATGGCTGGGGTGTCACGTGAACAGTGCCAGGTACGGTCGTCACGTCGGGGTCGCGTCGGGCTGCAGTCGGCAGTCGGCTGGTTGGCGTAGTCGGCAGCCCACAGTCGGCCTGGGCGGCCGGGGAGTCGGCAGCTAGCAGTCGGCCTGGTGGCGCAGTCGGCAGCCACCAGTCGGCCTGGTGGTGCAGTCGGCAGCCAACAGTCGGCCTGGACGGCCGGGGAGTCGGCAGCCAGCAGTCGGCCTGGTGGCGCAGTCGGCAGCCAGTAGTCGGCCTGGTGGTGCAGTCAGCAGCCAGCAGTCAGCAGCCGGCCGGGTAGTTGGACTGAGGGGCTTTGCTAGCCCCGATGTCTTGAAATATCGTCTTGCCGTCTTCGGGGTATCCGTGTCCAACTACTCCGACATCGCCTCCACCACCATTGGTCCCCGCACGCTCAACCATGTCGGCCCGCGGCGGGATTCCGTCCCCCACTTTCACGACCTCCCGGTCGAGGACCACCACCTCAGCCCGGCCTCCGCGGCCGCGCTCCCTCAGTGTCGACGGCTCGAAAACCATCGCCGCCGCCACCGTGCCCTCCGGCATCTTGCGCCAGGCCAGCTCCGCGCCGCCTCGCGCCCATGCCGCCGCCGCGTCGGTCCAAGCCCGGACCAACGCCGCCTCCAACTCCGCCTCAGCCAGGTTCCTGTCCCGCCAGGCCAAGGCCTCGGCGTCATCCGGGTCCAGGCCGAGGTCCGAGTTGCCCCGTCCCTCCTCCCCGGCCAGGCCGGCGAGGTCGGACCGGCTCCTACGGAACGCGGCCCCCTCGGCGGCCGCGGCCTCCGCCGCCGCCCTCGCCAGCGCGATCGGCGACCTGAAGAAAAAAGAAGAATGAGCAAACGCAAGACAAGGCTGGCCCAAGAAATCAGGGCGCAAGCAAGAAACAAGACTTACCATGACAAGACTGGGACCGGTGTCGGCTTCCCGTGTGCTTCGAGGCCCGGGGTCGCGGCACGACGTTGTCCTTCCCGTGCGGGCGGCTCGACGCCGTCCCATGCGAGGGCCCGGCTCCGCCCGCCTCGCCGCCTTCTCCGTCCAACGCTGCTACATCAACAACTGGCATCAGCGTCGCCAACGCCGCAACACGACCAAACGATCCAAGACAAATGAAGAAGAGAAAGACTCGAAGCTTACCCGTGCGACGCCTAGCGCCGGCGTCGGACTCGGCCACCTCCTTGCCGCCGTGAGCTGCGTGCTCCCCTGGTGCCACCGGTGCCACCTGCAACGGAGCCCGGGCGTAAGGGTGCTGGCTCGCGTTCAGAAGAATCTCCCGCGACGTGTCAGGACAAATGAGAAGATGCGCGGCAGAAACGTAGCAAGACCAGATGCTCACCTGCGGCGCCGGGTTCACCTGGCTATACGGCGCCTTGCCAAATTGCCAGTCCTCTCCAAGGTTGGCCTTGGAGATGTCGTTCATGCCTCGCGTGACCTGCTCCGCAGACAGCCATGTGGATCCCATCCGGTTGGGATCCTGAAGCCCGATCATCTCGCCGATGAGGCAGGAGCGCCTCTGAAGCGGGAGAACCCGGCGGGTGATGAACACGACAAGGAGCTCAGTGCCAGTGAGCCCCTCCTGCGTCCTCATCACCGTGACCCGCTCGCAGAGGTTAACAATCTCCTGCAACGGGTGATGAAGTCATGTACCTAGGGTAGGGTCATGGACCTGTCCAAGGTACCCTCCCCAAGGACATCTTTAGAAGAAGCCATCTTCCAGTCGACCTAGAGGGACTCCACTCGACTGACTGGAAGATGTTCGATGAACTTGAAGACACTCGACCATGAAGACTCACTCGACCACCAGGAGTTCAAGATCTACTCTGTATCCAAACGGTCTGTAATTAAGTAGTCTTTATGGTCACGATGACACTTTATGTAGGGCGTTACCAATAACGCCAGGCCTTAATGTACTTTAAACCCTCCGCTACGTGGGCTGGCTGGGGTCTTGGCGTCCTCTATATAAGCCACCCCCTCCACTGGCAGAAGGGTTCGCACCCCTGTAACTCTCACACATATAATCCAGTCGACCGCCTCCGGGCACCGAGACGTAGGGTTGTTACTTCCTCTGAGAAGGGCCCGAACTCGTAAAACTCTTGTGTGCACAACTACTCCATAGCTAGGATCTTGCCTCTCCTTAGTACCCCCCTACATTACTGTCAGACTTAGAACCACGATAGTTGGCGCCCACCGTGGGGCAGGTGTCTTAGCGACTTATTGGAGAAGTTGCAATTTTTCCGATTCCCATCATCATGGTTTCAGGTGGAGTTTTGGTTGAGGGCGGCGAGATCCGTCTCGACGCACTCACGTTCGTCGCCGACGACTCTGCCTGGCTGCAGGAGGCTCCGCTCGACGTTGACGCGCTCCCAGTCTGCGGAGCTACGCACTTTCGAGCATGCGTCCGTGGTGTCCTTCTGCGGCAACCGTCGACCCAGTATCGGCCGGTTTTTGTGTCATCCTCCCTCCCAGCTTCCCATCGGCGTAAGCGCTCCGGTCGGTCGAGGCTTCAGCGGTGGGTGAGGCACGCGGTGGCTCGCCAGTCGACCACCGCCCAAGTCGCGGCAATCGAGCCCGACGAATCTCTCTATGGCCTGTTCGACCTGTCGACTGGCTCCATAGAGACTGCATCCGAGTGCGACAGCAGTGATCCAGCGGCGGAGATCCTGATGGTCAATGGACCGCACGTTTCCCCTGGCTTTCCTGGTGCCGAGGGAGGCAACGGCGGAGGCGATCCGTCGCACGTCCATGAGGAATACCTCCCCGAGCCCCTCAATTTGCAGCAGAGGGAAGAGCTTCGCCGCCGGAACATGGATGCGCTTCACACTCCGATCGTTGGAGAAACCCCTGAGGCTCGTGCCTTGGAGGACGCGCGCTTGGCCAACCTGGCCGAGCGCACTCGACTGGAGAACCTTCAGCGGCACTCGACGAGCGCGCGCAGCAACGGATTCCAGACTCCAGTCGACGCCAGCTCTTTCCACCTCCGACTCAGGTATATCAAACTCCGATTCAGAATTTAGCAGCTGCAGCCCGTATAGCAGAATCAATTCAGCCTTCCCAGTCAGAGGCTGGCAGAGGCTTGATGCAGATCAGAGATTTGCTCCGGGCAGCAGGAGATCAGAATCCAGCTGTATCGCAGTCGCGGAACAGGATTCAAAGCAGATCCGTGGCAGCGAATACGGTCCAGTCGGCTCATAGCCCCAGATCGCCCCCGAGGCGTGAAGGGCGTGGTGACCGGCATGATCAGTACAGGAACCATGAGCAGTATGATCACCGATTCGATCGCAACGATCGACGTCGAGTGCCTACTCCTCCCCCAAGGGGTGGATCTTATGTGCCTCGACAGCAGGATGATAGACGCCAGCAGAGTGGCGGGCGAAGAATCCCAGTCGACCCTAGGGAACCAGGCTTTGATGCGAGATCCATCATCGTTCAAGGTCTGGTCGACCGGAACAGAGCTCACAGAGAGGGCAATGACAGAGATGTACCCACCAGCAGCCGAGTGCATGTCTCCGGACCAGAGTGTTTCAGCAGAGCCATCCGAGCCGCAGTGATTCCTCCCAACTTCAGGTTGGCGACTGGAGTCAGTAAGTTCAACGGTGAGTCTAAGCCTGATACTTGGCTTGAGGACTACCGAGTGGCTGTCCAGATCGGTGGCGGAAATGACGAGGTGGCCATGAAGCATCTACCTCTTATGTTGGAAGGGTCAGCCAGAGCATGGCTGAATCAGTTGACACCCAGCAGCATTTACACATGGGAGGACCTCTCCCGAGTGTTTGTCAAAACGTTCGAAGGAATGTGCAAGCGACCAGCAGGACTGACAGAGTTGCAATCTTGTGTGCAGAAGTCGAATGAGACTCTGAGAGATTACATCCAGAGATGGATCACGTTGCATCACACAGTGGAGAATGTATCTGATCACCAGGCAGTCTGCGCCTTCAAGGAAGGCGTAAAGTACAAAGAGCTAAGCCTGAAATTCGGTTGAACCAGAGACATGTCTCTGAGTCGAATGATGGAAATAGCCACCAAATATGCCAATGGTGAGGAAGAGGATCGGCTCCGAAGCGGCAAGCATAAGTCAGTCGCCCAGGAAACCGGAGGAGGGAACTCAAGTCGGAAGCAGAAGGGGAAAGCCGAGCCAGCTGCTCCTGGAGAAGCCCTGGCCGTGACTCAAGGAAAATTCAAAGGAAAGCCAAGGGGCCCTGGAACCCCAAAAAAGTAAAGGATAAAGAAGGAAACGACGTGATGGATTTACCGTGTCACATCCAGACGAAGAAAGATGAAGAGGGTAACTTCATTTATCCGAAGCATACCACTCGGCAGTGTCGACTCCTGATATAGCAGTTCCAAGGGAAGCAACACAAGGATAAGGAAAAAGAGTCGGACAAAGTCAAGGACAAGGAGGACAGTGACAAAGAATATCCACAGGTCAATTCCACCCTGATGATTTTTGCTGACGTTGAGAGCAAAAACCGACTGAAAGTTATAAACCGAGAGGTGAATATGGCTGCTCCGGCAACGCCCAATTATCTGAAGTGGTCTCAAACCGCCATCACATTCGACCAGTCTGATCACCCGACGCACATAGCCACCCCTGGGAGACAAGCTCTAGTGGTCGACCCAGTCATTGAGGGCACTCGACTGACTAAAGTGTTGATGGATGGCGGCAGTAGTTTGAATATACTGTACGCTGAGACGCTGAAAGGGATGGGCATTCCGATGTCCAGACTCAGCACAAGCAACATGAGTTTCTATGGAGTCATTCCTGGCAAGAAGGCCGCGTCACTCGGCCAGATTGCTCTTGATGTGGTTTTTGGTGATTCCAAGAACTTCCGCAAAGAGAAGCTGACATTTGAGGTTGTAGATTTCCAGAGTGCCTACCACGCTATTTTGGGCACGCCAGCTTATGCACGTTTTATGGCTCGACCATGTTACGTGTACCTCAAATTAAAGATGTCTGGCCCTAAAGGCGTGATCACTGTTACTGGTAATCGCAAGAAGGCAGAAGAGTGCTTCCAGAAAGGCTCAAAGATCGCCGATGCTCAGATGGTAGCAGAAGAGTGGCAGGAACACCAGAGGAATGCAGACCCAAGTGATTTATTGCGAGCCAAAAAGCCTGCTACGGAATCAGCGTTTCAGTCGTCCGGTGAGACAAAACCAGTTCACATCCACCCGACGACCCCAACGCCGCTCCGACTCATATCTCCACAACACTCGACCCCAAATAGGAAGAAGCGCTCATCCAGTTCCTCCGTGAGAACTGGGACATCTTTGCATGGAAACCTTCTAACATGCCGGGTGTACCCAGGGGACTGGCTGAGCATCGTCTGCGAGTCGATTCGAAGGCAAAACCTGTCAAGGAACATCTGCGATGGTCCACTATCCAGAAAAGGAAGGCTATTGGCGAAGAAGTGGCTCAGCTCTTAGCAGCAGAGTTTATCCGAGAGATTTACCACTCCGAGTGGCTCGCCAATGTCGTCATGGTCCCCAAAAAGGACAATTCGCTTCGCATGTGCATTGATTTTAAACATATCAATCGGGCCTGCCCGAAAGATCATTTTCCTCTTCCCCGCATCGACCAAATAGCTAACTCGACTGCGGGATGTGAGTGACTGTCTTTCTTAGATGCTTATTCCGGGTACCATCAGATCCGTCTGTTTGGGCCCGATGAGATCAAAACAGCTTTCATCACCCCATTCGGGTGCTTCTGTTATCTCACCATGCCATTCGGCCTCAAGAATGCCGGAGCCACGTTCATGAGGATGATTCAGAAGTGTTTGCTCATTCAAATCAGTCGGAATGTGGAAGCGTACATGGATGACATTGTGGTCAAGTCACGGAAAGGCTCCGACCTGCTAACCGACCTCGCTGAAACATTTGCCAACCTCAGGAGGTATGATATAAAGCTTAACCCATCCAAGTGCACATTCGGAGTTCCTGGTGGAAAGTTACTCAGTTTTCTCGTTTTCGAACGAGGAATCGATGCAAACCTAGAGAAAGTGGGCACTATACTCCGAATGAAAGACCTGTGCGTTTGCACGATGTTCAGAAGCTTACTGGTTGCTTGGCCGCTTTAAGCCGATTCATCTCTCGTCTCGGTGAGAAGGCATTGCCTCTTTACCGACTGATGAAGAAGTCAGACAAGTTCGAGTGGACTCCTGAAGCTGATGCAACGTTTGCAGAGTTAAAAACCCTGCTTTCCACCCAGCCGGTGCTTGCTGCCCCGATTAGCAAAGAGCCTTTGCTGCTTTACATTGCAGCCACAGGACAAGTCGTCAGTACTGTACTTACGGTCGAGCAGGAAGAAGAAGGGAAAGCCTTCAAAGTTCAGCGCCCAGTATATTACATTTCTGAAGTCCTAACCCCATCAAAGCAAAGATACCCTCATTATCAGAAGCTTGTATATGGGATCTATATGACCACGAAGAAAGTTGCTCACTACTTCTCTGACCATATCATCACAGTCGTCAGGGATGCCCCCTTATCAGAGATTCTGCACAACAGAGATGCAACTGGCCGAGTGGCAAAATGGGCGATTGAACTTCTTCCACTGGATATCAGATTTGAGGCAAAGAAAGCTATCAATTCCCAAGCAATAGCAGATTTCCTCGCCGAGTGGACTGAATAGTAGTTACCGACTCAAGTTCACTCGGATCACTGGACTATGTTCTTCGATGGATCTAAAATGTTGAATGGTTCCGTTGCCGGGGTAGTGTTGGTTGCCCCCCGAGGAGGTAAGCTCAGATATGTACTCCAGATTCACTTTGATTCCTCCAACAATGAAGCAGAATACGAAGCACTCTTGTATGGGTTACGTATGGCCATTTCACTCGGTGTCCGTCGCCTCATGGTCTATGGTGACTCGGATTTAGTGGTTAACCAAGTGATGAAGGAGTGGGACGTCAGAAGCCCAGCCAGGACTGGTTACTGCAATGCAGTCAGAAAGCTGGAGAAGAAATTTGAGGGATTAGAGCTACATCACGTCCCCGACTGAAAAATCAAGCAGCCGATGACTTGGCGAAGATAGGTCCCAAAAGAGAAGCCATCCCGAGTGGCGTGTTTTTGGAACATGTTCACACGCCGTCAGTTCAAGAAGATCCTTTCACTGAAGAAGCCCCGCAGCCAAAAAGCGCCACAGATCCGACTGAAGTCGAGGTCCCAGCTGTGGTCGACTTAATCATGGAAGTTCTGGTTATTACTCCCGACTGGACAGTGCCCTATATCGCGTATATTCTAAGGAAAGAGCTCCCAGAGAATGAAGAAGAGGCTCGAGAGGTCGTCCGTCGATCCAAGGCCTTTACCGTCATGAGGGGACAGTTGTACAGAGAAAGCGCGACTGGAGTCAGCCTGAAATGCATAACACCGGAAGAGGGTCGAATGATTCTCAACGATATCCACTCGGGGACCTGTGGCCATCACGCGTCCTCTCGGACCATTGTAGCTAAAGCATACCGAGCGGGTTTTTACTGGCCTAGAGCAAATGAAATGGCGAAAGAGATAGTCGACAAGTGTGAAGGATGTCAGTTCTACTCCAACATGTCACACAAACCCTCCTCAGCCTTGAAGACCATCCCAATCGTCTAGCCTTTCGCTGTTTGGGGTTTAGATATGGTTGGACCGCTGAGAACTGGCAGGAGCGGCTTCACCCGTGTACTGGTGGCAGTCGACAAGTTCAACAAGTGGATCGAGGCCAAGCCCATTAAAAATCTTGATGCTGGCACTACCATCAACTTCATTAGAGAATTAATATTCAGATATGGAGTTCCGCATAGCATCATCACTGATAATGGGTCAAACTTTGACTCCGATCAATTCAAAGCTTTCTGTGCTTCCCAAGGCACACGAGTCGACTACGCTTCAGTCGCCCACCCCAAGTCGAATGGACAAGCAGAAAGAGCAAACGGCCTAATTCTCAAAGGACTGAAACCCCGGTTGATGCGTGACCTCAAGCACGCAGCAGGCGCGTGGGTCGACGAACTTCCATCAGTTCTTTGGGGATTGAGGACTACTCCAAATCGGTCGACTGGGAGGACTCCATTCTTTTTGGTCTACGGAGCTGAGGCGGTTCTGCCAAGTGACCTGCTTCACAATGCACCGCGAGTCGTGCTCTACTCCGAAGCTGAAGTAGAACAAGCCCGGCAGGATGCAGTCGACCTTCTAGAAGAAGAAAGAGAGATGGCCATGATCCGATCGACCATCTATCAGTAAGACTTGCGTCGATTCTATGCCAAAAATGTGAAGAGCCAAGCCTTCCAAGAAGGAGACTTGGTCCTCCGAGTGGACCAACAGAAGCCACACAAACTCGCCCCTACTTGGGAAGGCCCCTTCATTGTTACCAAAGTTCTCCACAACAGAGCATACCGTCTTCACAACGTCGATCGCCAGATTGACGAGCCACGAGCTTGGAATGCGGATCTGCTCCGCCCCTTTTATACTTAAGTATTCACTCGGATGAGTTGTAATAAAAGTACTTCTGTAGTTTATTTATCAAAGACAAGAGTTTTATAGTTTTCCCAGTGATTGTTGTTACTTTTGTCCACATAAAGCAGTCCCCCAGCGGGTGGCTTAGCTGCGAATCCATTTTGCCTAAGTTTGTAAAAGAAAATCCTACTGAGTGGTAAGCCAGCCTTCCACTCGGAGGCTTAGCTGCGAATCCATTTCGCCTAATATTAAACAAAATCCTACCGAGTGGTAAGCCATCCTTCCACTCGGAGGCTTAGCTGCAGTCCAAGTACTCGCCTAAGTTTAGAAACAAAATCCTACAGAGTAAAGAGCAAACCTCCCACTCGGGGGCTTAGCTGCAGCCCAGTGCTCGCCTAAGTTTTTGAAAATCCTACCGAGTGGTAAGCCAGCCTTCCAGTCGGGGGCTTAGCTGCAACCTAGTGTTCTCCTAGGTATAAAATACAACGTGCGCTCCGCAAGGAGCACGAGGCGCAGGTCGACTCCTGCCTTCTCCTTCCGAGCTACGCCAAAAATACAATGTGCGCTCCGCAAGGAGGATGAGGCGCAGGTCGACTCCTGCCTTCTCCTTCCGAGCTACGCCACAAATACAACGTGCGCTCCGCAAGGAGGACGAGGCGCAGGTCGACTCCTGCCTTCTCCTTCCGAGCTATGCCACAAATACAACATGCGCTCCGCAAGGAGGATGAAGCGCAGGTCGACTGCTATCTTCTCCTTCGGAGGTACACCATGGAAATCCTACCGAGTGGAGAGCAAACCTCCCACTCGTGGGCTTAGCTGCAGCCCAGTGCTCGCCTAAGTTTCTGAAATCCTACCGAGTGGAGAGCAAACCTCCCACTCGAGGGCTTAGCTGCAGCCCGGTGCTCGCCTAAGTTTCTGAAATCCTACCGAGTGGTGAGCAAACCTCCCACTCGGAGGCTTAGCTGCAGCCCAGTGCTCGCCTAAGTTTTTAAAATCCTACCGAGTGGAGAGCAAACCTCCCACTCGGGGGCTTAGCTGCAGCCCGGTGCTCGCCTAAGTTTCTGAAATCCTACCGAGTGGTGAGCAAACCTCCCACTCGGAGGCTTAGCTGCAGCCCAGTGCTCGCCTAAGTTTTTAAAATCCTACCGAGTGGTGAGCAAACCTCCCACTTGGGGGCTTAGCTGCAGCCCAGTGCTCGCCTAAGTTTTTAAAAATCCTATCGAGTGGAGAACAAACCTCCCACTCGGGGGCTTAGCTGCAGCCCAGCGCTCGCCTAAGCATGACGAGTGCAAGTCGATTGCAATTTGTGCTCCGTCCCTACCTGCAAAAGAGCATCACAAACACTAGTATATATTCCAAGCAAAGGATGATGATCGTTTGAAGGCAGAAGCAAACATATTCAACGGCAAACCTAAGTTCAGATAACATCTTACGGATCCAGAAGTGCTCAGGCACCAAGCCTGTTAAAATTTGTCGGTTACAAAAACCACTCGGCATTCCGAGGCAAATTTAAAGCATCAAGCATAGAAGTTTTTTACCCCTCCTATGGAGGGCTGGAAGGCGCAACAAACTCGTCCATGTCAATTCCATCTGCGATCCGAGTGGCAGCAGCGATGAAGGTCTCCATGAAGGATCGGAAGTCATGCTTCTTGGTATTGGCCACCTTGAGAGCTGCCAGCTTGTCCTCTCGCACATCCTTGCAGTGAACATGGACCAGAGATAGAGCAACGTCGGCACCGCACCTGGCAGAAGACTTCTTCCATTGTTGCACTCGACTTGGAACTTCGTTCAGTCGAGTAATCAGGGACTGAAGGTCATTCTGAAGTGCCTCTCCTGGCCAGAGCGCCGTGTCGATGCATGACGTCGCAACCTTCAGCCTTGCAAGATAGTCAACAATGGCAGCAACGCGAGACTCGAGTCGGAGCACGTTCATAGCAGTTTCATCCTTCACAGGAGAGTTGATGGGATCTAGGCTCGTCTCTAGTCGACCAGTCTCCTCCTCAAAGTTCTGGCAGAACTCTGTAGACACAACCCCAAAGTTAAGGCAGCAGTTTGGTGGTGAGGCCAAAATTAAAAAGCCTATCAGATACAAAGGGTTACCTTCAAGCATGAGGAATAGCTTCTTGGCGAGTCCTCCCAGATAAGCCTCCAGATCATTCTTCTTTCCCACCAGTTCGCTAGCTTTGTCACTCAGGATCATCTTGTCATTCTTCAGTCGAGTGACCTCCTGGTTGGCCACGTCGAGAGCAGCTTTTAGATTAGTGTTTTCCTCTTCAAGTTTGTTGATCGAAGCCAACTTTTCTTCTGCGAGCCTGGTCTTCTCGGAAGCTACTTTCTGTGCCTCAGCGAGGTTGAGATCCTTCTTCTTCAGAGAATCCCTCAGTTTATCTGTAAAATCACAGTAAGATCAGGCTCGGGGATGGACAAGAAGCAAAGGCAGTCGTCAAGATTCTCACCAAACATACCTTTTGCCTCCTCCTTCGCCTTCGTGAAGTTCTCCTAGACAAGCTTCAGGTCAAGTTTGATTTGGATATGTTGTTCTCCAATTCAGTATAACGAGCTGCAAGCTCGCAAGATTTCTGCAAAAAACCAATCGAGACACGTCAAAGATAGGTCACTTCCGAGTGACTAAGAGAAAAATCATAGTATTTCTAAGACTACAGCCAAATCTAAACATTCAACTGTAGTCTCGGGGACTACACCCAGTGGGTGCACTCAGTGTGCCCCCACTAGTTCTATCAGCTAGACTCAGAGTCGGTCAGTCGACCAAAAAAAACTCAAGACATAAAGACTATGGTCCACTACCAGCAGTCGACCATAGCCTTGGGGACTACACCCAGTGGGTGCACTCAGTGTGCCCCCACCAATCCAGAATCTCAATCGACACACCCAGTGGGCGTACGATAGATGCTAAGATTTTTAGAAAGAAAAGTTTTCAGATACCATATCCTAACAGAACAGGCAGTGATCGACCAACCTGAACATTGCTCTGAAGGGCCGAACTGGCGTCATAAGCTGCTTGACTGGCGTTTCGGATCGCCTTCACTTGCTCCATCATAACCCCCGCCTGGCGTATGGCTTCTTTAGCAGCGCTTGCTTGGTCTTCAGGGATGTGGTGGGTAGAGAAAAGCGAAGGCTGACCAGCACTCAACGACGAAGGGCGAGCACTTGTCAGCAGAACCGCAAAGGATACGGTAGGCCGAGTGACGTTGTCCCCCTCTGCAACCAACATCTCAGGTGCTGATACGACCCGAGCTGCCTTGCCAGCAGAAGCTCTCCGATTCCTCCTCTGCCTCAGTGGTGCCTCATCTTCATCATCATCAGGAAGATCAATGATGATATTAGACGGAGCTGCAGAAAAGAGTCAAAGTTAAAAAATGAAGATCCCACCGATTGAAAACGAAACTTCAAAGGTCATACCAGGGTTGGAAGTGACGGCATCCTCCATTTCTTGATCTTCAGGTCTAGCCAAGGTATCAGAAGTAGCAGCACCGCAGTTTCAGAAATCAGTCGGTCAGTTAACGAATCGACCAAGAATAAATCCATGAGAGACAAGAGGACACAAGTTATGTCATTACCCAGAAATAGTGGGAATCACCATCTTCATCTTCGGCAAAGCCTTCGTCGGCTTCGAAGGCACCACTCGAGATTGCTTCGGCGCTTTCTCAGTTGGTGCCGAGAGGTCGTCCGAGGATGCTTGGTCGATTGCACAACAGGCGCGGCCCCCTTGCCGTGCTCGACCACAAGGTCATGGGCAAGCTTGGACCTTCTTTCAGAACGGGGAGGCGCAACTTCCTCCTCCTCTTTCTCCTCCTCCTCCTCCTCATTGGAGCCCACATCTCCATCACCCTCATCGCCATCCGATTCCAACCCCTCCTGACTTTCACCTCCACTTCCTTCCTCCTCCTCGGTCTGTGCTTGCGCCCCGTTGGGCATCGAATACAACTCAGTGGTAGCCTGAAGGACAACAAACAGGAAAAAAGTCGATCGACTGATCTGCAGCAGAATAGAACGGACGAAACATGATTACAGTCGGAGATAACTGGTCATACCTTGTCTGGTTCATAAGACTGGTCGAGTGGTGGGATCCTCCTGGCCCCATGAGGGTTGTCCTTGTTCCCTGTGATGGCTGTCATCCACCTCTCCAGTGTGGCATTGTCGACCTCCTCTGGGTGGACCCGAGTGGTGTCTTCAGTACCAGAGTACAACCACATCGGGTGGCCCCGGTATTGGAGTGGCTGGATGCGTCGTCGAAGGAAAACCTCCAGAAGATCCATGCCAGTCACACCGTCACGAATGAGTTGGACTACACGCTCCGTCAACATTTTAACCCGAGCCTTCTCCTCCGGAACTACTTTCAGAGAAGATGGTTTGTTCACTCGACTCATGGAAAAGGGAGGGAGCCCAGTCGACTGGTCTTGGCAATAGAACCAGGTCGACTGCCACCCTCTAACTGACTCGGGAAGGGTCATAGCTGAAAAGACACTCTTATTCCTCATCTGGACCCCAAGACCCCCACACATCTGGATTACTTGGGCTCTCTCGTCATTTGGACTAGCCTTTTTCACCGTCTAAGAGCGACAAGTGAATATGTGTTTGAAAAGGCCCCAGTGCGGCCGGCAACCCAAGAAGTTTTCGCACAAAGACACGAAAGCGGCGAGATAGGCGATGGAATTGGGTGTGAAATGGTGGAGCTGAGCCCCGAAGAAGTTCAGAAACCCCCGAAAGAAAAGATGCGGCGGCATAGAAAACCCACGATCGACATGAGTCACTAAGGGGACACACTCACCCTCCTGAGGCTGCGGCTGCCACTCCGTCCCCGGAAGCCTCGCTGCCTCGTGCTCGATCAGCCCTTGTCGGCCAGGTCGTCGAGATCCTTCTGGGTGATGGTCGAGCGGATCCAATCCCCCTGGATCCAACCTTACGGCAGGCGGGACCGCGACGAGGATCCGCCCCGACTGGTCGCTCTCCCCTTCGCCTTCGCCGTCTCCTTCTTCGCCCGCTCCAAAGCCGCCATCTTCTCTTTCACCATTGTCGTCGACGAGGCTGGAACGGAGCAGCGGCGCTGAACAGATGGCAAGCGCAGCAGATGAATCTGAAGACGGGGGAGGGGAAAATGAGGGAGCACTGTTCAAAAACCTCCGCCCGGTTCCTTATATGGAGTCGCTTTCGAGTGACTGACTGGTAGGCCCGGGCAATCCTGTCAAATCCCGAAACAGTCGCGGGAGCGATACGTGGCAAAAAAGGTGGCACAGGAATCGAGGCGTCTCTGCCTTATCCCATCCGAGTACCGTGGCCTTCTTCGCTTCACGTGCTTCCCGAAATTCGGATCCCACTAAATCCGCTAACCGCAGGGCAACTTGTTAGATGGAAGATCTCCTGCGATCCATCGCTCGGAAATCTCCAAGTTCATAAAGTTCACTCGAAAGATATAAAGAATGGATCAAGGCGACTGAAAGAAAGTTGACACCCTCACTTAAAAGTCATTGACCCAGATTAAGACACCAGAAAACAGGTCGGAAAGATTATCAACTCCTTCCTCACTCAAACCTCGATCCATTCGGGGTCTAATGATGAAGTCATGTACCTAGGGTAGGGTTATGGACCTATCCAAGGTACCCTCCCCAAGGACATCTTTAGAAGAAGCCATCTTCCAGTCGACCTAGAGGGACTCCACTCGACTGACTAGAAGATGTTCGACGAACTTGAAGACACTCGACCATGAAGACTCACTCGACCACCAGGAGTTCAAAATCTACTCTGTATCCAAACGGTCTGTAATTAAGTAGTCTTTATGGTCATGATGACACTTTATGTAGGGCGTTACCAGTAACGCCAAGCCTTAATGTACTTTAAACCCTCCGCTACGTGGGCTGGCTGGGGTCTTGGCGTCCTCTATATAAGCCAGCCCCCTCCACTGGCAGAAGGGTTCGCACCCCTGTAACTCTCACACATATAATCCAGTCGACCGCCTCCGGGCACCAAGACGTAGGGCTGTTACTTCCTCTGAGAAGGGCCTGAACTCGTAAAACTCTTGTGTGCACAACTACTCCATAGCTAGGATCTTGCCTCTCCTTAGTACCCCCTACATTACTGTCAGACTTAGAACCATGACAACGGGCGCCGGAGCGAGTATCCCCAGTTCGTTTTTGCCCGCGGCGGCGCGATGGCGAAAGGGGGGAAGGTTGATGTGGTCTGCGCCATGGTTGCGGACGTAGAAGAAGGAGTTTTGCCACTTCTTGGCAGAATCCTTGAGCGGGATCTTGGGGTAGTCCGCCCCCGACCGCTTGGAGATGACGGCGGCCCCGCAGTCGGCGAACTCTCCAGTCGACGTCCCTGCTGCTTCAAGGAGAAGAAGCGCGCCCAGAGACCAATGGTGGGCTCGACCCCCAAGTACCCTTCGCACAGGGTCACGAAGCTGGAGAGCTGGACGATGGCGCCGGCGCCGAGATGGTGTGGCTGGAGCCCGAAGAACTCCAAGAACCCGCGGAAGAAAGTGCTCGCCGGCAACCCGAAGCCGCGCTCAAAGTGCATGAGGAAGACGACGCACTCCTGACCCTCGGGCCGGGGCCTCTACTCGCCGTGCGGCAGACGGACGCCGACGTCCATCTCCCGCGGCAGGCACCGCGAGGACCGAAGGTAGGTGGTGTCATCGGCGGTGACGGTCGAGCCCATCCAGGAGCCCGACGGCAGCGACATCACCGGAAGAAGAAGAGGAAGAAGGACAACGGAGAAGGTCTCTGCTCGAGGCCGCGGGCGCAGCTGTGCATCGGTGGCAAGAAGCAGAGCGAGAGCAGGGGGACAGGAGGGCGCGAGCGAGAATAATGTCCGCCGCCCCCTTGCCCCCCGATTTATAACCCCCAGTTCAAACGTGGGGGAATGGGATCGTCTGCACGCGCTCGTTCCACTACCCTGCAATAAGTGCGCACGTACACACACACTAACTACGCGGGGAAGTGCAACCGGCCCCCAGACGCCGCAATAAATCCGCATGCGTGGCCAGGGGCGCACGGCGGCGGGCCCCGGCCCGTCGCCCAGTCCCGTCACACGCGTGGCCTGTTAGGCCCCTAAAACTTCTGGGCACCACGTGGCGCCTGCACGAAGCCCGAGGGATCGCCTCAAGATTCGATGGACACCTCGGTTCCTGCCATGATTGGGGTGCCGCGATCCGGTTTCGGAGAAAAACGGCACACAGTGGGTGTTGCCGGACCCGGCGTTCGAAGATTCCTCCTTGCTCAAGGGGGAAGCTGCGAAGGCCCACTCATCCAAAGACGGCGGACCTTCACAGCTTCGGGGACTACTGTCGGGGGGATGAACCCCAGGCCGACAATGGAACCCGAATCTATTTAAAAAATAGCAGGGCCCGCATCGCCCCGCAAACCGGCGTGCGCCAAGCCGGGTCGCTCGACCCGGCAAGGCGCGCAACCCGGCCAAGACCCTCGACTCGGCAAGGTACATCGACCGGGCTGCAGCGGCCGGCGTAAGGCAACTAAACCCGGTGCAACTTTGGCTTCCCCAGCAAGCCAGCCCACCCGTGGCGTCCACGGCAACCCAGCCACGGGTCAGCTCCCGTCCCATCTAGGCCGTACGATGGGACGAGACCGCAATCACCGATGACCAAGACTATAGTGCCCCCGCCCATGCCCGTGGTTAGCCAGAGCGTGGCAACAGTGCCCCTTACCTACCCGCTGACCAGGGCTGGCACGGTAACAGTGTCCCCGCCCTCACCGCTGACGAGAGCAAGCGGCGGCCTGACGGAGAACACTGTGCGTGGCTCGACTCGGCCATGCCATGACGATCGACAAGACGGCGCATAGTCCCCCTAGGCATGCGGGGCCTGCACCTAGGGGAACCCGGTGAACCACAAGCCCCCAAGCGGGACCCAGCCTGGTGTCCCAGATGCCGACAATACGGACCCACCGACTCAACATATTACCATTGTAACCCTGGGTGGTTTGATCTATAAAACCCCCCAGGAGTCCACGCCCACAGGGCAACGTCATGATATGTGAGATCCCCGGCATTTAAAGCCCCTCGAGGTAAAGCACGCAAGATAGGACTAGCCACTACCTAGCAACACCAGGGAGAAGGAGCAGCCCGAGCCTCTTTTTTTTGCACGGTAATACGTGTCTCATTTATATCATAAGTATCATAGTACAAGTCACGTAACCGACCTGGCAAAACTGAAAAGACAGCAGAAAGCTAGCCTTTGCACAAAGGAACAACAACCAAGAAGTAAAATTACAATCAAGATTGAAGAAACCTCTGAACTTGACATCAACATCCGTCACCTGCCTCTGGAACCACGACAGTAGCCACCAAAGGGAAAAGTGACGGATCACCTTCACACCCGAGCTCGTAGCGGCTCCATCGCTGACATGCAGCTTTGCGGACCTCCAAGGTGGTTCACCAAAGGTAAAACCATTACCGTTGAACGAATCAGACCGGGGCAACACCCCGGACACGCCATCGATCTCTAGATCTGGCACCCCCACACGACTAGAACGCCGGAGGAGAAAACCACATCTGCCATCCACGAACCGCGAACCCAGCACATGATCCACCATCTTCCAGATGCCGTCGATGCAGACCACAATCTGCATCCGCTCCTGGACTACCTCCCAAGCTCCGCGCCGGCGCTGGAGCAAACGCCGTCACAACGGCGGAGCCCGAGGGCACAGGTCCACCACAAGGATGTCGCCGCCGCCATGCAATCCTTGCTTGAACAGACTGATTGCCAAATCCATCCCCAACCATAGGACCGATCGCCTTGTTGGAGTAGGATCCGAAGAAACTTTATTCAGCGCCGCCATCACCGCTGCCGAAGCCAAGACGATGAACGGCCTAAAATCCTAATCTACAAAAGAGAAAACGATCCACGCGCGTGGATCCAACGACCCCCCTCACCACCGACGACCGAGGCCGCCGGCGGAGGGGAGCCGCCAGACGGCGGCGGCGGGGAAGACTCCTGGCGGCGAGGTCGCCTTTTCTTTCTTCTGGCGGAAGAAAGAGACGCCTTCGATAGCAGCCCGAGCCCGGCCAGCCTCCTTCCTCCTCGATATAGCTCCAAGAGCGACATTGTACTATTGACCATCCAACTAAACTCAGCAGGACTAGGGGTGTTATCTCTTCGGAGAGCCCCGAACCTGGGTATGTCCGGCGTCCCGCGCTCGTGCATTTCAACCTTGCCTCCCAAGCCCACCAGTGCCCACGAGCCTCCTCCTCTCTTTAGCCATCCCTTGGCATCTGCCGTGCGCCCACCACGACAGGAAAGGTCCCATGAAATCAAATTCCCCCCATCAAATGGTTCAACAACAAGTGAATAATTCATAGGCATTTCTTGACGCTTACCAATATTACCTATTCTTTGACATTCCTTACAAGATAAGACGAACTTACGGGTATCCTTAAAGAGAGTAGGCCAATAAAAACCAGATTGCAATACCTTATGAGCGGTTCTGTCTCCCGCGTGATGTCCTCTAATACGTCTCCAACGTATCTATAATTTTTGATCATTCCATGCTATTATATTATCCATCTAGGCTATTTTATATGCATTTATATACACTTTTGTATCATTTTTGGGACTAACCTATTAACCTAGAGCCCAGTGCCAGTTTTTGTTTTTTCCTTATTTTTGAGTTTTACAGAAAAGGAATACCAAATGAAGTCCAATTGACGTGCCAATTTTTGACAATATTTTTATGGACCAAAAGAAGCCCCTGGAGTGCAAGAGTTGGGCCAGAAGAGTCCCGGGCTGCCCAGGAGGGCGGCGGGCGCCCCCCTGGCTCGTGGACAGCTCGGAGATCCCCCTGACGTGAGACCCACGCCAAAATTCCTATAAATACTGAAACCTCCAGAAAATAACCTAGATCAGGAGTTCCACCACCGCAAGCCTCTGTTGCCACCAAAACCCAATCGAGACCCTATTCCGGCACCCTGCCGGAAGGGGAATCCCTCTCCGGTGGCCATATTCATCATCCCAACAATCTCCATGATTGTGACGCCCCCGATTCGACCATACACTAATCATACACGCAAATGTGTACGATCAAGATTAGAGACTCACGGGAAGATATCACAACACAACTCTAGACACAAATCAAAATAATACAAGCTTTATATTACAAGCCAGGGGCCTCGAGGACTCGAATACATAGCTCGGTACACAAGATTCAGCGGAAGCAACAATATCTAAGTACAGACATAAGTTAAACAAGGGTGCCTTAAGAGGGCTAGCACAAAAGCAACACGATCAAAGAGGCAAGGCCTCCTGCATGGGACCTCCTAACTACTCCTGGTCGTCGGCGGTCTTCACGTAGCAGCATCCATCGGCGGTGGCATCTGGCTCCAGGGATCCACCATCTGGTTGCATCAATCGTAAAGAAGAAGAAAGGGGGAAAAGGGGTAGCAAAGCAATCGTGAGTACTCATCCAAAGTACTCGCAAGCATCAGATCTATACTAAGTATGCATTGGTATCAAATGGAAGGCTTGTATCTATGGACTGAACTGCAGAATGCCAGAATAGAGGGGAAAGGCCTAGCCTATCGAAGACTAGCATCTTCAAGCAGCTCCGAGCATCTTGCAGCATGTAGAAGAGTAAAGAATAGTAGTTTATAATTAACAAGCATGTTGTAACATTAACGCCCAGAGAACCTTCCTCGACTCCCTGCAAGAAAGCAATCCCGGAGCCACATATTCAAGTATCCATTTGTAGTTGTATAAGATTAGGATATAAGTCTGAACGTCCGTTACCGTGGACACGGCTATTAATAGATAATCTTCCCTGCAGGGGTACACCATGTTTTCCAACATGCTCGATCACTCTGGCCGGACACACCTTTCTGGGGTCAATGCCCGACCTCGGAAGATCAACATGTCGCAGCCCTACCTAGGATCAGCAGAGAGGTCCCCACCGGTCTATCTCCTAAGCACTCCGGGGTCTAGGCCCATCGCCCGTTGCACTCCGGGTCATTGCGAGCAGGGCAGACCAGGCTCCACCACTACAGGATGGTGCAGACCCAGCCGTGCCGCACTGCTGAACTGGACGTCTGACAAAGCTTCGGCTGATAATGCGACGTCGAGGCCTGTAACTATTCTCACGTGGTGGTTGGTGCATAAAGGCCAAAGGCCAACTCAGAACAAATACCCAAACCATAGTGTATTATTAGCTTGCGGAGATGAGCAGAGACTCACGATCAAAAGTGACCCCGTCGCCCCGTCTCATGGACTTATGACAAGGGCCTAGAATGCCCGGCCGTGCCACATAACCATCTTGCGGGTGCTCTCCGGGCCCGCCCGACTTCCACCAAGGTCTCAAGTAAAGTCATTGTAACCGTGTGTCCAGACATCAAGGGGAAAACCCGAGGAATCACCCCCGGTGGATTCCACTCAATGTAATCATCAAGGTGAATGTAAGAGGGACCACCCTCGAGGTTCACTCTTGAGGTGTTGAACGACAGAGCCGTATTGGGAATGGTGAAAGAGGAAATCACCCTCGACGACCATGACCGAATAGCTACACTACAGAATTATCATCAGGAGTGCATTATGAGGGATCACCCTCGGCACTTGATAGTAGCTCTGCAGAGTCGAGCAACTAAAGGGGCGTGATGTGATGTGAGGTGTCGGGCTCTGGTCGTCGATCACGCTGATCGAGTCATCGGTGATGAAGCAGGGGCAACAAGGACAAGGTGGGGGTCACTGATGGATCACTAACCAACCTATACTAAGCAGGTAGGTAACAATAAGCAGGTACAAAAGCAGGCTATGCATCAGAATAGGAGCAAACAATAACAGTAGAAAAATCTAATGCAAGCATGAGAGTATAGAATGTGCGATATCGGGATGATCAAAGGGGGGGCTTGCCTTGTTGCTCAGACGAGAAGGAGGGGGTCATCGTCGATGTAGTCGATCACAACGGCATCAGCGGCAGTCTCGGGATCTACCAGAGAGAAGAGGGGGAAGAAACAGTAAATACATGAAAACATATGCACAACAAGACAATAAGCAGGGCAGAGGTGATCTAACGTAGCGTTAGGCGATACAGGCGAAGGGGGAAACATCCGGGAAAGTTTTCCCGGTTCCGGACGTCTGTCAGACAGATGAACCGGAGGGGAAAGGTTCGATGTTTGCTATGATAGGGACGTGTGGCGGGCGAACAGACAGCGTATTCGGATTCGTCATGTTTTTCTGAGCAACTTTCATGTAGAAAACATTTTCATCCGAGTTACGGTTTATTTTACATGATTTTTCAAAGTTTTAATAATATTCTGATATTTATTTGTTAACATAAATATCTAAAATGATTTATGACGTGAGCATGACATCACACTGATATCAGCAGTCAACTGTGACCATTGGCTGGTCAAACCTGACCTGTGGGTCTAGTGGGACCCACTGGTCAGTGACTGGACTAATTAAACAGGGTTAATTGGACTAATCTAATACTAAGTATCAAGCGGGGCCCGCTATCAGTGTCTAATTGGTGAATAGATTAATTAACCAATTTAATTAATACATTTTCTATTTATCTAAAACATTTTATTGGCTCGGCCCTAGATGTCAGTGGGTTGACCCAGTTAACGAGTCAACTGGGCCCACCCGCCAGTGGCTCAGCGGGCCCCATACGTCAGTGCCAGGTCAGCCTTGTCGGCGTTGGTGCCGGAATCACGCCGACCAAACCTGCAGCAGCGTGGCCTCGGAACTCGTTGAAAAACGCGCTCCGGCCACCGTTTTGCGCGTGCGAGGTGGCGTTTGGAAGAGGGGAGCGAGGCGCGTCGCGTGGCACTAACGGTTGTCCTCGGGAAGGCCTAAAACGACGACGGCAAGCGGCGAGGCGGACGCCAGAGTTCGGTCATCTCCGCCAACGGCGACAGAGGGCACCAGGAGATGAGCTGCAGGCTCGGGCTGCACCAGGGAGGCGCCCTGAGCATGTTGACGTGCCTGCCCGGCCTTGGCAACGACTACAGCGACGGCGACTAGCTGCATGGCGGAGCTCAGCGCGGCCATCCATGGTGATGGCGGTTACGGGTGCGGAGAAGAGCGGCAGAAGGAGGGAGGAGGAGCAGAGCTCACCGCTGCGGTGCAAGGAGGCCTTCGAGGGGCTTAGGAGCAGTAGTGGCCGGCCAGTCAGGGAGGAGGTCACTGCCGGCCCGAGGTTGACGAAGGGTCGATCCGGCGCTGGGGTAGCTCCCGCCTTGAGGTCGTCGATGCAGAAGAAGTAGCAGACGGTCGCAGGGCTCTTGGACACCTCGAGGCGACGAGGAGGACCTGGTAGCCGCGGTGGCACCGCGGGCGAAGGCGACAGGGCGTCGGGCGAGGAGGGGGAAAGTGGATCCGGGCTAGGCAGAGGGGGGAGAGGAGTGGCCGGGGGGGGGGGGGGAATGGGTGGAGGTAGGTGGGGGAGGAGGCCCGAGGCATCGGCCTCGCCCTTATCCCCTCTGTGGCGCTGCCGGCGAGGGGGTCCGGTGGCGACCGCGGGCGCGGTCGGTTGCGCCCAATGAGCAGGAAGAGGATGAACAGAGAGGGGAGCTGGGCTGGGCCGCTGGGTTTGCCCTGGTGGGCCAGCTGGGTCACGGCCCAGTGGGAGGGGGAGGGGGTTTCCTTTTTTTGTAATTTTATTTCTTTTATTTTCTAACAAAAGGATAGCTACTGTTTTGGATAGAAAGAAGGCATCAAAAGATTTTTTATCGAGTGTGAAACTTAGCAAATAGTTCAGGCACAATATTGTGGTGTTGCCTAAAAAGTTTCAGGGCCAAAGGAATGGTTCAAGCATTTTTAGAGATTGAAAAGGCCATTTAATATAATGTTGGACTGAGGGAGTCCTGGACTAGGGGGTGTCTGGATAGCCGAACTATCATCATCGGCCGGACTCCAAGACTATGAAGATACAAGATGGAAGACTTCGTCCCGTGTCCGGATGGGACTTTCCTTGGCATGGAAGGCAAGCTTGGCAATACGGATATGTAGATCTCCTACCATTGTAACCGACTTTGTGTAACCCTAGCCCTCTCCGGTGTCTATATAAACTGGATGGCTTTAGTCCATAGGACGAACAACAATCATACCATAGGCTAGCTTCCAGGGTTTAGCCTCCTTGATCTCGTGGTAGATCTACTCTTGTAATACCCATATCATCAATATCAATCAAGCAGGACGTAGGGTTTTACCTCCATCAAGAGGGCCCGAACCTGGGTAAAACATCGTGTCCCTTGTCTCCTGTTACCATCCGCCTAGACGCATAGTTCGGGACCCCCTACCCGAGATCCACCGGTTTTGACACCGACATTGGTGCTTACATTGAGAGTTCCTCTGTGTCGTCACCGATAGGCTCCATGGCTTCTTCGATCATCAACAACGACGCAGTCCAGGGTGAGACCTTTCTCCCTGGACAGATCTTCGTATTCGGTGGCTTTGCACTGCGGGCCAATTCCCTTGGCCATCTGGAGCAGATCAAAAGCTATGCCCCTGGCCGTCAGGTCAGATTTGGAAGTTTGAAATTCACGCTGACATCCGCGGAGACTTGATCTCTGATGGATTCGAGCCACAGCCGAGCGCGCCGCACTGTCACGATGGGCATGATTTAGCTCTGCAGCCGGACAGTGCCCTGGAGGCTGCACACGAGTCCGCTCCGACCCTCAATTCGGAGCCGGCTGCGCAGATCGAGGACGGGTGGCTAGACACCGCCTCGGGGGCTGCAACCTCTACAGCGATGGAGCCGAATACTAACCTTGTCCCTCGTGAATTTCGTGATTCCGAGGCGCCGGACTCCTCGCCGGACTCCGAACCTCCTGCGCCCCCTCCAATCGAATCCGATTGGGCGCCGATCATGGAGTTCACCGCTGTGGACATCTTTCAACACTCACCTTTCGGCGACATCTTGAGTTCGCTAAAGTATCTCTCCTTATCAGGAGAGCCCTGGCCGGACTGCGGTCAGGACGGTTGGGATGCGGATGACGAAGAAATTCAAAGCCCACCCACCACCCACTTAGTAGCCACTGTCGACGATCTAACCGACATGCTAGACTTTGACTCCGAAGACATCGACGGTATGGACGACGATGCCGGAGACGACCAAGAACCAGCGCCTACTCGGCACTGGAAAGCCACCTCAACTCACGACGTATGCATGGTGGATACGCTAAAAGGAAGCGATAACAAGGAACAACGGGACGTGGCGAAGGACAACTCCCCCGACAAACAACCAAAACGGCGACGCAAGTGCCGCCCGAAGTCCCGCCTCGATAACAATGGCACCCATACTGACCCGGCCTTAGAGCAGGGCGAAGCAGTGGATGACGAACACGCCACCAAGCAACCATCCGAACAGGATGAATTGGACAAGCAACCCATCCCCAGCGAAAACAACAGTCCAGATGATCTCACGCCGAACACATCACCGAAGCATAAGAACCTTCATAAAAGGCTCGTCGCCACTGCAAGAAGTTTGAAGAAGCAAAAGCGGAAGCTCAAAACAGCGGAGGACGCACTCAGAATGAGATGGAGCAAAGTACTCAATACCGCAGATAAATACGGCGATAGTCACCAGGCAAAGATTTACCCGAAGCGCAAGCTGTTGTCCGAATTTGACGAGGAGGCCGTAGAGCCCCCACAGTCAAAAAAGAAAGAGGTCGCCTGGCAGGATAGACGACCAGATGACAGGCTAAGAGCGGCAAGCGGCGCCGCACACAAGCCAGCACACGATCCACATAAGGATCCTCGCAAAAAGGATGGCCCGGTCAGGTCCATCTATGGGCCAAAAAAGAAGACTCCAGGGAGCAACACCACCCGCCAAGTGTTTGAAGACAACGGTACACCTAAATACAGGGGCGTCGCACAGCCACTATGTTTCACCGATGAGGTACTGGATCATGAATTTCCAGCGGGATTCAAACCCGTAAACATAGAGGCATATGACGGAACAATAGACCCCGGAGTCTGGATTGAGGATTATATCCTACACATACATATGGCCAGAGGAGACCATCTCCATGCCATAAAATACCTACCCCTCAAGCTCAAAGGGCCAGCTCGACATTGGCTCAAAAGCCTCCCAGAAAATACCATTGGAAGTTGGGAAGAGCTCGAGGATGCGTTTCGAGCAAATTTTCAAGGGACTTATGTCCGCCCTCCGGATGCGGACGATCTAAGTCACATAACTCAACAGCCCGGAGAGTCAGCACGCAAATTCTGGAATAGGTTCCTCACCAAGAAGAACCAAATAGTCGACTGTCCGGACACCGAAGCCTTAGCAGCCTTTAAGCATAACGTCCAAGATGAATGGCTCGCCTGACACCTAGGCCAGGAAAAACCAAGAACAATGGCCGCGCTAACAAGCTTCATGACCCGCTTTTGCACGGGGGAAGATAGCTGGCTGGCAAGACGCAGCACCAGTGACCCAAGTACATCCGAGGTCAGGGATGGAAATGGGAAATCATGACGCAGAAAAGATCAACGCCGGAATAAGGAAAATGGCCCAAATAGCACGGCGGTCAATGCCGGATTCAAAAGCTCTCGGCCGAATAATAAAACACTGCCTCTTAAGGACAACAGTGATGAGCTATCCAACCTAAACAAAATCTTGGATAGGATATGTCAAATACATAGTACTCCCGGGAAGCCTGCAAATCATACCCACAGAGATTGTTGGGTCTTCAAGCAGTCCGGCCGACTTAACGCCGAACACAAGGGGCTCGACACACCAAGCGAAGACGACGACGAACCCCACAAGCAGCACGCCGGAAAATAGAAGACTTTCCCACTAGAAGTCAAAACAGTGAACTCACTTCATGTGATAACAAGGAAAAATAGTGCGACACCTGCTAAAACACGCGCCGCACGGCCCACCCCAGCAGAGTCCCGAAATTGGATGTTTAAACCAATTACTTTTGACCATCAAGATTACTCCAGAAGTGTTTGAAACACAGGAGGGACTGCTTTGGTATTGGATCCCATAATCGACGAACTACAATTCACACAAGTCCTAATGGATGGCGGCAGCGATATAAACCTGCTATACCAAGACACCATCCACAGAATGGGGATAGACCCTACCAAAATTCACCATAGCAGCACTTCCTTCAAAGGAGTGACGCCTGGCCTTTACGCCAATTGTACAGGCTCTGTACTACTAGAGGTCGTGTTCAGTTCATCCGACAACCTCCGTCGCGAAAAGCTCATTTTCCATATCGCCCCATTCAAAAGTAGCCATCAAGCACTACTGGGACGCGAAGCTTTCGCTCGCTTTAACGCAATACCGCATTACGCGTCTCTTACGCTTAAAATGCCTGGTCCACGTGGCATAATCTCATTAAAGGGTCACTCCGAGTGTTCCTCGACAACGGAAAATGTGAGACTGCCTTGACAGCCACACACTAATCCGACCTTGCTGGTCAAAGCCCCTAAAAAACAGGTCATTCAGACCTCGGACACGGTTAGGCGAGTCCGGCATAAATAAACAAGGGGCTTCCCAGCCGCATCCCTCTTTACAAGGGGCTGCACGTATAAACAATGAGAGCCAATAAAGCTCAACTTCATTCATCTTGCAAATCATACTTTATTTTAAATACATCTTTTGCACGATATTTTTTCCAAACTAAGTGCTTCTCTTTTAGATGAAGCACGTGCTACACCCGTCCAGGATACAGCACAATGGAGACACAGGCGCAGACGTGCAGCAGGGACCCGTTGCAAGGATGCTTTTCAGATTAAGACCCTACGTAAACCTTTCTTACTGTCTTTTGTTGATACACATCCCCCAGTTTCCTACCATAACCGAGGAGGAGGCTGGCGTTTTGGCATCGGCCGCATCAGAAGTTCTCGCCCATACCTGGACACTAGGGGCTTAGGGCATTGTTCTGCCCAATATCATAAAGACCGAATACCTCAAGGAGTGTTCGGCGTCTCGAGTTAGGCCTTATATGCATCAGCTCCGAATCATGTCTTTGGTCAAATGTTGGGTTTTCCCGGCTCCTGTGTTTTGCTGCCTTACGTTCCGCTCCATCGGCTAACGCGGCACCAGGAGAACTACTGCGATTGTGCCCCGGTTCGGCCGGGCGAGCACCTCAGTAGAGAAAGCCAAAAACTGACTGTCATGATATAGCGAGAGACTGGTCAACCACTCGATCGACTACTAGAATGTTTAGAATTCCTCTGCTTTGATGAAGGACCGCTTCCCGGTCAGGCACATACGCGCCCCGAGTTCAGAGAGCGCGGTGCCTCAAATAGCCCCACCTTCGAGCTCCTATGGCTAAGTGAAAGTGATAAAGCATTATAGTCCGGTTGCCTAGTTTGCTATGCTATCACCTCCTTCAAAGGACCAAGACGTTGGATTAAGTGTGAAAAAGCGCTTTTTCTTTTGCAAACACCCCCGCACCATGTGCATGGGGGCCGAAGCCAAAGACTACCATCCTTCGTTTCCTACCATTGCAATACCATTTACGCTCACTTTTATCATTGGTTACCTTGCTGTTTTTATAATTTCAGATTACAAAAACCTTTATCTGCCATCCATATTCCACTTGTATCACCATCTCTTCGCTGAACTAGTGCACCTATACAGTTTACCATTTTATTGGGTCTGTTGGGGACACAAGAGACTCTTTGTTATTTGGTTGCAGCGTTGTTTGAGAGAGACCATCTTCATCCTACGCCTCCCACAGATTGATAAACCTTAGGTCATCCACTTGAGGGAAATTTTCTACTGTCCTACAAACCTCTGCACTTGGAGGCCCAACAACGTCTAACAGAAGAAGGTTGTGTAGTAGACATCATCCTCCATAAGCTTCGAAGTGACATTTTTGTAGGATTTGTTCCTGTTCATGCTCAGGTACACAAAGTCTAATAATACCATCTACTCCTTATTTATAAAGATGTGGGTCATCCCAAAAGTAATGTCTTAAATCATCGAAGAATTTTTCTTTTATTGGTATGTGAAGCTAGGTGGTATGTATTTAGCAACAATATAATTAGTATAATTAGCATACCAAGGTGTACTATTAGAAACATTTATTGTAGCTAATTGTTCATCAGGAAAGCTATCATTAATAGGTTGTGGGTCATCAAGAATATTTTCAAGCGTAGACATGTTATTAGCTACGGGGTTCTCTGCTCCTTTCCTATCAGTGATATGCAAATCAAATTCTTGTAGTAGAAGAACCCACCTAATGAGTCTAGGTTTAGCATCTTTCTTTTCGATAAGATATTTTATAGCAGCATGATCGGTGTGAACAGTAACTTTAGAATCAATAATGTAGGATCTAAATTTATCACAAGGAAACACCACTGCTAAAATTCCTTTTCAGTAGCAGCATAATTTTGTTGAGCACTGTCTAGAGGTTTACTAGCATAATGGATAACATTTAGTTTGTTATCAACTCTTTGTCCTAGAACAGCACCAACAGAATAATCACTAGCATCACACATAATCTCAAAAGGCAAGTTCCAAGAAGGTGGTTGAACAACAGGTGCAGAAATTAAGGCTTTCTTGGGTGTTTCAAAGGCTTCCAAACAAGCATCATAAAGAAACAAAAGGAATATCCTTTTGCAAAAGATTTGTAAGAGGCCTAATTTTTTTGAAAAGTCTTTGATAATACTCCTATAGAAACCAGCATGACCAAGCAAACTATGAATACCTTTGATATCTTTAGGACATGGCATTTTCTCAATTGCATCAACATTGGCTTTGTTCACTTCAATACCTTTCTCAGAAATTTTATGGCCCAAAACAATACCTTCGTTAACCATGAAGTGGCACTTCTCCCAATTCAAGACAAATTTTTTTTGCTCACTGATAACCCACAAGTATAGGGGATCGCAACAGTTTTTGAGGGTAGAGTATTCAACCCAAATTTATTGATTCGACAAAAGGGGAGCCAAAGAATATATTCTGAAGTATTAGCAGCTGAGTTGTCAATTCAACCACACCTGAAAGACTTAAAATCTGCAGCAAAGTAGTTAGTAGCAAAGTAGTATGGTGATACGTGTCCAACATATCTATAATTTATAAAGTATACATGCTATTATATTATCTATTTTGGATGTTTAATGGGCTTTATTATACACTTTTATATTATTTTTGGGACTAACCTATTAACCGGAGGCCTAGCCCATATTGTTTTTTGCCTATTTCAGTGTTTCACAGAAAAGGAATATCAAACGGAGTCCAAATGGAATGAAACCTTCGGGAGAGCTATTTTTGGAATGGAAGCAATCCAGGAGACTTGGAGTATACGTCGGGGAAGCAACGAGGAAGCCACGAGGCAGGGAGGTGCACCCTACCCCCCTAGGCGCCCCCACCGGCATGGGCCCCTTGTGGCTCCCCTGACCGACTTCCTTCGCCTATATATATCCATATACCCTAAAAACATCCGGGAGCACAATAGATCGGGAGTTCCGTCACCGCAAGCCTCTGTAGCCACCAAAAACCAATCGGGACCCTGTTCCGGTACCCTACCGGAGGGGGGATCCATCACCGGTGGCCATCTTCATCATCCCGGCTCTCCATGATGAGGAGGGAGTAGTTCACCCTCGGGGCGGAGGGTATGTACCAGTAGCTATGTGTTTGATCTCTCTCTCTCTCTCTCTCTCTCTCTCTCTCTCGTGTTCTTGAGGTGATACGATCTTGATGTATCACGAGCTTTGCTATTATAGTTGGATCTTATGATGTTTCTCCCGCTCTACTCTCTTGTAATGGATTGAGTTTTTCCTTTGAAGTTGTCTTGTCGTATTGAGTCTTTAAGGATTTGAGAACACTTGATGTATGTCTTGCCGTGCTTTTTAATCTGTGGTGACAATGGGATATTCACGTGATCTACTTCATGTCACGCCCAATATGCGACCCTATCCAAAAGGAACTCGAAGGTCCCACCAAGGATAGACCCGCATATTGAAACGCTTTTGCAAGGTGGATATCATTACATCAACATTACATAATAGATGGGGATACATACAAGAGGCATACAATGTCACACGAATACAACATCACAATACATAAGAGCATCATCCGACTACGGATGAAACACAAACGGAAACTCAAACGACATCCACCCTGCTAGCCTAGGCCGCCGACCTGGAAACTATCCCCTGATCGAAGAAGCAGAAGAAGAACTCAATGCAAGCAAGCATCGCTCTCGCGGCATGATCATCACATAACCTGTACCTACAACTGTTGTTGTAGTAATCTATGAGCCACGAGGACTCAGCAATCCCATTACCATGGGTATCAAGACTAGCAAAGCTTAAAGGGAAAGGAAGGGGTAAAGTGGTGAGGCTGCATCAGCGACTAAGCATATATGGAGGCTAACATTCGCAAATAAGAGCGAGAAGAGAGCAAAAGGAACGGTCATCAACTAGTAATGATCAAGAAGTGATCCTGAACTCCTAATTACGTCAAACATAACCCAGAAACCATGTTCAATCCCGAACTTCGCCGAAAAGAGACCATCACGGCTACACACATGGTTGATGCATTTTAATTCGGATCTGGCATCAAGTTATCTACAACCGGACATTAACCGCAGGCACGGCATTCGAAAGATTATACCCTGCAGGGGTGTCCCTACTTAGCCCATGATAAGCTCTCACGATCAACGAAGGATATACCTTCTCCCAGGAAGACACGATCAGACTCGGAATCCCGGTTTACAAGACGTTTCGACAATGGTAAAACAAGACCAGCAAAGCCGCCCGATGCACCGACAATCCCGATAGGAGCTGCACATATCTTGTTCTCAGGGCAACACCAGATGAGACTAGCTAGCTACGAGTAAAACCAACCCTCAAGTTGCCCCGAGGTGGCCCCGCAGGCAGCTCAGTTCGGACCAACACTTAGACAAGCACTGGCCCGGGGGGGGGGGGGGGCTAAATAAAGATTTACCCTCGGGTTGGCCGACCCAAGGGAAAGGTATAGGTGGTGGTGAGGCAAATGGTAAAACCAAGGTTGGGCCTTGCTGGAGGAGTTTTATTCAAAGCGAACTGTCAAGGGGGTCCCATAAATCACCCAACCGCGTAAGGAATGCAAAATCCGGGAACATAACACCGGTATGACGGAAACTAGGGCGGCAAGTGTGAAACAAAACACCAGGCAAAAGGCCAAGTCTTCCACCCTTTACCAAGTATATAGATTCATTAATAATATAAGAGATATTGTGATATCCCAACCAAAATCCTATCCACCATGGAGCAATCTTCAACTTCACCTGCAACTAGCAACACTATAAGAGAGGCTGAGCAAAAGCGGTAACATAGCCAAACAACGGTTTGCGTAGGAAAGGTGTCAAAGGTTAGAGGTTCATGGCAATATGGGAGGCTTGATGAGCAAAAGATAGGTAACGCAGCATAGCGATAGAACGAAGCAACTAGGATAGCAATGATAGTAGTGAGATCCAGGGTAGCGGTCATCTTGCCTGAAATCCCGCAAGGAAGAAGAACGAGTCCATGAAGAAGACGAACGAATGAAGCCGAACCAAGTGTAGATGAACGAATCCTCATGATCGCAACAAAACAGGAACTAACAAGAAAAAGCACACAACATGGTAAACACACCACACATGAACAAGGCATGATGCACACACAAGCATGATGCATGACAAAGCTACATGAAGCTACTCACGGCAAGAGATGATGCAAACAAGAGCAACACATCAAAGCAAGTTTAAATGAGGCCGGGAACAACATATAACAATTCCGGTAAGTCCTCATATGCAAATTTCGTAGTTGGTCCAGATCTGAATAAACCTTATGTTCGAGTTTTTAAACAGCAAGTTAAGATGCACCAAGATGATCTACACGAGATTCTAGTCAAGTTACATATAAAGTTCATTTAGTTCGGAGCTACGGCCTAGAAGATATGAGCAAAACGAGTTAAACATGGCATTGATGCAAAATGCATACAAACATCAAGAAAACACCTCAAAACATGGATGCAACATGATAATATGAAACTACATGCAAAATCAAGCAAGTTTCATATAGAGCACACTCAAAACGGAGCAACGGTTCAACACACACACATGAAACAAGTTTAAAGGACAAGCAGTCCAAAACAGCAACTAGGAATATTGCAAGCATCAAAATAATATGTTACAGCAACTCAACAAGAAAACAAAAGGAGTGGGCATGATGTACAGGTAAAGCATAATAAAACATGAACACTGAGCTATCTCCATAAATCACTAGAACATGCTCAAACACACATGGCAAGATTGCAAATAATAATAGTTCAGACTTTGCAGAATATAACATCAGGTTGCAATGTTTAGAGCTATCAAACAACATGTTACAGGAACTTATAATAGCAAAACAAGACATGGCATGGTTCTACTCAAAGCATAGATCAAAAGTCCCTTAGTGACCATGAGCCAAAAAGGACCAGAAGATATGATGACACCCATGTAAACATTGCAAGTTTCGTTAACAGATTCAGCAAACAGAGCATGGCATTGACAGAATTATGAAGGCATCTTCGTGAGCTCGATGCACTCACTACAGAGCATTGCATGACAAGATAATCATAGCATCAGCAAGAAGACATGTTTGTGAAACAAACCAAGGCAAGAACAAGTTCATAGCATGCAAGGATCAACTATAACAACCTTGGCAAAATTGAATAACATGTAAACAATCTGCCAGGAAACATTTTGAAGCAAAAGTAGAGCACGAAAATGACATGGTAGACTACTCCATAATTGCAACCAAGGGCATAGATGGATAGAGAATAACCATATGTACAAAATATCCTTAATTAAGTATCTCAAAATATGCATGGATCTCTCTGTAGCATCAAGTTTACATGGCATAAAAATAACAGCAGAACAGGGACTGAAATCAGCAACATCATGAAGCCTAGTTTGCATGCTTGTGCTAGTCATCACATTGATCACAAAAATACATGGTAAGCACCTCTGTAAAGAAGACATAGCATAGATCAAAACACATTTAGACATGAACCTCATAGGATGCACACATCAATCATGGCAAAAATGACAAAAGAGCATGTTATAACAGTTTCAGCAGATTAACACATGAAGCACTCTTGCAACGATGATTCAGGCATCAAGATGAGCTCAAATGAATACGATGCAATGGAATGAAATGATGTACTCATTGAGACGAACAATTTGACATATTACACGCACGAAACGGAGCTACGGATGGAGAGATACGGCATGATGAACAAGGCATGATAATGACAAAATATTCAGGACTTAGCAGAAAAATGGACCTCCGAAAGTCAACGGGATGGAACGGTTTCGGGATGGAGACGGCGCCGTTTGGATCCGCGAACGGGAGATCCACCCGTACAGATCCGATGGGGAGCGAACTTCGGCGAGGTCGATCCGTGCCGGAGATGGACGCCGGCGAGGAGCGGCGCGCTCCGGTGCCGAAGGGAGCATCAGGCGGCGTGGGGCCGGGGCAACGAGCTGGATCCGGGAGGCTTCGGCGGAGCTCCGATGGGCGCGGGGTCGAGGGGCGGCGAGGTAGAGGTCCGGCCGGCGGCGGAGGAGCAGCGAGGCGGCTGCGGCGATCCGCGGCGGCGCGGGAGCCCAGGAGGCGGCGCGAGACGGGCGCTGGAGGTTGGCGGTGGCGTACCGCGGCGACGACGGGCGGCGGCCGTCGACGGGAGGCGGCGGCGGGAGCTCGGGCGGAGGCGGCGGCGCGGCTTCGGCCCGGGCGGCGGCGGAGGCGGGAGCCGCGGGATGGGCCCGGCGCGGCCCGGTTCGGCCCGGGGCGGGCCGGATCTGGGCCCCGCGCGGTGCGGCGGCGGAGGGAGGAGAGAGAGGGCGGCGGCGCGGACAGGTGGCGCCGTGTGAGTGGATGAGGCGGCGGAGGAGGTGACATGGCACGTCGTGGTTGGTCGGGGTGAGGTGTCCGACGGACATGTCCGGCTCGAGCGGACGTGTCCGGCGGCGCGAGGATGAAGATGGCTAGGGTTTCATCTGCGAATTTTCGGGGGAGGGCATATTTATAGGTAGAGGGAGCTAGGAGAGTCCAAATGAGGAGCGGTTTTCGCCCACACGATCGTGATCGAACGGCCGAGAGCATGGAGGGGAGTTTGCTGGGTTTTGGGCCACTTTGGAAGGGTGTTGGGCTGCAAAGAGAAAGGGGGGTTTCGGGCTACGCGATTAACCGTTGGAGTATCAAACGACTTCCAAATGGCACGAAACTTGATAGGCGGTCTAACGGTGCTATACCAAGGCCAATTGGCAAGCCTCGAGCCATTCCGAGAATGTTTAACACCCACTCACAAAAGGAGACGAAACAGGGAACGCCGGCAGGGCATAGGAGTGCCGGATTGCAAAACGGACAACGGGGAAAATGCTCGAATGCTTGAGACGAACACGTATATAATGCAATGCACATGATGACATGACAAAAATGCAACACACAAGCAAATGACAAGGCAACAACGGCGAATAACTGGCAGACACCTGGCGCATCGAATCCGGGGCGTTACAACACTCCTCCACTAACAAGAGATATCGTCCCGAGATCTTAGGACCGAGACGGAAGGGAAAAAGGATGAGGTGAAACAAGAAGTCAAGATAAGAAGCAAGAATCGAGAGCACTCGAGAAGAAGAGAGGAACGACGGGAATGACGAGAATCAAATGCTCATGGAAACATGATAGACTCTGAAACCACTCCGGTTCGAACGAGATAAGAAATGAATAAGACTGAAAGGATTAAGGCAGCACTCCGGTTAAAACATGGAAGGAATAGAACATGAACTTCACAAGATGGAATGACACTTGACGACATAAGCAACACAATACCTCCGGAAGAATTGAAAGAATTTAATGAAAAGAACTTAGAAGGAAGGATTGAATGGAGTTGTTGAGAAAATCAACAACGAAATAATGAGCTTGTTGTGGACTTATGGATAACATCTCAAAATTTATGAGCTGATAACCAACCACAAGCGGAAAAGATTGAATAGCTGAGAAGAATGAAGAAATGCAAAACTCCAATTCAAAAGAATACGGAGAATTACTTACACTTCGAGATGCGAGAAGAAAAGATACTTGAACTCCACCAACAAAATCTTGATGAACTCCTGAAGAATGAATTAAATCATGACGAACCACCATGAAGAACTCCGGTCACAAAAAGGATGACGAGATAAAATGAAGGGTGAAAGAATAAGATTAAGCCTTGCGATGATTTAGATGGAGGTTCCGACGAAATGGCTGAGGAAAATTTGAACTCCGGAAAAGAAAAGATGAAAACACTTGGACCTAGAATTTATTCATGAAGAACAAACTCTGAAGGAAAGGATTAATCACTAGGATAAAATAAGAATAAGATTTATGTTATGCTTATCCTCATCAAATTTAATTGATGACTAGCAATGGATTTCGCATACTACTTATTCTTCTTGAAAGGATTGAGAAGCGACATATCGCAAACTTGAGAAGGTCTTCATGAACCACCGATAGGATTGAAAGAACGAATGGATTGAAATGATAATCAAAGAAAAAGAATCTTGAACGAACCATCGTAAGAATTCGAAAAATGACTGATGAAAGAGAATGAATCACCGGGAAGAATTAGAAGGACCAATATGCTAGAGGGGATTTAGATGCAAAAGAACAAAGAGATCAAGAGTTGATTAAAGAACACTTGAACGAAGCACCGGTGATAATAGAGAACGATAACTGAAATGTGAGGATGAAGAATTCGTCTGGAACGATGACCTCTGGATGATCGAGAGGGAAAGCAACTCCCGAAATGCATCGAATGATTGAAAAGAATTTTCACGATTGAAACAATTTGATAGGATGACATCGAGCTAGCACCGCGAATCTCCGGGAGAACGGACAAGATTTAGAGGAAAATTCCTCTTCGGTCTTCAAATGACGACGAGAAACACCACCAAAATTGCTGAGATACTCCGGGAGAATGAAAAGCGAAGAGGTTGAGCCAAAAATGAAATGCTTTGAAATCGATCTTGGAAGGCATGTGACTGATGAAGTCCATTCTTACGTCAAACTTGAAAAGAATTTGAGAATAACTCCGGGAGAATTAGAAGAGTCAGGTAAGATCCTGGAAAAAGACTTGTGGGTTAGGGCCCACTGAAGAGAAAAACACCGTTGGAAAGGGATGATGAACAGATAGATGAAGCACCAGAACAATTGAAATATTTGGATGAGGTGACAACCTCGAATTAATTAGAACACAGACGAATCTCCTGAGATGTCTTGAGCACTCCGGAAGGATAAACTGGCGAGAGGCGAACAAGCAGGGAAAATACTTGAGCTGAGGAAAAGAATATGATCAACACCGAAAAACATGAATTGAGTCCACCGGAGAAGAGATGAAGAATGTCCACCGAGACGAGAATTCACCGATTGAAATGATTGAGGGAAGACTGAAAAACCTCCGTACGAATGAAATAAATGGTCGAGAGAGAGTCAGACTCCGGGAAGAAAAGGGTGGGAGGGCGGGAAAACAAAGGCAACTCGGGAGGGGAAATCGACGAATATCTTGAAGAGAAAACACCGGTTGAAAACATTGAGGAAAGAAATCAAAGACTGCACACGAGTAGGATGGTTACTCGATTACGGACTCCGGTTCCGAGAAGAAGAAGGGGTGGGCGGGTGGGAAAAGAAAACAACTCAGGATTGAACTCAAAGATGAAGAGGCTCGAGTCGACTTGACGAGAAATGCACCGGATGAAAAGAGCTGAGAACCAACATTCGGAAAACCAACTGCGTGATCCTAAAGAAAAATTTGAAGGGGAAGAGGAGTAATTCAAAACACCTACGTCAAGATACCTTGCCAGAGCGACGAAGGGGCTGAGGAGTAAAAAGAATTCCTACTCTCCGATATAACTAGACTCTGAAAACAGTTTTTCTTCTAGACTCAACAACGGCCAAACTACACAATAAATCAAGGGGGCTCCTAAGGTCGGTTGAGGCTCTGATACCAACTTGTCATGCCCAATATGCCACCCTATCCAAAAGGAACTCGAAGGTCCCACCAAGGATAGACCCGCATATTGAAACGCTGTTGCAAGGTGGATATCATTACATCAATATTACATAATAGATGGGGATACATACAAGAGGCATACAATGCCACACGAATACAACATCACAATACATAAGAGCATCATCCGACTACGGATTAAACACAAACGGAAACTCAAACGACATCCACCCTGCTAGCCCAGGCTGCCGACCTGGAACCTATCCCCTGATCGAAGAAGCAGAAGAAGAACTCAATGCAAGCAAGCATCGCTCTCGCATCATGATCATCGCATAAACTGTACCTGCAACTGTTGTTGTAGTAATCTGTGAGCCACGAGGACTCAGCAATCCCATTACCATGGGTATGAAGACTAGCAAAGCTTAAAGGGAAAGGAAGGGATAAAGTGGTGCGGCTGCAGCAGCGACTAAGCATATATGGTGGCTAACATACGCAAATAAGAGCGAGAAGAGAGCAAAAGGAACGGTCGTCAACTAGTAATGATCAAGAAGTGATCCTGAACTCCTACTTACGTCAAACATAACCCAGAAACCGTGTTCACTTCCCGAACTCCGCCGAAAAGAGACCATCACGGCTACACACACGGTTGATGCGTTTTAATTCGGATCTGGCGTCAAGTTATCTACAACCGGACATTAACAAATTCCCATCTGCCTATAACCGCAGGCACGGCTTTCGAAAGATTATACCCTGCAGGGGTGTCCCAACTTAGCCCATGATAAGCTCTCGCGATCAACGAAGGATATACCTTCTCACAGGAAGACACGATCAGACTCGGAATCCCGGTTTACAAGACATTTCGACAATGGTAAAACAAGACCAGCAAAGCCGCCCGATGCGCCGAATATCCCGATAGGAGCTGCACATATCTCGTTCTCAGGGCAACACCGGATGAGACTAGCTACGAGTAAAACCAACCCTCAAGTTGCCTCGAGGTGGCCCCGCAGGCAGCTCAGTTCGGACCAACACTTAGACAAGCACTGGCCCGGGGGGGGGGGGGCTAAATAAAGATGACCCTCAGGTTGGCCGACCCAAGGGAAAGGTATAGGTGGTGGTGAGGTAAATGGTAAAACCAAGGATGGGCCTTGCTGGAGGAGTTTTATTCAAAGCGAACTGTCAAGGGGGTCCCATAAATCACCCAACCGCGTAAGGAACGCAAAATCCGGGAACATAACACCGGTATGACGGAAACTATGGCGGCAAGAGTGGAACAAAACACCAGGCAAAAGGTCAAGTCTTCCACCCTTTACCAAGTATATAGATGCATTAATAATATAAGAGATATTGTGATATCCCAACCAAAATCCTGTCCACCATGGAGCAATCTTCAACTTCACCTGCAACTAGCAACACTATAAGAGGGGCTGAGCAAAAGCAGTAACATAGCCAAACAACAGTTTGCGTAGGAAAGGTGTCAAAGGTTAGAGGTTCATGGCAATATGGGAGGCTTGATGAGCAAAAGATAGGTAACGCAGCATAGCGATAGAACGAAGCAACTAGCATAGCAATGATAGTAGTGAGATCCAGGGTAGCAGTCATCTTGCCTGAAATCCCGCAAGGAAGAAGAACGAGTCCATGAAGAAGACGAACGAATGAAGCCGAACCAAGTGTAGACGAACGAATCCTCACGATCGCAACGAAACAGGAACTAACAAGAAAAAGCACACAACATGGTAAACACACCACACATGAACAAGGCATGATGCACACACAAGCATGATGCATGACAAAGCTACATGAAGCTACTCATGGCAAGAGATGATGCAAACAAGAGCAACACATCAAAGCAAGTTTAAATGAGGCCGGGAACAACATATAACAATTCCGGTAAGTCCTCATATGCAAATTTCGTAGTTGGTCCAGATCTGAATAAACCTTATGTTCGAGTTGTTAAACAGCAAGTTAAGATGCACCAAGATGATATACACGAGATTCTAGTCAAGTTACATATAAAGTTCATTTAGTTCGGAGCTACGGACTCGAAGATATGAGCAAAACGTGTTAAACATGGCATTGATGCAAAATGCATACAAACATCAAGCAAACACCTCAAAACATGGATGCAACATGATAATATGAAACTACATGCAAAATCAAGCAAGTTTCATATAGAGCACACTCAAAACGGAGCAACGGTTCAACACGCACACATGAAACAAGTTTAAAGGACAAGCTGTCCAAAACAGCAACTAGGCATATTGCAAGCATCAAAACAATATGCTACAGCACCTCAACAAGAAAACAAAAGGCATGGGCATGATGTACAGGTAAAGCATAACAAAACATGAACACTGAGCAAGATTGCAAATAACTAGAAAATAACATCACTAGAACATGCTCAAACACACATGGCAAGATTGCAAATAATAACAGTTCAGACTTTGTAGAAAATAACATCAGGTTGCAATGTTTAGAGCTATCAAACAACATGTTGCAGGAACTTATAATAGCAAAACAAGACATGGCATGGTTCTACTCAAAGAATAGATCAAAAGTCCCTTAGTAACCATGAGCCAAAAAGGACTAGAAGATATTATGGCACCCATGTAAACATAGCCAGTTTCGTTAACAGATTCAGCAAACAGAGCATGGCATTGACAGAATTACGAAGGCATCTTCGTGAGCTCGATGCACTCACTATAGAGCATTGCATGACAAGATAAGCATATCATCAGCAATATGACATGTTTGTGAGACAAACCAAGGCAAGAACAAGATCATAGCATGCAAGGATCAATTACAACAACCTTGGCAAAATTGAATAACATGTAAACAATCTGCCAGGAAACATTTTGAAGCAAAAGTAGAGCATGAAAATGATATGCTAGACTACTCCATAATTGCAACCAAGGGCAGAGATGGATAGAGCATAACCATATGTACAAAACATCCTTACTGAAGTATCTCAAAATATGCATGGATCTCTCTGTAGCATCAAGTTTACATGGCATAAAAATAACAACAGAACAGGGACTGAAATCAGCAACATCACGAAGCCTAGTTTGCATGCTTGTGCTAGTCACCACATTGATCACAAAAATACATGGTAAGCACCTCTTTAAAGAAGACATAGCATAGACCAAAACACATTCAGACGTCAACCTCATAGGATGCACACATCAATCATGGCAAAAATGACAAAAGAGCATGTTATAACAGTTTCAGCAGATTAACATCATGAAGCACTCTTGCAATGATGATCCAGGCATCAAGATGAGCTCAAATGAATATGATGCAATGGAAAGAAATGATGTACTCGTTGAGTCGAACAATTTGACATATTACACGCATGAAACGAAGCTACGGATGCAGAGATACGGCATGATGAACAAGGCATGCTAATGACAAAATATTCGGTACTTAGCAGAAAAATGGACCTCCGAAAGTCAACGGGATGGAACGGTTCCGGGATGGAGACGGCGCCGTTTGGATCCGTGAATGGGTGGATCTCATCCACCCGTCCAGATCCGATGGGGAGCGAACTCCGGCGAGGTCGGTCGGTGCCGGAGATGGACGCCGGCGAGGAGCGGCGTGCTCCGGCACCGACGAGAGCATCAGGCGGCGCGGGGCCGGGGCAACGAGCTGGATCCGGGAGGCTTCGGCAGAGCTCCGGTGGGCGCGGGGTCGAGGGGCGGCGAGGCAGAGGTCCGGCCGGCGGCGGAGGAGCAGCGAGGCGGCGGCAGGGCTCCGCGGCGGCGCGGGAGCCTGGGAGGCAGCGCGGGACAGGCGCGGGAGGTTGGCGGCGGCGTAACGTGGCGACGACGGGCGGCGGCTGTCGACGGGAGGCGGCGGCGGGAGCTCGGCGAGCTCGGGCGGAGGTCGTGGCGCGGCTTCGGCCCGGGTGGCGGCGGAGGCGGGAGCCGCGGTAGCTCGGCGGCGCGGGATGGGCCCGGCGCGGCCCGGTTCGGCCCGGGGTGGGCCGAATCTGGGCCCCGGGCGGCGCGGCGGCGGAGGGAGGAGAGAGAGGGCGGCGGCGCGGACAGGTGGCGGCGCGTGAGTGGTTGATGCGGCGGAGGAGGTGACGTGGCATGTCGTGGTTGGTCAGGGTGAGGTGTCCGGCGGACATGTCCGGCTCGGGCGGACATGTCCGGTGGCGCGAGGATGAAGATGGCTAGGGTTTCGTCTGCGAATTTTCGGGGGGAGGGCATATTTATAGGTAGAGGGAGCTAGGAGAGTCCAAATGAGGAGCAGTTTTCGCCCACACGATCGTGATCGAACGGCCGAGAGCATGGAGGGGAGTTTGCTGGGTTTTGGGCCACTTTGGAAGGGTGTTGGGCTGCAAAGAGAAAGGGGGGTTTCGGGCTACGCGGTTAACCATTGGAGTATCAAACGACCTCCAAATGGCACGAAACTTGACAGGCGGTCTACCGGTTCTATACCAAGGCCACTTGGAAAGCCTCGGGCCATTCCGAGAACATTTAACACCCACTCACAACAGGAGACGAAACGGGGAACGCCGGAGGGCATAGGAGTGCCGGATTGCAAAACGGACAACGGGGAAAATTCTCGAATGCATGAGACGAACACGTATGCAATGCAATGCACATGATGACATGACGAAAATGCAACACGCAAGCAAATGACAAGGCAACAACAGCGAATAACTGGCAGACACCTGGCGCATCGAATCCGGGGCGTTACACTTCATGTATGTTTTGGTAATCAACTTGCAGGTTCAATGAACTTATGCATAGGGGTTGGCACACGTTTTCGTCTTGACTCTCCGGTAGAAACTTCGGGGCGCTCTTTGAAGTACTTTGTGTTGGTTGAATACATGAATCTGAGATTGTGTGATGCTTATCGTATAATCATACCCACGGATACTTGAGGTGACATTGGAGTATCTAGGTGACATTAGGGTTTTGGTTTATTTGTGTCTTAAGGTGTTATTCTAGTACGAACTCTATGATAGATCGAACGGAAAGAATAGCTTCGTGTTATTTTACTACAGATTCTTGAATAGATCAATCAGAAAGGATAACTTTGAGGTGGTTTCATACCCTACAATAATCTCTTCGTTTGTTCTCCGCTATTAGTGACTTTGGAGTGACTCCTTGTTGCATGTTGAGGGATAGTTATATGATCCAGTTATGTTATTATTGTTGAGAGAACTTGCACTAGTGGAAGTATGAACCTTGGTCCTTGTTTCCTAGCATTGCAATACCGTTTACGCTCACTTTTATCACTTGTTACCTTGCTGTTTTTATAATTTCAGATTACAAATACTCATATCTACCATCCATATTGCACTTGTATCACCATCTCTTTGCCGAACTAGTGCACCTATACAATTTACCATTGTGTTGGGTGTGTTGGGGACACTAGAGACTCTTTGTTATTTGGTTGCAGGGTTGCTTGAGAGAGACCATCTTCATCCTACGCCTCCCATGGATTGATAAAACTTAGGTCATCCACTTGAGGGAAATTTTCTACTGTCATACAAACCTCTGCACTTGGAGGCCCAACAACGTCTACAAGAAGAAGGTTGTGTAGTAGACATCAAGCTCTTTTCTGGCGCTGTTGCCGGGAAGGTGAGTGCTTGAAGGTATATCTTTAGATCTTGCAATCAAATATTTTTGCTTCTTGTTTTATCACTAGTTTAGTTTATAAAAGAAAAGTACAAAAAAATGGAATTGAGTTTGTCTCATACGCTTCATCTTTTTAATATCTTTCGTGAGAATGATGGTAAGGAAAATTGTGCTCAAGTGCTAGAAGAAGAAATTTATAAAATGTTTGGCACTAAATCTTTGAATGACGAGCATGATTGCAATGTTGTTAGTATGAATTCTTTGAATATCCATGGTACTAATGATGATTGCACTAGTCATGATGAAAATGTCTCTTATAAGCATGTCAATTTTTGTGGAGTGCATATAGTTTGCAATTACACACCAAATAGGGAAGATAGATTTTGCAAGAGGCATAAGTATTTAGAAACTAAATGGTTGCAAGAAAGTCTAGATGTTTGTGCTGAAAGATTCAATATTTTTCGGCATCCTTGGGAACTTTGCAATGAACATGGCCATTTAAAGCTCCAGTGCTATTTGTTTCATGATCAAACCGTGTCAAAAAATTGTGATAACTTGATTACCCTTGAGCATCATAAAGAGCTTAGTCTTCTTTGGGGGTATGAAGAAATGAAATGTATAACTGAGGGTATTCCAAAATTTAATCTTGATAGATTTCTTGATGTTGATCTAGAAGAAATTTTTATGTATTGCACGGTAAATTGCATTGAAATCCTTATATTGCCAATTACATAAAGAAAAGAAAGCAAATAGAAGATGAAAAGAATACTAATGAAAGGGAAGAGACTTCACAATATTGTCGTATTATTTCTTGTGATGAATCAGGTAACAAGGTGGAGCTTTCTATTCAACCAATTTCATCAATAAGGAGCTCAAAAAAGAGGGTTAAACCCACACATGATGTGAAGAAGAAAAAGAAAGGACAGAGAAGCAAAGGTAGAAAGGTATCCCTCCCAAATGATGATGCTCCCATTACTCATTGTGATGATGATAATTGGTATACTACTGGTGCTATCCATACTATTAATGATGAGAGTGATTATGCTTATGATATGAAAAGGCCCAAGCTTGGGGAAGCTATGTTTGATGAGGGTGACATATTTGAGAATATATTTGCTGCAATTAATGTTTGTACCAAGCTTGGGGATTCTATGTTTAATGAAGATGATATTTTTAGCCTCCAAAGTTTTGATGAGAAAATTTACTATGATGATAGCATGCCTCCTATTTATGATGATTATTGTGATGACACTTATGCTATAAAAAGTCATGATGATTATATTTATAAAACTTGTCATGATTATGATTACCCTTTTTCTGAACATTACTCTTTTAATGTGGAAACAATTTATAGTATTCGAGTCTCTTATGATACTCTCACCATTCCGAATGAGAAGAAATTTGCTTATGTGGAGAGTAGTAAATTTTCTATGCAAGTAGATCATGAAAAGATTGCTTTATGTGCTGGTTATATTGTTGAATTCGTTCATGATGCTACTGAAAATTATTATGAGGGAGGAATATATGCTTGTAGGAATTGCAATAATACCAAGTTTCCTCTCTATGTGCTTAAAGTTTTGAACTTATGCTTGTTTTGCCTTCCTATGCTGGTTGATTATTGTTCCCATAAGTTTTTTGCTCACAAAATCCCAATGCATAGGAACTGGGTTAGACTTAAATGTGCTAGTCATATTCTTCATTATGCTCTCTTTATGTTTCAATTCTTATCTTTTATGTGAGCATCATTGAAATCATCATGCCTAGCTAGGGGCGTTAAACGTTAGCGCTTGTTGGGAGGCAACCCAATGTTATTTTTGTTAAACAATTCATATAGCCTCTGGTTAGATGTGGTTTTATTTTTTAATTAGTGTTTGTGCCAAGTATAACCTTTGGGAAGACTTGGGTGAAGTCTTTGTGATCTTGCTGTAAAAAGCAGAAACTTTAGCGATCACGAGATTAGCCGCCATTTTTTACTGGAGAGTGATTTTAAGTTGATTCTTTTTGAATATTATTAAAAGACAAATAACTCAGGTCCACCAATTTATTTAAGAATTCTTGGAGTTACAGAAGTATTCTAATGATACAGATTACTACAGATTGTTCTGTTTTTGATAGATTCTGTTTTCATTGTGTTGTTTGCTTATTTTGATGAATCTATGAGTAGTATCAGAGGGTATGAACCATACAGAAGTTGGAATACAGTATATATTACACCAATATGAATTTAGAATGAGTTCACAACAGTACCTAAGTGGTGGATTTATTTTCTTATACTAACGGAGCTTACGAGTTTTCTATTAAGTTTTGTGTTGTGAAGGTTTCAAGTTTTGGGTAAAAGATTCGATGGACTATGGAATAAGGAGTGGAAAGAGCCTAAGATTTGGTATGACCAAGGCACCCCAAGTTAGTACCCAAGGACAACCAAGAGCCTAAGGTTGGGGATGCCCCGGAAGGCATCCCCTCTTTCGTCTTTGTTCATCGGTAACTTTACTTGGAGCTATATTTTTATTCACCACATGATATGTGTTTTGCTTGGAGCTTCATTTTATTTTGTTAGTATTTGCTTTCTGTTACTTAGAATAATATTTTGCATCTATATTTTCAATAAAAATGTCAAGGATAGCCTTTACCATGCTTATTTTGCAAGTATACATGTTGCTGTTTCAAAACAGAAAGTTTACCGCTGTTGCAAAAATTCCCTAGAAAAGTCAGAGAATGATATAATATTGAAACTTTTTGCATATTGAGCTCTGATAAATATTCTACAGTGTACTATTTTTCTCATAATTTTTGGAGTTAGGGAAGTATGATGAATCTTGCATTCTTTACGGACTATACTGTTTTGGCAGATTGCTGTTATGTTTGCATTGTTTGCATATGTTTGCTTGTTTATTGATTCTATTTGAGGATAGGAGTATTAAATATGCAGAGACATTTAGTATGCAATGTTGAATAGTAATTTTAGTAATTTGTTAAAGTAGAAAATGATAAGGTTTTTGCATTGGTTTATACTAACTTATCTCACGAGTTCTTGTTGTGTTTTGTGTGGATGAAGTTTTTGAGATTTAGGGAAACCGTGATATAAAAGGAATTAAGGAGACACAAAAGCTAAATCTTGGGGATGCCCAAGGTACCCCAAGATAATATTTCAAGAAGTCTCAAGCATCCAAGCTTGGGGATGCCCCGGTAGGCATCCCACCTTTCTTCTTCAACAATTATCGGTTAGTATCGGTTGAACCTAAGTTTTTGCTTCTTCACATAAGTTGTGCTATCCTTGCAATGCCATTTTATTTTGTTTTGCTTGCTGTTTGAATAAAATACCAATATCTGAAATTCTGAAATGAGAGAGAGTCTTCACATAGTTACATAATTATTTAACTCCTCATTGATCTTCACTTATATCTTTTTGGAAGTAGTTTGTCATTTACTCGTGTGCTTCACTTATATCTTATGATTAAATGGTTGAATGATCTGAATGTCATAAATCTTAAATTATATATGTTTCATATGCTTATACCATGGGGATTAATGACTTCACATATAAAAAGTAGAGGTGGTAAATTTATTGAATGTTAGCAAACATTGTATTGGTCACTGGAACAATTAATGAAAGAATATTGAAGGAAGAGAGATCACATATAGATATACTATCTTGGACATCTTTTGTAATTGTGAGCACTCATTAAAATATGACATGCTAAAAGGTTGATGTTGGACAAGGAAGACAATGTAATGGGTTATGTTTTCCTATATCTAAAAAGTTATATTGTCTTGGATCATCCAACATGTTGAGCTTGCCTTTCCCTCTCATGCTAGCCAAATTCTGTGCACCAAGTAGAAATACTACTTGTGCTTCCAAATATCCCTTAAACTAGTTTTGCCATGAGAGTCACTACAAAAAAAACACACTTCCATGATGATACGTGTTTGTCACAGTAGGTCGCGTTTTTTGTCATGCATGTACATCCATGACGATTTTATGACAGAATCAAGATAGTCATACCTGTGCTGTCGTAGAAGTGTTCCATGACATTACAAAAATTATCATCACGGAAGTGTCCACTTCCATGACGATAAATCGCGCGTCACAGAAGTTCTTTCGTCAAGGGTGACCGACACGTGGCATCCACCGTAACAGAACGCTGTTAAGCTATCGGGTCGGGTTTTGGATCCAATAACCCGTTAACAACCCCGACCAATGGGGATTTTCCACATGTAAAATCATCATTGGCTGGAGGAAACAGGCGTCGGCTCATCGTTGGGACATATGTCATCCACTCATTGGACAGAAGGCGCCCATGATACTTCGACACGTGGCACGACCGAACAGAGGCCCATTCCTGTGAAAAGGCCGGCCCGTTTGACTTGGTCAAAAGGTGGCGGGCCGGCCCATGGAAAGCCTGTTAACGACCTATTCGCATATAGCCCATTTACAGCCCGCTAACCCAAGGCCCGTTACGCCCTATCTGAATTAGGCCCAATAGCGTCAACTTGGCCATCCAATATGATTCCAGCTCATTTTCACTTCTGGCCCATGTATGGCCCATGACGTCTTTCGGCCTATATGAGGCCCTTTGTAACTCTTGGCCTATTAATGGCCCGTGGTGAAACTGGCCCGTAATGAATAGTGTATCACTTTACACCCATTAATGGCCCGTTGTGAAACTGGCCGTAATGAACAGTGTAACACCTTATACCCATTAACCGCCCATTATTCCGTTGGGCCGTTTCCAGCCCATTTATCTTTCGGCCTTCTTAGAGCCCATTTATTCTTGGGCTCATTTCCAGCATTCGTTTACTTACGGCCCGTTACTATCATTTTCTGCTTGTGGGCCAAATTCAGTCCGTGGTTACAGTCGGCCTGTTTGTGGTCCGTTAATACGTTGGGCCGTTTTCATAGCGTCATCAAATTCGGCCTATTAACGATGGACCGTTATGGTCAGCCCATGAACGGACTATTCCAACTCTAGCCCGTTTACGGCCGTAATGCGGCCTGTTTGGCCCATGTTTGGCCAATCGATCATACGGCCCGTATAAGGCCCATTGATGATACGGCCCGCAGAAGGCCCATTATTTCTATGGCCCGTAGAAGGCCCATTGTTTCTACGGCCCGTAGAAGGCCCACTGTTTCTAAGGCCCGTAGGAGGCCTAGTGTCACTACAGTAAATATTAGCCCATGGTTATTGTGGCCTAGTTTTAAAAAATAGGTTATTGCAGCCACTAGCAAACCGCGGAAAAAGAACTGCAATGACTACAAGCAAACAAATAAGCAAGACAACAAGGAAATATATAAGCAAGCAACTAATGCTAGGCTATCACGGCTATTACACATATTACATCCACTGGGCATCAAAGTTCACCACTAGTGCAAATATAGGGAACAAAGCAGCATATCATATACACTGGTTGTCAAAGTTGGCGACCATCGCAAATAAACGCCGCAACAAAACAAATCCAGAACTGAAACCACTTCAGAAGATCTCAAGAAACAATATCCTGGGTACCCAAAATGCTGGCAAGATGCTTAGCAAGCTTATTAACTTTCTCTTGTTTAGCGCTTAAATCCTCCAGCGCTTGCTGTTGCACCAGGAAATATGCATCTGAATTCTGCAAGGACTTCCTCAGTCCTTCGGCTTCCTGTCGCAGCACATCTGATCGATGTCTTTCAACTTGAAGTTGAGACTCAAGAAGACGAACTGATTCAGGCAGCGAGTTCGAAGAGCTTGTGCTAGTAGTAGTGGCCAGTAACTCGAACACTACATCAAGACAAGACTTTTGGGTTCTCTCACTATCGTCAAGATAGTTTTTATCAGCTTTCTTGGAGACGAACAGGGATGTCTCACTATCTTGAACCTTATCTGCATTACTTCCTTTACCATTGGATAACGCGGTACTATTCTCCAATATTTTGTCCGCATTCTAAAAGAGAAACAAGCAGACACATCACATGTTTACCATGTTGTATATGAAACTCATTTTGGTAAATGAGTTCAGTAGTAAAGTGGACAGGATAACAACATGAAACAAACATATATCTATGTACCATGGTCACTTTGTGGTCTATATCATTCTAGTTTTTGGTGCCAAATCAAGATAGAGACACAGTTCAAATAATATTTGTTCAAGACAAAGCAGAATAGACAGAATATAAGTGTGGGAAACTATAGAGCAATAACAACACTTGTAATGTGCATGACATGAGAACATAACTGTTTATTCAATTGAAACTGAAATCAACATAGAGCAGGTTACAACAACAAAGCAGTTAAAGAAACAGGTTTAAAACATACTGTTGCGCCATTGGAGTTTCAATTCCATCCTTCAAATTTGAAAATAGTTGGTATGAGTAAATACAATAATGCAAGGGCAAAGGAGTATGAACCATAGCTACAGAACCTGACCTGAGAACAAATATTCTTTTCCTTTAAGCGTTGAGTTGGGATTCGGAGTGGTGGTCCTCGTGCTTTGGGCACTGCAGTTCCCTTACTAACTGTTCTTGTTTGGGTGCCCTGTGGTGGAGACGGTGTTGTGTCAACTGGAACTGGGTTACTATCTGCCGGGGTTGGGGTTAGAAGGGGTGTAGCTGGTTCCCTGTTCAACTGGGTAGGGGTACAATCTACGAGAGTCTGGGTTATGTGTGGTGGATCTGGTCCTTGGGCAAGTTCAACCATTTCTCCCTTAGATACTGCCATCACCCTCTCCAATTCAAATGGTTGATAAACAAGAAAAGTAATTGAAAGTATAGACATTGTATGATAGACAGGTGCAATGGATAGTGGGGAATAAAAGAGGGCATGCAATAATTCATATTTTATGTTGTCTAACCAAACAGGATAGCATGACACAATTTCACATATATGATGGCTAACTAAACAGGATAGCATGACAGAATTTCACATTATGATGGCTAACTAAAAAAGATGGAAATACATAGTTCAAAATATGAGACTATGTAAACAGGATGACATGATATAACTATATAATGTGTTTATTAAATAGTTGGCATGCCATAATTCACATACATTCACGGATAGAATGCCATAATTCAAAATATGATGACTGTAAACACTAAACAGGATGAGATGATATAACTACATGATGTCTTTATTAAATGGGTTGCCATGCCATAATTCAGATAGATGATGTGTATGTACTATGTAAACATGATGGCATGATATAATTCAAATATATGATTTATATAGTAAGCAAGTAAGCAGATGGTAATCCATATATGATGTAAAAACTAAGCAATGCAAGACAACATGCATGACATGGGTAATATAACCCTGCCAAGTTTGAGCCTAGACCTCAGGGGGAAATAGGACTGGTCATCAGTCTCTGAATCCTCCTCTGAGGAGCTCTCTGTAACCAGCAAGATGTCTGCTTTAGCAGGTAGCATTGTCTGCTGTGAATACCTTGTTCTCACTCCAGATACTTCCATCACCGCTTCAAATGGCTGATGCACAGGAAGAGTAGTTGAATATACAAACGTTGTCGACAAATGGAACACGTAATACAAAAAAAATGATAGCATGATATAATTCACATACATGATGATTGGCTGAACAGCATGATATTGCATAATTCACATATGTAATGCCTTTGCAACAAGATAGCATTGTATAATTCACATATATAATGTCTTGCAACAAGATGGCAATGCATAATTCACATATAAGGTAATTAGACACTGAACAAGTGGCATTCACACAAAACATGTCTAAACTAATCAAATGGCATAGCAATCCGAGACACCATACATACGATATGAGCAACATAACCCTGCCAAGTTAGAGCATACACCTCGGGGGGGGGGGGGGAATAGGACTGGTCATCTATCTCTGAATCCTCCTCTGAGGAGCTATCCGTAACCAGCGAGATATGCGCTTCGTCAGATAGCATAGTCTGCTCTGAAGACCTTGTTTTTACTCCAGAATTTGCCATCACCATGTCAAATGGCTGATGCACACGAAGAGCAGTTGAATGTACTAACATTGTTGACAAATGTAATATGTAATGAAAAAAAGGATGGCCTGATATAATTTACATATAAGATGACTGGCTAAGCAGGATGGCATTGCAAAATTCACATATATGATGCGTGGCTAAACAAGATGGCGTTACATAATTCACATAAACGATGAATAAACTAAACATATGGCATTCACACAAAGGATGTCTAAACTAAGCAGATGACATATTTGATGTTTAAAGTAAGCAATGCAAGACACCATATGCATGATATAACCAACATCAGCATGCAAGTTAGAGCGAAGACCTCAGGGGGTAAATAGGAGTTGTCTTCTCCTTCTGAATCCCCCTCAGAACAGATATCTTCCTCTCGATTACAATCCGAAATGCGTGGAGGGGGGCTGCCTTTGCGCCTACCATGGAGCGATGTCTGCATGAAATTTTATTGCCACGCAAGGCTCGTCTCTTTTGCTCTACATGTTCAGTTCCATTGTTTACAATAACTATCATGCATAGGAATAAAACATAGTGATATTATGTAAGGAGTGCATGCAGAAATCTAGAGTGATGGTAGCAACCTGTGGATAGACCCAAAACCAATAATAGCAGGCAGATAATGGCTTTAGTTAAAAACTATAGATAATGGCTTCTTTGCTATTTGTTTCCCACCCAACATGAAACTCATAGTAGACACCAGAGATTAACCAGGTAGTAGATAGATACTATTGATTGCAGCCCCGATATGTACCCCATAACCATTTAAAAACTCAAGTTTGACCATTAGTTTGGAGCTGACTCAGAGTCTAAACGGTGAACAGGACGATAAAGTAGCATGTAATATTAAGCGATGCATAACGTAAGCAGACACAAAAGAGTGCGACCTCTCTTGCGGACCCGTGTAGTCCTCGAGGTCATCTGCTCGGTTGATGATGGTAATGCAGTTTTCATGGCTGCCGGCAGCGGGGAAGAAGATCTAAGGCGACGAAAGACAGTCTGGAGGCCGGATCCCTGCTGTGCTAGACCCTTCTGTCACTGGAGCAGCTGAGCTGAGGTGGATGACGGCGCAGCAGGAGCGGGACAAACCATGCAAGGTTTTCTTTGACAACTATCTGTAAGAGAAGTAATTCTGTAAGGGCTCGTTTGAATTGGAGGATTCCAACAATGCAGGGATAGGAAATAGCCAGGAATAGGATAGGAATGCACGTGCAAAACAGAGAATTTAAAAACACAGGATTTCTGCCAATCTGGGTGTTTGATTCACAACAATTGGAAGATCACAGGATGCAAAGAAGCATGGTGAGATTAAGTCAAACAACAAGAAAATGTATGGTTATAATGCTATTATGCTACTATATCTTAGTCTTGTGCTTCATGAATAGGAATTTGAAAAGGAGGATAAGTGAAAATTAAAATTCCTACGTTTTTTCTTTCAAGGAGACCCTAAAGGAACAAATCCATGTGCTCAGTGGACAATATATAGAACATGTAGAGTAAAAAAGAGATGCAACAAGTGTACAACCTCTTTGGCGAAGCCATGTCGATCTCAGCATGATTGGGTTGTCCGGTGAGGATGCTCCGGCTAACTCTGCTGTTGGAGGAGGCAAAGAAGATCTTAGGCGTCTGGAGATGGAGCCTGAGGTACTGCTCCGTTGTGATGGAGGGTTTTGTCGTTGGAGCAGCTCCGGTGAGTTGTACGATGCCATGGCTAAAGCAGGACAAGAGAGACAACAAAAAATGTTAACCTGAGTGGAATTCTAATAGCATCTCCAATACATGACGTAAAATACGTAACCACAAAGTGCTAGATGTAAAATAAATCAGCTGCTCATCTCTGAATTTAACTGGCGAAACTGAACTTAACTGTCGAAACTGAATTTTGCTGTCGAAACTGAATTTTGCTGTCGAAACTGAATGCACTAGCAAGGTGAGGCTACACGTCGGCTGACTAACTTTTTCATCTCTGGTCAGTCAATTTTGCAGCCGTTGGACACAAAATCAAGGGCCTACGGTTCATCTTCAACCTCCACCCCCTTAAGCCGCCAGCCACCACCGGCCAAACAGCAGCCCCCTGCCGCCCGCGGCCGGCGGTGCGCAGCCCCGCCCGCCCCAAAAATACTCCCCACCGCCGGTCCGCCGCCGCCCCGGCAATCCCTCTAGCCCCCCCGCGTAGAGCTTTTTCTCCGGCGATCCCCACGCCACCGCCCCGCCACCGCCGGCGACCACCGCGCCCACCCTAAACCCTAAGATAGATAGTGGGGTACCTCTCCGGCGAGCCCCCCTCCCTGCTGCGGCTGGTTCTTCCTTCACCCCAGTGAGCACCCCCACCCCCTGAAAATCGACTGACCCAAAAGTCAATTCAGTCGACTGAAGTGTAGCTAAATAGGAGCAGCATCGCAAGCAAGAGCAAGAGCGAGAGCAGCAACGCGAGCAAGAGCAATAGCAATAGCAAGAGCAGACCAGGCAGGGGACCGAGAGCAAGAGCAGAGCAGTAGCGCGAGCGAGAGCTAAAGCAGCAGCAGCTCCTACTAATGTGGACGTCACCGCCGAGGGAGCGACGCCGTGGAGGAAGTGGCCGGCGATGCCGCCGTGGATGGAGCCGCGCCGTGTCGGCTTGGGACCGAGCGCCGGCAGCACAGTGAGATCGAATCAAGAAGAAAATGAGGCGATTAGTGTACAACCTCTTTGGTGGCGCTGATTAGGCCGCAGCTTCATCCGAGGAAACGACAATGATGATGCTCTTCTAGTGGTGCAGGTGAACACGGCGGTGTGGGATTGGAGGTGGCGCGAAAGATTAGGGGAACATCGGGGCAGCTCCTTGGAGGTGGAGGACGGGGTGGCTGAACCGGCGGGACCACAAGATCGACGACGGATCCTCATTCGGTACGGTGGATGCGGGACGTCGAGGTGTTGCTGTGGACGACGTCGTCGGGGAAGAGGCTCTGGCTAGGTGGTGGATGGAGCAGGGTGTGGGGCTTCGTCGCGGGTTTTCGCGGCCACGGTGTATGAATGGGCGGGCGGATGGGATGGCACTGGGGAACCATGGCTTAGGGACGCGCTTGTCCGAAATGTGGGGTAAGTTACAAAAGTACCCCCACCGATTTGAGGCGCTTCTTTCAGTTCAGGGGTACCACGGACATTTCGCATGTCGGGATTTCATAGGAGGTGGGAGTTTTCACGTGTGTTGTAATTTAGGAATAGCAAGGTTCGGGTTGAGATGGAGGGAGTTGTCGGAGGACGACGAGACAAAGATATATCTTAAATATTTCGGGCTAACAAGGCGCGGGTTGAAATTTCCGGACAAGCCTAACATGTACTGTACCAAATCAATGCGCACTACAAATGTCACTCAAAACTTTGAATTCATGTTATGTTCAATTAAAATATTTTTCTACGTGTATAATGCATTCAACCTACTACTCAAATGAACGTTTTAGTGCATTCCAAACGTATATACTACCGCTTCAATATGAACTAAATTTGAATTCGTTTCTCTATTTGAATAAGATCTACAGTAATGATTGTTGTGAAGTCAAAGCATTTGAATTTGTTTCTCTGTTTTAATAAGATCTACAATCATCATTATTGTTAAGTTAAACCATCGTTTGTGTATTATCTTCACAGCACACCACATGATTAGTCTCGAGTTACATATGAACTATGTGTAGTATATGAGCTCGAACTCGATTTTTTAATCCACTTTATTTTGATTTCAAATCACACTACATTTCTAGCTCTAGCTAGATCTTCATAATCTAAACCATGTCTCATATGTATAATGTGTTTATCACATTATGTGCCCCGCCCCCTACGCCTACAAGTATTTAGATGTGAGTTGCAAACACCACACATTACCACAAATTCAAATAAAATGTGAGAATGTTTGATATATAGTATTGTTTAGATTGTTCGATATTTAGTTGTAAGCTGCAAACACCACACATTATCACAAATTCAAATAAAATATGAGATTGTTTGATGTATAGTATGGTTTAGATTGTTCGGCATTTAGCTGTGAGTTGCAAACGCCATGCATTATCACATTATGGTATAACACGTGCACAGAACGTGTATCACCACTATATTCATGCATGCATATGTTTAAAACACTATGATCTCCTATTCAAATATATGAATCCGCTTTCATATCAAATTATGATCTTTGTTAGTCTCTTACACCCACACAATCCTCTAACCTTTGTAGCTACCACTAACTTTCTCTCGTGCATGCACATGCCCTCCTCGCCATCCCCCTCCCTCGGCATTCTATCCACCGGGCACATTCATTTTTTTCTTTAGGTCGTTCTCCCAGAGTCTCCACAACTCCTTTCCGACACACACCGATCGATAAACCTCTCCAGCGATGCCTGCCTACAACATACACACACACCTTCAATCTCCTCCTTTATGTGTCCTTGCCTCGTGTCTCTCATATGGTCACACACACATGTAAACTCTCGCCCCTCTTTTCATCAATATCACAACCACACACTCCTCCCCCTATCTAGCTAGTAGACAGGCCTCTCGCACCACCTCCTAGCTCCATTCTCTCTGTCTATCCGTCTCGTTGGGCCTTATTTGCCTCTAACAAATGGACGTACACCGACCGATCTCTCGCTATACATATAGCTAGCTAGGTCCTTATAACTTGTTTTTACCCACGCGTCGATCGATCTACCTTATTAGTTGTGTCTCTCCCTTCCTCCGACAAACAACAATTGATCTACCGATCTAGTTAGATTTTCTTACCACACACATGGTTCCCCTTCATCATCCATGGATGCATCCCGACAGATCTATCACGCACATGCACACACAGAAACACATCCCCACTCTTATTGATAACATTGCAGTTCCACCCTCAATTTGTCTAGTAGGCCTCTCCCACCATCTTCGAGAAGCAACTCCATCACCCATCCAGCACACTACCCCTCTCCCTCCCCCCTCTCTCTCTCTCTCCTCTCTCTCTCTATCCCATCATATTTCCCGTCCTTCAGTTATGTATGGATGTCGACCGATCTCCCTCAAGACATAGCTGGGTCTCTCCTTCTCAACACATATACGAGTCGTTCTACCTCTATAGTTAGGCCTCTGCCTACCCCTCTCCCCACCCCCTCCCCCCACACACACCGATACATCGAGCGCTCTAGTCATGTCTCCCTGCCACACACAAACTTGACATGTGCCCTCTAACATTCCGGTAGGCTAGTCGCCCTATATCTTTGACTTGCACACACACACAATTTCGATGGCTCTCTTCATCGATCTCGCACCCACCCACTTGATCCTCTCTTCGACTCCATCGATAGCTATGACCCCTCCCTCTCTTCTCGTGGATTGCCCGACCCTCTTTATATTATATGGATAGGCCTCCATTTCACACACATTGCATGCAAAATTTTGTTTGAGATGTCATCGACACGTATTCCCACAAATAATTCACGAAATCAACCCCCACCCCCACCCCAAAACAAAAACACTCACGAATGCGGTTTGTATCTCTCACACTCACCCAGGTAGGTGGGGGACGCGCACGAAGAGAAGAGGTGCATGCACGGCGCACGTACTCCCGTCTCTTTCCCAACCACACCCACGCGGGTACATGGTGGAGCTCAATTCTGTATGAAAAAGGCAGCCCACGTGGTAATTTGGCACGTGTACTGGTTGTCCACTTGGTGGAGGGAGGATCGTCTACCACGGGTGAACAAACAAACTACGACTTGACGCGTTATGTTAAATTAAAAAAAGAGGCAAACCATGTGGGGCCTACCTTAGAGGCAAGGCTCTATACACTGGAGTAATTTTGATGTGTCCCGTCAACTCGCAGAACGAGGAGAAGCTTGCTTAGTACGCCGTCTTCCCCGCCCACGGGCGCGGTGGCTCGCATGATGAGGTGAAGCTTGCTCTGCCTTATGCCCGCTCCCTCGCCCATGCGCGCGGTGGCTCACAGGACGAGGAGAAAAATTTACTACTCCCTCCGTTTACTCCTCGTCCCTACTAATACCTTGGTTATAGAGATTATATCATATTGTTTGGAATATATATGTCCTTTAGTAGATTTCGATATGAACTACTAGTACATACTCCAAACACTGATGTATATAGACGTATTTTAGAGTGTAGATTCACTCATTTTGCTCCGTATGTAGCACTCTCCCTCGCCCCTCAACCCTCGCCCACGTGGTGGACGTGCATCAATTCATTCGGTCTCATATAGCCAGAACGATATATACTGCATTACCATTATTGCTCGACTTCCCGAAGAGGCGAAGAGCCAATCGCAAGGTTAATATTTTGAAGATGCCAAGCGCAAGGTTATAGGAGAACGAGTAGTATGTGCTGTGTCATTTATAAATAAAGTTTTTTTCTTCAGTGGCACGTATGCAATATGATAGGTTCATATGGAGAGAAAAGGAAACCGCTCCACTATATACATAGTCAGGACGGGCCAGCCTACACGGTTGCTTGCTGGGGTTGCTCTCTTCACACTCTCTCTCACAAAACGACTGTGACCATCTCTAACATCCCGGCGGATCACGTCCGCTGGGGGAAGGGGTGGATGCTTAGTGTAGATGCGGTCGCCGTTGCCGACGGCAAAACCCCACTGTCGGCACGTCCCGATTAGGGGTCCCCGCCGTTCTCTCTCACAAAGCCGGTGAGGTTGCCTTCGTCCATTGCTCACTGCCGCGACATGGGCAGTTGCCACCTCCCGCCGCCCTCCTCAAGGTTGAGCTATGTCCCTCAGGTACAACTCACTACTAGGGAAAAGCCTATACACAGAATCTTAGCAGCAATGCGGCTCAAAAAGGAGTGCTGCTGCTAATTAGTAGTAGCGAGTGTGCGGGAAACTCGCTGCTGATAAGTTTTTAGCAGTAGCGCGCTCTGTGTAAACTACGCTGCTACAAATATCGACCGGCGGTGTTCACCGAGCTCCATTTAGCAGTAGCGCCGTGGCCCGAACCGCGCTACTACTACGGATGTAGTAGTAGCGCACTTTTACTGAGATCGTTGTTGCTACATTTCAAATTGGCAATTTTTTTTGTCACTGTTAGCAGTAGTGCCGTGGCCTAAAGTGCGCTGCTGCTAATTCTTTATCAGCAGCGCGTTTCTTCTCCCGCGCTACTGCTAACCCGCACCAACCCACCACCTTTCCCCACCCGTGCCTCCCCTCCCCCTCCTCTCTTCCCTTCCCCCTACCTCCCCCACATGCTCCCACTCTCACTCTTCTTCTTCCTCAATACTTCTCCCCCATTACTCTTTCTCTTCTATTCACCTTTCTCTCTCTTCATTACTCCTACCTAACTACACCACCTCCATTAATGCATCTCCTTTCTCTTTTTCCTTTCCCCTCCACTAGTTGAAGTTGTCTCCTCCCAAATTAGGCAGCTAGGTAGATGTAGGATTTAGTTAAGTGACCTATTTGCCCCCTAACTAGATCTATCTTTGTCAAGAAGAGCTTTGTGCACTTTTGATCTCCCTACAACATCATCTCCACCGTGTGCTCGATCCCGATCGAGATAGAGGTGATGAAAATTTCATGCTTTTGCAAAATGGAAATATGTTTATGTGTGTGTGATATGTTTGTGGAAATTGTGTGTGTGGCACGCCAAATTGTGCTTTTGAGTTGCCTATGTTTTGCCGAAATGTCGATTTATTTCCGTTTCGGCGAATTCCGGGCAAACTCTACATCCATATATGTCCTATTTTTAGGGAAGGTCATGACAAATTTTTGTATGACTTTGATGCATGCATGCATTTTTATAATCAATTTGTCTATTGTTACCGTGAAGAGTTGACGATGGTCAGTGGAACGATGGTGGACAGGTGGTTGCGGTCGGCGGTGCAGGACATGAAAGAAAATAACCGGACAGAGGTTTTATGTCCGTGTCGAAAATGCAAAGGAATAGTTTGGCTCGACCCCCATGACGATGGTCGTGTCGAAGCGCACCTGCTCATGACTGGTTTCATGGATGGCTATACACGGTGGATAATTGAAGATGAGGATGACGATGTCGAGGATGCCGACGGGGCATGCAATGATTTCACGGGGCAAGACGAAGAGATGATCGATAATGGCGGCGGGGAAGAGGCCGGACATGGCGGCGGAGAAGGGGCCGGACATGGCGGAGGAGAAGGGGCCGGACATGGCGGCGGAGAGACGACATGGACTCCACGCAGCAGAGTTCGTCGGTACTAAGTTCAATCGTGCGGGACCCTCATGTTCAAGCATTGCTTCATAAGGAGACGAGTACTAAGAGAGCTGCTTCTAGAGAGGAGGCTAAGCTGGAGCAACTGGTGGTAGACTCGAACACTCCATTGTATGATGGTTGCAATCCTGAGGTGACCCGCTTGAGTTTCATGCTCCAACTCCCGAAGACGAAGGCTAAAAACAAATGGACTGACACTAGCCTCGATGAGCATCTCAAGTACCTAAAGGATGTTCTTCCCGCAGGTAATCTATGTCCTACTAGTGTTGATGAGGCCAAGAAGATCGTGTGCCCTCTTGATCTACCACACATTAGATAACATGCATGCATCAACGGTTGCATAATTTATCGGAAGGAGCACGCGGAAAAAACAAGCTGTCCGGTGTGCAATGCTTCTCGATACAAGAAGGCCGGGAAGAAATGTCCCCAGAAAGTTGTATGGTACTTACCGATCACTCCCCGTCTCCAGAGGTATTTTGTAGATCCCAAGGAAGCAAAGCTAATGCACTGGTACGCGAAGAGGAAGAAGCCCGACGATGGAGATGATCCGAAGCTGAGACACGTGAAGGATGGAAGCCAGTGGAGAGCGTTGAACAGCTTCTATCGGTATTTTGAATGTGATGCAAGGAACATCATGCTCGGCGCGTGTACCGATGGCATGAATCTGTTTGGCAACCAGAACACCAACCATAGCACATGGCCCATGTTTGTATGGATGTACAACCTCCCCCCTGGTTGTGCATGAAATCGAAGTACATTCACATGAGCATGCTTATTCAAGGGCCGAAACAACCAGGAAATAATATTAATTTGTATCTGGGGCTACTTCAAGAGGAGTTAGACACGTTATGGAAAACACCGGCCAAGACATGGGACGCCAGCAAAGGTGAATATTTCAACATGAGAGCCGCGCTAATCACGACAGTGCAAGACTATCTCGGTTACGGATATGTGGCAGGCCAGGTGTGCCATGGATATTGCGGATGCACACGGTGCATGGATGATACGATGTCTCAGCAGCTAACGTCAAGGAAAGATGGCGGGTCTGGGAAAATCGTGTACATGGGGCATCGAAGATGGCTTGAACAGGACGACCCGTGGAGAAACCGTGGAGATCTATTCAATGGTCACGCTGAGCATCGAGGACCTCCACGTAAGCGGAGCGGTGCCGAAATCGATGAGTTGTTGAAAAACTGGTAGGAGTGCCCCGCCCCGGGAAAGACGATGAGAAAGGCGCCGGAGCTGCTACTGAAGGTATGGAAGACGAGGTCTGTGTTCTGGGACTTGGAGTACTGTCACAAACTCGATACACCTCATTGCCTTGATCAAATGCATATCCGTAAGAATGTCCTTGAGAGCTTGCTCGCAACACTGATGAACATGCCGGATAAGACCAAGGATGGGCCGAAGGCAAGAAAAGACTTGCAAGATTTGAAAATTAGGGAAGATCTGCACATGCCGCCCCGTAAAATGTCAGACGAGACAGAGACGGAGACAGAGGCACGGGAGAAGAAGGGCAAGAAAATAAAGAAAGAGGATTATTGCCCCCCTTCTTGCTTCACCTTCAGGCTCAGATCAATGCCTTCTTTAAGTGCCTTACCGGAGTCAAAGTTAGTTCCGGTTACTGTGGCAAGATAAGCAGATATCTAGACACGGACAAGAAAAGGTTCAGCGGGATGAAGTCTCATGACTGTCATGTGATGATGACGCAGATACTACCTGTTGCCCTTAGAGGGATAATGGACAAGCACGTCCGTGACACGCTTATTGGTCTCTGCAACTTTTTCGACGTCATCTCTCGAAAGTCGATCAGTGTGAAGCAACTCTAAAGGCTACAGGAAGAGATCGTTGTGATACTGAATGAGCTTGAGATGTACTTCCCGCCCGCGTTCTTTGACGTGATGGTGCATCTGTGTGTCCATATTGTGGATGACATAATAGACCTGGGGCCGTCATTCCTGCACAACATGATGCCATTTGAGAGGATGAATGGGATCATCAAAGGATTCGTTCGTAACATGTCCCATCCGGATGGAAGCATCGTCCAGGGCTATTTGGCACAAGAGTGCATCTCTTTTTGTGAGAATTTTCTATATGGCGCAGACCAGCCGCCTGGTGTTAGTGTTGGTTTGCCGTTAACAAGCACGATGGGAGGCTCGAAGGAGATGGTCACTGCAATGGTCACAGGGAACTGCACGTGGCATACTCAGATCGATGCAGCGACTTTGACAGAGCAAACTTGGTAGTGCTACAACACCTAGACGAGGTAGATCCTTTCGTGGCACTGCACAAAGAAATTATCGCAAAGAAGTATCGTGACCGGGGGGTATGCAGGACGGACGCCGAAGTTACTAGAGAGCACAACTCCACTTTCCTGCATTGGTTCAAAGAGCATATGATTGCTAATCCTCCGGAGGAGGGCTCTAAGGACGGATTGCTCATATACGCCTTAGCACATGGCCCCTCGCCCAACCTCGTAACCTATTAGGCATATGATATCAACGGATACACGTTCTACACAGAGGCTAAAGATATCGACAGTGATTATCAAAACTCAGGGGTGACGATGGAATGCATGACCTGCAGCGACAACGACGCAACTGAACGATTTTATGGAAGGGTCAAGGAGATCTGGGAGCTTGACTACTCTGGACTGCACAACACGACGATGTTCCGTGTCAGATGGGCTAAGAATGTCAAAAGAGAAAGCCGGATTTTCACTACCATGACTATACCCGACACCAAGAGCGCTACCGTTAACGCTGTCGCAAAAAATGAGCCATGGGTACACGCTAAGCACGTGACACAATGCTTCTTCATAACTGACCCGCGCAATCCCAGCCGTGTTGTCCTGAGGAGAGGCAAAAGGAACATCATTGGAATGGATGGAGTCACCAACGAGGAAGACTATGATCAGTACGGCAACCCAATGAGGGAAGATGATGATGATGATGAAGTATACGTCAAAAGAAGAATCAATACTACATTACCTAAGAAAAATCGTACTCCATGGAAAAGGCAAAGTCACAATGAGGGGCTCAATTATTCTTCGACGAACAAGAAGGGAAAGAAGCCGACTCAAAAACAAAAATATCAGCACTGAGGAAACTTATGTTATCAGTCAAATGATGTAATATATATATATGTTCCTATTTTGTATACACACTTAGCCATTATTATGCATGGGTCCAATGATGTATAATATATATGTTCCTATTTTGCATACATATTTAACCGTCAAATGATGCAATATATATCGCCCTCCCTTCGTTCACTGCCCTCGGGAAATAAAAGTGGGATAAAATAAAGGAAAAGAAAAAGGAAAACTGGCAGTAGCAAAGGTAGTAGTAGCGCGTTTTGCCTAAACCGCTACAGATACTGAAGTTAGTAGAAGCGAATTTCGTATAAAGCGCTATAGCTACTGAAGGTAGTAGCAGCGCGTTTTGTCCAAATGCGCTACTGCTACGTCCACTTAACCCAAAATTCTCACCCGCCCTGCTTCATCCCGCCTTCCCCCCCCCCCCCCCCCCCAAATCCCCACTCTCCCCCGTCGCACCGCCGCGCCCGACCCGACTCCGGCGCCGGCGCTAGCCCCCGACCACGGCGCTCGCCCCCGAGCCGTCCCTCGCCCCCGACCCCGACCCCGGCGCTCGCCCCCGACCCGGCCCTCGCCACCGACCCCGGTGCCGGCGCTCGCCCCCGACCCCGGCGCGCTCGTCCCCGACCCGTCGGCCCTCGCCTCCCTCCTCTCCCCTCCCGACCGTCGTCGGGCCTGCCTCCTCGCCCCTGCACCCTCTGTAAACCCCCCTCTCTCTCTTCTAGGGTTCTTCGGTTAATTTACTTAGGTTTTAGTTAGGGCAGTATGTTAATTAGGTTATCTATTTAGTTATGAATTTAGCTAGGTTTTAAAATTTGAACTGGACATGTGATATGTGCAAATTTGAACTGGACATGTGATATGTGCATATGTCATGTTTTGGACATGTTATGTTTGGAAAATGATCCGAGTGGCCTATGTTACGCCGGAATGTTGATTCATTTCCATTCCGGTGAATTTCAGGTGCTTGATATGTCCATTTTTTAGCAAAGGTCATGCAGAAATTTCCCGTGAATAAAGGCATGATTTTGTGCTACATAGTTGGCATATCGAGTGCTGGCACATAGATTTCTTTTTATGTCATTTCTCATTTATTCATACTTTTAGAAATAAATGAGGACACTTAATCATAGGAAAACATGTCGAACAACGAAGAACCTGGGCCTTCTGGCCAAGATGCAGACGAGATGGATTATGAGGGTGAACAAGAGTACCTTGACTATTTGACTGCTAAGCAAGGTTTGCAGGTCGGCCTCGATGATGGTACTGACGCCGACATCGACACCGATAGCGCCGGCACCGATGGCGGCACCGAGACCGGTGGGGAAGGTACCGGTGGGGAAGGTACCGGCAGGGAAGGTACCGACCCTGATGCCGCTACCGAAAAGAGGAAGCATAAGAAGCAGAGGATACGAAAACCTAACAAACTAGGGATTGGACGACTTGTGATCACAAAGATGGCACCTGGCAAGTTTGAGCCGTTAGAGCCGGAAGAACCTCGCAAGTGCTATGGGAACCAAGTAGGATGCATCCTATGGGAATGCGCGAGCATCAACGACGATGACTTAAGGAGTAAAGAACGTTTGATGCAGTTGCTCCTAACAAAGTTGCACAAGAGATTCAAGTTCCCCGACCGGGATGATAACATAGAACAACCATGGGATGATCCGAAGATGAAAAAGATTAACAATCACGCCATGGGCATGTTCAGCAATGATTTGGCCTCCTGGAAAACGAGGGTGAAACGAGCTATTGAGGCTGATGAACCCCTGTCCAAGATTCTGGAGGAAAATCCGACACTTATGGAACAGGAGTTTGAAAAGTTCAAGGACACTTGCGCTATCGAGGCAGCCAAGGCTAAGGCTGCGAAATTCAAGAGCCTTCAGAAAAGGAACACGGGGAAGAATCGCCTCGGAAGCCGTGGCTACCTCGGTAAAAGGCCCAATGGGATAAGGAGGACGTGGAACGTGAAGCCGCGGGTCTCCCAGACCCCTTCGCGAAGTTCACCAACCCCTTGGAGCATGACTTCATCAGGGCCCGCTACAAGTGGGACAAGGAGAAAAAGGTTTTTTACACGGACAAGATCACGAGGAAATTGATTAGACTACTGGAGAAGCAACACCAGCTTGCAGCCGAAAGCCCTACTTCTCCGATGAGGCCCAAGTGGGACACCCCTCTCAACCAGGCCTTGAACAAACTTAAGGGACTCCCTTTGGATCAGCGGCCGCAATATGGTCGTGTGCACGGCGCTGGAGACGGCGCCACGTGGAAGGTGTTTTACAACGAGGGCCCGGAGGCCAAGAAGCTAAAAACGAAGTTTATTCAGGCGGACATCAACGCGAAGGTGAAGCTTGCGGTCGAGAAAAAAGCAGCTGAGGACGCGAAAAAAGCAGCCGAGGACAAATATGAGTTGCTATAGCAGGCAGTCAATGCAGTTGTAACTGCCTGCAGAAATGATTTCGCTACTAACTTGGTTCCAGTTATCATCAACTGGGCGAAGGAAAATCCAAACAAGACGGTACATGATTTCCCGATGCCCAGTTTTGTTGGGAGCAACTCCATGAACAAAAACACCATCGCACCATCACTTTCTCACGCAACCGGGCTTCCTCTCACAGCCGCTCCCGCTCATAGCAGCCCGTCCTCAGTCTCAGGCGCGCTAGGTGGGCCTTCGTCTTTGGCTGAGCTCGACGCCGTCATGGTAATTACATGTCGCACCAACATATATATATATATTTATAATATTCCATTTTTGTTGCCTTTCGGTTGTTTTACGCCACAGACATATGTGTTTGCAGGCGAAAGAAACCCCATGCACCATACTCTACTTGATCAAAGGCCAAAAGGTGGACGTGGGAAAGGGGATGATAATGGACCCCTCTCAACGCACGTTCCACAACCAGCCAATCCCCGCTGGGCACTTCAGGGTTAGCTTGACCAGTGTCAAATCAAGGCACGAGGATTTGCCTCCTCCAGTACAGCATGTGGGAGCGGACGACGAGACCCCGCCGCGGATTGGAAGCTGCAAGAATTGGGTGCTACTATGGCCGAAGAATCTTATTCGTCTGGAGCCGACCGAGAGCACACCAATAACTACCACACATCAACAAGCATGTGCAAAGACCACCACCCCGCCTATGCAACTACCAGCTCCTGTAGTGCCGGGTGAGAGCGGCGGACGACATGATGAAGGGGGTGCAATAGTAGTGGCTGATGTAATTTCTCCTGTAGAACAAAGAATGGATGATGAGACGGAGGTCGACACTATGGATTACCTCAATACAAACGCGTATGACTGTGATATAGATATGATGAGTCAACCATATGACGAATCGGGCTATCAGCTTGCTAATGAGGATATGGATGATATGCCTGGGCAGGGTCGTACCATGGATTGCAAAAAGTCTCTCTTCATGAAATCCTCACAGGGCACGCCTGAAGATGCTGCCTCAACACAGGCTCAACTAGCCGGGCGCGAGGGTCGTACAGTACTTAGCCCGGGAACACTGGGGCAGGGGTTAAGGAAGGGTCTGCAAGGTGTGCCCAAGAAAAAGGAAAGGAAGAGATCAGGGAAGGTAACTGCCTCCAAACAAGCCAGAGCACATAGCAGCCAGACGATACATTCTGAAGAGCGTGTACCCGTGAAAAGTGCGGTCATGTTCCATCTCACGGGCGAGCCGATGCTACCGCCAAAACCGCTGGAGGCACTATCAAGGGATCTCAGGAGACTGCACGACCATGTGTTGTCAACTAAGAAAAGCCTACTAGCCTCAAAGGATCCAGGATATCCGACATACGTGGCTCGTGTGCCTAAGGGGAAGTGCTACGTCGACACACGGCCCGCGGAGGTGTTCTTCCTGCGGTTTGACCATATCTTTGAGATGTTTCTAACAAGGCGGCTTGATTTTACTATCGTCCGCCTTTTTGCGTTACATATGAGCTCCGTCCTGAAGAGTGAAGAAGTCTCGCAAATCTGTGTGGCGGATCCGTCCTACATGCATGAGTCTTTCTTGAGTCTCGGCAACTTTGAGCGTGAAACTGCTAGGGAGTACCTCCAAAACTTCATTGTACAGAATAAGGACCGGGAAATTGTCCTCGTGCCTTATCATCCAAAGTAAGTCAGTTCCGGACAACCCTTTCGTACATTTCAATCATTCCTTCTCTCTCATATGGGGAATAATTTGAGGTGTCTTTTCCCGCAGCAACGGGCGCGCCGTCCTTATCGTTCTTTACCCGCAAGTCTCCCACGCCGTGTATTTTGACCCTTCCAGAGACTACAAGAAAAAAGACTACACCCACATAATGAATATTCTAGATGATGCTCTCCAAGGCTTCAGCTTTAGAGGTGGCCACGTGCAGATCAAGAAACAAAGGAACAAGAAGATGGGTTTCACGCATAAAACTAACTTCTCCTGCATCCATGTCCCAAAACCAAGCAAGAAGGATGGATTCTACATCGTCCATCTCATGATTCAGTTCAACACAGATCACCAAAAGCTTCGCATTAACAGCAGAAATGATGATCGTATCCACAAGTGGCTAGAATCTCATGGAGAAGCGGATTATAAACTTTGAGATGACTTCTTTCGCATCCAAAGCGACATTGCGACGATCATCATGAAAGAAGTCGTTGATGAGAAGGGGATGTTCCACCACGGCCCTATATTGCGAGCTGGCGTCCGAACTCGCATAGGCATGCAACGTCTAGACCTCACGCCGTTCAAGAAGCTAGGGTTCGTCCTCGATGATATGGAAGGATGGAACTTCTAGTGATTTATGATGCCGATGATGATGATATGTGTCGGTTGAACTTGTATACTTTTTGTAGCGATGAAACTTTGTGATGTCCATGGTCCATGCCGAACTTGTGTAACGCTACTTTGTTAGTTTGCGTACGATGACCTGCGTATCTCTAGTTAATTAATTTGCGTACTGTATGTTGCATCTAGTTGCTAACCCTTTCTTTTTCGGTGTTGCTCTAGTATATTTTGTTGCATATATATGATTGTACATCCTCTTCATGAACATGCATCTCTAACAGGTACCTAGTTTCTTGATGGCGAGATGGAATTGCTATGTCATGTACAAAGTGAAGGTTCTGGGGGTGTACAACGAGTGGCATGAGTGTCAGGCACAAGTGAATGGGTTCACGGGCGCCAGCCATAAAGGCTTCAAAAGCAGACAAGAAGGAGAAGCTAGTTACTTGAGGTTCACGCTAGCGCGAGAGAGGACTCGTAACCGCCACCTCATGTACTGCATAGTTCCGCTCTCACTCATAGTGATAGCACTTCTTGCGTATACCTTTGTTTAGATGGATGATGTTGTTGTAGTTGCAAGTATTCGAGACTTGCATGTATCGCTATTTTCGAGATGATGACAAGATATCACTTTGTGTTGGATGATGATTATGATGAGACTATTTGTATGTACATGCTATGATTACATTTGTGGTCTCGCAGGCATTTGTATGTGTATCATGATGACATTTCTATGTGCTAAAGATTCTTCTATAAAGCCTGTTCAAATACAAAACAAATATGCCAAAAAAACAAAAAAACCTACTTAAATTAGCAGTAGTGAGTGTACAAAAGTTAGCAGCAGCGCCGCGATAGCAGTAGCGCGTCAAGGTAAAGCGCGCTAGAGCTACTAGCAGTAGCGAGCTTCCGCAAACAGCGCTGCTGCTACACTTGTGTAGCAGTAGTGCCGGTGGGCACGCGCTACTGCTATTTGTTAGCTGTAGCGCCTTATTAGTAGCGCCTATCCCCGCGCTACTGATACATCTAAAACCCGCGCTGCTGCTAGCCTTTTCCCTAGTAGTGACTCCCTTGACAGCCGGCTTGCACTAGTGCTCCAGTTGCCCACATCACTCCATGTGGATATTTCTCTACTTCTTTGCCCCGCACATACCTCTACTGGCTTCTACATACTGTATTTGTGAATCAACTAGTCCCAGTAATCTTATTCTAATCACGCTTCTTCAATTTCTTTGCCACAGGGATGCTCATCTCGATTTTGGTGAAACTGCACAAAATGATCGGATGGTCATAGGGTTGCAAACTTCATTTGGTGGGTAGCTCCAATGTTGCCAGCAAATCTAAGCCTGGTTAGGGTTTACGGTTCAGGGGCTAGGGACTGCATGGATCATTTTTTTCTTTAGTTGTCTCTGTTCCAAAATAAGTGTCAACTTTTGTAGTAGTACAACTTTGTACTAAAGTTTGCATAAAGTTGAGACACTTATTTTGGAACGTAGGGAGTACATATTGGCTATGATTTGTCAATCATTGAGATGCAATAGCATGCATGTTAGTCTCCTTTGTATTTGCTGAAATGTTGCAACGGGCAACCTTGGACGCAAGATACATGTAACATAAGCTGGAAGCTTCATAGCATTGTACAAATTTATCTCGCTGATAAATTATAGTACATACTATAGTAGTACTTCCTCCATTCCTAAATATAAGTCTTTGTAGAGATTTCACCATGAACCACATGCAGATGTATATAGATGCATTTTAAGTGTAGAGTCATTCATTTTGTTGCGTATGTAGTTCACCTAGTGGAATCTCTACAAAGACTTATGTACTAGTAATAGCTAGCCCCCACTACTAGGAATTCTCTATCCTCTCCTTGAGCCACATCATCAAAATTAATGTAGCCGTTAGATGAACTAAATCAGTCCATAATAGCCATCTGATCTAGACGTTGAGAGGCTCCGCACTTAGCCACATGCAAGCATGCAGAAATACCGTGGCATGCATGTGAGTGGGTTTTAAATCACATCAACATGTCTGCATGCAAGCATGCACCGGTAGCATGCATGTAAGTGAGCTTTTAAGTCCCATTAACATGTCAAAAAGAAAAATATAATCCCATTATGCAGTAGGAGTTGGCTGATCTTTTGTCCTTACGTGGGATGATCTAAATGGTGATGGGAGTTTATTTAGTTTGGCTACCACATTTGTCATGCGGTTATAGAGTTTTTTAGTTCTATGAAATCGATAATTTTGCACAGAGAGATATACGGATGTTCCACGATAACGCGCGGGGACTCATCTAGTAATATTTAGGAACGGAGGGAGTACTATGTAAAGAGTTAGGTGTCGCACAGTGTCCAGAAAATATGGTGATAGTGTGAGGTGGGCCATGCAATCACTGAGCCTGCGTGTTTTCACTGCTCTTGCACTCCTCCGCTATAAGAATGGAGAAAATTGTAATCTAGTAGTACCTCCTTTCGCCGAAAATGTGGGACATCCAGTAGTCCTACCACCTCAGTAATAAAGACCAATGAGCCATCAAATCACATAGACCCAGCAGTAAGTTGGACGGACGAAGCAACCATCACTCTTGCGCCAGTGAGAGGTCGCTTCCGCTCTGCCCGGGCATGAATGCAACACCAATTCTTTGGAGCGGCGCTAACCATTTCAGGCGAGAAGTGCGCGGGGGCGATGGAGGGGCTTTGGGTGGGCCAGGCTGGTTAGGAGCGGGCGTGGCAGCTGTCCGCATGTCCCTACCGGAAACGCCCGGAAGCGAGAGGATGCACCGACTCTCGCGGCTAAAATCGTACACTACACACCATCTCTCTGTAAGAGTAGGTCGATCTATCGCTCTCTCTAACACACACATGCTGTTAAACACACACACACACACGCACATGCACACACACGCACCTTTGTCCCGTTGCACCTTCTAACGTGACTTATTACACCTAGACGGAGGGAAGTAACTATACGAGATATAGTGGCACACTGACTTAAGTCGAATACAAGTGCCCAAAATTGTGTGCATGTTATAATAAGGATTCACTTAAAATAGTACGCGAGCGAACAGAGGGATCAATTGGACAGTGTTCCCGAGCAGTAGCGAGATGTGTGAGGTAAGATACACCGCTGGCGCTTTTAATTTTTCTTATTAATTTGTTTGTTTCACCCTCTGACTGGTGGGACCCAATGTACTACATGGAGAGAGGTAAGGTGACTAAGGCTGGATTATTTCTGCACCACTGTGGATAGTCTTACCAGCAAAGCGACATGACACGATTATGATTGAAATCCCAATGACTCCCAGACACACACACACACATAAACATGGCATGCTTGTCACACGAATGCAGGAATGTACAAAAGGTTATTTTCCTCTCGTTGAACATAATGGGAGGGTTGTGTAGCTGGTTAGCCTGTTTGCTCATCAAACTTGAGGTCTCGGGTTTGATAACTACACTTGAGCATAATTTGTGCCAGGAGGATTCTTTGACTGGTCAAAATGGATGGATACAGAGCTATACGATCTCGCAGTGACCGTAGTGACCGTATAATCACCTCATCACGTATAAGCTGCAGCCTCGACACTTGTTTTCTAGGGTTTGCATGCTTCACACTCTCTCTCTAGTATATATATACACGCTGGAGCCTCAGCGCTTGTAGTTGCTCTCTTCAAACTCTCTCGCCCTCTCCAGATCTAAACAAGACTTTGTTGGCCTCTCTCTCCCCTCACTACTGCTCAAAGAGCCGACAGGATCCGTCCGCCGGGAAGGGAAGGAGGTTTAACGCTGTCGCCGTCGGCGAGGGAGGGAATCCACTACCGGCGCAGCTGTTCACTTTCACCCAGCGACACCGAGGGAGGGCCTCCGACCCCTTCTTCTTCGCTGCCATCCTGTCGCCCACCGAACCACGCCCCAAGAACCTTAAGGTATAATTTACTTACTCCACATGCATTGCTCTAGCTGCATGTATACCATGTACCTAGGACGTGGTTCAAAGAGGAAAGGAGTGAGGGAATGTAGTGGGAAAAGTTGTATATATCATGAATCTAGGACGTGGTTCAAAGAGGAAATGAAGGGGGAAAGTTGTATAGCATGAATCTAGGACGTGGTTCAAATAGGAAAGGAATGTGGGAAAGTAGTGGGGAAAGTTGTATCGCACAAATCTAGGACGTGGTTCAAAGAGGAAAGGAAGGGGTGAAAGTACTAGTACATACTGGCTATCCAGCACCTACGTTGGTCGAAAAGGGAAAACAATGACAAACGTAGTATGCACATCTGTAACGAACTGATCTTTTGTTTTGGGGGACAAGGCTGTAGAGTTTGAGCAGGATTAGATTTGTTGCACTCACATAGGGAAAGGTGTCTAAAGATAAAAAAACTGGGACCAACACAAATATGCTCCTTGGTTGTTTGCTCGTTGTTGCAACAGACTGTGCATGACCACAGTACATCGGTAGATGCACATGGTGCTGGTGTATCCACTGTCCCGTGCAACTCATTAGCTGTTGTTAATCTAAGGCCCTATTTGGTTAAAAACTCCCTAGTCCCTACCTGCTTGGTTCCAGTGACTAAACATGGACTAGAGGTTATTAAATGACATGCTAAAAGACCATGTTACCCCCTAGTAATGAACTAATAGAGACAAGGTGCGATGCGTGGCAGGGGCAACTGTTGGAAAAAGTCCCAAAAAGACTCTCTCGGGGTCTTATTTTTTTAGTCCCAAATACCCACTTTTAGTCCCTAAAAGTCCCTCCTGTTCGGTTTAGATGGGACTGACACCACTACAAAAAAAGACACATCCATGACATTTTGGGCCGAACGATTTTTTTTCTGTCATACATATGACACTTCTATGACGATAATCGTGACAAAACCCGGTATCATCATAGACAGAAAATGGGCTTTTCGTCCTGGGCGGGCCGGAGACGCAGCTGCATGACATTCTTTGGGCCGTCCATGATGGAAAAAACCGTGGTAGAAGCGAGGGGGAGAAAATTTTTGGGGAGTTGCCGGTTACGGTGGGAGGTCGGGGGCGGAGCGATGTGCGTTTCTCTCATACGTACGCGTGTGTGTGCGAGGCGTTGGCTCTAACTGAAGCCTGATACGTCTCCAATGTATCTATAATTTTTGATTGCTCCATGCTACTTTATCTACTGTTTTGGACTATATTGGGCTTTATTTTCCACTTTTATATTATTTTTGGGACTAATGTATTAACCGGAGGCCCAGCCTAGAATTGCTGGTTTTTTTTGCCTAATTCAGTATTTCGAAGAAACATAATATCAAACAGAGTCCAAATGGAATAAAACCTTCGGGAACGTGATTTTCCACCGAACGTGATCCAAGAGACTTGGACCCTACTCCAAGAAGTGCCAGAGGCGGTCATGAGGGTGGAGGGCGCGCCCCCTGCCTCGTGGGCCCCCTATTGCTCCACCGACGTACTCCTTCCTCCTATATATACCTACGTACCCCCATCAGATCAGATACGGAGCCAAAAACCTAATTCCACCGCTGTAACTTTCTGTATCCGCGAGATCCCATCCTGGGGCCTGTTCCAGAGCTCCATCGGAGAGGGCATCTACCACGGAGGGCTTCTACATCAACACCATAGCCTCTCTGATGAAGTGTGAGTAGTTTACTTCAGACCTTCGGGTCCATAGCTAGTAGCTAGATGGCTTCTTCTCTCTTTTTGGATCTCAATACAATGTTCTCCCCCTCTCTTGTGGAGATCTATTCGATGTAATCTTCTTTTTGCGGTGTGTTTGTTGAGACCGATGAATTGTGAGTTTATGATCCAACTTATCTATGAATAATATTTGATTCTTCTCTGAATTCTTTTATGTATGATTGAGTTATCTTTGCAAGTCTCTTCGAATTATCCGTTTGGTTTGGCCAACTAGATAGGTAGTTCTTGCAATGGGAGAAGTGTTTAGCTTTGGGTTCAATCTTGCGGTGTCCTTACCCAGTAACAGAAAGGGTTGCAAGGCACGTATTGTATTGTTGCCATCGAGGATAACAAGATGGGTTTTTTATCATATTGCATGAATTTATCCCTCTACATCATGTCGTCTTGCTTAAAGCGTTACTCTATTTTTAATTTAATACTCTAGATGCATGCTGGATAGCGGTCGATGAGTGGAGTAATAGTAGTAGATGCAGAATCGTTTCGATCTACTTGTTTTGGACGTGATGCCTATATACATGATCATACCTAGATAATCTCATAATTATTCGCTTTTCTATCAATTGCTCAACAGTAATTTGTTCACCCACCGTAGAATACTTATGCTCTTGAGAGAAGTCACTAGTGAAACCTATGGCCCCCGGGTCTATTCTCATCATATCAATCTCCATTACTTTATTACTTGCTTTGTTTTTACTTTGCCTTTTACTTTTTACTTTGCATCTCTATATCAAAAATACCAAAAAAATATTATTTATCATCTCTATCAGATCTCACCCTCGTAAGTGACCGTGAAGGGATTGATAACCCCTAATCGCGTTGGTTGCGAGTAGCTATCGTTTTGTGTAAGTATGAGGGACTCATGCGTGATCTCCTACTGGATTGATACCTTGGTTCTCAAAAACTAAGGGAAATACTTATGCTACTTTACTGCATCATCCTCTCCTCTTCGGGGAAATCCAACGCAGTGCTCAAGAGCTAGCAAGAAGAATTTCTGGCGCCGTTGCCGGGGAGTTTGCGCAAAACTCAACCATACCAAGTACCCATCACAATTCCTATCTCTCGCATTACATTATTTGCCTCTCATTTTCCTCTCCCCCACTTCACGCTTGCCGTTTTATTCGCCCTCTCTCTCCCAATCTCCTCCTCTCTTTCTCTTTCGCCTTTTTCTCGTTTGCCTTTGCTTGTGTGTTGGATTACTTGTTGCCATGTCACAAGATAATACCAAATTGTGTGATTTCTCGAATACCAATAATAATGATTTCCTTGGTACTCCGATTGCTCCTCTTAATAATGATTAGTCTTGTGAAATCAATACCTCTTTGCTGAATCTTGATGAAACTGAATATGATCTTCCTTTACCTAGAAGGCGTTCTAAGAATTCGGAGTTTCTAGATCTTGATGATGAAATTGATGAAAGTGGGATTGAAAGAAATAAAAATCTTGATGTTGCTAAACCCACTATTTTGGATCTCAAGGAATTTAATTATGATAATTGCTCTTTGATTGGTTGTATTTCGTTGTTGCAATCCGTGCTAGATTCTCCTCATGCTTATAGTCAAAATAAGGCCTTTACCGAACACATTGTTGATGCCTTGATGCAATCTTGTGAAGAAAAACTTGAGTTGAAAGTTTCTTTCCCTAGAAAACTCTATGATTAGTGGGAACCTACTATCAAAAATTAAAATTAAAGATTATGAGTTTCATGCCTTGTGTGATTTGGGTGCTAGTGTCTCCACTATTCCCAAAACTTTGTGTGATTTGCTAGATTTCCGTGACTTTGAAGATTGCTCTCTAAATTTGCATCTTGCGGATTCCACTATTAAAAAGCCTATGGGAAGAATTAATGATGTTCTTATTGTTGCAAATAGGAATTATGTGCCCGTAGATTTTATCATTCTTGATATAGATTGCAATCCTTCATGTCCTATTATTCTTGGTAGACCTTTCCTTAGAACGATTAGTGCGATTATTGATATGAAGGAAGGGAATATTAGATTCCAATTTCCCTTGAGAAACGGTATGGAACACTTCACTAGAAAGAAAATAAAATTACCATATGAATATACCATGAGAGTCACTTATGGATTGCCTACCAAAGATGGCAAAACTTAGATCTATCCTTGCTTTTTTATGCCTAGCTAAGGTCGTTAAACGATAGCGTTTGTTGGGAGGCAACCCAATTTTATTTTGTGTTTTTTGTTTTTTCTTCTGTTTAGGAATAAATAATCCATCTACTTTCTGTTTAGATGAGGTTTTATGTTTTAATTAGTGTTTGTGCCAAGTAGAACCTATAGGATAAGCTATGATGATAGTTGATTTGATTCTGCTGAAAAACAGAAACTTTGCGCTCACGAGAAAACATTCAATAAATCACAGAAACGTGCTTTTGCATTGATTATTTTTGCTGATGATCAAGAAACAAATTTTCCAGTACGTCCTATTTTGGTATAATTTTTAGAGTTCCATAAGTTTGCGTTAGTTACAGATTGCTACAGACTGTTCTGTTTTTGACAGATTCTGTTTTTCGTGTGTTGTTTGCTTATTTCAATGCATCTATGGCTAATAAATTAGTTTATAAACCATAAGGAAGTTGGAATACAGTAGGTTTAACACCAATATAACTAAATAATTAGTTCATTACAGTACCTTGAAGTAGTCTTTTGTTTTCTTTCACTAACGGAGCTCACGAGATTTCTGTTGAGTTTTGTGTTGTGAAGTTTTCAAGTTTTGGGTGAATTCTTTTGATGGATTATGGAACAAAGAGTGGCAAGAGCCTAAGCCTGGGGATGCCCATGGCACCCCCAAGATAATCCAAGGACACCAAAAAGTCAAAGCTTGGGGATGCCCCGGAAGGCATCCCCTCTTTCGTCTACTTCCATCGGTAATTTACTTGGAGCTATATTTTTATTCACCACATGTCATGTGTTTTGCTTGGAGCGTCTTGTATTATTTGCGTCTTTGCTTGTTAGTTTACCACAATCATCCTTGCTGTACACACCTTTTGAGAGAGACATACATGATTTAGGATTTGCTAGAATACTCTATGTGCTTCACTTATATCTTTTGAGCTTGATAGTTTTGCTCATAGTGCTTCACTTATATCTTTTGAGCGTAATAATTTTTGCTCTAGTGCTTCACTTATATCTTTTAGAGCATGGTGGTGGATTTGTTTTAAAGAAACTATTGATCTCTCATGCTTCACTTAGATTATTTTGAGAGTTGTTAATAGCACGGTAATTTGCTTAATGTTAATATACTTGGTATTCAAGATTTGTGAAACTTTCTTTTGAGTACGTTGAATACTAAGATGAGTTTGATGCTTGATAATTGTTTTGATATATGGAGGTGATAATATGAAAGCAATTCTAGTTGGGGTGATTATGAATTTAAAGAATGCTTGTGTTGAAGTTTGTGATTCCCGTAGCATGCACGTATGGTGAACCGCTTTGTTATGAAGTCGGAGCACAATTTTATTTATTGATTGTCTTCCTTATGAGTGGCAGTCGGGGACGAGCGATGGTCTTTTCCTACCAATCTATCCCCCTAGGAGTATGCGTTTAGTGCTTTGGTTTTTGATGACTTCTAAATTTTTGCAACAAGTGCATGAGTTCTTTTGATTAATGTTGAGTCCATGGATTATACGTACTCTCACCCTTCCACCATTGCTAGCCTCTCTAATACCGAGCACTTTTCGCTGGTATCATACACCTACCATATACCTCCCTCAAAAAAGCCACCATACCTACCTATCATGGCATTTCCATAGCCATTCCGAGATATATTGCCATGCAACTTTCCACCGTTCCGTTCATATGACATGCATTACTTTTGTCATATTGCTTTTTGCATGAACATGTAGTTGACATTGTATTTGTGGCAAAGCCACCGTTCAGAATTTTCATACATGTCACTCATGATTCATTGCATAGCCCGGTACACCGTCGGAGGCATTCATATAGAGTCATATTTTGTTCTAAGTATCGAGTTGTAATTTTTGAGTTGTAAGAAAAATAAAAGTGTGATGATCATCATTATTAGAGCATTGTCCCAGTGAGGAAAGGATGATGAAGACTATGTTTCCCCCATAAGTCGGGATGAGACTCCGGACTTTATGAAAAATAAAAGAGGCCAAAGAAGCCCCCCCAAAAAAGCCCACCAAAAAAAAAGAATATGAGAGAAAAAGAGAGAAGGGACAATGCTACTATCCTTTTTCCACACTTGTGCTTCAAAGTAGCACCATGATCTTCATGATAGAGAGTCCCATATGTTGTCACTTTCATATACTAGTGGGAATTTTTCATTATAGAACTTGGCTTGTATATTCCAATGATGGGATTCCTCAAAAGTGCCCTAGGTCTTCGTGAGCAAGCAAGTTGGATGCACACCCACTTAGTTTCTTTTGTTGAGCTTTCATATACTTATAGATCTAGTGCATCCATTGCGTGGCAACCTACTCACTCACATTGATTTCTATTGATGGGCATCTCCATAGCCCATTGATACGCCTAGTTGATGTGAGACTATCTTCTCCTTTTTTGTCTTCTCCACAACCACCATTCTATTCCACCTATAGTGCTATGTCCATGGCTCACGCTCATGTACTGCGTGAAAATTGAAAAAGTTTGAGATTATTAAAGTATGAAACAACTGCTTGGCTCGTCATCGAGGTTGTGCATGATTAAATACTTTGTGTGATGAAGATATAGCATAGCCAGAATATATGATTTTGTAGGGATAACTTTCTTTAACCATGCTATTTTGAGAAGACTTGATTGCTTTAATTTGTATGCTTGAAGTATTATTGCTTTTATGTTAATATGAACTTTTGTATTGAATCTTTCAGATCTGAATATTCATGCCACAATTAAGAAGATTCACATTGAAATTATGCCAAAGTATCACTCCGCATCAAAAATTCTTTTTTATCATTTACCTACTCGAGGACGAGAAGGAATTAAGCTTGGGGATGCTTGATACGTCTCCAACGTATCTATAATTTTTGATTGCTCCATGCTACTTTATCTACTGTTTTGGACTATATTGGGCTTTATTTTCCACTTTTATATTATTTTTGGGACTAACCTATTAACCGGAGGCCCAGCCCAGAATTGCTGTTTTTTTGCATATTTCTGTATTTTGAAGAAACATAATATCAAACGGAGTCCAAACGGAATAAAACCTTCGGGAACGTGATTTTCTCACCGAACATGATCCAGGAGACTTGGACCCTACTCCAAGAAGTGCCAGAGGTGGTCACGAGGGTGGAGGGCGCCCCCTGGGCACGCCCTCTACCTAGTGGGCCCCCTGTTGCTCCACAGACGTACTCCTTCCTCCTATATATACCTACGTACCCCCGTCAGATCAGATATGGAGCCAAAAACCTAATTCCACCACCGCAACTTTCTGTATCCACGAGATCCCATCTTGGGGCTGTTCCGGAGCTCCACCGGAGAGGGCATCTACCACATAGGGCTTCTACATCAACACCATAGCCTCTCCGATGAAGTGTGAGTAGTTTACTTCAGACCTTCGGGTCCATAGCTAGTAGCTAGATGGCTTCTTCTCTCTTTTTGGATCTCAATACAATGTTCTCCCCCTCTCTTGTGGAGATCTATTCGATGTAATCTTATTTTTGTGATGTGTTTGTTGAGACCGATGAATTGTGAGTTTATGATCCAGCTTATCTATCAATAATATTTGATTCTTCTCTGAATTCTTTTATGTATGATTGAGTTATCTCTGCAAGTCTCTTCGAATTATCCGTTTGGTTTGGCCAACTAGATTGGTAGTTCTTGCAATGGATGAAGTGTTTAGCTTTGGGTTCAATCTTGCGGTGTCCTTACCCAGTGACAGAAAGGGTTGCAAGGCACGTATTGTATTGTTGCCATCGAGGATAACAAGATGGGTTTTTTATCATATTGCATGAATTTATCCCTCTACATCATGTCATCTTGCTTAAAGTGTTACTCTGTTTTTAACTCAATACTCTAGATGCATGCTGGATAGCGGTCGATGAGTGGAGTAATAGTAGTAGATGCAGAATCGTTTCGATCTACTTGTTTTGGACGTGATGCCTATATACATGATCATACCTAGATAATCTCATAATTATTCGCTTTCTATCAATTGCTCAACAGTAATTTGTTCACCCACCATAGAATACTTATGCTCTTGAGAGAAGTCACTAGTGAAACCTATGCCCCCTGGGTCTATTCTCCTCATATCAATCTCCATTACTTTATTACTTTCTTTGTTTTTACTTGCCTTTTACTTTTTACTTTGCATCTCTATATCAAAAATAACAAAAAGATTATTTATCATCTCTACCAGATCTCACCCTCGTAAGTGACCGTGAAGGGATTGACAACCCCTAGTCGCGTTGGTTGCGAGTAGCTATCGTTTTGTGTAGGTACGAGGGACTCGTGCGTGATCTCCTACTAGATTGATACCTTGGTTCTCAAAAACTGAGGGAAATACTTACGCTACTTTACTGCATCATCCTCTTCTCTTCGGGGAAATCCAAAGCAGTGCTCAAGAGGTAGCAAAGCCGAGCGAGGCGTTGGGCTCTAACTGAACCCGAGCGATTGCACTGCAGGCTACGCGTTACTGAACCCGAGCGATTGATCAGTGGCTGTTAACTGAACCCGATCGAGCGATTCCTTTGCTACTGCTGCTAACTGAAGCCGATCGATGCTGCCTCTGGGATGAACAGTGAGTGTTGCGGGGGGGGGGGGGGGGGGAGGGGTTGGATGAACAGTGAGCGGTGGCGTTGCCGCTGGATGAACAGGAACCCGTGGTGTGGAGGGCTGGATGAACAGTAGATGGTGGAGGGGTGGCCGTGGAGGGGTGGTTGAACAGGCCCCCGTGGTGTGGAGGGCTGGATGAACAGTAGACGGTGGAGGGGTGCCCGTGGAGGGGTGGTTGAACAGTAGCCGGTGGAGTAGCGCGCGGTGGAGGCTGGATGAACAGGAGCCCATGGAGGCTGGAGGAGGTCGATGGTAGCCCGTGGAGGCTAGAGGAGGTCGACGGTGGAGATGAACAGTATCCCGTGGAGTCCCGTTTTGCGGTATGCCACACCCCTCCCCCCCGTTTCGACCGTAGCGCTCCAACACAAGTCTGTTTCGTCCATTTTGCGGTATGCCACACCCCGCCTGATCAACAGGACCCCCGTTTCGACCGTAGGAGGTCCGTTTCGTCCGTTTTGCGGTACGCCACACCCCTCCCGATCAACAGGACCCCCGTTTCGACCGTAGGAGGTCTGTTTCCTCCGTTTTGCAGTACGCCAGGCCCCTCCCGATCAACATGACCCTGTTTCGAACGTGGCCGGTCGAATACAAGGCCGTTTCCTCCGTTGTGCGGTACGCCAGGCCTCGTTTCCATCGCCTGTTCCGTCCAAGCCCTCCCGATGAACACGACCACGCATTCCGTTCCAACCCAGCCGGTTGGCTCCCCATGAACATGACGATGACGCTGTTTCTCCGTTCCGACCCAACCATGTACGTATGCGCGAGTAGGCGTTCGAGACCCTGCCCGTATGTACGTACGTGGCCGTATTTTCTTTCTTGCACCCTCACCGCTGTACGTACATGCACATGCTACGTGTGCGCCTCTACTACGACACGTGCGCGCCTCTACATCTATGACACGTGCGCGCCTCTACATCGACCAGTATGTACGTACACGTTCGCAACCAGAATGACAACGCTACGTACACTTCGACTAGGTGGGTGCCGACTGTCACGCACTTCCTTGCGTGCAAAGATGTAGCTGGTGGGTCCCAGCAGTCAGGGGGGTTGATCGTTTTTTTGCCCGGACGCACTTCCTTGCGTGCGAAGGTGTAGCTGGTGGGTCCCAGCAGTCAGGGGGAAATGTTTTTTTTGCGAAATATGGTGGCCCGTCCGGTGGGTCCCCGCTGTCAGGTGGAGGAATAATTATTTTGCGCGTAATAAGGAGGCACTTCCTTGCTGCGGCCGTGGACCCAGCTGTCAGCCTCTCCACGTATAGTCCATGTCTGATGGAAGCCATTCCTTGACCATGTTGACCACGCCGCGCTGAGAGCACCAGGGCGGTGGACGACGGCGAGGCCTAGGAAGGGGACGACGCGGAGCCGGGGAAGACGCGGCAGTGGATGCCCACACGTAGAGGAGTACGAGGGTTCACTGGTTCGCTGCGGTGTGAGGCTGTTGTCGCTGTAGAATAACAGGGGGTGTGGGTGAGTAGAGGGATGGCCTGGCCAGCGGTGGGAGTAGTAGGGGGCAGTGAGGCCTCCGCCGCATCGCAGCCGGCCACGAGAGGCAGGAGCACGACGCACGACTGGCGCTGGTTTGGGCGGCTGGAGCAAGAAGACCAGAGGTTGAAGAAGCACTACGGCCATTGGATGGACATCGTACGGTCACTGGAGCTAGAATCATGCATATTGACTAAATTGACAAAGCCCTCCGTCCCCGTCAACTTAGTAGGCCCACAAGTCAGCCTGCCACTATACTGGGTCCCAGCTAACAGGGGGAGTATTCATTTTTTTGTGCGTAATAAGGAGGCACTTCCTTGCGTGCGAAGATATAGCTGGTGGGTCCGAGCTGTCAGCGGCGGTAACATTTTTTCGCGAAATATTGAGGCCCTTTCGGTGGGTCCCCGATGTTAGGTGGAGGAATCATTATTTTGCGCGTAATAAGGAGGCATTTCCTTGCGTGCGGCCGTGGACCTAGCTGTCGGCCTCTCCACGTACATTCCACTTCAGATGCATGTCGGTTGTTGACCACGTTGACCAGGCCACGCCGAGAGCACCAGGGCGGTGGACGACGGTGAGGCCTAGGAAGGGAACGACACGAAGGCAGGGAAGACTCCGTAGTTGTTTCCCACGCGGAGGGGAGTACGACTGAACGAGGGTTTATTGGTTCGTCTGCCGTCGCCGGAGGATAACAGCAGGTGTGGGTGAGTAGAGGGATGGCTAGGCCAGCGATGGGAGTACGATGGGGCGGTGAGGCCTGCACGGCAGCACAGCCGGCCGCGGGGAGGAGGGAGCAGGCAGTCCTGCCGGCGCTTGTTTGAGCGGCTGGAGCAGGAAGAGCAGAGATTGAAGAAGCACGACGGCCGTTGGATGGCCATCCAACAGTCACTACTTGTGCGTCAACCTTTTTTTAGGAAAGTCTCAAATCTGTGGAAAATAGCATACAACCCATCTGCCATTATTTCTAATAATTTACAGCCCATTTGCTAATTCTTAAGGTTTTGTTTGGAGCCCATATTCTTTTTGTTAGCATTACAGCCCATATTGTGGCCACAGTTAAAAAGTTATACGAAATTTTGCATATTTCGGTGCGGTCCGAACTGTTTTTAATCCCGAAATTTCGACTCACATTCAAAGTGATTTTAAAAATAAATGTATATCAATATAAAATCCAACAAATTCTCCACGCATAAAAATTAATGTAATTTAAAATCTCGAAATGAAAAAAAGATATTTGAAACTAATTGCTGGTTTGATGTGTTTTAAAAATGTACAGCCCATTTCTCATTACGGATAGGCCATTTTCTCGGCCAGCCAAATGAAGCTCTCCTCGTCTTGAAAGATTTGCAGCCCAACAGGCCTGACAAAGCGACTCAAATCACAAAAAAAACTGTGTTGTGGCCTTGGACCCAGCTATCAGCCTCTCCACGTATAGTACTCTTCTGATGGAAGTCGGTCGTTGACCACATTGACCACGCCGCGCCGAGAGCACCAAGGCGGTGGACGACGGCGAGGCCTAGGAAGGGGACGACGAGGAGCCGGGGAAGACGCGGCAGTGGATGCCCACGTTGAGAGGAGTAGGAGGGTTCACTGGTTCGGCTGCGGCGTGAGGCTGCTGTCGCCGCAGAATAACAGGTGGTGTGGGTGAGTAGAGGGATACCTTGGGCCAGCGGCGGGATTAGTAGGGGGTGGCGAGGCCTCCACGGCATCACAGCCGGCCACGAGAGGCAGGAGCACGCGGCACGACCGGCGCTGCTTTGGGCGGCTGGAGCAACAAGACCAGATGTTGAAGAAGCACTATGACTGTTGGATGGACATCGTACGGTCACTGGAGCTAGAATCGTTCATATTGACTAAGTTGACAAAGCCCTCCGTCCTTGTCAACTTAGTAGGTCCACAAGTCAGCCACCCACTATGGTGGGTCCCAGCTAGGAGGGGGTATTCAGTTTTTGGTGCGTAATAAGTAGGCACTTCCTTGCGTGCGAAGATATAGCTTGTGGGTCTGACCTGTCAGCGGGGGGGGGGGGGGGGACGTTTTTTTCGCGAAATACAGAAGCCCTTCCCACGTACAGTGCATGTACAATGCGTAATAAGGAGGAACTTTCCTTGCTGCGACCATGGACCTCGTGGGTCCTAGCCGTCAGGCTCTCCACATACATTCCTCTTCCGATGACTCTCGTATGTTGACCACGCCGCGCCGAGTGCACCGAGGCGGTGGAAGACGGCAAGGCCCCAGACTGGAACGACCCGGAGATGGGAAAGACGCGACAGTGGAGTCACAAACGGAGAGGAGTGGGAAACTTGACTGGTTCCGGTGCGGGGTGGGCCTACACTCGGCAGAGAATAACAGGAGGTGCAGAGTGGAGGGATGGCCTGGCCATCGGCAGGGTAGCGTTTCGCTGAGGAGCGCAAAACAATGCCGCTGGACGCCGAAGGCTGGAGCAGGTGGTTCCGGCAGCGCTGGGGGAAGAAGACGACATATTGAAGAAGAATGTCGGCCGTTGGATGTAAATCCAACGCCTTCTTAGGCTTCGACCTACTGGCCCACATGTCAGCCAGTCCATTTGTTTTTTAGTCCATTTGGGGGGCTGGGTGAAACAATGATGTAGCATCTATGCAGCCCGTTTAAATCCCATTTGCATTTTTCTCGAAATCTGCGGACTTGCTGGGCTGGGTGAAAATATCATGTTGGGCTAGACGGAGAAATGTTATAAAAATATAAACACATGATTGCACGTCAGTAAAATCTTTGCAAGCTTATGTACGCAATCACTAGGAGTTAACTTGGCAAGTTATATATAAACAATTATTATTATTATTTTGTAAGAACTTTCAACTTACGAAATAAAATATCATTTTAATTTGATGAGTTAATAGTATGTGGGGTATTATTACTTTTTAGGCTAGACGTGGGACAGTTGAGTTGGTTCTAGGGGAAAGTACTAGGAGAAAACTCAGTTTACATCGAAAAAGAAAGTGGGAGAAAATTCAGAGACCTGCTGGGTCCACCTGAGGTGAGGAATATGTTGGGAGGAAGGAGATTCAAAGCACGACAGCCGAGTGAACTAGTTTTTTCTACGGACAAGTGAACTAGTTTACATACCTTAGCAAAAAGCCACTAAAAAAAGCAATCAGGTTAATGGGTTCTTAAAAGAAATATTTTGCACAAAACAGATAATTATGACACATAGGCTAATGCATGAAACACTCAGATGATAAAGGTGCTTATAAACAGATAAAGTACAACATCTAGACCTTCCTGGCATGCTTGATCATGATGCTGCGGCTGTCCGTGTACTCGTCGGTTACGGGAAGCAGACATGCCCTCATGTCCAAGATCTGCCTGTACATGTCGTAGCATGCGTATGCGTCCTTGGCCGCGTAGGTTATGTAGGCTAGATTCAGAGGTACCTCCCACGTGTTCAGGTCGTCTTCTTTCATGTTGGCGTATTAGGGTTCGATGATGGTCTCAGCGAGGTCAACCACGGAGTCCTTCTCCTGCCCGTTGCTGATGATCTTGTATTGCTTCTGGATGTCGACAAGCTTGTTGCACGAGATGGCCGAATCATCGCGTTCTTCCTTCTCTCCACTGTAGCGAAGGTGCAGTCGGCGCTGCCGATGAAACGGGCAAATGCTCCAAAACCTGGTGCAGCCATATGACTGAGGCGAGGCAGAGCTTCACCGAGTCCGTATCGTTGGTGTACATCACATTCAACTTGGTGCAGCCATAGGACTGAACGGCGAACTAACTCCTTGCTGAAGTCCATATCCAGCAGGCTCACACCTCGGATCGCCATTGGAGTCTCTTCGAGTGAACGAGTGTGTAGGCAGCGGCAGCAGTTCGTTTTTCAGCTCTTGGGGAACTGGATTCAACAGTAAGCTGAGTGTGTACAAGCGACAACAGTTATTACCCCTCCCTCGTCCACTGCACGCCCGGCAGAAGATGCACCCTCCGCGCATTCAAACGCCTCCATTAAGAAACCTACTCCGTCCACACGTCGGTTCACGAGCGGGTCTGTATTGGTACTGTAATAACAGGAGTTAGTGGTCACTTTACTTAAATTTAATTAGCTTTAATAGAAATTTATACTTAAAACAAGCAATGCATTGGCCCGTTCTATCAGTGCCACGGGATCAACATGCACAACAATTAGAATTATTATTCTCAGGACGCACACAATCAACACATTTGTCGCACTTTCACAAAGATAATACTACCAACTTTGAACTGTTTGTTATGGTTGCTGTTCTCTACATAATCATGCTGTGTTTCCCAGTTTGCAAGATTCAGAACCAACAAATAAGATACAAATAATAAGTACAACAAAGATGCCTACATGTCTCATTGATTCCCAGCTTGCAAGATTCAGAACCAACAAATAAGATCTAAATAATAAGTACAACAAAGATGCCTACATGTCTCATTGATTCCCAGCTTGCAAGATTTGGAACCAACAAATAAGATTCTAATAATAAGTACAACAAAGATGCCTACACATCTCACTGATTCCCAGCTTGCAAGATTCAGAACCAACCCATTAGAGCCTTTTGATAAAGTGAATATTGGGATTAAATCCATCTTGGCTAGCCATGTCATACAATAGAAGAACTTGGCGAATGCTCTTGACTGTCACAACATCTATAGTAGAGTATTCCTGTTTGCACAGCATGTTTGCACAGCACAAACAAGGAGACAGGAGAGCATGATTTCACATTAATAGCGGCCTCCTTGAACTCAACCTCCAGCTCCACTAGGATGAGGTCTGCCTGGAGTTCCATGATTCAATTCATGCGCCTTTTTCTACGGTTCACCTGAAATGAAGCAAAGATTGCATCATTCAGCTAGCAAGAAGTACTTGCTCTTGTGAGCTGGCAGGTTCTTCTTTAGTAGTTGCACTAAAATTGAGGAACATTAAGGTTGGCTGTCCCACTCATGTATGGTGCAACAATAATTTTCTTATCCTTTTGTGCAGTTCCACTAAAATAAAGTGCCACTGTGGTGACAGTGATGGCTCCATCATGCAAAGGCTAATAAAATGTTGCGCGAGATTACCAGTAGAACTTGACAGAGATTTTGGAAACTCCAATCACCATTTTGTGCAGTTCCACCAAAATTGAGAGATGTTGCTCATGTGACATTTTAGTTGAAGTGCACAAGACACTCATTCCAAAAAAAGTGTTTTGTGCAGTTCACCAAAAGGTCACAAAATAGCAACAAGGTGAAATGGACATCCGTATCTACACAAAATGATAGAAAGTAAACAATTGCTGGTCAATAAGAATATACGAAACATATACAAAATGAAAAGAAGCATCTTAATTATGTTCATGGCAATCACGCAAGGACTGTAGAAATTTTAAAACGTCAGCAATGCTTCATGTTACCGGAAGCATTACTATCAACAATGAGATTCCTCAGATATGGGATTACTTTAATGGTGGAATTGCTTGTTTACCAGACACAGTAAATCAACAGCAGCTAAAGAGTTGGTTTAAGGGCATGGGACCGTGGGGACACCAGGACACTCAGCAGCATAAAGGAGCAACTTACTTATCATACTGGGGAAAACAACAGGAGTGCCATTTGTAACACAGTTTAATTGCATCTTATCACTGGAGGCATTAGATTAACAATAACACTGGTTAGACCTGTCCCTAAGGTAACAGTGTGATCGCTTCATTTTACATGTGCCCCTACATCAAAAGGCTGGTTTACCCGCAAAAAAACAACAACAAAAGGTTGGTATAAGGACATGCGACAGTGGACGCATCAGCACAATGTACCTACAAGGAGGCATAAAGTGGTGATGCCGAGCTTGTTCACGCTATGTGAGGGCAGCAAACCTAATCCTGGAGACCTTTTACTATGTGAGGGAAGCAAATCTAATCTTGGAGGCCTTTTACTATGTGAGGGCAGCAAATCTAATCCTGAGACCTTTTACTATGTGAGAGCAGCAAATCTAATCCTGAGACCTTTTACTATGTGAGGGCAGCAAATCTAATCCTGAGACCTTTTACTATGTGAGGGCAGCAAATCTAATCCTGGAGACCTTTTACTATGTGATGGCAGCAAATCTAATCCTGGACATACTCTGTTGACTTGTCCACCAGCCGCCACTTTCTATCCTTTTTTCAACCAATAATAGATCTGTTCCTTATCCAGTTTGTACTGCATTTTCCCATTATTTCCCTTTTCAACCAAGAGACCGGTTGGGTATCCGGTCTCTACTACTTTCACCATATTATTTCCTCTTTGAATCAAGTCCTAGATTCATGCTACAACTTTCCCCCCTTTATTCATTGTTTGAACAAAGACCTAGATTCGAATGCATGAAGTAGCTTTACCTCTAATAATACTAAAAATTTAGGTGGCTTTGGAAGAGCTGGTGGGAGTAGAAAAAGATGCACATGCAGACACGTGGGGAGCTGGGGCAGTAGAGCAAGGCCGCTTTCGAAGAACTTATACCTGAGGGTCACCGGGATGTCGGCGGTGGCAGGTCGGATCTGCGGACAATACGGCAGGGAGGAAGAAGGGTCAGAGGACATCCCGAGCCAGCGTTGTGTCAGAGAGAACGGCACGGGCAGAGGACCGGGCCCCTCCGGCAGCTGTGGGTTTCCTCCCTCGGCAGCGATGACCACGTGAACGATGCACCTTTTAGTCCTCTACACACACCGGCCGGAGGGATACGGCCGGATCTGTGACTTGCGGTGAGCAGAGAGAAAATGTTGCTACCGCTGTCTTGTTTATATCTGGAGAGAATGAGAGAATGAAGAGAGCAACCCTAGTAAAGCGAGCGCTCTGTCCCCTGCGTCCATATATAGTGGAGTGATTATCTTTTTTCTCTCCACAACAAGCATTTCAGTTTGTGTACGTGGCATTAAAGAAAAGAAACTCTCTATTTAAGGTGACTACTCTACGACTCCTACTTAATACTACTACAGTACTACCTCCATCCTGGTTTATAGGCCCCTTTTATAGTTTGTGCCAAATTTTGACTAAAGATTTAACTAACAAAATGTTAATGCATGTCAAGAAAAATTATCTCATTGGATTCGTATTTGAACATAGTTTTGAAAAATATAATGTTTGGTGACATGCATGAACATTTTCTTAGTTTAGTCTATGGTCAAAATTTGGCACGAAATACAATGGGGACCAATAAACCCGGACAGAGGTAGTATTGTTCACTTGTGCTCCGCGCCACTCCATTCATTAAACAACCCCACGGGTGAATAAACATACAGTAAGTACTCTATTTATATAGAACGAACAAGCTCAAACTATTTTCACGTAGTTAAAAGTTGAGGGCGGGGCTTTTCCCGGGCAGTACGCGTGGCAGTTTTTGGGTAGGCGGTTTGACAGAGAGGCGAGGAGGGTGAGTGAGTGGGGCTGTGCGATTTGACGGTGCGTTAATGATGGAAAGACTTATGATATGACCACTCACTATAGTCATGAATTACTGGCGCTCCGACCGGGGTGATGCCCCCCTTCTGTTCCGCGCTCTAATCTGGTGCATGACACGTCGACCCGGATGCTGGCTCTCCCACATGTCGGAATAGTAAGAAGGAGCAAAGAATGATGCGGCATATACTAGTACTATACTACTCCCTCCGTTCCTAAATATATGTCTTTGGAGAGATTTCACTATTGACCACATACGGAGAAAAATGAGTGAATCTACACATAAAATGCATCTATATACATCCGTATGTGGTCCACAGTGAAATATCTATGAAGACTTATATTTAGGAACGGAGGGAGTACTACTCAGGTCGGAGGAGTGTGAACCACGGCAGCCCAGTGAACCAGCCGTGCGAACCACGGTAGCCAAGTGAACCAGCAGTAGAAAACAAGAATGTGGTGATATGGCCATAAAAACAATGTGCTACGGTCCACACTGTAGCATGTACAGTAACACTCCTCTTTGTTTGGATCCCTGAGTTAGAGCTAGTTTGGGTTGAAATAGCCTCAAATTATCGAAACAAGAGGGGTTAGTTTGAGCTAGTTTGCTCTAACCCAGCTAAAAAAACTAGCCCGGTGGAGAGGTTCTAATTGGGTTAGTTATCCTGGGCCCACTAAAAGAGAACTAAAAGAATCTCACCTGCCCGCACCAGATCACTCCCCTAAAAAAATCTCACCTGCCCGCACCAGATTGCTCCACCCTCTCGCACGACTCCTCTCTGTTTCCCATAGGACCACCCGCCCAAGCGCCACTCGCCCTCTCTCTTCTCCGGCCGCCCTCTCCTTCCGGCCTCCGTCGCCCTACCCCGGCCGCCCTCTCCCTCCGACCTTTGAAGGTCGCCTCGCTCCCCCTTCACCAGTCGTTTTTCTCCCTCTGTCATGCGCGGCGGCGGCGCATCTACCAGGGAGGTCGCGAGAGGGGTGAGTTTGTTCGTTCCTTCTCTGTCTCACGGCCATATCATTGATCTTTCTTGCTCTAGCGCTAATTCTGATTTGGAAAAGTAGATCCTGATCAAACTTGCTATAGATTTGTGGTGCACGCATGGAATTGTTTGATGCTGCTTGAGGAGGTAATAAATCTTTCTAGAGGGCCAAAGATTCAGGTCACCTTTCTAGGTATTTCAATTTCAGGCTTGCATTATTTGTAGAGGCCCAAAGATTCAGTTCACCTTTCTTGGTATTTCAATTTCAGGCTTGCATTGTTTCTAGAGGCCCAAAGATTCAGTTCACCTTTCTAGGTATTTGAGTTTCAGGCTTGCATTATTTCTAGAGGCCCAAAGATTCAGTTCACCTTTCTAGGTATTTTATTTTCAGGCTTGCATTATTTCTAGAGGCCCAAAGATTCAGTTCACCTTTCTAGGTATTTCAGTTTCAGGCTTGCATTATTTCTAGAGGCCCAAAGATTTAGTTCACCTTTCTAGGTATTTAAGTTTCAGGCTTGCATTATTTCTAAAGGCCCAAAGATTCGGTTCACCTTTCTAGGTATTTCAGTTTCAGGCTTGCATTATTTCTAGAGGCCCAAAGATTCAGTTCACCTTTCTAGGTATTTTAGTTACAGGCTTGCATTATTTATAGAGGCCCAAAGATTCAGTTCACCTTTCTAGGTATTTTAATTACAGGCTTGCATTATTTATAGAGGCCCAAAGATTAAGTTCCCAGTCGGTGGCAAGCGGCCCTGCTACCCATGCCGGTGTCGACCTCAACTCTCAAGGGCCGGCGTCGGAGGGGTTCCCGGGGCTTAGTCTCTACAAAGCCTTCCTGCAGAGCAACGATGGCGAGCTCCTCCCTCGGTGCGTGAGGGGCTCCGGGCTCCCTCCCTATCGTGAACAACTTCCGTGACGAGTTAGCTCATTCTTTGTTTCATGAAGTGTTTTTTTATTTTGTGAAGCTTGATTTATGACTTGTATGTTTAAGTGGGATATCTCATTTGTATGGACAAAGTAAAAATTATCATGTTTTGCATGCTTGATTGTATAGATGGTTCGTTTATGTCAATTGTGAGCAGGAGGAGGCCACAGAAGAGCCGGCCACACCAAGAGGGTGCTTGGATCCAAGGGACTTATTTTAGTCTGACTAAAAATAGGGTCCAAAGTAGTCAAATGATTGAGATAGAGCATTTATTGTCAATCTAACCCTGCCATCCATACACCTCTTTGGTTTAGAGTTAGTTCAGGGTTAGAATCTAACTCTAACCTCTAACTGAGTTAGAGTTCTCCTCGTCTCGGTTCACCGCCATCATACTTTCCCCATTCCTATGTTTTCAGTATCCTACGAATCAAAGAGGCCTTTTTTTTGGGAAAAATCAAAGAGGCCCTTAGACTGGTTTAGGTCCGCTCATTTTTTATAAACGTGTTATGTCCAAAATTTAATGAACGTGCTCAGATTTCCATGAAAATAATCCAGTTTCATGTACTAATTCATTGATTTATTTATTCTTCTGCGGGGGGTTTGCATGTAATTCGTGAGGTCTGAAATGTAAAGTACCCCGACATATGCTCCGAGTCGTGCATGCACTACGACCCAGATGCTCTATGTGCCACATGTCGGCGAATGGGAGCACGTGGAAATAGCCTAGGAGTACATATAGGAGGATAAATGCGTGAAAAATATGTACTATGAAGCGTAGCCGCGGTTGGAAAAGTAGACCTAAAGTGATGACAGATATAGGCCGCACGCACCCAACTAGTGGTACTAGACATACGACTAATTTTTCCCTCAAAAAAAAGAGGCACGAGTGCTCAGTACTCCTATTCTATAAACACGAGTCCCATCTGACAACAGCGTCCATGCTACAGCTAGCCCTCCTCCCTTGTTTCTCTCTTCTACTCTCTAAGAGCATGGTTAATAATATAGCCAGCTGCTGGCTATATGATGTTGCCATGTCACATATAGTCAAGTTTATAGCCAACAAGTACAATAGCTAGATATAAATATGCACATATAGCCAGAATTCGTCGACCTGCATTTATTTACTTGCTGGAATCTTTAGAAAGACTTATATTTGGGAACGGAGGGAGTACTATACTAATAAAACATTAAGGCCACGAGGCGATGCAGTGGTGGTTATAGGAGGCAAGAAGAAGAGATGCAACCATCGACGATGTCCACCTCCTCGACTCAGGGCGCCGGCCCACCGAACGGCGCCTAAGTAGCAGCGGCTTTCATGGCTAGGTCGACGTGCTTCTAAACAATGGCGTCAAAAGATTCCAGCCGCTGGAAGAAGGCCAACATCTTTCTTTCCTCGCTTGCCTTGTAGTGGCCTATGTAGACAATTTCCTCCTAGACATGGATGTGCAGGTCGACGGTTTCTTGCATGGCGAGGCGCTGCACGGTGAGCGCGGCCTCGAGGTGCACATTCTTCGTCGTGACCTCCGGCACCTACAGGACCACCAGGGCTTGAAAGAGTTTGTCACCATCTAGGCAGATGAGGGTGGAAGGCAATGAGGAGCCTGGGCGCGCGAGATGGAGCAGTACGGCAAGGTCGTCCGCGCGCTTCTTGACGCCGGTGAACTTGCGGATGGAGTTGACCATCATGTCGTCCATGCGAGAGGAGAAGCCGGCGTCGGCGAGGGCTACGATGCCTGCGGTCACCAGCACTGTCTGGAAACGCTGCATGGTGCGGGGCCGCAAGCCAGCGCCTTGGATCATTTGGCATAGCCAACTGCCGCTCGCGTCCATTGCCTCCATAGGTGCTTGTGGCTTCTGGTCACTTGGTCTTGGATTGGAGTGAGCAGTGTTGCGCAGAGACTGGGAGTAGATGGATTGGAGTGGTGGGACGCCTTTATTATATGAGAGTCCAAACTCTGTTGCATTCACATCGTGCTGGCTCTAGTCTGCTTCTCCAATTAATTCCCTCTGCATGTAATTGAGGATGCATCATTGACCGTTCAACGTCTCGGGAACCGCTACCCTCTTCCTCCTTGGCATTCTAGCACCTATGGACCCGTCGACGATGAGGTGCCTATGGTGACTTCGTAAATTTCAAGATGATACTTAGTGTCGTGCATGTGTGCGTTCATAGGGGTGAGTGTATGCGCGTGTACATGAGCGCTTGCGTCTGTACTGTGTCAAAAACAACAACGTAAATGCGTGTCAAAAAGAGACTAGTCAGTATACTCAATATTGTGCACCTCGGAGAGGAAAACGATAGAACTAGTACATATTTATTTACGGTGCAGATTCACTCGTTTTGCTCCATATGTACTCCGTCTCGGTGTAGTCTAGTCACTTGTTGAAATCTCTAGAAGGGCAAATACTCCTTTCTGGTTTACAGGGCTATACTAGCAAGTAGTTGTAAGTACTAATACAATAGTGGGCTCACATAGCAATTTTGTCTCATGCAAGAGCCTGGCTATATGCGTTCTCCAATGTTCACAACTGCAACGTTCGGTTTGCGCTTGGCTCTTCGCCTCTTCAAGAAGACGAACAATGATGTTACTACTACTGCTTCTACAGTGTTGAATCCACTGCGACATGTCCGTCCACCGCGAGCGGGACAGATAGCTTGTTGTAGAAGTACTACTAAGCAAAAGCATGTTTTTGCGAGCAACAGCGCGCATGGGCGAGGGAGAAGGCGTGTAGTAAAATCAAGCTTCTCCTCGTTCTACGAGTTGACGCGACACATCATAGCACTGGCCCCACATGCTTGCCTCTAAACTTGGCTAAAAGACCCGCAGTGTACAATATATTTGCTGCAACCTCTAACATCTACCCACCACAAATTAAAATATATGTGGCCGTATGCATCATTCTGATGCAGAGGCCGGGGAGTCCCCCCTTTTCGAAAAAAAACAAATTAAAATATATATATTCCTGTCTTGACCAGATGAGCGTGCAAACTACAATCACCAGGGTGACAGGTAGGGCCAGAAGACTATTTTAATTTTAAAAAAACTTCGAGACGGCCACATAGCATGGAGCCGACCCAAACGATTTTAAGCTTACAGGCACGGTACATGCTATCTAGACTACTCTACCCATGAAACTGCCACGCGAGTGTCTCTTCGCCTCTTCGGGAAGTCAAACAATGATGGTGTACTACTGCACTGGAGGAGTACTACAGTACGCTTCTGGCCATCTGACACCGATTGAACTGCTGCATGTCCACCGCGTGTGTGAGGGAGAGCATGTAGCGAAAGCTTCTCCTAGTCTTCCCAGCCGCCATGCTCATGGGTGAGGGAGGGACGCTCCTGTCTTTGCGTGTATGACAGGTGGGCCCGACAGGTGTGTGGCCAACCTGTCATACAGCCAAAGGCAGGTGCAGTTAAGTCTGCGAGGGAGAGGATAATCAAACTTCTTGTTGATGTACGAGTTGACGCGACACATCAACGCACTGCACTCGATATATTTCAATAATTTAGGGTTACCGATGCATTAATTACAACACATGCATGCATGCCATGACTCTCCTTTTGATACTTGCATGAGTTGATTTAATGCACCTTGAAGTAGTATTCCCTCTGATTCCTTTTACTTTGCATATAACTTTTTCTAGTTTTTTTCAGATTAGTCTACGCGTCCGCGTTGGTTTCCATCTGTGCCCCCGCTCGATTAGTTCTACCCCCATTAATCGCGCCAGTTTCCAAAGCAGAAAATGGCTACAGGCAAACGCGTGCAGCGTCGGATGCGGCTTGACCGCGTGGGGAAGCCAACTCAAGCGAAAAGGAAGGAGGACTAGCCAACCATTGCATGCGCATTTACTGTCGATATTTATGCAGCTTGCTCATGCACAGGGGCACATTTGTCCAGAAAACTCAAACTACTGCCTTCCTTGGTATGTAGGAGGACAGTTATGCGCAGAGTATAAAATATGTGACGGTAAAGCTTTGTAATGCCCCGGCCCAAGCGAGAGATGGTTGTGCACGAGGAGGGAGAGATCATGCAGACGGAACAGGAATCGACGAGGGAGCTCACTAAGGTCTCTATGGACCTCACCGTGCTCCACTGCCCCTTGTGCCTCCGCCCCTTGACGCCTCCAGTGTATGAGGTTCGAATACACCTCGTCCATTTGGCTGATTGAGCAAGGTGCAGGTTTCTTGATTGATGTGATGTTCGATTGATTTCTGAAGTGCAAGGGAGGGCACCTGGCCTGCGTGGACTGCCGCGTCGAGCGCCTCGGGAACCAGCGGGAGTGCCAGAAGTGCGAGCGCGGTGGTCGCTTCGATGTGCGGAACATGGCGGTGGACGCCGTCGTTTCATCGCTGAGGGTGGAGTGCCCGCACGAAGGCTGTGGGCTCTACGTCACTTACCACAAGCTCGCCGATCACCAGAGCGTGTGTCCGCTCGCGCCCTGCAAATGTCCCGTGCCCGTCTGCGGTTACGAAGGCCCGCCGCCGGTGCTCTACCACCACATCAGCAACGCGCATCCCATGCCCGTGCACAGGATCCAGTACGGCAAGGTGCTCCAGCTGCAAGTGCCACTGTTGGAGCCAAGGCTCTTGCTGTTCGCGGAGGAGGACCGCCGCGCGTTTTTCTTGGTCGGCGGCGTGCTCGACATCGGCGCGCCTATCGCCGTGTCGGTCGTCTGCATCAGAGCGGCGGCGTCCCCACTACCGCACTACGGGGCCAAGCTGTGGGCGAACGGCCCGCCAGGGGAGCCCAAAGGCACGACCGACGCTGTTGAGGTGGAAATGGAGGTGACAAGCAGCAAGGATCCCGGCGACATCGACGTGCAGGAGCTGACCCTCTTGACAGTTCCGCCCCAGCTGCTGGCCGGGGGCTAAGCTTGTGTCCCTCCACATTCAGATTGACAAGCTCACGTCCTAAATGTTTCGTCAATGCCTTCTGTTTATCTTAGTAATATGCTAATATAGGGATTACCTTGGTCTACTTTAGCTTAAGAAATGGTGGGTTTTGGTGGCGATGCAGCAATTACTTCGACATCAAATCAGTAATTTCCAACAGTCAAACGGATATTTTATGTCTGTTGGATATAAAGTTCCTTTGGGTAAGAAGTACTACTTGTCATCAAAATGGATAAAAGGAGATGTATGTAGACGTATTTTAGTTCTAGATACGTCCCTTTTTATCCATTTTGATGACAAGCACTCCCTCCGTTCCACAATACATGCCTTCCATTTGTCAAAATATAGATGTATCTAGACATGTTTTCGTATTTAGGTACATCCATGATAGAGGTAATCGGATTGTTGAGAACACTACAATTCGTAGCTACAGATGCGTGTGCGACTCCCAGATGCAGAGGCTGGGGTCATCATCCTCCTTTTTGAGAAAAAACAAACGCGTGTGTGAGAGGACGAGTGCGTGCATGCACCTCTTCTCTTCCTGTATAACGTACTACTAAACTCAGAGTACAAGTTTTTGTGGGTGGCACGATGGTGCGTGCGAGAAGTCTCGAGAGATAGGTTTAATGCGTCTGAAAAAGGACTAGCCTAGAGCTTGCCACGCGGGTATTTATAAATTTTGAGCTTGCGTCTCGTCACATTCCAAATGACTCCATGCTATATTGCAGACCTATTCACACTGATCACAACCTAAACGGTTTCCCACTTAGGAGCGTATTAGTACCACGCTATATTGAATTCCAAACCTGTTCACACCGATCACAACCTAAATGGTTTCCCACTTAGGAGCGTATTAGTACTGGGTTATAAATATAGTATGCCAAGATGACTGCACATTCCTCCTCAACTCCTCATCCACAAAAACAAACAAGTCATTCAGCATCCTTCCCTTGCATCTGCCATGGCCAGCGTGAGTTCTGGGTCGAGAGATTGCCAGCAGGGAGAGGCGAGCATGGAAGCAGAAGCACGAGAGATGTCCCGCCTCGCTGCGAGAGCAGCCGACATGTCCCGCCGCGCGGAAGTAGCAGCACAGAGGTCCCGCCGCGCCGCTGAAGCAGCACGGAGGTCCCGCCGTGCTGTCGATGCAGCAGACTGATCCGTCCACGCCGCGGAAGCAGCAGAGATGTCCCGCTGCGCCACGAATGCAGCAGAGATGTCCCGCCGCGCCGCAGCGGCCTAGGAAAATTTCTCGCGGGCAGGCGACGACTGTTACAGGCGCATGCATGCGATTGTCCATAGCCAGATGGATCAGATCTCCGGCTTGGCGAGGTTGCAGGATGACATGAAGCCTCGTTTGAACAGGCTACCAGTGTCATCCGACAACTAAGGGAGGGCAATGAGAGGCTCCAGACCGAGCGCGACCTGCTGAGGGAGAAGATCGTCCGAAGTGCAGACCAGCAGGAGGTGACTAGTGCCTTGTTGAAGAGGACCGGTGTCATCGTCAAGAAACTTATGGACGAGAATGACATGCTCCGCAACAAGCGCCAAGGGCTGGTGGAGGAATCCGTGGATGTTCTCAAGCAGCGTCTTGAGGACACGAAAGAGCTCATCGCCGCTCGTCGCGGAGACTAGTTCCCGCGGTCTGCAGCAACGCATCAAGAAAGTAGAGATCAGCGAGCCAGATCCTTGTCTTCCTTCTTCTTTTGCCCTTGTGTATTTCGGGCGTAGCCGCATGTGGATTTGTTAATTATCTTTCTAATTATGTAAGACAATTAATCGTCCTTATCTTTCTGTGGAAGATCAATGTTGCAAGGCTGGAATGAAGAAAACTCTTGTTGTGGTGACCCTAGCGTTGCTGTTCTTCTAGTTGCTGCTGGGCTTCCTTCAGTTTCTTGGTCTATTTTGATGTAATAATCGGTTTAGGATGTGGATTGTGTCATCGGTTGTGAAATGTTGGGTTCTAGCACGGATGTTTGGCCTTTGTTGGCCTCTTGGGATGTTGCGATTTCAATCTGGTACTCCCTCCATCTCATAATGTAAGACGTTTTTTGACACTATACTAGTGTCAAAAAGCGTCTTATATTATGGGATGGAGGGAGTAGCTTTTAGTCCTTCGTGTTAGGCTGGAGTTGTGCTGAACTTCTTGTGAATTGTGGTGGTTTTCAGTAATGAAAATCCGAAGGGGCAAGCCCTTCTTTTATAAAAAAAATCATCCTTATATATTCATTAGTCTTGCTATAAGTCACAGTAGATGCTATATAGGTCCGTCGGGTCTTACATCAATATCCGTGCTGTCAGATTTTCTTTTTTCTCTCTTAAATCTCAGTCGGGTGAGACATACCCACGACATTAAACAGAGGCTCGGGCGCCATTAATGGAGACCTTGGGAGAGAGGTGGACGACAGATGGAGGTCAAAGGGCTCTCCTCCAGATAAGAACGTGCCGGGGTCTGATCGAACGCCTCTCGTACTCAAATAGCTACCCTGCATGGCGCCTCCTAGCTAATAAAAAATGGGGACGCGTGGCGGCACGTAAATGGTACTAGTAAGTAGAACGCCCACGGTTTCAATAATACTTGTGTTTCCGATTGTAACGTGACAATACTTGTTCCAAAATGACTTTGTTGATTGTTAATGTGTGCGCCTTCGCAAACCAGACTGCAAATTTACCACATCATGTTGGTGCCATGTCATGGCACCAAGCCAAGTTTCATTATTTTCATGCGTGCTTTGGATTTACAGGAATTAAAAAACTAAGTTTCTCAATGTTTCCAACCCAGCCACGACGCCCAGAATTTTGAATTTCATTCCCATTTCTTGCATGGAACCTAGAAATTTACCCGAGGACACACATGTGATTTTTCAACCAACTTTGGTGCACTGGAACATGTGCTTGTATTTCAAATTTGAATTATGCACACAAAGGTGACACGTTCCCTCCCAGAACCACGAGCCTTCTTGAGAGATGCTCCGATTTGCAAGAAGCTTATACCAAAATTTGTTCCTATTCGGTCAATTTTTTTAGCACGGCATGGTACTACCATGACATGACACCATGCCAAGTTTCATGATTTTAAAACCAAGTTTCTCAATGTTCTTGACCGAGCCACGATGCCTAGATGTTTGAATCTTATCCTCATCTTTTGCATGGGAATACAAATTCACCAGAGGACACAAATGTGATTTTCAACCAACTTTGGTGCACGGGAGCACGTGCTTGTAGTTCAAATTTGAATTATGCACATTAAATGACCAAAAACTCAATTAATGTGTAAATAAGGCCAAACAAAGCCGCAATAATTCCAAAATTTAACAGTCCACTCATGTAGTTCTATGTTTCCTTTGTAAATAAACTCAAGGGGGACTACGTATATCGTTTCGCACTCAAAGGTGACACGTTCCCTCTCAGAACCACGAGCCTTCTTGAGAGAAGCTTCGGTTTGCAAGAAGCTTATACCAAAATCTATTCCTATTCGGCCATTTTTTTTACCACAACATGGTAGTACCATGAAATGACATCCATGACAAGTTTCATGATTTTCAGACGTGTTTTGGATTTACAAGAATTTTAAAACCAAGTTTCTCAATGTTCTCGGCCGAGCCATGATGCCCAGATGTTTTAATTTTATTCTCATTTCTTGCATGGGACCTAGAAATTCACCCGAGGACACACATGTGATTTTTCAACCAACTTTGGTGCACGAGAGCATGTGCCTGTAGTTCAAATTTGACTTATGCACATTAAATGACCAGAAACTCAATTAATGTATAAAAAACGACAAACAAACCCGGAATAATTCCAAAATTCAACATGGCACTAATGTAGTTCTATGTTGCCTTTGTTAAGAAACTCAAGGGCGGGCGGGGGGGGGGGGGGGTGGCATGTTCCCTCTTAGAACCACGAGCTTCCAAATCGGCCCAATTTTTTACCACAACATGTTAGTGCCATGACATGACACCATGCCAAGTTTCATTACATGAATTTAAAATCTAAGTTTCTCGATGTTCTCGGCAGAGTCATGTCGCCCAGATGTTTGAATTTCATTCTCATTTCTTCCACAGGACCTAGAAATTCAACCAAGGACACACATGTGATTTTTCAACCCACTTTGGTGCACCGGAGCATGTGCATGCAATTCATATTTAGAATATGCACATTAAAAGTCCAGAAACTCAATTAATGTATAAAAAGGCCAAATGAACCCGAAATAATTCCAAAATTTAACAGGGCACTCATATAGTTCTATGTTGCCTCTGTAAATAAAATCAGGGGGGAGGCAACATATATCGTTTCGCACACAAAGGTGACACGTTCCCTCTCGGAACCACGAGGCTTGTTGAGAGAATCTCCGGTTTTGCAAGAGGGTTATACCAAAACTTTTCCCAATTCAGCCAAAAAATATACATATGAAAACATGGTTTAGATTATCCCGAACATCTCGCTACCTACACCAATAATGTACTATGATTTGAATTCAACATAAATGGATACAGATATTTGAATTGGAGAGCGTATGGTACATGTAGTTCATAGTGAAATATGATTACTGCTATATGCATGTCTTTTTGTTATCAAGATAATATTTAAATTATTGTATAACTTGACAACAATCGTATTCAAATAAGGAAAATTGATTCAAATGGAGTCCATATGGTAGACGACAATATATATGTTCACATGGTGGAGTAAAATGTTCATATATGATGGAAGATCAAAATGTATGACTACATCAATTATAAACCGCAAAGTCACCTAATGATATATTCGAATTCAACATAACATGGATTCAAAAATTGAAATTCGAGATCATGGCATCTGTAATCATATAAAAAGGGACATTGCTCTTTCTTTGGTGGGAATTGATTTGTTTTTTGTTGTTGTTGAGGGAAGTGCGACTCGATTTGGTACAGTGCAGGGTAATCATGTTCTCCCGATTTTTTTTGCATTTTTCTTGTAGTTTTTTCAATGGCATCTATAGCAATATAGTAAAAGGGGACATGACCCTCTTGTGTCTTGTATGATTTTTTTTACACGTTAAGTTTGTTCTACCGAACAAGGAATCCACACCTTGTTATCCCGAAATTTTCAAGCTCGAGTATCTTTTGTCTCACCTGCTTTGAGACTCCCGCTTCTTCAACCCGTGTCGCGCCTTGTTATCCCGAAATTTGGACGCACGCGAGAACTCCCTCCTCATCCGAAATTGCCCCCGCAGCCCAGACACGCGAAATCCCCCTTCTACCCCTCAGCCGAAAATGAAGCTCCACGTCGCGATGTCAAAACCGGTGGGGGTACGCTGGTAACTTACCCAACATTTCAGACAAGCGCGTCCCTAAGCTTGGCTCGCCCCTCCACCTTCGCCCCCGTCCCCCCCCCCCATTCGTACACTGAGGCCGCCAAAACCCGCGAAACCCCACGCTCCTCCGTCGGCCTCCTGACCGCCGCCCAGCCGGAGACTCTTCCCTGACTACGTCGTCCACCGCAACAGCTCGCCGTCCCTCATCCACCGCACCGGATGAGGATCCGTTGTCGATCTCGTCGTCCCGCCGGATCAGCCGCCCCGTCCTCCACCTCCAAGGAGCTGCCCCGACGTTTGCCTTGTCTAACACGCCACCTCAATCCCCACAGCGCCGTCTTGACCTGCCCCACCGGAACCGCAGCACCCTCACCAACTCCTCCGATGAAGCCGAGGCCAACTCGGCGCCACCAAGGAGGTTCTGCACTCACTGCTGCATTTTATCTTTTATTCGATCTCACGGGGCTGCCGGTGCTCGATACGGAGCAGACATGGCGTCCCCATCGACGGCGCCGTCGCCGGCCACATCATCCATGGTGTCTCTCCCCCATGTCGTTGCTTCCTTGGCGGCGACTTCCACAATGACACTAGTTGCAGCTGCTCTGGCTCTCGCTCGCGCTGCGGCTCTGTTCTTGCTGTCGGTCGCGCTGCTGCACTGCTCCTGCTTTCGTTCATGCTGCTGCTCTGCTCTTGCTCTCACTTGCGCTGCTGCTGCTGCTGCACGACCTCCGGCAGCTACAGGAGTTGCTGCTTTAGCACTCGCTCACGGTGCTACTGCACGACTTGCTCTCTGCTAGTGCGTTCCCTGCTCGAGCGTCTGCTGATTTAGATCACTGCTTCTCTGCTACTAGTGCTCGAACGCCCTAAACATCTGTTGCAATGCTCTATTACTAGTTCAATCAGTTTCGACAGTAAAATTCAGTTTCGACTATGAAGTTCATTTTCTTCAGTTAAGTTCAGAGTGAACAGTACTTACAACATCTGTCGGAGCGGCCGTGGCGCGGCTGATGCGTTTTACATATAGCACTTTTTGGTGATGTATTTTACATCATCTATTGCAGATGATATTAGGGTCCCACTTTAGATTAAAGTTGTATGTCTTGTCATGCTTCAGCCTTATCGCCGTACACCTTAGCGGAGCTGCTCCAACGATGGAACCGTCCATCATAGCGGAGCAGTACCCTCGGCGCCATTTCCAGAGGCCTCGGATCTTCTTCCCCGCCTCCGACAGTCACACCAGCATCATCACCATCCTCCACGTCAAACCCAATGATGCTGAGGTCCACAAGGCTATGCCAAAGAGGTTGTACACTCGTCACCTCACTTTGTTTCTCCATTCCTCTGTTCTTCCAATTCATGTGAGCCAAACACCCAGGTTGACTGAAATCCTATGTTTCCAAATGCTCTGTTTTGCACGTGCATTCCTATCCCATTCCTGTGTTTTTCCTGTCCTTGTGTTTATAGAATCCTCCAATTCTAAGGAGCCCTTACAGATTTACTTCATTTTCAGATTGGTGTCAAAGAAAACTCTGTGTGTTATGTCCTGCTCCTGCCGTGCCATCATCCACCCCACCTGAGGTGCACCATCGACAGAAGCGTTCACTGCAGCAGAGATCCCCCCTGCAGACTTTCTTTCGCCACCTCAGATCATCTTCCCGTTGCCGGCAGCCACACCAACTGCATTACCATCATCGACTGAGCAGATGAACCTGAGGACTAGACAGTTCCGGAAGAGAGGTCACAGTCTTTCGTGTTTGCTTACGTTATACATCGGTTATTATTACCTACTACTTTGTCGTTCAATCTTGAGTTTTGAATTGCCCATGGGTCTCATATCGAGCCAGCAACGAATAATATCTGTCTACTATCTGGTTCATCTGGGGTCTTCTATGTGGTTCATGTTGGGTGGGCAACAAACGATAGATGATCCATTGTCTATCTTTTTAAACTGAAGCTATAATCTACCTGCTATCATTAGTTTTGGATCCATCCACTCGTTTGCTACCATCAGTCTTGATTTTTGCATGCACCCCTTAGGCCTTACAAAATCTAACTATTTTATTATTATTATGCATGTCAGATATTGTACACAATCGTACTGAACATGTAGAGAAAAAGAGAAGACCGTTGCGTGCGAATATAATGTCATGCAGACACTGCTCCATGGTGGGCGAAGTGCCCCCCCCTCTCCTGCATTTCCAGATTGTATTCCAGAGGAAGATAACTGTTTAGATGGAGATTCAGAAGGAGCCGACCATGCCTGTTTACCACCTGAGGTGTTTGCTCTAACCTGGCATGCTAATGTTGGTCATATCATGCATATGGCGCCTTACACTGCTTACATTATACATCTTATATGTCATCAGCTTAGTTTAGATTTGCTTTATGTGAATGCCACCTATTTGGTTTCTATATCATACTCCCACCATTCCTAAATATTTGTCTTTTTAGAGATTTCAACAAGTGACTACATACAGAACAAAATGAGTGAATCTACACTCTAAAATATGTCTATATACATCCGTATGTGGTAGTCCATTTGAAATCTCTAAAAAGACAAATATTTAGGAACGAAGGGAGTATATGGGAATTATGCAATGCCATCTTCTTTAGCTAGGCATCATATACGTGAATCATGCAATGCCATCCTGTTTAGCCAGTCATCGTATATGTGAATTGTATCGTGCCATATTTTTTCCATAATGTGTTCCATTTGTCAGCAATGTTTATACATTCATCTACTCTTCCTGTGCATCAGCCATTTGAGTCGGTCATGGGAAAATCTGGAGTGAAAACAAGGTCTTCTGAGCAGTCAGTGCTACCTGTCGATGCAGATTTCTTGCTGGTTACAGATAGCTCCTCAGAGGAGGATTCAGAGAGAGATGACCAGTCGTATCCCCCCCCTCGAGGTGCATGCTCTAACTTGGCTGGGTTATATTGCTCATATCATGCATATGGTGTCTTGGATTGCCATGCCATCTACTTAGATTAGACATGCTTTGTGTGAATGCCTCCTGTTTGCTTTCTATATCAGATATGTGAATTATGCAATGCCATGTTTTTCAGCCAGTTATCATATATGTGAATTATGCACCGCCATGGAGCCAGGCATCATATATGTGAATTATCTCATGCCATCTTTTTTTTCATTATGTATTCCATTTGTCGACAATCTGTGTATATTGAACTACTCTTCATGTGTATCAGCCATTTGAGCCGGTTATGGAAAAATCTGGAGTGAAAACAAGGTCTTCAGAGCAGGCAATGGTACCTGTTGAAGCATATATCTCGATGGTTATAGGGAGCTCCTCAGAGGAGGATTCAGAGACAGATGACCAGTCCTATATCCCACCTAAGGTGTATGCTCTAAGTTGCAATGTTTATATTTCTCATATGATGCATATGGTGTCTTGCATTGCTTAGTTTAGACATCATATGCACAATATTGAATTCTATCTACTTAGTTTAGAGATCATACATGCGAGTTCTAGCTGCTTAGTATATGAATCAATTATGTCAATTATATCATGCCATCCTGTATACTTAGACAACATGTATGTGAATTATTTCATCTCAACCTATTTTAGAAAGACATCATATAGTTTTGTCATGTCATCCTGTTTAGGTACTCATCATATGTTGAATTATGCCATTATATCCTATTAAGTTAACCATCATATATCTGAAACTGTGTCATGCTATCCTGTTTAGTTAGGCATCATATATGTGAAATTGTGTCATGCTGTCCTGTTTGGTTAGACAACATATATGTGAATTACCACATCTGTCTATCATACAATGTCTGTACGTTCAATTTCGTTTCTTGTTTATCAGCCATTTGAATTGGAGGGGGTGTTGGCAGTATCTAAGGGAGCAAAAACCCGTTCTTCACAAAAGACAGTGCTACCCATCGATGCAGATAGAACCATGGTTGTACTGGCCCACAAACTAGCCCCACCACACATAATCGAGACTCTTCAGATTGCACACTTACACTATTGGGCAGAGAACCAACTACAACCCATCTAACCGCAACCCCAGCGGATAGTAACCCACTTATAGTTGACAAAGCACCATGCCCACCACAGAGTACCCCCACACGAGTAGTTTGTAAAGCTACTGCAGTGCCCAAAGCATGAAGACCACCACAGCTAACCCAAACTCCACGTTTAAAGGAGAAGAGCAACTGTTCTCAGGTCAGATTCCGTAGCTATGGTCCATACTCCTTTGCTGTTGCATCACTGTATTTACTCATACCAACTACTTTCGAATTTGAAGGATCCAATTGAAACTCCAATGGCGCAACAGGTATGTTTTAAACCTATTTCTTTAACTGGATTGTTGTTCTAACTTCTTGCTCTATGTTGATTTCAGTTTAAGTTGTATAAACAGTTATGTTCTCATGTGATGCACATTACAAGTGCTGCCAATGCTGTGTAGTTTCTCACACTTATATTCTGTCTATGCTGCTGTGTCTTAAAAATATATGAGTTGAACTGTATCTCTATCTTGATTAGGGAACATAAACTAGAATGATATGGACAATACAGTGACCATAGTACATAGATATATGTTTGTTTCATGTTGTTATCCTGTCCACCTTACTACTGAACCGGTTTACCAAAATGAGTTTGGTATACTACAAGCTAAACCTGTGATGTGTCTGCTCGTTTCTCTTGTAGTATGCAAACAGAATATTGGAGAAGAGCACCCCACTATGCAATGGTAGAGAAAGTAATGCAGATAAGGTTCAAGATAGTGAGACAACCCTATTGGTCTCCAAGAAAGGTGATAAAAACGATCTTGTAGACAGTGAGAAAACCCCACAGTCCTGTGTTGATGTAGTGTTCGAGTTACTAGCCAGTACCGCTGGCACAAGCTCTTCGAACTCGCTGCCTGAATCACTTCGGCTTCTTCAGTCTTAGCTACAAGCTGAAAGGCATCAGTCATCTATGCTGTGGCAAGAAGCCGAAGGACTGAGGAAGTCCCTGCAGAATTCAGATGCGTACTTTCTTGTGCAACAGCAAGCGCTGGAGGATTTAAGCGCCAAACAAGAGAAAGTTAATAAGCTTGCTAAGCATCTTGCTAGCATTATGGGTACCCAGGATATTGTCTCTTGAATTCTTCTGAAGTGGTTTCCGTTCTTGACTTGTTTTGCTGCGGCGTTTATATGCTGCTGTGTTCCCTATATTTGCACTGGTGGTGAACTTTGATGCCCAGTGGATGTAATATGTGTAATAGCCGTGATAGCCTAGCATAAGTTGCTTTCTTATTTTTTTCCTTGTTGTCTTGTTTATTTGTTTGCTTGTAGTCAGTGCAATTCTTTTTTCATGGTTTGCTAGTGGCTGCAATAACCTATTTTTTAAAACTAGGCCACAATAACCATGGGCTAATATTTACTGTAGTGACACTGGGCCTCCTACGGGCTGTAGAAACAATGGGCCTTCTACGGGCCGTAGAAACAGTAGGCCTTCTACAGGCCATAGAAACATTGGGCCTTCTATGGGCCTTCTACGGGCCCTATCATCAATGGGCCTTATACGGGCCGTATGATCGATTGGGCAAACATGGGCCAATAACAGGCCGCATTATGGCCGTAAACAGGCTAGAGTTGGAATAGTCCGTTCATGGGCCGACCATAATGGGCCATCGTTAATAGGATGTATTTGATGACGCTATGAAAACGGTCCAATGTATTAACGGACCACAAACGGGCCGACTGTAACCACGGGCTGAATTTGGCCCACAAGCAGAAAATTACAGTAACGGGCCATAAGTAAACGAATGCTCGAAATGAGCCCAAGAATAAATGGGCTCTGAGAATGCCGAAAGATAACATGGGCTGGAAATGGCCCAACTGAATAACGGGCCATTAATGGGTATAAAGTGATACACTGTTCATTACGGGTCAGTTTCACCACGGGCCGTTAATGGGTCTAAAGTGATACACTCTTCATTGCGGGCCAGTTTCACCACGGGTCGTTAATAGGACAAGAGTTACATAGGTCCTCATATGGGCCGAAAGACGTCATGGGCCATACATGGGCCAAAAATGAAAACAGGGTGGAATCATATTGGATGGCCCAGATGATGCTACTGGGCCTAATTCGGGTAGGGCGTAACGGGCCTTGGGTTAGCGGGCTATAAATGGGCTATATGCGAACAGGCCGTTAACAGGCCTTCCATGGGCCGGCCCGTCACCTTTTGACCAAGTCCAACGGTCCGGCCTTTTTCACAGGAATGGGCCTCTTTTGGGCCGGGCCACGTGTCGACGTATCATAGGCACCTTCTGTCCAATGAGTGGATGACATCTATCCCAACAATGAGCCGACACGTGTTTCCTCCAGCCAATGACGATTTTACACATGGAAAATCCCCATTGGTCGGGGCTGTTAACGGGTTATCGGATCCAAAACCCGACCCGATAGCTTAACGGTGTTCCGTTACGGTGGATACCACATGTCGGTCACCCTTGACGAAAGCAATTCTGTGACGCGCGATTTATCATCATGGAAGTGAACACTTCCGTGATGATAATTTTGGTAATGTCATGGAACACTTCTACGATAGCACAGGTATGACTATCTTGATTCTGTCATAAATATTTCATGGATGTACATGCATGACAAAAAACGCGACCTACTGTGACAAACACGTATCATCACGGAAGTGTATTTTTTTTGTAGTGCACAGAGTTTTTTTAGTCCCTACACCAAAATGTCCCTGTAAACAAACACCCTCTAATAATGCCGCTGGAAAATTGATGCAATGCCACAGTTAAAAGCAAATTACATGTTCAACGAATTTTATTGTTAATATTAATCAATGCCACCATTTGAGAAATTCTACTATCGCTTTCTTTCCCATTTAGATAAGGTAGATGCTTCTTTTTGTTGGCTTCTGTGTCATCCACCATTATTGACCACTAATTGTTTCTTTTGCACCTCTATGTAAACAGGGTTATCTACTTCACATGTTCAACCAAAATGTCACACCGACAATGTTGCTTGATTGCTTGATCTTAGTGTAACTGCACAAGAGGAGATCTTACTTCCCATCCGTTTTGGCAAATTTGGTTCAGATCTTCTTCTTGTGAGTTGTTTGAATTCCGCATCATGAGAGGTCAGTACTAGCCTTCTTTCACATGATTCTACAGTGTTCTTTCATATGTTGTGCTACTTGTATGATAATGTTGCTTGATTTAAGTGAATTGCACAAATGGAGACAAGACTTCCAAACTGTATGTGCACCGTAATATCCCATTGAGGTAAGATAAGGATAATTCACAACTGTTGGCCTGTATTTTGCCACTTTCATCAGAAAATTAATGTCATTGTTTAGTGTTATACTTGTGCTCCCTAATTGACATGCCAAATCTTACATTGAAGGCGAAGCTTGTCTGTTATTGAACCAAGTGATGAGGGGACGAACAAGCAGAAAAACAAAAATCAACTCCCGGTGCTGTATTGAAGCACTGGAACTGTGATGACACAAGTAATGATATAGTTTTGCATCTTAATTTATGGCTATGGCTGGAACGAGCAATTGTTTTTCCACTGATTTGATGACACTCTTAATGTAATACATAATTATCTCTACTTGTGCAAACAGGGATCTTCTTTGAAGATACCATATATTTTAGTGGAACTACACAAAAAGATGTTGGAAACATTAAACTAATCGAGGAGTATATAGTAAGCATGGCCACCACAGTAGATAGCAACAGATGGTTCCGGAGAAGTGCTTGATCTGTATGCTCTACACAATAAGCCTCCTAACAAAGGTTGGTACTCGCCCACTAATTCATCCTTATGATTGAGCTTTGTCATCTCTATTGGTGTTGTGCTACTGTTTAGATACTGTCATGAAAAAGTGGTATTGTCCTTGAGAAGTGCTTCATCTGTGCTGTTTTAAACATTTCCTTTCCTTTTTTAGAGCAAATAGGGATGCTAGCATTTAGTTGTCCTCTTGTCGTTGCACAACAGGACCATCTTCCTCTGAAGAAGAATATGAAGTACGTGAAGTGACTAGTTCCAATAATGCCAGGATGAAGAAGCCCTGTCTATCTTCTCATCAGAAGGAGCAGTTGAAGGATGGTTACATTACTCCCCACAAGACCAAACTAACTTCAGCTCAGAAGGACTGACAAATCTCCATTTTTTGTTGTGATGCGCAAGTACAATGTTGTTCTAGGATTCTCATCAGAAGGAGAAGTTGAAGGATGGTTACATTACTCCCCACAAGAACGAACTAACTTCAGCTCAGAAGGACTGACAAATCTCAATTTTTTTAGTATGATGCGCGAGTACAATGTTGTTCTAGGATTCTTTTTGGTGAGTTCCATTTTTCTAAAAGTGTGCTCTACATGGACCATGTAGGTGCCTGTTTAAACTGTCAATTCATACTACAGTTTGCTTTATACTAATCACTTTTTTTGTATTTGTGCAAACATGGGTGATCAGCTTGATTTCATTGGGAACTACACAAAATGTTCATGAATACATCGAATCATTCATTTCCACCACAAGAAAGGAGGTGCCGTTAAGTTCAAGGCTACGCGCGAATTTGGTTGATTTTGGTGGAACTGCACAAAAAGAACAGCTGGTTTATTTAGCCCGAGGTGCCATGTCAATGTCTGAACTGATGGCAAACCCTGCCCATTCCACAATCATAGGCATTTGATATTTTGGAATGGGACAACCTTGTCAAATTTTGCTCATTGATTTTAAGACATGTGTTTGATATTTTCGAATGGGACGCCCTTGCTGTCAGCAGCGTCGATCAATTTTTCTTTATTCTTTAGTTGTGAAGTAAATATTGCCTCTGACATGTGAGTCCCTGAGATGCATAATCACCGATTGTTTTGAATGTTCTCTATGAATTACCAACCCTGTGTGTTTGATTGCAATGTACAGAAATGCTAAAAAGCTGCTCAAACTCTTTGTACTCCTTCTGTTCCTTTTTACTTTGCACATTGTGAAAGTGCATACTTTTTTGTATAAGATTAGTCAAAGTAGAGATACTTTGACTGCAGACAAAACTTGTATAGAAAGGACCGGAGGGAGTACATGTGAAACTACTGCAAACAAGGTGATCACCCTGGGAATAATGCTACTATGTATTGTTTTGCATGTTCATCCAATGCCAGTGATACAGGAATTCGAACTAATCAAAATAAATTCATTCATACACGGTCGGATTTCATATAAACATGCCGGATTTCATTACATTTCATACATTCTTCAACTTAAAAGGGGTGCACTGGAGGTATAATTAATTAACCGAAGCTACCCATCGGTGTCCCGCTGAGCCGAACAGAAGCTTCAGTGACTTAACTGCAGGTGCAGTTGCATAACTGACATGTGGCCTGTTGGGCCAACGTGTCAGTCAGCCAACTGCACCAGCAGTTAAGTAGAAGCAGCGTTCTTCTCCAGTGCAGCTCTCCGACTCCATGTCGCCGCCAAGAAGCTAACCGGCCGTCAATGGTCAACCCGCCTAGCTTGGCTTCAACCGGAGGGTAGCAGCGGTGGCCTTACTTGGACCTGAGCGGCGACGACCTACCGTGTTCTACTCTTCCTCGTTTTCTGTGTGCCGTGGCCTCGTTGGCAGCGGGTGGGGCCTGGGCGGAGCCGGCGATGTCCTCTATCTCGTTGCTGGCGGGCGGCGCCTCGGCAGAGCGGTGGAAATACTCCCCCAAGTTGCCGGCAGGGTGGGGCCTCGGCTGAGTCGGCGATGTCCTCTGCCTTGTTGGTGGGGTGGGGCCTCGGTGGAGCCGGTGGTGTCCTCTGCCTCATCGTTGGCGCCGCGGGGCCTCGGCGGAGCAGGGCCTCGTTGGTGCCAGCAGAGTGGTGACTCGTCGGAGCCGACATTGTCCTCTGCCTCGTCCTCGGTCTCGCCAAAAAGCGCCTCGCCCGCAGCATCGCCCTCTTTGTAGGCGGCCACAGCCTCTGCCACCAGCATGCGGTACCGCCAGCGCTTGAGGCGGCCCTTGTGGGCGGAGTGGTGCGAGTCGAGCAACGCCTCCAGCTCCGCCCGCTCTATGGCGATCTGCTCATCCGCCTGCAGGTGCTCCTGGAGGAGATGTCAGTTGTAGGCGGCGTCGGCCTGCGCCTCCCGGAACTGCTCCTCATGCATCTGCCTCACCATGTCCATATATTGGGCACGGGCCTCGCTGATGGTCATGGTGAAATGCACCGGCGAGGATGGCGCGGAGGAGGGGGTTGGCGCCGGATCATCGACTACCATGTTCTCCATTGGGACATCGTCGTCCTCCGGTTGCCTGCTGGCCAGCCGGTTGGCAGCAATGGCTGCCATCTCCTTGTGGTCCGTCGTCCGCCCGTCCTGAAGAGTGCTGGAGCGCAAGGAATCCATGGTGGGAAGTAGTGGTGTGGACAGGAGAAAGGGAACAGATGCGGATGACTGCAGCTATGGCCGGCGCAGCAGTTTATATAGCAATGGTGGGCGGCGGAGGGACGGATGTGTGGTGCCGGAGTAGCCGCCTTGGCAACCACGTATCATTAATGTGGGCGGCAGATGGACGGACAGACGGCACTTGTGTCGTTTGAAGGCGGAGCAATCGCCTGCACCAGGAAACGGGGCAGGCGGCGCTGACTGTTTTAGGCAGAAAGCGCGCACGGGCGAGGAGATGACTTTACTTGGAGAGGATGACAATGGGGACCCACCAGGGCCATAGCCTAACGTACGCAAGTGCCTCCTTATTATATACTAGTATGTATGCACGTGCAATGCACGTCTTAAAAAAATGGAGTGATTTTGGGGTGTGACTCGAAAAAAATATAATTGAGTGATTTTGATAAATGGAATTCCACCCACAATTGTTTTTAATATTCATACAAAAAGTGTACATTCACATCTAAAACACTGGAGGTTCATTAAAAAACTGTATCTATATCTATATCTATATCTATATCAGTTTTGAGATGGATGCATAGCTTCAATCATAACCGTTGGTCTCCAAAATCCAAGGGCTAAGATCAGCCGGATTCGCCATGAATAGTAGACTGGTGTTGCCTCTGCTGTGTTCTAGAATATTCACGTGGCCCTTCCAGGAAAAAAAAGCCCATATGCGATGCCTCATGGGCTATATTTTACTGCTTGAGCGCATGATGACTTGAGCCCAGATAAGAAGGTTTGGGAGGAGAATGGGAAGAAAAAATAATAGAGTAACATACAGTTTTTTAATGAACCTCCAGTGTTTTAGATGTGAATGTACACTTTTTGTATGAATATTAAAAACAATTGTGGGTGGAATTCCATTTATCAAAATCACTCCATTATATTTTTTTCGAGTCACACCCCAAAATCACTCCATTCTTTTAAGAGGTGCATTGCACGTGCATACATACTAGTATATAATAAGGAGGCACTTGCGTATGTTAGGCTATGGCCCTGGTGGATCCCCATTGTCATCCTCTCCAAGTAAAGTCATCTCCTCGCCCGCGCATGCTTTCTGCCTGAAATAGTCAGCACCGCCCGCCCTGCTTCCCGGTGCAGGTGATTGCTCTGCCTTCAAATGACACAAGTGCCGTCCGTCCGTCCATCTGCCCCCACATTAATGATATGCGGTTGCCGAGGCGGTTATTCCGGCGCCACACGTCCGTCCCTCCACCGCCCACCATTGCTATATAAACTGTTGCGCCGGCCATAGCTGCAGTCATCCATATTTGTTCCCTTTCTCCTGTCCACACCACTACTGCCCACCATGGCTTCCTCGCGCTCCAGCGCTCTTCAGGACGGGCGGACGACGGACCACAAGGAGATGGCAGCCATTGCTGCCAACCGGCTGGCCGGCAGGCAACCGGAGGACGATGACGTCCCAATGGAGAACATGGTAGTCGATGATCCGGCGCCAACCCCCTCCTCCGCGCCATCCTCGCCGGTGCATTGCAGCATGACCATCAGCGAGGCTCATGCCCAATATATGGACACGGTGAGGTAGATGCGTGAGGAGCAGTTCCGGGAGGCGCAGGCCGACGCCGCCTACAACCGACATCTCCTCCAGGAGCACCTGCAAGCGGAGGAGCAGATCGCCATAGAGCGGGCGGAGCAGGAGGCGTTGCTCGACTCGTACCGCTCCGCCCACAAGGGCTGCCTCGAGCGCTGGCGGTACCGCATGCGGGTGGCGGAGGCTTCGGCCGCCTACAAAGAGGGCGTTGTTGCGGGCGAGGCGCCTTTTGGTGAGACCGAGGACGAGGCAGAGGACAATGCCGGCTCTGACGAGTCACCGCTCCGCTCGTGTTGACGAGGCCCTGCTCCACCGAGGCCCCACAGCGCCAACAACGAGGCAGAGGACACCGCCGGCTCCGCCGAGGCCCCACCCCACCAACAAGGTAGAGGACATTGCCGGCTCAGCCGAGGCCCCACCCTGCCGGCAACTTGGGGGAGGATTTCCTGACATCACGGTCCCACACCATTGTCAACCTATGTACTAGTCAATAAACGAGAGAATTGCACAAGAAGCGGCCGACAGCTGGGACCAAGCAGCTTGAGCAGTATTTTTATTTTTGGGGTGTGAGCACTGCAGAGTTTTTCGATGTTTAGCCCAGATATTAATTTTTCTCCTCTAAACAACAACGAAAACATCACTGCATGTATTAACTGGGCGGGTTGTGGACCGTCTAGCCCAGGCCAGATATCCAGCTCAGATATTAATTTTTTTCAAGCTGAAAATGGCTAGCCCAGCTATACATTTTTTAGGAATACCCAAGCAAGGTCAAGTTGTTATTCTCCGCCCCGCTGGGCTGTAAATCTTTCCTAGGAGGGATGCATTAGGCTTAACAAGAAAATGGGCTTTAAGAAAAAATAAATGGGATATAATTATAAAAACTGGGCAGTAACTATAAAAAATGCACCAAACACATAATTACTTTATAAAATATTATTTTTGGATATTGAAAATTTTAATTTCATTAATTGTTGCGAGCGCAATGTTTCGTTGGATTTTTACATAATATAAATTTATATTGAAATTGTATTTAATCTGACTAGAAATTTCGGGATAAAAATATTTCGGATACCATCGAAATGTGGGAAATTTTATTGAATTCTGTTTTGAACGGTTGGTTGAAATGGTGTGTACTTTTAATAAACTGTAAATGGGCTGTGGTAAATTCCATTAGAATTCAAAAATGGGCTGCACATTCTTACAAATCTCAAATGGGCTATAAGTTCTCCGCCACACACTTCTGGCCTTACTAAGTTGACGCGTGCCCTAAAAACAGAGTTGACGCATATGCAAGGCTTTGTCAACTTAGTCAACACACGATTCTAGTAGCAGTGACCGTTGGATGTCCATCCAACGGATGCCGTGCTTATTCTTCAACCTCGGATATTCTAGTTTCACCCGCCCAAAAAATGATTCCTCCCCATGACATCTGCGGCGCACCATTTCAGAAGCTGGCGTGTGGGCCTACTACGTTGACGTACCAATGGCTTTGTCAACTTAGTCAATATAGACGATTCTAGCTGCAGTGACCGTACGATGTCCATCCAACGACCGTCGTGCTTCTTCAACCTCTGGTCTTCTTGCTCCAGCCGCCCAAAGCAGTGTCGGTCGTGCCGCCTGCTCCTGCCTCCCGTGGCCGGCTGTGCTGCCGCGGAGGCCTCTCCGCCCCCTACTACTCCCACCGCTAGACAGGCCATCCCTTCACTCACCCACACCCCCTGTTATTCTGCGACGATGGCAGCGCAGCCGAACCAGTGAACCTGCGTACTCCTCTCCGCGTGTGCATCCACTACCGTGTCTTCCCCGGCTCTGTGTCGTCCCCTTCCTAGGCCTTGCCGTCGTCCACCGCCGTGGTGCTCTCGGTGCGGCGTGGTCAACATGGTCAAGGAACGACTTCCATCGGACATGGATTGTACGTGGAGAAGCTGACAGCTGGGTCCACAGCAGCCGCAAGGAAGTGCCTCCTTAATACGTGCAAAATAATTATTCCTCCACCTAACAGCGGGGACCCACCGGACAGGCCACTGTATTTCGCGAAAAAAATGATTTGCCCCCTGACTGCTGGGACCCACCAGCTACATCTTCGAACGCAAGTAAGTGCGTCCAAAAAAAAATGATCCGCCCCCCTGATTGCTGGGACCCACCAGCTACTTCTTCGCACGCAAGGAAGTGCGTCCGAAAAAAAATGATTCGCCCCCTGACTGCTGGGACCCACCAGCCACACCTTCGCACGCAAGGAAGTGCGTCCGGGCAAAAAAACGATTCGCCCTCCTGACTGCTAGGACCCACCAGCTACATCTTTGCATGCAAGGAAGTGCCTGACAGTCGGGACCCACCTGGTCGACGTACGTAGCATTGTCATTCTGGTCGTGAACGTGTACGTACATATATACTGGTGGATGTAGAGGCGCGCACATGTTGATGTAGAGGCACGCACGTGCATGTACACGTACGTACAGCAGCCAGTGTCCACGGGCACCCCTCCACCATCTACTGTTCATCGAGCCCTCCACACCACGGGGTCCTGTTCATCCAAAGGCAACGCCACCGATCAATGTTCATCCAACCCCCCCGCAACGCTCACTGTTCATCCAGAGGCAGCATCAATCGGCTTCAGTTAGTAGTAGTAGCGCGAAGGAATCGCTCGATCGCTCGGGTTCAGTAACGCGTAGCCTGCAGTGCAATCGCTCGGGTTCAGTTAGGCGACGCCTCGCTCGGGTTCAGTTAGAGCCCAACGCCTTGAACACACACGCATACGTGTACGAGAGAAACGCGCATCGCTCGGCCCCCGACCACCCACCATAACCGGGAACTCCCCAAAATTTTCCTCGCCCTCGCTTCTACCACGGTTTTTTCTGTCATGGACGGCCCAAAGAATGTCATGCAGCTGCGTCTCCGGCCCGCCTAGGACGAAAAGCCCATTTTCTGTCATCATTATTTGTCATAGAAGTAGGAGCCCACCACATCTATGATGATACCGGGTTTTTTCACAATTATCGTCATAGAAGTGTCATATGTATGACAGAAAAAAAAATTGTTCGGCCCAAAATGTCACGGATGTGTCTTTTTTTTGTAGTGAGTCCACCATTCCTACCTATGGATTGAGTAAGATCCTTCAAGTAAGTTGTCATCGGTGCATGCAATAGAAATTGCTCTCTAAATATGTATGATCTATTAGTGCGAAGAAAATAAGCTTTATACAAACTTGTGATAGGGAAGAAATAAAAGTGACGGACTGCATAATAAAGGTCTTTATCACAAGCGGCAATATAAAGTGATGTTCTTTTGCATTAAGATTTTGTGCATCCAACCATAAAAGCACATGACAACCTCTGCTTCCCTCTGCGAAGGGCCTATCTTTTACTATTATCTTCTACCCTTGTACAAGAGTCATGGTGATCATCACCTTTCCTTTTTACACTTTTTCCTTTGGGAAGCACTTTGTGATGGGGTGATCCGGATATATATATATCCACTTGGATGTAGGCGTTCATAAATTATTACTGTTGACATTACCCTTGAGGTAAAAGGTTGGGAGGCGAAACTATAAGCCCCTATCTTTCTCTGTGTCCGATTAAAACTTTGAACCCATAAATATCACGCGAGTGTTAGCAATTGTGAAAGACTAAATGATAGTTGAGTATGTGGAGTTTGCTAAATCAAAGCTCTGATATAGACCCTTCCTGAAAATAAGATGAATTGCAATTGTTTGATGACTGAGAATGAAGTTTGCTAGTTTTCAAGAAAGTTTATGGTCTATGCTTTAACATGTGAATAGCTTGTTACTTGATCATGAAAAGTTTTATGAGATGAGCTACTGTTATGACATATAATTATGCTAGAAAAGGTGACTGAAATTATCATTGATCAAACTTGTGAACCTGCTAGCATTCACACTTCATAAATTCTTCCTTTTATCATTTACCTACTCGAGGACTGTAGGACCTTGAAGTATGTCTAGAGGGGGGGGGGTGATTAGACTACTTGAACAATTAAAAACTTAACCTTTTCCCAATTTTAGACTTTGGCAGATTTTAGCTATCTTTGAACAAGTCAAGCAATCTTCATGCAATTCAAGCAAGCATGCAAAGAGTATATAGGAAACGGAAATTAAAGCATGCAACTTCCAAGAATGTAAAGGGAAGGGTTTGGAGAATTCAAACGCAATTGGAGACACAGATGTTTTTGTCGTGGTTCCGATAGGTGGTGTTATCGTACATCCATGTTGATGGAGACTTGAACCCACGAAGGGTAACGGTTGCGCGAGTCCACGGAAGGCTCCACCCACGAAGGGTCCATGAAGAAGCAACCTTGTCTATCCCACCATGGCCGTCTCCCACGAAGGACTTGCCTCACTAGCGGTAGATCTTCACAAAGTAGGCGATCTCCTTGCCCTTACAAACTCCTTGGTTCAACTCCACAATCTTGTCGGAGGCTCCCAAGTGACACCTAGCCAATCTAGGAGACACCACTCTCCAAGAAGTAACAAATAGTGTGTTGATAATGAACTCCCTGCTCTTGTGCTTCAAATGATAGTCTCCCCAACACTCAACTCTCTCTGACAGGATTTGGATTTGATGGAAATAAGATTTGAGTGGAAAGCAACTTGGGGAAGGCTAGAGATCAAGATTCTTGTGGTTGGAATGGAATATCTTGGCCTCAACACATGAGTAGGTGGTTCTCTCTCAGAACTGGTAAGTTGGAAGTGTAGGTTTTTTCTGATGGCTCTCTCCATGAATGAAGAGGAGGTGGAGGGGTATATATAGCCTCCACACAAAATCTAACCGTTACACACAATTTACCAAACTCGGTGGGACCGAATCATCAAACTCGGTCGGACCGATTTAGTAAACCTAGTGACCGTTAGGGTTTTCAGTGGGACTGACATGCAACTCGGTAGGACCGATATGATTAGGGTTAGGGAATAACGTAATCTCGGTGAGACCGATTACACAAACTCGGTGAGACCGAATTTGGTAATTAGCTAACCAGAGAGTTGGTCAGCTAAACTTGGTGGGACTGATTCGCTCTTTCAGTGAGACCAAAAAGTTACGAAGGGGAAACACAGAGTTTACATTGTAATCTCGGTGGGACCGATCGCTCACTTCGGTTAGACCGAAACATTACGAAGGGAAACAGAGAGATTACAATCCCATCTCGGTGAGACCGAGATCCCTATCGGTGAGACCGATTTGCCTAGGGTTTGTGGCAGTGGCTATGACATCTGAACTCGGTGGCACCGGATAGAAAGAATCGGTAGGGCCGAGTTTGACTTTAGGTTTAGGTCATATGTGGATGTGAGAAAGTAGGGGAGGGTTTTGGAGCATATCACTAAGCACATGAAGCAAGAAGCTCATTAAGCAACACCTCATCCCTCCTTGATAGTATTGGCTTTTCCTATAGACTCAATGTGATCTTGGATCACTAAAATGTAAAATGTAGAGTCTTGAGCTTTTGAGCTTGAGCCAATCCTTTGTTCTTGATATTTTGAGGGATCCACTTTCATCATCCATGCCATGCCATTCATTGAGCTTTCCTGAAATATTTGTCTTGGAATAGCATTAGCTCAATGAGCTATATGTTGTTATGAATTACCAAAACCACCTAGGGATAGTTGCACTTTCAAGGACGAGCAGGAATTAAGCTTGGGGATGCTGATATGTCTCCAAACATATCTATGATTTATGAAGTATTCATCCTATTATATTATCTGTTTTGGATGTTTAATGGGCTTTATTATACACTTTTATATTATTTTTGGGACTAACCTATTAACCAGAGGCCCAGCCCATATTGTTGTTGTTTTTTTGCCTATTTCAGTGTTTCGCAGAAAAGGAATATCAAACGGAGTCCAAACGGAATGAAACCTTCGGGAGAGTTATTTTTGGAACGAAAGCAATCCAGGAAGCCATGAGGTAGGGAGGCGCGCCCTACCCCCCTAGGCACGCCCCCACCCTCGTGGTCCCCTCGTGGCTCCCCTGAACACCTTCCTTCACCTATATATATATCCGTATACCCTGGAAACATCCGGGAGCATAATAGATTGGGAGTTCGGCCGCCGCAAGCTTCTGTAGCCACCAAAACACAATCGGGACCCTATTCCGGCACCCTGCTAGAGGGGGGATCAATCACCGGTGGCCATCTTCATCATCCCGGTGCTCTCCATGATGCGGAGGGAGTAGTTCACCCTCGGGGCTGAGGGTATGTACCAGTAGCTATGTGTTAGATCTCTCTCTCTCTCTCTCTCTCTCGTGTTCTTGAGGTGGTACAATCTTGATGTATCGCAAGCTTTGCTATTATAGTTGGATCTTATGATGTTTCTCCCCCTCTACTCTCTTGTAATGGATTGAGTTTTCCCTTTGAAGTTGTCTTGAAGGATTGAGTCTTTAAGGATTTGAGAACACTTGATGTATGTCTTGCCGTGCTTATCTGTGGTGACAATGGGATATTCACGTGATCTACTTGATGTATGTTTTGGTGATCAACTTGCAGGTTCAATGAACTTATGCATAGGGGTTGGCACACATTTTCATCTTGACTCTCCGGTAGAAACTTTGGGGCGCTCTTTGAAGTACTTTGTGTTGGTTGAATAGATGAATCTAAGATTGCGGGATGCTTATCGTATAATCATACACACGGATACTTGAGGTGACATTGGAGTATCTAGGTGACATTAGGGTTTTGGTTGACTTGTGTCTTAAGGTGTTGTTCTAGTATGAACTCTATGATAGATCGAACAGAAAGAATAGCTTCGTGTTATTTTACTACGGACTCTTGAATAGACCGATCAGAAAGGATAACTTTGAGGTGGTCTCGTACCCTACAATAATCTCTTTGTTTGTTCTCCGCTATTAGTGACTTTAGAGTGACTCTTTGTTGCATGTTGAGGGATAGTTATATGATCCAGTTATGTTATTATTGTTGAGAGAACTTTCACTAGTGAAAGTATGAACCTTGGTCCTTGTTTCCTAGCATTGCAATACCGTTTACGCTCACTTTTATCACTTGTTACCTTGCTGTTTTTATAAATTCAGATTACAAATACTCATATCTACAATCCATATTGCACTTGTATCACCATCTCTTCGCCGAACTAGTGAACCTATACAATTTACCATTGTATTGGGTATATTGGGGAAACAAGAGACTCTTTGTTATTTGGTTGCAGGGTTGCTTGAGAGAGACCATCTTCATCCTACGCCTCCCACGGATTGATAATCCTTAGGTCATCCACTTGAGGGAAATTAGCTACTGTCCTACAAACCACTGCACTTGGAGGCCCAACAACGTCTACAAGAAGAAGGTTGTGTAGTAGACATCATATGGAAGTAACGGTAACGGTGGCAAAAGTAACAGTGGCAGTTTTGTAGCAATCGTAACAGTGGCAACAGAGAAGTAACTAAGCAAAGATCAAGATGTGAAAAGCTCATAGGCAATGGATCAATGATGGATAATTACGTCGGATGCAATTCATCATGCAATAGTTATAACATAGGGTGACACGGAACTAGCTCCAGTTCATCAATGAAATGTAGGCATGTATTCCAAATATAGTCATACATGCTTATGGAAAAGAACTTGCATGACATCTTTTGTCCTACCCTCCCATGGCAGCGGGGTCCTATTGTAAACTAAGGGATATTAAGGCCTCCTTTTAATAGAGTACCGGACCAAAGCATTAGGACTTAGTGAATACATGAACTCCTCAAACTACGGTCATCACCGGGAGTGGTCCCGATTATTGTCACTTTGGGGTTGCTGAATCGTAACACATAGTAGGTGACTATTGAGTTGCAAGATAGGATCAAGAACTCACGTATATTCATAGAAGCATAATAGGTTCAGATCTTAAATAATGGCACTCGGGCCCTAGTGACAAGCATTAAGCATGGCAAAGTCATAGCAACATCAATCTTGGAACATAATGGATACTAGGTATCAAACCCTAACAAAACAAACTCGATTACATGGTAAATTGATACATCTCCAACGTATCTACTTTTCCAAACACTTTTGCCCTTGTTTTGGACTCTAACTTGCATGATTTGAATGAAACTAACCTGGACTGACGTTATTTTCAGCAGAACTGCCATGATGTTGTTTTATGTGTAGAAAACAAAAGTTCTCAGAATGACCTGAAAATCCTCGGAGATAGGTTTCAGAAAATATAAAAAATACTGGCAAAAGATGAAGACCAGGGGGCCCACACCCTGTCCACGAGGGTGGCGGGCGCGCCCACCCCCTCTGGGCGCGCCCCCCTGTCTCATGGGCCCCCTGCAGCTCCGCCGACCTCAACTCCAACTCCATATATTCCGTTTCGCGGAGAAAAAAATTTAGATAGGAAGTTTCATTGCGTTTTACGATATGGAGACACCGCCAAACCCTAATCTCTCTCGAGAGGGCTGATCTGGAGTCCGTTCGGGGCTCCGGAGAGGGGGATTCGTCGCCGTCGTCATCATCAACCATCCTCGATCACCAATTTCATGATGCTCACCGCCGTGCGTGAGTAATTCCATCGAAGGCTTGCTGGACGGTGATGGGTTGGTTGAGATTTACCATGTAATCAAGTTAGTTTTGTTAGGGTTTGATCCCTAGTATCCACTATTTCTGAGATTGATGTTTCTATGACTTTGCTATGCTTAATGCTTGTCACTAGGGCCCGAGTGCCATGATTTTAGATCTGAATCTATTATGTTTTCATGAATATATGTGTGTTCTTGATCCTATCTTGCAATTCTATAGTCACCTATTATGTGTTATGATCCGACAACCCCGAAGTGACAATAATTAGGATACTTCTCGGTGATGACCGTAGTTTGAGGAGTTCATGTATTCACTATGTGTTAATGCTTTGGTCCGGTTCTCTATTAAAAGGAGGCCTTAATATCCCTTAGTTTCCGCTAGGACCCCGCTGCCACGGTAGGGTAGGACAAAAGATGTCATGCAAGTTCTTTTCCATAAGCACGTATGACTATATTCGGAATACATGCCTACATTACATTGATGAATTGGAGCTAGTTCTGTGTCACCCTATGTTATAGCTATTACATGAGGAATCGCATCCGACATAATTATCCATCACTGATCCAACGCATACAAGCTTTTCATATACTGTGCTTCGCTTATTTACTTTTCTGTTGCTATTGTTACAATCACTACAAAACCCAAAAATATTACTTTTGCCATTGTTATGTTTACTATCATACTACTTTGCTACTAAATACTTTGCTGCAGATACTAAGTTATCCAGGTGTAGGTTGAATCAACAACTCAACTTCTAATACTTAAGAATATTCTTTGGCTCCCCTTGTGTCGAATCAATAAATTTGGGTTGAATACTCTACACTCGAAAGTTGTTGCGATCCCCTACACTTGTGGGTTATCAAGACTAATTTCTGGCACCGTTGCCGGGGAGCATAGCTCTATTCTCTGAGTCACTTGGGATTTATATCTACTGATCACTATGAAGAACTTGAAAGATCAAAGAACTAAAATTTATCCCTTAACTACGAGGGGAGGTAAGGAACTGCCATCTAGCTCTGCACTAGATTCTCCTTCTGTTACGAATAAGCTTGCGACACCTAAACCTGCTACTGCTATGAATTCTGATATGTCGCATATTATTGATGATGCCACTTCTGCTATGCATGATACTTATGATGAAACTACTTCTATGCTTGATACTACTGTGCCATTAGGTGAATTTCTTGATGAACAACTTACTAAGGCTAGGGAGAATGAAATTATTAAAAATGAAATTATTGATGAAAGTGATGATGAAGGTTCTCCTCCTAATTATGAATTGCCTGTTGTTCCTGAGGGTTATGTTGTGGATGAATAAACTGCTAGAGATTTTCTTGCTTGCAATGATAGATCAGATCTTAAGAAATTGTTAGCTAAGCTGAAACAAAAGACTCTAAATGCTAGAATTAAACATGACCCTGCTTTTGCCACCTCACCTATCTTTGTTACTGATAAAGATTATGAATTCTCTGTTGATCCTGAGATTATTACTTTAGTTGAATCCAATCCTTTTTATGGCACTAAATCTGAAACTGTTGAGGCACATCTCACCAAGTTAAATGATATAGCCACCCTGTTTACTAATGATGAGACGTCTCGCTATTACTATATCCTTAAGATATTTCCGTTCTCATTAAAGGGTGATGCTAAGACTTGGTTTAATTATCTTGATCCTGGTTGTGTGCGTAGTCCCCAGGATATGATTTATTACTTCTCTGCTAAATATTTCCCTGCTCATAAGAAACAAGCTGCCTTGCGGGGAATATATAACTTTGTGCAAATCAAAGAAGAGAGTCTCCCATAGGCTTGGGGGAGGCTTCTCTGATTACTCAATGCTTTGCCTGATCATCATCTTAAGAAAAATGAAATACTTGATATCTTTTATAATGGACTAACTGATGCTTCCAAGGACCACTTGGATAGTTGTGTTGGTTGTGTTTTCAGGGAAAGAATAGTCGACGAAGCTGAATTATTATTGAACAATATGTTGGCAAATGAAAATAATTGGACTCTTCCTGTGCCAATTCCTGAGGCAATTCCTGAACCGATTGAGCCAACTCCTGAGCCTATTCCTACCCACTCCGAAGAAGAGAGGTGTTCTATTTCTCAGTCCTGAAGATATGCAAGAGGCAAAGAAATCAATGAAAGAGAAAGGTATTAAAGCTGAAGACGTTAAGAATTTACATCCTATTGAAGAAATACATGGCCTTAATATACCGCCTGTTGAAGAACCACATTGTCTTGATAACCCGAAACAGGTAGTAAAGGTAAATTCTCTCTATAGATATGATAAAGTTGAAATTCCCTCTACTAAATTTCATAGCCTATGCTTAGATGAATTTGATGATTTTATGGATAGACAAGCAAATTTCAATGATTATGTTAGTAGACAATTAAAGAATAATGTTTATATGATAGGACGCTTGAGAGATTATGTGGCTAGAGTTAAGGGTGAACTTAAACTCACTAGTAAACATGCTTCTATGGTTGCCACTCAAGCTAAACAAGTACTTAAGGCTCAAAATGAATTGCTAGTTGAACTAAATAACAACATGACTTTGTTGTTAGAGTGGCTACTAGAACTGGTAAAATGACTCAGGAACCTTTGTATCCCGAAGGCCACATTAAGAGAATTCAACAAGATTCTCAGAATAATAATCTAGATGCTCCTAGTTCTTCTAAGAAGAAGAAAAAGAAAAAAGACACTACTTTGCATGCTTCTAGTGAACCTAATGTAGAAACACCTGAGAATCCTAATAATACTTCTATCTCTGATGCTGAAACACAATCAGGAGATGAACATGAACCTGATGATAATGTTAATAATGATGTTCATGTAAATGCTCAACATAGTAATAACAATGATATAGAAATTGAACCTGCTGTTGATCTTGATAACCCACAATCAAGAAACCAACGTTATGATAAGAGAGATTTTGTTGCTAGGAAGCATGGTAGAGAAAGAGAACCATGGGTTGAGAAACCCATGCCCTTTCCTCCTAAACCATCCAAGACAAAGGATGATGAGAACTTTGAGCGTTTTGCTGAAATGATTTGACCTATTTTCTTACGCATGCGCTTAACTGATATGCTTAAAAAAACCTTATGCTAAATATATGAAAGATATCATCACTAATAAGAGGAAAATACCTAAAGCTGAGATTTCCACCATGCTCGCTAACTATACCTTTAAGGATGGAATACCTAAGAAACTTGGTGATCCCGGAGTACCCACTATACCATGCTCCATAAAAATAAATTATGTTAAAACTGCTTTATGTGATTTAGGAGCTGGTGTTAGTGTTATGCCTCTTTCCTTGTACCGTAGACTTCAATTAAGTAAGTTGACACCCACTGAGATATCCTTGCAAATGGCTGATAAATCAACTGCTATACCTGTCAGCATTTGTGAGGACGTACCTGTTGTTGTTGCGAATGTTACTATCTTAACAGACTTCGTCATTCTTGATATTCATGAGGATGACAGTATGTCGATTATCCTTGGTAGACCCTTTTTAAATACTGCAGGTGCTGTTATTGATTGCATCAATCGCAATGTCACCTTTCATGTTAATGGAAATGAGCATACGGTACATTTTCCGAGGAAACAACCTCAAGTTCACAGCATAAATACTATTGAGAAAATTTCATCAATCATTATTGGAGGTTTTGAATTTCCTCTCCCTACTGTCAAGAAAAAGTATGATATTCTTATTGTTGGGGATGTCCATATCCCCACTGAGGTAACATAGTGTCACTTTGAAATTTCTTCGGTTCCGTGTTATTCGGAATGAGTTTGTTAACAAGACCTTATCAACCTTTTTAGTGGATTCATTTTGATGATCATGAGATGGATGAAACTAGAAGGCACAACCTTCTGTACCTTTTTTTTTTGCTTTCTGTCATTTAAAATAAATAAAGTGAAAATAGTATTATCTGTCTGTTTTCTGAATTATCCGTGCAATAAAAAATATCCCGAAAATAAAAGTGCTCCAAATGCCCTGCAAATTTAGTATGATTTTTATGGAATATTTGTGGATTTTAGGCACTGAAATCACTGCAAGAGGGGCAAGCACCAGGCCACGAGAGTGGAGGGCGCGCCCCCTGTCTCGTGGGCCCCTAGTGGACCGACTCCACTTATGCCAGCACCCACACACTCCATCTTCTTCCCAAAAAAAATCTCCATCGAGCTCAAGCACGAGTTCTAGCTCATTTTGCTGCGATTTCTGATCTCCTTGCTCAAAGCTCCATTCACAAAACTGCTTTGGGAGATTGTTGCTTGGTATGTGACTCCTCCATTGGTCCAATTAGTTTTTATTCTAGTGCTTTATTCATTGAAAATCCTTGCTGCCTTGGTGACCTTGTTCTTGAGCTTGCATGTTAAATTTATGAGGTCCCAAGTAATTCTAATGCATGATATAGGCTCTAGGCACTTCTAGGAGTAGTTGCTATCAATCTTGTTTAGTTTTATTCACTTTTATTTTGAAGTTACTAAAATTTCAGTAATTTTTAGAAAATGTTAAGGAGATTTTTGAGGGGTTCTTCTAGCCAAGGCTCCCAGGAAAAACAAGCTAAAGAGAAGGAAAAGGCCAAGTATAATCTTCCCCGCATAGCGGAAGTATGGCCGTGTGAATGGCCCTGTGATGATCTCTTAAGAGAAGCCAGAATATATGAAGACTTTTATTCTTTGATTAAAAATTCTGGCCTCACCGATTGCCTCCACGACCGGATCGATCAGTATCTCTTACTTACCAATACTTCCGTGCAAGACTTTTATTATTATCCTGAGAAGTCACCGCCTTTAGTATCATTTCATTTATATGATGAATTCAGGGAAATGTCTTTACGTGATTTTTGCGCAGTATGTAGGGTACCCTTTGAGGGAAAATTAGAGGAACCACATCCTAGGGATGTGGATGGCTTTGTTAACACTATCACTGTAGGGGATCCAAAGAAGGGTTCCGATGCGAGAATCTCTAGCATACACTTTCCTGTTTTATGCTACTTTGCCATATTTGCTAGTAGATGCTTGATTGGTCGTGGAAATAGTGGAAACTTCAATGTTCTAGATATTATTATTCTATTACATGCCTTGTTTGGTGATAATAGTTTTAGTATGGGTGCCGTTATTGCTAAATATCTAAACCTGAATCGTACAAAAGGCCCCATCTTTGGAGGTATCTATGTTGCACGTCTTGCTAAACATTTTGAGATACCTATTAGGCACTATGAGAAAGAGGTGCAATATTGCCTCCTTACATTTTAGATTACAGGAGCATGGTAGCACATGAGTTTATTGTTCATAATGATGATAAGATGCTCTGTATAACTTGAGATTTAATAAGAAACATAATGAGACTATTATTCTGCCTGCACCTCTGTTGTTTGATTTGACTGCAGATAATTATCTTGTCACACCGGAAGCGGTGTACGCTCATCGAGGCCAAGCATCCACTCCAGAGCCTGAGCCTGAGCCGGAACCTTCACCGGACCCTTATCGTGCATCATCTTATCAGTGGGATCCGGAGGAGACGGCCAACCAATGGTATCCTGATTACACCCCTCAGTACACCGGGGAGAGTAGCCGCGGTCCGTGGCATTAGACCAACTTAGGCCAAAAGCCTAAGCTTGGGGGTGTATGTATTTTTCACCGACTTTACATTCATGTTCACACACTATTCTAGTTGTCGGTGCTCATACTCTTTCATTGTATTAACCATGCTAGTGTAATTTTCTTTTTCTATTTTCTTTTGTGTGTTTGATAAACCTTAAGAACAACCAAAAAATTAGTTAGATTAAATTTCATGCTTGTAGTAGAAATTAAAATGAAAACCCAAAAAGATTTCTCGTTCTTCTTTTATTTGTTGGGAGCTTGCCCGTGTAAATGGTTTTATTCTCTTTTCTTTCCTTTGGGGGTTGAGAGTAGAAGACCATATTGAAAATGTTTAGTGGCTCTTACATGCATGATTGTTTATTTAACTTAGAGCCCATATTACCTTGTCTTCTCTCTTGAGTTGAATGCTTGCAAATTCAAGCTTAGTCCAATGCACGTGCACTATTATTATTATACACATCGTTCGGTCCTGCAAGTGAAAGGCAATAATGACGATATATGATGGACTGATTGAGATGAGAAAAGCTGGTATGAGCTCGACCTCTCTTGTTTTTGTAAATATGATGAGTTCATCGTTCCTGATTCAGCTTATTATGAAGTAAACATATTTTCAATGACATTTAGAGATTATAGTTGCTTGTGCCATGCTTGATTAGCTATGAGTTAGAATGGTTTACCTTGCGTGCCAACATGCTATTATAATGATTATGATGTGGTATGATGGGATGGTATCCTCCTTTGAATAAATTGAGTGACTCGACTTGGCACATGTTCACGCATGTAGTTGAAACAAAATCAAAATAGCCTTCATGATATTTATGTTCATGGTGGATTATATCCTACTCATGCTTGTACTCGATGTGAATTAATTTTGATGCATGTTTATGACTGTTGTTGCTCTCTCAGTTGGTCGCTTCCCAGTCTTTTGCTAGCCTTGACCGGTACTAAGCGGGAATACTGCTTGTGCATCCAAACTCCTTAAACCCCAAAGTTATTCCATATGAGTCCACCATACCTTCCTATATGCGGTATCTACCTGCCGTTCCAAGTAAATTTGTATGTGCCAAACTCCAAACCTTCAAATGAAATTCTATTTTGTATGCTCAAGCAGCTCATGTTTCAACTAGGGCTGCCTATATCTTCCATGCTAGGTGGGTTATTCTCAAGAGGAGTAGACTCCGCTCCTGATACGTCTCCAACGTATCTATAATTCATGAAGCATTCATGCTATATTATTATCTGTTTTCAATGATTATGGGCTTTATTATACACTTTTATATTACTTTTGGGACTAACCTATTAATCGGAGGCCCAACCCATATTGTTGTTTTATTGCCTGTTTCAGTATTTCAAAGAAAAGGAATATCAAACGGAGTCCAAATGGAATGAAACCTTTGCCATCGTGATTTTTTGGAAGAATATCATCCTGGAGGCTTGGAGATCAAGTCAGAAGATCCTCGAGGAGCCCAGGAGATAGGGGGCGCCCCCCTCCCTACAGGGCGCGACCCCCTGTCTCGTGGACCCCTCGAGAACTCCTCGACCGACTTCTTTCGCCTATATAACCCTACGTACCCTAAAACCATCGAAAATCAAGATAGATCAGGAGTTCCACCGCCGCCAGCCTCTGTAGCCACCAAAAACCTCTCGGGAGCCCTTCCCGGCACCCTGTCGGAGGGGGGATCCTTCACCAGTGGCCATCTTCATCATCCCGGCGCTCTCCATGACGACGAGGGAGTAGTTCACCCTCGAGGCTGAGGGTATGTACCAGTAGCTATGTGTTTGATCTCTCTCTCTCTCTCTCGTGTTCTCTCTCGTGTTCCCTCTATGGCATGATCTTGATGTATCCCGAGCTTTGCTACTGTAGTTGGATCTTATGATGTTTCTCCCCCTCTAGTCTCTTGTGATGAATTGAGTTTCCCCTTTGAAGTTATCTTATCAGATTGAGTCTTTTATGATAACACTTGATGTATGTCTTGCTGTGCTTATCTGTGGTGACAATGGGATATCATGTGCCTCTTGATGTATGTTTTGGTGACCAACTTGCGGGTTCCTCCCATGAACCTATGCATAGGGGTTGGCACACGTTCTTGACTCTCCGGTAGAAACTTTGGGGCACTCTTTGAAGTACTTTGTGTTGGTTGAATAGATGAATCTGAGGTTGTGTGATGCATATCGTATAATCATGCTCACGGATACTTGAGGTGACTATGGAGTATCTAGGTGACATTAGGGTTTTGGTTGATTTGTGTCTTAAGGTGTTATTCTAGTACGAACTCTTGAATAGATTGATCCGAAAGAATAAATTTGAGGTGGTTCCGTACGCTACCATAATCTCTTCGTTTGTTCTCCGCTATTAGTGTCTTTGGAGTGAATCTTTGTTGCATGTTGAGGGGTTATTATAAGATCTATCTATGTTATTACTGTTGAGAGAACTTGCACTAGTGAAAGTATGAACCCTAGGCCTTGTTTCCTATCATTGCAATACCGTTTACGCTCACTTTTATCGCTTGCTACCTTGCTGTTTTTATTATTTCAGATTACAAATACCTTTATCTACCATCTATTTTGCACTTGTATCACCATCTCTTCGCCGAACTAGTGCACCTATACAATTTACCATTGTATTGGGTGTGTTGGGGACACAAGAGTCTCTTTGTTATTTGGTTGCTAAGTTGCTTGAGAGAGACCATCTTCATCCTACGCCTCCTACGGATTGATAAACCTTAGGTCATCCACTTGAGGGAAATTTGCTACTGTCCTACAAACCTGTGCACTTGTAGGCCCAACAATGTCTACAAGAAGAAGGTTGTGTAGTAGACATCAGCTCCTCATTCATGAGAAAGGGCCGGTAACCGAGATGCCTAGTCCCATGATCCAGAAAGATCAAAGCAAATCAATATAATTAAACAAAACTCCCCCTGGGCTGTTGTTAGTTGGAAGCACTCGTTGTTTCGAGCAAGCCATGGATTGATGCTTGTTGGTGGTGGGGGAGTATAAACTTTTACCATTCTGTTTGGGAACTGCCTATAATGCTAGTATGGAAGATACATCCATCTCATAGTCGTTGCGTTGACAGTGAAAGTATGCCGCTCAAAATGTTATGCAATATCTATTTTAAAATCGAGCTCTGGCACCTCTGCGAAGGGCCTATCTATTTACTTTTATGTTGAGTCATCACCTTCTTATTAAAAAGCACCCGCTGGAGAACACACTATTATTTGCATTCATTACTATTGGTTTATATTGGGTATGACTTGACTGGATCTCTTTTACCATGAGTTACAATGTTTAGTCAGTCCTTGATCTTTAAAGGTGCTTTGCATTTATGTTTTGCGGTCTCAGAAAGGGCTAGCGAGATACCATTTTGTTATGTCATGTTATGATTGTTTTGAGAAAGTGTTGTCATCCGAGTTTTATTATTATCGCTCGCTAGCTAATTATGCCATTGATATGAGTAATTGTGAGACCGAGGTGTTATCGTGAGTATGGTTAGTTCATAATATTTGCTGAAACCTGAATGTTGGCTTTGCATGTTTACAACAACAAGAGCAAATAGAGTTTGTAATAGTTTTTCTTTATCACTTTCAGTTTATCAACTGAATTGCTTGAGGACAAGCAAAGGTTTAAGCTTGGGGGAGTTGATACGTCTCCAACGTATCTACTTTTCCAAACACTCTTGCCCTTGTTTTGGACTCTAACTTGCATGATTTGAATGAAACTAACCCGGACTGACGCTATTTTCAGCAAAACTGCCATGATGTTGTTTTATGTGTAGAAAACAAAAGTTCTCGGAATGAACTGAAAATCCTCGGAGATAAGTTTCAGAAAATATAAAAAATACTGGCAAAAGATGAAGACCAGGGGGCCCACACCCTGTCCACGAGGGTGGGGGGCGTGCCCACCCCCTCTGGGCGCGCCTCCCTGTCTCATGGCCCCCTGCAGATCCGCCAACCTCAACTCCAACTCCATATATTCTGCTTCACGGAGAAAAAAATCAGAGAGGAAGTTTCATCGCGTTTTACGATACGGAGACGCCGCCAAGCCCTAATCTCTCTTGGGAGGGCTGATCTGGAGTCCGTTCAGGGCTCCGGAGAGGGGGATTCGTCATTGTTGTCATCATCAACCATCCTCCATCACCAATTTCATGATGCTCACCGCCGTGCGTGAGTAATTCCATCGTAGGCTTGCTGGACGGTGATGGGTTGGATGAGATTTACCATGTAATCAAGTTAGTTTTGTTAGGGTTTGATCCCTAGTATCCACTATGTTCTGAGATTGATGTTGCTATGACTTTGCTATGCTTAATGCCTGCCACTAGGGCCTGAGTGCCATGATTTCAGATCTGAACCTATTATGTTGAATATATGTGTGTTCTTGATCCTATCTTGCAAGTCTATAGTCACCTATTATGTTTTATGATCCGACAACCCCAAAGTGACAATAATCGGGATACTTCTCGATGATGACCGTTGTCGTGGAATTATCACGTCAGATGTCCTAGGGAAAGGACTTAGTCGTGGAGCCATCGCGATCGGGTTAGCTTAGAGGGGTTAAACCGGACAAAGGACACCGGGAGTTTATACTGGTTCGGCCCCTTGTGGTGAAGGTAAAAGCCTACGATCCAGTTGTGGTGTTCTTGATGTGGTCTCGATTACCAGGGAACAAATATGCTTTGCCTGGCTCTCGAGTTGTTGTTTCTTGTCCCTGAACCGCCACCGGGTCGTCCCTATATATACACAGATTGACGCCCGGGCAGGTCTATAGAATCCCTAGGCCGGCTCATACAAGTGTCCGACTCGGTTTCTCCATTCCCTGACTTACAATACAAGTTATACATCTATGGCGGTTTATTACTATGGGCCCTAATCCGCCATCGGGCTTTGGGCCTCTAAGCCTTCATAGTTAAAGCGCCATAGCCTTCGTCTTCATGGGCTTCTATATAGATGACTACTTATGAGTGTAATCCGACCCCTCCTTAGCGGTTTAACTCAGTAGTCATATCCCCAACATTAGGCCCCAGATTGGTTTGAACTTGTTCATGTCAATCTTCATCCTTGAGAAATTCCGATTTGAACATCTTCATGTTGTTCTTGTAAACCGCCGTGATGTCATCTACTAGAATTGCCTTAAACCGACATGACGTCATCTGCGTAAAAAACTTATAAACATTTCCCTTTATTAATTTATCTCTAGATAACGAGGCGACAGCTGTATCAGATATCCGATTGGTGGCTCCTTGATTCTCGCACCTGTCTCTTATCCCTTTGCCTTTATAAATAAGACCGGGGGTCCTTTCCATTCTCCCCCTTGCCTCTTCGCCTCTTCTTCTTCCTCGCGACCCGAAGAGCTCGAGCTTCGCCGCCGCCGACGACCTTCGCATCTGCCCCAACAAGGCTGCTGCATCAACCTGTTCTTGACCAGAAACACTATGACGCACCTCCGCTGCCCCGCAACACTTGTAAGTGCTCCTCTTTCCGACTACTAGATCTACATTAGGGTTTCACTATTCTTCGGTGTTCATCCGTGTTCATCGTTGGTTACCTGCTTTCCCTTACTGCCTCATTGAATCAAGACAAACTTGACATCTTCTTTCTGCGGCCGAAGCTGTAGTTTTATTTCTGCCTCGCCATAATATCTCTTCGTTCCTGAACAGATCCCATCTGGACCTTTGCTGTCCTGCTGTCGCCATTTTAGGACTCAGAAATTTTTCTTTACTGAACTGTGGTAGATCCAAAATTATAACACCATCTTGTGAAATCTGTTTCTACAGCACTTTAGTAATTTTTTGGATCTGCTTCCTCCACTGTAGGCGGTTTAACTTTTTAGAAAATGATAATCCGCCAGGTACCATTAGCCCTCACTTAAACCGCCAACTTTACCTGAACATAAGTATTCGGTTTAACATGCACATATGCTCTGACTGAATCCTCTGGTTTGACACCGGTTTATACATATCAATATTGAACCATGAACCGGCATTTTGAACTTCTTTTACAGCTTGTTATCAACAATGGCCAAACAGTTCTCTGCTTGCAATTGGGTCCGTTCCCGGGTCACTAAAGAGTAGCTGACTGGGTACATTGTGACTGGCGCTTTAGCAAATGAGGAAATCATTCATTGGAGATCCAGGTACTGAATGTCCTCCTGAACCTCAAGACGGAGAGGTGATTATGTTTGTACATCATCTGGACCGAGGGTTTAGCCCTCCCGGATAAAAAAAATTCCGTGATGTACTTGCCGGCTTTCAACTCCACCCTCAAGACATTGGACCAAACTTTGTTTCCAACCTTTGCAACTTTCAAGTGTTTTGTGAGGTTTACCTGCAAGAGGAACCGACTGTTGAGTTATTCGGAGATTTCTTTCACTTGAACCGCCGTACTAAGTTTACAGACGGCTCCAATACTGAACTCGGCGGGGTTTCAATTCAAAAGAGGAAAGAAGTCAATTTTCCTCATGCCAAACATCACAGCTACCCCAAGGATTGGAACCAAATTTGGTTCTACTGCTGAAACACTGCTCCTGAAGATGAAAATCCTCTGCCGGGTTATCGTGCTCAGCGGCTCAGCAATGAACACCCACTACCTCAACGGCTAACTGCTAAGGAGCGAATGAAGTATGCCATGCAGATCTCTAAGATCTGGACTTTTATGGCCAACGGTTTAATCGGTGTCGATCTTGTCCGTTGCTGGGTTTCATGGAGTATCTTGCCTTTAAGCCATTGTTCCGGTTTAATGTGCGAGTACACAGGAGATGTGAAAGACGCTCAACGTTATATTGACATTCAATTGACTGATGACGAGATTACTGAATCCGTCAAAAAGATGTTGGATGAACCGGTAGCTGAATGCAGCAAAACTGGGCTGTGTCTGTTCTGTGCTCTCCACAAACCGCCAGCTATAAGAATTGCATTTTTTCTGTTTTAATCCGCCCTCTTTGACACTTTCTGATAGCCTTTCTGTTTACCTTTGCAGAGCAATGATCCGTTTTGGAAGAGGAAAACACAGGACAAATCGGCCAAAGCTCAAGACAAACCGGTGAGAGCGCCTCGGGCTAAGTCCAAGGTTACTAAGAAGTCTACCAAGAAGAGAACCACTGAGTCCCCTGATCCGGCCGAAGATGTTGATGACTCAAACGCAGAGGTAGAACTTGATTCACTTGGTTCACTTTTCATGCACCTTATTGACAATGACCATTATCAGGATGATGCGGAGGCCAGCTGTGCTGACAATGTAGAGGTAATTTCCCTTTCCTCCAATTCAGATCATGTGCCGGTACAAAAACTCCGTTGCGCAATCCAGAAAGTAAAACATTCACATCCTCACGCTCATTTGGATCCGCACTTTTCTTTGAAGACACAGCAACATGAAGCCCGTCGCACAACCCGGCATAGTGGCCAGCAAGTTACTTCCTCCGGTTTACCAGATACTCCGGTTCGAAAACGCCGACCAGAGGTCTCTTGTACTTCCAATACATCTTATCCCAAGGCGGGTTGCTTTTGATATCCTCTTAATCCGTCTGATTCGAATTATCAGGGAACTTCCAATTCCTCCTCTGGTGATTCATCATTCACACAGATGCTTCCACTCAAGACCGTTCCTGGGTAAGAGTAACAGACTTACTTTTATATGCTGATCTAGTTTAATGTACTAATGTCTGTACTTTACTCTTTTCAGTGCCAAAGGCAGGCTTAGTAAGAAAGCCAAATTCACTGTTCCAACTGATGATAATCAGACCCTTGAACCAGAGAAGACCCCGGAACCTCATGACCTGGATGTCGATGTTGTTCAGGAAGATCTAGTACCTCCGGTTCAAGATACTTTTCTTGAACCGGATGAGAGTAATGTTATGAACCAGCCTGCTGATCCACCAAGTCCAGCCAAGGATGAAGATCATCCGCCAAGTCCAGCCAGGAATACTGATATTCCACCAAGCTCAACCAAAGTTGGTGATGATGGTGTTGTCATTACTGGTACTGGTCATACAGTTCCTGGTAAACTGGTTGCCTTAGCGAAGCATACTGCCAAGGAAGAATTTGCTGCTATGGGCAAAGGCAAATGGAAGACTGATTTAGCCAGCTGTGGTAACCTCAATGCTCAGCAACTCCACTTTGGATTTCTAAACCGCATGTGCACAAGTCGTGACTATGAAGCCGGTTTAGTCAACTTGATGAAGGAACGCTATGAGGTAATTCTTGTTTGAACCGTTTCATAAAAATATTCCTTTGCTTCATGTCAACTCCAATTTAGCCCCCAAGGGCCGGTTTATCTTTTTGAAGATGAACCGGTACTTTAATATGAAAAATTTCAACTGTGTAGCCCCCAAGGGCCGGTTTATCTTCTTGAAGATGAACCGGTACTTCATATTGTAGAGCTTATCTTTGTTGAGTTCCTTCAGATCTGTTTTATCTGATCAAATAAGCATTAGCCCCCAAGTGCCAAGATGAATACTTGTATTGAGCCTTGGGACTTAAAATAGCAGTTAGGAAGAAATGATCCGCATTAGCCCCCAAGTGCCAAGTGTATAACTTGTTATGTGCTTGGGACTTTGAAAAAGTATTATCAATTTACTGTCTGTCTTTTACAGGCGGACTTAACCAGTAAGGATTCCCAAATCGCCGATCTCCGAGAAAACATTAAGTCCCAGCAAGCCGAAACCACCAAAGCCAAAGATGAATTGAAGGGTGCTTTAACATCCATGGAACAATTGAAGGATGGCTTCAAGAACGAGCGGGCAGGCTGGGAGACTGAGAAAGCCGCTTTACTGAAACGGGCAGAAGATGTTGAAGCCGCACTTAAGCTGGTAACAAAAGAGCTGAAAGGCTTGAAGCAGCAAATCAATGTGATGACTTCTGTTGTCTTTGGTAAGTACTTTTCTTCAGCCTTTTAGTAAACCTCGTTGATACTGTCGGTTTGAGAATAATTTCTCAAACTGTTGCAGGTAGTCGTGTTGCTCATCTGGGCTCGGATATGCGGAAGAAACTGAAGGCTGCCTATACCTTGATAGAGCAGCTTTATACCGGTTCTCATCGGGTCATCTGCGCAGCCTCATACAATAAACCGCCGCCAACCTTAATCAATGATACGTTGGCTAGATTGTCCATGACTCCTGCCCAAGTAGAAGAGGTGAAGAAATCTGCTGCAAGGGCTGGCGCTTTATCTGCACTGACTCGGGCCAAGGCTTGGATAGCTGATCTTGATCCGGAAGATATTGGAAATGGCTATCCTAGCCAAATAGCAGACGGGTCAGATTTTGATAATGAAGCCCTGAAAGCTTTGATGAAGGAGATGCGCCCACTTGCAAGCAGATTGGCCGAAGAAATTGACTTATCTGTCCATCGGTCCAACTATGATGCAGACAACAAACGGATTGATGCGTCTGTGAATGAAGTGCAAATCCTATCCCACCAATCCGTAAGCACACTTATGCCCCTGACATTGAACCATCAGATCTTATAAGTGATGAAGCTATCTTTCGAGCTTTGTCTGGAATTGACTGGGCAAACATTGACTTCCAGCCAGTGGATGGGGAGGAGGAGGGTGAACCGGCGCAAGATGATCCATCCACCTCACGTCAACGTGGTGACGAATCGTAAACCGTTGGCCGACTTAATTTCCACAGATTGAATTCTGCGCAACAAACAATTATTCTTTTGGGCATCCAAGTGCCTTGTAATAGGCTAGTTGAAATACTTTGATACATTGCCATCATGCAATCCTACGTGATACTGTTTGATCCGTCAGGATTGTTGCCTTGCTTGCTTATATGCCTTAGTAATTTTATTCAATCTTATTTCTGCATAAGATGGATTGAAAATATTGTCTTAGCGGTTTACCGCCAGACGGATCATAATGTCCAATATAAAGCTTGGTTGATAACCAATGCTACAATAATATCAAAATGTGAATAGATCATACCTGTGATACAGAATCACATCGTTGGTTTACCAACTTGATTGTAGTAAGGGTGATTACCCAAGTTTTGAGTGTTAATAACTCCCACCATACTGGGCTGGTGCATAAGAAGCCATGTTGGGTTATGATAAACTCCAGATGATCATCCTGGCGAGGTATAGTCAATGCCAGACCGGGTTAATAAACACCGGTGTAAAATTGAATGTGGTCTGTCAACTAGTAGTTGAAAGCCAAGCCGGGTTAACAAACACCGGGTTAATCAGATGACTGACAGTTATGCCGGGTCAATAGACGCCGGTTCAACATAAAATTTTATCAAAGAGAAAAAATCTTGACAAAGGCAAATAAAACCGTGTAGTCAAGGCTTTTCAAGGGCTGCCAGGCCCAAATTCGAGGCTTTTCATGGGATGCCAGGCCACTGAGTTAAACCATTTTGCAAAGGCTTTCAAGATGGGCCTCCAACTAACCAATCGTTGTTTTAACTTTGACAAGTTCAGGGTCTGTATAAGATTGACTTGTCACGTTCGACGGGTCATGCCAGGATTACCTGGAAAGGAGTGGCTTACTTGATGAAGGAAGGTTAACCCGGGGTTTTAGGTGAATACACTAGGCTTCCAAGCCGTGCTTGATAGCATATTACAAGGGTCCTTTCAAACTCTTTGTTGCATTGCACAAAGAGCCCCCAAGTAACTTTGTGAGCTGTGCTCTATGGGTGCCTATGTTTGAGCTGCGCATAGCAACCAAGCTCTCTTTGGCCCCTTGGGTGTGAAGCTCCCAAGCTATATTGTGGCTTGATAGCCGGATTAATGGACATAACTCTGCTTTTTCAGCTGAAGCCCCCATGTAACCAAGCGATATTGGAAAAATAGCAGAGGCCCTGCTTATAGCAAGGATGTCGGTTTATTATATTGATCATAATATATACATTGTCAAAATATGTACATAAGAGGAGCCTATGGCTCAAGTGTATTAAGGCCGAAGGAGAGCGATGTTCCATGGCCGCCGGGTCTCCTCCTCAGATTTGCGTGAGTCTGCGTGCTCTCGAACATCGATGAGGTAGTATGATCCGTTGTGCAGATTCTTGCTGACCACAAAGGGTCCTTCCCAAGGCGGGGATAACTTGTGCATATCGGTCTGATCCTGGATAAGGCAAAGCACTAAATCACCTTCTTGAAAGGCTCTTGTCTTAACCCGACAGCTGTGATAATGCCGCGGATCTTGCTAATAAACCGCCAAACGAGCCAACGCCATGTCCCGTTTTTCATCTAACAGGTCCAGTGCTTCTTGATGTGCTTGCTCATTGTCCGCTTCAACATAATTAGCAACCCGGGGTGAATCATGACGAATATCACTTGGGAGTACCGCCTCTGCCCCGTAAACCATGAAGAAAGGTGTATATCCCGTGGATCGATTGGGGGTGGTGTTTATGCTCCATAACACAGAAGGTAATTCCTCCACCCAACAACCTGACATCCTTTTCAAAGGAACCATAAGCCGGGGCTTGATGCCCTTCAAGATTTCCTTATTAGCTCTCTCAGCTTGACCATTGGACTGGGCGTGGACCACTGATGATACATCAAGCCGGATGTGCTCTCTTTGACAGGAATCCTCCATCTCACCCTTGGAGAGGTTCGTGCCATTATCTGTGATGATGATGTGTGGAAAACCGAATCGGAAGATCACCTTCTTGATGAATTGAACCGCCGTGGCTGCATATCACTTGCTTACTGGCTCTGCTTCAACCCATTTAGTGAACTTGTCAACTGCCACCAACAGGTGGGTTTTCTTATCTTTGGACCACTTAAAAGGTCCAACCATATCAAGCCCCAAAGTATCAAACGGGCAAGTGATTGGAATCATCCGCATCTCTTGAGCCGGAACATGAGCTCGGCGTGAAAACTTCTTACAAGCATCGCACCTTTTTACCAGGTCCTCAGCATCAGCATGAGACCTCAACCAATAGAAACCATGATGAAAAGCCTTAGCGACCAAGGATTTTGAACCGGCGTGGTGACCACAGTCTCCTTTGTGGATCTCACGCAAAATCTCTTGCCCTTCTTCAGGAGAAACACAGCGCTGGAACACACCTAAGACACTGCAGTGGTGTAACTAGCCATTGTGAATAACCATGGACTTGGACCGCCGGACTATCTGTTTGGCCAGAACTTCATCTTCTGGTAACTCGCCCCGGTTCATATACGCCAAATATGGAACCGTCCAATCCGGAATAACATGTAAAGTGGCCACCAATTGTGCCTCCGGATCAAGAATAGCCAGATCCTCCTCGGTAGGCAATTTAACTGACGGGTTATGCAGAACATCCAGAAAGGTATTGGGTGGCACTAGTTTACACTGAGACCCCAGCCGGATTAAAGCATCTTCTGCTTCGTTTTTGTGTCGATCAATGTGCTCAACCTGATAACCCTTGAAGTGGCCAGTCACAATGTCCACCTCTCATCTGTAAGCCGCCATGAGTGGATCCTTAGAATCCCACGTACCAGAAACTTGCTTAGCCACCAGATCAGAGTCTCAAAAGCATCGTACCCGGCTTAAGTTCATTTCCTTAGCCACACAAAGACCATGGAGCAAGGCCTCGTACTCAGCTGCATTGTTAGTACAAGGAAACATTAAGCGGATAACATAACGAATTTTATCACCTCGAGGGGAAGTAAGGACAACTCCAGCCCCTGAGCCCTCCAATTGCCTGGACCTGTCAAAGTGGATAGTCCAGTATGTGTTATCTGGTTTGTCTTCCGGTGCCCGCAACTCTGTCCAATCATTGATGAAATCGACAAGTGCTTGAGATTTGATAGATGTCCGAGGCATGTACTTCAACCCGTGCGGTCCAAGCTCAATAGCCCACTTCGCAACCAGGCCAGTTGCTTCCCTGTTCTGAATGATATCGCCCAAGGGAGCAGAACTGACCTCTGTGATGGGATGGCCCTGAAAGTACTGCTAAAGCTTCTGGCTCGCCATAAAAACCACATACACCGGCTTCTGCCAATGCGGATATCTTTGCTTTGACTCGATGAGCACTTCGCTGATATAGTAAACCGGCCTTTGAACCAGATATTCCTTCCCAGCCTCCTTGTGCTCAACCACAATAGCCACGCTGACAGCCCGGGCATTAGCAGCCACATATAATAATAATGGCTCATTGTCGACCGGAGAAGCAAGGACGGGCGGTTCAGCCAACTGCCTCTTCAAGTCCTCAAACGCCACATCAGCAGCGTTACTCTAGACAAAAGTGTCTGTCTTCTTCAACATTTGATACAGAGGGATCGCCTTCTCTCCCAAACGGCTGATAAACCGGCTCAGGGCTGCAATCCGACCCGCCAGATGCTGAACATCATTGATACACGCCGGTTTAGCCAGAGATGTAACAGCTTTGATTTTTTTCGGATTAGCCTCAGTGACCCTGTTAGACACCAGGAAACCTAAGAGCTTGCCTGCCAGAACACCGAAGATGCACTTGGCCGGATTGAGCATCATTTTATACACCTGAAGATTGTCAAAGGTCTCCTTCCAGTTGTAAATCAATGTCTCCTTCTTCCTGGACTTGACCACAATGTCATCCACATAAGCATGAACATTGCACCCAATTTGGGTATGAAGACAATTCTGCACACAGCGCTGATAAGTCGCCTGGGCACTCTTGAGCCCAAAAGGCATAGATACATAGCAGAAGGCTCCGAAGGGAGTGATGAAAGCCGTCTTCTCCTGGTCCTTAACTGCCATCTTGATCTGATGATAACCAGAATAAGCATCCAAGAAACTCAAGTGCTCACAACCCGCCATAGCATTAATGTTTTGATCAATACGGGGGAGAGCAAAAGGATCGGCCGAACAAGCTTTGATCAAGTCCGTGTAATCCACACACATGCGCCAAGTGCCATTCTTCTTAAGCACTAGCACTGGGTTGGACAGCCACTCTGGATGAAAAACTTCAATGATAAACCCAGCAGCCAACAGCTGGGCTACCTCTTCACCAATGGCCTTGCGCCTTTCTTCGTCGAAGCAGCGAAGAAACTGCTTGATCGGTTTAAACTTGGGACCAATATTGAGATTGTGTTCAGCGAGTTCCCTCGGTACACCTGGCATGTCAAAAGGCTTCCATGCAAAGATGTCCCGGTTCTCACGGATGAACTCGATGAGCATGCTTTCCTGTTTCGGATCCAGACTAGTGCTGATACTAAACTGTTTGGATGAATCGCCAGGAACAAAATCAATGATTTTAATCTCATCACCCGGTTTAAACTTCAGGGTTGGGTCATGCTCTGTGCTGGGCTTCTTCAGAGGAGTCATATCTGCCGGATTAACATTGTCCTTGTAGAACTTCAACTCTTCTGCCACACAAACCGACTCAGCATAAGCCACATCACCCTCTTCGCAATCCAAAGCGATCTTACGGCTCCCATGTACTATAATGGTCCCCTTATAACCTGGCATTTTGAGCTGGAGATAAACATAACAGGGCCTTGCCATGAACCTTGCATAAGTCGGTCGTCCAAACAGGGCGTGATATGGGCTCTGGATTTTCACCACTTCAAAGGTTAAGGTTTCTGACCTGGAATCATGGTCATCTCCAAATACCACTTCCAAATTTATCTTCCCAACTGGGTATGCTGATTTACCTGGTACTACTCCGTGGAAAACAGTGGTTGATGGTTTAAGATTTTTATCCGTTAATCCCATGCGCCAGAAGGTATCATAATATAGAATATTAATACTGCTCCTTCCATCCATGAGCACCTTGGTGAACTTATAACCTCCAACCTGAGGCGCCACCACCAAAGCCAGATGACCCGGACTGTCAACCCAGGGTGGATGATCCTCTCTGCTCCACACAATGGGCTGTTCAGACCAATGCAAGTAACGAGGCACTACCGGTTCAACACCGTTTACTGCCCTCTTGTGAAGCTTCTGATCGTGCTTGCACAAGATAGTTGTGAAAACATGATACTGCCCACTACTCAACTGCTTCGGGTGGCTCTGATAACCCGACTGCTGCTGGTTCCCCTGATTATTCTATTGATTATAACCACCCTAGTTGTTCTGATTGCCCTGATTGCCTTGGTTGCCCTGGAATCCGGAATTTGAACCGCCACCACCATAACCCGGCCCATGAGATCCCGAACCGCCAGATGGGCCCTGATCATACCGGAAAAGATCAGAATTTTTGATCTCCCGCATAATGAAGTAGTCCTTCCAGAGGTGCGTGGCTGGAACCTCCTTCGTCCCATGCTTCGGGTAGGGCTGATTCAACAAATGCTCCAGATTCATACCGCCACCGCGCTGGGGCAGTTTACCCTTATGACATTGATTATTGCCCCGCACATTGGTATTAGCCACAAAATCTGAATTGTCTGCTTTATGCTTACCATAGTTACCATTGCCCGCCGGGTTAGGCTGTTGTCCTTTGGTGTTGCCACTCTTCTTTCCCTTCCCCGGCTTTTCCTTGTCAGACTCGAGATCCTTGGTATTATCAGAGTCAGCATACTTAACCAGAGCCCCCATGTGTGTTCCCATATCATTGCAGTGATGCTTCATCTGCCCTAACTTGAACTTCAAAAGCTTGAACTTGCAATTGCCCTCCAATGTAATGATCGCTGAATCTGCGTTGATGCGGTCAGATGAATGTAAGATCTCAGAAACCCGGCGTACCCAATGGGTAGTTGATTCATCCTCTCCTTGGACACAAGCGGCCAGATCGACAATTGACATCGGTTGCTTGCAGGTATCTTTGAAGTTGTTGATAAACCGGCTCTTCAACTCGTCCCACGACCCAATTGAATTGGGTGGCAGACTCTTTAGCCAAGTGCGAGCTGTCCCTTCCAGCATCATACTGAAGTACTTAGCACATACTGCTCCATCCACGTCCAACAACTCCATTGCCATCTCATAGCTTTCTACCGATGATTCAGGGTGTAAATCAGCAATGTTATTGGGCACCTTTCTAGGGCCCTTGAAGTCCTTGGGCAACCGTGCAGTGCGCAGGGCCGGTGTGAGACATGGCACCCCCAAAGTGGTAAAAGCAACTCCTGGCTCTACTATAGTGGTTAGAAAAACCGTCGTAAGCTATCTCTCCACGTCCTGTGGAGTCAATCCGGCGCCGCGGCGCGCTCGTCCTTGGTCCACTAAATCCTGTGCTTCGTTTCTTCCCCCTGCCGGGTTAGGCCTATGTGGTGGATGATGATTCCGTCCGCTGCTTGACATAGCTGGCTCTTCAACATGCCTGTTGTAACTCCGGCTTGGACGAGGGGTAGAGTGTATCCTGTCCCGACTGTATGAGTAAGCCTCTTGCTGAACCATTGCTGTCTGGAGTAAATCCCTAGCCCATCATGTCTCAACCGCCATGGGGGAATCACCTTCCATCGGAATAGCAGCCAACCTTGACGCCGCAGCAATCATGTTGTCCAACGGGGTGGGAAAATGACCCGGCGGCGCTGGTGCGTATTGTGGCGGATCACGATTCTGCTGAGGCGGGCCCATCGTGCATGGCTGATCCGGCACTCCTGTCCTAGGTGCTTTAATCCGGTTCACCACGGGCGAGTTACTAGTGCCCACTCCTGGCATGTTAAAAAGATTTCTTCCTTTGTAAACCGGTTGCAGACGAGATTGGTGCCTTCTCCTCATCACCTCATTTGAAGCATTCTGATCCAACATAAGCCGATAAGCCTCTACTGAACTAGCTGCGCCTCAGCATTTAAAGCGGTTCGTTCCTCGACCATCCTGGTCTACTCAGCAGCCATGTCCTCCTTAGCTTGAGCTATCTGATCTCGCAACTTTTTGACCTTCGCATTATGCTCATCCCGATTATCCGGACTAACTTCAGCGGCCAACAACGTTGCTAAAGCATCCAATAATCTGGACAAGACTTGAACCGGCGGGCGCGCAGGGCCTCCTGCCCCGGCTGCTGATCCGGAGATTATTGCCGCCGTTGTTGAAGATTGTGGGGCGAGCTGCGTGCCAGCCATGAAGATTGCAACCCGGTTTGGCTGTTCGAAGGGGTCCAAAATACTGCCGCTGTCGGAACCACCCCCGAACAGGCTATCCTGAACTTGATACAAAGACTCGGTCTCACCGGTGGATGACATGCCATCGGAATAGATGGCTGCCTCACCATTGGACATTGGTTCAGATTCGATCCCATGGATACATCGTACGAACGCACACTTCATGGCAGGCTGAATCTGGGCAGGACTCGCACGCTGTGCCGTCTCGGCGAGGTCGTTGCAGCTGTCCGGCTCAGGGCCCGGTTCACCGATTTTGCCGATGAAGACGTGAATTCCTCCGAAGGGGACCCGGTACCCGTACTGGATTGAGCCGGCGTTGGGGCCCCAGCCTGCATCGTCAATGTAGAGCTTGCCGCGATGACTCCTGGTCATCCGGCCCACTACATCTCCCTTGAGCCCTTCGAACTTGCCCTCCAAGAACTTGAAACCATCGTGCGATAGCCCCATGGTGGGCGGCAACTGTTATGGAATAATCACATCAGATGTCCTAGGGAAAGGACTTAGTCGTGGAGCCATCACGATCGGGTTAGCTTAGAGGGGTTTGTAAGTGCATCTAGTGCCACCCCTAGTTGGTTTTGGAGTATTGACGACAAAGTTGGTTGAGGGACTAATGCGTTTGTGAGAATTGCAGGATAATGTGGGTAGTGTCCCTCATTGATTCGGTTTACCTACCGGAGATGACCCCTAAAAATGTATGAAGACATTGACGACAATGGTGGTATGTGAAGATATTCATATTGAAGACTATGACATGAGAAGACAATGAGTGAAGACTATGGAGCGCGAAGACTATGTTGTTTCGTTGTTTCCTTTTTCTTGTTTGTTGAGTCATAGGAACCACCGTACTGTTAAGTGGGGTCCAAGTGAACAAAGTCAGAATGACTGAAGTGATGCTCAACCCAAATCCTATGTCTTCGAGTGAAGCCAATGAGAGCAAATCTTATCCAGAGCTGGGTGAGTCGGCTTTGCTTATAGCCCAAGTAAAGTTGTCCTGTGTGTTTGAAATCTGACCGTTGGAACACGTGTCAGTTCCTTAGTGACCCAGGGTAATTTCGGACATATTAGGTCGGGTTGCCTAGTGGCTATAAATAGCCCACCCCCTACACCATAAATTGGTGGCTGCTCAGAGTTAGTTTACGGCTTTTGTCGTTTGAGAGCAACCCACCTCGAAGCCTTTGAGAGAGAGAAATCCTTGTGAGGACAAAGCCCAAACACCCAGAGCCAAAGAGTGTTAGGCATCACTGAAGTCTTTCTGTCTGAGTGACCTGAAGACTTATTACACTTGAGGACTGTGTATCCTCCAGCGGGTTAGGCGTCGCGTTCTGAGCATCCAAGAGTCATTATGGATTGCTGGTGAATGAAGTCTGTGAAGGTTCGGAAGTCTACCTTGAAGACTTACCAGAGTGATTGGGCGAGGACTGTGTGTCCTTAGCTCAAGGGGAATTAGGTGAAGACGCCGTCTTCTGAGTTGAATCTCAGCCTCCCTAACCAGACGTACAGTTGTCACAGCAATTGGAACTGGTCCAACAAATCCTGTGTCTTCAACAAGTGACTGGTTCTATCCTCTAACTCCCTTTACTTTGAGTTTGCCTTTGTGAAGTCATTGCATGTTTGTCATACCTGTTTGACTTCATTGCTTGACTACTATCGTTGGTTGGCTTCATACTATCTTCCATCCTGATCCTTGCTACCAAGCTGCTATTAGTCTTTGTACTTTTACATTATTGCATACTTGACTATGGTTTGCTTGTTGTAGTTTATCTTCCGCTGCATATCAATTAGGTCATTTCTATTGTTTGTCTTCGAAACTTCCACGTTTTGAAGACTTTGATAAAAATCGCCTATTCACCCCCCTCTAGTCGATAACTAGCACTTTCAATTGGTATCAGAGCAAGGTACTCCCTTGTTCTGTGTGATTCGGTTTAACCACCTAGAGTTTAGCTATGTCGACTGCAGGATTGAGAAATGTATCTTGCCCCACCTTTGACGGTCATGAGTATCCTCGGTGGAAGGCCATGATGAAGAAGCGACGCATGGCTATGGATAGCAAACTGTGGACCGTCACTGAGATTGGTCTTACCGACCTATGCAAGATGGCAGAGGCTGATGACATTCGCAAGTACACTCTACTGAACCTCACAGCAAAGGATGTCATCTGCTCCTGTCTGTCCTGAAATCAGTTCAGGAACATCATGCACCTCAATCACGCGAAGCTAATCTGGGACCGGCTTTCTGAGGTCTATGAAGGTCATCTTAATCGTCATGATCCTTGGCTTGATGACTACAAGGAGTCTCTTAAAGAGATGACCTTTCCACCTGAATCGTCTTCATCTTCACCATGCCTCATGGCAGGGGGTGCTAAGGTAACTGAATGCTACCTCTTTGAAACTAGTGATGATGAATCAGGTGATGAATTTGGCCCCAGCTATGTCAAACTTGCTTCCCTTGCCACTAAACAACAAAGAGCCTTGGAAAAGGTTCAAAACATGCTTAGTAAGAGCGATGATATGTTGGGTGAAGAAATGGATCAGTCAAAAGCATTGGCTGAGAGTCTTCAGAGACTTCATTCCAAGTTTGACGCCCTTCAAGATCAACATAATGCTCTCTTGTCTGATCACGAGAAGCTTTCTTCTGAATGTCTTCAAAGAAAGCAAGATCTTGAAAAGATAAGAGTGGACTATGGAGATCTTCAGAAGGAGCGCAATTCATTACTTGCTCAACAAATCAGCGTTACACAGGATGGATTCGAACCACCATGTCTAAAATGCATTGAGCGTGATAACGCTACCTCTGTTGCTGAATGTTCCACTGCTGCTACTATTGCTTTTTCTTCAACTACTGATGTGGTAACTAACCCCTCTGTTGAGGATACCTCTACTATTGCTGATGAAAATGCTAGGTTGAAGACATTGCTTAAAACAGGGATGTATAAAAGGTTGAAAGGACATCAGACACTTTGCGATGTCCTCAAAAAGCAGATTCTGAACCGAAACCCTAGGAAAGAGGGTGTTGGGTTCGAGAGGAAAATGAATGTTGATGGTTCCTACTGGAAGCCTGAGCAGTATCCCAAAACCATATGGGTTGCTGCAAAGGAACTTTCAGTGGATCCATCCACCTTATCTGGCTTTACCTGTGCTAATCCTATTATCATTGATGAATCCTTTGATGCAAACTATAAACTGTTCAAAAATCAGAATGGTGAAGTGTTTGCCAGGTATATTGGTACTAACTGCAGGAATGGACCACCTATGAAGAAGATCTGGGTTCCCAAACGCTGTCTTGAGAATCTTCCAGTGAATGTCATCATGACACCACCAAGGAAGAAGACGAACCCCAGAACTATGGCTTCATATGACCCAAAGGCTTCATACAGATACAGGACTCACTTGAGTCACCCTAACGTCAATGTTTTGTAGGGAAATCGTACTCACACTTATGAATATGAGCGTGTGTCTTCAAACCGCTATGTTCATAGAACTAAGAATTTTTCTGCTTATTCATATGAGTATCATTCATCTCCTGCAAGGCTATTTGCTAGGGCTCCAAAGCCGAAGTTCTCAAATGCTGCACTTAGACTCATTGCTTCTAAGCCACCCCTGAAAATGTGGGTGGTGAAGAAGAATTAACTCTCTTTTGCATAATCAGGTCACCAGCCTGCTATCAAAGGCGTCCGATACTATTGCTGGGGACCTAAAACACATTAAGGACGCATGATAAAATGGTCTTACTATATATTTCACATGTGAATCGCTTACCAGTCATACTATGAGTTCTAACCCTGATCTAAGCTGTGATAATCCTTGTGTGCGTCAAATGCTTATGCTTCACAACACACTTTGTGAAGCCTATCCTCCTAACTGCACTGTAGGGTCTGACACCTCATGCTTCAGAATGGATTATGGACAGCGGATGCACTAATCATATGACTAGTGATGGAAGTCTTCTCATGGACTCAACCTTACGTCCATCAGACAAGAGTCACATCACATTTGCTGACACTTGTAAAAGCAAGGTATTGGGTCTAGGTAGAGTTGCAATCTCAAAGGATCAACACATGAATAATGTGATGCTTGTTGAATCCCTTGGGTTCAACTTAATGTCTGTCTCAATGCTTTGTGACTTGAACATGATTGTGCTATTCGGAAAATATCGTTGCCTTGTACTAATGGAATCTGACAAGTCTCTAGTCTTTGAAGGGTATCGGAAAGAAGATCTATACATGGTAGATTTCTCAGCAGGTCCACAGCTTGCCGTATGTCTTCTTGCAAAAGCTTCAGAATGATGGCTCTGGCATCGGAGGCTGGGGCATGCTGGCATGAGGAACTTACACACACTCATCAAGAAGAAGCATGTCATAGGCATCGAGGGTGTCAAGTTCAAGAAGGATCATTTGTGTGGTGCCTGCGAAGCTGGAAAGATGACTAGGGCAAAGCACCCCTCAAAGACAATCATGACGACATCTCAACCCTTCGAGCTGTTACACATGGACTTATTCGGCACTACTCACTACTCTACCCTCACAACAACAGCTTGTCTCTATGGCTTCGTCAGTGTTGATGACTACTCAAGATATACAAGGGTGCACATAATTCTCTACAAGACTGAAGTGCAAGATGTCTTCAGACGCTTCGCCAATCGAGCCATGAACAATTATGGTGTCAAGATCAAGCATATCAAAAGTGACAACGGCACTGAGTTCACGAACACTGGGCTTGATCTTTATCTAGATACAATGGGAATCACTCATGAGTTTTCTGCTCCATACACACCTCAGCAAAATGGCATTGTAGAGCGCAAGTACAGAACCCTCATTGAGATGGCTCGAACAATGCTCGACGAGTACAAGACACCAAGAAAGTTCTGGCCTGAAGCTATTGATACAGCATGTCACATCATCAACCGTGTTTACATCCATAAGCTTCTGAACAAAACATCCTCTGAGCTCCTTACTGGCAAGAAGCCAAATGTCAGCTACTTCAGAGTATTTGGTGCTAGGTGCTGGATCAAGAATCCCCATCACAAGTCAAAATTTGCACCTAAAGCTCACGAAGGCTTCATGCTCAGTTATGGAAAGGACTCGCACTCTTACAGAGTCTTCAACCTCTATCACTACAAAATCGTTGAAACTGTGGATGTGCGATTTGATGAAACCAATGGTTCACAAAGAGAGCTCCTGCCAAGTACACTAGATGAAGCTCCGTCCAGCGAATCTATCAAGCTGATGGGAACTGGTGAAATCATGCCTTCTGATGCACAGCCTGAAGAGGAACTTATCATTTCTGCACCAAACCAACCTGAAGACAATGCTCAGACCGAAGACAATCCTCCCAATGATGACAATGATCAGCAAGAGCAAGGTCTTTGTCCAGTTCATCCTCGTGTTGCAAATGAAGTACAAATTGAGAAGATAATTGATAGCATCAATGCACCTGGTCCACTTACTCGCTCAAGAGCAACACAGTTAGCAAATTTCTGTGGGCACTTTTCATTTGTGTCAATATCAGAACCCAAGAAAGTTGCTGAAGCCTTTACGGAACCTGAATGGATTCAAGCTATGCAAGATGAACTTCAATAGTTCAGGCTGAACAATGTTTGGGAACTTGTCAAGCATCCTGACCCTCGCAAGCATAACATTATTGGCACAAAATGGATATATCGAAACAAGCAAGATGAGCATGGTCAAGTCGTCAGAAACAAAGCACGTCTTGTGGCTCAAGGATATACTCAAGTTGAAGGAATTGACTTTGATGAAACATTTGCTCCTGTGGCTAGGCTTGAAGCAATTCGCATACTGCTAGCCTATGCTAACCACCACAACATCTTACTATGTCAAATGGATGTGAAGAGTGCATTCCTCAACGGCAAGATTGAAGAAGAAGTGTACGTTGCTCAACCACCTGGCTTTGAAGATCCAAAACATCCTGATATGGTGTACAAGCTAAACAAAGCACTGTATGGCCTCAAACAAGCTCCTCGTGCTTGGTATGATACGATCAAAGACTTCTTGAAGAGCAAAGGCTTCAAACCTGGATCCCTCGATCCCACACTCTTCACGAAGACATATGATGGTGAACTGTTTGTGTGCCAAATATATGTGGATGACATTATCTTCGGCTGCACCAACCAGAAGTATAGTGATGAGTTTGGATACATGATGCAAGAGTAATATCAGATGTCCATGATGGGTGAGCTGAAGTTCTTCCTTGGTCTTCAAATTCGTCAGCAAAGGAATGGCATCTTCATATCTCAAGAAAAATATCTCAAAGACTGTCTGAAGAAGTTTGGAATGCAAGATTGCAAAGGTTACACGACGCCAATGCCAGCCAAACACCATCTTGGTCCCGACGACAATGGTAAAGAGTTTGATCAAAAGGTATACCGCTCCATGATTGGTTCCTTACTTTACCTATGTGCATCTAGGCCAGATATTATGCTTAGTGTTTCCATGTGTGCTCGATTCCAAGTGGCACCAAAGGAATCACATCACTTAGCTGTGAAGCGAATTCTTAGATATTTGGCTTACACCCCAACACTCAGATTATGGTATCCAAAGGGCTCAAGATTTGATCTGGTTGGATTCTTGGATGCTGATTATGCTGGAGACAAGGTGGATCGCAAGTCTACATCAGGCACATGTCACTTTCTAGGACGATCACTTGTCTGTTGGTCTTCAAAGAAGCAAAACTGTGTATCACTCTCAACTGCTGAATCTGAATACATTGCTGCTGGATCTTGCTACGCTCAGCTTCTGTGGATGAAGCAAACTCTCAAGGACTATGGCATCAATCTGAAACAAGTACCTCTCTTCTACGACAATGAAAGCGCCATCAAGATTGCCAACAATCCAGTCCAACACTCGAAGACAAAGCACATTGAAATTCGTCATCACTTTCTCAGAGATCATGTCATGAAGAAAGATATTGACATCATTCACGTCAACACTGAAGAGCAACTGGCAGATATCTTCACAAAGCCCTTGGATGAGAAAAGGTTTTGCATGTTACGGTGTGAGCTAAATATCTTGGAATCCTCAAATGTCCTGTGATCAGGCACACATCCTAACACTTATGCATGTTGATGACTTAGATGTGCAACGCACGAAGTAAAGTATATCTTCAATCAATGAAGACTTACATTCTGAGTGTGAATACATTAACGTGGAATTGGACTTCGGAGCGCCACGATAATTGTGCGCCATGTCTGGGTCTAATACTTCCTATACGGTGGGTAACGCCACCACCAATTTCTCGGTTTGAAGTGTTTCACTCATGGCGTTATTTTTGCAATGTCTTCGCATTTGGTTTGTCTTCAAATTTCAACTTATCTTCATGATTTACTTCACTATGTTGATTTGATTGCTTTCTGATATAAATACTAGTGTTCTATCCTCTACAGCATTCACTTATAGCTATGTCTTCCTTGTTAAAACTTTTGAACTAAGTGAATGTGATCGGACCCTAATCTCTCTATGATTTCTATCTCAAACTCTATCTGTCCAAATCATATGCATTCTATTGAAACTGTCAAATGTCTTCTCTGCATCCTTGGTAGCAGAAGACACAGAGACAAACATTAAGTCTGTTTTAAATGATTCATCCTTATTGCTTGAAATCCCGAGAAGCCGGAACAACCATCCGACAAACCTGGCGGGCGTGGGAACATGGGACAACTCTGAGTATGTTGCATGCTTGCCACGTGCCCCTCAGATGTGAATGGCCAGGGGCACCTGCGTAATTGCGCTATGCCGCACACTTCCTTATAAATACATGTTCCCCGCGGTAAAGAAAACCTTCTTCCACCTCTCCACCTCGTCAAAACCCTAGCGCCACAGCTAGCTCGTGACGACGCCGGCGACAAAGCACTTAGCTGCCGCGACTTCTCCGACACCGTCCTCACGCTGGTCGCGGACATCGTCCTCTCCGCCGCCGCCGTAGGTGTCCTCCGTCGCCAAGTTAGGGCATAGTGGATTGAACTGCTTGGTCTCCTATTCATCCCATCTAGCAGTTCTTCGTGTGGTAAATATAACTCTATTTTTACCATCTTTTTGATCCTCAATGATTCATCCTATTTACCAAAATTGGTTTCTGCCTATACAATGTTAGATCTATTCTGTCTTCATCTCATACTGCCTAGTATATTCACTTAAGCTTCATATCTAGTTAGGTTCCTCACTTGAACTTATTCACGGATTCATACAAATCTGGAACCAACTCTCAACATATAAGTGAATGTCTTCGCATAATGAGGTCAATGTCTTCAAACTGATTTATCTTCAAAATCTTCTGAGAATGCATATGACCTCTTCCCCTTCCCTCGCATCTCTAGTGCTGTCACAGGTACATGTCCGTGGGAGAATCCCTTGGTTCTCATAGTCTGCATTCGTTTGCAGAATTCTTACATCAACACATTAACTCTCCCAAAGCCAGTTCCTGTTTGTCCAGCAAACGAAAGCCTTTGAAGCCTTTGAACGTATTGAAGCCATTCAGTTTAAAGTTCATGGCTGCAGAGAAATCGGTAAGGAAGGGCGGCAGACAGCATCGAGGGGGAACATCAAAAGATTTGCCTGATGACCTCGCAGACCTTTACAAGAAAGATCCTGAAGAGGATTATAATCAGCGCAAGACATGAATCCAATGGATTCAACGATTTTGGGCTGAACAATGGTTTAAGTACAAGTTCGTGACCCAGGAATATGTTGAGAAGAATGCTATAAAAAGTCCTTGGGGTGATATTCTCTATCGAGGCCTTCCACCCAAGAACAGAGCTGAAGCTATTGCACAGGATTTCTATCCTTGTATGGTCCGTGGACCTCAGCCTAAAAATGCCAACCCATCATCATTGCTCTGGTGTCGTGACGATAATCTCTTCAAGCGCAACTTCCAACATGCAAAGGCATCAGCCAAGGAAAACAAGAAGTCATTGGGATTAGACTTCAACCCTGGTCCCTCTGCTCCCCGTGCTGACGGCTCATGTGATGCAGAACCCAATGTCATCGGCCCCTTTTCAAACCTTGATGGCCTCATCACTTACATCTTGGTCCAAGGTGCCAGAGTGGATCATTCTGATAATGATGCTGACAGTGATGAAGCCCCATCTCCTCCTCCAAAGCCGAAGAAGCTAAAGAAGACTAAGGCTTCACAATCAGCTGCACCTCCAAAAGCTTCACGTGCGAAGCCACTAGCCACTGCACCTCCTGAAGACAGTGTGCAGTCTAAAGATTTATCACGCATCTCCAAGAAGACGGAGAAGAAAAAGAAAATCGTCAAGAATACTGATCAGACATTGACTCCTGCTGCCATTCTGCGTAAAGAGCACATTGATCTGTCCAGCGATGACGATCTTGCAGATGATGCTCTTGAGCAACTAATCAAGAGAAAGGAAGAAGCAGAGATCTTCAATAATTTGCCTCTCTTTGATGTGGCAATCATTCATAACTTCATTGATGAGTGGTTTGACACCCCAAATCTCAGCTTTGATGATCTGCAACTTCCCATTGGCCTCAGCGTCTCCTTCAATGGTGCTATTGCTTCTGAGCTAGCTATTGCTCAGCGCATCGTTGAACTAAAGCAAAAGATCGACTATGAGAAAGCTCAGTTCAAGAAGCATGTGGCCAAGCTCAGCGTGCAAGATGTCAAAAACTTCAAGATCATGTTGCACGAGCTCAAAGAAGCCTTTCACAAGAAGCGCGAAGAAGCTCGAGGCTCTCATGAGTGCATGAAGAGTCTGGCTGACAAGTGTGTGCTAGCCTACAATGAGGCTGAGAAGCGCAAGGCTCTTGGTCGTCCTGGCATTGACCCCAGAATGGCTGCAAAGAAGAAGAAACTATCAACTGTCCAATCTGCACCTTCAAGGCAGGATGAACCTCGCATAGTCTTCCCAAGCAGCATGACTGGCTCGAAGCCAAAGGTCATGTCAACCGCTTCAGAACTGAAGAAGACGAGGGTTGCTGAGGCTGAAGCCAGATAAAGGAAAAACTCAGAAGCCTCTGATGTTGCTCCCTCCCAGAAGAAGCGCAAAACCAAGAAGAATCGGGCTGCTCCCACAGAGCCCTTAGTTGTTGAACCTATCTTGATGGTTCGCCCTGCATCTGAACACCAAGAACGAAGAATGATTGTTCATGAGCCTACTCCCACAGAGGCTTATGAAGCTAAAGACATTCCAGCAGTTGATCCCATCGCGGCTGAAGACATTGGTCACCATGACAATGTTGAAGATGATGAAGTTCTTCCTCAGATTGAACACAACTTGGTATCATCGCCTGTTCTCACGAACAGTGAAATCATCAGCATTGGTTGTCCTCTAACGCCAATTGCTCAGGATGCATCATGGGCTGATCACCCACAACAACAAGACTCCCCAAGTACTCCCCAACAACAACAAGTCACACCACCTGTGCAAGAAGAAGAGGATGAGGCCCAGCCAACTCCATCTCCAAAGGCGTCGCCAGTATTACAAAGGCTTCGCAAAGGACCAAGGCCTCAAGTCCCTCTTCCGAGCATTCCAGAAGGAGAAGTGCACCACCAATCTGTTGCACATCAAGTGTTTCCAGAAGCCACTACGACTACGAATGTCTCCGTGTCTGAAGCCAAAGTTGCTGAAGACAATCCGGCTGCATCAGCCGATGACGAACAAGAAGAAGAACGTGTCCCTACTCCCCCCATTACTGAAGAAGTTGTTCCTAAAGTAACCGTGCCAGTGCCAGACCCTCCAGCTCATCAAGTGGAGGTTGAAAATCTTGAGGCTGCCACCACCAACACAAATGAAGCCAATGACGTAGTCATGGCTGAAGCAAGTGTGGAGCCTACACCAACCAATACGCCAGAAGCCAATGCTGCAACTGCTCCTGAAGCTTCTGCTGTGCAGCCTGAACCCTCTATTGTTGCCACTGCTCCTATTCCGCCACCAAGGCCCCATACAATTGAGCAAGCATACAACCATGGCCAGCTAATCACTATCAGATGGCCCGTTCTGGTCCCTCCGCCTAATGTCTCTGGTCTGCAGTTTGATTATCATATTGAGCATAGGCCTCAGGTCCAGAAACCAAAGCCAAGACTGCCAAGGTTCCCAGGTACTGCCACCTCTACAGGGTCCTTCAATGCAAATGGCTTCAAAAGCCACAACACCTTCTTTGACAGCGCAAAGAACCCCTACTGAAGGCCAAGAATATCATCTGATCATTTCTGGAGCCATCAGCAGCGAAGCTATTACTCCTGCGTTCTGTATGATCAAGGGCGCATTTTCCCTCATATGCGCCTCGACACTGAAGCCATTGCTGGACTGCCATGCTTAGAAGAAGCACTTGACTGCTTTCGTGATGCAGGTCTGCTCAGCTTTGTGACAGACAAAGAACATTGGAATGAGGAACTTTTGCTTCAATTCTATGCTACCCTCCACAATCGCGGCTATAACAGGGATACAAAGACATGGGTTCTCAAGTGGATGACAGGAAATGTTCATCATGAAGCCAAAGCTCTTGACATCATTGAGCCTACAGGCTTATCCACTCCCGGAGAGCTGTACGAACCTGATTGTCAACTCCACCGCGATGCACTGGAGAGCATCTTCCATAAGCCAGAACCCAACATGAGCCAGATGTTGAGCATGATGAAGCCTTTGCCACATGACGCTGAATACCCAAAGGAGTTCTTTGTTGATGACCTTGAGTATCTGCCTCGCACAATATATCACATCATCAGGCGGACTCTATGGCCTATCAAAGGGCATTCATCAGCTGCAAAACTTGAAGGCCATGAAGACATTGGTCTTTTACATCCTCAATGGCATCAGCTTCAATGCACAAGAATTCTTCCTCCAGCAACTGGCTGCGTCTGGATCTGACCTTTTTGGCCTAAAATTCTATGCTCCATGGGTCATGCGCCTCATCAAGCTACACTCTGCTATCAACTATCAACCCTCTGCTCGCAATCATTTGATCTTTCTACAAGAGGTTGATATGTCAGTTGAAGCCATATACCCTGAGCCTGCTAAGAAGCCTCTTTGTCTTCAAAATGCTGAACACCAAAGCTTCACTCAACCCATGGAAGGAGTCCAAGCAGTAACTCATGTCTATCCAATGGCTGGGAACACTCATCTGCCTCATCGTGCACCAACTGAAGCTACTGAGAGCACAATTGCCCAAAGGCCTAAGAAGCGCTCTCGCTCCTAAATGACCGAGAACTTCTTATGGCACTACATCAGAAACAAGACAAGCATCACTTTTGGCTCAAGCGACAGATGCAAAGCCTCTTGGTCGACGTCAATCACATTCAAAATCTTGCCACCAAGAATGCCTTTGTCACTCACGAGACCTGTCGGCGATCATGTAAGAGTTTGACACTGCTCAGTGCTGAAGCAGATCTTCAAGACGATGGCTTCACTGAAAGATTCAAGTTTGACTCCACTCCTCCAAGGAATGCTGTCCTACGTCGAACTCCATCCCTTGAAGACTCTGACTATTCTTCCTCCGCGGCAACTGTGAATGCCAAAGTGATTGATGATGAAGATGATGCTACTTCACCGCCCGCTACTTCTGCACGCATCGACACTGCACCAAGTTCGTCTGCGCCACCAAACAACAACGACAACCCTGTTGCTTCACCTACTCCTCATGAGGACGAGTAGATGCTCTATGTCTTCAAACCTTTTTGGTCATTACTGACAAAAGGGGGAGAAGCACATGAGTTTGATAGTCTTCAAGCGGGTTCATATGGGCGGTTGCTTTATATTTTGCCAAGTGATTACAACTCTTGCCTTTGATACATTTCATTCTTTGAGTTGTAACACTTAAACTCGATGGTCGTCTGCTACTTATTTGCTTTTCCGTGTGTGATGATAACTTCCGCACTTAGATCATTCTGCAGACGTCCATTTCTCATTATGCATGTCACTCTCTTAGTTACATCATTTCATGCATAATGAATTATCTTCATAAGTTGAAGAGGATCTCCACAAGTACAACCTGCCATGTGCATTTGCATTCCAAAAGCAAATTACTTATATGCACATCTTCAGGGGGAGCCTTTTCCACTTATGAAGACAATATCCTATCCTTTACAATTTCACATACTTTATCCATGTTGAAAACTTCAACCAGTTTGTCATCAATCACCAAAAAGGGGGAGATAGTAAGTGCATCTAGTGCCACCCATAGTTGGTTTTGGAGTATTGACGACAAAGTTGGTTGAGGGACTAATGTGTTTGTGAGAATTGCAGGATAACGCAGGTAGTGTCCCTCATTGATTCGGTTTACCTACCAGAGATGACCCCTAAAAATGTATGAAGACATTGAAGACAATGGTGGTATGTGAAGATATTCATATTGAAGACTATGACATGAGAATACAATGAGTGACGACTATGGAGCGCGAAGACTGTGTTGTTTCGTTGTTTCCTTTTTCTTCTTTGTTGAGTCATAGGAACCACCGTACTGTTAAGTGGGGTCCAAGTGAACAAATTCAGAATGACTGAAGTGATGCTCAACCCAAATCCTATGTCTTCGAGCGAAGACAATGAGAGAAAATCTTATCCAGAGCTAGACGAGTCAGCTTTGCTTGTAGCCCAAGTAAAGTTGCCGTGTGTGTTTGAAATCTGACCATTGGAACATGTGTCAGTTCCTTAGTGACCCAGGGTCATTTCGGACATATCAGGTCGGGTTGCCTAGTGGCTATAAATAGCCCACCCCCTACACCATAAATTGGTGGCTGCTCAGAGTTAGGTTACGGCTTTTGTCGTTTGAGAGCAACCCACCTCGAAGCCTTTGAGAGAGAGAATTCCTTGCGAGGACAAAGCCCAAACACCCAGAGCCAAAGAGTGTTAGGCATCACTGAAGTCTTTCTATCTGAGTGACCTGAAGACTTATTACACTTGAGGACTGTGTATCCTCCAGCCGGTTAGGCGTCGCGTTCTGAGCATCCAAGAGTCATTGTGGATTGCCGGTGAACGAAGTCTGTGAAGGTTCGGAAGTCTACCTTGAAGACTTACTAGAGTGATTGGGCGAGGACTGTGTGTCCTTAGCTCAAGGGGAATAAGGTCAAGACGCGGTCTTCTGAGTTGAATCTCAGCCTCCCTAACCAAACTTACAGTTGTCACAGCAACTGGAACTGGTCCAACAAATCATGTGTCTTCAACAAGTGACTGGTTCTATACTCTAACTCCCTTTACTTTGAGTTTGTCTTCGTGAAGTCATTGCCTGTTTGTCATACCTGTTTGACTTCATTGCTTTACTACTATTGTTGGTTGGCTTCATACTATCTTCCATCCTGATCCTTACTACCAAGCTGCTATTAGTCTTTGTACTTTCACATTATTGCATAATTGACTATGGTTTGCTTGTTGTAGTTTATCTTCCGCTGCATATCAATTAGGTCATTTCTATTGTTTGTCTTCGAAACTTCCACGTTTTGAAGACTTTGATAAAAATCGCCTATTCACCCCCCTCTAATCGATAACTAGCACTTTCAGGGTTAAACCAGACAAAGGACACCGGGAGTTTATACTGGTTCGGCCCCTTGCGGTGAAGGTAAAAGCCTACAATCCAGTTGTGGTGTTCTTGATGTGGTCTCGATTACCAGGGAGCAAATATGCTTTGCCTGGCTCTCGAGTTGTTGTTTCTTGTCCCTAAACCCCCGCCAGGTCGTCCCTATATATACACAGATTGATGCCCGGGCCGGTCTAAAGAATCCCGAGGCCGGCTCATACAAGTGTCCGGCTCGGTTTCCCCTTTTCCTGACTTACAATACAAGTTATACATCTATGGTGGTTTATTACTATGGGCCCTAATCCGCCATCGGGCTCTGGGCCTCTAAGTCTTCATAGTTAAAGCGCCACAGCCTTCGTCTTCATGGGCTTCTATATAGATGACTACTTATGAGTGTAATCCGGCCCCTCCTGGGCGGTTTAACTCAGTAGTCATATCCCCAACAACCGTAGTTTGAGGAGTTCATGTATTCACTATGTGTTAATTCTTTGGTCCGGTTCTCTATTAAAAGGAGGCCTTAATATCCCTTAGTTTCCGCTAGGACCCCGCTGCCACGGGAGGGTAGGACAAAAGATGTCATGCAAGTTCTTTTCCATAAGCACGTATGACTATATTCGGAATACATGCCTACATTACATTGATGAATTGTAGCTAGTGCTGTGTCACCCTATGTTATAGCTATTACATGAGGAATCGCATCTGACATAATTATCCATCACTGATCCAATTCCTACGAGTTTTCATATACTGTGCTTCTCTTATTTACTTTTCTGTTGCTATTGTTACAATCACTAAAAAACCCAAAAATATTACTTTTGCCACTGTTACCTTTACTATCATACTACTTTGCTACTAAATACTTTGCTGCAGATACTAAGTTATCCAGGTGTGGTTGAATTCACAACTCAACTCCTAATACTTAAGAATATTCTTTGGATCCCCTTGTGTCGAATCAATAATTTTGGGTTGAATACTCTATCCTTGAAAGCTGCTGCGATCCCCTACACTTGTGGGTTATCATAAATCTCACCCAACCCATCACCGTCCAGCAAGCCTACGATGGGATTACTCACGCACGGCGGTGAGCATCATGAAATTGGTGATGGAGGATCGTTGATGATGACGATGGCTACGGATTCCCCTCTCTGGAGCCCCGAAAGGACTCCAGATCAGCCCTCCCGAGGAAGATTAGGGCTTGGCGGCGGCTCTGTATGGTAAAACGCGATGAATCCTTCTCTCTAATTTTTTTCTCCCCGGAAGTGAATATATGGAGTTGGAGTTGAGGTCGGTGGAGGTCTAGGGGCCACGAGGCAGAGGCGCGCCCCAGGGGGGCGCCCTGCACCCTCATGGACAGGGTGTGGGCCCCCTTACACTGATTCTTTCGCCAATATTTTTTAATAATTCCAAAACGTGTCTATGGATTTTCAGGTCATTCCAAGAACTTTTATTTCTGCACAAAAATAACACCATTGTAATTCTGCTGGAAATAGCGTCAGTCCGGGTTAGTTCCATTCAAATCATGCAAGTTAGAGTCCAAAATAAGGGAAAAGTGTTTGGAAAAGTAGATACGTTGTAGACGTATCAACTCCCCAAGCTTAAACCTTTGCTTGTCCTCAAGCAATTCAGTTGACAAAATGAAAGTGATAAAGAAAAACTTTTACAAACTCTTTTTGATCTTGTTGTTGCAAATATGCAAAGCCAGCATTCAAGTTTTCAGCAAATATTATGAACTAACCATATTCACAATAACACTTTGGTCTCATGTTTAGTCATATCAATGGCATAATCCAGTAGCGAGCAATAATAAGAAATCTCGGATGACAACACTTTCTCAAAACAATCATAATATGATATAACAACACTACAAGAAATATGTCAACTAGTGACCTTATGTCAGTGACCCTGGAAGAATTGGTCATAGATCTATGACCATTTGAGACCAATTGGTCAAAAGCTATTCGGGGGGCTCCAAACCCTAAACCATTGCGACCATTTTGGTCAGAAATTAAGGTCGCAATTCCCTTACATGAAATGGTCATAAAGCAAACAGTGATGATCCGCTGCCTTATTTCTAGTTGTTAACGACCAATATAGATGGTAATAGCCTTGTAGATTGTGGTGGGTTGTGATGACCAGGCGCCATCTCATCAGTTTTGCCTATGTGTCATGTCCATGTGTCAAGTTTTTCCCTAGGTTGTGAAGCAACCTATATTTCTGTTATTCCAAAAATTCCCAAAAAATTCTCATAAATTGTTTGGATCATATCTTCATCAAATATGCCAAAAACCTTCCTTACCTGTTCAAAAATAACTCAACAATATTCATTTTCCTATTCTGTTAAAAGCAACACTTTGTGAAGGAAGTGTTATTTATATATTCTTGATTTCCCTAAAAATTTGTGAAGACATTCTTCTTATTATATGATCATCCTCAGCCAAAACTCACGCCCATTGGCCATGTGCATTTCCCATATCGCTAATCAAACACTTGGCTGCTAATTCATGTTTGAGCATAGTTCGGTCTCCTCATTAGAATCTTATATTATAATTTTCTTCCTAGCACCTACCTGGGGAGTGCCCAACCCACTAGACATGCCTAGGCCACCCAGAACGCATGGCAGCACCACGGTCACGCGGTGACCATGCGGCGGGCATGCGAGCTTGTGCGCTCTAGAGTTGGGGCCCTTGGCCACCGTCCAAACCTCGATGTCTTGCCATCAAACCATGTATTTCTGATTAAATAGATACTTATTTACCTAGAAATGATTTTTGGAAAAAATAAAGAGCAAACTATGAGGCACATGCAGTTCGAATTTGACCCGCTTCCATCTGAATCGACGGGAATTTGTCTTTTTCACCAGAGGTCAATCAAAACTTTTGACACCCAACCATTTCGTCAATTGTGTATTAAATTTGGCCTAGTATTTTATAAAATTGATTTGGTCCAATTTTGCAACAAATATATGGTAGGTCCTTCACAAAAAACTCATTTCAGGCAGTCGGAAAATAGAAAATGAATTTTCCGTGCAAAGAAAATGAAAAGTCCCTTAGGCAACTGTCACGCCCAATATGCGACCCTATCCAAAAGGAACTCGAAGGTCCCACCAAGGATAGACCCGCATATTGAAATGCTTTTGCAAGGTGGATATCATTACATCAACATTACATAATAGATGGGAATACATACAAAAGGCATACAATGCCACACGAATACAACATCACAATACAAGAGCATCATCCGACTACGGATGAAACACAAACAGAAACTCAAATGACATCCACCCTGCTAGCCCAGGCTGCCGACCTGGAACCTATCCCCTGATCGAAGCAGAAGAAGAACTCAACGCAAGCAAGCATCGCTCTCGCGTCATGATCATCGCATAACCTGTACCTGCAACTGTTGTTGTAGTAATCTGTGAGCCACGAGGACTCAGCAATCCCATTACCATGGGTATCAAGACTAGCAAAGCTTAAAGGGAAAGGAAGGGGTAAAGTGGTGAGGCTGCAGCAGCGACTAAGCAACTCTGGTGGCTAACATACGCAAATAAGAGCGAGAAGAGAGCAAGCAGAACAGTCGAGAAGCTAGCAATGATCAAGAAGTGATCCTGAACTCCTACTTATGTCAAACATAACCCAGAAACCATGTTCACTTCCCGGACTCCGCCGAGAAGAGACCATCACGGCTACACACGCGGTTGATGCGTTTTAATTCGGATATGGTGTCAAGTTATCTACAACCGGACATTAACAAATTCCCATCTGCCTATAACCGCAGGCACAACTTTCGAAAGATTATACCCTGCAGGGGTGTCCCAACTTAGCCCATGACAAGCTCTCGCGATCAACGAAGGAATAGAGCTTCTCCCAGGAAGACCCGATCAGACTCGGAATCCCGGTTTACAAGACATTTCGACAATGGTAAAACAAGACCAGCAAATCCTCCCGCTGTGTCGACAAATCCCGATAGGATCTGCACATATCTCGTTCTCAGGGCACACCGGATTGTCCAGAATTCCAGTAGGCCAGCCCAGAGTTGCCCCTGGTGGCCACCGGCGGCCGACAGTTTGGACCAACACTCACAACGAGCACTGGCCCGGGGGGGGGATAAAATAAAGATGACCCTCGAGAGTGCGACTCTCAAGGGAAAAAGGGCTAGGTGAGGCAAATGGTAAAACCAAGGTTGGGCCTTGCTGGAGGAGTTTTATTCAAAGCGAACTGTCAAGGGGGTCCCATAAATCACCCGACCGCGTAAGGAACGCAAAATCCGGGAACATAACACCGGTATGACGGAAACTAGAGCGGTAAGAGTGGAACAAAACACCAGGCAAAAGGCCAAGTCTTCCACCCTTTACCAAGTATATAGATGCATTAATAATATAAGAGATATTGTGATATCCCAACCAAAATCCTGTCCACCATGGAGAAAACTTCAACTTCACCTGCAACTAGCAACGCTATAAGAGGGGCTGAGCAAAAGCGGTAGCATAGCCAAACAACGGTTTGCATAGGAAAGATGTCAAAGGTTAGAGGTTCATGGCAATTTGGGATGGCTTGAATAAACAGGTGATAGGTAGCGCAGCATAGCGATAGAACGAAGCAACTAGCATAGCAATGATAGTAGTGAGATCCAGGGTAGCGGTCATCTTGCCTGAAATCCTGCAAGGAAGAAGAACGAATCCATGAAGAAGACGAACGGATGAAGCCGAACCAACCGAAGACGAACGAATCCTCACGATCGCAACGGAAACAGGAAGTATCGAAAAGAAGCACACAACATAGTAAACACACCACTCATGAACAAGGCATGATGCACAACAAGCATGATGCATGACAAAGATACATGAAGGCTACTCATAACAAGATATGATGCAAACAAGAGCAACACATCAAGGCAAGTTTAAATGAGGCCGGGAACAACATATAACAATTCCGGTAAGTCCTCATATACAAATTTTGAAATTGGTCCAGATCTGAATAAACCTTATGTTCAAGTTGTTAAACAGCAAGTTAAGCTGCACAAAGATGATCTACACGAGATTATAGTCAAGTTACATATAAAGTTCATTTGATTCGGAGCTACGGCCTAGAAGATATGAGCAAAACAAGTTAAACATGGCATTGATGCAAAATGCATACAAACATCAATCAAACACACCAAAACAAGGATGCAACATGATAATATGAAACTACATGCAAGTTTCATATAGAGCACACTCAAAACGGAGCAACAGTTCAACACACACACATGAAACAAGTAATAGCAACAATCTGTCCAAAACAGCAACTAGGCATATTGCAAGCATCAAAATAATAAGCTACAGCATCTCAACATGAAAACAAAAGACATGGACATGATTTACAGGTAAAGCATAACAAAACATGAACACTGAGCTAACTCCAGAAATCACTAGAACATGCTCAAACACACATGGTAAGATTGCAAGTAATAACAATTTCTGACTCTGCAGAAAATAACATCACGATGCAATGTTTAGAGCTATCAAACAACATGTTACAGGAACTTATCATGGCAAACAAAGGCATGGCATGAATCTACTAAATGCATAGATCAAAAGTCCCTTAGTGACCATAAGCCAAAAAGGATCAGAAAATATGATGGCACCCACGTAAACATAGCAAGTTATTATACAGATTCAAACATGGCAGGAACATAATTATGAAGGCATGTAGATGAGCTTGTGCAGCTCACTACAGATCACTACATGGCATGGCAAGGCACCCAACAGTAAGAAGACATATTTGTGAAGCTAGGCATGGCAAGAGCAAGGTCATAGGGTGCATGGATCACTAGCAAAACACATGGTAATAACTGAACTTAATGTAAACAGGCTGACAATAACATTATGAAGCAACTTTAGAGCAAGATATGGACAAGCTACAGCAACCTATAAATGCAACCAGGGGCATTGATGGATAGAGGATGACACATAGATCAAAACATGTTTATAGAATATCTCCAGATTATGCATAGAATGATTAGTAGCAACATGTTTATATAGCATCACGAAATAACAGATTCAGCCTAGCAAAACAGCAACATCATGTACCCTACTTAACAAGCTCGATTCACTCACCACAAGTCATTGCATGACAAGATAAGCATAGCATCATCAAGAAGACATGCTTGTGAAACAAACCAAGTCAAGAACAAGTCTATAGCATGCAAGGATCAACTATAGCAACCTTGGCCAAATTGAATAACACGTAAACAATCTGCCAGGAAACATTTTGAAGCAAAAGTAGAGCACGAAAATGACATGCTATTCTACTCCATAATTGCAAACAAGGCCATGAGTGGATAGAGCATAACCACATATTCAAAACACCCTTACTGAAGTATCTCAAAATATGCATGGATCTCTCGGTAGCATCAAGTTTACATGGCATCAAAATAACAGCAGAACAGGGACTAAAACAGCAACATCACGATGCCTAGTTTGCATGCTTGTGCTAGTCACCACATTGATCACAAAAATACATCGCATACACCTCTGTAAAGAAGACATGGCATAGATCAAAACACATGAAGACATCAACCTCATCGGATGCACACATCAATCATGGCAAAAATGACAAATGAGCTCGTTCTGATAACAGACAGCAGAAAACATCATGAAGCACTCTTACAACAATGATTCAGGCATCAAGATGACCTGAAATGAACATTATGCAATGGAATGAAATGATGTACTCGTTGAGACGAACAATTTGACATATTACACGCACGAAACGGAGCTACGGATGCAGAGATACGGCATAACGAACCTGGCATGATAATTACTGCAGATTCGGGGACTTAGCCAAAAATCACCTCGGGGAAAAAGCTGGACGGGGTGATCCGGGACGGGGCGTTTGGTTCGGGGGAGTGGTGGATCTCGTCCACTTCCCCGGATCTGACCGGAGTAACTCCGGCGAGGTCGAGGACGGCGACTCCGGCGACGGGGCTTGCCGGAGACGACGAGGGGGCGTCGGGGAGGCACGGCAACCGTGGCGTGGGGCGGCGCCCGGCCGGAGGCGGAGACACGCAGCGGCGGCGCGCCGGCAATGGGCGGTCGCGGCCGGCGGGTGGGGAGGGCGCCGGCGGCGGAGAGGAGATCCGCGGCGGAGTCCGGCGGCGTCGCGGGCGGGCGACGGCGGGCGCGGAGCAGAGCTCCGGCGCGGAGGTGGAGGTTGAGGCCGGCGACGAGGTCTGCGGTGGCCGGCCGGCGAGGACGCGGGCAGTCCGGCACGGCGTTGGTGGGATCGGGCGGCGGCGTGGGCGCGCGGGCCGCGCGGCCCAGATCGGACCCGGGGCGGGCCGGCTTGGGCCCCGGCGGGCTGGCGGCGGTGCGGGAGGACCAGGGCGACGTGGCGGTCTCCCGTTGGCTGGGGCGCGGGCGGCGGACGTGTCCGGCGTGGTGCGGATGCGTCCGGCGCGGCGGAGGACGATTAGGCTAGGGTTAGGGGCGATTCATCCGTGAATTTCGGGGGAGGGGCTAGTTTTATAGGTAGAGGGAGCTAGGAGAGTCCAAATGAGGAGCGGTTTTCGCCCACACGATCGTGATCGAACGACCGAGAGCATGGAGGGGAGTTAGGTGGGTTTTGGGCCACTTTGGAAGGGGTGTTCGGCTGCAAAGAGAGAGGGGGCTTTACGGTTACCCGGTTAACCGTTGGAGTACCAAACAACCTCCAAATGGCACAAAACTTGACAGGCGGTCTACCGGTGCAATACCAAGGCCGCTTGGCAAGACTCAGTCAATTCCGAGAATGTTTAACACCCACTCATGAAAAAGGAGAAGAGGGGGACGCCGGAGGACATAGAAGCGCCGGATTGCAAAACGGACAACGGGGAAAAGGCTCGGATGCATGAGACGAACACGTATGCAATGCAATGCACATGATGACATGATAAAATGCAACACGCAAGCAAATGACATGGCAATGATAGCGAATAACTGAATGACACCTGGCGCATCGGACCCGGGGCATTACAACACTCCTCCACTAACAAGAGATCTCGTCCCGAGATCTTAGGACCGAGACGGAAGAGAAAAAGGAAGAGGTGAAGCAAGAACTCAAGAGAAGAAGCAAAGAATCGAGAGCACTCGAGAAGAAAAAAGGAACGACGAGAATGACGATAATCGAAAGCTCACGGAATCAGATAGACTATGAAACAACTCCGGTTAGACGAGATAAGAAATGAATAAGACTGAAAGGATTTATGCAGCACTCCGATTGAACATGGAAAGAATAGAACATGAACTTGAGGGGATGGAATGACACTTGACGAGATGAACAACACAAAGCCTCCGGAAGAATTGGAAGAAAGGAATGAAATAACTTAGAAGGAAGAATTGAATGGAGTTGTTGAGAAAATCAACAATGAAAGAATAAGCTTGTCGTGGACTTATGGATTAGATCTCAGAAATTATGAGGTGATAACCAGCCGCAAACGGAAATGATTGGATAACTGAGAAGAAGGAAGAAATGGAAAACACCACTTCAAAAGAAAATGAAGAATTATTGCACTTTGAGACACGAGAAGAAAAGATACTTGACCTCCACCAACAAAAACTTGATGAACTCTTGAAGAATGAATTAAATCATGAAGAACCACCATGAAGAACTCCGGTAACGAAAGGATGATGAGATAGAATGAAGGACGAACGAATAAGATGAGCGTTGCGATGATTTAGATGAAGGTTCCGACAAAATGGCCCAGGAAATTGAACTCCGGAAAAAGAAAAGATGAAAACACTTGGAACTAGAATTTATTCATCAAGAACAAACACCGAAGGAAAGGATTACTGCTTTGGATGAAATAAGAATAATATGATGACAAAGGAAAAAGAATCTGAATGAACCACCGTTGGAAATGAAAAGGAATGAACAAAACAGAAAGAATCGCCGGGAAGAATTAGAAAACAAATATGCTTGAGGGGATTTAGATGCAAAAGGACAAAGAGATCATGAGCTGATTAAAGAACACTTGAACGAATCGCCGGGATAAATAGAGAATGATAACTGGAATGATGGCCTCCGGTGAATATGGAAAAACAACTCCTGACATACTCCGGATGGATGAAAAGAATATCTGACAAATGGAATAATTCGAGACTGATAACATGAAGCTAGAACCATGAATCTTCGAGAGAATGGACAAGATTTAGAGGAAAAACTCTTCTTCCATCTTCAATGACGACGAGAAACACCAACAAAATTACTAAGATTCTCCGGTAGAATGGAAAGCAAAGGGGTTTAGCCAACATTGAAAATGATTTTGAAAACTATCTTGGAAAGGCTTCTGACTGATGAAATTCATACTTACGTCACCCTTGAAAAGAATTGAGAATAACTCCGGGGGATTAGAAGAGTTAGGTAAGATCCTAGAAAAAGACCTGTGGGTTAGGGCCCACTGAAGAGATAACACCGTTGGAAAGGGATGTTGAACAGATAGATGATGCACCGTAACAATTGAAATATTTGAATGAGCTGACAACCTCGAATTAATTGGAACACAGACGAATCTCCTGATATGTCTTCCGAACTCCGGAATGATAAACTGGCCAGAGGCGAATGAGCAGGGAAAACACTTGATCCAAGGAAAAGAATATGGTCAACCGAAAACTTGAATTGAATCCACCGGAGAAGAAAAATAGATGAAGAATGCCGAACGAGACGAGAATACACCTGTTGAAACAATTGACAAAAGACTAAAGAGGCTCCACATGAATGGAATTGATGGCCGAAACAGACTCAGGCTCCGGGAAGAAGAGGGTGGGAGGGCGGGAAAACAAAGACAACTTGGAAGGGGGAACCGATGAATATCTTGAAGAGAAAACACCGATTGAAATCATTGAGGAAAGAAATCAAAGACTTCGCACGAGTAGGATGGATACTCGATTACGGACTCCGGTTCTGAGAAGGAAAAGGGGTGGGCGGGTGGGAAAAGAAAACAACTGAGGATTGAACTCAAAGATGCAAAGGCTCGAGTCGACTTGACGACAAATGCAACGGATGAAAAGAGCTGAGAACCAACGATCGAAAAACCAACTGCGTGATCCTAAAGAAAAATTTGAAGGGAAGAGGAGTAGTTCAAAACACCTAAGTCAAGATTCCTCACCAGAGCGACGAAGGGACTGAGGAGTAAAAAGAATTCCTACTCTCCGATATAACTAGACTCCGAAAAACAGTTTTCTTCTAGACTCAACAGCGGCCAACAATCAAGGGGGCTCCTATGGTCGGTCGAGGCTCTGATTACCAACTTGTCACGCCCAATATGCGACCCTATACAAAAGGAACTCGAAGGTCCCACCAAGGATAGATCCGCATATTGAAACGCTTTTGCAAGGTGGATATCATTACATCAACATTACATAATAGATGGGGATACATACAAAAGGCATACAATGCCACACGAATACAACATCACAATACAAGAGCATCATCCGACTACGGGTGAAACACAAACAGAAACTCAAACGACATCCACCCTGCTAGCCCAGGCTGCCGACCTGGAACCTATCCCCTGATCGAAGCAGAAGAAGAACTCAACGCAAGCAAGCATCGCTCTCGCGTCATGATCATCGCATAACCTGTACCTGCAACTGTTGTTGTAGTAATCTGTGAGCCACGAGGACTCAGCAATCCCATTACCATGGGTATCAAGACTAGCAAAGCTTAAAGGGAAAGGAAGGGGTAAAGTGGTGAGGCTGCAGCAGTGACTAAGTAACTCTGGTGGCTAACATACGCAAATAAGAGCGATAAGAGAGCAAGCAGAACGGTCGAGAAGCTAGCAATGATCAAGAAGTGATCCTGAACTCCTACTTACGTCAAACATAACCCAGAAACCGTGTTCACTTCCCGGACTCCGCCGAGAAGAGACCATCACGGCTACACACGCGGTTGATGCATTTTAATTCGGATCTGGTGTCAAGTTATCTACAACCGGACATTAACAAATTCCCATCTGCCTATAACCGTAGGCATGACTTTCGAAAGATTATACCCTGCAGGGGTGTCCCAACTTAGCCCATGACAAGCTCTCGTGATCAACGAAGGAATAGACCTTCTCCCAGGAAGACCCGATCAGACTCGGAATCCCGGTTTACAAGACATTTCGACAATGGTAAAACAAGACCAGCAAAGCCTCCCGCTGTGCCGACAAATCCCGATAGGAGCTGCACATATCTCGTTCTCAGGGCACACCGGATTGTCCAGACTTCCGGTAGGCCAGCCCAAAGTTGCCCCTGGTGGCCACCGGCGGCCGACAGTTTGGACCAACACTCATAACGAGCACTGGCCCGGGGGGGAGATAAAATAAAGATGACCCTCGAGAGCGCGACTCTCAAGGGAAAAAGGGCTAGGTGAGGCAAATGGTAAAACCAAGGTTGGGCCTTGCTGGAGGAGTTTTATTCAAAGCGAACTGTCAAGGGGGTCCCATAAATCACCCGACCGCGTAAGGAACGCAAAATCTGGGAACATAACACCGGTATGACGGAAACTAGGGCGGCAAGAGTGGAACAAAACACCAGGCAAAAGGCCAAGTCTTCCACTCTTTACCAAGTATATAGGTGCATTAATAATATAAGAGATATTGTGATATCCCAACCAAAATCCTGTCCACCATGGAGAAAACTTCAACTTCACCTGCAACTAGCAACGCTATAAGAGGGGCTGAGCAAAAGCGGTAACATAGCCAAACAATGGTTTGCATAGGAAAGGTGTCAAAGGTTAGAGGTTCATGGCAATTTGGGATGGCTTGAATAAACAGGTGATAGGTAGCGCAGCATAGCGATAGAACGAAGCAACTAGCATAGCAATGATAGTAGTGAGATCCAGGGTAGCGGTCATCTTGCCTGAAATCCCGCAAGGAAGAAGAACGAATACATGAAGAAGATGAACGGATGAAGCCGAACCAACCGAAGACGAACGAATCCTCACGATCGCAACGGAAACAGGAACTATCGAAAAGAAGCACACAACATAGTAAACACACCACTCATGAAGAAGGCATGATGCACAACAAGTATGATGCATGACAAAGCTACATGAAGGCTACTCATCACAAGAGATGATGCAAACAAGAGCAACACATCAAGGCAAGTTTAAATGAGGCCGGGAACAACATATAACAATTTCGGTAAGTCCTCATATACAAATTTCGAAACTGGTCCAGATCTGAATAAACCTTATGTTCAAGTTGTTAAACAGCAAGTTAATATGCACAAAGATGATCTACACGAGATTCTAGTCAAGTTACATATAAAGTTCATTTGATTCGGAGCTACGGCCTAGAAGATATGAGCAAAACAAGCTAAACATGGCATTGATGCAAAATGCATACAAACATCAAGCAAACACACCAAAACAAGGATGCAACATGATAATATGAAACTACATGCAATTCTGAGCAAGTTTCATATAGAGCACACTCAAAACGGAGCAACGGTTCAACACACACACATGAAGCAAGTAATAGCAACAATCTGTCCAAAACAGCAACTAGGCATATTGCAAGCATAAAAATAATAAGCTACAGCATCTCAACATGAAAACAAAAGACATGGACATGATGTATAGGTAAAGCATAACAAAACATGAACACTGAGCTAACTCCAGAAATTACTAGAACATGCTCAAACACACATGGTAAGATTGCAAGTTATAACAATTTCAGACTCTGCAGAAAATAACATCCCGATGCAATGTTTAGAGCTATCAAACAACATGTTACAGGAACTTATCATGGCAAACAAAGTCATGGCATGAATCTAATAAATTCATAGATCAAAAGTCCCTTAGTGACCATAAGCCAAAAAGGATCAGAAAATATGATGGCACCCACGTAAACATAGCAAGTTATTATACAGATTCAAACATGGCAGGAACATAATTATGAAGGCATGTAGATGAGCTTGTGCAACTCACTACAGATCACTACATGGCATGGAAAGGCACCCAACAGTATTAAGACATATTTGAGAAGCTAGGCATGGCAAGAGCAAGGTCATAGGGTGCATGGATCACTAGCAAAACACATGGTAATAACTGAACTTAATGTAAACAGGCTGACAGCAACATTATGAAGCAACTTTAGAGCAAGATATGGACAAGCTACAGCAACCTATAAATGCAACCAGGGGCATTGATGGATAGAGGATGACACGTAGATCAAAACATGTTTATAGAATATCTCCAGATTATGCATAGAATGATTAGTAGCAACATGTTTATATAGCATCACGAAATAACAGATTCAGCCTAGCAAAACAGCAACATCATGTACCCTACTTAACAAGCTCGATTCACTCACCACAAGTCATTGCATGACAAGATAAGCATAGCATCATCAAGAAGACATGCTTGTGAAACAAACCAAGTCAAGAACAAGTCTATAGCATGCAAGGATCAACTATAGCAACCTTGGACAAATTGAATAACACGTAAACAATCTGCCAGGAAACATTTTGAAGCAAAAGTAGAGCACGAAAATGACATGCTATTCTACTCCATAATTGCAAACAAGGCCATGAGTGGATAGAGCATAACCACATATTCAAAACACCCTTACTGAAGTATCTCAAAATATGCATGGATCTCTCTGTAGCATCAAGTTTACATGGCATCAAAATAACAGCAGAACAGGGACTAAAACAGCAACATCACGATGCCTAGTTTGCATGCTTGTGCTAGTCACCACATTGATCACAAAAATACATGGCATACACCTCTGTAAAAAAGACATGGCATAGATCAAAACACATGAAGACATCAACCTCATCGGATGCACACATCAATCATGGCAAAAATGACAAATGAGCTCGTTCTGATAACAGACAGCAGAAAACATCATGAAGCACTCTTACAACGATGATTCAGGCATCAAGATGACCTCAAATGAACATTATGCAATGGAATGAAATGATGTACTCGTTGAGACGAACAATTTAACATATTACACGCGCGAAACGGAGCTACAGATAAAGAGATACGGCATAACGAACCTGGCATGATAATTACTGCAGATTCGGGGACTTAGCCAAAAATCACCTCGGGGAAAAAGCTGGACGGGGTGATCCGGGACGGGGCGTTTGGTTCGGGGGAGTGGTGGATCTCGTCCACTTCCCCGGATCTGACCGGAGCAACTCCGGCGAGGTCGAGGACGGCGACTCCGGCGACGGGGCTTGCCGGAGACGACGAGGGGGCGGCGGGGAGGCACGGCAACCGTGGCGCGGGGCGGCGCCCGGCCGGAGGCGGAGACACGCAGCGGCGGCGCGCCGGCAATGGGCGGTCGCGGCCGGCGGGTGGGGAGGGCGCCGGCGGCGGAGAGGAGATCCGCGGCGGAGTCCGGCGGCGTCGCGGGAGGGCGACGGCGGGCGCGGAGCAGAGCTCCGGTGCGGAGGTGGAGGCTGAGGCCGGCGACGAGGTCTGCGGTGGCTGGCCGGCGAGGACGCGGGCAGTCCGGCGCGGCGGTGGTGGGATCGGGCGGCGGCGTGGGCGTGCGGGCCGCGCGGCCCAGATCGGACCCGGGGCGGGCCGGCTTGGGCCCCGGCGGGCTGGCGGCGGTGCGGGAGGACCAGGGCAACGTGGCGGTCTCCCGTTGGCTGGGGCGCGGGTGGCGGACGTGTCAGGCGTGGTGCGGATGCGTCCGGCGCGGCGGAGGACGATTAGGCTAGGGTTAGGGGCGATTCATCCGTGAATTTCGGGGGAGGGGCTAGTTTTATAGGTAGAGGGAGCTAGGAGAGTCCAAATGAGGAGCGGTTTTCGCCCACACGATCGTGATCGAACGACCGAGAGCATGGAGGGGAGTTAGGTGGGTTTTGGGCCACTTTGGAAGGGGTGTTGGGCTGCAAAGAGAGAGGGGGCTTTACGGTTACCCGGTTAACCGTTGGAGTACCAAACAACCTCCAAATGGCACAAAACTTGACAGGCGGTCTACCGGTGCAATACCAAGGCCGCTTGGCAAGACTCAGTCCATTCCGAGAACGTTTAACACCCACTCACGAAAAAGGAGAAGAGGGGGACGCCGGAGGACATAGAAGCGCCGGATTGCAAAACGGACAACGGGGAAAAGGCTCGGATGCATGAGACAAACACGTATGCAATGCAATGCACATGATGACATGATAAAATGCAACACGCAAGCAAACGACATGCAATGATAGCGAATAACTGAATGACACCTGGCGCATCGGACCCGGGGCATTACAACACTCCTCCACTAACAAGAGATCTCGTCCCGAGATCTTAGGACCGAGACGGAAGAGAAAAAGGAAGAGGTGAAGCAAGAACTCAAGAGAAGAAGCAAAGAATCGAGAGCACTCGAGAAGAAAAAAGGAACGACGAGAATGACGATAATCGAAAGCTCACGGAATCAGATAGACTATGAAACAACTCCGGTTAGACGAGATAAGAAACGAATAAGACTGAAAGGATTTATGCAGCACTCCGATTGAACATGGAAAGAATAGAACATGAACTTGAGGGGATGGAATGACACTTGACGAGATGAACAACACAAAGCCTCCGGAAGAATTGGAAGAAAGGAATGAAATAACTTAGAAGGAAGAATTGAATGGAGTTGTTGAGAAAATCAACAATGAAAGAATAAGCTTGTCGTGGACTTATGGATAACATCTCAGAAATTATGAGGTGATAACCAGCCGCAAACGGAAATGATTGGATAACTGAGAAGAAGGAAGAAATGGAAAACTCCACTTCAAAATAAAATGAAGAATTATTGCACTTTGAGACACGAGAAGAAAAGATACTTGACCTCCACCAACAAAAACTTGATGAACTCTTGAAGAATGAATTAAATCATGAAGAACCACCATGAAGAACTCCGGTAACGAAAGGATGATGAGATAGAATGAAGGACGAACGAATAAGATGAGCATTGCGATGATTTAGATGAAGGTTCCGACAAAATGGCCTAGGAAATTGAACTCCGGAAAAAGAAAAGATGAAAACAATTGGAACTAGAATTTATTTATCAAGAACAAACACCGAAGGAAAGGATTACTGCTTTGGATGAAATAAGAATAATATGATGACAAAGGAAAAAGAATCTGAATGAACCACCGTTGGAAATGAAAAGGAATGAACAAAAAAGAAAGAATCGCCGGGAAGAATTAGAAAACAAATATGCTTGAGGGGATTTAGATGCAAAAGGACAAAGAGATCATGAGCTGATTAAAGAACACTTGAACGAATCGCCGGGATAAATAGAGAATGATAACTGGAATGATGGCCTCCGGTGAATATGGAAAAACAACTCCTGACATACTCCAGATGGATGAAAAGAATATCTGACAAATGGAATAATTTGAGACTGATAACATGAAGCTAGAACCATGAATCTTCGAGAGAACGGACAAGATTTAGAGGAAAAACTCTTCTTCGATCTTCAATGACGATGAGAAACACCAACAAAATTACTGAGATTCTCCGGTAGAATGGAAAGCAAAGGGGTTTAGCCAACATTGAAAATGATTTTGAAAACTATCTTGGAAAGGCTTCTGACTGATGAAATTCATACTTACGTCACCCTTGAAAAGAATTGAGAATAACTCCGGGGGATTAGAAGAGTTAGGTAAGATCCTAGAAAAAGACCTGTGGGTTAGGGCCCACTGAAGAGATAACACCGTTGGAAAGGGATGTTGAACAGATAGATGATGCACCGTAACAATTGAAATATTTGAATGAGGTGACAACCTCGAATTAATTGGAACACAGACGAATCTCCTGATATGTCTTCCGAACTCCGGAATGATAAACTGGCCAGAGGCGAATGAGCAGGGAAAACACTTGATCCAAGGAAAAGAATATGGTCAACCGAAAACTTGAATTGAATCCACCGGAGAAGAAAAAGAGATGAAGAATGCCGAACGAGATGAGAATACACCTGTTGAAACAATTGACAAAAGACTAAAGAGGCTCCACACGAATGGAATTGATGGCCGAAACAGACTCAGGCTCCGGGAAGAAGAGGGTGGGAGGGCGGGAAAACAAAGACAACTTGGAAGGGGGAACCGATGAATATCTTGAAGAGAAAACACCGATTGAAATCATTGAGGAAAGAAATCAAAGACTTCGCACGAGTAGGATGGATACTCGATTACGGACTCCGGTTCTGAGAAGGAAAAGGGGTGGGCGGGTGGGAAAAGAAAACAACTGAGGATTGAACTCAAAGATGCAGAGGCTCGAGTCGACTTGACGACAAATGCACCGGATGAAAAGAGCTGAGAACCAACGATCGAAAAACCAACTGCGTGATCCTAAAGAAAAATTTGAAGGGAAGAGGAGTAGTTCAAAACACCTACGTCAAGATTCCTCACCAGAGCGACGAAGGGACTGAGGAGTAAAAAGAATTCCTACTCTCCGATATAACTAGACTCCGAAAAATAGTTTTCTTCTAGACTCAACAGCGGCCAACAATCAAGGGGGCTCCTATGGTCGGTCGAGGCTCTGATTACCAACTTGTCACGCCCAATATGCGACCCTATACAAAAGGAACTCGAAGGTCCCACCAAGGATAGATCCGCATATTGAAACGCTTTTGCAAGGTGGATATCATTACATCAACATTACATAATAGATGGGGATACATACAAAAGGCATACAATGCCACACGAATACAACATCACAATACAAGAGCATCATCCGACTACGGGTGAAACACAAACAGAAACTCAAACGACATCCACCCTGCTAGCCTAGGCTGCCGACCTGGAACCTATCCCCTGATCGAAGCAGAAGAAGAACTCAACGCAAGCAAGCATCGCTCTCGCGTCATGATCATCGCATAACTTGTACCTGCAACTGTTGTTGTAGTAATCTGTGAGCCACGAGGACTCAGCAATCCCATTACCATGGGTATCAAGACTAGCAAAGCTTAAAGGGAAAGGAAGGGGTAAAGTGGTGAGGCTGCAGCAGTGACTAAGTAACTCTGGTGGCTAACATACGCAAATAAGAGCGATAAGAGAGCAAGCAGAACGGTCGAGAAGCTAGCAATGATCAAGAAGTGATCCTGAACTCCTACTTACGTCAAACATAACCCAGAAACCGTGTTCACTTCCCGGACTCCGCCGAGAAGAGACCATCACGGCTACACACGCGGTTGCTGCGTTTTAATTCGGATCTGGTGTCAAGTTATCTACAACCGGACATTAACAAATTCCCATCTGCCTATAACCGTAGGCACGGCTTTCGAAAGATTATACCCTGCAGGGGTGTCCCAACTTAGCCCATGACAAGCTCTCGTGATCAACGAAGGAATAGACCTTCTCCCAGGAAGACCCGATCAGACTCGGAATCCTGGTTTACAAGACATTTCGACAATGGTAAAACAAGACCAGCAAAGCCTCCCGCTGTGCCGACAAATCCCGATAGGAGCTGCACATATCTCGTTCTCAGGGCACACCGGATTGTCCAGACTTCCGGTAGGCCAGCCCAGAGTTGCCCCTGGTGGCCACCGGCGGCCGACAGTTTGGACCAACACTCACAACGAGCACTGGCCCGGGGGGGAGATAAAATAAAGATGACCCTCGAGAGCGCGACTCTCAAGGGAAAAAGGGCTAGGTGAGGCAAATGGCAAAACCAAGGTTGGGCCTTGCTGGAGGAGTTTTATTCAAAGCGAACTGTCAAGGGGGTCCCATAAATCACCCGACCGCGTAAGGAACGCAAAATCTGGGAACATAACACCGGTATGACGGAAACTAGGGCGGCAAGAGTGGAACAAAACACCAGGCAAAAGTCCAAGTCTTCCACTCTTTACCAAGTATATAGGTGCATTAATAATATAAGAGATATTGTGATATCCCAACCAAAATCCTGTCCACCATGGAGAAAACTTCAACTTCACCTGCAACTAGCAACGCTATAAGAGGGGCTGAGCAAAAGCGGTAACATAGCCAAACAATGGTTTGCATAGGAAAGGTGTCAAAGGTTAGAGGTTCATGGCAATTTGGGATGGCTTGAATAAACAGGTGATAGGTAGCGCAGCATAGCGATAGAACGAAGCAACTAGCATAGCAATGATAGTAGTGAGATCCAGGGTAGCGGTCATCTTGCCTGAAATCCCGCAAGGAATAAGAACGAATACATGAAGAAGATGAACGGATGAAGCCGAACCAACCGAAGACGAACGAATCCTCACGATCGCAACGGAAACAGGAACTATCGAAAAGAAGCACACAACATAGTAAACACACCACTCATGAACAAGGCATGATGCACAACAAGTATGATGCATGACAAAGCTACATGAAGGCTACTCATAACAAGAGATGATGCAAACAAGAGCAACACATCAAGGCAAGTTTAAATGAGGCCGGGAACAACATATAACAATTTCGGTAAGTCCTCATATACAAATTTCGAAATTGGTCCAGATCTGAATAAACCTTATGTTCAAGTTGTTAAACAGCAAGTTAAGATGCACAAAGATGATCTACACGAGATTCTAGTCAAGTTACATATAAAGTTCATTTGATTCGGAGCTACGGCCTAGAAGATATGAGCAAAACAAGCTAAACATGGCATTGATGAAAAATGCATACAAACATCAAGCAAACACACCAAAACAAGGATGCAACATGATAATATGAAACTACATGCAATTCTGAGCAAGTTTCATATAGAGCACACTCAAAACGGAGCAACGGTTCAACACACACACACATGAAACAAGTAATAGCAACAATCTGTCCAAAACAGCAACTAGGCATATTGCAAGCATAAAAATAATAAGCTACAGCATCTCAACATGAAAACAAAAGACATGGACATGATGTATAGGTAAAGCATAACAAAACATGAACACTGAGCTAACTCCAGAAATCACTAGAACATGCTCAAACACACATGGTAAGATTGCAAGTTATAACAATTTCAGACTCTGCAGAAAATAACATCCCGATGCAATGTTTAGAGCTATCAAACAACATGTTACAGGAACTTATCATGGCAAACAAAGGCATAGCATGAATCTAATAAATGCATAGATCAAAAGTCCCTTAGTGACCATAAGCCAAAAAGGATCAGAAAATATGATGGCACCCACGTAAACATAGCAAGTTATTATACAGATTCAAACATGGCAGGAACATAATTATGAAGGCATGTAGATGAGCTTGTGCAACTCACTACAGATCACTACATGGCATGGAAAGGCACCCAACAGTATTAAGACATATTTGAGAAGCTAGGCATGGCAAGAGCAAGGTCATAGGGTGCATGGATCACTAGCAAAACACATGGTAATAACTGAACTTAATGTAAACAGGCTGACAGCAACATTATGAAGCAACTTTAGAGCAAGATATGGACAAGCTACAGCAACCTATAAATGCAACCAGGGGCATTGATGGATAGAGGATGACATGTAGATCAAAACATGTTTATAGAATATCTCCAGATTATGCATAGAATGATTAGTAGCAACATGTTTATATAGCATCACGAAATAACAGATTCAGCCTAGCAAAACAGCAACATCATGTACCCTACTTAACGAGCTCGATTCACTCACCACAAGTCATTGCATGACAAGATAAGCATAGCATCATCAAGAAGACATGCTTGTGAAACAAACCAAGTCAAGAACAAGTCTATAGCATGCAAGGATCAACTATAGCAACCTTGGCCAAATTGAATAACACGTAAACAATCTGCCAGGAAACATTTTGAAGCAAAAGTAGAGCACTAAAATGACATGCTAGACTACTCCATTATTGCAAACAAGGCCATGAATGGATAGAGCATAACCACATGTTCAAAACACCCTTACTGAAGTATCTCAAAATATGCATGGATCTCTCTGTAGCATCAAGTTTACATGGCATCAACATAACAGCAGAACAAGGACCAAAACAGCAACATCACGATGCCTAGTTTGCATGCTTGTGCTAGTCACCACATTGATCACAAAAATACATGGCATACACCTCTGTAAAGAAGACATGGCATAGTTCAAAACACATTAAGACATCAACCTCATAGGATGCACACATCAATCATGGCACAAATGACAAATGAGCTCGTTCTGATAACAGACAGCAGAAAACATCATGAAGCACTCTTACAACGATGATTCAGGCATCAAGATGACCTCAAATGAACATTATGAAATGGAATGAAATGATGTACCCGTTGAGGCGAACAATTTGACATATTACACGCACGAAACGGAGCTACGGATGCAGAGATACGGCATGACGAACATGGCATGATAATTACTGCTGGACGGGGCGATCCGGGACGGGGCGTTTGGTTCGGGGGAGTAGTGGATATCGTCCACTTCCCCGGATCTGACCGGAGTAACTCTGGCGATGTCGAGGACGGTGACTCCGGTGACGGGGCTTGTCGGAGACGACGAGGGGGCGGCGGGGAGGCGCGGCAACCGCTGCGCGGGGCGGCGCCCGGCCGGAGGTGGAGACACGCGGCGGCGGTGTGCCGGCAACGGGCGGTCGCGGCCGGCGGGCGGGGAGGGCGCCGGCGGCGGAGAGGAGATCCGCGGCGGAGTCCGGCGGCGTCGCGGGCGGGCGACGGCGGGCGCGGAGCAGAGCTCCGGCGCGGAGGCGGAGGCTGAGGCCGGCGACGAGGTCTGCGGTGGCCGGCTGGCAAGGACGCGGGCGGTCCGGCGCGGTGGCGGCGGGATCGGGCTGCGGCGCGGGCGCGCGGGCCGCGCTGCCCAGATCGGACCCGGGGCGGGCCGGCCTCGGGCCCCGGCGGGCTGGCGGCAGCGCGGGAGGACCAGGGCGACGTGGTGGCCTCCCGTTGGCTGGGGCGCGGGCGTCGGACGTGTCCGGCGCGGTGCGGACGCGTCCGGCCCGGCGGAGGACGATTACGCTAGGGTTAGGGGCGATTCATCCGCGAATTTCGGGGGAGGGGCTAGTTTTATAGGTAGAGGGAGCTAGGAGAATCCAAATGAGGAGCGGTTTTCGCCCACACGATCGTGATCGAACGACCGAGAGCATGGAGGGGAGTTAGGTGGGTTTTGGGCCACTTTGGAAGGGGTGTTGGGCTGCAAAGAGAGAGGGGGCTTTACGGTTACCCGGTTAACCGTTGGAGTACCAAACAACCTCCAAATGGCACGAAACTTGACAGGCGGTCTACCGGGGCAATACCAAGGCCGCTTGGCAAGACTCGATCCATTCCGAGAATGTTTAACACCCACTCACGAAAAGGGAGAAGAGGGGGACGTCGGAGGACATAGAAGCGCCGGATTGCAAAACAGACAACGGGGAAAAGGCTCGGATGCATGAGACGAACACGTATGCAATGCAATGCACATGATGACATGATAAAATGCAACACGCAAGCAAACGACATGGCAATGACAGCGAATAACTGAATGACACCTGGCGCATCGGACCCGGGGCGTTACAGCAACATTGTTTGGAATTCCAAGATGCCCCCTTGTGCACGATATGAGATCATTTGAACAAATTATGCCATGAATGTGGCCATAAGATTGATCATTTGGCTTGAAAGCCATGAATCTTCACGCATGATAGCTCGTTTCTGAGAACACTTTTTTAAAATAATTCCCGTATTACAAGTTTATTATTTTTCCTGGAAAATTGGTCACATATAATGACACAATGGAAGGTTTTCCAATTTTTTGATATTTTTTGAATTTTTTATGCCCGTTTCAAAATGCGGTCAAAACATCGGGCTTGACCGTTCCTATCTAGTGGTTGAATCTTGGAATTTTTTTGGTGTTTCTTTGAGTAAATAGATACTTATCTACCTAGAAATGAGTTTTGGAAAATATAAAGAGGAAACTATGAGGCAGCTGTAGTTCAAATTTGACCCGCTTCCTACTAAATTGGCGGGAATTTGTCTTTTTCACCAGAGGTGGATCATAACTTTTGACACCCAACCATTTGGTCAATTGTGCATTAAATATGGCCTAGTATTTTATAAAATTGATTCGGTCCAATTTTGCAACAAATATATGGTAGGTCCTTAAAAAAACTCATTTCAGGCACTCGGAAAATGGAAAATGAATTTTTCGTGCAAAGAAAATGAAAACTCCCTTAGGAAACATTGTTTGGAATACCAAGATGCCCCCTTGTGCACAATATGAGATCATTTGAACAAACTATGCCATGAATGTGGCCATAAGATTGATCATTTGGCTTGAAAGCCATGAATCTTCACGCATGATAGCTCGTTTCTGAGAACACTTTTTTTAAAATAATTTCTGTATTACAAGTTTATTATTTTTCCTTGAAACTTGGTCGCATATAATGACAAAATGCGAAGGTTTTCCAATTTTTTTGATTTTTTTTGAATTTTTTATGCCCGTTTCAAAATGCGGTCAAAACGGCGGGCTTGACTGTTCTAGCTAGTGGTTGAATCTTGGAATTTTTTTGGTGTTTCTCTGATTAAATAAATACTTATTTACCTAAAAATGATTTTTGTCAAAAATAAAGAGGAAACTATAAGGCAACTGCAGTTCAAATTTGACCCGCCTCCTACTGAATCGGCGGGAATTTGTCTTTTTCACCAGAGGTGGATCAAAACTTTTGATACCAAACCATTTCGTCAGTTGTGCATTAAATATGGCCTAGTATTTTATAAAATTTATTTGGTACAATTTTGGTACAAATATATGGTAGGTCCTTCAAAACAAAAACTCATTTCAGGCACTCGGAAAATGGAAAATGAATTTTCCGTGCAAAGAAAATGAAAACTCCCTTAGGCAACATTGTTTGGAATTCCAAGGTGCCCCCTTGTGCATGATATGAGATCATTTGAACAAATTGTGCCATGAATGTGGCCATAAGATTGATCATTTGGCTTGAAAGCCCTGAATCTTCACGCATATAGCTCGTTTGTGAGAACACTTTTTTAAAATAATTGCCGTATTACAAGTTTGTTATTTTTCCTGGAAACTTGGTCACATATAATGACATAATGCGAAGGTTTTCCAATTTCTTGAATTTTTTATGCCCGTTTCAAAATGCGGTCAAAACGGCGGGCCTGACCGTTCCTATCTAGTGGTTGAATCTTGGAATTTTTTTTGGTGTTTCTCTGATTAAATAGATACTTATTTACCTAGAAATGATTTTTGGAAAAAATAAAGAGGAAACTATGAGGCAGATGCAGTTCAAATTTGACTCGCTTCCTACTAAATTGGCGGGAATTTGTCTTTTTCACCAGAGGTGGATCAAAACTTTTGACACCCAACCATTTGGTCAATTGTGCATTAAATATGGCCTATTATTTTATAAAATTGATTTGGTCCAATTTTGCAACAAATATATGGTAGGTCCTTAAAAAAACTCATTTCAAGCACTCGGAAAATGGAAAATTAATTTTCCGTGCAAAGAAAATGAAAACTCCCTTAGGCAACATTGTTTGGAATTCCAAGATGCCCCCTTGTGCACGATATGAGATCATTTGGACAAACTATGCCATGAATGTGGCCATAAGATTGATCATTTGGCTTGAAAGCCATGAATCTTCAAGCATGATAGCTCGTTTCTGAGAACATTTTTTTAAAATAATTTCCGTATTACAAGTTTATTATTTTTCCTGGAAACTTGGTCACATATAATGACACAATACGAAGGTTTTCCAATTTTTTGATTTTTTTTGAATTTTTTATGCCCGTTTCAAAATGCGGTCAAAACGGTGGGCTTGACCGTTCCTAGCTAGTGGTTGAATATTGGAATTTTTTTGGTGTTTCTCTGATTAAATAGATACTTATCTACCTAGAAATGATTTTTGTAAAAAAATAAAGAGCAAACTATAAGGCAGCTGTAGTTCAAATTTGACCCGCTTCTAACTGAATCGGCACAAATTTGTCTTTTTCACGAGTGATGGATCAAAACTTTTGACACCAAACCATTTGGTCAATTGTGTATTTAATATGGCCTAATATTTTATAAAAATCATTTGGTACGATTTTGGTACAAATATTTGTTAGGTTTTTCACAAAAAACCATTTTTATGCACTCGGAAAATGAAAAATGATTTTTTTGTGGAAAGAAAATGAGAGCTCTATTTGAAAACATTGTTTGCCATTTCAAGATGCACACTTATGCAAAATATAAGATGATTTTGATATGTCATTGTTATGTTTTTTTAAAGAAATCAGAGTTTTGGTCCAAAATTTTGAGATTCAAGCGCGAGATAGCCGGCCAATGAGAAACGAGGAACGACCTTCACGCGGATCACCAAACTGAACGCAATCTGAGCCATCCATCGCGCAACCATCCAACGCTGGAGCTTCTACCAAGAAAAAAAATCTAACCCACGCACCCACCCACCCTCCCCTCGATCCCCCAGATCTGATCCGCCCACTCACCCTCCCCTCCCCCCTCCCCTTGATCCCCAGATCCGACCTCCTCGCCGCCGCCTGACTACCACTTGCCATCCCGCCCCTCCTCCCTGCAGAGGCGCGGTGCTCCGCCCCCCTCCTCCCCGCAGAGGCGCGGCGCTCCGATGATGGTGTGGGCGGAGGATGAGGCCACCGGCCCCATGTCGCCTCGGCGGGGATGCACGTCTCGGAGCGGATCTCACTCCCTCCCTGCGCCTCGGCACCCCCCTCCCTCCATCCTCGACAGTGCACGAAACCCTACCCCTCTATGGATTGGGACGCTGCAGCTGCCGTCCCACCATCGCGCCTGTTCCGGCCTCGACGGCGCCGGGTCAACGCGGTGTCATCATCGCCAGTAGCAGATCTGCACCCAACCACGGCGGCTATGGCACCAGCAGCGCCATGGAGATGGAGGCCAGCCGTGTCGGTTGGATCCCATCCCATCCACCCCCCCTTTCTTAGCGGGGCGTGGCACTCCAGGGACCTCATGGTTGTGGTGGCCCTTGAAGATGGCAAGGTAGGAGATGCCTGACCTGCAGCGTCTGCGGTGGCCCTTGGACCTAGACGCCCAAGATATGCCCTCCTCTTTCCTTCCCCATCCTGCAAGTCCGTACTTTGCAGCATCCTCTCATGTGCTGCTGCTTGCTTTGCTTCTTTATTAATTTCCTTTAGTTGCAGATCACGCTTGCAGCCTGTTGTGCGTCCGGCCGCGGCAAGTGGAAGGAGGCAGAGGCAGGGGTAGATACCACGGGATGGATGAGGAGCTGGAGTCGTCCTCGCTGCCGGTGCTGCACAAGATGAGGTGCGTGAAGGAGCGAGGTTTGCTCTGCCTGCCATCTTTCCACCCCATCTTTTTGTTTGCGCATACAAGTGTGATGTGACTCATGCCTTCCTCAACTTGGTAGCGTCTAGGATCATGCCAAACTGCTCCAACCAAGATCTGGTTCAAAATAATATTGTGCTCATAAAAGTCGAAAGAAACAAGCCTGACAATAGACAACCCACTCTCTCTGCATTATTTTCCAAATTCGTTTTTTATTCATATTTATCCAGCGCTAGATGTAGCCCTGTATCTATATCTGCTCTTCTCTGTTTTGGGTTGTTATTATACCTGCATATATCATCAGCTTACGGATACAAAATGTACTCTTATAGTTTATAAATCCAGTTTGTACTGATAAACTTGCACAGGCTCTGCCTTTTACTTATACTGTTAATTTTTATAGATCCAGTTTATAGTGCTTACCTCTTTTTCACATTGGGTTTGGCAGCAGTTGCTAATCTCTAGCATTTACCTCTTGTTGCGGACCAGTAAATGAAAGATCGCTCCACAAACGGTCGCTTCCAGTCAGTTGGATCTGATCTTATACCCGCACATGAGAGCTACCAGAGCAGCAGCAGATTAACAAGGACCCAAGCTGGACCCCCAAGTTCTTCGGTGAGCTGGCTCCATCTCCTACCCCTAGCTCCCTCTTTTCTGCTCCTATAGCATGCTTTGTTGGACTCATGCTCTGCTCCTACACAAGCTGGACTCATGCTTTGTTATACACTAGTAGCAGTACCTCATGTACATGTAATTGGACTTCCAGGGTGTTGTTCTTGTAAATTCTTCCATGTCTTGCTCTTTTGCTGGTGCTACTACACATGTCATATTGTTAGCTGTATTTGTTTCCATCTCAAATTACTTGTCTTCTTGAACATATGCCTGATTCTTGGTGCATGTAGGATGTGCTCTGTGTGGACATCTATGCATTCGTTAAGATTTTTGTAGCACATGCTATGGCTTCAAAGATTGTTTATTTTTTTTCGTTCATACATGAGCACCATTTTTTATTGCCGTCAAGTGGTGAATTGATTTGATCATTAATATGTGGTTGGATGTGATGTTTTGCAGGCTCAAGGCGCTAAGGTGTTGGAGACGTGCCTGTACTTGTTGAGCGTTTTATCTATAGAGTGCTATATTGTGATTGGTGTAATATTGTATGGTTATATTGTGATTGGTGGAATGTAATAAATTTGATTGGTATATAGGTGATTCGGCTGTTATTTGAATATATTTAAAATGTGTTCTCTGATTGGTATATCATTGATTTACATGTTGTGAAAAATTAAAACATGATGTTTGGGACCTAGTGCCTAGAAGAATCTGACAATGTGCATCCAGTAGACTACAATAATCTGAAAATTGAATGTAACAAAAAAAGAAAACCCAAATATAAAAATTTATAGAATGTAAAAAGGCTGCACCTCAGAAAGCAAAAAAGGCCGAACCAATGGCCCAAGCACATGTAGCTAGTAAAAAACAATAGGAAAAAATACATTGAAAAGGCCGAAGTGTTGGGATCGGCCCATGTAAAACACTGAATCGGACCGGGCTGATTCTTGTGCCACATCAGATTGCCACGTCGGATGCGTACGTGGCCTGGGGAGGCTTCTAGTGACCAAAACAAAATAGTAGGCATATTTTGGTCATAAACGTCTATGACCTTCTCACAGAGAAGGTCGTTAATTTCAGTTTATGACCGCCAGCTTTTGACCTTCTATTTTTGGTCACAAAAAGGTCGCAAATGAAAAACAATGACCTTTCAGTGACCAATAGTCAAGGTCACAAGTTGACATATTTCTTGTAGTGCAAGATGGTATCTCGCTAGCCCTTTTTGAGACCGCAAAACATAAATGCAAAGCACCCCTGAAGATCAAGGGCTGAATAGACATTGTAATTCATGGCAAAAGAGATTCAATCACAATCATACTCAATGTAAATTAATAGCAATGCATACAAATGACAACGGTGTGATACGTCTCCAACGTATCTATAATTTATGAAGTATTCATGCTATTATATTATCCATCTAGGATATTTTACATGCATTTATATGCTATTTTATATGATTTTTGGGACTAACCTATTAACCTAGAGCCCAGTGCCAGTTTCTGTTTTTTCCTTGTTTTTGAGTTTTACAGAAAAGGAATACCAAACGGAGTACAATTGACGTGCCAATTTCTGACAAATTTTTATGGACCAAAAGAAGCCCCTGGAGTGCAAGAGTTGGGCCAAAAGAGTCTCGGGCTGCCACGAGGGTGGGGAGCACGCCCACCCCCTTAGGGTGCGCCCCCTGCCTCGTGGACAGCCCAGAAACCCCCCTGACGTGAGACCTACGCCAAAAATTCCTATAAATACTAAAACCTCCAGAAAATAACCTAGATCGGGAGTTCCGCCGCTGCAAGCCTCTATAGCCACCAAAGACCAATCAGGACCCTCTTCTGGCACCCTGCCGGATGGGGGGATCCCTCACCGGTGGCCATCTTCATCATCCCGGCGATCTCCATGGCGAAGAGGGAGTAGTTCACCCTCGGGGCTGAGGGTATGTACCAGTAGCTATGTGTTTGATCTCTCTCTCTCTCTCTCGTGACCTTGATTTGACACGATCTTCATGTATCACGACCTTTCTATTATAGTTGGATCTTATGATGTTTCTCCCCCTCCACTCTCTTGTAATGGACTGAGTTTTCCCTTTGAAGTTATCTTATCGGATTGAGTCTTTAAAGATTTGAGAACACTTGATGTATGTCTTGCCGTGCTTATCTGTGGTGACAATGGGATATTCACGTGATTCACTTGATGTATGTTTTGGTGATCAATTTGCGGGTTCAGTGACCTTGTGAACTTATGCATAGGGGTTGGCACACGTTTTCGTCTTGACTCTCCGGTAGAAACTTTGGGGCACTTTTTGAAGTACTTTGTGTTGGTTGAATAGATGAATCTGAGATTGTGTGATGCATATCGTATAATCATGCCCACGGATACTTCAGGTGGCATTGGAGTATCTAGGTGACATTAGGTTTTGGTTGATTTGTGTCTTATGATGTTATTCTAGTACGAACTCTATAATAGATCAAACGGAAAGAATAGCTTTGTGTTATTTTACTACGGACTCTTGAATAGATCGATCAGAAAGGATAGCTTTGTGGTGGTTTCGTACCCTACAATAATCTCTTTGTTTGTTCTCCGCTATTAGTGACTTTGGAGTGACTCTTTGTTGCATGTTGAGGGATAGTTATATGATCCAGTTATGTTATTATTGTTGAGAGAACTTGCACTAGTGAAAGTATGAACCTTAGGCCTTGTTTCCTAGCATTGCAATACCGTTTTTTCTCACTTTTATCACTTGTTACCTTGCTGTTTTTATATTTTTAGATTACAAGAACCTATATCTACCATCCATATCACACTTGTATCACCATCTCTTCGCCGAACTAGTGCACCTATACAATTAACCATTGTATTGGGTGTGTTGAGGACACAAGAGACTCTTCGTTATTTGGTTGCAGGGTTGCTTGAGAGAGACCATCTTCATCCTACGCCTCCCACGGATTGATAAACCTTAGATCATCCACTTGAGGGAAATTTGCTACTATCCTACAAACCTCTGCACTTGAAGGCCCAACGACGTCTATAAGAAGAAGGTTGCGTAGTAGACATCAAGCTCTTTTCTAGCGTCGTTGCCGGGGAGGTGAGTGCTTGAAGGTATATCTTTAGATCTTGCAATCGAATCTTTTTGTTTCTTGTTTTATCACTAGTTTAATTTATAAAAGAAAACTACAAAAAAAGTTGGAATTGAGTTTGTCTCATATGCTTCATCTTTTTAATATCTTTCGTGAGAATGATGGTAAGGAAAATTGTGCTCAAGTGCTAGAAGAAGAAATCTATATAATGTTTGGCACTAAATCTTTGAATTATGAGCATGATTGGAATGTTATTAGTATGAATTATTTGAATACCCATGATTCTAATGATATGCAAAGCCACAAGCTTGGGGATGTTATGTTTGATGAATATGATATTTTTTTGTCCCCCAAGTTTTGATGAGCAAATTTATTATGATGAAAGCATGCCTCATATATATGATGATTATTGTGATAATACGTATGCTATAAATAATAATGATAACCATGAAATTTGTCATCATGATTTTAGTTTTCAATTGGATTATGCCTCACATGATAATTATTTTGTTGAGTTTGCTCCCCCTATTATTCATGAGAGGAAATCTGCTTTTGTGGAGAGTAGTAAAATTTCTATGCAAGTAGATCATGAAAAGAATGCCTTAGGTGATGGTTATATTTTTGAATTCATTCATGATGCTACTGAAAATTATTATGAGAGAGGAACATATGCTTGTAGGAATTGCAATAATATCAAGTTTCCTCTCTATGTGTGGAAAATCTTGAAGCTATGTTTGTTTTGCCTTCCTATGCTAGTTGATTATTGTTCCTATAAGTTGTTTGCTCACAAAATCCCTACGCATAGGAAGTGGGTTAGACTTAAATGTGCTAGTCATATTCTTCATGATGCTCTATTTATGTTTCAATTCTTATCTTTTATGTGAGCATCATTGAAATCATCATGCCTAGCTAGGGGCGTTAAACGATAGCGCTTGTTGGGCAACCCAATGTTATTTTTGTTCCTTGTTTTTTGCTCCTGTTTAGTAATAAATAATTCATCTCGCCTCTGGTTAGATTTGGTTTTATGTTTTAATTAGTGTTTGTGCCATGTAGAACCTTTGGGAAGACTTGGGTGAAGTCTTTGTGATCTTGCTGTAAAAAACAGAAACTTTAGCGCTCACAAGATAAGCTGCCATTTTTTACTGGAGAGTGATTTTAGGTTGATTATTTTTGCAGATGATTAACAGAAAAAGTCCTCAGGTCCACCAATTTATTTCAGAATTTTTGGAGTTACATAAGTATTCGAATGACATAGATTACTACAGACTGTTCTGTTTTTGACAAATACTGTTTTCTATGTGTTGTTTGCTTATTTTGATGAATCTATGAGTAGTATCGGAGGTTACGAACCATAGAGAAGTTGGAATACAATAGACATTACCCCAGTATGAATTTAGAATGAGTTCACAACAGTACCTAAGTGGTGGTTTTATTTTCTTATACTAATGGAGCTTACGAGTTTTGTGTTGTGAAGTTTTCACGTTTTGGGTAAAGATTTGATGGACTATGGAATAAGGAGTGGTAAGAGCCTAAGCTTGGGGATTCCCAAGGCACCCCAAGGTAATATTCAAGGACAACCAAGAGCCCAAGCTTGGGGATGCCCCAGAAGGCATCCCCTCTTTCGTCTTCGTTCATCGGTAACTTTACTTGGAGCTATATTTTTATTCACCACATGATATGTGTTTTGCTTGGAGCGTCATTTTATTTTGTTAGTATTTGATTTCTGTTATTTAGAATAATTTTTTGCATCTATATTTTTAATAAAAATGTCAAGGATAGCCTTTACTATGCTTATTTTGCAAGTATACATGTTGTTGTTTCAAAACAGAAAGTTTACCGCTGTTGAAAAATTTCCTAGAAAAGTCAGAGAATGATATAATATTGAATTTTTTTTCATATTGAGCTCTGATAAATCTTCTGCAGTGTAGTATTTTTCTCATATTTTTTTGAGTTAGAGAAGTATTATGAATATGGCATTCTTTACAGACTATACTATTTTGTCAGATTGTTGTTATGTTTGCATTGTTTGCTTGTTTAATGATTCTATTTGAGGATAGGAGTATTAAATATGCAGAGACATTTAGTATGCAATGTTGAATAATAATCTTAGTGATTTGTTACAGTAGAAAATGATAAGGATTTTGCATTGGTTTATACTAACTTATCTCACGAGTTCTTGTTGAGTTTGGTGTGGATGAAGCTTTCAAGATTTAGGAAACCAAGATATAAAAGGAATTAAGGAGACATAAAAGATCAAGCTTCATGATGCCCAAGGCACCCCAAGATAATATTTCAAGAAGTCTCAAGCATCTAAGCTTGGGGATGCCCCGGTAGGCATCCCACCTTTCATCTTCAACAATTATCAGTTAGTATCGGTTGAACCTAAGTTTTTGCTTCTTCACATGAGTCGTGCTATCCTTACAATGCCATTTTAATTTGTTTTGCTTGCTGTTTGAATAAAATACCAAGATCTGAAATTCTTAAATGAGAGATAGTCTGCACATAGTTACATAATTATTTAACTACTCATTGATCTTCACTTATATCTTTTTGGAGTAGTTTGTCATTTACTCGTGTGCTTCACTTATATCCTATGAGTAAATGGTTGAATGAGTTGAATATCATAAATCTGAAATTATATATGTTTAATATGCTTATGCCATGGGGAGTAATGACTTCACATATAAGAAGTAGAGGTGGTAAATGTATTGAAGGTTAGCAAACATTGTATTGGTCACTTGAACAATTCATTAAAGAATACTGAAGGAAGAGAGATTTCACATATAAATATACTATCATGGAAATCTTTTGTAATTGTGAGCACTCATCAAAATATTACATACTAAAAGGTTGATGTTGGAAAAGGAAGACAACATAATGGTTTATGTTTTCCTATATCTGAAAAGTTATATTGTCTTGGATCATCGAACATGTTGAGCTTGCCTTTCTCTCTCGTGCTAGCCAAATTCTTTGCACCAAGTAGAAATACTACTTGTGCTTCCAAATATCCCTTAAACTAGTTTTTCCATGAGAGCCCACCATACCTACCTATGGATTGAATATGATCCTTCAAGTAAGTTGTCATTGGTGCATGCAATAAAAATTGCTTTCTAAATATGTATGATCTATTAGTGCGAAGAAAATAAGCTTTATACGAACTTGTGATAGGGAAGAAATAAAAGTGATGGACTGCATAATAAAGGTCTTTATCACAAGCGGCAATATAAAGTGACGTTCTTTTGCATTAAGATTTTGTACATCCAACCATAAAAGTGCATGACAACCTCTCCTTCCCTCTACAAAGGGCCTATCTTTTACTATTATCTTCTACCTTTGTACAAGAGTCATGGTGATCACCACCTTTCCTTTTTACACTTTTTCCTTTGGCAAGCACTTTGTGTTGGGGTGATCCGGATATATATATCCACTTGGATGTAGGCGTTCATAAATTATTACTATTGACATTACCCTTGAGGTAAAAGGTTGTGAGGCGAAACTATAAGCCCCTATATTTCTTTGTGTTCGATTAAAACTTTGAACCCATAAATATCACGTGAGCGTTAGCAATTATGAAAGACTAAATGATAGTTGAGTATGTGGAGTTTGCTAAATCAAAGCTCTGACAAAGACCCTTCCTGAAAATAAGATGAATTGCAATTGTTTGATGACTGAGAATGAAGTTTGTTTGTTTTCAAGAAAGTTTATGGTCTATGCTTTAACATGTGAATACCTTGTTACTTGATCATGAAAAGTTTCATGAGATGAGCTACTGTTATGACATATAATGGTGTTATAAAAGGTGATTGAAATTATCATTGATCAAACTTGTGCACCTGCTAGCATTCACACTTCATAAATTATTTCTTTTATCATTTACCTACTCGAGGACGAGCAAGAATTAAGCTTGGGGATGCTGATACGTCACCAACGTATCTATAATTTATGAAGTATTCATGCTATTATATTATCCATCTAGGATGTTTTATATGCATTTATATGCTATTTTATATGATTTTTGGGACTAACCTATTAACCTAGAGCCCAGTGCCAGTTTCTGTTTTTCATTGTTTTTGAGTTTTCCAGAAAAGGAATACCAAATGGAGTCCAATTGACGTGCCAATTTTTGACGAATTTTTATGGACCAAAAGAAGCCCCTAGAGTGCAAGAGTTGGGCCAGAAGAGTCCCGGGCTGCCCACAAGGGTGGGGGGCGCCCCCCTGCCTAGTGGACCGCCCAGAAACCCCCCTGACGTGAGGCCTACGCCAAAAATTCCTATAAATACTGAAACCACAAGAAAATAACCTAGATCGGGAGTTCCGCCGCCGCAAGCCTCTGTAGCCACCAAAAACCAATCAGGACCCTCTTCTGGCACCCTGCCGGAAGGGGGGATCCCTCACCGGTGGCCATCTCCATCATCCTGGCGATCTCCATGGCGAAGAGGGAGTAGTTCACCCTCGGGGCTGAGGGTATGTACCAGTAGCTATGTGTTTGATCTCTCTCTCTCTCTCTCTCCCGTGTCCTTGATTTGACACGGTCTTGATGTATCGCGAGCTTTGCTATTATAGTTGGATCTTATGATGTTTCTCCCCCTCTACTCTCTTGTAATGGACTGAGTTTTCCCTTTGAAGTTATCTTATCGGATTGAGTCTTTAAAGATTTGAGAACACTTGATGTATGTCTTGATGTGCTTATCTATGGTGACAATGGGATATTCACGTGATTCACTTGATGTATGTTTTGGTGATCAACTTGCGGGTTCAGTGACCTTGTGAACTTATGCATAGGGGTTGGCACACGTTTTCGTCTTGACTCTCCGGTAGAAACTTTGGGGCACTTTTTGAAGTACTTTGTGTTGGTTGAATAGATGAATCTGAGATTGTGTGATGCATATCGTATAATCATGCCCACGGATACTTCAGGTGGCATTGGAGTATCTAGGTGACATTAGGGTTTTTGTTGATTTGTGTCTTAAGGTGTTATTCTAGTATGAACTCTATGATAGATCGAATGGAAAGAATAGCTTTGTGTTATTTTACTACGGACTCTTGAATAGATCGATCAAAAAGGATAGCTTTGAGGTGGTTTCGTACCTACAATAATCTCTTTGTTTGTTCTCCGCTATTAGTGACTTTGGAGTGACTCTTTGTTGCATGTTGAGGGATAGTTATATGATCCAGTTATGTTATTATTGTTGAGAGAACTTGCACTAGTGAAAGTATGAACCTTAGGCTTGTTTCCTAGCATTGCTATACCGTTTGTGCTCACTTTTATCACTTGTTACCTTGCTGTTTTTATATTTTCAGATTACAAAAACCTATATTTACCATCCATATGGCACTTGTATCACCATCTCTTCGCTGAACTAGTGCACCTATACAATTTACCATTGTATTGGGTGTGTTGGGGACACAAGAGAATCTTTGTTATTTGGTTGCAGGGTTGCTTGAGAGAGACCATCTTCATCCTACGCCTCCCACGGATTGATAATCCTTAGGTCATCCACTTGAGGGAAATTTGCTATTGTCCTACAAACCTCTGCACTTGGAGGCCCAACAACGTCTACAAGAAGAAGGTTGCATAGTAGACATCACAGTGCTCTCCAACTGGTGCTTTTTAACAAGAGGATGATGACTCAACATAAAAGTAAATAGATAGGCCCTTCGCAGAGGGAAGCAGGGATTTGCAGTGGTGCCAGAATTCGAGTTTTGAAATAGAGATAAATAATATTTTGAGTGGCATACCTTCATTGTCAACATAACAACCAAGAGATCTCGATATCTTCCATGCTATATACATTATAGGCGGTTCCCAAACAGAATGGTAAAGTTTATACTCCCCCACCACCAACGAGCATCAATCCATGGCTGGCCCGAAACAACGGGTTCCGTCCAACTAACAACAATCCTGGGGGAGTTTTGTTTGCAATTATTTTGATTTGATTTGAGCATGGGACTGGGCATCCCGATTACCGGCCATTTTCTCGCGAATGATGAGCGGAGCCCACTCATCGTGAGAATAACCCACCTAGCATGGACGATATAGACAACCGTAGTTGATACATGAGCTATTCGAGCATACAAAACATAATTTCATTTGAAGGTTTAGAGTTTTGCACATACAAATTTACTTGCAACGGCAGGTAAATACCGCATATTGGAAGGTATGGTGGACTCAAATTTTCATCGTGGTCTTCTCCTCTCGGCCCCCAAAGAAAAGAAAAGAAATAAAACTATTTACACGAGAAAACTGCCAACAAGCAAAAGAAGAACAGGAAATCTTTTTGGGTTTTCTTTTAATATTACTACTACAAGCATGGAAAGTAAACTAGCTAAACGCTAAAACTATGTTTTTTGGTTTTTATTAAGGTTTTTCAAACAAACAAGAAGAAAGCAAGAAAATAAAATAAACTATCATGGATAGTACAATGAAAAAGTATGAACACGGACAACTAGAATGAGTGTGTGAACATGAATGTAATGTCGGTGAGAAATATGTACTCCACCAAGCTTAGGCTTTTGGCCAAAGTTGGTCTATGCCCACGGATCGAAGCTACCCTCTCCGGTGTACTGAGGAGGGTCCTAAGGGTGCCACTGGGTAGCGAGCTCCTCCGAATCCCATTGATAGACTGACTGTTGATATGGGTCAAGTGGTGGCTCAGGCTCAGGCTCTGGAACTTGTGCAGCTTCTAGTATGCGTAAATGTCCTCAGGCAGGATGAGGTACGTGCCTGAAAGTATGTTAAACAAAGAGGGTGCAGGCAAGGTAATAGTCTCACAATGAATTTAAGCAAATATTAAGTTATACTTAAGCATCTTCTTATTATTTTTAACAATAAAGTCATGTGCGACCATACTCTTATAGTCTAGAAAAATAGCGGGCAGCAACTTTTCCTCTTTCTCATGATGCCTAATAGGTATCTCAAAGTGTTTAGCAAGGCATGAAGCAAAGATACCTCCAAAGATGGGGCTCTTTGTATGGTTCAGACTTAACCTTTTAGCAACAATAGCGCCTAAACTGAAGGTTGTATCACGAAATAAAGCATGGCACAAAATAGCAAGGTCAGGATCACTAATGTTTCCACTATTCTCATGACCAATTAAGCATCTACTAGCAAATATTGCAAAGTAACATAGAACAGGAAAATGTATACTAGTAGTCCTTGCATCTGAAGCTTTTCTCGTTTCCCCTACAGGAATTTAATCAATAAATCCATTCACATCACTAGGATGTGGTTCCTCGATGTTGCCCACAAAGGGCAACTTGCATACCAAACAAAAATCATAGAGTGACATCTCCTTAACCTCATCATATAAGTGAAACTCCACTGAATGTGGTGATTTTCTAGCATGGAAATAAAAGTTTTGAACGAAAATATTAGTTAGTAGGAGATACAGTTCACACTGGTCGTGGAGGAAGTCGGTGAGGCCTGCATTTTCAGCCAAATAATAAAAGTCACCGTAAATTCTAGCGGACGTCAAGAACGCATCACAAGGCCATTCACACGGCCGGACCTCCGCGGTGTGAGGAAGATTGTACTTGGGCTTTTTATTCTCCTCATTCTGCTTATCCTTCGAGCTTCAGCTCGAGGAGACCCTAAACAATCTCTTCATCATTTTTTTCTCTGATTTTTTTTTGAAATTTGTAGTGACTCAAAATAAAAGTGAACTAAACTCAACAAGATTGATAGCAACTACTCCCACAAGTGCATAGAGGCTATATCATGCATTAAAACTACTTTGGATCATATATATTTGACATGCAAGCTCAAGAACAAGGTCACCTCAGAAGCAAAAATTTGCAATAAATAAAGCACTAGAACAAAAACTAATTGGACCATTGGAGGAGTCACATACCGAAGAACAATCCCCCAAAGCAGTTTTGTGAATTGAGCTTTGAGCAAGGAGATCAAAAATGGCAGCAAAACGAGCTAGAACACGGGTTTGAGCTATGGGATGATTTTTTTTGGAGGAAGACGAAGTGTGTGGGTGCTGGAATAAGTGGAGGGGTCCACATGGGGCCCACGAGGCAGGGGGCGTGCCCCAGGGGGTGGGTGCGCCCTGTGCCCTTGTGGCCAAATGGTGGGTCCGCCTGGTGTGTTCTGAGTGCCAAAAATTCTTAAATATTAAAAAAATCATACTCCATTTTCACGGCATTTGGAGAACTTTAATTTTTGGGGTATTTTGATTGCAAGGATAATTCAGAAAACAGATAGAAAATACTAATTTTTCTTTATTTAATCTAAATAACAGAAAGTAAAAGGAGTTTACGGAGAGTTGTTCTTTCTAACTTCATCCATCTCATGCTCATCAAAAGGAATCTACTAACAATGTTGATCAAGTCTTGTTAACAAACTTCCTCCGAATAATATGAAACCAGAGAATTTCGAATAACACTAGGTTACCTCAATGGGGATATGCATGTCCCCAACAATAAGAATATCATATCTCTTTTTGACAGTAGGAAGAGGGAATTCAAAACCTCCAATAGTAATTGTTGAAAATTTTCCAATAGAATTTATACTATGAACTTGAGGTTGTTTCTTCGGAAAGTGTACCGTATGTTCATTACCATTAACATGGAAAGTGACATTGCCTTTGTTGCAATCAATAACATCCCCTGCAGTATTTAGAAAAGGTCTACCAAGGATGATCAACATATTGTCGTCCTCGGGAATATCAAGAATAACAAAGTCCGTTAAAATAGTAACGTTTGCAACCACAACAGGCACATCCTCACAAATACCGACGGGTATAGCAGTTGATTTATCGGCCACTTGCAAAGAGATTTCAGTAGGTGTCAACTTATTCAAATCAAATCTATGATATAAAGATAGAGGCATAACACTAACACCGACTCCAAGATCACATAAAGCAGTTTTAACATAGTTTCTTTTAATGGATCATGGTATAGTTGGTACTCCTTGGTCTCCTAGTTTCTTTGGTATTCCATCCTTAAAAGTATAATTAGCAAGCACTACTAGGGAAAACCCTAGTAGTAGCGTGGGTTTTAAGCCCACTAGTAGCACGCTCTGCCGCGCTACTAATAAGGCGCTACAGCTATTACTTAGCAGTAGCGCGTGTGACATGCACTACTGTTAAGACACATAGCGGCAGCACTTCTTCTGTCCCGCGCTGCTGCTAATCTGGCTAGTTGCAGCGTGTTTACTAACAATTGCTACTAGTAATTTTTTTATTTTTAATTTATTTATCCGCTGTTATACAAATTTTGGTACAATACCAATTATGAGGTTTATATCATTATGTCCATAACAGTGTGTCAAATGAAGGTGGATTAGGTTCAAGTGGAGGTAATATGTGGTGCATGTCGAAAGTATACTACTAATCCAAACTTGATCTAGTTTGGACTAGTAGTACTTTCGATGTGCATCACATGTTGCCTCCACTTGAATCTAATCCGCCATCACAAGCTATTTAATCATCATCATAGTCATTACCACCAGTAGTATTTATTTAATCACCACTAACACTAGCTAATAATAATCATCATAGTCATTACCACCAACACTAGCTATTTTATCATCATAGTAATAGTGTAGCACATCATCATCTTCAAACTCATTTCTAGCTATCTAATCACTCCTGCTGCTCTCTCTTAGGTAAAATAACATAAAACATGTGTAGCTCTCCTCTCTCATCAAGTTGGAGCATGCAGATGAACCTATCTCGTAATCCTGGGTAGCGCTTCTATTTGCTGCCCCCTAGTACTTCTCTGCGCTCCTCCATCACACATTTGGTCCAGTCTTTCACTATTAAGAATCCGTCACTAATCCTGAATGCACTAAAGTAATATGTAGGATATCTTGGCCGTAAGCTAATAATACTCATGGTACCTTTAGTCTCGATCCCATAAGGCACAACATTCATCGGGAGTCCCTGTTGAAGAACATCGTATGGTAACATACTTAGCAATGAAGTTTAGCTTCAAAAATAATGTATGGAAATGATGCACTGAGGACAACTAGTAAAAATCTTACCATCCTTCCTAAATAGATGTGACCGTAGTTCATTACAAACACTATTGGTCGCACGTTTTCAATACTAACATTTCTAAATCCAGGAAGAAAATTTGTCTTGACAGTATCAAGATCCGCAAGCCATGAAACATAATGACTGAGCTCCTCGCAGTTGAGTTCAGCCCCGGCACAGTAATAGGTCCTGTCTACCAAGTGCAGGACATGTTTGCCTGCACCGAAATAAGCTGACAATAGAAATTAGTGGTCAACTATTTTTGAATAAATAATATCAAAGACATAAATATGGTTGAGAAACTTAGGTATAACTGGAGGCATCTGCACATCGACCCAGATGTCGGTATTACCTTGAATATCATCTTCCGAACGAATATCAAAGGTGATAACCATATCATGCTCAAATGCATAAGTCTTGCATAGTGCTCGCCATGTTTTGCATCCAAAATAGGTGTAGTTGTCTGAATGGTATAATTTTGCGTGGAAAATATAACCATGCTCGGTCTTCAAGTAAACTTTCTTTACCTCCATAGTATGACTGAAACCTATCTTATCCAATACAAAAACTCTTGCATGGCAGGGGATACGCTAGTAGAATAGTAAAAATAAATAAATTATAAGTTGAAGCAAATGAAGCAGATGTCATGCTTAATTACGAAAAAAGACTTGTCGTTGTGACTTACTGTATCCACTTCGAAGTTCTCGTCCAGCTTGATGCTGAAGCGCCTATTATCATCTAGGAAGATTCTGCCGCACAGGTCGCTCTCGTCTTCTCAGTATTTGCAAATACCGAAATCCTTTTTGTCGTTAGACATTTCCTATGTTCATAGTTGAACATTAATTGAAAATTGATCGAAGACAACTACCAGGATACTCAACACACAAATCTGGGGCACTTGATATTTCCTACATATTCTGGCACAAGTCATGCCCAAATTCACGCAAAAATCCGGCATGACCTTTGCTAAAATAGGACATATCGAGCACCTGAAATTTGCCGGAACGGAAATGAATCAACACTCCGGCAAAACATAGGCCACTCAGAGGTGTAACCTGCAAACATGACCGGCCACTTGGGCAAGCACAATCCTATTTGAGCAACACAAGATATACAACAAGTTCTTACTAACTAGTTCTATTAATTCAACTAGTTCTTACTAAAAATAAATTTACTATAAATAAAAATAAACTAGTACCTAATTAGTACCTAGTTCTTACTAACTAATTAGTACCTAGGAACTATAAATTTGATTCAACATCCGATTCGTTCCCACCCTTACATGAACCCTAACTAATTTGATGCAACTAAAATATGAAGAAACCCTAGGCAGAGGTAGGGGAGAGGGAGGAGCAGGCTTGCTCACCTCGGGAGACTACGACGAGGGAGGGGCAGGCAGCGTCAAGGTCGGGTTCGGGGGTCGAGCGCACGGCGGAGGGCGGCGTTGAGGTCATGGGCGGGGGCGGCATTGAGGTCGGGGGCGGGGGCGGCGTTGAATCGGCGTCGGGTGCAGCGTAGAGGGTGTGCGGAGAGCGCGCGGCGGCCGATGGGCGACGGCGGCGGCGAGAGCAGAGGAGTTGGATTTGGGGAAGTGGCCGTGGGGAAGGATGAACTGGCGGTTAAGTGAGAAGTAGCAGTAGCGCGTTAGGGAAAGCGCGCTGTTGCTACATTAGCTACAACGCGTTCTGTGATACACGCTACTGCTACTCCTTTCTCTTTTTTTCCTTTTCATTTATTTTTCTTCACATTTTTTTCTCCTTTCACCTTATTCTATTTCTTTCATTTTCAATTACCTTTCTATCTGCTTTCCATTTAATTTTAGATCCTTTAGCAATAGCGAGTTTAGAGCAAACCGCGCTTCTACAAAGAAATTAGCGGTAGCACTGTTCTCTGCAGATCGCTACTACAATGTGTAGCCTGTGGGATAAGCCGTGGGAATTTTAGTAGTAAAGTGTTTGGGAGGAGGCGCACTACTGCTAGAACTTTAGTTGTAGCGCGGTTTGAGCAGGCGCGCTACTGCTATTTAGTAGCAGCACGCGTTTTGACCCACACTACTGATAATGTTCTGTGTATAAGGTTTTCCCTAGTAGTGAAGCATGGTGGAAATTTCAGCTTCCGGTATCTTTCTTTTATTTAACAATATCTTTCATATACTTAGCATAAGGATTCATTTTAAGAATATCAGTCAAACGCATGCGCAAAATGATAGGTCTAATCATTTCAGCGAAGCGCTCAAAATCCTCATCATCCTTTTTCTTGGATGGCTTAGGAGGAAAGGGCATGAGTTACCCATGGTTCTCTTTCTTTACCATGCTTCCTAGCAACGAAGTCTCTCTTATCATAACGTTGATTCTTTGATTATGGGTTATCAAGATCAACTGTAGGTTCAATCTCTACATCATTGTTATTACTAGGTTGAGCATGAACATGAACATCATCATTAACATTGTCACTAGGTTTGTGTTCATTACCAGATTGTGTTTCAGCATCAGAAATATGAATATCATTGGGATTCTCAGGTGTGTCAACAGTAGGTTCACTAGAAGCATGCAAAGTCCTATCATTTTTCTTTTTCTTTTTCTTAGAAGGACTAGGTGCATCAATATTAGTTCTCTGAGAATCTTGCTCAACTCTCTTAGGATGGCCCTCGGGATACAAAGGTTCCCGAGTCATTCTACCACCTCTAGTCATAACTCTAACATCATTATCATTTTTTTATTATTTAATTCATTGAGAAATCATCTTGTGCTTTAAGTACTTGTTCTACCTAAGTGGTAACCATGGATGCATGTTTACTAATAAGTTAAAGGTCACCTTTAACTCTAGACATATAATCACTCAAGTGTTCAACCATATAAGCATTATGTTTCAATTGTCTACCAACATAAGCATTGAAGTTTTCTTGTTTAACCATAAAATTATCAAACTCATCCAATCATTGACTAGCAGACTTATTACGAGGAATATCACCTTCATCAAATCGATAGAGAGAATTTACCTTTACTACCTGTGTCGGGTTATCAAGACCATGTATTTATTCAATAGGCGGTAAATTCTTAACATCTTCAGCTTTAATACCTTTTTCTTTCATAGATTTCTTTGCCTCTTGCATATCTTCAGGATTGAGAAATAAGAAACCCCTTTTCTTCAGAGTTGGCTTAGGACTTGGTTCAGGAAGTGTCAATCATTATCATTACTCAATTTATTATTTAATAGCAGTTCAGCTTGCTCAACAGTTCTTTCCCTGAAAACACAATTAGCACAACTATCAATGTGGTCTCTGGAAGCATCGGTTAGTCCATTATAAAAGATATCAGGTATTTCATTTTTCTTGAGAGGATGATCAGGCAAAACATTAAGTAATCGGAGAAGCCTCCCCCAAGCTTGTGGGAGACTCTTTTCTTCAATTTGCACAAAATTAAATATTTCCCTTAGGGCATCTTGTTTCTTATGAGCAGGGAAATATTTTGCAGAGAAGTAATAAATCATATCCTGGGGACTACGCACACAACCAGGGGCGAGAGAATTAAACCATATTTTAGCATCACCCTTTAATGAGAAAGGAAACAATTTAAGGATATAATAATAACAAATTTTTTCCTCATGAGTAAATAGGGTGGCTATATAATTCAATTTAGTAAGATGTGCCACAACAGTTTCAGATTCATAGCCATAAAAAGGATTAGATTCAACCAAAGTAATTAACTCAGGATCGACAGAGAAATCATAATCCTTATCAATAACATAGATAGGTGAAGTAGCAAAAGCAGGGTCATATTTCATTCTAGCATTCAGAGACTTTTTCTTTCAGCTTAGCTAACAACTTCTTAAGATCATATCTATCTTTGCAAGCAAAAAGGTCTCTAGTAGTTTCTTCATCCATAACATAACCCTTAGGTACATTGGGTAATTCGTATCTAGGGGAAGAATCTTCATCATCACTTTCATCAATATTATCAGTTTCAATAATTTCATTCTCTCTAACCGTAGCAAGTTGTTCATCAAGAAATTCACCTAATGGCACAGTATTATCAAGCAGAGAAGAAGTTTCATCATAAGCATCATGCATAGCAGAAGTGGCATCATCTATAACGTGCGACATATCAGAATCAATAGCAGGTGCAGGTGTAGGTGTCGCAAATTTACTCATAACAGAAGGTGAATCAAGTGCAGAGCTAGATGGCAGTTCCTTACCTCCCCTGTAGTTGAGGGAAAAATCTTGGTTCTTCATCTTTCAAGTTCCTCATAGTGATTGACAGATATAAATCCCAAGTGACTTAAAGAATAGAGCTATGCTCCCAGGCAACAGTGCCGGAAAAGAGTCTTGATAACCCACAAGTATAGGGGATCACAATAGTTTTCGAGGGTAGAGTATTCAACCCATTTATTGATTCGACGCAAGGGGAGCCAAAGAATATTCTCAAGTATTGGCAGCTGAGTTGTCAATTCAAGCACACCTAAAAGACTTAATATCTGCAGCAAAGTATTTAGTAGCAAAGTAGTATGGAAGTAACGGTAATGGTGGCAAAAGTAATAGTGGCAGTTTTGTAGCAATCGTAACAGTGGTAACGGAGAAGTAACTAAGCAAAGATCAATATGTGAAAAGCTCGTAGGCAATGGATCAATGATGGATAATTACGTCGGATGCAATTCATCATGCAACAGTTATAACATAGGGTGACACAGAACTAGCTCCTGTTCATCAATGTAATGTAGGCATGTATTCCGAATATAGTCATACGTGCTTATGGAAAAGAACTTGCATGTCATCTTTTGTCCTACCCTCCCATGGCAGCGGGGTCCTATTGGAAACTAAGGGATTCTAAGTCCTCCTTTTAATAGTGTACCGGACCAAAGCATTAGCACTTAGTGAATACATGAACTCCTCAAACTACGGTCATCACCAGGAGTGGTCCCGATTATTGTCACTTCGGGGTTGCCAGATCATAATACATAGTAGGTGACTATTGACTTGCAAGATAGGATCAAGAACTCACATATATTCATGAAAAAATAATAGGTTCAGATCTGAAATCATGGCACTCGGGCCCTAGTGACAAGCATTAAGCATGGCAAAGTCATAGCAACATCAATCTTAGAACATAATGGATACTAGGGATCAAACCCTCACAAAGCTAACTCGATTACATTGTAAATCTCATCCAACCCATCACCTTCCAGCAAGCCTACGATGGGATTACTCACGCACGACGGTGAGCATCATGAAATTGGTGATGGAGGATGGTTGATGATGACGATGGCGACGGATTCCCCTCTCCGGGGCCCTGAACAGACTCCAGACGAGCCCTCCTGAGGAAGATTAGGGCTTGGCGGTGGCTCTGTATCGTAAAACGCAATGAACCCTTCTCTCTGATGTTTTTTCTCCCTGAAAGTGAATATATGGAGTTGGAGCTGAGGTCAGTGGAGGTCGAGGGGGCCCACGAGGCAGGGGGCGCGCCCCAGGGGGGCGCCCTGCACCCTCGTGGATAGGGTGTGGGCCCCCTTATGCTGATTCGATCACCAATATTTTTTATTAATTCCAAAACGCGTCTCCGTGGGTTTTCAGGTCACTCGAGAACTTTTATTTCTGCACAAAAATAACACCATGGCAATTCTGCTGAAAACAGTGTCAGTCCTAGTTAGTTCCATTCAAATCATGCAAGTTAGAGTCCAAAACAAGGGCAAAAGTGTTTGGAAAAGTAGATACGTTGGAGACACACTCACATCTCTGCAAAACTCCATCAAGATTGCTTAAATAATCATCAAAAGACTTCCCATAAACAGAAAAGTCATCCATGAAAACCTGAACAATCTTTTCAAAAAAATCAGAAAATATAGCAGTCATACATCTTTGAAAGGTAGCAGGTGCATTACATAGAGCAAAAGGCATACGTCTATAAGCATAAGTTCTAAAAGGACAAGTAAAAGTGGTTTTTTCTTGATCATGTTGAGAAACAGGTATTTGTGACAAACCAGAATATCCATCAAGGAAGCAAAAATGTGTGTGCTTAGATAATCTTTCTAGCATTTGATCAATAAAAGGCATAGGGTAATGATCATTTCTCGTTACTTTATTTAATTTTCTATAATAAATTACCATTCCATAGCCCGTGACAATTCTTTGTGGAATAAGTTCATTCTTATCGTTAGGAACAATAGTTATACCTCCTTTCTTTGGGACACAATGAACATGACTTACCCATCTACTATCAGATATAGGATAGATTATACCTGCTTCAAGAAGTTTCAATATTTCTGTTCTTACCACTTCTTTCATTTTTGGATTTAACCGGCATTGGTGATCAACAAAGGGTTTAGCATCAGGATCCATATTAATCTTGTGGTGACATAGAGTTGGGCTAATGCCCTTAAGATCATCAAGAGTATATCTAATAGCAGCTTGGTGCTTCCTTAGAACTTTCAGCAATCTTTCTTCTTCATGTTCTGAAAGGTTAGCACTAATAATAACATGGTATATCTTTTTCGCATCAAGATAAGCATATTTCAAAGTGTCTAGCAATTGTTTTAATTCAAACATAGAATCACCTTTGGGTGGATGAGGACCTCCTAGAGTTTCAATAGGTAGATTGTGTTTAAGCAGAGGTTGTTGTTCGAACAAGATTCTATCTATTTCATTTCTTTCACGCATATGCAATTCATTTTCATGGTCTAGCAAATATTGTTCTAAAGGATCAGCAGGAGGTACATCAATAGAAGCAAGACCAATAATTTCATCCTTACCAGGCAAATCTTTCTTATGAGGTTTTCTACTAAACTTGGAAAAATTAAATTCATTAGATTCATCACCAAAGCTAACACCGACAGTTTGTTTCTCACAATCTATTCTAGCATTAACGGTGTTCAAGAAAGGTCTACCAAAGATAATGGGACAAAAGTCATCTTGTGGGGAGTCAAGAACAAGAAAATCAGTAGGGTATTTTATTTTCCCAATCAAGACTTCAACATCTCTAATAATCCCAATTGACGATATAGTATCTCTATTGGCAAGTTTAATAGTAACATCTATGTCTTCTATTTTGGCGGGTGCTATTTCATTCTTAATTTCTTCATATGAGTAAAAAGGAATAGCACTCATGCTAGCACCTATATCATATAAACCAATAACAGTGATCTCCTATCTTAACTGAGACAACAGGCATGCCAACAACTGGTCTATGTTTATCTTTTTCATCGGGTTTGGCAATTCTAGCAGCTTCATCACAAAAGTAAATAACATGCACATCAATATTATCGACCAGGAGATCCTTAACCATAGCAACACTAGGTTCAACTTTGATTTGTTCAGCTGGTTTGGCTGTTCTAATATAACTTTTGTTGACCACAGTTGAAAGTTTAGCATGTTCCTTTATCTTAATAGGGAAAGGTGGTTTTTCAATATAAGCAGTGGGAACAACTGGATCAACATTATAAATGCTAGTTTCTTCTTTAGCTTTTACCGGTTCTTTAATTTCTTCTTTAATAGATGGGTAATATTTGAACCACTTCTCCTTAGGAAGATCAAGATGAATAGCAAAAGATTCACAAAAGGAAGCTACTATCTCAGAGTCAAGTCCATATTTAGTGCTAAACTTTTGAAAAGCATCGGTATTCATAAAAGATTTAACACAATCAAACTTAGGCTCAATACCTGAATCTTTACCTTCATCGAGTTCCCAATATTCACAGTTGCATTTAATGTTTTCTAGAAGATCCCACCGGAATTCAATAGTCTTCTTCATAAAAGAACCAGTACAAGAAGTATCGAGCATGGATTGATCATTACGAGAAAGCCGAGCATAAAAATTGTGAATAATAATTTCTCTTGAGAGCTCATGATTGGGGCATGAATATAACATTGACTTAAGCCTTCCCCAAGATAGAGCGATACTTTCTCCTTCACGAGGCCAAAATTATATATATAATTCCGATCACGATGAACTAGATGCATAGGATAATTTTTTTGATGGAATTCCAATTTTAACCGATTCAAGTTCCAAGATCCAATATCATTGCATAGCCTATACCATGCCAATATATTTCCCTTCAAAGATAAAGGGAAAACCTTCTTCTTAGCTTCATCTTCGGGCAGACTTGCAAGCATAAACAATCCAGAAATTTCATCCACATATATCAAGTGCATATCAGGATATTCGCTTCCATCTCCTACATAAGGACTAGCTAGCAATTGTCCTACCATACCCGAAGGAATTTCATATTCAATATTTTTAGTAGGTGTAGTAGGTTGAGGGGCAACTAATTGTGGTTTTGTTCAAGGTGAAAATACCCCAAACAAACCCCTCAAAGGATTGTTTTCCATAGTAACAAGTGACAATAAATTTTAGCATGTAGTAATAATGTTTCCTTACCAATTTCCACTTACCAAAAGCGCTTCACTCCCTGGCAACGGTGCTAGAAAATAGCCTTGATGACCCACAAGTATATGGGGTCAATTATAGCCTTTTCGTTAAGAAAGAGTGTCGAACCTAACGAGGAGCAGAACGTAATGACAAGTGGTTTTCAGCAAGGTAATATCTGCAAGTGCTAACATTATAAGTAACAGAGTAGTTTGGTAGCAAGATAGTTTGTAACGAGCAAGTAACGGTAGTAGTAACAAAAGTGCATCAAGGTAGCCCAATCCTTTTGAGGCAAAGGACAGGCCAAAATGGTCTCTTATGATAAGCAAAGTGTTCTTGAGGGTACACAAGAATTTCATCTAGTCACTTTCACCATATTGGCTCGATTCGTGTTCACTGCTTTGATAATTTGGTATGTGGGTGGATCGGTGCTTAGGTGTCGTTCTTACTTGAACAAACCTCCTACTTATGATTAACCCCCTCGTAAGCATCCGCAACTATGAGAAAAGTATTAAGAATAAATTCTAACCATAGCATTAAACTTTTGGGTCCATTCGGTCCCTTACGGAATAGCGCATAAACTAGGGTGTAAGCTTTTGTCACTCTCGCAACCCATCATCTAATAACTACTCCACAATGCATTTCCTTAGGCCCAAATATGGTGAAGTGTCATGTAGTCGACATTCACATGACACCACTAAGGGAATCACAACATACATATCATCAGAATATTGAACACATATCAAGTTCACATGATTACTTGCAACATGATTTCTCCCGTGACCTCAAGAACAAAAGTAACTACTCACAAATGATAAACATGCTCAAGATCATAGGGGTATTAAATAGCATAATGGATCTGAACATATAATCTTCCACCAAATAAACCATACAATAATCAACTATAAAATGTAATCAACACTAGTAGTCACCCACAAGCACCAATCTATAGTTCTGGTAGAAAGATTGAACACAAGAGATGAACTAGGATTTGAGAGGAGTTGGTGTTGTTTAAGATGTTGATGGAGATAGCCCTCCCCAAGATGGGAGAGTTGTTGTTTATGATGATGATGACAATGATTTCCCATCCGGGGGGGGGGGGGGGGGGAAGTTCCCCCAGCGGAATCGCTCCACTGGAGGGCAAAAGCGCTCCGTCCAGGTTCCGCCTCGAGATGGTGGCGCTTCGTCCGGAAAGTCCTCTCTTTATTTTTTCTAAGTCAAAATGACTTATGTACCAGAAGGGGGAACCGGTGGTGGGTTTGGGTGAGCACAACCCACCAGGGCGCGCATGGGCTCCCTGGCGCGCCCAGGTGGGTTGTGCCCACCAGATGGGCCCCCTATGGTACTTATTGAATCCAAAAAGTCTTATTTGTTCCATAAAAATCCTCATAAAATTTTAGCTCATTTGGACTTGTCCAGAATAGTTAGCCTGACGTAGCTATTTCAGGTCCAGATTTCTGTGACAGCCTGATTTTTGGCCCTTTCTTTTTATTTTGTTTTTTCCGAGGTTTTTGCTTGAGTTTTCTTTTTCCGTGGCTTTGTGGTCTGGAAACTGAAGAAGATGCCCTTTTCTTTGCTTCCAGAGTGGCTTGTCATTCCCAAATCTTTCCCTAGACCCTGTCATTTCCATCCTAGCCCAAATCCCAATATTCTTTTTATTGGGAATATTCCTTTTCTATTAAAGGAATAACTCAAATTGCCTTAGGTTGTGAAGCAACCTATATTTCCCTCACTCAAAAAATTCCCAAATAATTCTCATAAATTGTTTGGGTCATATCTTGATCAAATATGGCAAAACTTTTCATTGCCATGTTCAAAAATAATTCCCCAATAATTATCCTTCATTTCTGTCCAGTGTGGTTTCCTGTGAAGGAAGTGCCACATATCTTTTCTTGATTGATCCCCAACTCCTTGGGTGCTTATGTGTCCAAATAATTGCCTCATGCACAAGTTCAACTTTATTTGCCTAGCCAATCTTCCTCAGTGATTTTTCAAACTTTCTGTCAAACAGAAAGCCTTGTGAAGGAAGTACTAGCTAGAAATAGCCAAATGAGTTGAACTTTTGAACACTCCTTAATGTTCTCATATTAACCCCTTCCACCCATTTTCAGCCCCATCCAATCATCTATGTGAGCACAAGAGCCAATCTTTGATTCTGGTAATATTTTCAGGTTGTGGCGCAAGTGTATTTTATATTGCTTCAAAAATCCTGATAAATTACTAGATCATTCTTATACCCATAAAACATATCTCCACCCAATTTGGCATCATATCATTGATCCATTTGACCACCATAATTATTCCAAGTTTCTGTCCAGAGGAGATGTTTGTGAAGCAAGTACTAGTTTGGCTTTGCCAAATGGTATGAGACTTTTTGAGCATCTTTATATGATCAAATAACCCTGCCTTGCTCAAACTCAGCTCAATCCAATCAACCATGTGAGTGTATCATCATGATCTTCATTTCTGACCAGATTATGTGGTTGTTAAGCAACTGCAGTAAATATTGATCCATTTACCCTCAAAACCTCCAGGATGAAAGTCCTCCGATAGATAAACCTCCCAGACAAGCTATTTACTGAGTTACCTAGCTGGTGTCCCCACTGCACAACACAAACATTTGGTTGCCGGTTTACTTTGGAGCTAAGTGCAAATCTCTTCTTTGCCCCTGGAATGATTTGTTTCCTCATTTATACTTAGGTCACTAAGGCCATTCCACTGGACGTGGTCGGCCCGGCCAGAACGCGCTATTTGCACCTGAGCCCGTGGTGATCACGATGGCGTCACGCACATTTTGTGCTCTAGCAGGTTCTTGCCACTGTTCTCGTCTCCTCCCTCCTCGTATCGACCTCCAACCATGTCTAGTAGCTGCCCTGTGAGCCTCTGCATCGCCCTGCATCGCTGCTTTGTCGTGGTTCTCCATGAATGCGTTGCAAACGCCATGCCTGTGCCATGCCCAGCCTCTGCCCTCCATTAATGCTTGGTCGGGAGCTCGCCCGTGAGCTCAAGAAGCCTCCCCTCGCCCAATATAAGGACCCCTAGACTCTCCCGTAGCTCCCAAGCACCTCCTCGTCCCTCCTAGCCCACCGGAGCAACGACATCTTGTAGGAGTTTGCCTCTATTCGCCTCGGCCGCCGCGGTTCCTCCTTGGTTCCAGCGAGCTCGAGCCTCCTCTCCTCCCCTGGTGTTGTCCATGATCTCCCCCACCTCCTCGCGGTTCGCCCAAACCCCTTGCCCCTGCCGGAGAATCCCGTGGCCGCGTCACCAAAGTCTGGCCGTCGTCTCCGTCGTTCGGCCACCGCATCCTCCGGCCATCCCGAGCCTCCTTGTGCCTCCCCCTCGTCCCCGCAAGCCGCCCCGACTCCTCAGCCCTTACCGGAGCGCCCTGCTCCGACGAACACTACCACCACCGAACCGCCTCCGTCTCCTCATGGCGCCGCCTGCCGCCGCCGTCTTAGGCCTCCCCGACGACCCCTTCCCCTCTGAACGGGTGCGGCGCAGCCCCGTGGTCCCGCCGATGCCCTTGGCCGGGCCGGGGATCGCCGGAACTGGCCGGCCCCTTGGCCGCTTCCCTCCCCTGCTCCGCTCTGTTCCGTGGGAAGAACAGAGGCAAGGGAGGAAGAACACAGGAGCGCTGACCCCCCCCTCCCCTGCCAGTGGGACCCGCATGGCAGCCTCAGCGGGTTGACCAAGCCGGCCCCGCTTTGACCCTGCCCCACCACATCAGCGTAAGTGGAGACGTAATCCACTAGAATGCGCTTTCAGTTTTCTGTCCAGGCCCCTGTTTGAAAGTATTTATCTTACAGATAGGTCCCTGGTAGAAAACACCCCATATCTTTTTATCTGTAACTCCAAAAAAGTTGAAACCAACGCTCATTTCTTCGTTTCGTCGAGCCCGTTCTTCTGGTTCCACTTTCACTATGGGTTGGCACCGTGAAAATGACCTTTTTGCCCTTGCCCCTATTCAGCCCCTCTGAGAGAGAACTGTTTCCGGCAAATCTTTCCGCAGCTTCACCGCACTTCTCCCCGGTGCATTCTTCAACCCCAGGCAAGCCACAATACCCACTTGCATGATAGTCATGCAGTAGCCATGGTTTTCAACTTGAATCTTTATTAATTGTTTTCTTGTTAAAAATATGGTTATCGTTGTTCCGGTGATGTTTAAATTTACATGTTCAATTTTGTGCTATGTTGTCTTGTACTCTGTTATCATGTTATACCTGCTAGTATTTCCTTTCATATGTTTTTGCTTGCTAGTAGTACATGTTGATGTACTGGTGATGTTCATGCTAGTCAGTATGCCATGCTCAGTGGATATGATTTATTGTTGATATGGTGGATAGTTATGTGATACCCTCATGATTATGTTGATATCATGCTCATGCATTTTATCATGGCTCAGCATATTTGCATTCAAGTTAACCATATTAAATTGAACTTGAACAACTGTTGGCTGAGTCATGGTGCCGCTGAAACGATACTGACCAGTGCAACCATGCTTACCGGTATGGGACGATCCTAAATGGGTCTACTGTCGTGCCTCTCGCTGGTGCCTCCAACGAGGGAAGGTTATGGGCGCGCGCTACCCTGATCAGGTAGGCGGACATAGGCCTTGTGTGCCCATTGTTGTTGTTATGTGCACATTTCCCTGTTTGGGACGGTTTATTGTTTTGGGCCACGGCGGTGGTCATTGAGGTGTTTGGAGGTAGACACGGGGCCACCCATGACTTAGCCCAGAGGGGAGTGAGTCGGAGTGGCCAGGAGAGTGTCATGGCAGTATGACGGTTTTGTCAGAACGCCGTTGGTCCACCCGAATGGGAGTGCGAGGCCATGGGTTCCGTAGTGTGGATACAGTGTACTAACCTCTGTAGAGTGTATATTAAATCTATTGATAGCCGCGCCCGCGGATAAGGGCCTAGGTCAAAAGTAGGTCACACCATGAGTCAACAGTAATAAGAATAATGTGCTTAATAACGATGAGATAAGTTGGTTGTGATGGCCGTAAGGATCACGCGCCATGTATTGATCGGGTTGTGATTGCCGTAAGGATCATGGGCCATGTATTGGTCGGGTTGTGATCACCGTAAGGGTCACGGGCCAAGTGTTGGTCGGGTTATAATCGCCGTAAGGACCACGGTTTGGGACCAAGTGTTGGTCGTGGTTGTGATCGCCGTAAGGATCACAGTTTGGGACCAAGTGTTGGTTGTGGTTGTGATCGCCGTAAGGATCATGGTTTGGGACCAAGTGTTGGTCGTGGTTGTGATCGCCGTAAGGATCACGGTGGTATCGAGGATATCGAGTTGCTGTATATTCGTGATGTTGTGCGAGAGTCGTGGGTAAAGATCAAGCTCCTTGTGGTCATTTAATGATTGCTACGGTATTGTTTATACCATGCTTGATTTGATCCTGAGATGATTGTGTGATGTCCGAGGTTGGTAACTGATGCATGTGTTGGTTACGAGGTAACCCGAGCAGAATAAGTGGTGCATATAGTGTCATCATGTTGCATGCTAGTATTGTCGGATTAATATGTTCATGTTGTGTTAGCTGCATCATGTTTATGTTGGTCATGCCATGTTATTTTGATGATCTCATGATAATTCCTGTTTAACCTGTAATTGCCATATTGTTGCCTGTCTTGAATGCTTCTGGTTATTGTGAGCTTGCAAGTACATTCAATGTACTGACCTGGCGTGTCATGCCTGTTTGCAGGTCATGTCGGATTTGATTGCTAGCTTGTCGTGCTTTCCGTTCGTGCGAGCTAGGATAAGCGTTCTAGCCAGAGTCCCTGCGGAGTGGAGTTCACCACCTTGGTCGTTGTTCTGCTGCTAGAGTTCTTCCACTACTTCGACTTGTTCTGCCGCTTGCATAGAGCAACTGAGGATGGCATAGTGTCGCCGTGCCGATGTTATTCATTGTAATATCGGAGACCTTGTATTCATATTCGTGTAATAATAGAAAGCTGGTTTGTTCTATGCTAAGCAGTGCCGTATTCCAGAAGACTTCTCCTCGATCTCTGGGCTGAAATACTGGGCGTTCCGGTTTATCTAAGCCGGGGTGCCACGGGCTTGGTATCAGAGCAGGTTTGGCTGTAGGACGCCCTAGACTGCGCGAATGTTAGAAAGCGGTTGTGTAGACCCCAGTTTGTTTATTGCATTTGGTTGCTGCATTTGTTTGTCGCATAGCATGCATATAGATTATTATTTAGTTGCTAACGGTTAATCTGGTGAGTGTAGCTGGCATTGGTTTGGATCCACTACAGCTCAACCTTTGCATTTCTCCAGTTCCCTTTTTCTTTCGGTGTTTGGTGTCAATTCTGTCCCAGCAGAATGATGCCAAGTGATCCCGACACTGTTTGCAAAAATGGTGCTCAGGCATCGCGCCGATGGCTTTCCTTCAGTCTCGCCTATCATTTTGGTGATGGACATGCGTCTATCCCGGATTGTTCTTTTATTTTGTCGTGTTGGCAACCCTTAATGATCTTAGTTATCAAGAAAGGGCAATGTCAGCAGCCTCAGCCTTTTCCTGCTATCCTATTTCTTGGACGAGTACGGATCTTTTTCCGTCTGCTTGATAATAATGTGGTTGCGACCTTCGTGTCCCACTACATGATTACCGAGTGCGTCCTCGCCTCCGAGCTAGTTCAGGTTGCCACCTGGCTAAGCTAGCACTTGGTGTAGCACTGTTTACACCAATTCTTCCACACATTTATTCGTCCTCTATGCACATCACACAGCATGCTAGATCGTAGTACCGGAGATTCCGTGAAATTTGTGTGCTTAAGTAGGCATGCATATTGTGTGACTAGCAGTAATATGTGATGATTGCTTGATTAATTATATTAGTAGAATGCTTGTGTGTTTTGTTTTAGTCGTTTCTGTTGTTCCTTTCTTTGGGCCTTCAGTGTTACAAATTTTTCCCCTATTAAAGTTGCTTGTTAGCCGACACTGGACCCGAAGAGTCAGCAAGAAATGCATATATTTGGAAACTCAGCTAAACAGAATGGAGTTATCAGCTGACTGCAGTGAAATTGGGAATATCTTGTCGGGATGCAAAAGAAATCCTGGATGGACCGTCAGTATCAAGTTTGCATTAGCGTGCACTCATCACAACAAAATGATTAAATCAGTAAGAAGATAAATTGCGTGCAAGGTTGAAAGAATATTATCAAAGGTATGGCTCAGATACAAGTTTATTTTTTTCGTTGAGGATGATTTTGGAACTCGATGTAACTAGAAGCAAGCAAAATATGGCATATACTCGTAGAGGAAAATAGTCCTGCAAAACTCCGTTTCATGCAAGAAATCAATATCAGAAATATTAAAATAGTATGTATATGTGGAAATCGGTCTGCATATCACAATAAGAAGTTTCTAGTGTAAGCAACCCAATCTTCCCTCGCAAAATACCAAAGAAGCTTCCAAGGCAAGATTCATCTATCTTCCTTAGTACGACACATGGATGGTTTCCGTACAAGGTACTCTGCCTTCTTCAGTAAGCAACCGCAAAAGCTTCCGGCATAAGGTACCGAGTCTTTCCCCAGCAAAGTCTTTAAGGGGGTAAGCTTCTAAAGCACGATACCCAGTCTTCTTCAGCAAGCTATCCGATGAAAGTTTCGAGCATAAGCCAGCCCATCTTCCTCAGTAAGACATTGGTACAAGGTGGTACGATGTGAATTGATAGCATATGGCAGTGAATCCCAACAATCAGAACTTGAGAGGTGTTGAACCTACCATTTAATGGGTTACCTTATCAGGAAAATGAGGATAAACTTCATTTGCCGAAAAATTGCACCGACAGTACCTATGGTCATACAAAGAAGCAATATGGGCCAGATCTTTCAGCCAAAAATCCAGGCCAAGAAAACAATCATGAAGGAGCAAGACCAGTGATGCAGGTATGAAAATTGTACATGACCCCCATGGTGCAGACCCCCCGGACAGTCCAAGTCAGTATTGATCCACATGGATATGCCTACCGCATGAGTAATCGGCATGAGGAGTAACAGTCTGGAATCCTGAGTCCTCACTTATATGAATCATCATGGATAGCCTGTCATGAACAAAAATTTTCCGTCAGAACCATCGTCAGTCAAGTCTGCATATATTATCATACAGGCCAAACCCTTTATGCTAGCCCCGACATGAGACAATCAAATATTTGGTACGAATCTGATGCTCACGGCAGTGGAACCGGTTAAGATGATTCAGAAACTTCTGCGGTGAGTCAGAATCTGTTAGGAAATGGTTATGTTTTAACTCACTGTTTGGAACCCAAAGGACCTGCATTTAGTGGAGAAACCCAATGCAATGAGTCAGAGCTTGAGTTTTCATTAGAAAAATCTGATCATCATTAAATGAAAGGTTGTCAGTGCAAGGTGGCACACCCAATGGAACTTTTGGATTTGTGAGACGGACATATATTTCAGTCGTGATAATCAAATCACACTCAGCTAGTCAGCAGATCTAAAAAGAAATTGGAGCCTATATAAGCATGAGCAAGCCAGGTAAAATCTGTCAGAATGTGCATACAGTAAAGCAAACTACCCAGGGCCAGTTAGATAAAAATTTAGTGGGAACAACAATAAAGGAAAAAAGGATACCCAAGTTGGAAATGGTTTCCTTAAGGCAGAATATTCATACTTGTTCCCTGAGCAACCAAATCTCGAGGACGAGATTTCTTTAAGGGGGTCAGGTTTGTGACAACCTGTTTTTTGGCCGTTTCTTTTTGTTTTGTTTTTTTCCGAGGTTTTTGCCTCAGTTTTCTTTTTCCATGGCTTTGTGGTCTGGAAACTGAAGAAGATGCCCTCTTCTTTGCTTCCAGAGTGGCTTGTCATTCCCAAATCTTTCCGTAGACCCTGTCATTTCCATCCTAGCCCAAATCCCAATATTCTTTTTATTGGGAATATTCCTTTTCTATTAAAGGAATAACTCAAATTGCCTTAGGTTGTGAAGCAACCTATATTTCCTTCACTCCAAAAAATTCCCAAATAATTCTCATAAATTGTTTGGGTCATATCTTGATCAAATATGGCAAAACTTTTCATTGCCATGTTCAAAAATAATTCCCCAATAATTATCCTTAATTTCTGTCCAGTGTGGTTTTCTGTGAAGGATGTGCCACCTATCTTTTCTTGATTCCTCCCCAACTCCTTGGGCATGCTTATATGTCCAAATAATTACCTCATGCACAAGTTCAACTTTATTTGCCTAGCCAATCTTCCTCAGTGATTTTTCAAAGTTTCTATCAAACAGAAAGCCTTGTGAAGGAAGTACTATCTAGGAGTAGCCAAATGAGTTGAACTTTTGGACACTCCTTAATGTGCTCATATTAACCCCTTCCACCCATTTGCATACCCATCCAATCGTCTATGTGAGCACAGGAGCCAATCTTTGATTGTGGCAATATTTTCAGGTTGTGAAGCAAGTATATTTTATATTGCTTCAAAAATCCTGATAAATTACCAGATCATTCTTATACCCATAAAACATCTCTCCACCCAATTTGGAATCATTTCATTGATCCATTTGACCACCATAATTATTCCAAGTTTCTGTCCAGAGGAGATGTTTGTGAAGCAAGTACTAGTTTGGCTTTGCCAAATGGTATGAGACTTTTTGAGCATCTTTATATGATCAAATAACCCTGGCTTGCTCAAACTCAGCTCAATCTAATCACCATGTGAGTGTATCATCATGATCATCATTTCTGACCAGATTATGCGGTTGTTAAGCAACTTCAGTAAATATTGATCCATTTAGCCTCAAAACCTCCAGGATGAAAGTCCTTCGTTAGATAAACCTCCCAGACAAGCTATTTTTTGAGTTACATAGCTGGTGTCCCCACTGCACAGCACAAACACTTGGCTGCTGGTTTACTTTGGAGCTAAGTGCAAATCTCTTCTTTGCCCCTGGAACGATTTGTTTCCTCATTTATACTTAGGTCACTATGGTTATTCCACTGGACATGGTCGGCCCGGCCAGAATGCACCATTTGCACCAGAGCACGTGGTGATCACGATGGCGTCACGCACATTTCGTGCTCTGGCTAGTTCTTGCCACTGTTCTCGTTTCCTCCCTCCTCTTCTCGACCTCCAACCATGTCTAGTAGCTGCCCCGTGAGCCCCTGCGTCGCTGCTTCGTCGTGGTTCGCCATGAATGCATCGCAAACGCCATGCATGTGCCATGCCCAGCCTCTGCCCTCCATTAGTGGTTGGTCGGGAGCTCGCCCGTGAGCTCCAGAAGCCTCCCCTCGGCCTATATAAGGACCCCTAGACTCTCCCGCAGCTCCCAAGCCCTCCTCGTCCCTCCTAGCCCACCGGAGCAACGACATCTCGCCGGAGTTCGCCTCTGTTTGCCTCGGCCGCCGCAGTTCCTCCTTGGTTCCGGCGAGCTTGAGCCTCCTCTCCTCCTTTGGTGTTGTCCACGATCTCCCCCACCTCCTCGCGGTTCGCCCAAACCCCTTGCCCCTCGCCGGAGAGTCCCGTGGCCGCGTCACCCAAGTCCGGCCGTCGTCTCCGTCGTTCAGCCACCGCATCCTCCGGCCGTCCCAAGCCTCTTCGTGCCTCCCCGACCTCACCACGGCCTCCCCCTTGTCCCCGTGAGCCGCCCCGACTCCTCAGCCCATGCCGGAGCGACCTGCTCTGACGAACACCACTACCACCAAACCGCCTTCGTCTCCTCATGGCGCCGCCCGCCGCCGTTGTCCCAGGCCTCCCCGGCGACCCCTTCCCCTCTGAACGGGTGCGACGCAGCCCTGCAGTCCCGCCGGTGCCCTCGGCCGGGCCGGGGATCATCAAAGCTGGCAGACCCCTTGGCCGCTTCCCTCCCCTGCCCCGCTCTGTTCCACGGGAGGAACAGAAGTGCGGGAGGAAGAAGACAGGAGCGCTGACCCCCCCTCCCCTACCAGTGGGACCCGCGTGGCAGCCTCAGCGCATTGACCAAGCCGGCCCCGCTTTGACCCTGCCCCGCCACGTCAGCGTAAGTGGAGACGTAATCCACCAGAATGCGCTTTCAGTTTTCTGTCCAGGCCCCTGTTTGAAAGTATTTATCTTACAGATAGGTCCCTGGCAGAAAATACCCCATATCTTTTTATCCGTAACTCCAAATAAGGTGAAACCAACGCTCACTTCTTTGCTTCATCGAGCCCGTTCTGTTGGTTCCATTTTCACTATGGGTTGACACTGTGAAAATGACCTTTTTGCCCTTGCCCCTATTTAACCCCTCCGAGAGAGAACTATTTCCGGCAAATCTTTCTGCGGCTTCACCGCACTTCTCCCCGGTGCCTTCTTCAACCCCAGGCAAGCCACAATACCCACTTGCATGAGTCATGCAGTAGCCATGGTTTTCAACTTGAATCTTTATTAATTGTTTGCTTGTTAAAAAGATGGTTATCGTTGTTCCGGTGATGTTTAAATTTACATGTTCACTTCTGTGCTTTGTTGTCTTGTACTCTGTTATCATGTTATACCTTCTAGTATTTCCTTTCATATGTTTATGCTTGCTAGTAGTACATGTTGATGTACTGGTGATGTTCATGCTAGTCAGTATGCCATGCTTAGTGGATATGATTTATTGTTGATATGGTGGATAGTTATGTGATACCCTCATGATTATGTTGATATCATGTTCATGCATTTTATCATGGCTCGGCATATTTGCATTCAAGTTAACCGGATTAAATTGAACTTGAACAACTGTTGGCTGAGTCATGGTGTCGCTGAAACAATACTGACCAGTGCAACCACGCTTACTAGTATGGGACGGTCCTAACTGGGTCTATTGTCAGGCCTCTCGCTGGTGCCTCCAACGAGGGAAGGTTATGGACACACGCTACCCTGATCAGGTAGGCGGACATAAGCCTTGTGTGCCCGTTGTTGTTGTTATGTGCACATGTCCCTGTTTGGGATGGTTTATTGTTTTGGGCCATGACGGTGGTCGTTGAGGTGTCTGGAGGTAGACACGGGGCCACCCATGACTTAGCCCAGAGGGGAGTGATTTGGAGTGGCCGGGAGAGTGTCATGGTAGTAGGACAGTTTTGTTGGAATGCCGTTGGTCCACCCGAATGGGAGTGCGAGGCCATGGGTTCCGTAGTGTGGGTACAGTGTACTAACCTCTGCAGAGTGTATATTAAATCTATCGATAGCCGCGCCCGCGGATAAGGGCCCAGGCAGAAAGTAGGTCACACCATGAGTCAACAGTAATAAGAATAATGTGCTTAATAACGATGAGATAAGTTGGTTGTGATCGCCATAAGGATCACAGGCCATGTATAGGTCGGGTTGTGATTGCCGTAAGGATCACGGGCCATGTATTGGTCGGGTTGTGATCGCCGTAAGGGTCATGGGCCAAGTGTTGGTCGGGTTGTGATCGCCGTAAGGATCACGGTTTGGGACCAAGCATTGGTCATGGTTGTGATCACCGTAAGGATCACGGTGGTATCGAGGATACCGAGTTGCTGTATATTCTGATGTTGTGCGAGAGTCGTGGGTAAAGATCAAGCTCCTTGTGGTCATTTAATGATTGCTACGGTATTGTTTATACCAAGCTTGATTTGATCCTGAGATGATCGTGTGATGTCCGAGGTTGGTAAGTGATGCATGTGTTGGTTACGAGGTAACCCGAGCAGAATAAGTGGTGCATATAGTGTCATAATATTGCATGCTAGTGTTGTCGGATTAATATGTTCATGTTGCGTTAGCTGTATCATGTTTATGTTGGTCATGCCATGTTATTCTGATGATCTCAAGATACTTCCTTTTTAACCTGTAATTGCCATACTGTTGCCTGTCTTGAATGCTTCTTGTTATTGTGAGCTTGCAAGTACATTCAGTGTACTGACCTGGCGTGTCATGTCAGTTTGCAGGTCATGTCGGAGTTGATTGCTTGCTTGTCGTGGTTTCCGTTCGTGCGAGCTCGGATAAGCGTTCCAGCTAGAGTCCCTGCGGAGTCGAGTTCACCACCTTCATCGTTGTTCCACTGCTAGAGTTCTTTCGCTGCTTCGAGTTGCTCTGCTGCTTGCATAGAGCAACTGAGGATGGCGTAGTGTCGCCATGCCGATGTTATTCATTGTAATATTGGAGACCTTGTATTCATATTTGTGTAATAATAGAAAGCTGGTTTGTTCTATGCTAAGAAGTGTCGTATTCCAGAAGACTTCTCCTTGATCTCTGGGCTGGAATATGGGGTGTTCCGGTTTCTTTGAGCCGGGGTGCCACAATTTCCAGCTGCTAGAATTCTCCCCGTTTGTGCATACCTTGCATATTATGAGAGAAAAGGCATTAGAATTACTCCAAAAAGCATTTTTATGCAACAGAACAACATAAATAACAGTAGGTAATCATGATGCAAAATGGACGTATCAAGAAGCTACTATCTCAAGTCAAGTCTATATTTAGTTCTAAATTCACAAAAAGCATCTGTATCCATAAAAGATTTAACACAATCAAACCTAAGGCTTATACCTAACTCATTACATTCATCGAGTTCCCAATCTTCAGAGTTGCATTTAATTCTTTCCAATAAATTCCATTTGAATTCAATAGTCGTCTTCATAAAAGAACCAGTACAAGAAATGTCGAGCATGGATTGATCATTACGAGAAAGCCGAGCATAAAAATTATGAATAATAATTTCTCTTGAGAGCTCATGATTGGGGCATGAATATAACACTGAATTAAGCCTCCCCCAAGCTTTAGAGAAACTTTCTCCTTCACGAGGCCAAAAATTATAAATACAATTCTGATCACGGTGAACCTGATGCATATGATAAAACTTTTGATGAAATTCCAATTTCAATCGGTTATAGTTCCATGATCCAATATCGTCACATAGCCTATACCATGTCAATGCCTTCTCCTTCAAAGATAAAGGGATACCTTCTTGTTGACTTCATCCTCGGGCAAACCTGCAAGCTCAAATAATCCACATACTTCATCCACACAGATTAGGTGCATATCAGGATGTAATGTTCCATCTCCTGCATAAGGATTAGCCATCAGTTTCTCTATCATACCCGAAGGAATTTCTTAATAAATATTTTTAGTAGGTTCAATAGGTTGAGGGGAAACTCTTTGCTCTTTCGGTTGGGGTGAAGATACCCCGAACAAACCCCTCAAAGGATTATTTTCCATAGCAACAACTGACGGTAAATTTCAGCACACTATATAAATGTTTCCTTACCAAATTTCACTTACGAAAGGCTCTTCACTCCCTGGCAACGGCGCTAGAAATGAGTCTTGATGACCCACAAGTATAGGGAATCTATCGTAGTCCTTTCTATAAGTAAGAGTGTTGAACCCAACGAGGAGCAGAAGAAAATGACAAGCGGTTTTCAGCAAGGTATTCTCTGCAAGCACTGAAATTATCGGTAACAGATAGTTTTGTGGTAGGATAATTCATAATGGGTAACAAGTAACAAAAGTAACTAGGGTGCATCAAAGTGGCCCAATCCTTTTTGTAGAAGGACAAGCTTGGACAAACTCTTATATAAAGCAAAGCGCTCCCGAGGACACATGGGAATTACTATCAAGCTAGTTTTCATCATGCTCATATGATTCACGTTCTTTACTTTGATAATTCGATATCTGGGTGCACCGGTGCTTGGGTGCTGCACTTACTTGGACAAGAATCCCACTTATGATTAACCCCTCTCGCAAGCATCTGCAACTAAGAAAGAAGAATTAAGATAAATCTAACCATAGCATTAAACATATGGATCCAAATCAGCCCCTTATGAAGCAACACATAAACTAGGGTTTAATCTTCTGTCACTCTAGCAACCCATCATCTACTTATTACTTCCCAATGCCTTCCCCTAGGCCCAAATCATGGTGAAGTGTCATGTAGTCGACATTCACATAACACCACTAGAGGAGAGTGATACATCTCCGTCGTATCTACTTTTCCAAACACTTTTGCCCTTGTTTTGGACTCTAACTTGCATGAATTGAATGGAACTAACCCGGACTGACGCTATTTTCATGGTGTTATTTTTGTGCAGAAATAAAAGTTCTCGGAATGACCTGCAAATCCACAGAGCAACTTTTTAGAATTAATAAAAAATACTGGCGAAAGAATTAGCGTCAGGGGGCGTGCCCCCTACCTCGTGGGCCCCCTGGACATCCACTGACCTCAACTCCAACTCCATATATTTGCTTTCGCGGAGAAAAAAAAAGAGAAGAAGGATTCATCGCGTTTGACGATACGGAGCCGCCGCCAAGCCATAAAACCTCTCGGGAGGGATGATCTGGAGTCCGTTCGGGGCTCCGGAGAGGGGAATCCATCACCGCCGTCATCATCAACCATCCTCCATCACCAATTTCATGATGCTCACCGCCGTGCGTGAGTAATTCCATCGTAGGCTTGCTGGATGGTGATGGATTGGATGAGATTTACCATGTAATCGAGTTAGCTTTGTTAGGGTTTGATCCCTAGTATCCATTATGTTCTGAGATTGATGTTGCTATGCTTAATGCTTGTCACTAGGGCCCGAGTGCCATGACTTCAGATCTGAACCTATTATGTTTTCATGAATATATGTGAGTTCTTGATCCTATCTTGCAAGTCTATAGTCACCTATTATGTGTTATGATCTGTTAACCCCAAAAGTGACAATAATCGGGATACTTACCGCTGATGACCGTAGTTTGAGGAGTTCATGTATTCACTAAGTGTTAATGCTTTGGTCCAGTTCTCTATTAAAAGGAGGCCTTAATATCCCTTAGTTTCCATTAGGACCCCGCTGCCACGGGAGGGTAGGACAAAAGATGTCATGCAAGTTCTTTTCCATAAGCACATATGCCTACATTACATTGATGAACTGGAGCTAGTTCTGTGTCACCCTATGTTATAACTATTACATGAGGAATCACATCCGACATAATTATCCATCATTGATCCAATGCCTACGAGCTTGACCTAACATCCTGTGGTTCTAATAGAACTGTGGTGACATGCGGGCGACTATGCGGGCGACTACGTGGGTGAGCGGGGCGACGGCCGTCGGGGCGCTGCCATCGGCCTCTACGCCTCGACCGGGTGTTGGCAGCCATTTCTGGGCGCTTGCCGGAAAAGAGGATGAGGATGCGGACAATGACGAAGATCCGGCGGCTACACTACCGCATAGAGGCCGATCCGACTTGGTTTGTGAGTTTTTTAGTGCAGGTTACGACGAGGATGACGTTGCCACGACGATAGACTCGATCCTGCCGGTGGACGATCCGACGAGGGTTGGGCTACACACGGGAGAGAGGAAGGAGATGGTCCGTCGAGTTCTTCACCGGAGAACGGCGGTGATGGCATTCCGGCCTTGGAAGGGTCCACTCCCGAAGGTTAGTCTTCCTAACCTCACGGTTTTTGATTTGATTAAGCCGGATTCATGGATTATGGTTCAGAGGAAGAAGAGACCGGGGTGGCGTGCAGGTGCTGCACGGGTGCTGGCGGCGGCCGTGGCGGAGCAGCCGGCAGTTCGGCCGATCGGGATCTCGATCGCTCGGGAGCAGCGTTTGAATTATTTGTTGGGACGTGTGCTAGGTTCTCCAGGGGGTGGGCTGGTTCTGAGTGAGCCGGGCCCGTGTGTGGCTGGGCCGGAGGTGACTGGGTATGTGGCCCAGTCCATCCCGTGCGCTACGTCCCCTCCTCCGTTTGACCCATGCACGTTCGGTCTTCCTGAGCGTCGGCAGATACTGCGGGCTAGGGTTTTTCATTCTGGTCGAGCTACCTTCGGTTATCGTGGTGCTGGGCGGGCAAAGCGTATCCCCGCGCTGAGTGTCATGGCCGACATAGGTGCTGCTCCGCCTTTGGGCAAGGTTGCAGCTGGGGGTGCTGCTGGTCACGGATCTCAGGCCCCGCCGCCAGGTGCTCGCAGGGGCGGAATCGGGCCGCCGCCGGGGGTTGGGCGTGGGAACGGCCCTGCGCCAGGCACGAGTAGACGTGGAGGTGCTCCGGCGACGGGGGCCGGTGCCGGAAGGGCTTCTCCCCTGCTGATCGGTTCCAGGCCGAATGCGGCCGGCGGGGCGGCCGGAGGTGCTGTGGCTGGCCGGGGCTATGGGGGTCCGGGTGCTAGAACCACGCAGTCGGTGGTGGGGCCGCAACCGGCGGCGGGCTGTGGTGTTGTTAATTCGCGACCCCCGGTACCAAAACTGGCCTTGTCGGCTGCTGTGGGCAAGGGAGCGCTCGGTCCGAGGCCACCATCCCCTGCGGCCAGTTTGCAGCCACCTCTTTGTCGACCGGTGACAACTCAGGCTGGTGCGAGACCGCTGCACTTTGTCGCCCAGCAGACGCAACCTAGTGCCGCGCCGGTGGTGACGCAGGCACCGCCGCCGCTGCCCTAGGCGGGTGGAGCTGCTACGGCTGCGCCTCGTGGTCAGTGGGTTGATGACGGGTTTGATGCTTATGGCGATGGTTAGCACCTGGGATCCTCGTCCATGGGTGGGGGTCAGGGATATGCCTGGCAGAGTGATGGTTCGGCTGAGAGACCTTTCTTGGGTCCGAGAGGAGGCTTTGTTAAAGGGGCGTTCGGTCCGGGAAATCGACACTGCGGTAGTTTTTGCGGTCATCGAGGTGGCCGAGGCGGTCGAGGTGGCCGTTATCGTCCTCGCCAGCCTCATCCGCCTATAGTGGTTGAGCAGACAGCCGCTGGTGGGGCTGACGACGAGTCTGGGTTATCTACCCAGGCTATGGAGGTGGTGACGGCACTTGCTGATGTCGAGGTTCCTAGAAATGTTATCTCGGGGTCTATCTCTGTGGAGGCGTCAGACAGGGCTGATTCAGACAGGGCGTCCAAGTGGGCGCGCAAGACGGAAAGAATGTTGTGTTATCGTTGTGGCGAGAAGGGCCATTTTATTGCGGAGTGTTTGGCCGTGTTGTGTGATACTTGTGGCAAACCAGCCCATGACTCGGGGGGTTTCCGGTTTTGAGGGATCAGGTCCCGTCACATATGATGTATGGATTGTAATGTGCTGAACTCACGTTCTTTGAGTCTCCGATTAAGAGGGAGGCTCCTGATGAGGTTAAGAGTACGACTACTGGGATTGTCAAGGTGGCTAGGGGACAAGTATCTGAGTCACAGATTGTGCAACGGCTCCGGGAGCTAGCTCCGGGAGACTTCCATTGGGAGCTTGTCAGTCTTGAGGCAAACATGTTTAGAGTTGACTTTCCGTCGGTGGAAGATTTGCAGAGGCTGCTAAGATTTGGGATGTGCAAAGTAATAGGTACAAACGGCATCCTAGAGTTCCATGAGTGGAAGCTGATGGAGCCTAAGGGTAAGCCTCTTACCCAAGCGTGGCTGCATTTCTCTGGAGCTCCTTCAAAGCCTATGCAGGATGCTAGGATCGTTGCTAGCTTGGGCATCATGGTTGGAAAGACTGAGCGAGTGGACATGGCCTTCACTAGAGCTCATGGGGTAGCTCGGTTATTGGTTAGTATTTTGGACATTGAGTTTGTACCTGACGTGGTTAAGTGGTCATCTCGGGGTCGGATATACAGCCTTGGGATTGAGTTTCAAGATGATAGCCTCTTCGCCGAGGCAGATGCCGCGACTGATGTTGATATGCACGAGGGTGATGATGGTGCAGGAGCAAAGGAGTCTCCGGTCACTGATCCTGGACGAGAGTTGTCCAAGGAACATGGGTCTACTGCTCAGACTACTGGGGATGGGATGGCTCCACCCTCCTCGGTGCCTATGACCTCTCTGCGATTTGGGTCTATCGAGCCGACTTCTGCACCTCCGAGATTGTGGAGTGAGCGAGTCGAGTCTTTCGAAGCGTTTGAGCACACGCTACCCGCTTTGGGTTTTGAGGATGCTTCGGTTCCTGTCTTTGGGACTTTGCCGATCTTGGTCAGGGGAGAGGAGAAGGAGGCTCCTATCCACGTTGGGATTCCCTCTCAAGCAGAGGGTTCGGCTGATCAGGTGTTCCACTTGGGAGGGAGGCCGGGGCTGGTGTGCTCGGCTCCCTGTCCTCCTGGCGCGATGACAGAGCTGCAGGTGGCCTCGGGGCCCTCCTCGCCTATCGCGTCGGCCGAGTTGTCGGTGATGGAGGTTCTTGCTCCGGGAGGGGGTCCAGAGCTGGCGGATTCGGGACCTTCTTCTCCTGTCGCTTCGATGGAACTGCAGGCGGCAGTTCCAATTCCTGGAGGGGGCCCAGGGTAGGTGGCCTTGGGGTCCTCTCGCCTGCGGCGTCTGGGGTGGCCGGCCCTCCATTGGCACCGGCGCTCCCCTCTGGCTAGCGTGCTGGGTTGGGTGGGGAGCTTGGGCAGGCGGCTCTTGCTTCCCCACCATCTGGCTTGGTGTCTTCTCCTGGCAGTGGGGACCGGCCTGGTGTTCGGGCTGGGGCAGGAGACCCCGCCCCGGGCATCTTCACTCGGGAGGAGGTGATTGCGTTCGGCGGGATTCCGGATCCGGCCTCTTAGGGGAGACGGTTGAGTTGCCGTCTTCAGGACCACCCGGAGGTGGATGATATTCAGCAGCGGTGCACCATGAGGGCGGCCAAGCTTTGTGACATTGAGGTCACTTCTGGTATGTCGGTTAATACTTCTAATTCCATATTGCATTTTTCAAATGATGAGATTGTTGATAATGCAAACCAGTTAGGAATTTCACTAGGTAGTAATGATGGTGAAATTTCAAACTCTATTAATGACTTACTGGATTTAGAAGCCGAGAGGGCTTTAGAAATGATTCGTAACTTAGCAGCGGTCAAACCCATGAATGATTCCGATATTGATGCTTTGGGGGTCCGTGTGCTGGATAATTTCTGTGCGGATCTTGCTAACCCCTTGTCTGAGCCTGAGGAGGAAGATGAGTGTGTTGAGAATGCTCTAACAAGACCTCCTGAGCCTGGTTGTGAGGACCGGCTGGAGAGTGCAATCTGCCCCAAATGCAAGTGGAAGCGGAAGATTTACCCGACGTCCGCTGTGCGTAGGAATGCTAGGATCCGAACGGCTACTAAATTCCATGACGAGATATGAAAGGAATCTTTTGGAATAGCAGAGGTCTCAAAGACTTGGCTAAAAGAAGGTTTCTTGCAGATGCGTCTATCGAGCATAGGTTGGACTTTATTGCTTTGTCGGAAACTGGGCGAGCTAATTTCTCGCCACAATTTCTCAATAATCTGTCGGGTGGTATTGATTTCAACTGGCACTGTCTGCTGCCACGAGGAAGATCAGGTGGGATCTTACTCAGTGTTCAATGCGAGTCTCTCGAAGTCCGAAGTGTGGTCATGGGAGATTTTGCAGTTAAGTTTAGGGTGCGATCAAAAGCTGATGGGTTTGATTGGGCTCTGGTGGCGGTATACGGTGCCGCACAGCCAAAATTCAAACCGGATTTCTTGACTGATTTGGTCAGAGTGTGCGGCTCTGAGCAGCTTCCGATCCTGGTGGGGGGGATTTTGACATCACTAGGAGGCATGATGAGAAGAATAATGATAATTTTGACGGGAGATGGTCGTTCATGTTTAACACTATCATTGAAAGCTTGGATCTGAGAGAGATTGAGCTTTCGGGGAGGAAGTTCACTTGGGCTAACGCGATGCCAAATCCTACATTTGAAAAGTTGGATCATGTTCTTGTTGGAAATATGCCCTAGAGGCAATAATAAAAGCATTATTATTATATTTCCTTGTTCATGATAATTGTCTTTATTCATGCTATAATTGTGTTATCCGGAAATCGTAATACATGTGTGAATAACAGACACCAACATGTCCCTAGTAAGCCTCTAGTTGACTAGCTCATTGATCAATAGATAGTCATGGTTTCCTGACTATGGACATTGGATGTCATTGATAACGAGATCACATCATTAAGAGAATGATGTGATGGACAAGACCCAATCCTAAACATAGCACAAGATCGTATAGTTCGTTTGCTAGAGTTTTCCAATGTCAAAGTATCTTTTCCTTAGACCATGAGATCGTGTAACTCCCGGATACCGTAGGAGTGCTTTGGGTATACCAAACGTCACAACGTAACTGGGTGACTATAAAGGTAGACTACGGGTATCTCCGAAAGTGTCTGTTGGGTTGACATGGATCAAGACTGGGATTTGTCACTCTGTATGACGGAGAGGTATCACTGGGCCCACTCGGTAATGCATCATCATAATGAGCTCAGAGTGACCAAGTGTCTGGTCACGGGATCATGCATTACGGTACGAGTAAAGTGACTTGCCGGTAATGAAATTGAACGAGGTATTGGGATACCGACGATCGAATCTCAGGCAAGTAACATATCGATTGACAAAGGGAATTGCATACGGGGTTGATTGAATCCTCGACATCGTGGTTCATCCGATGAGGTCATCATGGAGCATGTGGGAGCCAGCATGGGTATCCAGATCCCGCTGTTGGTTATTGACCTGAGAGTCGTCTCGGTCATGTCTGCTTGTCTCCCGAACCCGTAGGGTCTACACACTTAAGGTTGTTCGGAGTCCCGGATGAGATCCCGGACGTCACGAGGAGTTCCGGAATGGTCCGGAGGTAAAGAATTATGTATAGGAAGTGAAGTTTCGGGCATCGGGACAAGTTTCGGGGTTATCGGTGTTGTACCGGGACCACCGGAGGGGTCCTGTGGGCCCACCGGGTGAGCCCACCTGTCACGGGGGGCCACATGGGCTGAAGGGGGTGCGCCTTGGCCTAGATGGGCCAAGGGCACCAGCCCCTATAGGCCCATGCGCCTAGGGTTTCCACCAAGGAAGAGTCCAAGTGGTGGAAGGCACCCCTAGGTGCCTTGGGGGGGAGGGAAACCTCCCCTTGGCCGCCGCCCCCCTAGTAGATGCCATCTACTAGGGCCGGCGCCCCCCTGGCACCCCTATATATAGTGGGGAGAGGAACGGACTTGACACACCAGCCCCTGGCGCCTCCCTCTCTCCCCGTTACGTCTCTCCCTCGTAGTATTGGCGAAGCCCTGCTGCTGTGACGCCCTGCATCCACCACCACGCCGTCGTGCTGCTGGATCTTCATCAACCTCTCCTTCCCCCTTGCTGGATCAAGAAGGAGGAGACGTCTCCCGTCCCGTACGTGTGTTGAACGCGGAGGTGCCGTCCGTTCGGCGCTTGGTCATCGGTGATTTGGATCACGTCGAGTATGACTACATCATCACCGTTCTTTTGAACGCTTCCGTGCGCGATCTACAAAGGTATGTAGATGCATCTAATGACTCGTTGCTAGATGAACTCATAGATGGATCTTGGTGAAACCGTAGGAAAATTTTTGTTTTCTGCAACGTTCCCCAACAGTGGCATCATGAGCTAGGTCTATGCGTAGTTCTTCTTGCGCGAGTAGAACACAATTAGTTGTGGGCGTGGATTTGTCAACTTTCTTGCCGTTACTAGTCTTTTCTTGCTTCAGCGGTATTGTGGGATGAAGCGGCCCGGACCAACCTTACACGTACGCTTACGTGAGACCGGTTCCACCGACTAACATGCACTAGTTGCATAAGGTGGCTGGCGGGTGTCTGTCTCTCCCACTTTAGTTGGAGCAGATTCGATGAACAGGGTCCTTATGAAGGGTAAATAGAAGTTGACAAATCACGTTGTGGCTTTAACGTAGGTAAGAAGACGTTCTTGCTAGAACCCTAATTCAGCCACGTAAAACTTGCAACAACAATTAGAGGACGTCTAACTTGTTTTTGCAGCAAGTGGTTTGTGATATGATATGGCCAAAGTTGTGATGAATGATGAATGATCTATATGTGATGTATGAGATGTTCATGCTATTGTAATAGGAATCACGACTTGCATGTCGATGAGTATGACAACCGGCAGGAGCCATAGGAGTTGTCTTTATTCTTTTATATGACCTGCGCGTCATTGAGAAACGCCATGTAAATTACTTTACTTTATTGCTAAACGCATTAGCCATAGTAGTAGAAGTAATAGTTGGCGAGCAACTTCATGGAGACACGATGATGGAGATCATGGTGTCAAGCCGGTGACAAGATGTTCATGGAGCCCCAAGATGGAGATCAAAGGAGCTATGTGATATTGGCCATATCATGTCACGTTTATTATTTGATTGCATGTGATGTTTATCATGTTTTGCATCTTGTTTACTTAGAACGACGGTAGTAAATAAGATGATCCCTCATACTAATTTCAAGAAGTGTTCCCCCTAACTGTGCACCGTTGCGATAGTTCGCTGTTTCAAAACACCACGTGATGATCGGGTGTTTTATTCAGACGTTCACATACAACGGGTGTAAGACAGATTTACACATGCAAACACTTAGGTTGACTTGACGAGCCTAGCATGTACAGACATGGCCTCGGAACACAGAAGACCGAAAGGTCGAGCATGAGTCGTATAGAAGATACGATCAACATGAAGATGTTCACCGATGTTGACTAGTCCGTCTCACGTGATGATCGGACATGGTCTAGTTAACTCGGATCATGTAATACTTAGATGACTAGAGGGATGTCTAATCTAAGTGGGAGTTCATTAATAATTTGATTAGTTGAACTTAATTATCATGAACTTAGTCTAAATTTTTACAATATGTCTTGTAGATCAAATGGCCAAGGTAGTCCTCAACTTCAACGCGTTCCTAGAGAAAACTAAGCTGAAAGACGATGGCAGCAACTATACAGACTGGGTCCGGAACCTAAGGATCATCCTCATAGCTTCCAAGAAAGATTATGTCCTACAAGCACCGCTTGGTGACGCACCCGTTCTCCCTGCAGAACAAGATGTTATGAACGCTTGGCAGGCACATACCGATGACTACTCCCTCGTTCAGTGCGGCATGCTTTACAGTTTAGAGCCGGGGCTCCAAAAGCGTTTTGAGAGACACGGAGCATATGAGATGTTCGAAGAGCTGAAAATGGTTTTCCAAGCTCATGCCCGGGTCGAGAGATATCAAGTCTCCGACAAGTTCTTCAGCTGTAAGATGGAGGAAAACAGTTCTGTCAGTGAGCACATACTCACTATGTCTGGGTTGCATAACCGCTTGACTCAGCTGGGAGTTAATCTCCCGGATGATGCGGTCATTGACAGAATCCTCCAGTCGCTTCCACCAAGCTACAAGAGCTTTGTGATGAACTTCAATATGCAGGGGATGGAAAAGACCATTCCTGAAGTATTTGCTATGCTGAAATCAGCAGAGGTAGAAGTCAAGAAGGAACATCAAGTGTTGATGGTCAATAAAACCACTAAGTTCAAGAAAGGCAAGGGTAAAAATAACTTCAAGAAGGACGGCAAGGAGGTTGCCGCGCCCGGCAAGCAAGCTGCCGGGAAGAAGCCAAAGAATGGACCCAAGCCCGAGACTGAGTGCTTTTATTGCAAGGGAAGCGGTCACTGGAAGCGGAACTGCCCTAAGTACTTAGCGGATAAGAAGGCCGGCAAAACAAAAGGTATATGTGATATACATGTAATTGATGTGTACCTTACTAGTGCCCGTAGTAGCTCCTAGGTATTTGATACCGGTGCAGTTGCTCACATTTGTAACTCAAAGCAGGGGCTGCGGAATAAGTGGAAACTGGCAAAGGACGAGGTGACGATGCGCGTCGGGAATGGTTCCAAGGTCAATGTGATCGCCGTCGGCACGCTGCCTCTGCATCTCCCTTCGGGATTAGTTTTAAACCTTAATAATTGTTATTTAGTGCCAGCTTTGAGCATGAACATTGTATCGGGATCTCGTTTAATTCGAGATGGCTACTCATTTAAATCCGAGAATAATGGTTGTTCTATTTATATGAGAGATATGTTTTATGGTCATGCTCCTATGGTGAATGGTTTATTCTTTATGAATCTCGAACGTGATGCTACACATGTTCACAATGTGAGTACCAAAAGAAGTAAGGTTGATAATGATAGTCCCACATACTTGTGGCACTGCCACCTTGGTCACATAGGTGTCAAACGCATGAAGAAGCTCCATGCAGATGGACTTTTAGAGTCTCTTGATTATGAATCATTTGACACATGTGAACCATGCCTTATGGGAAAAATGACCAAGACTCCATTCTCAGGAACAATGGAGCGAGCAACCAACTTATCGGAAATCATACATACTGATGTGTGCGGTCCAATGAGTGTTGAGGCTCGCGGTGGCTATCGTTATGTTCTCACCCTCACTGATGATTTAAGTAGGTATGGGTATATCTACTTAATGAAACACAAGTCTGAAACCTTTGAAAAGTTCAAGGAATTTCAGAGTGAGGTTGAAAATCAACGTGACAGGAAAATCAAGTTTCTACGATCAGATCGTGGAGGAGAATACTTGAGTCATGAGTTTGGCACACACTTAAGAAAATGTGGAATAGTTTCACAACTCACGCCGCCTGGAACACCTCAGCGTAATGGTGTGTCCGAACGTCGTAATCGCACTCTATTAGATATGGTGCGATCTATGATGTCTCTTGCCGATTTACCGCTATCTTTTTGGGGCTATGCTTTAGAGACTGCTGCATTCACTTTAAACAGGGCTCCGTCGAAATCCGTTGAGACGACACCATATGAATTATGGTTTGGGAAGAAACCTAAGCTGTCATTTCTAAAAGTTTGGGGATGCGATGCTTATGTCAAGAAACTTCAACCTGAAAAGCTCGAACCCAAGTCGGAAAAATGTGTCTTCATAGGATACCCAAAAGAAACTATTGGGTACACCTTCTACCTCAGATCCGAAGGCAAGATCTTTGTTGCCAAGAATGGGTCCTTTCTAGAGAAAGAGTTTCTCTCGAAAGAAGTAAGTGGGAGGAAAGTAGAGCTTGATGAAGTATTACCTCTTGAACCGGAAAATGGCGCAACTCAAGAAAATGTTCCTGAGGTGCCTGCACCGATTAGAGAGGAAGTTAATGATAATGATCAAGATACTTCTGATCAAGCCCCTACTGAAATTCGAAGGTCCACAAGGACACGTTCCGCACCAGAGTGGTACGACAACCCTGTCTTGGAAAACATGTTGTTAGACAACGGTGAACCTTCGAACTATGAAGAAGCGATGGCGGGCCCGGATTCTGACAAATGGCTAGAAGCCATGAAATCCGAGATAGGATCCATGTATGAAAACGAAGTATGGACTTTGACTGACTTGCCCGTTGAGCGGCGAGCCATAGAAAATAAATGGATCTTTAAGAGGAAGACAGACGCGGATGGTAATGTGACCATCTATAAAGCTCGGCTTGTCGCTAAGGGTTATCGACAAGTTCAAGGGGTTGACTACGATGAGACTTTCTCACCGGTAGCGAAGCTGAAGTCCGTCTGAATCATGTTAGCAATTGCCGCATTCTACGATTATGAAATATGGCAAATGGACGTCAAAACGGCATTCCTTAATGGTTTCCTTAAGGAAGAATTGTATATGATGCAGCCGGAGGGTTTTGTCGATCCTAAGAATGCTGACAAGGTGTGCAAGCTCCAACGCTCGATTTATGGGCTGGTGCAAGCATCTCGGAGTTGGAACATTCGCTTTGATGAGATGATCAAAGCGTTTGGGTTTACACAGACTTATGGAGAAGCCTGCGTTTACAAGAAAGTGAGTGGGAGCTCTGTAGCATTTCTCATACTATATGTAGATGACATACTTTTGATGGGAAATGATATAGAACTCTTGGACAGCATCAAGGCCTATTTGAATAAGAGTTTTTCAATGAAGGACCTTGGAGAAGCTGCTTATATATTAGGCATCAAAATCTATAGAGATAGATCGAGACGCCTCATAGGTCTTTCACAAAGCACATACCTTGATAAGATATTGAAGAAGTTCAATATGGATCAATCTAAGAAGGGGTTCTTGCCTGTGTTACAAGGTGTGAAATTGAGCTCAGCTCAATGTCCGACCACGGCAGAAGATATAGAAGAGATGAGCGTCATCCCCTATGCATCAGCCATAGGTTCTATTATGTATGCCATGCTGTGTACCAGACCTGATGTAAACCTTGCCGTAAGTTTGGTAGGAAGGTACCAAAGTAATCCCGGCAAGGAGCACTGGACAGCGGTCAAGAATATCCTGAAGTACCTGAAAAGGACTAAGGAAATGTTTCTCGTTTATGGAGGTGACGAAGAGCTCGTCGTAAAGGGTTACGTCGACTCTAGCTTCGACACAGATCTGGATGACTCTAAGTCACAAACCGGATATGTGTATATTTTGAATGGTGGGGCAGTAAGCTGGTGCAGTTGCAAGCAGAGCGTCGTGGCGGGATCTACATGTGAAGCAGAGTACATGGCAGCCTCGGAGGCAGCACATGAAGCAATATGGGTGAAGGAGTTCATCACCGACCTAGGAGTCATACCCAATGCGTCGGGGCCAATCAAACTCTTCAGTGACAACACTGGAGCTATTGCACTTGCCAAGGAGCCCAGGTTTCACAAGAAGATAAGGCACATCAAGCGTCGCTTCAACTCCATTCGTGAAAATGTTCAAGAAGGAGACATAGAGATTTGTAAAGTACATACGGACCTGAATGTAGCGGATCCGTTGACTAAACCTCTCCCTAGAGCAAAACATGACCAACACCAGAATTCCATGGGTGTTAGATTCATCACAATGTAACTAGATTATTGACTCTAGTGCAAGTGGGAGACTGTTGGAAATATGCCCTAGAGGCAATAATAAAAGCATTATTATTATATTTCCTTGTTCATGATAATTGTCTTTATTCATGCTATAATTGTGTTATCCGGAAATCATAATACATGTGTGAATAACAGACACCAACATGTCCCTAGTAAGCCTCTAGTTGACTAGCTCGTTGATCAATAGATAGTCATGGTTTCCTGACTATGGACATCGGATGTCATTGATAACGAGATCACATCATTAAGAGAATGATGTGATGGACAAGACCCAATCCTAAACATAGCACAAGATCGTATAGTTCGTTTGCTAGACTTTTCCAATGTCAAAGTATCTTTTCCTTAGACCATGAGATCGTGTAACTCCCGGATACAGCAGGAGTGCTTTGGGTATACCAAACGTCACAACGTAACTGGGTGACTATAAAGGTAGACTACGGGTATCTCCGAAAGTGTCTGTTGGGTTGACATGGATCAAGACTGGGATTTGTCACTCCGTATGACGGAGAGGTATCACTGGGCCCACTCGGTAATGCATCATCATAATGAGCTCAGAGTGACCAAGTGTCTGGTCACGGGATCATGCATTACGGTACGAGTAAAGTGACTTGCCGGTAATGAGATTGAACGAGGTATTGGGATACCGACGATCGAATCTCGGGCAAGTAACATATCGATTGACAAAGGGAATTGCATACGGGGTTGATTGAATCCTCGACATCGTGGTTCATCCGATGAGTTCATCGTGGAGCATGTGGGAGCCAGCATGGGTATCCAGATCCCGCTGTTGGTTATTGACCTGAGAGTCGTCTCGGTCATGTCTGCTTGTCTCCCGAACCCGTAGGGTCTACACACTTAAGGTTCGGTGACGCTAGGGTTGTGAAGATATGTATATGCAGTAACCTGAATGTTGTTCGGAGTCCCGGATGAGATCCCGGACGTCACGAGCAGTTCCGGAATGGTCCGGAGGTAAAGAATTATGTATAGGAAGTGCAGTTTCGGGCATCGGGACAAGTTTCGGGGTCATCGGTATTGTACTGGGACCACCGGAGGGGTCCCGTGGGACCACCGGGTGGGGCCACCTGTCACGGGGGGCCACATGGGATGTAGGGGGTGCTCCTTGGCCTAGATGGGCCAAGGGAACCAGCCCCTATAGGCCCATGCGCCTAGGGTTTCCACCAAGGAAGAGTCCAAGTGGTGGAAGGCACCCCTAGGTGCCTTGGGGGGGAGGGAAACCTCCCCTTGGCCGCCGCCCCCCCTAGTAGATGCCATCTACTAGGGCCGGCGCCCCCCTGGCACCCCTATATATAGTGGGGAGAGGAAGGGACTTGACACACCAGCCCCTGGCGCCTCCCTCTCTCCCCGTTACGTCTCTCCCTCGTAGTATTGGCGAAGCCCTGCTGCTGTGACGCCCTACATCCACCACCACGCCGTCGTGCTGCTGGATCTTCATCAACCTCTCCTTCCCCCTTGCTGGATCAAGAAGGAGGAGACGTCTCCCATCCCGTACGTGTGTTGAACGCGGAGGTGCCGTCCGTTCGGCGCTTGGTCATCGGTGATTTGGATCACGTCGAGTACGACTACATCATCACCGTTCTTTTGAACGCTTCCGTGCACGATCTACAAAGGTATGTAGATGCATCTAATGACTCGTTGCTAGATGAACTCTTAGATGGATCTTGGTGAAACCGTAGGAAAATTTTTGTTTTCTGCAACGTTCCCCAACAGTTCTGGCAAGTGTCGAATGCGAACAGAAGTTTCCCTTTGTTACTGTTCAGGCATTCTCTCGTGGTATTTCTGACCACACGCCTCTATTTCTTGACTATGGTGAGGCCTCCCACCTGGGCAACAAAAACGTGTTTTCCTTCGAGCTTGCTTGGTTTGAAAGAGAAGGCTTCCTTAATCTCGTAGCCAGAGAGTGGGCTAAGGATGCTGGAGGTCGGACGGTGCTTGAGCGCTGGCAGAATAAGATTAGGCACCTGAGAAGTTTTCTTCGTGGGTGGGATAAGCATCTTAGTGAGATTTATAAGGTTGAAAAGGAACGGCTCCTTACCCTTATTCAGGCCTTAGATGTAAAAGCAGAAATCACGATTCTGCCAGCAGCTGAACTTCATGCCAAGCTCGATGCAGAGATGAGGTTGAAATAACTTCTTCGTGAAGAAGAATTAAAGTGGGTGTTGCGGGCCAAGGTCCGCAAAGTTGTCCAGGAGGACGCGAACACTCAATTCTTCCACATGATTACCAATGTCAAACACAGGAAGAAGAGGATCTTTCAGCTTGAGCAGGATAAAGGAATGATTATCGGGCAGGAGAACTTAAAGTTATACATTACTGAGTATTACAAGCAGTTGTTTGGACCACGAGAGGATAACTGTGTGTCTCTGGATGAGTCTATAATTGAGGATGTGCCTCAACTTTCTTCCGTTGAGAATGATATCTTGGTATCTCCGTTTTCTGAAAAGGAGGTGTTTGAAGCCATCTCGCAGATGAAAAGTAATAAAGCTCCCGGCCCAGATGGGTTCCCGGCTGAGTTTTATAAAAAGTGTTGGCATATTATTAAAGGGGACATGTTGCTGATGTTCCATGATTTGTTCTCGGGGCAGCTTCAGCTCTTCCAGCTAAATTTTGGTACGATAACCCTCCTTCCTAAGAAAACTGAGGCTGTGAGAATTGAGCAATTCAGCCCATCTGTCTTCTCAATGTTAGCTTCAAAAAAATTACAAAGGTCGGAACGATTAGGTTCACACAGATTGCGCATGATGTGGTGCAGCCTACTCAAACGGCTTTCATGCCGGACAGAAACATCCTTGAAGGGGTTGTAGTCCTTCATGAAACGCTCCATGAGATGCACACGAAAAAACTCGATGGAGTTATTTTCAAGGTGGACTTTGAGAAGGCATACAATAAAGTCAAATTGTCATTCCTTCAACAGGCCTTACGCATGAAGGGTTTTGATGAAGCTTGGCGACGCCAGGTCGAATCTCTCACGCAAAAAGGGAGTGTTGGAATTAAAGTGAATGACGATATAGGTCATTATTTCCAGACACACAAGGGCCTGAGACAAGGGGATCCTATGTCTCCTATCTTGTTCAATATTGTCGTTGATATGTTGGCGATCCTAATAGGGAGGGCAAAGGAGGCCGGTCAGGTGGGTGGCTTGGTGCCTCATCTAGTTGATGGTGGTGTGTCCATCTGGCAGTACGCTGATGATACAATCATCTTCATGGAGCACGACTTGGCAAAAGCGAGAAATATGAAGTTGGTGTTATGCTTATTTGAACAATTGTCGGGATTGAAGATTAATTTTCATAAAAGCGAGTTGTTCTGCTTTGGTAGAGCCAAGGAAAAACAAGAGGCTTATAGGCAATTGTTTGGATGTGAATTGGGGGCTTTACCTTTTACGTATCTAGGTGTACCTATTCACCATCGTAAGCTAACAAACAGGGAGTGGAAATGTATCGAGGATCGGTTTGAGAAGAAATTGAGTTGCTGGAAAGGAAAACTCATGTCATATGGAGGCCGATTGATTCTTATTAATTCCGTGCTCACGAGTATGCCGATGTTTCTATTATCCATCTTTGAAGTACCAGTTGGGGTTAGGAAAAGGTTGGACTTCTATCGATCTCGTTTCTTCTGGCAGAGTGACGAGCTTAAGAGAAAGTACCGACTCGCCAAATGGGATATCATCTCTCGACCAAAGGACCAGGGGGGCTTGGTATCGAGAATCTTTATGTCAACAACAGATGTCTTCTCAGTAAGTGGATTTACAAGCTGTCGGTTGAGACTTACGCGACTTGGGCAATGATGCTCCGTAGTAAGTATCTACATTCCAAGACTTTGTGCCAGGTGACAGTCAGACCGACTAACTCACCTTTTTGGAAGGGGCTTATGAGAGTCAAAGCTGCCTTCTTTCACAGGACAAAGTTTATTGTCGGTAATGGCACCACCACTCGATTCTGGGAGGATACCTAGCTTGGTGATACACCGTTGGCGCTCCAGTATCCGTCCCTTTATCGTATTGTTCAGCGTCGTGATTCTCTTGTTGCAACAATTATGCAATCCAGCCCCCTCAATATTCAGTTTCAGAGAGTGCTTACTGGTGACCGATGGGAAGCTTGGCTTCATTTGGTGAGTAGACTGATGGTGGTTCAGCTAGGTCATCATCCCGACCAGTTGTGTTGGAAACTTACTAGGTCTGGAAAGTTTACAGTCAAGTCGATGTATATCGATCTCATTAATTCTAGTATAATTTCTAGTTCTAAACATGTTTGGAAAGTCAAAGTTCCTTTGAAGATTAAAGTGTTTATGTGGTTTGTGCATAAACAAGTAATTCTAACAAAGGACAATTTGGTAAAACGCAACTGGACATGATCTACTAGGTGTAGTTTTGTGATCGGGATGAGACTATCAAGCACCTCTTCTTTGACTGCCCGTTGGCAAGAGTGTTGTGGCGTCCCGTGCAAATTGCCTTTAAAATTACTCCTCCGAATTCGGTCAGTACATTATTTGGAACGTGGCTTGCTGGGATAGAGTCCGAAACAGCTAGACACATTCGTGTAGGAGTTTGTGCGTTGTTATGGGCAATTTGGAACTGCCGAAATGATATGGTTTTTAACAGATCAACAACTATTCATTTTTTGCAGGTTTTATTCCGGGCTACCGCGTTGATCCGTATGTGGTCCTTACTCACTCCGACGGAGGCCAGGGAGCATTTGGTTACTGGATCTGTCCGGTGGGAGATGGTGGCGCGGGATATCTTCAACCGGTTTGGATGGCGGTCATGTAATAGGATAGGTGATTAGTTTACCTATCTTTTGTTATGCCAACCGGTTGTGGCTTTTGGGCCTTCTCTCTTTGGCATTGTGGCTCTGTGTGAGCTTGCCATTTTTTTCTTTCTTTGCAAGACATTAAGACCTTGTTTGAACCTTGTTGTATTCTAATAAATGTGGCCGTATGCATCGCTCTGATGTAGAGGCCGGGGAATCCCCCCTTTTCGAAAAAAATGCCTACGAGCTTTTCACATATTGTTCTTTACTTAGTTACTTTACCGTTGCCACTGTTACAATTACTACAAAACTGCTACTGTTACTTTTGCCACTGTTACCGTTACTTCCATACTACTTTTCTACTAAATACTTTGCTGTAGATACTAAGTTATCTAGGTGTGGTTGAATTGACAACTCAACTGCTAATACTTGAGAATATTCTTTGGCTCCCCTTGTGTCGAATCAATAAATTTGGGTTGAATACTCTACCCTTGAAAACGGTTGCGATCCCCTATACTTGCGGGTTATCAAGACTATTTTCTAGCATCGTTGCCGGGGAGCATAGCTCTATTCTTTGAGTCACTTGGGATTTATATCTGCTGATCACTATGAAGAACTTGAAAGATCAAAGAACTAAAATTTATCCCTCAACTACGAGGGGAGGTAAGGAACTACCATCTAGCTCTGCACTTGATTCTCCTTCCGTTATGAGTAAACTTGCAACACCTAAACCTGCTTCTGCTATTAATTCTGATATGTCGCATGTTATTGATGATGCCACTTATGCTATGCATGATACTTGTGATGAAACTACTTCTATGCTTGATCCTACTGTGCCATTAGGTGAATTTCTTGATGAACAACTTGCTAGGGCTAGGGAGAATGAAATTATTGAAACTGATAATATTGATGACAGTGATGATGAAGGTTCTCCCCCTAAATATGAATTGCCTGTTGTTCCTGAGGGTTATGTTATGGATGAAGAAACTGCCAGAGATTCTCTTGCTTGTAATGATAGACCAGATCTTAAGAAATTATTAGCTAGGCCAAAACAAAAGACTCTGAATGCTAGAATGAAACATGACCCTGCTTTTGCTACGTCACCTATCTTTGTTACTGATAAGGAATATGAATTCTCTGTTGATCCTGAGATAATTACTTTGGTTGAATCTGATCCTTTTTATGGCAATGAATCTGAAACTATAGTGGCACATCTTACTAAGTTAAATGATATAGCCACCCTGTTTACTAATAATGAGAAATCTCGCTACTATTATATCCTTAAAATATTTCCTTTCTCATTAAAGGGTGATGCTAAGACATGGTTTAATTCTTTTGATCCTAGTTGTGTGCGTAGTCCCCAGGATATGATTTACTATTTCTCTGCTAAATATTTCCCCACTCATAAGAAACAAGCTGCCTTGAGGGAGATATACAATTTTGTGCAAATCGAAGAAGAGAGTCTCCCACAAGCTTGGGGGAGGCTTCTCTGATTACCTAATGCTTTGCCTAATCATCCTCTTAAGAAAAATGAAATACTTGATATCTTTTATAATGGACTAACCAATGCTTCCAAGGACCACCTAGATAGTTGTGTTGGTTGTGTTTTCAGGGAAAGGATAGTCGACCAAGCTGAATTGCTATTGAATAATATGTTGGCCAATGAAAACAATTGGGCACCTCCTGAACCAACTCCTAAGCCAACTCCGAAGAAAAGATGTGTTCTATTTCTCAGTCCTGAAGATATGCAAGAGGCAAAGAAATCTATGAAGATAAAGGTATTAAAGCTGAAGATGTTAAAAATTTACCTCCTGTCGAAGAAATTCATGGCCTCAATATACCACCTAAAGAAATACAAGGTCTTGATAACCCGACATAGGTAGTGAAGGTAAACTCTCTTTATAGATATGATAAAATTGAAATCCCGTCTACTAAGTTTGCTAGCCAATTGTTAGATGAATTTGATGATTTTATGGATAAGCAAGGAAATTTCAATGATTATGTTAGTAGACAATTGAAAAATAATTCTTATATGATTGGACGCTTGAGTGATTATATGTCTAGAGTTAAGGGTGAACTTAAACTCACTAGTAAACATGTTTCTATGGTCATCACTCAAGCAGAACAAGTACTTAAGGCTCAGAATGAATTGCTTGATGAACTAAATAATAAACATGATTTTGCTGTTAGAGTGGCTACTAGAACTAGTAAAATGACTCAGGAACCTTCGTATCCTGAAGGCCACCCTAAGAGAATTGAGCAAGATTCTCAGAGGAATAATTTAGATGCCCCTAGTCCTTCTAAGAAGAAGAAAAAGAAAAATTATAGGACTTTGCATGCTTCTAGTGAACCTATTGTAGAAACACCTGAGAATCCTAATGATATTTCTATCTCTGATGCTGAAACACAATCTGGAGATGAACATGAACCTAATGATAATGCTAATAATGATGTTCATGTAGATGCTCAACCTAGCAATAACAACGATCTAGAAATTGAATCGGCTGTTGATCTTGATAACCCACAATCAAGGAATCAACGTTATGATAAGAGATACTTTGTTGCTAGGAAGCATGGTAGAGAAAAGAACCATGGGTACCCATGCCCTTTCCTCCTAAGCCATCCAAGAAAAAGGATGATGAGGACTTTGAGCGCTTTGCTGAAATGATTAGACCTATCTTCTTACGTATGCGCTTAACCGATATGCTTAAGATGAACCCTTATGCTAAATACATGAAAGATATCATAAAGAATAGAAGAAAAATACCTGAAGCCGAAATCTCCACCATGCTTTCCAACCATACCTTTAAGGGTGGAATACCTAAGAAACTTGGTGATCCCGGAGTACCTTTAAGGGTGGAATACCTAAGAAACTTGGTGATCCCGGAGTACCCACTATACCATGCCGGTGTCAGTGTTATACCTCTTTCGTTATACCGTAGACTTGAATTAAATAAGTTGAAACCTACTGAGATATGTTTGCAAATGGCTGATAAATCAACTGCTATACCTGTCGGTATTTGTGAGGACGTGCCTGTTGTTGTTGCGAATGTTACTATCTTAACAGACTTTGTCATTCTTGATATTCCTGAGGACGATAGTATGTTCATTATCCTTGGTAGACCCTTTTTAAATACTACAGGTGTTGTTATTGATTGCAACAAAGGCAATGTCACGTTTCATGTTAATGGTAATGAGCATACGGTACACTTTCCGAGGAAACAACCTCAAGTTCACAGTATAAATTCTATTGGGAAAATTCCATCAATAATTATTGGAGCTTTTGAATTTCCTCTTCCCACTGCAAAGAAAAAGTATGATATTCTTATTATTGGGGATGTTCATATCCCCGTTAAGGTAACCTATTGTCATTTCGAAATTTCTCTGGTTTCATGCGATTTAGAATGAGTTTGTTAACAAGACTTGATCAACCTTGTTAGTGGATTCCTTTTGATGAGCATGAGATGGATGAAGTTAGAGGGCACAACTCTCTGTTCCCTTCTTTTACTTTTTGTTACTTAGAATAAATATAGTAGAAATAGTATATTTTTCCTGTTTTCTGAATTATCTATGCAATAAAAAATATCCCGAAAATAAAAGTTCTACAAATGCCATGCCAATTTAATATGATTTTTCTGGAATATTTGAGAATATCTGGCACTGAGAACACAGCAGGGGGGAGCAAGCACCTGGCCACGAGGGTCCAGGGCGCGCCCTCCCCTACAGGGTGTACCCCCTGCCTCGTGGGCCCATGGTGGCTCCCCTCCACTTATTCCTGCACCCACACAATCCTTCTTTCTCCCAAAAAATCACTATCCAGCTCAAGCACGAGTTCTAGCTCGTTTTGCTGCCATTTTCGATCTCCTTCCTCAAAGCTCCATTCACAAAACTGCTTTAGGGGATTGTTCTTTGGTATGTGACTCCTCCAATGGTCCAATTAGTTTTTGTTCTAGTGCTTTATTCATTGCAAATTCTTGCTGCTTAGGTGACCCCGTTCTTGAGCTTGCATGTTAAATTTATGAGGTCCGAAGTAATTCTAATGCATGATAGAGGCTCTAGGCACTTGTGGGAGTAGTTGCTATCAATTATATTGAGTCTGGTTCACTTTTATTTTGAGTCATTAAAAATTTCAGAAATTTTGCAGAGGAAGAAATATGTCCAGGAAAATGTATCAAGGTGGTTCTTCAAGAAAGAAAGGACCCAGGCTCGCAATGCGTGAGCAAGATGATGAACCACCAAGGGTAGCTGACGTGCGGCCTTGTGAATGGCCGTCAGAGCAGTTTATGGTTGAAGCGGGCATCAAGGATGAATTTGATGCATATGTGCGTAATGCTGACCTTGAGGAATTCATGCAAGATAAGTGCCCTCAATACCAATATTTAACTGATTCATTTATGAGAAGGTTTAAATTTACATCCTCGTGCAATTCTCAAAGTGTCCTGTTTGATATTTATGATCAATCATATACCATGGACCTAGAAGATTTTACTACTGCTTGTAAACTCCCGTAGCGGGGAAGTGTTAATGAACGTCGTAAATCTAAATATAAAGACTTTCTTATTAGTATTACTGTGGAAGAATCTAGAGAAATAGCACAAGCTACCATAGGGAGCATTCATTTTCCTACTATACATTATTTTGCTCTTTCCGTTGGTAGATGCATTAACGGTAAAGATGAAGCATGTCACATGTGTGTTCCTGATCTTTGTGTTCTCAAGAGTGTTGTATTAGGTGATAAACAATACAACTTGGGGGCAATTGTTGCACGTAGGTTGCATCATAATGGTTTTGCTGGAGACTTGTTTGGAGGAATTTATGCGACCCGTGTGGCTAATTATCTTGATATACCTATACATGAAAATGATACGGAGTTGCTCCCCGCTTATTTAGATTATAATGCCATGGTTAGTCATCATTTTCTTGAGAGGAATGAACAATTCCTCCAGTATCGACTAATCTTTGACAGACGTCGTGTTGTCCATATTACTCTCCGTGCTCCAGCCCTTTTTGATTATCAGGCAAAAAGAAAATATGTTATCACCAGGGAGGAGGCAAACGAGTACGAGAGGAGGACGGAGGCAGCTCGCCGCCATGCTGCAGCGTAGGGAGGCAATGGTTGCTGCATCTCAGTACGACCCTAGTTACAACTTTGGATATCAGTCAGGCTACCCATGGCCATAGACCAACTTAGGCCAAAAGCCTAAGCTTCGGGGAGTACGTATTCCTCACCGACTTTACATTCATGTTCACACACTCATTTTAGTGTCGATGCTCATACTCTTTCATTGTACTATCCATGCTAGTTTAATTTATTTTCCTGCTTTCTTCTTGTGTGTTTGATAAACCTTAAGAAAAACCAAAAAATTAGTTAGTTTAATTTCCATGCCTATAGTAGTAATCTATACCTACTAATAAAGCAAGGTGCATTTCTCCGCTTTTTTCATCCGTTCACCAACGAAAAGATTTTTCTTTTACCCGAGGTGGTACTAAATTTTTGTGCTTTCATGTGCTAGAAAAGAAAATCGGCTTGTCCAGATTTCGTACCTGGGTTGGGCGTTGAAGCCCAGTGCAGCAAGGCCACTTATTTTCCTACGCACGCAGCTGGCTGAACCCTATTTACCGCACAGAGCGTCAAATACCCAAAGAATCGCACAGGTCGCCCAACACTGGGCCGGCCCATTTTCATTTTATCTTGTATTCTGTCTTTTTCTCTTTCTTTCTCTTTTTCTTTCCTAATTATTTTTACGTTTTACCCTTCCAAGTTTAATTTAGTTTTTTTCTAATAAATTCGAAATTTTCAAAAAAAAACTCAGTATTTCAATTTTTGGTTCAAGTTTTCGACCACTTTTCCAAATTCTAAAAAAAATTGTTTTAAAACGATTCAGAACTTTGTTTTTTTTCATCTGACATTTTTTCAAAATAAAAAAAGTTTCCAATTTTTCAAAAGAAAATATATTTTTTCTGCAATTATTCACAATTTCCAATGTTTATTTTTGCATTTCAAAAAATGTTTCAATTTTGAAAATGTTGTTTTGAAATGTTTACCAAATTAAAATAATTTTCTTAATGGAATAAACAGTTTCAAAAAAATTATGAATGTACAAACATGTTACAATTTTTAAAAATTGTTAACTAATTCAAAGAATGTTCCTACGAATAAAGCAAGGTGCGTTTCTCCGCTTTTTTCATCCGTTCACCAACGAAAAGATTTTTCTTTTACCCGCGGTGGTACTAAATTTTTGTGCTTTCATGTGCTAGACAAGAAAATCGGGTTGTCCAGATTTCGTACCTGGGCCGGGCGTTGAGGCCCAGTGCAGAAAGGCCACTTATTTTCCTACGCACGGAGCTGGCTGAACCCTATTTACCACACAGGGCGTCAAATACCCAAAGAATCGCACAGGTCGCCCAACACTGGGCCGGCCCATTTTCATTTTATCTTGTATTCTGTCTTTTCCTCTTTCTTTCTCTTTTTCTTTCCTAATTATTTTTACGTTTTACCCTTCCAAGTTTAATTTAGTTTTTTTCTAATAAATTCGAAATTTTCAAAAAAAACTCAGTATTTCAATTTTTGGTTCAAGTTTTCGACCACTTTTCCAAATTCTAAAAACAATTGTTTTAAAACGATTCAGAACTTTGTTTTTTTTCATCTGAAATTTTTTCAAAATAAAAAAAGTTTCCAATTTTTCAAAAGAAAATATATTTTTTCTGCAATTATTCACAATTTCCAATGTTTATTTTTGCATTTTAAAAAATGTTTCAATTTTGAAAATGTTGTTTTGAAATGTTTACCAAATTAAAATAATTTTCTTAATGGAATAAACAGTTTCAAAAAAATTATGAATGTACAAAACATGTTACAATTTTTAAAAGTTGTGAACTAATTCAAAGAATGTTCCTACGAATAAAGCAAGGTGCGTTTCTCCGCTTTTTTCATCCGTTCACCAACAAAAAGATTTTTCTTTTACCCGAGGTGGTACTAAATTTTTGTGCTTTCATGTGCTAGACAAGAAAATCGGGTTGTCCAGATTTCGTACCTGGGCCGGGCGTTGAGGCCCAGTGCAGAAAGGCCACTTATTTTCCTACGCACGGAGCTGGCTGAACCCTATTTACCACACAGGGCGTCAAATACCCAAAGATTCGCACAGGTCGCCCAACACTGGGCCGGTCCATTTTCATTTTATCATGTATTCTGTCTTTTTCTCTTTCTTTCTCTTTTTCTTTCCTAATTATTTTTACGTTTTACCCTTCCAAGTTTAATTTAGTTTTTTCCAAATAAATTCGAATTTTTCAAAAAAAAAGTCAGAATTTCAATTTTTGGTTCAAGTTTTCGACCACTTTTCCAAAGTCTAAAAAACAATTGTTTTAAAACGATTCAGAACTTTGTTTTTTTTTCATCTGAAATTTGTTCAAAATAAAAAAAGTTTCCAATTTTTCAAAAAATATATATTTTTTCTGCAATTATTCACAATTTCCAATGTTTCTTTTTGCATTTTAAAAAATGTTTCAATTATGAAAATGTTGTTTTGAAATGTTTACCAAATTAAAATAATTTTCTTAATGGAATAAACAGTTTCAAAAAAATTATGAATGTACAAAACATGTTACAATTTTTAAAAATTGTTAATTAATTCAAAAAATGTGCAGGTTATTATGAAAAGGTTCATGTTTTCAGAATTGTTTTGTGCATTTGAAGAAATATTATAATTTAAACAAATTCTCATGTCTTTTGGAAATATTCAGAATTTTCAAAAAACTATTTGAAATTTCAGAAAATGTTCATGTTTCAAAGAATATACGCAAATTCATTCTTATTTTCTATGATAAGTTTGAAAAAAATATATCTTTCAAACCTGATGCTGCATTAAGATCTTAAATATCCGCGCTTACCATTGGTCAATAGAACGTGTTTGTTCAAAAAGAAAAACGGGTTGTACAGATTTCGTACCTGTGACGCGCGTTGAGGTCCAGTGCTGCAAGGCGCACACAGCTGGCGCATCCTATTTACCGCACAGAGCGTCAAATACCAAAAGTTTCGCACAGGTCGCCCAATACTGGGCTGGCCCATTTTTGTTTTATCATGCATTTTGTCTTTTTCCTCTTATTTTCTCTTTTTTTCCTAATTATTTTTACGTTTTACCCTTCCAAGTTTAATTTCGTTTTTTCTTTTCTAATACATTCGAAATTTTCAAAAAGTCTCAGAATTTCATTTTTTGGTTCAAGTTTTCGATAAATATTCCAAATTCTAAAAAACAAAATTATTTTAAGAAAGTTCAAAAATAAAATAAAAGTTCCCAAGTTTTCAAAAAATGTTTATATTTTCCACAATTATATTCACAATTTCCAGTGTTTCTTTCTGCATTTAGAAAAATGTTTCAAATTTGAAAAAAAATTTTTGGTGAAATGGTTCCGAAATTAAAATAATTTTCTTAATTGAAAAAACATTTTCAAAAAAATTCTGAATGTTCAAAACATGTGACCATTTAAAAAAATTGCTCACTAATTCAAAAAATGTTCAGTTTATTATAAAAGGTTCATGTTTTAAGAATTGTTTTGTGAATTTAAGGAAATATATTCAAATTTAAAATTTTGCTCATGTCTTTTGGAAATATTTCGAATTTTCAAAAACTGTTTGAAATTTCAAAAAATGTTCATGTTTCAAAGAATATACACAAATTCATTCTTATTTTTTATGATAGGTTTGAAAAAGATTAAAATATGTTTCAAATCTGATGCTGCATTATGTTCTTACATATCCGCGCTTGCCATTGGTCAATAGAACGTGTTTGTTCAACTAGCTAGCAGCATGTCATCGAGTCTTTGATTTATGCGTTGCAATTAGTTATACATTTGGTTACGTCGTGATAGGAGACACCGACCAACCCCACCACTATCAAAATCTTGTCGCCCAAACATGACCCACGAGAAGATCGCCGCTCCTAGCTCTGTCGGCCACCACTAGGGAGACTATTTTTGGAGGACACATCATTTATCTCCCGTTGCTTCTCATAATAAATATCTTCCGTTGCAACGCACGAGCATATGCGCTAGTAATTAAAAGAAAAACTCAAAAAGATCTCTCGTTCTTCTTTTTGCTTATTGGGAGCTTTCCCGTGTAAATAGTTTTATTTCTTCTTTTTTCCTTTGGGGGTGAAGAGGAGAAGACCATAATGAAAATGTCTAAGTGGCTCTCATATGCATAATTGATTTACTTTAACCAAGAGCCCATATTACTTTGTCTTCTCTCTTGAAATGAATGCTTGCAGATTCCAGCTTAGTCTAATGCACATGCACTATTATTATTATCCACACCGTTTGATCGTGTAAGTGAAAGGCAATGATGATGATATATGATGAAATGATTGGGACGAGAGGAGCTGGTATGAACTCGACCTCTCTTGTTTTTGTAAATATGATTAGCTAATCGTTCCTAATTCAGCCTATTATGAATAAATATGTTTGCAATGACAATTAGAGATTATAGTTGCTTATGCAATGCTTAATTAGCTAGGAGCTTATAATGGTTTACCTTGCGTGCTAACATGCTATTAAAATGGTTGTGATGTGGTATGATAGGGTGGTATCCTCCTTTGAATGAATTGAGTGACTCAACTTGGCATATGTTCACGCATGTAGTTGAAACAAAATCAACATAGCCTTCACGATATTTATGTTCATGGTGGATTATATCCTACTCATGCTTGCACTCAGTGTCTATTAATTTTAATGCATGTTCATGACTGTTGTCGCACTCTTAGTTGGTCACTTCCCAATCTCTTTCTAGCCTTCACCTGTACTAAGCGAGAATACTGCTTGTGCATCCAAACTCCATAAACCCCAAAGTTATTCCATATGAGTCCACTATACCTGCCTATATGCGGTATTTACCTGACGTTCCAAGTAAATTTGTATGTGTAAAACTCTAAACCTTCAAATGAAATTCTGTTTTGTATGCTCGAACAGCTCATGTATCAACTAGGGTTGTCTGTATCTTCCATGTTAAGCGGGTTATTCTCAAGAGGAGTGGACTCCGCTCCTCATTCACGAGAAAATGGCTGGTCACCGGGATGCCCAGTCCCATGCTTAAATCAAATCAAAATAATTAAATAAAACTCCCCCAGGATTGTTGTTAGTTGGAGGCACCCGTTGTTTCGGGCAAGCCATGGATTGATGCTTGTTGGTGGAGGGGGAGTATAAACTTTACCATTCTATTCGGGAACCGCCTATAATGTGTGTAGCATGGAAGATATCGAGATCTCTCAGTTGTTATGTTGACAATGAAAGTATACCGCCTAAAATATTATTATCTCTGTTTTAGAAATCGAGCTCTGGCACCTCTACAAATCCCTGCTTCCCTCTGCAAAGGGCCTATCTATTTACTTTTATGTTGAGTCATCGCCCTCTATTAAAAAGCACCCGCTGGAGAGCACCGCTGTCATTTGCACGCATTCCTATTAGTTTATATTGGGTATGACTATGAGTGGATCTCTTTTACCATGAATTACAATGTTTAGTCAGTCCTTGATCTTTAAAGGTGCTCTGCATTTATGTTTTGCGGTCTCAGAAAGGGCTAGCGAGATACCTTCTTGTTATATCATATTATGATTGTTTTGAGAAAGTGTTGTCATCCGAGTTTTATTATTATTGCTCGCTAGTTGATTATGCCATTGATATGAGTAAAAATGAGACCTAAGTGTTATTGTGAATATGGTTAGTTCATAATATTTGTTGAAAACTTGCATGCTAGCTTTACATATTTACAACAACAAGAGCAAACAGAGTTTGTAAAAGTTTTTCTTTATCACTTTCAGTTTATCAACTGAATTGGTTGAAGACAAGCAAAGGTTTAAGCTTGGGGGAGTTGATACATCTCCATCGTATTTACGTTTCCAAACACTTTTGCCCTTGGTTTGGACTCTAACTTGCATGCACTACAAAAAAATACACTTCCGTGATGATACGTGTTTGTCACAGTAGGCCGCGTTTTTTGTCATGCATGTACATCCATGACGATTTTATGACAGAATCAAGATAGTCATACATGTGCTGTCGTAGAAGTGTTCCATGACATTACCAAAATTATCATCATGGAAGTGTCCACTTCCATGACGATAAATCTTGCGTCACAGAACTGCTTTCGTCAAGGGTGACCGACACGTGGCATCCACCGTAATGGAGCGCCGTTAAGCTATCGGGTCGGGTTTTGGATCCGATAACCCATTAACAGCCCCGACCAATGGGGATTTTCCACGTGTAAAATCATCATTGGCTGGAGGAGACACGTGTCAGGTCCGCGTTGGCACAGGTGTCACTCATCCAATGGGCGAGACGCGCCTAAGATATGTTGACACGTGGACCGGCCCATCAAGTTTAAATGGGCCAGCCCAACTAAAGGCCCACAAGATTTTGCGGACCATAATGGGCCGACCCAGCTAAAGGCCCATGAGATTTTGCGGACCATAATGGGCTGGCCCAGCTAAAGGCCCACAAGATTTTGCAGGCCATAATGGGCCGGCCCAGGTAAAGGCCCACAAGATTTTTGTGTGCCATAATGGGCCGGCCCAGGTAAAGGCCCACAAGATTCTTGCCGATCATAATGGGTCGGCCCTGCTAAAGGCCCACGAGATTTCACCAACATTAATGGGCCGGCCCAGCTGTAGGCCCACAAGATTTTGAGGACCCAAGTAGGCCGGACCATTAACTGGTTGCTATGTTTCGGGCCAAATGCCGGCCCATATTTGATCCGGTCCATTAATGGCCTGCCGCGTTCCGGGCCTAATAATGGCCTATATGAGATCCGACCCGTTAAAAGCCTACCACGTTCTGGGCCAAATTACGGCCCAGATCAGGTCCGGCCCTTTAAGAGGCTTTGGGCTAAATTAAGCCCGTGATTTGATTTGCACAATCATGGGTCGGGGTCCATTTCGGGTTGCTGCCGGCCCGTGAGCTGTTCGGCACGTTTCAGGCCCAACCTACTTCTCAGCCTGTTAAAAGCCCATTGAGTTTTCTTGCGAAAAGAGGGCCAGGGTTTACTCGTCCTATTAAAGGCCCTTATCTATTAGTGGGCTAGTTTTCCGTTTAACGGACCAAGATGAAGGGGCCCATGATGCGGATCATACATCGTGATTGCATGACGGCCCGATTATGTACCGTAATTTTACGGTTTGGCCGGTTTACTGCGAAGACAGTATATATATACAGTAAAATAACTGCAACATTGTGAATAAGAAAAAACCTAGACTATACAATAAAGAAATTACGGCATATTACATCCACTGGACATCAAAGTTCGCCACTAAGATAATAAAGCACAAGCAGACAACATATTACATACACTGGGCATCAAAGATCACCTCCAGTGCAAATAAACACGCCGACAAAATAATATACAAAACCGACAGCAGTTCAATAGAGTTCATGAAAGGTTAGCCCTGCTGGGGAGCTGCAGCGCAAGCAGCTGAGCAAGATGATGAGACTGCGCTTGTTCAACACTTATATCTTCCTCACTCTGAAAGATAAACAAGCAGACAGATCATAGGTTTTGCACATAAAAGTATCAGTCCTGACAATTCATCACATTTCTTACTGACGAATAAAGTGACACAGTTTAAAATTGCATTAACACAATATGGTATTGTTCAGGTCAAGCCGTGGCAGGAAATGACATTGTGAAGGAGTTGGCAGCTTCACAACACCACTGGATTACAGATCAAGAACTCATAAGTATCAATGGTTAGTGTGCTGTCAATTTATCCCATTTCAGAATGGCAAATAAAGAGACGGTTTAAATAATAGTAGAATGATATGACATTGTTCATAGTTAAGACATTGCAGAATATGACATTGTGCTATAGTGGGTAGGTTCACCACACTACTGGATTACGGATGAAGAATAGAAGCATACATGCAGTGCAAAAGAAGATCACTTGCTCTGTATAGTTTAATTTACATGGTATGAAGAAGGAACTTGGTTGTACAACTGAAAACTTAAATTGAGAAGGACAAACTTTTTTTTATGAACTACATAATAAACTTTAAACATGCAATTTGATGCAAACACCAAAAATAAACAGCTGTTGCAGTCATGCCTAACAAAATATACACAACAAAGTTTGAAGGCTTGAGAAAGACAAACTTACATTACTGGTGAAGACATGCTCTATAAAGCCCTTGTCCATGTTGATGGGGGGGGGGGGGGGGCAATTCAGGAAGTTTACCACAGAATCTTCTTCGTAAGCATTGCCTTTATTCTACATTTTGTTAAGAGTAAATATAGATGTGATAATATACAAAAAAATGGAGAATATTTAAGATAAGATGAAGAGTGATGCTACATAACCAAGTAGCTATAAATGTATGTGCAGCGATACAGGCAAAAGGCACAGCCAACAGCAATGCACAGCTAAACTTCTTCAGTACCAACCTTATGGTAAGAGTAAATATAGATCTGATGTGTAGAAAATGGAGGGCAATGGAAAATAAGTTGCAGAGTGATGGTACATGAACAACTACCTGTCAATATAAGTACACTGATAAAGGACATCATTTACTTACAAGAACAATGCAGAGCTAAAAAATTCATTGGCATTGGATATATTCTACACTAATGTAACCATTCATACAGATCAGATAATTTGGAGCGAACAATTGATAAGCAAGCTATCATGCATACTGCTGTCACATAATGAACCAGGTATGTATGCAAGTACAGTGATACAGGACAACAGGTACTAACAAGAGCAAAGCAACGGGCAGCATATTTGCGATATCTTGTCGTTCTTTTCAAACCGGAATTCTTCTTCGAGCAGATTTCCTGCAAAAAAGATCCATTAGGCACATGTGGAAAAGTAGAAGTTCAAATTGTCATGTGATTTCATAGACAGTACCTCATCCTAGGAACGGGACCAGTGCATAACAATGTTTTTCCATTCAATGTCTTCTAAATTTAGCACAGGAGACTTCACCGGAAATTCATTTATAGACTTGCCATCAAAGTGTGATTTCCTCAAGTAACACTGATACTGCTGCAATGCTTCCTTGAAAATCACAAGCAAGCTTTGCTCGTCATGACTATCCAGATTGACCCTCTCCTAGTTACAAAAATGTAATGTAAATTATTGATGTGTTCAATCAGCAGAAAACAGGAAAATAATAACCATGAATAATAGCACTTACACGTAAGTTAGACAGGAAGATGTGAAAATGGTGTTTGTCTTCACTATAATCTTCCCATGATGGGAATATATGCACGTAGTCCCTAACAACATTGAAAGCATTGTCTTTTAAACTGGGAATAAATGGAATGGGGTTCCAATCTGCAGGAATTGGCCGTCTCTACAGTTGGGATAGGTCTTCGGCCGGTGGACTTGTTGTACTTTTTGCTGGAGTGGGATTTTTCTGTGGTACGACTGGTGCTATGGCAAATGAAATTGGTATACCTTTTGCTGGAGTGCATGTCCTATGTGGTGGGGCTAGTGGTGTGGACAGTGAAGTATGGGTAGAGTCTGCTGGAGTCGGTCCTACGTTTTGTATCACTGGTTGTATATCCAATATAAGTGGGGTGCTGTCTGATTTCTCCGGCACCACCATGTTTTTCAAGGACTTTGCTGGCGCTCCTTCAGGTTCGGCAATCACCCTCTTCCTTTTTGATGTCTGATGCACAAGAACAACATTTGAGTGGAAAAACATGGTATGATGACAGATGGAATATGTATTGATAATGGATGAGCATGGCATCTCTAGTTATATGATGAGTAAAGTAAGCAGATGGCGGTGCAACAAAGTAGAAGAAATGCAAGACAACATATGCAAGATACGCACAATCAATAAAACCTTGCCAAATTAGAATAGGCACCTTGATGGTTGAACAGGACATGCCATTTGCCTTTGACTCCTCGAGGTTAGAATAGTCATTAGGATGATATTCTGAACAAGAATCAATAGGTGGGGAGCGTATGAGTTTCATTGCATCCGGAATGGCACTCAATGCCTTGGTGCCAATTTTGTAAGTCATTGCAGTGCTTAGCTTCAAGAGTGGACTGCTGATAGTGCGACACAAAGCAGCTACACAGATCATAGTGTAGATATAACGGGGAAAACCGTAAGCATCAGAGTAAAATCAGCAAAGTGGAACTTGCTGGAATATATGTGCTAGTACTGCCGGTACGGCTAGAAAGGCTTCGGATACCAGTTCTCTTCAACTGAAGGTGCAGTACTGTTAATATCAGTGTAACTCTCAAAGGCGACACAGCTCCCCGCATTTCCTTGCTATTCTTATAGGATTCAAGTGGGCAGGTCACTACAAATCCTATTCCTATGTTTACAAAATCCTACAAATCAAAGAGGCTCAAAGTGTCCATCACAGCCGACCCTATAGACCTCTACACTGCAAATATCCCTACTCATCTTCAGTACAATGAACATACTGTACTACTATCATACTCCTTCCGTTCCAAAATATAGCTCTTGGTAGAGATTTCCACTATGGATCACATACAGATGTATACAGATACATTTTAGAGTGTAGATTCACTCATTTTGCTCCATATGTAGTCCATGGTGGAATCTATACAAAGACTTGTATTTAGGAACGGAGAGAGTGCATATTAAAGAAGAACGGAAGAAGAACATGGTAAAGAAGAGCAAGCAGATTTTGGATAATAAAATGTTGGTTGCGCAGTGCCCACACATGATGAACCAAAGCGCATTAAGAACGCAACTCCCAGCTGTCTCTCAACCATTTCAGGCAGTTGGATGAAGATCCTACGTCTCCTAACCCTTCTTCTTCCTTGTCTCTGATTCTTCCCATACAGAACACCGCACGGGCCGCCGGCCGGGCCACCGGCCTCCACCGCCAGTGTTCCTCCGCCACCCCCACCCCTCACCCGTGTCGAGTTTTCTTCGTTCGGCAAGGCCCCACAACCACCCGAGCCCCTTCGTTCGCACCGGCCAACTCCGGCGAGCTCTGTAAAATCGAATGACCCAATTTTGAAATTTAGTCTACTATGATTTAACTAGTGTGGAATATAAAAGGGGAAACCATAAGCATTGGGAGTGTAGTGTTGAGCGTGCCATGGCGGATTTGAAGGTGCAAACTGGACAAAGGCAACTTTGCAACCAAGACAAGAAATCAGAGTAAAGCAGTGGCGATCTATTTTCTTGCTGCAATAAATAAGTTCAGCAGATATGGAAGAGTACCGCCTCTGGTGCGGCGCCGTGTATGCATCTGCTGAGAATTTGACGGTGCTGCGATAGCGATGGCTGTCGGTGGTGATGGTTTCCTAGACTAGGGGGTACTCACCACGTCGTCTCCCGATCAGTTAGATTGGGCCGAGGACCCCCATGCCCGTATACTCATGGTCCAGTTCAAATAGTTGCCGCATATAAGGAAGATTCCACAAGACTTGGTGATCAAGACAAGGACTCCTCCCCACCGGCATATTCGGCTAGGACTCTTGTTATCCTAGGCCTCTGGTACATTATATAAACCGAGGCCAGGCTAGTCGATAGATCATTATGACATTACTCATCATACCTCTAGGGTTTAGACCACAACATATGACCTCGGGGTAGATCAACTCTTGTAACCCCTATACTCATTAAAGTCAATCAAGCAGCATGTAGGGTATTATCTCATCAAGAGAGCCCGAAGCTGGGTAAAATCCCGTGTTCATGTTACCATTGATCCTAAGACCCACAGCTTGGGACCCCCTACCCGAGATCCGCCGGTTTTGACACTGAAGTTGGTGCTTTCATTGAGAGTTCCATTGTGTAATCGGCGAAAGGATCAATGGCTCGACTGTAGGTCAACTCCAACATCGGTTTCTTCGTCACTGACTGTTCACCTTGGCTTGACCAAGGACTGCGCCCTACCTCCGATCGTCATGTTCGGATGAGGGCCTTCATCAAGATCAACTCCGATCTCTATCAAGATCATGGAGGAGTCATCCATGGAGCTCGGGGGCTCAACATCAACATTGCCCTCGGGCGACCGTGCTGTTTTTCTGGACAGCAAACTCGTATCCGCCGCCACCGCCTCCTCGAGTGTCGCCTAAATGATTTCTTCAGTGGAATTATGCGGAATTAAGTCTACAGCAACCCTGCAAAAATTTTATCGAGTTCCGATGGAGGAATCTCCGGCAATCTCAGATGTACCGGAGCCCTGTTGAATCTGGACGAGAATCTGGACGAGTTTGGAGCGGGGTGTCCAGCATCTAGCTCGGATGTCCTTTGGAAGATCCAACCGTTGATCGGCTGCGGAATTCCCACACCTACCACCTGCCAAAAATTCAGCTCGATCCGACTTTCCAAACTCCGGGAACCTTCCGATTAGTGCATCACTTTTCGGATCTGTTTTCTGCGCGAGAATGAATCCGACCCAAGTTCATCTTCTTTACGAACGGGATTTCGGACATCCTTTTTGAAGGATGTTTTCGTATGGGGTATTGTGTTTTATTCTCAAACACATCCCACTAGTATTAAAAGTATTCTTACAATACAAACTTCACCGTCGCGCTGGTGTCAAACCAGCTCGACAACATCACTCGACGGCGGCCGACCTGTGTTAGACACGTTGTCGCTTTGTCGAGCCGAGCTCAACTTCTTCTGATCATCATCTCGGCCATCCGAACAAAGTTCGGCATCGCGAAGGATAAATCGTCACCAACATCGCCGCCCCATGGATTACACGGAGCGAGCACACTGGCATCGCCGCTCGGTCACTTCATCAAGCCAGCATTGACCGCGTCACAAGTTACGACCTGCCTCGGCATAGCCGCACTATAGCTTCTTCAAGCCGATGTCCATCACGCCGAACTACTTCAACACCTCGGCTGACACGGCAGCTGCAACATCTCCTTATCGACCTGCTCCGTCACCTCGGCTAGACCGAGGACTTCGCCATCTCTTCATCAACTTACTTCGGAGACTTCGGCGTCACCAGCCGACCAGCTTCATCACATTAGCTGGACCACGAGCTTCGCCGTGGCGAGCCAACCTTTGCCAGGATCGCCATTCCATCGCTTCATCACCCATCAGGCAATGGGTGTGCGGATCGAGTCCCAATTTTGGGAGTAACCTTTCTTCGGACCGCCACAACAAATAAACCAGGTGCTATTAATCCTAGCAATTTTTGCTCGTTTGGGTTCATTTTTCCCAAGGAATTATTACTCTGCTTTGTTCCATCATCTGTACACATGTCTATCAAATGGTGGCCGCATTAGCGATGATTGCATGGTGGTTCGATCAGTTTTCGTGCATAGTTCGGCGAACGCCGTATCCGGAACTCGGACCGACCTGTGAATTCGGGCTTTGTCACGCCTTCACTGCATCACGCCGACACCCTGCATCGACATTGACCTCGACGCTCAGGCCACATCTCTTTCATTATTTCCTTCACTTGTATTAAATAAGTAGAAGATTTTCTTAATATACATTATTATCTTTATTTGTCATTACCTTTGGTTTGCGCTATTTTATCTGTGCGGCCAATTGACTCAGACTGAGCTGCGTTGTCGCCTCCTTCGACCGAATTGTGTTGTCGCCTTGGCGCGCCGACCTGCTCCATTACTGCGGCTGGGGGCTTCATCTTCTCGGGGTGCCGAACTCTCTGCTCGGCCACCTTGGGACCAGCCTGGAGGCTGGAACCTTGTCCCGCATCAAGTTCGGACCGCGTAATCAATGCCAAACATATCAACCAGCTAAGTTGCTTTCATACTCAAAAACTTTCAGTCTTAAATTTTGTTCGGTTTGAACAAGCATTATACCTTTCGGCACAAAGTTGTTTGTGACAAAGTTCCTTGTCAAAACTTTGTTTGTGACGCACATATTCAAATACCCCGTTTATTTGGGGGGCTCCCTTGATGGAGCTTTTCCTCTTGCATATGATTATACTTGTATGGCTTCGTTCCTTGTTCATGTATTACGCCACAATATGCACCATGTTGACTTAAGCGATTTGCAAGTTGGGTTGCCTGGCTCCTGTGCTTACCCCTACGTTCCCGATTGTTCGGCTAGGGAGTAAAGGGAGCACCTCTACGATTGTCATGATCGGTTCATCCGAGCCGGACCTTAGACTGGGTGAAGCCGAAAGCTAGCACTCTTACTGTTTTCAACAATGGTCGGCACACAATGAAACTCATGAGTACAAAAAAATCTATTGCACAAGTCTCATAATAATAATGAGCAACCGAAGAAAGGTATCGGTGGGGGTACTATTTTCTTCAAAGATGCTTCTTACACTTTGTCAGTAATATAGCATAAGTTCTCTGAGCGCGCTTTGTCTATTACAGCCTTATGGCCTGATTGCCTGGTTATCGGAAACACCGTCGATATTCTCGGCAGGGGGAGTACAAAACACTTTTCGGTCCTTGACCGAAGAGGGAGAAGCAGACGATCGGTTAAGACACGTATAAAGTTTGGGTGGACACAGATATGATATAAGTACTTCGGTACATACAATCATTATACATAAAATTCTTTTACCCAAGTAACTTGGGGGCTCTTAAATTTATGTGAGCTGTTGTATAATAAGTGTTCTTCTTCCTATTCGTTGCAAAGTCCTTTTTTTCTATCACTCCTTTTTTCGACGCGAGTGTGTGGTCAATAGCCGGATTTCCCTCTCAAAGTCGCTAAAGTTTGCTAAACTGGCCTAGCAAGAAGTACTCCGCCTTCGGGATAGGAGGTTGAAGCCGTAGGCTGACCCGCTTGGAGTCTTGAGATAGGATGTGTCATGTTAAAGCACGACAAAAGCACATTTTTTCTCTAAGACCAATTTTCTGATTGGCACCGAACAATTAATCTAGTTCGGTCGTCAAGTTTTTACTGACATTTTTTAATTTTCCAATCCTATGGCACTTTTCAACTATTTGTATTTTTTCCACATGAGTCTCGCAGTGCAACGTTGAACACCTTTAGAGATTCGGCTAAATTCTCGGATATTGCTACATATGCATCGGTTTCAAATTGTGTCTTCGACCAATAGTTGGGTTGCCCAGCTCCTGTGCTTGCCTCCTACATTCTGCTTTATTCGGCTAGGTGTGCAAAGGGAGAACCACTGCGATTGTGCTTCCAGCTCGCATGGTTAAGCACCTTAGTGGAGAAAGCGAAAACTGACTGTCACAATAAGCGTAAACTGGTCAGCGATCCGATGACTGTATTAAATGACAGTCCATTCATAACATTGGCCGAAGTGTTTACGGCTTGACCTCGGCTGTCGCCAAACACTAAGCGGGGGGATACTTGCTGGCCTTCCAACTTTAAGCTCCTATGACTAGGTGAAAGTTATAAAGCCCGCATATCTGATTGCCTCGTTTCCGCCAACACAACCGCCTTCGGGCACCGAGACGTCGGCTAAGGGTTGTTTGGTTATTTCGGAAACACCTTGCATAGCATCTACCAGGGGGTAGAAGCCGACGATGGGCCACTTTCAGATTATAAACAGTCGCAACGGAAGTGAAAATTTGGGTTCATCTAGACCACAGATTTTGGAAGCTTTCCCCAAACTAAATCCTTAGTATTTTCCTCCCACATTGATCAGAGCTGAGGTTTCATGATCATGCTTAGCATGACAACCCAAAGAAAGGAACCGATAGCAGGACTATTTACTTTGGACGATGTTTCTTATGTTAAAACAATAATATAACATGTCTCTCTGCGTACTTTTGTTTATAAAACCGTATGGACGTATTGCCTTGTTTGCCGTAAATCTTTGCCCTCATAAAGGCTTTATAAAGTGGGACAAACACTCCCCGGCTACTGGCCGAGGAGGTTGAAGACGATGGCCGGCCAACAAAGTTTTGTACAATGCGGATCCGAGCATTGATGATGTAAAGTACTTGGATACATATAATCTACACATAATTTGTGATTTTACTTTGGATATCGATCCTTAATTCGGCCACCCGTGCCCACATTAAGGCTCGGGGGCTACTGGGCTTCGTTCTTATTATTTACAAATATTAAAGGGGTACATCGATCCCCTGATCTGGTGTCGCCACCCGACCAGTGTCTCGGGGGCTACTGCATTGCTTGTCCAATGCAGAAAATTTAAAGTGCAATGTAGTTTTCGAGGAGATTATTATCCTCAGGTTGGTCGGCCGCACCCAATCTGAGTCTCGAGGACTTTGTACACCGCGTTTCTATTCCTATGTATGCTGCCGAGCTAGGAGTTGATCCTCAAGCTGATTTCGCGCATCGACCTGAGTGTCAGGGGCAACTAGGATCAGCGGTTTCATGTTTTCCTTCAGGTGCATCTCGGGTTTTAGACCGACGCACACACCTTGAGGGTTACTAGCTATATATATCGGCAGAGAATAAATTGCACCAATCAAAAAATCATCCCACAGTCAGGGGTGGTGCACCACCTCGGAAGCAGTCTGGCATTAAGCTCGGGCGCCAGTGGCTGGCTCCATAGACGGCATTTCCGGTATTAAGGTCGGCTAAACTCCTTCAACTTTTTGAACCCAGATGATTTATGACATCTCGGATATAGTCCGGCGTTGGAGCTCAGATACAGTCCGGCATTAGAGCTTGGATACATTCTGGCGTTGGAGCTCGGAAGCAGCCCGGCGTTGGTGCTTGGCTGCAAAAGATACCTCGAATGCAATCCAGCGTTGGAGCTCGGACGCAAGAGGACACTACCGCCCGGGAATAACTTCAAACCTGAGGTGTGGCATAATAATAACAAGGCATTGATAAAGGCCAAAAAGTTAAAGGGGCTCCTCGGATACCTGACATATAAACTCTTCGGATTTACTTTGCGATCCTCAAGATCGAAGATGAGAAGATTTGTTGAACCAATTTTCAAGACCGACGGCCGAAGATGAAGAACAGTTCGGAATAATCGAGGAGCATCCCCAACTTGAAGACCGGTTCAGGGGGCTACTGACGGTGTCCTGGACTAGGGGGTACTCACCACGTCGTCTCCCGATCAGTTAGATTGGGCCGAGGACCCCCATAGCCGTATACGGATGGGCTAGTTCGGACAGTTGCCGCATACAAGGAAGATTCCACAAGACTTGGTGATCAAGACAAGGACTCCTCCCCACCAGCGTATTCGGCTAGGACTCTTGTTATCCTAGGCCTCTGGTACATTATATAAACCGAGGCCAGGCTAGTGGATAGATCATTATGACATTACTCATCATACCTCTAGGGTTTAGACCACAACATATGATCTCGGGGTAGATAAACTCTTGTAACCCCTATACTCATTAAAGTCAATCAAGCAGCATGTAGAGTATTATCTCATCAAGAGAGCCCGAAGCTGGGTAAAATCCCGTGTTCATGTTACCATTGATCCTAAGACCCACAGCTTGGGACCCCCTACCCGAGATCCGCCAGTTTTGACACCGATAGGCAGTGTGGAAGCAGATCTAGGAGGGTAGATGGTGGCAGCGGGGCGCTGTGGATGAGACGGTCGTAGGAGCGGCGCCGGCAAGGTGTACGACGGCAGGGATGAAGAGAGAGGACGGGATGCAAGGATCCCGGTCCGAAGCCGTGGATGAGAGAGGTCGATCTCTTGTAATGGACATCAGCGTCGGTGTATTAGCTCCGGCATGGTAGAGGAGGACGGAGGTGGATGGGGCGGCGGACATCGGCGGACGGAGGAGGCTGGGGTGGAGCGGGTGTTTTGGTGCCCACGGAGTACGAATGGGGAAAAGGGAGGTAGAGAGGAAGGGGGGAACCATGTATTCAGGGCGCGCTTGTATCAAATGCGAGGAAATTTACAAACTTAGCCCCCGTTTCAAATTTCCTACTACATCACAGCAATATTATTCGGTTGGGGATAGGACGGTAATCTCGCATACACCGAATATTTGCCGATGAGAGTTTGTTTTTGGAGCCCACCGTGTATGAATATGAATCGGGGAGGGAGTCTATTTCGGCCGAGGACACACTGTGTTTTGGCGCCCACCGTGTATGAATCCGGGTGAGAGGCGGTTACATCATGTTTGGGTGAAATTACAAACCTACCCCTATCAAAACCTATAGAAATCCAGCAGATAGACTTTGCATGGCAGGGATGGGCAGTAGTAATTTCCATCTCACAAATTTTGGTTTCGAGCGGTTACTGCCCCTCAAAGCGCTTTGTTCAAATTTTGCATAGTGCATGTTTACCGTGCCAACTTAATTCGAATCCCATTAGTATTCTATTTTTTTCGGGCGGGTTCCATTTTCAATTGGAATTACATTCTATATACATCATTTTTTATATATACTTTCAAAAGCACAACACCATTTATACATAAATATGGTTTACAAATGGCATGATCTCAGATTCATAAGGTTGTATCCATCAATTTGGATTTTCAAATATTTGAAACCACTTTATGTTGAAATCCAATGTATGCATTCCTCGCTAACTGTCTCCGATAAATGTGTGTTTCATGCGGGTTTTTTTACTTCTCAAACATGTATAATGTGTTCCACACACGCAACATATAGTGTAATCCCGTTTAGACATTAATTGCATACAAACCATGCATTGTTTGTAATTAAAGAATCTCAGGATCACCAATATTGATAAACTATATAACATTACACGTGTGCCCAAATTCAAATGAATATGCATGTTTGATACACCAATTTGCGTTATGATATTATCGATGCCGTGATATCCCGTTTAAATATTTGAATCCCCTTTAATTCAAATATTCATCTCATATAGCTATTACTCATGCTTATATAGGACTATCTCTCTGGACCTATACACGTTCATCGTCTCTCAGGTATCTCTCGTGCTACCTGTATGTCAACAATGATCTTTTATCTTCGTAACACACTGACGATACTCTCTCCCTCGACCTTCATCACTATATCTCTCTAAGTATATCTCGCTCCCTGCTATGTGTCTCTAACTATGATTCTCCATGTGGAATCTCTTTCTCTCACAAAAACACAAAACTTTGTCTCCGGGGTCTCATTTCTCTCTACCATTCCCATGTGTGCCACTCGCACACCCCTCATACAGAGATGTCTTTCGCTACTTAGATATGAGAACCTACGACTCTTCATCTTAAATATCTCTTTCTCACACACAAACACAAACTATGTCTCCCAGGGTCTCATATTTCTCCATTGTTCTCTTGTATGTCACTCACACACACTCTCTCTCCCTAGAGATAGCTTGCGTTCCCTCATATGTCTCTCTAGCTATCACTCTCGTCGTGAAATATCTTTATCTCTCGCAGACACAAAACTCCGTCTCTCGGGATCTCATTTCTCTCTGCTATCTGTTTGTATGTGACTCACATGCACCCTCTCTCTATCTCTCTCACACCCACACACATAACTCAGCCTTCTGATCCACTCGACTCCTATCTCTAACGCACACTAGCTAGCATCTTTATCTTTCTCTTTATCTGTTTCTCCATCAACCTTCTTTCTCGCCCTCACTCTTGATTCCTATCACGCACACTACATATGTTTCTCTCTACATGTAGTCAAGTTCCCTCTCACACACATATATAACTTCACCCTCTGAACCACGCGGCGGTCATCTCCAACACCCAAACTAGCGGATGTCCCTCTAGCTAGCATCTCCATCTCTGTATCTATCTGTAGTTTCTCCGCCAACATTTCTTTCTCGCACGGAGTCTTGCTTCCTATCACCCACACTATATATGTCTCTCCATACATATGCATTTATAGGTTGATCTCTTTTGCACAATCGTTGTGCCTCACTCCCTCTGCTCGCCATAGATGCATGCTCCAGCCCACGCCACTGTATCTTAAAGACAAAAACACATGCTCAATTGTCGGACCTTCTTCCCTGCATTCTCACATGCATGCATGTTGTCATACCGATTCGTCTCATCCATGTCGTTGATCTTATGACTTATGTCTTCTTCCTTTTATCTCGATCATGCGCGCGCGCACACACACATCCCACGTATACATGTATACCTCTCACACATGCACGTTCAAGGTCTCTATGCCTCCATACGTAGTTAATTACCTTCAATCCTAACGCCACATCTAATCGTTCTCCTCTTGTGTGCACATAACTTCCGCCTGGATGGGTAAAACACAAACTCACACTTAACAATCTCCTTCTAGCTACCCCCCCCCTCCTCTCACTCTTCCCCTATATCCCTGAAACCAATAAGACCATCCCTTTGTTTAATTCCCGCCTACATGCACCATTGATATATAGTAGTCTTCCTCGGTGTCTCTCGAACAAACATGTTCTCTCGATGTCGACTCCTCTCATGCGCACACACCTTCTCTTCCCTCTCTACGGACATTTTTTCTCTCACACCCCATCGTTGGTGGCCTCTGCCATACACATCACCTCTCTATGATGAAGCCAAGAACACTTAAATTACATCCGCAACACAGGAGCCCGCGACACACACACACACATACACACACACATCCCACCACACACATTAAGACTCCATCTCTCTCTCTCTCTCTCACACACACACACAAACACACACACACACACACACACACACGCACACCCCCCACCCCCCACACACACTAAGACTCCATCTCTCTCTCTCTCTCACACACACACACACTAAGACTCCATCTCTCTCTCTCTCACACACACCACACACACATACACACTAAGACTCCATCTCACACAAACATGCTCTAGGTGGAGCATTTTTTCCTACCACCCTTCATCCAACCTTACCCGTATGATAAACAATCACCTTAATTTACTTGCATAACATGGACAAATTCCACTTTACTTTAGTAGTCGGAACTTATCATCTGTACCCTTATAAAAAACGAGTTGGCGATGATGGTGTGCCTGCCATCTTGTAATACAGACCGTATGATCTATATCTGACAAATAGAAAGCAAACTATGATAATTTTACAAAAGATACCCGCACCTCTCTCCACATCCTTATCTCCCACAACCTCATTGCTCAGCAATTAAAAAACGAAGTATCTGGAACAATCTACCATGGTGGCCGCTGCCGCCCGCCGGCGCCGTCCATCCCCATGTCTCCACCCACTCCGACCACCAGTCACCACCACGCTCCACTCCTCCTCGCCTTATCTCTCATTTTTCATTTTTTCGATGACATTCTCGAGATACCAGTTTTCCGATAAAATTCTCGAGATATCATTAGTTTTTACACATGGGATTACTCCTGCATGGGTCAATCACAACAGGTGTTTTGTAAAAAAATGCATATTGATGTTCCGGTGCAATGCACGAGAATCTTGCTTGTAATTATATAACGCAAATCACGAGTAGGAAGTGACATTTTTTTGACACAACCACATTAACATGGCCACGTAAATCACTAGCTAAAGTAAATACCATTATACTTATATCCCGATGCAAAAGGTTGAGTACATGTCCGAAGAGTAGAGTCGCACACACGCACTCTATCTCTCAGAATCTCTCACACACACACACCAGTTACGTGACACCCACTTAAGCAGACATGTATGTTACAATTTGTGCACCCGCGGGTACACATGATGCTGCCCATTTATTTAAGCCAGAAGGCGAACCCAAACAGTAGCTGCATTCATTCCCCTCCCGCCGCCTCTTCTCTGGTCGCCGTCGCCTGGTATCCATGGCCTGGACGAAGGTAACAACATACGACATTCTCCCGCCGGCGCGGCGCTTTAATATGGAAATTTTAGTGGTCATGCATGCATGTTTTTGTGCTAGCACTCCTATATAAGGGTTCACCCGTCGCTTCCCGCGGACGTGCGTGGGCGGTTGAAGAGGAAGGAGAAGGGAAGCGGGCTGTGGAGTAACATTTTTTACCACAATTTCTTAGGAAACTGAGTGCAATAATTGAGTAGTTTTGCAAACTACCAGTACTACACCTGAAACGGTTCAAAACCTATACTCCCTTGCCAGCGTGCGCTTCCCGCGTGAAACGGTCAGTGTCGCCCTGGAGCGTCAGTGCTGCATTAATGCCAGGCCAGAGCGGAGGCGAACTCTCACTAGCGCTGGATTTGAAGTGGCGCGACGGCCGAGAGAGCGCCGCTTCCCGGTGCACGCGACTGCTCCGCGTTGAGACTGGCCATAGGCCCTGTTTGGATCCATGGGTTAGAGTTAGTTTGAGCTAGTTGGGGATCAAATAGCCCTAAAGTATCCAAGCATGAGGGTTTAAATTGGAGCAAGTTGCACCGAACCCACCAAAAAAAAAACTATCCCACCCAAGAGGTGCTAACTGGAGATAGTTCTCATTGGGACCACTGAAAAATCACTTCTCTCTCTCTCTCCATCAAGTGCATTTATTGTAAATCAAACCCTATCACCCAAACACCTCTTCGGCTACAGTTAGTACAGGGTTAGTCATGAGTTAGTCTAACCTCTAGCTAAGTTAGAGTATCAAACATGAGCAGTATAGGACATGCAAGTTGCTCAAAGCATATAGTCAAATTCGTACGTGAAAGGATTTTTTTCTTTTTGAAAACGGAACATGAAAGGAATTTTTTTTAGAATGCTCTTGGCATGTCGCTAACATGTGATGAGTTAACCAACCTCAATATATGGCAAAAACGCCAGCCCGCCGCACTTTGATACAGGCGAGGAGGGAGAAGCGATATAGGCTGCTGGATTACTAGAGATAGGTGTCGCACGGAAGCCAATAAATATGGTGATAGCGTGGGTTAGCCGTGTACTAGTATGATGTAACTAAACTGGGCTGCCGTGTTTCGTACTCTTCCAGTCCACTTTGGAGATGATTGGTTGATTTTATATCGCTGAATAATATTAAATATTATGAGTGAAGACGCTCCACCACACGAGGTTCCTTGCTCATTCTCGGTCGTCGGGAATCTATGTTCTTCCACTCTATTTTTTTACGTGAGCTTTGTTCATCCTTTTGCCAACACGCGAGACATCTAGCATCAAGGTGCACGTGTTATGCAAGGATCGTTCCATCTATATGAAGAACACGTGGGACTGGAACTACGAGACGGACATGTACCCAGGAGTGGACGTACGAACCTGAGTAATGTAGCGCAGTAAGTGAAGTAGAAAGGAACAAATGGTATGAACATGCGTGGCATACAGGGTGTGTTTGGTTGCGTTCTCGTCTCAGCATAGTTGTTCCCTCTTCATGCATGCTCAACTCAACACCCCTCTTCATGCATGCTCTCTTCATGCATGCTTCTAGTGTATTTCTGATAAACTAGTGAGGACTCATGCACCCTCCATACACTCTACGAAACACCCAAAAGTAGGTCGAGAAGGGAACTCTTGGGCAGCATTTGTCTCTTACTACGTAGTACCACTAAATGTTGTACATGCAATGCACGGTGATGTTATGGAGTACGTGCCTAAGTACTCTACTACTACTATATTAGTTTGAGGCACGTATTAACTTTTATATTGTTTACGTGTATGCCCGAGACCTTCCAACTAGACGTGTCTTTCTCTCCAGGTCGCACTTTGTATCATTCATACCACTAAGTACTACTACGTGTGGTCTCCGACCCAGAAGTGGAAGAAGTGGAGACACTCTACCACGTTGTTTTTCTTTTACGCTGGGCTCTACCACGCTGTTCATGTCCCACTCCTTTCACTGACGTGTGGGACATCCAGCATGTGCCATGTTTGGCACTCTTCGCCGTAAGAGTTGAAACGCTAGCATGCATTAGAAATAAAAAATAGTTATAAATCAGCAGTGATACTATTTTTTTAGAACCAATCAGAAGTCATACTGTACCATGCGGTTTCCTTGCTCCTCGATATTGGAAAGAATACTTCCATTCGCCAACATGTGGGATGTCGACCATCCTGGTCCACTTGCCATGCACGTAGAACTCCAAGGGAGAGTCACCCCGGTCGTCGCGCCGCAGTAACAATGACTAATGAGCCGTCAAATCACAGGCCCACTTCCCACTTTGAAGTTGCTCGGACGATGGAACCATCATGACTTTGTTGAATTCCGCTTCTTGATCAAAACTACTGTACCAGCAGTACTGCTAGCTATAGTAGTTACTCCAACAAGGCCCTCCTTTCGTTCATAGGATATGAATTTTATAGGAATATGAAAATCATAGGAAGTGAGATGACATGCATCTCAATTCCTATAGAGAAAGAGATGCCATTTGATGCATAGGATAGGAATTTTTCCATTTAGTCTAGGCTAATGTACTAGTAATTTGCTCTAAAAACTACAGTAGTAACTAGTAGTACTGGTATATGCTCGTACTCAGACACAGACACACACACTAACTACTAGTACTACTACTTCTCACATGCTGGCGACACCCCACCGTGCTTGGATCTCCGCCGACCTCTCCGCAGCAGCGCGTGCATCCTTTTCTTTCTTGCGGCGGTGGGCCTCTCTTTTCTTGAGTGCTTTCTGACTTTTCCGCTCCCTTTGTGCAGCTTTGGCCGCCTCTTGCTCTACCGCCCATTCGGCCTTTGCATCTTCAAATTCCTCCCACATAGTTGTGAGGTCGCGAGCGGTGATGAACTCGGCACGGCGGGATGCCATCGCTTCCCTACCATTTTGTGTGCGGTCTTGGGCGGCGAGGAACTCGGCGCGGTGGGATGCCATCGCTGCCTTACCGGTTAGTGTGCGGCGCGGTGACATGAACAACGCTTGGTGAGAGCTCTGGGGTGGAGTGACCGGACAACCGTATAGTGCATTGGTTTGTCAAGAGCTCAAGGACAGAAGACAAAGGAAATTTGGATTCCCCTTCAATCCTGGTCATTTATTACCGAGTAAAATGCATTGGCGGTCATCGAACTTGTCTTGATAACTCACTTTGATCATTGTATACGAGATATGGTGATTATACGGTCACTGGCTCAGCATATAGCTCTGTATTTGTCTGGTTCACCAGTCAAACAGTCCGCATGCGCCTCATCAGGTCGTGTTCTTTATCTATCTACGCGGGCCTACCTGTCAATGGAGAAAGAAATACTGTAAAAACCAAAATTAAGCGTATGTGGGGAATCAAACCACGGACTCATCGCTGCAACGCACCCTCATCAGCCAATTGAAAATTAAATACTTCGCGTCAGACACTCACGCTCACGCTGTCAAAGCATGCTAATGCATGCACGTCGCCCTCTAAATCAAAGTCCTGCTCATGGAGCAACGCAAATGGCGAGCCCATCACCTGCGCGCCCCGGCAGTGCCTGACATTACTGTTTAGACGTTTGATGGAGGCCTACGCGAACGCCGAGCATGTATTCACCTGACTCAACACCAACAGTCATACTCGGAGCGCCTTGCTCATGTATATCGTCCATCACAACGACAATCTATAAAACAGCCTAGCTAGAGAGGGTACTATGGTAGTATGGTACGGAGTATGTACTATCGTGAGCGACCGATCTTAGTGCCAGTGCACACCGAAACCCCTTCCATCGCTAGCGCGCGCTTCCCGCCTGAAACGGTCACCGTCTCTCCAGAATGTCAATGCCGCATTCACCAGACTTAACTGCAGGTGCAATTGGTGTGTCACTGACATGCGGGCCAGAGGCCCGTTGGGCCCACATGTCAGTAACCCAACGCATCTACAGTTAAGTCACTGAAGCAGCGTCCGCATTCACGCCCGACGAACCTACTCCAGCGCCAGTTGTCCATCCGTCTGCTGCGGCTCATTGCCATTCGCCCGCTATATTAACTTGAGCCCCAGCTCCCAGCCATAGCCAAAGACCCACACTTATTCTCCTCTAGCCCCTTCCTTCTGTCTGCACTACTCCAATCATGGCCTTCTGGCACTCCGAAGCTCTCTTGGACGTACTGTCGCAGGAGCAGACGAGGGACGTCGGTGTCTCCACTCCAGGCGCGCTCCAAAGCTCTCTTTGACGTACTATCGCAGGAGCAAACGAAGGAGATCACCGGCACCCCCCGGCCGCCCTCCGCCTCCACGACCACAAAGCTGACGCACGTGCGCGGGCGCAGCCGGCAGCGAGGAAGAGTAGTACACAGTAGGTCGCTGCCGCTCTGGTCCTAGGAAGGCCACCGCTACTCCAATCAGTCAACGCCAAGCTTGGTGGGGTAAACATCGGCAGCCGATTAGCCGCTTGACGACGACGTGGAGGCGTAAATCTTCAGAACCTTGTGCTCCGAAGGAGGAGGTTATCGAGGTGGATGAGGAGGAGGCAAAGGCAATGGCCGACTTTCTTGGGTTCATGGACGGACATGGTGGTCGTGCGCCGGCGATCATTTAGATTAGGTTTACAGTAGGTTTTAGTACGGTTTGTGCGAAATATGTAATGAATTTCGTCCAGTTTGTAGGAAAAGTTTTCGAAATGTAATGAATTTCATCCGATTAATTTGAAATTTTATTTGTTTGCACAAATTTCGTCCGGTTAGTTCATATAGTTGTCGAAAGGTATGCAGGCAGCATCGGAGGGCATCCATCAGTGTCCTCGGACAGTTGCCAGTGTAAATTTGTGGGCCAGCGCTGGAGATGCCCTAACTATCATGCTATAATCACTAACAGTCCTCCATTATTTGCCAGGGAACGGTTATCCCTCGATCAAAATCAGATCCGCGGTGTTTCGCACTCCTCCCGCGTAAGAGTGTAAACTCTTGCTTACATAAAAATGGAGCAAGTGGACGGCACTGTAACACGTCATATCACTCGAACTAGCCCGCCTAACAAGCGGGAAAGCACCGCCCTCGTCATTTTGCTACGGATTTCAATCGATTGATCCCGCGAAAATGTTACGCTTCGCAAGTTCTAAAGGAAAAGGCTGCCCTTACAACTCGTACGCGTTGCACCCCCGATAGTCCGGCTCACACGCCGCTCACCAGAGGGGACACGCGTTGTCTTGCAATTTCACTAACATGTGGGACTGTAATTGAATAAACCGTCAATAGCCGAAATCTAATCGCTTGGCGGGCGTCGGCTGAGATGAGAGAAACGAGGGAGGGAGAAGAGATCTCCTGCCCGCCGCGCACGGACTCCAAGAAATATATGGTGATAATGTGAGGTGGGCCATGCTGGAGTCCAGACCGCTTCCGAAGCCCGCTCTGACCGCCCTGGCCCCTCAAGATGCTAGCTGCCCACTGCATGCATAGCAAGTAGTCCCCGCTTATGTGGAGGACAGAGAGGCATTGACAAAGTCAAGGAGTAACAGTGGAGACAATAGCTTTCATCAATAATAAACAATGAATACTCGTTGCTCGTCCTCTATATCGGAAAGAATACTTTCATTCACCGACATGTGGGACGCCGACCATCCTAGTGCACCTGCCATGCACAAAATTATCCTGGTCTACCCCGGTCGTATCACAGGCCCAACCTTTTCCACTGTAAGTTATTCGGATGAAGGAACCATCATGACTTCGTTGAATTCCGTTTCTTCAAGAAAACTTACTATACCCGTAATACTGCTACCACACGCGTAGACTGGACGGCACTGTACCACGTCATATCACTGAAACCCACTAGGCCAAACTAGCCCGCCTAGGTCATCTATTTTGGAACGGAGGGAGTACGTCTCTGCACTGCTATGATTTTGTGACGTACGTCTCTGTACTTTTGCTATGATTTTCCTACCCTATTAACCAAATGTGGCCTGAATGTATCAGTGTCGACTATTGTCTGATCAACCGCTGAGCCTACAATTTTAGGAGCTAGGGCTATTGGACAATCGACGACGGATAAGTATAAGTGTACCACGAGCTCATCAGCCCCCACGTTTCTCTTCGGTGAGTGTTTTGCAAGTACTATAGCTCGCACAGTAGCTAGCCTACTAACACCAAGAATCATCAAACAAGCCCTGCTGATATGATAAACAGTTCAAACTTACATCTAAGCATGCCATATATTACATCAAAAGCCGGTGAGGATACATTTGTTTCCATAACTCGGAGAGGGTTCGCATGATTCACTATCAAACAAAAGCAGCAAGTACTGCCAACACAAGATAGTGCACTAGCCCTAAGATGGTTTGATAACACGCATCATTCTGGTAATTAAACACAGGGCAATGCAAACTACCCTGAAGGAATAGCGCGACCAACTATTTCTTGTCATCGATCTCTCGGGCAATGACCACAGCACGGACAGCGGCATGGGAATCGATCTCTGGGGCAATGTCTACAGGACTGACCATGACATTAGAATCGATATCTGGGGCGATGTCCACAGGATGGACAGCGGCATCGGAATCGATCTCCGGGGCGATGCCAACAGGACGGGCCGCGACATCAGAATCATCAAGGACGTCCACCGGCACCTGCACAACCCTAACATATTAGCAAGCACATTGCAAATAATCAAAAACCACAACTATGGTAATAAGCCATTATTTTTTACCTTGTGCAGCTCACCGGGGGATCTCATCCCTCCGGGGGCCATCTCCTCGTCCTCGATGGGGGCCATCACCTTGCCAGGGGAATACTGCTTCTCAATGGTGACTATCTCCTCAAACTCGGCCTTGAGCCTCGCATAGGTGGCCATCAGAGTTCCTGGGATAGGGACGGTGGGGCCCTTGCTGTTCTTCCAACTTTCTTTGAGGAGTTCGTCCGCCAACGTCATGAACTCTTTGGCCAGTGCTTGTTTCTTGGAGTTCTTCGTCTCCATGGGTTGGCCCACCAACATGGTCAACTCGTTGGTCGGTGCTCGCTTCCTGGAGATCGCTGTCTCCAGTGGGTTGTCTGCCGGCAACTCCTTGCCTAGTGCTCCAGGATCCATCAATGAACTGACAAACAAAAAGCAATCGAAAGGAAACCACAATTGCAATGAAAATGGGAAAAGAATAGGCTGTGAGAATTGGTCGGTGCTTCACAAAAAGAAGATTCTTGGAATGAAAATATAGCAGCATAACTGATTCGCCCACCTTTCCTTCGTCGGTACAGAAGAAAAATGGCAGAAGTGGGTAGCCTGGAGTGAGGTTTTCTTCAAGAAAGGGAAGAAAGGGCTTGAACGAGCGTTCCAGTGAAATGATGGTTGCTTCGTCCAGTCCAACTTGGAGGCCACCTTACCATTGCTGGTAAAGGTGTGGGTTTTGTGATATGACGGGTCATGACGGCCACACCAGGGTGACAGGTGAGTCTCGACTGTAGCACCTCGCTGTGATTTGCTGGATGCCACGCAAGCCTGGATGCTTTGAAATGTCCTACATGTAGATAGAGCGGCTAGTCATATAGGAGTGCTCAATACTTTCGCACCACGACCAAGGCAGAGAGGAAAACAAGAGAACTATGTAATTAATGCATGAGTTTAGTTAGGGTAGTTTTGTAAAGTGCAAGATACATTCCTCCAATCGCAAAATGCCTTGGTTCATGAGATTTGAGATTTGAGCCCTATAAACCGGAAGGGAGGGAGTACTGAACGCGGTGTAGTCTAGTCACTTGTTGAAATCTCTAGAAAGGCAAATACTCCTTTCTAGTTTACAGGGCTATACTACTCCCTCCGTCTAGGTGTGTAAGACTAGCCACAATGGTGAGTAACATACACTTGTAACATACACATATCCCTAGACTTTGTTACTGCCTTCGTAATGGGTACATAAGTGTGGTAACATGCAAAGCTTCACTTTTTAGTTTATAGACTCATATTGCATTGGGGCATGTGATGTTACAGTAACTAGCTAAGTTACTATAACTACCTCTCTCCTCATTAACTCATTGCCACATAAGCAAATTTGCTGAGTTGGACTCGATGTTATTGCTGAAGTTACTCCCGCTGTGGCTAGTCTAAGTCATCTTATGAAAACCAAAGTCCCAAAACACTTAGGCGTTGTGCATTAACTTCTACCTTGTTTCTTGTTTCTTGACATATCAACCAATAAGAGATGAGAGGTGTGCATGCTTTTAATGACTTGCAGTGGCTAGTTCATTGCATGCAATTCTACTAATTAGCAAATAAACATTGGTGACCCCAGGAGGAAACGGTGCTAAGCGCGTGGACCTATGCAGAATGAGTATCAACCAATGGATGATGGAGTTTATTTGTTAAACAATTCAATGAGGGAAGCTTAGCTACAAATTCAACGGCTTACTCACCTAGACGGAGGGAGTAGCAAGTACTAGTACTACAATAGTGGGTTCAAATAGCAATTTTGTCTCATGCAAGAGCCTGGCTACTATATGCGTGCTCCAAGGCACCGCACCACGCGAGCGTTCACAACTGCCATGTCCGGGTTGCGCTTGGCTCTTCGCCTCTTCAAGAAGACGAACAATGATGTTACTCCTACTTCTACAGTATCGAATCCACTGCTGCATGTCCGTCCACCTCGTGCGGGAGGGATAGCGTGTAGCGAAAGCTTCTACTTACTGCTCCTGCCTTTGCATCTATGACAGCTGGGCCCAATAGGTGGTTGGCCCTCCTGTCATGCAGCTAAAGGCAGGCGCAGTTAAGGCACCGGAGCTCAGTCCGCGAGGGAGAGGGCGTTGTAGTAATCAAATTTCTCGGTCTTGTACGAGTTGACGTGACACATCAAAGCACTGCACTCGATATAGTAAGTCTTTTTTACACATTTCAAATGGACTACAACATACGGATGTAGACATATTCTGCTTCGTATGTAGTCACTTGTTGCAATCTCTAAAAAGACTTATATTTGGAAACGGAGGGAGTACAACACATGCATGCATGCCATGACTTTCCTTTTGATACTTGCATGTGTTGATTTGATGCACCTTGCCAAATTTTAACTATAATTTAACTAACCAAATTTTCATGCATGTCATAAAAAATTACGGGGCTGTTTGGATTGTGACTATGTTTGTCTTATGTTGCCACATTATTTTTCCCCCACTTGCCACACTTGCCTAACTTGAGTTGCTCAAATTGTTAGATACACTTTGGCTTTCCTAAGAGAATCTTGCCACAATTTTTGTGTCTATGACATGTGGGGTTCACTGCTAATAAAAAAATTCTTGTCTTAGGTGTGGCTAATAAAAAAGACTTATATTTAGGAACGGATGGAGTAGAAAATATAAATAATAATGCATGTTGGGGTGCTACCTCTTGAGCACGGCGTTGGATTTCCCCGAAGAGGAGAGGATGATGCAGTAAAGTAGCGTAAGTATTTCCCTCAGTTTTTGAGAACCAAGGTATCAATCCAGTAGGAGATCACGCATGAGTCCCTCGTACCTACACAAAACGATAGCTACTCGCAACCAACACGATTAGGGGTTGTCAATCCCTTCACGGTCACTTACGAGGGTGAGATCTGATAGAGATGATAAATAATATTTTTGGTATTTTTGATATAGAGATGCAAAATAAAAAGTAAAAGGAAAAGTAAAAACAAAGCAAGTAATAAAGTAATGGAGATTGATATGATGAGAATAGACCCGGGGGCCATAGGTTTCACTAGTGACTTCTCTCAAGAGCATAAGTATTCTATGGTGGGTGAACAAATTACTGTTGAGCAATTGATAGAAAAGCGAATAATTGTGATATTATCTAGGTATGATCATGTATATAGGCATCACGTCCGAGACAAGTAGATCGAAACGATTCCGCATCTACTACTATTACTCCACTCATCGACCGCTATCCAGCATGCATCTAGAGTATTAAGTTAAAAACAGAGTAACGCCTTAAGCAAGATGACATGATGTAGAGGGATAAATTCATGCAATATGATAAAAACCCCATCTTGTTATCCTCGATGGCAACAATACAATACGTGCCTTGCAACCCTTTCTGTCACTGGGTAAGGACACCGCAAGATTGAACCCAAAGCTAAACACTTCTCCCATTGCAAGAATTACCAATCTAGTTGGCCAAACCAAATGGATAATTCAAAGAGACTTGCAAAGATAACTCAATCATACATAAAAGAATTCAGAGAAGAATCAAATATTATTCATAGATAAGCTGGATCATAAACCCACAATTCATCGGTCTCAACAAACACACCGCAAAAAGAAGATTACATCAAATAGATCTCCACAAGAGAGGGGGAGAACATTGTATTGAGATCCAAAAAGAGAGAAGAAGCCATCTAGCTACTAGCTATGGACCCGTAGGTCTGAAGTAAACTACTCACACTTCATCGGAGAGGCTATGGTGTTCATGTAGAAGCCCTCCGTGGTAGATGCCCTCTCCGGCGGAGCTCCGGAACAGGCCCCAAGATGGGATCTTGCGGATACAGAAAGTTGCGGCGGTGGAATTAGGTTTTTGGCTCCGTATCTGATCTGACGGGGGTATGTAGGTATATATAGGAGGAAGGAGTATGTCGGTGGAGCAACAGGGGGCCCACAAGGCAGGGGACACGCCCAGGGGGGCACCCTCCACCCTCGTGACCGCCTCTGGCACTTCTTGGAGTAGGGTCCAAGTCTCCTGGATCACGTTCGGTGAGAAAATCACGTTCCCGAAGGTTTTATTCCGTTTGGACTCCGTTTGGTATTCTGTTTCTTCGAAATACTGAAATAGGCAAAAAACAGCAATTCTGGGCTGGGCCTCCGGTTAATAGGTTAGTCCCAAAAATAATATAAAAGTGGAAAATAAAGCCCAATATAATCCAAAATAGTAGATAAAGTAGAATGGAGCAATCAAAAATTATAGATACGTTGGAGACGTATCAAGCATCCCCAAGCTTAATTCCTGCTCGTCCTCGAGTAGGTAAATGATAGAAAAGAATTTTTGATGTGGAGTGATACTTTGGCATAATTTCAATGTGAATCTTCTTAATTGTGACATGAATATTCAGATCCGAAAGATTCAAGACAAAAGTTCATATTAACATAAAAGCAATAATACTTCAAGCATACAAATTAAAGCAATCATGTCTTCTCAAAATAGCATGGTTAAAGAAAGTTATCCCTACAAAATCATATAGTCTGGCTATGCTCTATCTTCATCACACAAAGTATTTAATCATGCACAACCCCGATGACGAGCCAAGCAATTGTTTCATACTTTAATAATCTCAAACCTTTTCAACTTTCATGCAATACATGAGCGTAAGCCATGGACATAGCACCATAGGTGGAATAGAATGGTGGTTGTGGAGAAGACAAAAAAAAGATAGTCTCACATCAACTAGGCGTATCAATGGGCTATGGAGATGCCCATCAATAGATATCAATGTGAGTGAGTAGGGATTGCCATGCAACGAATGCACTAGAGCTATAAGTATATGAAAGCTCAACAAAAGAAACTAAGTGGGTGTGCATCCAACTTGCTTGCTCACGAAGACCTAGGGCACTTTTGAGGAAGCCCATCATTGGAATATACAAGCCAAGTTCTATAATGAAAAATTCCCACTAGTATATGAAAGTGACAACATATGAGACTCTCTATCATGAAGATTATGGTGCTACTTTGAAGCACAAGTGTGTAAAAAGGATAGTAGCATTGTCCCTTCTCTCTTTTTCTCTCATATTTTTTTTGGTGGGCTTCTTTGGCCTCTTTTATTTTTCATAAAGTCCAGAGTCTCATCCCGACTTATGGGGGAATCATAGTCTCCATCATCCTTTCCTCACTGGGACAATGCTCTAATAATGATGATCATCACACTTTTATTTTTCTTACAACTCAACAATTACAACTCGATACTTAGAACAAAATATGACTCTATATGAATGCCTCCGGCGGTGTATCGGGCTATGCAATGAATCATGAGTGACATGTATGAAAATTATGAACGGTGGATTTGCCACAAATACAATGTCAACTACATGTTCATGCAAAAAGCAATATGACAAAAGTAATGCATGTCATATGAACGAAACGGTGGAAAGTTGCATGACAATATATCTCGGAATGGCTATGGAAATGCCATGATAGGTAGGTATGGTGGCTGTTTTGAGGGAGGTATATGGTAGGTGTATGATACCGGCGAAATGTGCGTGGTATTAGAGAGGCTAGCAATGGTGGAAGGGTGAGAGTGCGTATAATCCATGGACTCAACATTAATAAAAAGAACTCATGCACTTGTTGCAAAAATTTAGAAGTCATCAAAAACCAAATCACTAAACACATACTCCTAGGGGGATATATTGGTAGGAAAAGACCATCACTCGTCCCCGACTGCCACTCATAAGGAAGACAATCAATAAATAAAATTGTGCTCCAACTTCGTCACAAAGTGGTTCACCATACGTGCATGCTACGGGAATCACAAACTTCAACACAAGCATTCTTTAAATTCATAATCACCCCAACTAGCATTGCTTTGATATTATCACCTCCATATCTCAAAACAATTATCAAGCATCAAACTCAGCTTAGTATTCAACGCACTCAAAAGAAAGTTTCACAAATCTTGAATACCAAGTATATTAACATTAAGAAAATTACCATGCTATTAACAACTCTCAAAATAATCTAAGTGAAGCATGAGAGATCAATAGTTTCTTTAAAACAAATCCACCACCGTGCTCTAAAAGATATAAGTGAAGCACTAGAGCAAAAATTATTACGCTCAAAAGATATAAGTGAAGCACTAGAGCAAAAATTATTACGCTCAAAAGATATAAGTGAAGCACTATGAGCAAAACTATCAAGCTCAAAAGATATAAGTGAAGCACATAGAGTATTCTAGAAAATCCTAAATCATGTATGGCTCTCTAAAGAGGTGTGTACAGCAAGGATGATTGTGGTAAACTAACAAGAAAATACGCAAATAATACAAGACGCTCCAAGCAAAACACATGACATGTGGTGAATAAAAATATAGCTCCAAGTAAATTACCAATGGAAGTAGACAAAAGAGGGGATGCCTTCCGGAGCATACCCAAGCTTTGACTTTTTGGTGTCCTTGGATTATCTTGGGGGTTCCATGGGCATCCCCAAGCTTAGTCTCTTGCCACTCTTTGTTCCATAATCCATCAAAAGAATTCACCCAAAACTTGAAAACTTCACAACACAAAACTCAATAGAAATCTCGTGAGCTCCGTTAGTGAAAGAAAACAAAAGACTACTTCAAGGTACTGTAATTAACTCATTATTTATTTATATTGGTGTTAAACCTACTGTATTCCAACTTCCTTATGGTTTATAAACTAATTTATTAGCCATAGATGCATTGAAATAAGCAAACAACACACGAAAAACAGAATCTGTCAAAAACAGAACAGTCTTGAGAAATCTGTAACTAACGCAAACTTCTAGAACTCTATAAATTTTACCAAAATAGGACGTACTGGAAAATTTGTTTATTGATCATCATCAAAAGGAATCAATGCAAACGCACGTTTCTGTAATTTATTGAATTTTTTCTCGTGAGCGCAAAGTTTCTGTTTTTCAGCAGAATCAAATCAACTATCATCATAGCTTATCATATAGGTTCTACTTGGCACAAACACTAATTAAAACATAAAACCTCATCTAAACAGAAAGTAGATAGATTATTTATTCCTAAAGAGAAGCAAAAACAAAAAACACAAAATAAAATTGGGTTGCCTCCCAACAAGCGCTATCGTTTAACGCCCTTAGCTAGGCATAAAAAAGCAAGGATAGATCTAAGTTTTGCCATCTTTGGTAGGCAATCCATAAGTGGCTCTCATGATAGATTCATATGGTAATTTTATTTTCTTTCTAGGGAAGTGTTCCATACCCTTTCTCAAGGGAAATTGGAATCTAATATTCCCTTCCTTCATATCAATAATCGCACCAATCGTTCTAAGGAAAGATCTACCAAGAATAATAGGACATGAAGGATTGCAATCTATATCAAGAACGATAAAATATACGGGCACATAATTTCTATTTGCAACAATAAGAACATCATTAATTCTTCCCATAGGCTTTTTAATAGTGGAATCCGCAAGATGCAAGTTTAGAGAGCAATCTTCAAAGTCACGGAAATCTAGCAAATCACACAAAGTTTTGGGAATAGTGGAGACACTAGCACCCAAATCACACAAGGCATGAAACCCATAATCTTTAATTTTAATTTTGATAGTAGGTTCCCACTCATCATAGAGTTTTCTAGGGATAGAAACTTTCAACTCAAAATTTTCTTCATAAGATTGCATCAAGGCATCAACAATGTGTTCGGTAAAGGCCTTATTTTGACTATAAGCATGAGGAGAATCTAGCACGGATTACAACAAGGAAATACAACCAATAAAAGAGCAATTTTCATAATTAAATTCTATGAGATCCAAAATAGTGGGTTTAGCAACATCAAGATTTTTATTTCTTTCAATCCCACTTTCATCAATTTCATCATCAAGATCTAGAAACTCCGAATTCTTAGAACGCCTTCTAGGTAAAGGAAGATCATATTCAGTTTCATCAAGATTCATATTGAAAAACAAAGATTTAATAGGGGACACATCAATAACTTTTAGATCTTCATCTTGATTTTCGTAGGAATCGGAAGAACACACTTTAATAAAGGCATCTTTGGAAGCACGCATCCTAGCGGTTCTTTCCTTGCACTCATCAATGGAAATTCTCATAGCTTTGAGAGACTCATTGATATCATGCTTAGGAGGAATAGATCTAAGCTTTAAAGAATCAATTTCAAGATAAATTCTATCAATGTTCCTAGCCAAATCATCAACTTTAAGCAATTTCTCTTCGAGCAAAGAATTAAAATTCTTTTGTGAATTCATAAACTCTTTAACACTACTCTCAAATTCAGAGGGCATCTTATTAAAATTTCCATAAGAGTTGTTGTAGGAATTTCCATAATTATTAGAAGGATTACTAGGATAAGGCCTAGGATTAAAATTCCCTCTATATGCGTTATTTCCAAAACTATTCCTACCAACAAAATTCACATCCATAGATTCATTATTATTCTCAATCAAAGTAGATAAAGGCATATCATTGGGATCAAGAGAAGTATTTTTAGTAGCAAACATCTTCATAAGCTCATCCATCTTTTCGCTCAAAACATTGATTTCTTCTATAGCATGCACTTTTTTACTAGAAGATCTTTCGGTATGCCATTGAGAATGATTAGCCATAATATTGTCAAGCAATTTTGTAGCATCTCCTAACGTAATTTCCATAAACGTGCCACCCGCGGCCGAATCTAAAAGATTTCTAGAAGCAAAATTTAATCCGGCATAAAATTTTTGTATGATCATCCATAAATTTAAACCATGAGTAGGGCAATTGCGAAGCATCAGTTTCATTCTTTCCCAAGATTGGGCAACATGCTCATGATCAAGTTGTTTAAAATTCATAATATCGTTCCTAAGAGTGATGATCTTAGCGGGAGGAAAATACTTAGAGATAAAAGCATCTTTGCACTTGTTCCTAGAATCAATACTATTTTTAGGCAAAGACGAAAACCAAAATTTAGCACGATCTCTAAGTGAAAACGGAAATAACTTTAATTTGACAATATTGTTATCCGTATCTTTCTTCTTTTGCATATCATATAAATCAACAAAATTGTTTAGATGAGTAGCGGCATCTTCACTAGGAAGGCCGGCGAATTGATCTTTCATAACAAGATTCAGCAAAGCGGTATTGATTTCACAAGACTCATCATTATTAAGAGGATAAATTCATGCAATATGATAAAAAAAACCATCTTGTTATCCTCGATGGCAACAATACAATACGTGCCTTGCAACCCTTTCTGTCACTGGGTAAGGACACCACAAGATTGAACCCAAAGCTAAACACTTCTCCCATTGCAAGAACTACCAATCTAGTTAGCCAAACCAAACGGATAATTCGAAGAGACTTGCAAAGATAACTCAATCATACATAAAAGAATTCAGAGAAGAATCAAATATTATTCATAGATAAGCTGGATCATAAACCCAAAATTCATCGGTCTCAACAAACACACCGCAAAAAGAATATTACATCGAATAGATGTCCACAAGAGAGGGGGAGAACATTGTATTGAGATCCAAAAAGAGAGAAGAAGCCATCTAGCTACTAGCTATGGACCCGGAGGTCTGAAGTAAACTACTCACACTTCATCGGAGAGGCTATGGTGTTGATGTAGAAGCCCTCCGTGGTAGATGCCCTCTCCAGCGGAGCTCCGGAACAGGCCCCAAGATGGGATCTCGCGGATACAGAAAGTTGCGGCGGTGGAATTAGGTTTTTGGCTCCGTATCCGATATGACGGGGGTACGTAGGTGAAGGAAATATGCCCTAGAGGTAATAATAAAGTTATTATTTATTTCCTTATATCATGATAAATGTTTATTATTCATGCTAGAATTGTATTAACCGGAAACATAATACATGTGTGAATACATAGACAAACATAGTGTCACTAGTATGCCTCTACTTGACTAGCTCGTTTATTAAAGATGGTTATGTTTCCTAACCATGGACAAAAGAGTTGTCATTTTATTAATGGGATCACATCATTAGTAGAATGATGTCATTGACTTGACCCATTCCGTGAGCTTAGCACTTGATCGTTTAGTATGTTGTTGTTGCTCTCTTCATGACTTATACATGTTCCTGTAACTATGAGATTATGCAACTCCCGTTTACCGGAGGAACACTTTGGGTGCTACCAAACGTCACAACGTAACTGGGTGATTATAAAGGAGTACTACAGGTGTCTCCAAAGGTACATGTTGGGTTGGCGTATTTTGAGATTAGGTTTTGTCACTCTGATTGTCGGAGAGGTATCTCTGGGCCCTCTCGGTAATGCACAACACTATAAGCCTTGCAAGCAATGTAGCTAATGAGTTAGTTACGAAATGATGCATTACGTAACGAGTAAAAAGACTTGCCAGTAATGAGATTGAACTAGGTATTGGATACCGACGATCGAATCTCGGGCAAGTAACATACTGATGACAAAGGGAATAACGTATGTTGTTATGCGGTTTGATCGATAAAGATCTTCGCAGAATATGTAGGAGCCAATATAAGCATCCAGGTTCCGCTATTGGTTATTGACCGAGAATAGTTCTAGGTCATGTCTACATTGCTCTCGAACCCGTAGGGTCCGCACGCTTAAGGTTTCGATGACAGTTATATTATGAGCTTATGAGTTTTGATGTACCGAAGGAGTTCGGAGTCCCGGATGAGATCGGGGACATGACGAGGAGTCTCGAAATGGTCAAGACGTAAAGATCGATATATTGGACGACTATATTCGGACTTCGGAAAGGTTCCGAGTGATTCGGGTATTTTTCGGAGTACCGGAGAGTTACGGGAATTCACCGGGGAGTATATGGGCCTTATTGGGCCATACGGGAATAAAGGAGAGAGGCCAAAAGGAAGGAGGCCTGCGCCCCCTCTCTGGTCCGAATTGGACAAGGGGGGCAGCCCACTTTTCCTTCTCCCTCTCCTCCTCTTTCCTTCTCCAACAAGGAAAGGAGGAGTCCTACTCCTCCTCTTTCCTTCTCCAACAAGGAAAGGAGGAGTCCTACTCCCGGTGGGAGTAGGACTCCCCCCTTGGTGCGCCTCCTCCATAGGCCGGCCGCCTCCCCCCTTGCTCCTATATATATGGGGGCAGGGGGGCACCCCAAAGAGATAACAACAATTGATCCTTGAGATCTATTAGCCGTGTGCGGTGCCCCCCTCCACCATAGTCCTTCTCGATAATATTGTAGCGGTGCTTAGGCGAAGCCCTGCGACGGTAGAACATCAAGATCGTCACCACGCCGTCGTGCTGACGGAACTCTCCCTCGACACTCGGCTGGATCGGAGTTCGAGGGACGTCATCGAGCTGAACGTGTGCTAGAACTCGGAGGTGCCGTAGTTTCGGTGCTTGATCGGTCGGGCCGTGAAGACGTACGACTACATCAACCGCGTTGTTCTAACGCTTCCGCTTTTGGTCTACAAGGGTATGTAGATTACACTCTTCCCTCTCATTGCTATGCATCACCATGATCTTGCGTGTGCGTAGGAATTTTTTTTGAAATTACTACGTTCCCCAACAGTAGGTATATATAGCAGGAAGGAGTACGTCGATGGAGCAACAGGGGTCCCACGAGGCAGGGGGCGCCCTCCACCCTCGTGACCGCCTCTGGCACTTCTTGGAGTAGGGTCCAAGTCTCCTGGATCACGTTCGGTGAGAAAATCACGTTCCCAAAGGTTTTATTCCGTTTGGTATTCTGTTTCTTCGAAATACTGAAATAGGCAAAAAACAGCAATTCTGGGCTGGGCCTCCGGTTAATACGTTACTCCCAAAAATAATATAAAAGTGGAAAATAAAGCCCAATATAATCCAAAACAGTAGATAAAGTAGCATGGAGCGCAAAAATTATAGATACGTTGGAGACGTATCATGGGGCAACCCACGTTTCCGCTAATTTTAGCCGTGGGCTTGTTCACAATTTTTACAAGGGGGTGGTTGTTCATTTAATGGAGGGACTTGTAGTATACCAGACTTAACGATACAAAGTGCGTACTGGCACACCGTAACATCACTTGGAAAAACCGGGTAGCTATCTCAAAAAACAATCAACAACTAAAAAAACGCGACCTGACATGTAGTAGTACACAATTTTAAATGATTGTTTTGATGAAGTGAAAAAGGAAAACTACCCCACTACGTATATATAGGCCGGAGCCTTTGCGCTTGCTTGCTACGGTTGCTCTATTCACTGTCATCCTCTCCAGATCTAAACAAGATAGGGGTAGTAACACTATCTTTCTCCCTTCAAAAAACACAGTCTTTCTATCCTCACCGTTGGTTACAGATCCGGACGTATCCCCCTCCGTCGGTGAAGGGGAGGAGGGGCAGCATTTAGGCCATCGTCGACAGCGAGGGAGGAGACCCACTGCCGGCCGCACCGTTATCTCTGGCCGAGCGCCAGCGCGGGAGGTCCTCCGATCCCTTCGTCATTGCCAGTGGGCGGATCCGGCCTCTCGCCGCCCACCTATCCACATCCCGACGGCCTTCAGGTATATCTTCATTCGAAACCGCCTTAGCTGTACTTCCCCAGCTTGCTATGTCGCTGCATGTGCATCATTTTCTACCTCTCAGCCCCTCTCGATCGGATGGTCCAAGGTCACCTACTAGTTTTTTCTTCTATTGTTAGAGGTAAAGCTACTTCATGGAGTCGAATCTTGTACTCCCTCCATCCGAAAATACTTGTCATTGAAATGGATATATCTAGATGTATTTCAGTTCTAGACACATCCATTTTGATGACAAGTGATTCCGGACGGAGGGAGTACTTGGTTCAAACAAGAAATAAAGTGGGGGTGGGGGAATTTAGTATGTACATCAGACTTGGTACAAACAGGAAGGAAAGGGGGTGAAAGTAGTACAGACTGGTCATCCAACCAGTATCTTGGTCGAAAAGGGAAATATAGGGGTAACGTTGTACACAGTGGTATGACTAGGACTAGATTTGCTATCCACACATAGGAGTAGGTGGCTAGAGTGAACAAAAATGGGACCAACCCAGATATGTTTCTTGGATGTTTGTTTCTCGCGGGAACAAACTATGAATCACCACTTTATGCCCCTGTTTACATACATGGTGCTGGACTGCTGGTGCACCCACTGTCCCATGCCCTTATACCAAATATTTAGATGTTCTTAATCTAATGTCCTTGGTAAAAATGAAGCCATGCCACTGTTATAAGCCATGACAAGTTTAGCCAAATGTTTTTTCCTGTAATTGTTTGAGACTCTGACTGTTTCTTCTGTACCTTTTTGTGTAAACAGGGATATCCAATTCACATGGTTGCTGTTGTGACCTTTAGGTGCACTGCACAAAACTCTTCTTAAAAGAAGTGACTTTTGTGCTATTTAACTAGAATGTCAGAATGGAACAGTTGGTTCATTTCGGTGGAACTCCACAGGGAGATCTGTGTTCCAATCATCATCATCCATATTGGTGACATAACCTTCCTTTAGGTAAGAATGATATTTAATGCATGTATTCATCTCTATTTTCCGACCGCCATGAGAAAATAATGCTATTTTTTACTAGTACACTTGTACTTCCTCACTGACAAAACCAATTCTGAACTAGAAGGCCAATCATGTACTTGGTTTCACCAACTGGTGAGGAGAAAGAGAAATAGAGCATGAAGAGGAGGAGGAAGAAGAATAAACAGTGCCAAGGCGATCTTGCTCACTCCAGAGGCCTCAGTCGAGGCCATTCTAGGGCTCTCGCAACGACTACCTTACATGTGAGAAGGTCCTCCAGGGAGCCCTTCCACTTCTGCTGTCTCACTTAATTAATTAGGAGTACTTAAGTACCACTAATTTATTGCTGCCTAATTTCCGATCGGAGTTAAACAAATCTTTAGTAGGACCCTATGCTGAATTATGTACTCCCTCCGTCCGGAAATACTTGTCATCAAAATGAATAGAAGGGGATGTATTTAGATGTGTTTTAGTTTTAGATACATCCTTTTTGGTCCATTTTGATGACAAGTATTTTCGGACGGAGGGAGTACGTCTGTATGTTTGTCTATGGAGGTGAATCATGTGGTGGAGCAGGGATGGAATATTATTAGTGTCATGACATAATAGTGCTATTGTTTTGCATGTCAATTTATTGCCATTGGTTCAATGAGGCAATGTTTTGCGTATTGTCCATCATGAATTTGATGCTACTGTTTGAGTAATATGCTAATGTCTTCCTATCCTTTCTCACTAAGCTAATGAAGGTTTCACCTTGTTCCTACTTGTGCAAACAGGGATCATGTTGTGCCAATCATACATTTTAGTGGAACTACACAAGACAATACAATGAACTGTATCCCAACCAGTGCTTTAACTCTGCTGGAAGTTCTTGATAATCTTTCGATATAATCTCAGCACTGGTAAACAAGAGTGATTTCAACCATACATTTGAAGTGTACAAAAATATATATTATTGTGTGATTCCATGAGTGCTTTATCATCTCTTATGGAACTACATGAATAAGCTTTTTTTCTCAGGTTGGTACAGGCCTAAGGCCTTCATCCATATTAGTTTGCTGTCATCTCTATTTGTATCGTGCTACTGTCCTGAGAAACTCCTTTATCTTTGCACGTTAAAGTTTTGCAACCTATGATAAATGGAAATGCTTTGAGTGTTGAGCTAATTGGCACTAATTAAATGAACTAATACCTCTCCTTAAGCAAGACTACTATGTTGCTAACTTTACCCATTAGGATAAATGAGGGTGCTTCCATTTGTTAGTGTATGTTTCATCAACTAGTCCCACTATTACAGTAATCTCACTCTCTCAATATATGTGCCAACAGGGATGCTCGATTTTGGTGGAACTGCACAAAAACTTTGGGTGCTTCATTGCCTCGACAGCTTCCGTCCTTTCCTGTCAGTCGCTAATCTCGGCTTGCTTTCTTCCTTCGCTGTCAGTCGCTTCACTTATCTTGGCTTCCAGTCAAAGGAAATAGTACTTGATATGCTACCTCACACAGGTTGGTAATTTGGTATTGTGTTATTGTTTGCCGATTTTATAAAGGAGTAACTTGGAGCCTGAACTCGCAGACAAATCATTGCATTGGGTGATTTCAGTAGAACTGCACAAAATGATCAGATGGACAGATACTTATGATGCTGCCATGTACTCCAAAGTTCACTCAGAAAGCATTGATGTTGACAAGAAGTGCCTATATTCATTCGAGTATCAACCAGCGTCAACCAGTTGAGTATTAGGAGAGTGAACGCTAAAAATATTGCTTGGCGCATAGCCCAGAAGAACACAGTCCAGTCTTTGGTCCCAACTTGTGCCTTTTGGTTATCGGCAGATATGGTAGCGAACTGTATGGCATGGAGTCTAAAGATTCCAGACAAGTTGGTTGACGCATATATTCATCTGACACTTAATCAGTCTGCACTCCAGGGATGCTCCATTTCAGTTGAACTGCACAAAAAAATTGGGTGGTTCATTTTCTCAATCGCCTCCTTTCTCGTCTGCAATATAGAATTTTGGCGAGCTACAGGACCAAGATGAGCCAGTAAACTAGTTGGATGAAAGTAGTGGCCAAGTTGCTCAAACCTCGCTCGGCACGAGGCCACTATTTGAGGATAAACCTACAAGCAAAGTTCAGATTGTTTGTGCTGCCTCTTATGTACTCGAACGTTTACTCGTACAAGAACTAATTTTAGCAAGAAGTACCTCCGACTGAACACCATTTACCAGTTTGTACCCTAGGTAATTAAAGTTCGTCCATGGATCATATTGGCTGTGATCTCAATCATTTGGATGCATAAACATACTGAACATGTGTATATCTGAATCTTTTTGTGAATTATGCATGAATATTGTCGTGTGATCTATCAATCATTTGGATGCATAGATATGTTGAGCTTGTGTATATATGAATCTTTTGAGTTGTTAATAGTGAATGTTGGCTATGAATATGAACGTGTCCTGTGAACCTGAGTTTGATACTAATGTTTACCTTTTCTGTTGTATTTGTGTGTGAACTTGTTAGTATGCCTACTGTGGGGTATGTGATGTGTGGGTGTCAACGGCACACCTTCTTCCTGAGAAGAATTGCACCTGCTTTGTTAGGGTAGCAACGTTGCATTAGCTCTTTTTAATCTTTTTATTACTCTGTCTTCCCCTCTCCCCCACTCAACCCATGCCGTAATGTTTTCGGCCTCAAAACAAACATAGTACTGCGTTGGCTTGATGAAAAATAGAGTGTTGGTTTCTGTAGGTTGGCCTGCCCAGCAAATGGGCTGCTGGTCCACCACGACAGACTGGGAGGCTAAAAATACAAGTTGTATGGTGCAGAGGCAAGTACAAAAACGCTATCGAGAGCCATCCACTGAAGAAGAAAAAAATCGCTCCTGATGTCCTTCTTCAGTCGTGCCGCCGGCCCCCTCTTTAATCCAGTTCGCTCGGGGATCTAGTGTCATTTTTCTCCAGAGGGCGAACAAGTATCAGCCTAGGTTTTGTATTTTAACATGCGTAGCCCATGACATACAGAGACATTGGTTTCAACTTATTCTTTGAGGTCCATACCGGCCTATGGGCTTTTTCTTAAAGATCGGCAGCCCAATGTATTTTTTAATAAAACGCAGGTCTTTGTTCCATTTATCTATATATAAGTATAATAATGTTGTGTCCAATTTATGTTTTCCCTTCTAACCACATTATATATATTTATATTATTACTATTATCGTATATTTTATAGAGACTTATATATACATTATAAAAACATCCCACGTGTTATTAACTTATAAAAGTAAATGTTTAATAGAAGTTGGCAAGGAAAATCCTGGTTGTTTTTGACTCACAGGCAAGGAAAATCCTGGTGGTTGCGTACAAAAGCTTGCGAAGATTTATCGGACCAATTTAATAATAAAGCGCTCATTTTTATTTTGAGCAATAACTCGCTAATTTGTTAATTATATATAAAAAATGTGCCTCTCCGGTTTTTTCTTTGATATTTTTTTTGAATTCTGTTTTGAGCGGTTGTTTGAAATTATTAATCGTTGTACTAGCTAGAAGTTGGGATGTACTTTTAACAAACTGTAAATGGGCTGTAGTAAATTCCATTAGAATTAAAAGATGGGTTGTACATTCTTACAAATCGCAAATGGTCTATATGTTCTCTGCCAAATCCGAGCTGTGGGCCTACTAAGTTGACGCGTACCAAGGGCTTTGTCAACTTAGTCAATATAAACGATTCTAGCTGCAGTGACCGTACGATGTCCATCCAATGGCCGTAGTGCTTCTTCAACCTCTGGTCTTCTTGCTCCAGCCTCCCAAAGCAGCGCCGGTCGTGCCGCGTGCTCCTGCCTCTCATGGCCGGCTGTGATGCCGCGGAGGCCTCACCGCCCCTACTACTCCCACCGCTGGCCCAGGGCATCCCTCTACTCACCAACACCCCCTGTTATTCTACGGCGATGGCAGCCTCACGCCGCAGCCGAACCAGTGAAACGTCGTACTCCTCTTCGCGTGGGCATCCACTGCCGCGTCTTCCCCGTCTCCGCGTCTTCCCCTTCCTAGGCCTCGCCGTCGTCCACCGCCTTGGTTCTCTCGGCATGGCGTGGTCAATATAGTCAACGACCGACTTTCATCGGAAAAGTACTGTACGTGGAGAGCCTGACAGCTGGGTCCACGGCCACAACCCAGTTTTTTTGTGATTTGCCAAGTAAGTCGCTTTGTCAGGCATGTTGGGCTGCAAATCTTACAAGACGAGGAGAGATTCATTCGGATTGCCGAGAAAATGGCCTATCAGTAATGAGAAATGGGTTGTACATTTTTAAAACACATCAAACCGGCAGTTAGTTTAAAATTTCTTTTTTTAATTTCAAGATTTTAAATTGCATTGATTTTTATGCGTGGACAATTTGTTGGATTTTATATTGATATACATTTATTTTTTAAATCAGTTTGAACGTGACTCAAAATTTCGGGATTAAAAACAGTTCAGACCGCACCGAAATATGCAAAATTTCGTATAATTTTTTAACCGTGGCCACAATATGGGCTGTAATGCTAACAAAAAGAATACGGGCTCCAAAAAAAACCTTAAGAATTAGAAAATGGGCTATAAATTATTAGGAATAATGGAAGATGGGTTGTATGCTGTTTTCCACAGATTTGAGGCTTTCCTAAAAAAAGGTTGACGCACAAGCAGTGACTGTTGGATTTCCATCCAACGGCCGTCGTGCTTCTTCAATCTCTGCTCTTCCTACTCCAGCCGCTCAAACAAGCGCCGGTAGGACTGCCTGCTCCCTCCTCCCCGCGGTCGGCTGTGCTGCCGCGCAAGCCTCACCGCCCCACCGTACTCCCATCGCTGGCCTAGCCATCCCTCTACTCACCCACACCTACTGTTGTTCTCCGAACGATGGCAGACGAACCAGTAAACCCTCATATAGTTTTACTCCCCTACGCATGGGAAACAACTGCCGAGTCTTCCCTGCCTCTGCCTTGTTCCCTTCCTAGGCCTCCCCGTCGTCCACCATCGTGGTGCTCTCGGCGCGGCCTGGTCACCGTGGTCAACGACCGACATGGATCTGAAGTGGACTGTACGTGGAGAGGCTGACAGCTGGGTCCACGGCCGCAACAAGGAAGTGCCTCCTGATTATGCAGAAAATAATGATTCCTCCACCTGACAGCTGGGACCCACCGGACGGGCCACTGTATTTCGCGAAAAAAACATTTCCCCCTGACTGTTGGGGCCCACCAGCTACATCTTCGCACGCAAGGAAGTGCCTCCGAAGAATAAACGATTCGCCCCCCTGACTGTTGGGACCCACCAGCTACATCTTCGCATGCAAGGAAGTGCCTGACAGTCGCGACCCACCTGGTCGAAGCGTATGTAGCGTTGTCATTATGGTCGCAAACGTGTACGTATATACTGGTGGATGTAGAGGCGCGCACGTGTCATAGTAAAGGCGCGCACGTGTCGTAGTAGAGGCGCACACGTAGCATGTACACGTACGTACAACGGCCAAGGTGCAAGAAAGAAAATACGGCCACGTATGTGTACATACGGGCGGGGTCTCGAATGACTACTCGCGCATACGTACGGCCAGGGCTCGTGTACATGGCTGGGTCAGAACGGAGAAACAACGTCGTCGTCATGTTCATGCGGAGTCAACCGGCTGGGTTGGAACGGAATGCGTCATCGTGTTCATCGGGAGGGCTTGGACGGAACAGGCGATGGAAACGAGGCCTGGTGTACCGCAGAATGGAGGAAACGGCCTTGTGTTCGACCATCCATGTTCGAAACGGGATCCTGTTCATCGGGAGGGGTGTGGCGTTCCGCAAAATGGAGGAAACGGACCTCCTATGGTCGAAACGGGGGTACTGTTGATCGGGAGGGGTGTGGCGTACCGCAAAACGGACGAAACGGACTTGTGTTGGAGTGCTACGATCGAAACGGGGGTCCTATTCATCAGGAGGGGTGTGGCGTACCGCAAAGCGGGACTCCACAGGATATTGTTCATCTCCACCGTCGACCTCGTCCAGCCTCCATGGGCTACTGTTCATCCACCGTCGACCTCCTCCAGCCTTCACCTGCGACTATTCATCCACGGGCTCCTGTTCATCCAGCCTCCACCACGCGCTACTCCACCATCTACTGTTCAACCACCCCTCTCCATGGGCTCCTATTCAACCACCCCTCCACGGGGCTACTGTTCATCCACCCCTCCACCTTCTACTATTCATCCAGCCCTCCACGGGGTCGTCCTGTTCATCCAGCCCTCTATGGGGTCCTGTTCATCCAGCCCCAACCGGCTCGATCGATCGGGGTCCTGTTCATCCAGAGGCAACGCCACAGGTCATGTTCATCCACTCCCACCGCTCACTGTTCATCCAACCCACCCCCCTCACAATGCTCACTGTTCATCCAGAGAGGCAGCATTGATCGGCTTCAGTTAGCAGCAGTAGCGAAGGAATCGCTCGATCAGGTTCAGTTAACAACCATCGATCGATCGCTCGGGTTCAGTAACGTGTAGCCTACAATGCAATCACTCGGGTTCAGTTAGAGCCAATGCCTTGCACACACGCGTGTATGTGTACGAGAGAAACGCGCATCGCTCGGCCCCCGACCACCCACCGTAACCGGGAACTCCCCGAAATTTTCCTTGCCCTCGCTTCTACCACGGTTTTTTCTGTCATGGACGACCCAAAGAATGTCATGCAGCTGCGTCTCCGGCCCGCCCAGGACGAAAAGCCCAATTTCTTTCATGATTTTTTGTCATAGAAGTAGGAGCCCACCACATCTATGATGATACCGGGTTTTGTCACAATTATCGTCATAGAAGTGTCATATGTATGACAGGAAAAAAATTCATTCGGCCCAAAATGTCATGGATGTACCTTTTTTTGTAGTGATGATTTGAATGGAACTAACCCGGACTGACGCTGTTTTTAGCAGAACTGCCATGGTGTTATTTTTGTGCAGAAATAAAAGTTCTTGGAATGACCTGCAAATCCACGGAGCAACTTTTCAAAATTAATAAAAAATACTGGCGAACAAATTAGCATAAGAGGGCCCACACCCTGTTCACGAGGGTGGGGGCGCGCCCCCTCCCCTGGGGCGCGCCCCCAGCCTCATGGCCCCCCTGGACGTCCACCGACCTCAAATCCAACTCCATACATTTGCTTTCGCGGAGAAAAAAAAATAAGAGAATACAGATTCATCACGTTTTACGATACGGAGCTGCCGCCAAGCCCTAAAACCTCTCGGGAGGGGTGATCTGGAGTCCGTTCGGGGCTCCGGAGAGGGGAATCCGTCGCCGTCGTCATCATCAACCATCCTCCATCACCAATTTCATGATGCTCACCGCCGTGCGTGAGTAATTCCATCATAGGCTTGCTGGACGGTGATGGGTTGGATGAGATTTACCATATAATCGAGTTAGTTTTGTTAGGGTTTGATCCCTAGTATCCATTATGTTCTAAGATTGATGTTGGTATGACTTTGCTATGCTTAATGCTTGTCACTAGGGCCCGAGTGCCATGATTTCAGATCTGAACCTATTATGTTTTCATGAATATATGTGAGTTCTTGATCCTATCTTGCAAGTCTATAGTCACCTATTATGTGTTATGATCCATTAACCCTGAAGTGACAATAATCGGGATACTAATCGGTGATGACTGTAGTTTGAGGAGTTCATGTATTCACTAAGTGTTAATGCTTTGGTCCAGTTCTCTATTAAAAGGAGGCCTTAATATCCCTTAGTTTCCATTAGGACCCCACTGCCACGGGAGGGTAGGACAAAAGATGTCATGCAAGTTCTTTTCCATAAGCACGTATGACTATATTCGGAATACATGCCTACATTACATTGATGAACTGGAGCTACTTCTATGTCACCCTATGTTATAACTATTACATGGGGAATCGCATCCGACATAATTATCCATCACTGATCCAATGCCTACGAGCTTTTCACATATTGTTCTTTGCTTAGTTACTTTACCGTTGCCACTGTTACAATTACTACAAAATTGTTGTTGTTACTTTCGCCACTATTACCGTTACTTCCATACTAGTTTGCTACTAAATACTTTGCTGCAGATACTAAGTTATCCAGGTGTGGTTGAATTGACAACTCAACTGCTAATACTTGAGAATATTCTTTGGCTCCCCTTATGTCAAATCAATAAATTTGGGTTGAATACTCTACCCTCGAAAACTGTTGCGATCCCCTATACTTGCGGGTTATCGGAGAGCCAACATACATCTCATCAAAATATCGAACGAAAACCAAATTCACATGATTACTTATAACGAGACTTTCCCATGTCCTCGGCAACAAACGTAACTACTCACAAAGCATATTCATGTTCATAATCGTAGGAGTATTAATTATCATTAAGGATCTAAACATATGATCTTGCACCTAATAAACCAACTAGCATCAACTACAAGGAGTAATCAACACTACTAGCAACCCACATGTACCAATCTGAGGTTTTGAGGCAAAGATCGGATACAAGAGATGAACTAGGGTTTGGAGAGGAGATGGTGCTAGTGAAGATGTTGATGGAGATTGACCCCCTCTCGATGAGATGATCGTTGGTGATGACGATGGCTTCGATTTCCCCCTCCGGGAGCGAAGTTCCCCTGGCAAAACTGCTCCGCCGGAGCCCTAGATTGGTTCTGCCCAGGTTTCGCCTCGAGAGGGCAGCGCTTTGTCCTGAAAGCTTCCTCTTGATTTTTTCCAAGTCAAAACACATTATATAGCAGAAGATGGGCATCGGGGGCCTGCCAAGTGGGCCACAAGGCAGGGGGCGCGCCCAGGGGGTAGGGCACGCCCCCACCCTTGTGGATGTGCGGTGGGTCCCCTCTGGTATTTTCTTCACCAATATTTTTTATATATTCCAAAATAATTCTCCGTAAATTTTCAAGACTTTTGGAGTTGTGCAGAATAGGTCTCTAGGATTTGCTCCTTTACGGTCTAGAATTCCAGCTGCCGACATTCTCCCTTCTTCATGTAAACCTTGTAAAATAAGAGAGAAAAGGCATAAGCATTGTGCCAAAATAGGTACTAAACAACCCATAGTGCAATAAATATCGATATAAAAACATGATGCAAAATGGACGTATCATCTGATGAACCACAAGTATAAGGGATCAATCATAGTCCTTTCAATAAGTAAGAGTGTCGAACCCAATGAGGAGTAGAAGGAAATGACAAGTGGTTTTCAGCAAGGTATTAACTGCAAACACTGAAATAATCGGTAACAAGTTGTTTGATAGCAAGATAATTTGTAACAAGCAAGTAACAGTAACAGTAACAAAAGTGCAGCAAGGTAGCCTAATCCTTTTGAGGCAAAGGACAGGCTAAAACGGTCTCTTATGATAAGCAAAACGTTCTTGAGGGTACACGGGAATTTCATCTAGTCACTTTCATCATGTTGTTTTGATTCATGTTCGCTACTTTGATAATTTGATATGTGGGTGAGCCGGTGCTTAGGTGTTGTTCTTACTTGAACAAACCTCCTACTTATGATTAACCCCTGCTACCTCTTGAGCTTGCATTGGTTTTTGCCTTGAAGAGGAAAGGGTGATGTAGCAAAGTAGCGTAAGTATTTCCCTTAGTTTGAGAACCAAGGTATCAATCCAGTAGGAGACAACGCACAAGTCACCGAATACCTGCACAAACAATCAACAACTTGCACCCAACGCGATAAAGGGGTTGTCAATCCCTTCACAGTTACTTGCAAAAGTGAAATCTGGTAGAGATAGATAAACGGTAAAGTAAATGTTTTTGGTATTTTTTGTTTGTAGATCGGAAAGTAAAAGATTGCAAAATAGTAGATCGGAAACTAGTATGACGTAAAAGAGATTCAATATAATGGAAAAGAGACCCGGGGGCCATAGGTTTCACTAGTGTCTTCTCTCAAGATAGGAAGATAATTTGTAACAAGCAAGTAATGATAGTAGTAACAAAAGTGCAGCAAGGTAGCCCAATCCTTTTGAGGCAAAGGACATGCCAAAATGGTCTCTTATGATAAGCAAAGTGTTCTTGAGGGTACACGGGAATTTCATCTAGTCACTTTCATCATGTTGGCTTAATTCGTGTTCGCTACTTTGATAATTTGGTATGTGGGTGGACCGGTGCTTATGTGTTGTCCTTACTTGAAAAAACCTCCTACTTATGATTAACCCTCTCGCAAGGCACATAAACTAGGGTTTAAGCTTCTATCACTCTCGCAACCCATCATCTAATAACTAATCCACAATGCATTCCCTTAGGCCCAAATATGGTTAAGTGTCATGTAGTCGACGTTCACATAACACCACTAAGGGAATCATAACATACATATCATCAAAATATCAAACACATATCAAGTTCACATGATTACTTGCAACAAGATTTATCTTGTGACCTCAAGAACAAAAGTAACTACTCATAAATGATAATTATGCTCAAGATCAGATGGGTATTAAATAAAATAATGGATATGAACATATAATTTTCCACCAAATAAACCATATAGTAATCAACTACAAGATGTAATCAACACTACTAATCACCCACAAGTACCAATCTAAGGTTTCGGTACAAAGATTGAACACAAGGGATGAACCAGGGTTGAGAGGAGAAGGTGTTGTTGAAGCTGTTGATGGAGATTGTCCTCCCAAAGATGGGAGAGTTGTTGGTGATGATGATGATGATGACGCTGATTTCCCCCTCCGGGGGGGAAGTTCCCCCGTCGGAATCGCTCCACTAGAGGGCAAAAGTGCTCCTGCCAAGTTCCGCCTCGAGACGGCGACGCTTTGTCCCGAAAGTCCTCTCCTTATTTATTTCTAAGTCAAAATGACTTATATATCAAAATAAGGGCACCGCAGGTGGGCCGAGGAGGGCACAACCCACCAGGGCGCATCTGGGGGCCCTGGCGCGCCCAGGTGGGTTGTGCCCACCTGGTGGGCCCCCTCTGGTAGTTATTTTCTCCAATAATTCTTATATATTCCATAAAAAATCTCCGTGAAGTTTCAACTCATTTGGAGTTGTGCGGAATAGGTAAATCTGACGTAGCTTTTTCAGGTCCAGAAGTCCAGCTGCCGGCATTCTCTCTCTTTGTGTGAACTTTGCAAATTATGAGAGAAAAGGCATTAGAATTAGTTCATAAAGCATTATTATGCATAAAAACATTATAAATAACATTAGGAAATCATGATGCAAAATGGACGCATCAACTCCCCCAATCTTAGACCTAGCTTGTTCTCAAGCGAAACCCGAAATCTAAAAACATATCAACATGCTTAGAGAGAGATAGGTGTTGATAAAAACAAAATACGGACATAGAAGCATCATGTATATTATTATAACAACAACAAACTTTATTATAGAAATTTTATCATATAACTTCTCATGAACAAGTAACAATTCATCACAACATCGAAGTATAAATCATAAACCTTATTGAAAACCAACAAACTATGTTCTCTGTCAACTTTACAACTATAATTCATCATCTCTTCAGGAAGGGTCACGTATCGGAGCCTTTTGGCAAGTCCACACACTCAACCATCATATAGTCTTCTATGATTGCTAACACCCACCGCATACACATGAGCAAAAAGTTTCAACCAGACACATAGAAAGATAGGGGCGTTAGTTTCGCCTCCCAACGTATTCACCTCAAGGGTGATGTCAACAATAATAACTCATGCCCACCTATATCCAACTGGATATATGTGCCTAGATCTTTCCTCGCTACATGGTGGTTGCCAAAAGAGAAAATAAAAAGGAATTGAGAGTAATACTTTGACTCTTGCATAAAAGTAAATACATAAAAGTGAAAGATAGGCCCTTCGCAGAGGGAAGAAGAGGTTTCCATGCGCTTTTTTGGTAGTATGATCAATCTCTTAGTGCAAAAGAACGTCATGTTATATTGCCCCTTGTGATAGCAACCTTTATTATGCAGTTTGTCACCTTTATTATTTTTGCCATCACAAGTTCGTACAACGCTCAATTTTCTCTTACACTAAATGAGCTAACACATTTAGAAGCAATTTTTATTGCCCTTTTTTGCACAGATGACAACTTACTTTAAGGATCTCACTCAATTCATAGGTACGTATGGTGGACTCTCAAAACAAGATTTGAGTTTAAGGGTTTTTTGATGCAGAAGTAGGATCTCTACTTAGTGTGGAATTTTGGCTAGCAAAGATAGGGGACAAGCACCATATTTTAAAGGAGCTATGACAATATAACTTCTATGTGAATAGAACAAACATAAATCATTACGTTGTCTTCCTTGTCCAACGTCAATTTTTTTGGCATATAATATTTTGATGGGGGCTCACAATCATAAAAGATGTCAAGATAGTGTATTTGCATGTGAATCTTCTCTTCCTTTATTAATTCTTTCATGAATTGCATCATTGACCAATGCTACGTTTGTCAATCTCCTTATTTTTTCTAGGTCAAAATGACTTATATACTAGAAGAAGGGCACCGAAGGTGGACCTAGGAGGGCACAACTCACCAGGGCGCACCTGGGGGTCCAGGCTCGCCCAGGTGGGTTGTGCCCACCTGGTGGGCCTCCTCTAGTAGTTATTTTCTCCAGTAATTCTTATATATTCCATAAATAATCTTTGTGAAGTTTCAACTCATTTGGAGATGTGCAGAATAGGTAACTTCGACGTAGCTTTTTCAAGTCCAGAATTCCAGCTGCCGACATTCTTCCTCTTTGTGTGAAACTTGCATATTATGATAGAAAAAGCATTAGAATTACTTCATAAAGCATTATTATCCATAAAAACATTATAAATAATAGTAGGAAAACATGATGTAAAATAGACGTATCATGCGCCTCAACGGAGTAAGATGTGGAGGCCCTGCGACCTTGCTGCCATTGCGTGCATGTTGTAATTCTAGCTATTCATAGATAGTTCCTGGTGCCTTCTATGTCTATGCTATCAAATTCAAATCCCTAGCTAGTGAACAGAAAAGCAACAAATAAGACACTAGATGTGATTCAAATCCCTATGGAGAACAGAGAAGCCTTACTCCATATAAAAGAATTGTCTGGATGGCTTGTTCCTTATAAGGAGTTGCGCGGTAGAAAGTGGCGTGAACTCATCAGTCCTCTGGTAGTTCAATGGCTAACAACCCTTTGGTTATGAACTGAGTCCTCTGGTTGGTCAGTTGTTGTGAGCTTTATAAATCTTTTAAACCAAATAATGAATGTCCTTGACTTTTTCTTTTTCCAAAATAACTAATTTTATTAATCTTCCAAACCTCTACTTCAAGACGACACACCTATTTATTTTTTACAAAGTTCACAAACAATAAATCGCAACTTTCTATTGTCAAAGAGGAAACACCAGCTTAAGTAGAACCAACATCTCATAGAAATAATCATGTGGCGATCGCAATGACGCTAATCTAGGAGTCACATGAAGGATTCATTTAAATTTAGTGCACCAGCTAGTTTGCACCAGATGTGAATGTTATGCTAATCAAGTCTCAGTCAACTGAGCTTCGCTAAACCTCAGTCAATGCTATATCTGTGAGATCTTACATTGAGATCCATGCAAAAAAAATCTTCAGTTTTTTCTTTTTATCTCTTGCATGTTATGTCACTTGACTAACACTTGGTTAATTAAATCTCAGACCACTAGCCACACCCTTCAAACTATGCTGGGATTGAGGTTGAATACAACAACCCCAAGCATCTCATTATGAAAGAGGTGGTATTCCTGAATCTGATGATGTCAAAGACATGAAACCTCTCAATGACACTACTAGGGAAAATCTTACACACAGAAACGTACCAGTAGCACATGTCAAAAAGAATCGCTACTACTACTTACCACTAGCGCCCAGCAAATAAACACATTGTAGCTAAGCTTATAGCAGTAGTGCGCCAGATGAAAGAAGCGCTACTACTATAATTTCGACACTGTTCTCAGCAGGCAACCATTTTGGTTGCCCAAATTGGGAAGCACTTTGCAAGATGTATGATTTTCATGAGGGTATGCTTGTCACCATGGATCTTGGTGATCCTGACATCGCCCAAGACAATAAGGACATTTGGGTCCTTGTTGATACGCTTCCAATTCTACCACTATGTGAGTTTCTCAAACATAGTTATTAAGTAATTTATATTGTTTATTTCAAAACAGTTGACAACTTATTTCCATTGATAGCTTATTTTCATTCTTCAAAGAATGTGCGGAAGATGGTAGACAGAACCTACTACACCGATGGTTCAGAATTAACTTATCAGGAGAAAAATCATCCGATCACATTTATTACTGATCTTGAGAATTACAATATGTATTATCAAACTCCTCCACATTATGGTAAATACGTGCCACTAGTGCACGTGTTGAACTATGGTAACATCCATGGAGATGTCATGGTAAGATTTTTTTACTATTACGTCATCTGTGCATCTTTTGCATAAATTCTTCTAAAACTGAACTACATTGCTAACTACGAAGTTATTACTATGTTTTTCAATAGAAAATCCCGAAGGATTGTGTGCCTCATCTGATGTTTCAGAAAGGTTGCCTTGATGTTTTGAACATACGGCCAGGTCATCCTACGAATCACTCCTATTCATATCGGATTTCTAAAACCGATGAAGACATGACAATCAAAGATTGGAAAAATGTATGGTCAATCATAAGGAGCTACTTGGAAGCAACATTGTGTGAAGGGCAAGAATTGGAGACAGGATAATCTCCATTCTCCATAATGAAGAGTCAGGGCCTATCTTGTTTTATACTATTTTACCTAAGAGAAGGTAGTAGGTCCTATGAGAGAGTAGGTACTAGGTACAATGTGTTATTATGTGGTACAATGTGTTAGAGTTTATGGTGATGAGGAGTAGTTGTGATTATGACTAGTGACCAACTTTCTATATGATATCTCATTGATGAAAATGATGATCATGAGGAGGTGTTATATGACAATGATGTATTATGATGATGATGATGATGATATTTATTATATCATTGGGTGAAAGAACCGCAGATTAGTTTCAAGTGGATGTCCATCCACTTGAAACTAGTCCACGGTTCTTTGACGCAGTGATGCAATAACTAATTATGATGTAAAAACAATCTCTAAATTACTACTGTATGAAAACTTGTATAAAGGTGTATGAATACAACATGAAATAAAAAAGAAATAGAATATGAAATAAAAATAGTAGCGCGGGCTACCAGAAGCAGTACTAGTAATTACCAGAGGCGCCCTTTCGAGGAAGCTCTACTACTAAGTGGATATAGAAGTAGCGCGGGTGGACCCACACTACTGATAATCTTTAGTTGTAGTGTTGTATCAGTAGCGCGGTTACCCGCGCTACCGCTTGTCTTTTCTGTAGTAGTGTGACCAGGTTCTGATCAAGGTATTTATATTGAATGTCATGCCTCTAATCAGTTGTGTATATTTGAAGAATTTCCAGCCAATCTTGTACTGGCTGAAACACTCTTATCTGTCTTGCATTTGTGCCAGGTTGTAGAGGCTTCAGATAAGACAGAAGTTGGCCTTATCCTCACCAAGAAAACCAAGGCGAAGCCATCCATTAGAATACTAGTAGAATCATGTTGGAACGTAACCCCCTCGCATCGCTCCCCTCAGGGCGACGCCAGGGGTCCCAAGCCCTAGCACCGCCAGCTTCCACCAAGGTAGATCAACAGCTGCCACTGCCTTCGGCGTTGGCCGCGGCGGCCCCGACTCAGAAGGTCCTCGGGCCGGAGGCTTGTGATGGGGTCCACTTGAGGTGGCCGGGGTGGATTTTGTGGGGAGGCCGGTGCGGTGGTCAGGGTGGCGACCCTCGGCTATGCGGCGGCGGCGGCTGACTCCATGGTCGACGGGGTGTGTGCTATGTTCGGCTGCCCTGTTTGGTGATGGTTCGTGGCGGCGGCGTGGATCTGGCATCAATCCAGATTCGCCACGGTGTGGCTTTTAGCTGGTGGGTGACGCGAGGAGGGCTGGTGAGGGGCGGTTGGAGGCCCTTTGCCGGCGGTCTGCCGGTTGTGTTCGTCTCCACGGCAGATCCGTGTGGATCCAGTTAGCTGCGGGGTCTAGATGGCGCAAGTACCAGTGAACTCTGTGCTAACTTCAGTTGTGGAAGATGATGGCGATGTCCTTAACGTCATGTCCTTGTCGAGGCATCGTCGTTTCAATCTGCGTCACCGAGCTTGTGCTGCTCCAGCGAAAACCCGATATCTGGGTCTCCCAGATCGGACGATGATGACACCATAGGTGCAATCCACCCGGGGCCTTGTTTTGGAGCAGGTGCTGATTGGAGGGCCCCAAAGCTGGAGCATTTTTGCATCTTCCGCATCAACGACAACGGGTCTCGGCGGTGTGGCACAGAGGAGTCTCGACATAGGACGCATGTTGATGGGCACATGCAGGAGGATGGGGTTGTCTGGCATCATGGTGGCCTCGATGGTAGTTTGTCCTGTCAAGGTGAGTGTGTGGATCTATCCAAAAGGTGGGACGGCGGAAGATGGCGGCGGCTTATTCTAGGGCGTGCGCATGTGGTTCATTCTGAGGGTCTGCTAGACATGCTAGTGCTCTCAGCTTGCCGGCAGGCGGGTTGGTGAGGCCACCGGATTAGATGGTGTGTGTAGGTTCGAGGTTAGAGCACATCATCAAGCTTGATGGTGTGGTTGCCAGATAAGTGGTTTTGGGTTGATTCATGTATTTGTTTTGTTGGGTCATGTTGAATTATATAGTATAACAAAATGACTGTGTGCATCTCTTGACGCAGAGACGGGAATCCTCCTTCTAAAAAAAAGAGAGAAATAATCCATTGAAACAGTAAGTTATTGCCATTGGTTAGAGTTTGCGCTAAACTAGCAAGTGTTTAACCAATTCACCTCTTAATGCAGGTCGTAGCTATTGGTCCGGGCTCTCGATGAGGAAGGCAAGACGCAGTCATTGTCGGTGCCACCAGGCAGCACTATGCTGTACTCCAAGTACGCTGGTGACGAGTTCAAGGGAGCTGATGGCGCGAACTACATGGTGTTGAGAGTTTCAGATGTGATGGCTTAGCTCTCTTAAGTGTGTTTTTTTACTTTGTTTTAGTTTTGACTTCACGATAGAGTCTAGCATGAGTGATAAGAATGCTATGTGGTAATCACTTGATGCTATTTCGGATTATTGTCGCGACCGGTTTTCCGGGTATTAATTCCCAGAAAATGGCCCTTGTGCTCATCAGCCCCAGGATTACTGTTAGCTGATGAGGCACCAACTTGACACAGAAATTCCAAGCAAAACACCAAATATGTAGTACAAGACCATTCTGGTCTGTGAGTACAACAAATGGTTTCTAGTGATTGATGGCGGAAGCGGGTTGTGAATCATCAGTGTCTATGGGACTCCATTTCCCACAGGAACAGCTGACCAGGTTAACTCCTATCTTCGCGAGGCTGCTATCACCGTTGCTTAGGTTCCGGGGCTGTCATCACAGTCGCTCCTCTCCGCGCAAGAAATCTGGCCAAGACAATAGCCAGGGACAAGCCAGTGAGTACATTGAATGTACTCGCAAACATTATGAACACGGGTATAATATAACAACGATGTTCTGAAATATTTTATGCTCACGACGTCAGTCACAAAAGATAATAAAAACTCTGATGCATGCAAGCAGGTTATTTAGGAGTATGCAATAACATATTAATAATAAAAATGCACCAATTGGGTGTCTGAAGCGACGCCTTGAAAGGTTAGCAAACAAAGAGAAATGCCTCAGTCGGGCGTCTGAGCGACACCACGTAAAGGGCTTATAAAGAAAATAAATAACAACATGCCACAGTCGGGCGTTTGAGCGACACCGCATAAGGGGCTTATAAAGAAAATAAATAACAACATGCCACAGTCGGGCGTCTGAGCGACACCGCATAAAGGGCTTATAAAGAAAATAAATAACAGCATGCCACAGTCGGGCGTCTGAGCGACACCACATAAAGGGCTTATAAAGAAAATAAATAACAGCATGCCAAAGTCGGGCGTCTGAGCGACACTACATAAAGGGCTTATAAAGAAAAATAAATATAGTGAATATCCAGGAGGTAAAACCATCCCAGGGATACTCAATATTTCAAATGATATAAAGGGGTTAGTCCATAAATAAAAATAATCATAATCATCATAAGTCTCAAGTCATGATCCCAGTTCTGGTTTAACAGTTTTCTCCTCCAAAGACCGACACTTCACCCATCCCAGACTGTAGTCCTTAACCATGGACACGGCTATTCGAATAGGTTTAATCTCTGCAGAGGGTGTACTCTTTACCCACGAGTAACGGATTCCTTTAGTCCATCGGGACTAATTCCGTCTACGGTCTTTTAAATGAAAACGAACCTGACTTGCACACACCAGCTTAACTCACCGGTTGAAAAGGATCGATATGGTTGACTAGAGGGGGGGTGAATAGGCAACTAACAATTTTTAAGCTTTTCTTTACCAAATTAAACTTTGCAACAAATAGGTTGACTAGATATGCAACTAAGTGAGCAACCTATATGATGCAATAACAACTAGCTAGCAAGCAAGCAAGAGATGTAACAATAAGTGAGCTTGCGAAAGTAAAGGCACGAAATAACCAAGAGTGGAGACGGTGAAGACGAGGATGTGTTACCGGAGTTCCTTCCTTTTGAAGGGAAGTACGTCTCCGTTAGAGCGGTGTGGAGGCACAATGCTCCCCAAGAAGCCACTAGGGCCACCGTATTCTCCTCACGCCCTCACACAATGCGAGATGCCGTGATTCCACTATTGGTGCCCTTGAAGGCGGCGACCAAACCTTTACAAGCAAGGTTGGGGCAATCTCCACAACAATCGGAGGCTCCCAACAACAACACCACCACGAAGCTTCACCACAATGGAGTATGGCTTCGAGGTGACCTCAACCGTCTAGGGTGCTCAACACCCAAGAGTAACAAGATCCGCAAGGGATAAGTGGGGGGAATCAAATATCCTTTGGTGGAAGTGTAGATCGGGCTCTTGTCACCCAATCCCGAGCAAATCAACAAGTTTGATTGGCTAGGGAGAGAGATCGAGCGAAAATGAAGCTTGGAGCAACAATGGAGCTTAGAGGTGGAAGAGGTAATCAACTAGAGGTAGAAGACACTCCTTATATAGTCGGGGAAAAGATCCAACCGTTACTCACTAATTCTGCCCGCGACTCACGGTACTACCGCTCCAGGGGAGCGGTACTACCGCGACGACATGCGGTACTACCGTGCGAGACCACGGTACTACCGTGGCAGCTCCACAGCCCGGACCAAGCCAGAACTAGGGGCGGTACTACTGCTGACGCGGTACTACCGCTCCCCCTTGCGGTACTACCGCAAGGCAGGAGGGTCACGGCTTCGGAAGGGCGCGGACGAAATAAATTTCATCCGTGCCTACTTCCGCAGAAATTAGGGTGGTGCAAAAACCCGACGCGGTACTACTGCCCAAGAGGCGCGGTACTACCGTGGTAGGCACGGATGTAAAAAATTACATCCGCACCTACTACCGCGGCGCAGCGGTACTAGGCAGAAAGGGGCACGGTACTACAGCTCCAAAGGAGCGGTACTACCGTGGGCCCCCGCGGTACTACCGCGCAGAGCGAGCGGTACTACCGTGGGTGCCGCGGATGTAAAAAATTACATCCGCCCCTACTACCGTACCGGAGCGGCACTAGGACAGAGTGCAGCGGTACTACCGCGCCGAAGGAGCGGTACTACCGTGAGGGGCGCGGATGTAAAAAATTACATCCGCCCCTACTACCGCGCTGGAGCGGCACTAGGCCAAGGAACCGCGGTACTACCGCGCCAGAGGGGCGGTACTACCGTGGCCCGCCGCGGTACTACCGCTGGTGCTTGCGGTACTACCGCAAGTACAGCAGCAGTCGTCGGTTTCGCACAACCATGATAACGATGGACAGCTCCAAAGTGCAAGGGAAGGAGGGGCAAGTGTACGTGTGATTCCACCCTACCTTTCCGACGCGGACCCCCTCTTAATAGTACGGCTCTCCTACGACTCAACTCCACCAAAGAGAAACGTAGAACAACGCCGGCTTCACTAATCTCCGAGGGGCACCGAATCGTCTTGTGCCTAATGAAGAAATATCTGTAGGACTCAAGGCACACGATTAGTCCGCACAAGTATTGTCATCAATCACCAAAACACTTAGGGATAAATGAGCCCTTACAATCTCCCCCTTTTTGGTGTATTGATGACAACACGGGATTTGCACATAGATAAAATATGTTTAAAGCAGTGGCAAACCCCACTTCTCTAAAATATAGACGAGTCTCCCCCTAGATGTGTGCACTATATATGAATGCTTTGGACTGCATGGCACACAACCTAGGAACAACACTCCCCCTATATTTTAGAGACCAAGACATGATAATAAACCTAGCATAGCATGAAGGTAGCACAGAATAACACAAGCTAGCTAGGATAGATAGAGTGCATATGAGATAAGATAATCAAGGTTCTCACGATAAAAGCAACAAAGAGATCAACTGGCAAACACACAAACTCGCAAATCCAAATCCCTACGCTCTCTCCCCCTTTGGCATCGAGACGCCAAAAAGGCAGAGAGGACACCTAAACACACAAGAGGTGGCTCAAGCAGAGAAACTGTCCCACTCCTCTTCGTCAGACTCCTCCGCAGCTGGAATGGACTCCTCGGCCTCCTCCTCAGAATCAATCCACTTGAACCCTTGCTTCTCCATCCACTCGGTCTCAGGAGTGATGTGCTCCTCAGACCCGCCAGACACATCCTCGCCAAAGAGCTTCAAGACCTTGTTGTGCCGGCGACGACTCTCCTTGGACTCCACATGAGCTCTGTACTGACCCTTGGCTTGCATGCAGAAAAGTGACTTCATCTTATCTGTCAACCTCTTGGCCCAAGATGGCCTAGAGTCACTCTAAGAGGGCCTAGCAGAACGGCCCCCAGCAACATCCTCATCAACAGTAGCAGCTCTAGCAGCAGACGCCTCAGCACGAGTAGCAGTGTTGGCCCAGTTGGGTTTGACCCTCAGAGAAATGGGCTCATGACGGATCCAGTCTGGCGCCAGGAACTCCTCCGTGGGGAACATCTTCTCCCAAGTCTTCGAAATCAGCAGAAACAGGTAAGGTCCATAAATGGGCACCTTGCGGTTGAACACTGCAAATCGAAGCTCGCACCACATGATGTGAGAGACATCAAGGGGCTGAGTCTGAGAAGAGCGAGCCTCCTCGCACAGAAGCATCATGTCCACCATGTAGGCATGAACCTTGTCTTTGTCCCCGATGCGTGGGAACAGAGAGTTGCGGAAGATGCGGCACATGATATCCAGAAATGAGTTGAGAACCAATACTATCTTCCCAGTGGCGAGCTTCTTCTCAACCATAAAAGGAGCAAGCTTGTTCTTGTCAGCAGAGTCAGCATTGCCGTGAGGGCGAACACCAACAGGAGTGTCAAGTCCATCATCAGCAACTTGTAGCAGATCCATGAACTCCTTCCAGGTAGCAGACAGCTGGCGGCCATTGGTCATCCACGTCATCCTTCTCTCATCATTGGTGTGGAAGTACACGGAGGCAAAGAACTGACAAATAATCTCAGGGTCATAGTCCATGTGGAACGAGATCACATGCTCAATTCCAAACTGCTCCACCAAGTCCAGAGCCTCCCCAAAGTAGCCGCGAAACTTGTCCTTCCGCATGTGATGCATCTCAATCCACTTTACCTCTACATAAGTATTCTGCTTGTTCTTGATGACATCCAAGTAAATCTGGGTTTGAGTCTTGTTCCAGAACAGTTCACATCCTCTGATAGTGGAGCGTGGGGTCGCATATGGGTGAAGCTGCCTGATACGGACATACTCTTGAGCGCTTATCTCATCCATGCCCCTGGCGGGCTCCTTGTGCTTGCTGGCGGTGGACTTGACATTGCGCTTCGATGCAGATGATCCCTCGGGAACTTCGCCTGGATTGCGCAGACGCTTGGAACCAGTGTCACGGACGGGATTGGCCCGGCGAGAGCCACCACCTAAAACACACACGCAAAGCACCAAAACAAGTCGAAAAGGATCAATGCAAAGGCTAAAAGACCACACATGAAACCCATAGAAGATAAACAAGAAAGTTAGCATGCGATAGAGGTGAGCCACGGTAGAACTGCCATGGGGTGTGATACTAAGGTCTTACTACTGCTCCAGACGCGGTAGTACCGTGAGGGGTCACGGTAGTACCGTGGCTGGGGCGGTAGTATGTCATTAGTACCGCACGGCGCGCGGTAGTACCGCGCCATAGAGGCGGTAGTACCGCGGGAGCGGTAGTACCGCGCCATAAGGGCGGTAGTACCGCGTCGCGTTGGATCGAGCAGGATTTGAATCTGAAAAGACCCGCGAAGCCATGGCGGTGCTACGGTGACCAGATCTAGTGCAAGACAACAATACAAGCATAAATCCTATGCAATACTAAACTCCTTCATCCTACCCTTGCAGAGATCTAGCCTATAAATCTCAAGAACATGCAAGTCTCCCCCAAAACCTAAAAGAACCAAAGACAATCGAAACGGAGAAGGATTTGGGGAAAAAAAACTTTGGTCCATAGCAAGAGCACGTGGTGGGGAACAATCCCACCGGACGGAATCACGGGAGGGTAGCCGGTGGAGGAGATCCGGCGACGAACGCCGGCTCCGTTCGTGGGCTTGAGAGAGGAACAGGCGTTGTGGAGAGAAGGGGCGAATGGGTATGGGGAAGTTAGAACTTCCCCTGCCCGACCTTACCCCGCGGGCCCGAACCGGCGCGGTAGTACCGCGAGTCATCGCGGTAGTACCGCCAGGGCGGAAGTACCGCGCCGTGGCGGTAGTACCGCTCCACCAGGCGGCAGTAAAAAATTACTGCCGCTTGGGTGCGGTAGTACCGTGCTCCCATCAGCGGTAGTACCGTGATTGGCCGCGGTAGTACCGTGGCCGACCGCGGTAGTACCGTTAGCACACACCACCAAGGGTTTCGAACAAGAGAGAAAAGCACGCCTTTGCATCGAAAAACAGGTACAACTCAAAGCAGCACAAAGGCACAGAACAACAGCAAAACCCTAGGTAACAAGGTCTCTCGAGGAGAGAGAGTGCGGTGCCCGGAGCCACCTATGTTTGAGTTGGATGGTATGGCACCGCGAAGAATTATCCTTGGGCCCATGACCAAAACTCGTCTTTGAAGCACAAGTACCATCAAAAATGGCTAATGTGAAAGAGGTGATCTATTTATGCATAATGGGGGGAGGGAGAGTTCATTGAGAGAACAACACTCCCCCTATGTCCATGCCTACATCTAAACTAGACAACAAGTTGAGTGTGGTGGGGGGTGCACGGGTTCAAGTCACATTGCTCAAATCAATGATATTTAGCTCATGCCTTAACTCGCGAAATCTTGCTTCATCCAATGGCTTCGTGAAAATATCTGCAAGGTTATCATGAGTGTTGACATACTTGAGCTCGATCTCCCCTCGCCTAATGTGATCCCGAATGAAGTGATACCGAATCTCAATGTGCTTCGTCTTGAAGTGTTGCACCGGGTTGAGTGAAATCTTGATGGCACTTTCATTATCACACCAAAGAGGCACTTTGTCACAAGTGACACCATACTCCTTTAAAGTTTGCCTCATCCATAGAAGTTGAGCACAACAACTACCGGCCGCCACATACTCCGCTTCGGTGGACGAGAGAGACACACAACTTTGCTTCTTGGAAGACCAACTTACCAACGAGCAACCAAGAAATTGGCACCCTCCGGAAGTGGACTTCCTATCCACTTTGTCTCCCGCCCAATCGGAATCCGTGAAACCTTCAAGCTTGAAGTTTGCTCCTCTTGGGTACCATAAGCCAAAGTTGGGGTATGAGCCAAATATCGAAAGATTCGCTTGACCGCCACAAAGTGACTTTCCTTTGGTGCGGCTTGGAAACGTGCACACATCCCCACACTCAACATGATATCCGGCCTAGATGCACAAAGGTAAAGCAAGGATCCAATCATGGAGTGATATACCTTTTGATCCACCGCTTTACCATTGGGATCGATGTCAAGTTGGCACTTGGTAGGCATTGGTGTAGTAGCCGGCTTGACATCACTTAGCTTGAATCTTTTAAGCATGTCTTGAGTATATTTGGCTTGGTTGATGAAGGTTCCTTCCCTTCTTTGCTTGATGTCGAAACCAAGGAAGAACTTCAACTCTCCCATCGAAGACATCTTAAACTTGGAGGTCATGAGAGCGGCAAATTCTTCATTGAAAGCTTTGTTAGGGGAACCAAAGATAATATCGTCAACATATAGTTGGCATACAAACAACTCCCCGTTGACCTTCTTAGTAAAAAGAGTGGGGTCGATTAGCCCTACTTCAAACCCACGATCTTGTAGCAACTCGGTAAGGTGATCATACCACTCACGTGGGGCTTGTTTAAGGCCATAGAGTGCCTTATCGAGTTGATACACATGATCCGGAATGTAGGGGTCCTCGAACCCGGGGGGTTGCTTGACATAGACCAACTCATTAATGGGACCATTAAGAAAAGCACTTTTCACATCCATTTGTTGCAACTTAAAGTTGTGATGGGAAGCATAAGCAATCAACAAACGAATGGATTCAAGACGAGCAACGGGAGCGAAGGTTTCACCGTAGTCGATACCCTCAACTTGGGAGTAGCCTTGTGCTACCAATCTTGCCTTGTTGCGAATGATGTTCCCATGGGCATCTTGCTTATTCTTGAAGATCCACTTGGTCCCAATGACATTGTGGTTCCCGGATGGTCTTGGCACCAATCTCCACACCTTGTTGTACTCGAAGTTGTTGAGTTCTTCATGCATGGCATTGAGCCAATCCGGGTCTTCGAGTGCCTCATAGACCTTTTGGGGTTCAACACAAGAGACAAACGCGTGATGTTCACAATAGTTTGCCAATTGTCTACGAGTGCTTACCCCTTTTCGAAGGCTTCCAACCACATTTTCCATGAGATGGCCTTGGTTGGTGAGTTTGGAAGCAATCTTCGCGGCACGACGCTCTAATTCCTCCTCGGGTGTGGAAGGAGGAGGGTTGACTTGATGATCTTGAGCGCCGTCTTGAGTTTGTTCTTGATCTTGAGGTTGATCTTGATCTTGAACTAGCTCGAGGGGGAGAACGTGACCTTGGGCATCATTTAGTGCTTCATCACCGTCTTGAGGTAGATCTTGCCCTTGGTCTTGTTCACGAGGTTGAAGGCCTTCACGTTGTTCTTCGGAAGCGTGTGGGTCTTGATGAGGTGATGGCTCTACTTGAGTAGAGCATTGTCCTTCTCCTTCGGCCACAAGGGGTTCCTCAATGGGTAGGATGTGACCAATACCCATTCTTCTTATGGCTTGGGGAGGAATTTCATCACCTATATCACAAGTACCACTTTGCTCCACTTGGGAGCCGTTATTTTCGTCAAACTCCACGTTACACGTCTCCTCAATGAGTCCGGTGGACTTGTTGAGGACACGGTAAGCATGAGAGTTTGTAGCATAACCAACAAATATGCCCTCATGAGCTCTAGCTTCAAATTTAGACAACCGAACACCTTTCTTGAGAATGAAACACTTACAACCGAACACCCGGAAGTACTTGAGGTTGGGCTTGTTGCCGGTGAGGATCTCATACGGAGTCTTGTTCAAGCCTTTGCGAAGATAGAGCCGATTGGATGCATGACATGCTGTGTTGATGGCTTCGGCCCAAAAGTTGTATGGAGACTTGAACTCCGCCATCATGGTCCTTGCCGCATCCATCAACGTCCGGTTCTTCCTCTCCGCAACACCATTTTGTTGAGGGGTATAAGGTGCCGCATATTGATGCTTGATTCCCTCGTCACTAAGAAACTCATCCAAGGTGTAGTTCTTGAACTCGGTGCCGTTGTCGCTTCTTATAGTCAAGATCTTTGCATCATGTTGACGTTGAGCTTCATTTGCAAAGTTGATGACGGTTTGTTGGGTCTCACTCTTCCTCTTGAAAAAGTATACCCAAGTATATCTTGAATAATCATCCACAATCACCAAGCAATACTTTCTTCCTCCAAGACTATCAAAAGATGGAGGCCCAAAGAGATCCATGTAAAGGAGCTCCAGGGGTCTCTTCGAGTAGATGATGGTTGAGGGAGGGTGAGCCTTTTCATGAAGCTTTCCTTCGATACAAGCACTGCACGCATGATCTTTGGCAAAACTCACATTTGTTAGTCCACGGACATGGTCCCCCTTGAGGAGACTTTGCAAAGATCTCATGTTGACGTGGGCTAAACGGCGATGCCAAAGCCATCCCACGTCAACTTTAGCCATTAGGCATGTCGCGGTCTTAGTGGGTTGCTCCGAAAAGTTAACCACATAGAGACCGTTCTCGACATGCCCAACAAAGGCTACTTTAAGAGTCTTGCTCCACAAGAGGGCCACGGTATCAATATCAAAGAATGTGGCAAAACCCATGAGTGCAAGTTGACGAACGGAAAGTAAATTGAATGCAAGGGACTCAACAAGCATGACTTTCTCGATCGTTAGATCATGAGAAATGACAACCTTGCCGAGGCCCAATACCTTAGAATGTGATGCATCACCCCACTCGACATTGGTGGGCATAGATGGAGTCTCTTGCACATCCACCACCAAGTCCTTGCTCCCGGTCATATGATTTGTTGCTCCACTATCGAGCAACCATGATCCCCCACCGGAAGCAAACACCTACACGAGATCAATGCTTGGTTTTAGGTACCCATTTAGTAATGGGTCCTTTGATGTTAGTAACAAGGGCCTTGGGAACCCAAATAGACCATTCAATGTACTCATAAGGAGAACCAACAAATTTAGCATAAACATGTCCATCACTAGCACGGCACAACACATATGAAGGGTTAAAGTCGCCTGCTTTGTTTGAGGAAACGTTCTTGCTCTTTTGAATATCAACTTCCTTCACTTTGTCCTTCTTCTTCTTGGAAGCTCCGTCTCCCTCTTTCACAAAAGATTGTTTGAGGGGAGGAGGACGGTTGGCCTTGTTGTTCTTCTTCTTCTTGCTCTTGGACTTGGGCGCAAACCCAATTCCTTCTTTGCCCACACCTTCCTTTTGATTGCTCATAAGGTCGTTGAGGTTTTTCTCACCTTGAATACAAGTCACAAAGCCCTTCTCAAGTTGATCCTTCAACTTAGCATTTTCTTCCACAAGATGCACATGCTCACAACAAGGGTTAGTAGCACATGCATTATCAATTAATACCATATGAGGAAAGGTGGCCTTTTCTTTGATTAGCTTAACTTGGAGTTGAGCATGAGACTCTTTGAGAGTAGCATGAGTACCCTTTAAGGCCTTGTGGGCCTTGTCAAGTATCTCAAACTCCTCTTTGAGTCTAGCATGATCAACCCCAAGTTTAGCCTTCTCGGAGGTTAGCACACGAGACATGACAAGAGCATGATCAAGATCTTTCTTCAACTTAGCATGGGCATCATTGTGTGACTCCTCAAGATTCAAACGATGCACACGCTCTTCCTCAAGAGCATTTGAGAGGTCCGATATTTCGTCGGCATAATCACGACTATGACCTTCCATCTTGGAGATGGTTTCTTCGTGAGCCTCGATCATGTCATTGGCCTCACCAAGTTGTTCCAAGAGAGCAACAAAGTGCTTCTTGGACTTTCCCTTGAGCTTACTCATGAAGGACTCTAACTCATTCACTTCCTCATTAGACTCAACATGTCCATCAATGCAATCCTCCACGGAGGGATTAGAAATGATGGTGGTTGTGATGTTGGGGGTTACCTTGTTTGAAGCTTTCGCCATGAGGCATCTAGCGGTGATGTTTTCGTTGGGTGATTCGAAGAGAGACACCCGAGGAGTAGCAATGGCAATGGATGCCATGGCCGTTGCTTCTTCATTCTCATCATCATCGTCATCCTCTTGGTATTCTTCTTGAACCACCAACCCGCGAGTGGGAGTCTTCTTGGCGAAGTTGTTCTTGTTGGGGATGGACTTGGCTTTGTCTTTTCGAATGAACTTGCCACCATTGTCTTCCCTCTTCTCGTAAGGACAATCCGCAACGAAATGGCTCACATTGCCACAGTTGAAGCAAGTTCTAACTCGTTGCTTGCCCTTGACGCCACTTGAGTTATTCTTGTTGAAGTTGGGTCTTGAGCTCTTCTTGCTCCAAAATTGTCTTGAAGCTAGGGCCATGTGCTCATGGTAGTCGAACTTGGTGTCTTCGGGGTTGCTTTCCTCATCTTCCACTTCTTCCTCTTCTTCGACAATGACCTTGGCCTTCAAGGCAAGGTTAGGCTTCTTAGCTCTTTGAGAACGGAGCACCGCATTTTCGGCGGTCTTGTCCAAGATGTTCATTGCAACGAACTCATCCAACACTTCACTTGAGGTCATGGTGTGGAAGTCCGGTCGTTGACGAATGACGGAGGACATGGCTTTGTTGTAGGGCATCATGGCCTTGAGGAACTTTCGCTTGATCCAATTGTCATCCGTATCCTTGCTTCCATGATCTCGAAGTGCCACGGCGAGTTTGGTTACTCTTCGAAAGAGCTCACGAGGTTCTTCATCTTCTTTCATTGCAAACTCGTCGGCTTCATCTTGCACCACTTCATAATTGGACCGTTGAATGCTAGCACTTCCACGATAGAGACCCTCAACACATTTCCATGCTTCTTTAGCCACGACGTGGGGTCGAAGGTGAGGGAGATCTTCGGGAAGAATTGCATCTTGAATGATGAAGAGAGCACTCTCATTGAATTGATTGTCCACGGCTTCTCGAGGGGTGAAGTTGCTTGGGTCATGAGGATAAAAACCTTCTTCAATGACTCTCCAAAGGTTAGTGTTCACATGCTTCAAATGACGCTTAAAGCGATAGACCCAATTATCAAAATCTACACCTTTTTCATACTTAGGAGGTGGACCGGCATGATTTAAATGAGTGGAGGGGATAGGTCCTCCATAGACCGGGGGTTCCACATGGGCAAAGATGCCGGTGCCATTTCTACCACTAGTAGAAGGACTCTTTTCAATGCTAGCTTCCCCCTTATCGGAGAAAGCATCCGTCGCCTTGTTAGTGGGATCACCCACTTTCATAGGTGCGGTAGATAGTTTAAGTCCCTCTAAGAAATCATTAAACATGCTTTTAACCTCGGCCGTCATGGAGGCTTTCAATGTGTCCAAAGCCACATTGAACTCCTCACGAGAGACCGAGGTTCCCCCTTCGGCCGAAGATGAGATGGGATTCACACCGGAGTGTTCCTCCACACCATCGTTGGTGTCAACCATACTCTTCGGACGGTAAAGTCCTTAATAAAGAGACGAGGCTCTGATACCAATTGAAAAGGATCGATATGGTTGACTAGAGGGGGGGGGGTGAATAGGCAACTAACAATTTTTAAGCTTTTCTTTACCAAATTAAACTTTGCAACAAATAGGTTGACTAGATATGCAACTAAGTGAGCAACCTATATGATGCAATAACAACTAGCTAGCAAGCAAGCAAGAGATGTAACAATAAGTGAGCTTGCGAAAGTAAAGGCACGAAATAACCAAGAGTGGAGACGGTGAAGACGAGGATGTGTTACCGGAGTTCCTTCCTTTTGAAGGGAAGTACGTCTCCGTTAGAGCGGTGTGGAGGCACAATGCTCCCCAAGAAGCCACTAGGGCCACCGTATTCTCCTCACGCCCTCACACAATGCGAGATGCCGTGATTCCACTATTGGTGCCCTTGAAGGCGGCGACCGAACCTTTACAAGCAAGGTTGGGGCAATCTCCACAACAATCGGAGGCTCCCAACAACAACACCACCACGAAGCTTCACCACAATGGAGTATGGCTTCGAGGTGACCTCAACCGTCTAGGGTGCTCAACACCCAAGAGTAACAAGATCCGCAAGGGATAAGTGGGGGGAATCAAATATCCTTTGGTGGAAGTGTAGATCGGGCTCTTGTCACCCAATCCCGAGCAAATCAACAAGTTTGATTGGCTAGGGAGAGAGATCGAGCGAAAATGAAGCTTGGAGCAACAATGGAGCTTAGAGGTGGAAGAGGTAATCAACTAGAGGTAGAAGACACTCCTTATATAGTCGGGGAAAAGATCCAACCGTTACTCACTAATTCTGCCCGTGACTCACGGTACTACCGCTCCAGGGGAGCGGTACTACCGCGACGACATGCGGTACTACCGTGCGAGACCACGGTACTACCGTGGCAGCTCCACAGCCCGGACCAAGCCAGAACTAGGGGCGGTACTACTGCTGACGCGGTACTACCGCTCCCCCTTGCGGTACTACCGCAAGGCAGGAGGGTCACGGCTTCGGAAGGGCGCGGACGAAATAAATTTCATCCGTGCCTACTTCCGCAGAAATTAGGGTGGTGCAAAAACCCGACGCGGTACTACTGCCCAAGAGGCGCGGTACTACCGTGGTAGGCACGGATGTAAAAATTTACATCCGCACCTACTACCGCGGCGCAGCGGTACTAGGCAGAAAGGGGCACGGTACTACAGCTCCAAAGGAGCGGTACTACCGTGGGCCCCCGCGGTACTACCGCGCAGAGCGAGCGGTACTACCGTGGGTGCCGCGGATGTAAAAAATTACATCCGCCCCTACTACCGTACCGGAGCGGCACTAGGACAGAGTGCAGCGGTACTACCGCGCCGAAGGAGCGGTACTACCGTGAGGGGCGCGGATGTAAAAAATTACATCCGCCCCTACTACCGCGCTGGAGCGGCACTAGGCCAAGGAACCGTGGTACTACCGCGCCAGAGGGGCGGTACTACCGTGGCCCGCCGCGGTACTACCGCTGGTGCTTGCGGTACTACCGCAAGTACAGCAGCAGTCGTCGGTTTCGCACAACCATGATAACGATGGACAGCTCCAAAGTGCAAGGGAAGGAGGGGCAAGTGTACGTGTGATTCCACCCTACCTTTCCGACGCGGACCCCCTCTTAATAGTACGGCTCTCCTACGACTCAACTCCACCAAAGAGAAACGTAGAACAACGCCGGCTTCACTAATCTCCGAGGGGCACCGAATCGTCTTGTGCCTAATGAAGAAATATCTGTAGGACTCAAGGCACACGATTAGTCCGCACAAGTATTGTCATCAATCACCAAAACACTTAGGGATAAATGAGCCCTTACACCGGTGTCTGGAATCACCCACGACATTCGTTAAGCAAAACTCTAAGTGGGGAGGCTACAACCTCGATTAGCATGGGATCACAAAATTTATACCGCGCGCAAAACTGGGGAAGCTACCACCTCGGCTACAACCGAAACACCCATGCCCCCTGACCGAATGACTAGCTTTAATCCATGGCCGTGGTACCCTCATCCCGGCCTCTCTGTACGGTGTGTGCTAGAAAGGGGTTGACAAATTACTGAACCGTACTCTAGTTGTTGTAGAGACGAGTGGTAGTACGAAACAAGTGTGGGGGTTACTGGAACAAGACTCGATCTATGGTCGACTCAGGAGGTTTAAGTATTCCCTGCACGATTAGCATAACAAGTATATTTCATCCAACAGACAGAATCACCCCTCATCATACCCTTCATGCCATGCCGGACACACTCGTCTCAACGAGAACACTAGGGACAAGCTCGGGTCTACCCAAGACCGAGGATTTCCCGTTATTCTTCTGGTAGGCACGAAAGACATACGAGGATGATCACTATCACAAGCATGTCCATTTCCAACAGCAAGGAAATTTCCAATAAGCATTCATGCAAACGATCACATCACCACATAAAATAATGAGTTCCATGTATTGAAGTGATGTCATAGTCGTGTCAAATGATGCATGCAAAATATTATGCCAGGGTTCAGAATGCTTGCCTTCAATGTGTGGAAAGGTAGGTGCACTCCAAAACTTTTGAAAGTTTTCTTCTCTCTCTCTCCAAAGTCCTATTTTAAATAAATTTGAATTAACACACAAATTCAAAACAGCACAAAAAAATTGTTTGAAATTTTTTCAAATAAATCTTAAAATAAACTAGATTAAATTTAAGAGGGGTAGGAAAAAGAATCAATCCATTTGGAGTTATATTTAAAAAGTTATAGCCAGTCAAAGTCCTGGTCAAAATCTGTTTTTTTAAGATATAAAAGAAAACGCTTCGGATAAATACACGTCGAAGACGTACTCTGGGAATACGCCTTCACTTAAACACGTGTGGAGGCGGGCTGGGTCGCTGACAGTGGGTCCAGGGGCCCCACTGGTCAGGTTTGACCAGTCCCCTTCCCTCTTCTTCCTCTGGCCGAACAGAGGTGGGGGCTCCGGCGATCGTCGCTGGCGTTTGGCGGCTCCTCGTGGGCCCCCGAGGGTGGGGATGGATCCGCAAGACTGGGGCGGTCCTTCCGGTGGTCTACTTGCCGGCGGGTACGGAGTGAGTCGTCGGCGGTGAGCTCCGCGGCGGCCGGTGGCTTCGGGAGTGTTGGGGGGTTTGAACTCCGGTGGCAATCGATCGTGTTCGAGGTGCTGGACGGCTCCGCAAGGGTGAGAGAAGAAGGTTGGTGGTACTGGTTGGACTGGAGGGGCTCGGCTCGCGACGAATCGGACTGAGACATGGCGGCGGCCGAACTGGCCGGAGTCGGGGAAGACGGTTTCCCTCTGACGATTGCGGGCTGAGGGGGTGCCATGGGGGTGGCCTGAGGTTGCCTGCGTGCTCGAATGAGTTCGGGGGCCTCCTTATATAGCGCGACGAGGTCGGTTTGCGGCGGCCGGATAAGAACAACGGCGGACCGCCTCCCTGTAGCGTCAGGGCGTCGTGGCGACGACGGAGCTAGCCGACGAGCGAGGCGATAAGCTTGCGCGGCTCCCAGGGGCAGGTGGCGAGCCGGGGTGGCTCGGGCGGCGCCGACCATGGCAGAGGCGCACTGCGGACACCGGCGTGCCGCCAAGAGTGCCCTGACGGCGGCGCTGTAGGGTGCCAGGGTGGTCGGGGTGGCGTGGCGGTGCAGGAGGGGAGTGAGTGGCGTGGCTCTACAGGGCGGGCAAAACCAGGGGCGCGACGTGTCGGCTCGGGCGCGGCACGTGCAATACGCGTGCTCTGCTCGCGCCCAAAGCACGCCCGGGACGTGTTCGACGAAATGCCAGGGCATGCTAGAGGTCGCGGGTGAGGCTGGCAAGAAACAGGGCTAGGTTAGGGTTAGTCAGAAGTTAAATGGACATGGTGGTTAAGTCATGTGGCCAAGTTCACAATGCAAACAAATACTCATGCCAATTCTGTCCATGCACACAGGGTGTTTGACAAAATGCTAGAGGCATCTAGGAAGCACTTGGGGTGGTCAAATCTTCTAGAGTGGGGTCTCTTTAGATCAAAGAGAGGGTGGTGAGGTTAGTTTGCCAAAAGGAGAAACTTGCTAGTGCAAGTTTTGCAAAAGTTCAGTTTTGGACAGAAAGAATGGGGCATGATTGCATGTACTATAATTGCTCCAATGAGTCCAACCTCTTGGACTTAAGGTTCTAGCAGGAAGGGCTACAAGTAGGAAAAGGAATCACAGCAAAAGGAGCAAGTTAAAATATAGCTGTAGTACAATCCACCCAGTTGGACCAGAATGAAGATGAGGATGGTTCACTCAATTTTTCCAAAGAACAACACTAGGTTATTGCAAAAAGTTGATTAATATACTCCTGTTGACATCCCAAAATTTTGGTAGAATTTTTAAGGAAATATTTAAATAGGTTGTAGTGCAAAACGGTCCTCTGGACCAGATTTGAAAACTTGGTGTAGGACTCAAAATATCCAGGTAATGAAATATATTTTTGCATAAAAGTGTTTTATAAACATCACATGACTTCTCTAAATTTTGGTGGAATTTTTAAAAGAATTTATCAAAGGGTTGCAGTGTAAAAGAGGCCTTGAAGCTTAGAAAAATCATTTTTTTTCAAATAATAAGGCACCAGGAAAAAAAATTATGCAAATAATCCCACTGATAAAAGAATTGTTTTATTTGAGAGGGGAAAAATAAGTCCAACAATAATTGAAAAGATCTCACTTGGGGTAAAACTCCATAACAATAAAGAAAAGAGTGGTTCTGAAATCAGAAGAAAATACAGAAAATAAAAGTTTTAGTTTCTAGGAAAAAATTTAATTAATAAAACAAGGTTAAAATTTTGGGGTGTCACAATTATTATGGAATTGCATGAGAAAATAACTTGTCCTGGTTAAAAGCATTTACCAAGTTTGTTTGCAAAAGAAGTTTGAGGGACGAAAGGATTTTCCACTACTTTTACACTATGCGTGTAATTAGTGCTTAGCTGATTGTTGTGGCGACATGATGATGATTTACAATATATGTGAACTTACTTCTGCGAAGGGCATGGTTGCATATGCTTACAGACATCTTCCTGTGAGTGGTCTAAAGTAAGCAAAACTAGAGGATATGTTTTGCAGGTAAGCAAGTATGGAAGATCTGGTCTGCACTCAAGCCTACCACATCGATGGCTAATTCTTCAGTGTTGCTCTCTGAACCATCGGCCACACAACCTTATTTCCCTAAGCGAGCAAAACCTTGTTGCTGGTTAGGTAGGACTGCTGTTTTTTTAGGACCAGAGTATGCAATACTCTAGTGGGGGGTCAGCAACCGATTCCTTAGTCTATCAGGGACATTCCCTAAGATCAGAAAATCTCCATTGGACCTAGCTTCGGCTGCCAGCTCATGGGAAAGGGTATTTTTCTCTCTGCCAATGTGCAGCACTTGGTGATCTGCAAATTGGGATAGAGCATCTTTAATGTCCAGAATGAGCCCATAGCTCAGGGAACGACTATCCTCATCCTTTGTCAGTTCAGCTGCAAGGTTTTCGCAATCTGTTTCCACCACCAGTGAACCTCTGTATACATCCAAGAGGGCTTGTAGGCCAATAAGCATTGCTTGTCCTTCAGCATCCTGGGGGCTATTCGAGGGGGCGAGCTGTCTGCCAACTAACAATTTTGTGAGACCCATGAAGTTTTTAGCTACTGCACCGCCCCAACCCTGTCCAGTGTTCGCGAGAAAGAATGCATTCGAGTTTAACTTAGCAGTCCCAGGGGCCGGTGCATTCCTCCGCACGATCATCCGAGCAGACGCGCAAGGTAAGGAACTGGAGCAGGGAGCTACCCTTTTTCTGGCCAGGGGAGGGCGATCCAAGCCTGTGTTTTTCCATTCTTCCAACAGTTTTGACAAGTATTGCACTGATCTCCCAATCGTTTCTTTGCCGTCCCCATGCACACAATTATCTCGCAGGTGCCAGCATCTCTATAGAAGAAGCAGTATCTTTGATCTCATGTCACCGGACTTAAAAGAACCTGCAACCAGTCACAGCCCGTGTTCCGGAAAGCATTTTCCGAGGGTAACTCCCACTGCTCTCTCATAGCATACCGTAGGGCTGCACTCTTTGTGCACATGATTACTGCATGGTGTTCGCCCTCATCGCCATTCCCACATACATTGCAGACAACATCCACCGTGATCGGGCGTCTGAATTTGTTCTTATTGGTAGCAAGAGTGTTCGTGGCTACCCTCCATCCAAAGATTTTTACTTTCGGAGGTACATCCGCTTTCCATATGAGGTCCCATATGCTGCGATCATTCGCATCACTCGTCGAACTAGATGATGAGAGATGAGAGTTGCTCTTAAGGGTTACTGCCAGATTGTAAGCACTTCTCACCAAAAAAAAATCCGTTACTTTCATAGTGCCAGGCCAAACAGTCTTTTGCCTCTGTCCTTGGGAGGGGGATCCTACAGATTTCGTCTGCGTCAAAGTGGTAGAATATCTGTTTGATGAGTGGAACGTTCCAAGTTTTTTGTTCCTCATCGATGAGTTGGCTCACCCAGCGGAGGCGAGATCTTCGAATGAAGGATGCACTCTTGAGACCCTCCTTATGAGGGATCCATTGGTCTCTCTGAATCTGGATACTTTTGCCGTCACCCACGTACCAGATAACTCCTTTTTTCAACTGTTCTAGACTAGCCTCTATGCCACTCCAAACCAGTGATGTATCCGACGCAAAAACAGTGTCCAGAAGGTTCCCATTCGGGTAGTACTTAGATTTCAAAACACGGGCACAAAGGTTGTCTGGATTTTGAAGAAGCCACCATCCTTGTTTGGCTAAAAGGGCAATGTTAAACAAATGCATGTCCCTGAAGCAGATTCCTCCCGCTCGTTTAGCTTTCGTCATGTCCTCCCACGACATCCAATGCACTTTGCGTTTCCCATTTTCGTCACCCCACCAAAAGTCACGGATGAGCTTCTCGTATTTCTCACAGAATCCCAGGGAGAGAAGGAACACACCCATAGTGTAGCATGGAAGTGCTTGGACCACGGATTTCACATGTACTTCCTTTGCCGCGTAGGCCATGAATCTCTTAGACCAGACACTACACCTTTTCCCCAACCTATCTATGATCGGCTGAAAATTTTCTGGAGACAGAACTCAGATTTTTTGGAGCAGCAGAGTAAGAGGAAGAGGCACAATGGCGGAGAAGTAGGTGAAGTGATAGCAGCCTTTGGAACAGAGAATGTGCACATTCTAGTTCCATCTATTCATGGATAATTCCTGCTACCTTCTATGCCTATACCACCAAATTTAAATCCCTTGTGGAGAAGCAAAAAAATTGTGCACTAAATGGAATTCTAAAATAGAGTAAAATGTGGACTCGGTTACACCAAAGGGAGGCCTTGCTCCTTGTAAAAGAGTTGTGTGTCATACTTGCTCCTTATAAAGAGTTGTGGGGCAGACAGTGGCATGAAGTCATTCATCAATAACTAAGAATCTTTTGGTTATATGAACTTGCCCTTTGGTTGGTGAAATGCTATGAACTTTATAGATCTTTTCAGCAAATTAAAAAATCCCTAACTCTTTTTCAAAAGGTTTAATTTTATTAATCTGGCAACCTCTACATCGAGACGATGCACCTAGTCAAAAAACAATTTATTTATCTATTACAAAGTTCATGGAAATAAAGCCCAACATTCTATAGTCAAAGAGAAAACACCAGCTTAGAATCAACATCCCTTCAAAACTAATTACGTGGTGACCACAACAACGCTAATTTGAGAGTCGCCTGAAGCATCCATTTTAAATATAGGTAGTTCATGCTTCTGTTTATAATTGGGAGCACTATTTTGTACGCTTATGTTTGTAGTTAAGAGCGTCATCAGTTCGACATAAAACAAAACACATATCACCGGTGGATGTACTTGTTCAGAAGGAATAAGAGCACACATGCCAAACATGCATACTAAACTAGAGCACCATCATTACATGAATATCAACTTCCACACTAAACTACTCTCTAAAGTCGAATAATTGGACATCATATCATACACACTAATTTTCAAGTACCAGATAGATGATTTTCATCGCGAAGTGCAAGTTGTTTACAGCAGTAATCACTAATTAAGCTGAAAGAAATGTATTGATGAAAGCTTCTGCATTATGAGCCAAAAAGTTCATGCCATCACATGTGGCTAGTTCACCATTGTTGGTCACTCTGATGAAAGAATAGTGCAGACCATGGTCTAGCTATCTTGCCGAAAAACTATTGTCTTTGGTAAAGGACTCTATCGCGGCTCAAGAAGGCGCTGAACCACACTTTCAGGAGGACAATGTATTGTGGTCCGTTTATTTGCTCATAATTATGTGCCTCAAATACCTGAAAGTGATTACATGTTATCTTACAGTAATGTGTAGAGAATAACAAATGATTTTGTTTCGTGCTCAGTTTGCAAACCTTGAGAGGCTCCCCCAAGATAAGGCTGCCTCTGTCACCACCCAAAGGATAAAACTATGGCAATGAAAATGCATTATTCTTAGGGAGTGCTTCTTTGGCGTTGTAAAAGCTGGTTACAGTTTGTCGAGATAACTGCAATATACATCACTCAAGCTTCTAGGAGAAAAAGTGCTTGTGAAGCTGAGTGCAGCTGAGGAGAAGACCATTGGTAGAATTTTGCTTCCATCGTCTGCACAGTCTAAGCCTCAGGGAGGCGAGATTGTTGTTGTTGTTTTTTGACCCGAAAACCATAGAACATTCGTTCTACGGTATATATATTAAAAGTAAAAAAAGTTACAAATTACATGAAACCCCAGAGGGCTAGCCAATGCCAGTTTTAGGAAACATGATCAATAAATTACATGTTGCAACTAATCCAGTGTGAGAGTTCCTGGAAATACTTTTCTTTCACTTTGAATCTGTGCAATTTAAGGTCTTTCTTGAAGAACAAGCGTCAAGCTTGAACTGACTGTTGTTGCTGTTTGAAGATCTTGTCATTGTGTTGCATCCAAATGTTCCAACATCCCAATATGACTATTTCTGAGGAAAAATGCTTGGGAAGATGATCTTTTGCAAAATTCATATCTTCAAAGATTGAAGTACCTCTTTTCCTTCCTGGTATAATAGAATTCTGGCAATCTTGAGCAAAGTGGCAATCCCAGAACAAGTGCATTGGTGTTTCTTGAGCCCCCTGGTTACAATTAGGACATGATGGATCTTCAAGATGCATGCCCTTCCTTTGGAGCAGAGACCTTGTATTTATTCTGCAATGAGCCAGCATCCAGAAGAAGATCTTGTGTTTGAGCCTGCTAGAGGAGGACCAAATCATTTTGAAAATTGGATGTCCTTCTTCACCCCCCATCAACTTATTGTACATATTCATTGAAGAGTACTTGTTGGCTATACCATTGGTAATCCAAATGTATTTTCCTCTATCATCAAGTTGTGGGAGAATATCTTGCAAGAGATTGAATTGCTCATATGCAATGGTAGACATTGGCAAATGAAAGTGCATTGTAAGGTCCTGAGGCAGATTGAAGTTATGCACCGAGATAGAGTCATCTATTGCAAATGAATGCAGCTCAGGAAATTTGATTTCAATTGGTTCACCTGCCCAGTTATCCTTCCAGAGTAGAGCAGCTGTTCCTGAAGAAACTTTGCAAGTGCTTGCTTGTTTGAATTCACGCCAAAGTGACAGGTGCGCTTTCCACCAAGATGATCCTTCCATTTTCCCCATAGGCATGTTCAAGCTGTAATATTTCTCCCAAATAAGTTTTATCCAAGGAATCTCTTCTTTGTTCAGGAACTTGAATATATTCTTCATGAGAAGGGCTTTATTATGTGTACCAATGTCTAGAATTCCTAGACTTTCTTGCTTCTTGGACTTACACACTTTGTATCATGCAATTAAGGTAAAACCTCTGTCTTCCATCCTAAACTTCCTCTAGAAAAAATTCCTGAGGTATTTATTAATCTGATCAAGCACTCCTTGTGGCAAAGCTAAAGTACACATGAAGAATGTTGGAAGACCTGAAAAGACAGACTCGATCAATAAAATTCTTCCATCATATGAAAGCATGGTGGAGCATACTATCAATCTTATTTCAATCCTTTGCATGATAGGATGAAACTCTTCAATTCTAAGCCTACCAGTGCTCAATGGCAGACCCAAGTAGGTGAAAGGAAAAGACCCTCTTGAACATCCTAAAATGCCCAACATGATATTTATGAGCTGCTCAGGAACATTGATGGGAACCAACATGGACTTCTCATAATTGACTTTGAGACTAGTGAATGATGAATAGTGGATGATGAGATTTTGGACTTGGGAGATTTGAGCTGGGATTGCAGGAAGAATTAACAATGTATCATTTGCATATTGGATCACAGCGAACTGTGGACAGGCTTGACTAGTTATGGGTGTTGAGGCAATATCATGCTGAGTGGCCTCATTCAGAATAGATTGCAAAAGATCTGCCACCAAAACAAATAAAAGAGGTGACAATGGATCTCCTTGTCTTACTCCTCTTTTACAATGAAACACCTTTTCAGGCACTCCATTAAGCAAAACAGCAGAAGTGGCAGATGATAGAATCATATTAATCCATGAAATCCATTTGTCACCAAACCCTGTAGCTTTCATGAGACCAATGATAGCATCATGCTCTATGAGATCAAATGCCTTAGCAAAATCTAATTTAAGCACCATTGTAGGCTTTTCGGATTGCTGACACATGTGCAGATATTCAAAAGCCCAACCTAGGCAGTCTTGAATTGTTCTTTTTCTTAAGGAAGCCATACTGGTTATCATGCACAATTTTTAAAACAATCCCTTGCAATCTGTTGACCAGGAGTTTTGTGATGATTTTGATGGTGCAGTTCAGCAAAGAGATGGGTCTGAAATCATTTGGACAGGTGGGGTTATCTTTCTTGGGAACGAGTGTAATGTAAGAGGAGTTTATACTCTGAAGTGAGATATTACCCTCATAAAAGTCCTCAATAAGCTTGTAGAAATCTTCAACAATTTTATCCCAGCAAGCTTTACAAAATCCCCATTAAATCCATTAGGCCCAGGTGCTTTATCAGCTGGTAAATGCTTCACTACTTCATCAATTTATTTTCTTGTAAAGGGCCTTTCAAGATCTTTCAGACCCTCCATTCTTTTTATGAGAGACATGATGTTGATGGGGTCATTTGTGGCAGAGGATTGCCCAAGTCTTTCCTTAAAGGATTTCCAAAGAATGGTAGCCTTTGAATGATGTTCAGTATGTTCAAAGCCATGTTCATCTTGTAGAATATGAATGTAATTGTTTCAAGGTGAGTGTCTCTTTGAAAAAACATACTCCATCTCCATCAGATTCACCTCAGTGCATAATGGAAGTTCTTGGATTCTTACAAACATTTATGGGCCCTCTGACAATTTTGGCAGACTCAACTTTTTAAATTGGTTCAAAGACATTCAAATGCCAGATGAAACCAACTAGATCATTGCTGGAGACTTCAATTTTATAAGATATCCCTCTAATAGAAATGATGGAGTTGGGGATTCTAACAATATGATGCATTTTAATGAGGCCATTAGTTCTCTGGCTCTGGTGGAGATTCCTCTCAACGACAGAAAGTTCACTTGGAGTAATATGCAGCAAGCTCCTCTTCTTGAAAAGATTTACTCGGTTTTTACAACTGAACATTGGTCAATTGATTATCCTAACACTCTAGTCACTTCTTTGGCAAAGCCTGTGTCTGATCATACTCCCATGATTATCCTAACACTCTAGTCACTTCTTCTCCAAGCTTTTCAGATTTGAGAACTTCTGGTTGCAGCACAGCTCTTTCAAAGACACAGTCAAGAACATTTGGAGTCAGCCCTTGCAGGAGTTTGATAGTGCCAAACTAATCACAACAAAATTCAAGAGACTTAGAAAAGGACTTAAGATCTAGAGCAAGAATTTGTCAAATCTTGCTGCCAATATTCAAGCCACCAATGCTGCTATTTTAATGTGGGACACATTTGAGGAATACAGAGCTCTGTCTGTGGCTGAAATAAATGGAAGGGATCTGTTAAAATAACACCTACTCATTTTGCTATATTTCCAGAGAATCTATTGGAAGCAAAGAGCAACTATCAAATGGGTTAAATTTGGGGATGAGAATCCTAAGTTTTTCCAAGCCAAAGCCACAATCAAATATAGAGATTGTTGTTGTTGGAGGGGGTGGAACCATTGGGGATAAGAAGGTGCCAAGGTGGAGGTCAGAAGGGAGGCAACCACGATCTAGCGGTGCCATCGGATCTCTCCTTCACCGCCACCTTACCCCGACGCCTCTTCCTCCTCGGCTGCACCTTCCTCCCCTCGCCGCTCCAAGGAAGGCCCTTATCCGGCTGCTTGGTGTTGGTATGAACTATAAGTAATTAGTCAATAACTAAGAATCTTTTGGTTATACGAACTTGTCCTTTGGTTGGTGAGCCACTATGAGCTTTTGTAGCGACCCGACCTCAAACGGTCAAGTCTCTGTGCTTAAGTGTCATCCCTGGATCGGTATGCTGACACACACAGTACTCGAGGATTTATAACAGAGGTAAATCACATGTATAAAATAACGTAAATATAATTACCTCAATCCAAATAGCGGAAGTATCAATAAGGTTGTGGATTCCCATCAACACCAACGGCAAAGTTGAGTGTAGGAATCATAACCCTAACGTATCACTTACTCGTCGTAAGAATCCTGCAACATAAGACGTTGCAGCCATGTAGGTCAGTACATTGAATTTATTGGCAAATTCACACCACAGAATAATGATGAACAATGGCTATCACTACATGCATATATGGCTGGTGGAAAGCTCTATGGTTAATGGTTTTGCGAAAAGCCAATTTTTCCCTACTGCAAAGGAATATATTTTATTTAACTACAAAATTTGTTGAAAATGTTGAGAAGGTTCCTCCAACTCAATCCCAAATTAATAATCATGAACCCAACAAATTATTTAAGTAACGTGATAAGATCAACATGATAATCCAAGAACCAGATACTCAAGATGTCCATAGCCAGGGACACGGCTAATCATGATTAGTTTGTACACTCTGCAGAGGTTTGCGCACTTTTCCCACAAGAAGCGATCGCCTCCGTTGGATTTCTCGCACTACATGATGTTTGAGAAACGGATGACCGAGACACAATCTTTTAGAAGCATTAACTCTCTACTCCGAGTAGACAGTACCACCTACAACCCACTACATCTGCTAGTCTACCTCTTCAAGAGCTCACACAACTTACTCAACTATGCCAGAGCCCATAATGGCATGTGGCTTCACACGGAAGTTTCTAGCATGAATAATCTTATGATCCCTTTGAGCCTGGGTGGCAGTCCATAGGAAAATCACACGGAACCCCGGGATTTCCAAAAAACAGGCAACACTGGATTCCCCAGGTGCCTCAGTCCACCCAGATATGTATTAAAGTTGCCACCTTAAGTTGAACCATTAATTAACAATCTCACATCTGTCATGGATACACTAAAACCCAATCCACGTCTACGAGCATAGCATAGCAATATAAGCATAACGTTGAAGTAACTCCCAAGGGTTTGGTAATAAATAGGGTAATAGGTTCTACCTCATCAACTACTTCCCAATACCCACATGTTATGAATACCTAACCATGCAATGTTTGAGGGTTGAAACTAATGCATAAAAACTGGGTACGAAAAGTATGATCAAAGTGTGAACTTGCCTGTACTGTTGATGACGATGATTCTCACTCATAACTCTTGATAGTTCTATTCATCTCACTCCATTAAATCTATCGTAAGCAAGCAATAGTAACGGCACACAAGCAATCACTCAAAAGATCGGAAACAACGAAGAAAACAAATCGGAAAACTTTGAAACCAAGCAAATAACTCTTGCAACAGAAAAAAATTTCTAACATTACCAAAATTATGTGAATTTGGCCTTATCAGAAAGCTTAGGTCAAGAGCTTCGATTTGCAAAAAGAATCGACTAAATCGGAGTTATAAAACTCAAGTTACGATAAAACGAGGTTCAAATATTAAACTGTTTGAATTTAAAATTTAAAACTTTCAAAATCATGTTCAAGTTGATTATCTGGATAGAGGGGATCATAACGAAGAAGTGGGCATTGGTTTCGTTGGATATGGATAAACGGTGTAAAAGATGTGATCGTGTGAAGTCCAGGGGCTAAACTGTAAATAAACATCTGCAAATAAGTCCCTGACTAAACTAACAGAAAAAGAAAAAGTCTAGAACGCTAAAGAATGAAAATTCGTTCTTTCCAGATCCGAAACTAACGGACGTGTACTAATTAGTCAAAAAACCCGTTTCGAATAAAATAATAAAAAAATGATATCTATATCTAACCGTTGATCCTAGATCTAACGGACGAGAGAGGGCGAGGAGTTTACCGCGGCGGTGGCGGCAAAGATCGGTGACGCGGGACGGCGGCGGCGGCTTGGATCCGGTCGGGGCGGCGGCTCCGGTCATCGGGGCTGGCGGCGAGGAGCACGGGGAGGCGCGGCGCGACGGGGCGAAGGCGAAGGCGGTGTCGACGTCGGTCGTCGGAGGCGGAACGGAGCAAGGCGGCGGCGACAGATCTCGTCGGAGGTGGGAGCTCCGGCGAGGGCAGCGGTTGCAGCAGAGGAGGAGGAGAGAGAGGGGCCGGGGCAGTGCCTCGGTATTTCAACGCGGAGGGGTGGTCGAGGCGTGGAGGAGGGGGCAAGCAGAGGCGGCGGGGGTGTGGTGTCCGTGAAGGACACGGCGGCGGCGGCGCTGTCGTGGCAGCGGCGAACTCTAAGAAGAGCTCGGGGACGTGCGGGCGAGCGACGTGTGCCGGCTGGGCCGTGGCCTGGCGAGCTGGGCCGACCCGGTCCGGTCGGTCCTAAAGTTTTTTTTAAACACAGACAAACAAAATAAAAACAAAAGAATTAAAATATATTATATAGGCATATAATATATCAAAATTTTTAGAAAATTATTTCCAACAAGATGAACATTAATCTAGCTCCAATTAAAATCCACAAAAATTCCAATAATTCAAACAGTGCTACTGACCTATTTAAAACCCAATAAAATCATTTAAAAAAACAAAATGGTTTCAAATTTATTTCTCTCCAATTTTTTACTGTAGGGAATCATGTTACCCTAATTTCCATATATTTTATTTTTGGAGAAAAATAATTTGAATAAAACCCAAATAAGGCCAAATTGAAAATAATTTTCAACGGGGCTTTAAATTGGATTTCTTCTAAACTCCCAACTCATATTTCATATGTTTTGAAGAAGTCATTTTATCTTCTCTCATGTAAATCATTGAGTTGCTTGAAGTTTCTGAAATTGAAAATATTTTCAAATAAAATTCAAATCTTTTCAAAACCCTTTTTCATTTATTTAAATGGAAGAAGTTATATTATCTTCACTCCAGGGTTTTGTGTTTGAAAAGTATTTGAATCCATGGAGATCAGAAAGCAAAGGTGAAAGTTTGGGAAAGTCCTTTTATTCCCCCTCATTTAACTTTCAAAAGTTTTCAAATCTCACTCAATCAATCACACAACAATCAAACAAACAATCAATCTATCTATTTATTACAACGTTCCAAAATTAAGAATTTTGGGATGTTACAACTTTATAGATCTTGTAAGTAGATGAAAAAACCACTTACTCTTTTCCAAAAGGTTTAATTTACGAAAAAACTAACGCCCACACATGTGTCATCTTGCACATCGCCCACACGCCTCCGTCACCACTCATTTTGTCACATATGAACAAATGACATCAGCAGGAATCTTTTTTGTTTTTGGCTTAAAAATATTTTATCTCCTGATTAAAACTCAAATTAAAAATCCCTGTTCATCATTAAATCCGACTCGACGCGATCTTCAAAACTAGACCCCATGTTGATATATTTCAACGAAATTCTTTTTGCCCAACAGTTGCCATGATGTGTATACTGTAGTTGCCATAGTGCTTAAACTAAAGTTGCCATGTGGCAATTTTAGTTTGTAAAGCATGTCAATTTTAGTTTTTGATGATGGCAATTCTAGTACTTTGACCATGAAAATTATTTTTTGTATGAACCATGGCAATTTTAAGTGCATGTATCATGACAATTTTAGTTTATGGTTCATGGCAAGTCTAGTTTCTTAATTCCCTGTTTTATAATATGTCAAAATTTACTTTTAAATGTAGAAAAAATAGCTGAAACATATCATGGCAACTTCAGTGTAAACATCATGGCAATTCATGTGCAATAGACATGGCAACTTTTAACCCAAAAAAAATTTCGTCGAAATATATTGATATGAGATCTTGTTTCAAAGATCTCGTCGCGAGTAGGGCTGGACCAAAAGCTCGTAGCTCGCGAGCTTAACGAGTGCTCGATAGTTCGGCTCATTAAACTCGTAGCTCGCTTCTTAATGAACAGAGCGAGCTAACGAGTTTCACGAGTAGCTCGTTAAGCTCGTTAGTAACAACACAACACATATTTTTATATTACGTGACAAACTTTTTGTAGCACCTCAACCCATCTATTTAATCTAATCGACATATGAGGCAAGAAACTACTTTATTTCTTTTTGTAGTCACCATATTTCATATTGAAAAACATACCTACACATTCATCATGTATATCGTAACACATTATAATCTGTTAAAGAGCGCTCGCGAGTGCTCACGAGCTTAACGAGCTTCAAATGAGCCGAGCCGAGCAGGGTTTTCTGCTCGTTAATCTTAACGAGCTTAACAAGCCGAGCCTTAACGAGCACGAGCTTAACGAGTACGAGCTTAACGAGCCGAGCTGCTCGTTAGTCCAGCCCTAGTCGCGAGGGATTTAATTGTGAAAACGGATCTTCAATCGGATTTTTCGTTTAAGAGATAAAGCATTTTAAAAGTTAAAAATCCAAAAATATTCCCACATACATGCATGTGGTGATGTGGCGCAGTCTGTGTGTTATAGGGCATGTGGGCGGGTTTGACTCTCACCACATGTGTGGGCGTTAGCATTGTCCTTAATTTATTAACCTGTCAACATCTACATTAAGACCATATATGCACCTAAACAACAAATAATTTACTTATCTATTACAAAGTTCATGGAAATAGAGCCCAACATTCTATAGTCAAAGTGAAATCACCAACCTAGAATCAACATCCCTTGGAAACTAATCATGTGGCGCTCAAAACAACACTAATTCGAGCACAACTTCGGATACATATTCATGAGCGTGAAAATCGCTATACTCCCAAATGCTCTTGTGCCGATCTGAGAGGCGAAAATTTCTGCCCCTCCCTCCGCTGGTGAGGCTGCGAGTCCCCGCCTCCTTCGCTTGCCACTCCGATGATGGGAGGGGGAGGGGACCCGGGTGTTTCAAATCCGGCATGTAGTTAGGGTAGGATTAGTGCTCCTGGAGACATTGTTTCAGTGAAGATGACGATGTCGCGTCGGAATAAATTGTCGTTGTTCTTTCCCCAACTTGGTGGTTCTCCAATCGGTGACGCTAGGGAGCAGTCGTCTCGTTCGTCTACGGTTCCGGCGAACTTAGGTTCTGGTGGTTGGCACCTGCCATTCTCGACAACGGCGTGGTCGACCTCTGCAGATGAATTTGATGTCTTGGAGTTGGGTGAGTGGATGCAGGTTGGAGGCGGTGCCCTTCTTCCTCAACTATATCAGGTGAAGATGGCGGTGTCAGGATCAGGTGGACATGGGGAAGATCCCGGTCGATATGCCACAACGACTCAATCTTGTCGCTTGCGACGGATCGTTTAATCAGCTCAAAAAACCGCATGGTATGTGATGGTTCTCCTCCTAATATGGCTTTGAAGGATAATCTGCTCTGCCTCCAGCGGCGCTACGGTGATGGTAGTGACGGACGGGATAGTCCGGCAAGGTACAAGGGGATCTGATGTTCAAAATGTGTATTTTTCTTTTACAGGTTCCTTTGTGCAATTGTGCATAACTTCTTGGCATTAGTTTCTCTGGATGTCTTGTATGGTTTCCACGTCCTTGTACGTTTTAATCTTCATGTTTAATGGAATGTGGTTACTTCAAAAAACAACGTTATTCCAATGTCCACTCTGTGCAACGGAGCCGGAGGACACTTTTCACGTCTTCTGCAGGTGTCCGCAAGCGGTGGAGCTATGGCGAGTGATGACAAAGCAATGGCGAATACCAGCTGCGGCATCGTTCCGTCGGACGGGCACAGAGTGGCTTGCCCAAACTCTCTGTGACCTCCCAGACACGGAGAGGATGGAGCTCATGATGACTTTGTGGTGGTGCTGGCATGTTCGAAATGAGATGACGCACGACAAGCGGCCGCCCCTGGTTGAGGTGTCCAAGAGGTGTCTGCTGAGCTACGTCGACTCCTTGATAGGCACCCAGGACCATCCCAGTGTAGACCCAGTGAAATGTAAGCAAGTAGTTGATGTTGTTGTGCCATGCCGACCACTAACACATCAGACTACCTTTGTTGATGGTCCGCGGCCACGCTGGACGCCTCCGCAGGCAGGCTGGACCAAGTTGAACATGGACGGATCCTACTGCACGAGCTCCGGAACGGCCGGGGCCGGAATGATCCTATAAGACAGCTCTGGTGAGATCATATTTTCATCCTGTAGGGAGTTGAGGACGTGTGCTGAACCTTTGGAAGCTGAGCTACGCGCATGCATGGAGGGCCTCGACCTTGCACTGTAGTGGTCGCAGTCCCCCATCGAGATCGAGACGGACTGTCTTGTGGCACTTAATATGATCAAGACGTCGGACAGAGACAAATCTCGTCATGCTATGCTAGTTGAGAAAATCAACAGACTCATGAGGGGAGGTAGAGCCATCAAGATAGCTCATGTGCGTAGAGAGCAGAATGGCATCAGCCACTATTTAGCTGCTTTTGGTAGACAGGAACGACGAACTGTTGTGTGGTTGGGATCGGGACCGGGTGAAGTCCCTGAACTTTGGAAGAAGGAACTAGCCCCTGGCTGATTGAATAAAACCTTTTTTCATCCACAAAAAAAACAACAACGCTATTTCGAGTGTTACATCAAGCATCCATCTAAATATAGGCAGTTCATGCTTCTGTTTGTAGTCATGAGTGTCACTATTTCGTACGCTTATGTTTGTAGTTAACAGCACCATCCATTCGACATAAAACAAAACACATCATGAGTGGATGTAGTTGTTCATAAGGAATAAGAGCAGACATACCCGTCATCGCCTACTCGCCGTTGTCCTCTTTGTCGTCGGAGTCTTCATCGTCCTCGGAGGCGCTGCTGTACAGCCAGGCCTCATCGTCGACGTCCATGGCGACATCGTCCACCGACCGGCGCAACACATTGGTGAGGCCCTACGCATCCGCCGGGTCGTTAGGGTGGCACGACGGGGGTGTGTACGCCTCTGACTTGTAGAGGGCATGGAGGAGCCCGGGTTCGTCCTCCGGGTCGCCGTCCTCCGCCATCAGGGGCGGAAGGCGGCAAGTACTCCTCTTCCAGGTCGGGCTTGGGGGCACGGAGGAATGGCGGGGAGGGATCGGGCTTGATGCAGACGCCACCCGAACCGATGTGACGCGGCCACGTGCCCTGGTGCGAGGCCTGGTGCCCACCATGCACGTCCAGGACCTTCCCGATGCTGCGCCCGTGCCAAAACTCCTGTTGTGCTTGGCGTTTGTGCTGGCACAGTGGTGTGTTGCCGGCGTAGCGGTTGAGCAATTCGTGCCGCCGCTCGGAGAGGATGTCGTGCAACGGGCTGTCCACGACAATAGTGCGGCATCGCACTCGCCTCCGGTTTGAGGGGCGTGGCGACATGCTGACAACCGCATGTCGGTGACAGTGAGGTTGCGCGTTGGCCAGCTGTTGCTCCGACTTTGTAGTTGTTGCGCGTCATGATGGAGAGGAGAGGGGAGTCACGACAGTGAGGAGGAGGAGGCGCGTCGGTGGTGGGCGAAGAGGAGGTGTGCGACGATGATGAAGATGGAGGGCATTTTGTAGGCGGGTGAGAGGGCAGGGGTAGGTGACCGACGGGTAGCCGGAATTACGCCGCCATTAAATGGGGTAGTGCATTGGACTCCCGCCGTCCACGCGGTGCGACGACGAGACGGCGGTGTTGCGTGTGAGCAATCGCGTACTATCAAAGCTGACGGCGCACGGCTTACATGCCGCCCATCATGGTGTCGTCAACTGTAAGCCGCCCATCATGGTGTCGTCAACCGGGGTGAGCATGGCCACGTGGCCCTGGTGGTCGCTGTGCGCGAAGCGGCAACACTGTTCTGCCTAAATATGTCGAGCTTTTTTATAGGACGCGTCTAGCGGGTGATCGTTCCCCAGCTAGCGCTCCGGAGTGGCCGACCGAGAAAGGAAATATTTTGTCCCCCTAATCTATAAATGAAAATAGTTTGTCCCTTTTAATCCATATTAGAAAAAATGAACAAGTGTGAACATGTGTGAACAGAAAAGGAAAAAGTAAGTGCAAAGCACCCATGTGAACATGTGTAAACACATTTAGTTCGTGTTTTCAAATTAAAAAACCATAACTTTCAAACTGTGAATCGAAATTAAGATCCGCTTTCACCGAGGAAACCCTCACGACGTGCTCTTCGAAAGTAGGTCCTGCATGGGTATGTTTCGATGTAATTGTTTGTTTTTTTGCAATTCAGTCTCTGTTTTGTGCAACCACTTAACAGTCGATGTGCAACTACCTGACAATGGATGCGCAACTTTCCGCCTACCCCATAGACGTGCAGTTTTCACTAATGTCACCTCCACCCCCAAATTACTCCCTTCCAGTGAGATGTGCAACTTCGTATGTTGCCCAGACCAACTGCTAGTAATTGATGTGCAATCTTTCCTCTGCCCATGGATGTGCTATCACCGTTTGCTGCCTCGACCATCTGTCTAGCAGTGGATATGCAACTTCGGATGATCCCTCGACTAACTGCCTAGCAATGATGTGCAACTTTTCCCCGTACCCCCATGAATGTTTAGTTTCCTCTGCTACCACCCCGTCCGAAACACCCCTGCTTGTGAGATGTACAACTTTAGCACCTCATTTATATGAAACTTTTCAGTACCCCTCATGGATGTGTAGTTTTCACCATCCAACTATCCCTGCCAGTGCAATGTGTAACTTTATATGTTGGCCTAGCCAACTACCTAATAGACTATGTGCAACTCTGTATGTTGCCACCGCCAACGGAAACTACACATCCACAAGGATGCAGGGGGAGGAGTTACACATCAACTACTAGGCAATTGGTTAAACCAACAGACTAAGTTGCACATATTGCTGGTAGGGTAGGTGGGGCAGGGTGTGTTAGCAATGAAAAACTACATATGCACAAGTAAGGAGCAGGTTTGGGAAAACTCAAAACGGTGCCCGGGCTCATCTGCTCCCTCTCAGCAAAAAATTCAAAACAAGTACTTGAAAAATTCAAAAAATTCCAATTTTTTTGTGGTGGTAGATAATTTGACGCGTGAGGTGCGCCCCAAAATTCAACTCATTTGGACATCTGAGCAGCTCTCGGCAAAAAAGACAAATCGGGTCAAAACAGTGCGTGAACAGTATACATTTTTACAGACCCTGATTTTGTCTTTTTTGCCGAGAGCTGCTCAGATGCTCAAATGAGTTGAATTTTGGGGCGCACCTCACGCGTCAAATTATCTACCACCACAAAAATTTGGAATTTTTTGAATTTTTCTAGTATTTTTTTTGAATTTTTTTCTAAGCGTGGGTGCAGATTAGCCGCACTCGCAGGTTTGCACATTCACTACGAAGTAGTTGGTGGGAGCACTAGACTAGTTACACATCACAAAAAGTTGGTTGTCATGGTTGCTAGATTCTAACCTCATTGAAAGTTGGATCATGCAGCTCTAAATTGAATACGAAAAAGTTATACAATACAGTACTAAAGTTGCACTATGTATTAATAGAGTTGCACCATATAACCCCAGAGTTGGCATCATATTTTTTTTAGTCGAAACGTAGACATGCGTGAGGTGTCGTCGCGAGGATTCCAAGGATGAAAGCATATCTGAATTTTGACACGTGGCTTAGAAGATAAGACTTTTCAAAAAAATGAAAAGCTGAAATAAATGCACATGAAGCTAGTTTTTTTCAAACCGAAATAGTCCTTATGAACACATTTAATGTTAATAGCTATACACACTAGTAGACAAAAAAACACATGCACTCATGTGAAGTCCGGCCGCTCGTTCCCTTTAAACAGTGCTCGCACACTTAGAAGATTTTGACTTTTTTATATACGCCAAGGGTTTACGTGCCGTGTCACAGCGTATGTGCGGGTACGACTTACACATGGACACAAGACGAAAATAATTTTGCTGTAGTGCTTGTAGGCGTGCCCTATGTACATGTTTTTCGCTAAACCTCTGTATACCGTCCGGCCGTCTAAATTCTGTTTCTATAGTCTAACCTCAATAATTCTACGGGCTCACCGTACACCTCACAAGAAAGAAATCAATTTGCTCACTTCACGAGCGCCCCATAAACCAAAGTAATCATTGCACCACTAACAAACGTTGGTGTCGTTTCCTCGTCTAAATTGAACTAATCACCACCAGTTAATCAAACCCCGCTTCAGAAAATGGATTGTAATTACAAACAAACGGGACTAGTTCTTGTTTCTGCCATTCATGAAGCTCTACGCGAGATCAAAGGGTCTAGCCGCAGTGATCCGAGGCGAGCGGGGTGAGAGCATAGACATGGGATGATGGAAGCACAACGGAGGGCCCCGTTTGTCCATGGAGGCCGCACTGTGCTTCCGAGGCGACGCGCCCGGGCACCACCACAAGCTGTCACCAATTGACGTGGAGCCACTAACAGCCATATCGCGAGTACGCAACTGTTTGAGGAGTACACGAGGCTGATGTACGCAGTAGCTATGAACATCATTCAATTGCTGGCTCAATAGTTACAAGATTATTCCCGATGCCTTCTACGCCTATGTCTATCAAATTCAAATCCTCTTTGAACAGAGGGACGACAACTTTTTGCATGAAATGGGATTCTAAGTTAGATGCGAATCGTGGAATGAGTTATTCATCAGGGAAGTCTTGCGCCTTATAAAGAGTTGTGTGGTACACAGCGGCATGAAATCATTGCTCCTCGGGTAGCGTAGGTCAATAGCTAAGAATCCTTGGGTTATGAGCTTGGTCCTTTGGTAGGTTATAAGCCACTACTCCGTCCGGTAAAAAATTGTATATATAGAAATTTTAGGAAAAATTATGGAGTTGAGTAAAAAATGCATTGAAAGGTGCAAGCCACTATCTCTCTCCTCTTCGATTACCCAACCCTCAGTGAGCTAAGTGCATATAGAAATTAAGGAGACCATGTGCAGAATGTTATTGGTCTTGATTACCATATGATGAGATAGAAACATTTTTTTCTACTTTAAAGTGCATTGGAAGGATAGAAGTACACTCTTTCATGGACAAATTTCAAACCCAAATGTACACTCTTCACCGAACGGAGGGAGTAGGTTTTTTTGCTAGCACGAGAGGCACTACGTACGCACGTGGCTCCATAAAAAATGGATCAGGGAGGTGACTCGACTTGCTCCGGCCAGAAGGGAGGCGATCGCGATCTAGCGCTACCTTCAGATCTCTCCTTCGCCGCCACTTACTCCTCGACCGCACCTTCCTCCCCTCACCGCTCCGAGGAAGGCGGCGGCGGAGCCCTTCTTCAGCTGCTCGGTGCTGGTACGGCGGTTGTGATCCATGGACCTGAGACGGCGGTCCCTTTGGTGAGTCTTTCCTGTTCGGTGGCGCGGCAGGGCGAGTGAGCTGCAGGGGATTGGACCGGGTGGTCGGCGATTCACCAGCGGATTAGTGTCGTAGTTTGCTGCCCCTGCGGCCAACGACGCCACTACTCCTTCCTCCACCCCATGTTGTGTGCACTCCGTCTTACCGGACATGGCCGTGCTGCTATCCGTTTACAGGGTCGGGATGGGGCGGAGGCTGCGAATCCGGATTGGGATAATTCCCAGGTTGGCTCCTACTAGCCGCGACGGAGACGACACCTGAGGGTGCCGTTTTTCTTCCTGGAGATGTTGTTCGGGTCCGCCCTACCTTTTCTCACCTCATGTCTCTCGGGTAAAACCCTAGGGCGGCGATGACGCTCTTGGCGTCGTGTCCGTCTTGAAGGCGTCATCGTAAGAGGTATGTGGCGATGGGCACCGCTTGCGTGCGTCGGCAGTTGCAGATGGTGTGCCCCCTTCCTCCAGGTGACAGTTGTTCCGAGGGAAACACTAGATCTGGGTCTCCCGGATCAGACGATGACGGAGACTTTGGTGGCGTTCTCCCTCCTAGGGGCATCGTCTTGGAGTACCTGTTCACTGCAGAGGCCAACGGGTGGAGCAGTGTTACATCGACTGTATTGATGGCGATGGGTCTCGGCGGTGTGGAGCAATCGAGTCTCAGAGTTGGACACGGATTGATCGACGCGCGCAGGCTGATGGCGTTGTCTGGTGTCGTGGCGTCGCCGGCGGATGGGACTGGCAAGATCTATGCAGTTATTCCTTCTGAAGACGGGATGACGGAAGATGGCGGCGGCAGATCCTAGAGCGTGCGCAGGCGGTGCACGTTATCAGACGCCTAGACCGAATGCTCTTCAGACCACTGGATTAGATTATGTATGTTATGCAAATAGGGCATCTGCATACTTGTAGGTGTAGCGAATTTGTTCGCCTAGAAGGGGGTTTCAGATTGATCCTTGTATTCATTTTGTCAGCCTCTGGTGAATAATCAATACAAATGGTTGTGTGCATCATGTTGATGTAGCTGTTGGGGGTAATCCTCCTTTTCAACAAAATAGTTTATAAGTCACTATAATGAGAGCTTTACCGGTCTTTCAAACAAATTTGTTTAGCCATTTCAACCTAAACGTCTTGACGTTGCACATAGCCAAAGATATAAGGAAAACCCTTTAAAACATCCGGATGATTTCTTGAGAAATCATCCGCGCTCCTCGCATGCCACGCGTCCCCGTGGAGACCACCCATCACGCGTTTTTCTCCCTTATCTCTCGCGGTTACGGGGGAGCCATTCGTTTCTCTTTCCATCGGTGGCCTTATCCTTTGGACGTGAAGCCTCGTCCACACATCAGCCTAGTCTTTCTTCTCAGTCACTGGCCAGTGGCCACCGCTGCATCCTGCATGTGCTCCAGCCGCCGCCATCGCACATCACTCGCTACCTCTCCCGGCCAATATGCAGCAAGCTCCGCGGCTGAAATAGTGCACATCGGAGTTCCTAGGCGGTTGACGCGAGCTCGCCACGCACCGCTGCCGTGTTTCGCAGTAGCAGCACGAGCTAGCCACGCACCGCTCGTCTCGACGGCTGCTGGTGTTTCAACGCAGCAACTCGTCCCCGGCGGCCTCCGGGTGCTGCAATGAAGCCATCGTCGCCAACTACGGGCGCTGCAATGGAAGCCACCGGTGCTGCAATGAAGCCCTCGTCGCCGGCCGCCGGTGCTGCAACGAAGCCCTCGTCGCTGGCCACCGGTGCTGCAAGGAAGCCACGTCGTCGCCGGCCACGGGGGTGGTTCTCCTACTATGTAGCAGCACTGGAGCGACGGCGCTGGAGAGGTGCGCTGCGTGCGATTTGTTTGTGTTTGCTGACTCGAGAGGAGAAAGCCGGGAGCAAGCTGATGCGTTTGACCCCATCTACGGCTACGGGAGAACGAATCGAATGGCTATGGACCGACTGATTTCTCCCGAAATCAGTCGGTTGATTTGTAGCAGCGGCCAAGATATAATGCATTGTTAGAAAGTTCATGAGAAATTAAGCCCAACAACTTCATCACGGTGGAGCTTGGGGACAGCAGAAAAAAAAACCTTCTGGTCAGACTGGAGCAGTGGTGGACGGACCACTTCGGCTGAAGTTCCCAGCGCTCTACTCCCATGCCACTGATTTTTCTGCCTCGGTCAGCAAGATCCGTTCTTCCGAGCTTCCTTCCTGCTTTGCATCCAGGCTATCGTCGGTGGCTGAAGAAGAGTTCAACTGCCTCGTGGCGGCCATCCCCCAGCAGCCCATTCCTGGCGCTGAAGACTGTCGGGTGCTTGAGATCCAGCATTGCCAACAAAGCCTTCACATCCTCTGTTTACAGGCTCATCACCGACTCTAGACCCAGGTTTACAAGCTGATCACCTACTTCAGCCACCCGACACACCCAGGCCGTCGCTGCTGCGGCCCATGACCTCAAAACGTGGGTCTTCCATTAAAAACCTGATGCTAGGGCCTCGATCCTGTCCCGGGTGCCGTTAATACATGCTCTGTGCGTCTAGCTTATGGAGCTGCCTCTGAACCTCTGTACCCTGTCTTTGTACCTCCCTTTTCTGTGTAGTTCAGCTTGAAGCTTGAACTTGTTTGCCTTGTTGCAAAATTGAGAAATTTAATTCTGTGATTCCTCAAAAAAAAAAAAAGTAGTGCCATGTCTCAGCGCAAGGGATGCGGTGCAGCCGAGCGATCTCCCAAGCAGGCAGCAAGAAATAGATTGCACTACTCACAGCACAGTCCACCTTATATACAAGAATTAGACACGAAGTAACGAATTAGGAAAATAGTAGGTTGCTTAACAGTACCTTCTCCAGAAACCTCAGCAACCAAGTGATCAACACATGAGTTTCCTTGGTGCCAACTTTAGAAACTAACACAAATGAATAGACACTACATCTCTAGTAGCCAATTATGAAAGTTTTGCATACATTGTGCTTGAAAAAGTATTTATGGATATTTTCAAGATAAGGCTTACAACCATAGGTTTGAGTGCCTCTGCTATTCAGTCAGTTTGATGGTCCGTTTGTTGTAACATCAGAAAGTTAAGATAGTGATGGCTCATGTGATCTGAGAGATAATTCAACGTCTCGTTGTTCTGACCTCATAGGCACAAGTATGATGAATCCTTTAATGTTTATGTGTCTTGTCATAGCCCCAAACTCACGAGTTACAGCAAAATTATACCACAAAATTGGCCAAGCAGAGTTCTATGACAACAGAAGACCATAAAAACACTTTAATGTTCTAGGCTGATGTCACCAAGTCACAGATTTTGATGCTACTCCCTCCGTTTCTTTTTACACCACGTATAAGAATTCTCTCAAGTCAAACTTCATAAAGTTTGAGCAAATTTATAATAATAAAGCATCAACATCTACAATACTAAAGTTATACAATATGAAAATTAATTCAATGATGCATCTAATGCTATTGATTTGGTATTGTGAATGCTGATATACTTTTCCCATAAACATAAAACATGGTGAAACTTTTATGAAGTTTGACTTCGAACAAATCTTATATACTGAGTAGAAAGAAACAGAGGGAGTATATGTTGGAGAAAACAAATATTTTGGTTTGGTTATGACATGCATAATTTACTTGGCCAGCAAAAAGGCAGAAGTATAAAAGATATAGAAACCTCTCAACATAAACAAGCAGATCCGTGTGTAAGCCTAAAAAAAGCACTAACTGACGGATACTTACAAGAAGAAAAAAGTAATGGATTAAAATATTTGTTGGAGATCCTAGAGAAGATTTTCATTTTACTAATCTGTCAAGCGTTTAGGAAATCTCATAAATGGTAAGTCACAAATAGCATATGCCATGGTCATGTTATTTCGACAATTATACTAAAACAGGGGCTGCATCACCAAATATAAACAACAAGTCTGCTTGTGCTTGCTCTAGCAAGAAGCCAGGGTTTAGTAATACGGGGGTTTGCACATCCCAAACAGTTTGGATAACCATGTGTCCGCATTTTCCCATCAGGGCGGCATTGTGGTCGCAACAAGCGCAGGCACCGACGACTAGCAGGCATCACCACAAGCAGTCACCATTCGACAGGGCGCCACCTACGGCTAGCAACGTGTGTGTTGTACCGCAAGTCTGCAAGTATTCGAGGAGGAGGAGTGTTGGAGCACGCGAGGCCATAATAGGCAATACCTACAAAGCGCATTAATCATTAATCGGTTTTTTTATTTTTGGTTCAGTAGTTATAATATCATGAAACACAATCAAGAATATTTTTTTTGCAGTGTGCTATCAAGAATTGTTGATGAAATTAGATGGCCTCAGGGCCCAGTCCTATCAACTTTGCTTGAATTGATGATAGGTGCCATTTCGACAAGCTGTGCTAAAAAGCAAACACATCTGAAGGCTCTACTTCTCAACAGACCGGCCACAAAATTATTGCCTAAGGCTGGAAGGTCCAATCCATCAAGTAGCTGTTGCCATGTTGCATTTTCTCCGGCAACCCTCCTCTCTTATGCCTCTTCTCCTATACTTATTGAGCCAGAAGCAGTACGGGTGTTGCTTCATCAAAGGCGGTATGATAATGTGGTGTGCAGCCCAACTGCAGTATGTTGGTCTAATGACGAGCAAGGATGTCAAGCGCATCAAAAACGATTGTGCCAGCAGGGCAGGAGGATGAGGCTTGGAGCTAAGCACGATCGAGTGGATGTTGCAATTCGAGTTATCCATCAATAATTCCCGGTGCCTTCTATGCCTATGTCTATCAAATTCAAACCTCTTTTGCCCAGGGCCACGAAAAATATTGCACGAAATGGGATTCTAAGGTAGAAGTGAACTCTGAGGAACGAGATGTTCGTAGGGAAGCTTTGCTCCTTATAAAAGAGGTATGTGGTAGATGGCATGAAGTCATTGGTCCTCTGGTAGGTCAATAGCTATGAATCCTTTGGCTATGAGCTTGCTCCTTTGGTAGGTTGCGCCCATGCCAAAACTCATGTTGTGCCTGGCGGTTGTGCTGGCACAGTGGTGTATTGCCGGCATAGCGGTTGAGCAACTCATGCCGCCGCTCGGAGAGGATGCCGTGCCAGAACGGGTTGTCCATGACAACAGTGCGACATCGCACTCGCCTCCGGTTTGAGGGGCGTGGCGACGGGCCGACAACCGCATGTCCGGTGCGAAGATGTCGAGCCGCGCTAGCTCCTCTGCCTCGACGATTGTGAGGTTGCGCGTCGTCCAGCTGTTGCTACCGGTTGCGTAGTTGTTGCGAGGCATGATGGAGAGGAGAGGGGAGTTGCGTCGACGAGGAGGAGGAGGTGCGTCGGTGGTGGGCGAGGAGGAGGTGTGCGACGATGATGAAGAGGGAGGGTGTTTTGTAGGCAGGTGAGAGGGCAGGGGTAGGTGACCGACGGGTAGCTGGCGTTAGGCCGCCATTAAATGGGGTAGTGCATTGGACTCCCGCCGTCCACGCGGTGCGACGACGAGACGGCGGTGTTGAATGTGAGCAATCACCTACTGTCAAAGTCGGCGGCTGTAATTACGCCGTCTGATGACTTGAGAGGACATGGCATATAGGCGTGGCGCACGGTTTACATGCCGCCCATCATTGTGCCGTCAACGAGGCGAGCATGGCCATGTGGCCCTAGCGGTCACTGTGCGTGAAGCGGCAACGCTTAGCTTCTGCCTAATACGTCTAGCTTTTTTGTAGGACGCGTCTAGCGGGTGGTCGTTGCCTAGCTAGCGCTCCGGTGTGGCCGACTGAAAAGGGAAATATTTTGTCCCCCTAATCTATAAATGAAAATAGTTTGCCCCTTTTAATCCATATTAGAAAAAATGAACTAGTATGAACATGTGTGAACAGAAAAGAAAAAAGTAAGTGCAAAGCACCCATGTAAACAAGTATGAACACATTTAGTTCGTGTTTTCAAATCAAAAAAACCACAACTTTCAAACCATGAATCGAAATTAAAATCCACTTTCATCGTTGAAACCCTCACGACGTGCTCTTCAAAACTAGATCCCGCATGGGTATGTTTCGATGTAATTGTTTTTGTGCAATTTAGTCTCCGTTGTGTGCAACCGCTTAATAGTCGATGTGCAACTACCTGACAATGGATGCGCAACTTTTCGCCGACCCCCGTAGACAGTGCAGTTTTCACTAATGTCACCTGCACCTCCAAATTACTCCCTTTCAATGAGATGTGCAACTTCGTATGTTGCCCAGACCAACTGCCTAGTAATTGATGTGCAATCTTTCCCCTGCCCGTGGATGTGCTATCACCGTTTGCTGCCTCGACCATCTGCCTAGCAATGGATATGCAACTTCGGATGATCCCTCGACTAACCGCCTAGTAATGATGTGCAACTTTCTCCCATACCCCCATGAATGTTTAGTTTCCTCTGCTAGCAACCCGTCCGAAACACCCCTGCTTGTGAGATGTACAACTTTAGCACCTCATCTATATGCAACTTTTCAGTACCCTTCATGGATGTGTAGTTTTTACCATCCAACTATCCCTGGCAATGCAATGTGTAACTTTGTATGTTGGCCTGGCCAACTACCTAATTGACTATGTGCAACTCTGTATGTTGCCACGGCCAATGAAAACTACACATCCACAAGGATGCAGGGGGGGAGTTGCGCATCAACTACTAGGTAATTGATTAAACCAACAAACTAAGTTGCACATATTGCTGGTAGGGTAGGTGTGGCAGGGTGTGTTAGCAATGAAAAACTACACATGCACAAGTAAGGAGGGGGTTTGCACATTCACTATGAAGTAGTTTGTGGCACTAGACTAGTTACACATCACAAAAAATTAGCTGTCATGGTTGCTAGATTCTAACCTCATTGGAAGTTGGATCATGCAACTCTAAATTGAATATGAAAAAAGTTGCACAATGCAGTACTAAAGGTGCACCATGTAGTAATAGAGTTGCATCATATAACCCCAAAATTGGCATCATATTTTTTTAGTCGAAACATAGACAGGCGTGCAGTCTCGTCGCCAGAATTCCAACGATGAAAACAGATCTGAATTTTGACATGCGGCTTAAAAGATAGAGCTTTTTAAAAATTTGGAAAGCCAAAATAAATGTACGTGGAGCTATTTTTTTCAAACAGAAATAGTCTTTGTGAACACATTTAATGTTAATAGCTATACACACTAGTAGACAAAAAACACATGCATGCATGTGAAGCCCGGCCGCTCGTTTTCTTTAAACAGTCCTTTAAACAGTGCTCGCGCATTTTGAAGATTCTGGCTTTTTTATATACGCCAAGGGTTTACGTGCCGTGTCACGGCGGATGTGCAGGTACGACTTACACATGGACACAAGGCGAAAATAATTTTGCTGTAGTGCTTGTACACATGCCCTATGTACGTGTTTTCCGCTAAACCTCTGTATACCATCCGGCCGTCTAATTTCTGTTTCTATAGTCTAATCTCAATAATTCTACGGGCACACCGTACACCTCACAAGAAAGAAATCAATTTGCTCACTTCGCGAGCGCCCCACTAAACCAAAGTAATCATGCACCTCTAACAAACGTTGGTGTCGTTTCCTCGTCTAAATCGAACTAATCACCACCAGTTAAGCAAACCCCACTTCAGGAAATGGATTGCAATTACAAACGAACGGGACTAGTTCTTGTTTCTACCATTCATTAACCTCGACGCGAGATCAAAAGGTCTAGCCGCAGTGATCCGAGGCGAGCGGGGTGGGAGCATAGACATGTGATGATGGAAGCACAATGGAGGGCCCCGTTTGTCCATGGAGGCCGCACTGTGCTTCCGAGGCGACGCGCCCGGGCACCATCACAAGCTGTCACCAATTGACGTGGCGCCACTAATAGCCATATCGCGAGTACACAACTATTTGAGGAGTACACGAGGCTGATGTACGCAGTAGCTATGAACATCATTCAATTGTTGGCTCAATAGTTACAAGATTATTCCCGATGCCTTCTACGCCTACGTCTATCAAATTCAAATCCTCTTTGAACAGAGGGACGACAACTTTTTGCATGAAATGGGATTCTAAGTTAGATGTGAATCGTGGAATGAGTTATTCATCAGGGAAGTCTTGCGCCTTATAAAGAGTTGTGTGGTATAAACCGGCATGGGATCATTGCTCCTCCGGTAGCGTAGGTCAATAGCTAAGAATCCTTGGGTTATGAGCTTGGTCCTTTGGTAGGTTATAAGCCACTAGGTTTTTTTTGTTAGCCCGACAGGCACCACGCACGTATGTGGCTCCGTAAAAAATGATCGGGGAGGCGGCGCGACTCACTCCGGCCAGAAGGGAGGCGATCACGATCTAGCGCTGCCGTCAGATATCTCCTTCACCGCCACCTTACTCCGACGCCTCTTCCTCCTCGATCGCACCTTCCCCCCATCGCCGCTCCGATGAATGCGGCGACGGGGCCCTTCTCCGGCTGCTTGGTGTTGGTACAGCGGCTTTGATCCATGGATCTAGGATGGCGGTCCCTTTGGTGAGTCTTCCCCGTCAGGAGCCGTGGCAGGGCGAGCGGGCTGCCGGCAATCAGACCGGGTGGTCGGCGATTCACCGGCGAGTTAGTGCAGTTTGCCAAAGGCGCCACTACTCCTTCCTCCAACCCATGTTGTGTGCACTCCGTATTACCGAACATGGCCGTGCTGCTAGCTGGTTACCAGGTTAGAATGGAGCGGGGGCTGGGGATCCAGATTTGGACAATTCCCAGGTAGGCTCTTGCTGACCGCAACAGCGACGACACCCGGGGGTGTCGTTTTTCTTCCTGGAGATGTCGTTCGGGTCTGCCCTACCTTTTCCCACCTCACGGTCTCTCGGATGAAAACCCTAAGGTGGAGACGGCGCCCTTGGCGTCGTGTCCTTCTTAAAGGCGTCGTCGTGAAAGCTATGTGACGGTGGGCACCGCTTGCGTGCATCGGCAGTTGCAGATGGCGTGCCCCTTCCTCCAAGTGGCAGCTGTTCCGGGGGAAATACTAGATCTGGGTCTCCCCGGTCAGATGATAACGGAGACTTTGGTGGCGTTCTCCCTCCTGGGAGCATCGTCTTGGAGTATCGGTTCACTGCAACAGCCAACAGGTGAAGCGGTGTTACATCGACCGTATGGATGACAATGGGTCTCGGTGGTGTGAAGCAGTGGATTCTCAGAGTTGGACGCGGATTGATCAACGCGCGTAGGCTGATGGCGTTGTCTGGTGTCGTGGCGTCAACCGCGGATGGGACTGGCAAGATCTATGCAGTTATTCTCGAAATAACTGCATAGATCTTGCCAGTCCCATCCGTCGTCGACGCCATGACACCAGACAGTACCATCAGCCTGCGCGCGTTGTGAACTCTCTAGGATCCGCCGCCCCTATCTTTCGACATCCCGTCTTCAGAAGGAATAACTGCATAGATCTTGCCAGTCCCATCAGCCATCGACGCCACGACGCCAGACAATGCCATCAGCCTACGCGGATTGAGAGCTTTACCGATCTTTCAGACAATTTGTTTAGCCGTTTCAACCTAAACGTCTTGACGTTGCACCTAGCCAAAGATACAATGCATTGTTAGAAAGTTCATGAAAAATTAAGCCCAACAACTTCATCGCGGTGGAGCTTGGGGACGGCAGAAAAACTCCCTTCTGGTCAGACTATGGAGCAGTGGCGGACCGCTTCGGCTGAAGTTTCCAGCGCTCTACTCCCATGCCACTGATTTTTCTGCCTCGGTCAGCAAGATCCGTTCTTCCGAGCTTCATTCCTGCTTTGCACCCAGGCTATCGTCGGTGGCTGAAGAAGAGTTCAACTGCCTCGCGGCAGCCACCCCCCAGCAGCCCATTCCTGGCGCTGAAGATTGTCGGGTGCTTGAGATCCAGCGTTGACAACAAAAGCATTCACGATGTACACCCTGAAGATTGGTACACTTCGAGCTCTCCGAAAGCGTGGGGGATGACTCTAAACCGCCCTCGTGCGAGTATTCAACGAGGCATGGGCACATTTGTCATGTTAGTCTCCTGGAAGATTTTGAACGAGTCAAACGCACGTGTCATCCGACATATTACATCCCTGCCGAGCACCATGTGGTTCACCATCAAAGCTCAGGCCTGCATGTGGAGAACGGCTAGCGCCAAGAACATGAGGCATCTGATGCCGGGAGAGCAATCCTACATGGAAAGTCCTAGTGTGTCATGTTAATGTTACTGTCATGTAAATGGATCAAACCTCCCCCCCTCTCTTGCTTAATTAGTGAAACGACAAAGATTTTGTCTTTCACAATAAAAGAAAAAAACAAAGGGAGTACTAGACCGGATGCAGTGTGGTCATGGAGATGGAGATGGAGATGTGTGAGTGCCCTGGCGGGCTTTATCGATTGAGTATTTATTATGCCAATTGAATACATTGGGAGATTGGCTTGTAGGCATTGCCCTATGTACAGGAATTACAGGAATTTAGCACATCACTGGGTGCGGAGGCGACTCCCTAGGCGACTCTCTAGGCGATCACTGGGATGCCAACGGCAGCCCACCGGCCCCTTGATCGGCGGGTGGGAGGCCGGTTCTGGGCGTTGGTCGACGAGGGAGATGAGGGGGGAGGCAGTGAGGAAGAAGATGTGTCGCCGTCGACTCCGTTCACAGCGGTTTCACCGAGTTCAATGGAGTTGGATGGAACGCCGTCATCGTGGATTTGCGAGCTGTTGAATCAGGGTTATGACGAAGATGATTTGCACCGGGTGGTCGAGACCTTGGTGCCGGCTTCCGATCCGGCGAGGGACGACCTGACAGCAACTGATCACAAGGAGGTGATCCGGCGGATGGTCCTTCGCCGGATTTCGCCGCGGCCTTGGAGGGGGCCAATACCCAAGGTAAGACTGCCAGAGTTGACGTTTTGTGATTTTCTAACCCCAGGGGCTTGGTTGCAGGTTCAACGGCGGCGGAAGAAGGGGCGGCGGCCGGCGGTGCCACCGGAGGCGGAGGTGAGCCAGATCTCGATCCAGGAGGCAAGACAGGTGCGTTTGAATTTGCTCCTGGGCCGTAGTAGGCCGAATTCGAGGGTTATCCAGGTGGGCTCTGGGCATGCGGCCCACCCTTTTTTTTCCTGAGCATGCGGCTCAGCTGGTGGTGGATGGGCCGTGCGAGATGCAGAGCTCGACCCAACCCAACATGGGCAAGTCTAGGGTTCGGCCGACGAGGGCAAAGCCTGGCTTTTGTTCCTGCGGGATCAGACGGGCATTGCAGGTTCGAGCGGACGCGACACCCATCAACAGAGGCTCCTTTGCCGCGGTGCTCATGGCGGGGAGGGGATCGGATCAAGCTACGGCTGCTGGTTCTTCGGGATCGAGACTGGGACGGTCTGTTGCCGCCGTCAATGTAGGGCGCGGTAGAGCCATTGGGTCGGGCAACGGCAGCGACCATGGCGGAGCTGCTGCTCGTGGAGGTTATGCGGGGAGAGATGGCGGGGCTGGCTACGGCCGTGCCGCCAAAGGTGGCGGAGGAACGCACTATGGACGTGGTGGCTACGGTCGTGCCGCCGGAGGTGGCGGAGGAACGCACTATAGACGTGGTGGCTACGACAACTTCGGGACCGGCGATGGTCGCGGAGCTGCAGGCGGAGGTGGTTTTCGAGCGCCGGTGCCCCAGTTCGATGGGGAGAGTCGAGGAGCATCGGCAGGCGCCGGTCGTGGCGATGTCGGCGGACATGCTTTCCACGCCCCGACCGGAGGTTTCGTCCAAGGGCCGGCGGGTCCCCAGCAATATGTGCCTCACCGGGGAGGCTTCTTTAGAGGCGGACGTGGTGGTATGGGCAGATTTGGCTGGAATGGACCACGTGTCCCGTGTCAGGACCCACCACCTCGCCGTGACCCGACATAGATTTCTGAGACTTCAAAGTCGGCAGAGGACAATGCGGCTGCTTCGACTTCGGTGGCTGACGCACCGGTAGCTAAGCAGCTTACTGCAGAGGCAGTTGCGGTGGTTCGGGATCTAGCGAACATGGTTGTTCCGCTGTGCCGACGCCGGTGGAGAATGCTTCTGACAAAGGTGATAATTATAATATGAGCAAAGGTCAGCGCAAGAGGGAGAAAACTTATTGTTTTCATTGTGGTGAACCAGGTCACTATGCGGTAGGTTGTACGACTGAGCTCTGTGATATTTGCTTGAGACCGAAACATAAGGAAGTCTGCCCACTTTTGTCAGCTCCTAAGCCGGTGGTGAATTTTTCTGGTGTGTGTGTTGAAAAACTTATGTTCTTTGAGACACCTATGATGAAATCTTGTAGACCATGGCTTGAGAATGCTCGAACTGGCATCATTAGGGTGACTAAGGGCACTCTTTCGGAGGACCAAGTTATTTTGCAACTAAAGAGATTGGTTTCGAGTACGTTTCAGTGGGCTCTTATTCGGATTGATGAGACCACGTTTAAGGTTGATTATCCTACAAAGTTTGATCTAGACAAGATTAATGAGTTTGGCATGTGTAAAGTTCCTCGAAGTGCTTGTATTCTTGAGTTTGATGAGTGGAAGCGCAATGATCCGGTGGGAGTGCCGCTTGCTCAGATTTGGGTCAGATTTTATGGGCTTCCTTCGGAACCGCTGAATGACTTCTTGGAGACTTGGAGCCTGGGATCTCTTATTGGTAAGACTCTGGAGGTCGATATGCCTTTCACGCGCATGCATGGTATTGCACGTATGTGTGTGGGAGTTCTGGATGTGGATGCGGTTCCGTGCTTCTTAGGTTGGGTTTATGAGGGTATGAGCTATGACCTGAGGATTGATATTGAGGGAGTTCCAATGATCCAGGATGCTGACAATGCCATGGATACTGATGGTGGGACTGATGGTGGGTGGGGGAGTCCTGGATTAGGGGGTATCCGGACAGCCGGACTATATACATCGTCCGGACTATTGAAGCGTGAAGATACAAGACTCAAGACTCCGTCCCGTGTCCGGATGGAACTCTCCTTGGCGTGGAAGGCAAGCTTGGCGATCCGGATATTGTATTTCCTTCCTTGTATCCGACTCCGTGTAAACCCTAGCCCTCTCTGGTGTCTATATAAACCGGAGAGGTTGGTCCTTAGAAGGCCGATCACAATTACAATCATACCATCATAGGCTAGCTTCTAGGGTTTAGCCTCTATGATCTCATGGTAGATCTACTCTTGTACTACCCATATCTTCAATATTAATCAAGCAGGAAGTAGGGTTTTACCTCCATCGAGAGGGCCCGAACCTAGGTAAACATTGTGTCCCTTGCTTCCTGTTACCATCAGCCTAGACGCACAGATCGGGACCCCCTACCCGAGATTCGCCGGTTTTGACACCGACATTGGTGCTTTCATTGAGAGTTCCTCTGTGTCATCGCTGCAAGGCTCGATGGCTCCTTCAATCATCATCAACAACGCGGTCCAGGGTGAGACTTTTCTCCCCAGACAGATCTTCGTGTTCGGCGGCTTCGCACTGCGGGCCAATTCTCTTGGCCATCTGGAGCAGATCGACAGCTACGCCCCTGGCCACCAGATAAGGTTCGGAAATCTAAACTACACGGCTGATATCTACGGAGACTTGATCTTCGACGGATTCGGGCCTATGCAAGGAGCACCGGACAGTTACGACGAGCACGGCTTAGACCTACTGTCGGACAATGCTCGAGGTATCACCCCTGCAGTGACCCCAGACCTAAATCCGGAGCAGGCTGAGTTGCCTAACGATGGAGGGATGGACGCCGCCCCGCAGGCCGAACACTCATTGGCGGTGGAGCCGAACTCAGGCCTCACTTCTGAGGAAGCATGTGACTCCGGACCCCCGGACTCGTATCCGGTTGTAGGTTCCAGTCCGCGCGCTCCCGAGCCCGCCGAGTTTGGTTGGGCTCCGGTCGTGAAGTTTACCGCTGCAGATATATTCCAGCACTCGCCCTTTGGCGACGTGTTGAACTCATTAAAGTCTCTCTCTTTGTCAGAAGACTCGTGGCCGAACTATGCCCGGCTCGAGTGGGAAGCGGGCGACGAAGGAATTCGCTGCCCACCCACCACCCACTTCATTGCCACGATCGATAATTTAACCGACGTGCTTGACTTCGACTCCGAAGACATCGACAGTATGGACAACGATGCGGGAGAAGTACAGGAACCGCCGCTCACAAGGCGGTGGACAGTCACCTCCTCATACGATATATATATGGTGGACACTCCGAAGGAAACCAATGGTGATGAGGCAACGGAGGATAATCCCTCAGGGAGGAAATCAAAGCATGGGCGTCGTCGGCGCCGCTCCAAGCCCCGCCATATCAATACCGGCCCAGGAGACGAAAACAATCTGGATGGTGCCGAAGAGGAATACAACCCTGATCAGCCCGCCTTCGAGCAGGACGAACAGGATGATGAGTAGGTCAGCCCAGACGAACAGGCGACCGATGGATATCCGGAGGAGGACAACTACATGCCCCCCTCCGAAGAAGAGATTAGCCTTGGCGACGACGAGTTTGGCATGCCTGAGGATCCCGTGGAATAGGAGCGCTTCAAGCGTCGGCTTATGGCCACTGCGAGGAGCCTGAAAAAGAAGCAGAAGCAGCTACAGGCTGATCAAGACCTGCTCACAGATAGATGGACTGAAGTCCTGGCAGCCGAGGAATACGGACTCAGGCACCAAACGGCTAACCGGCCACCCCGTGGCCGGGATAAAACGGGATATCAGCCCGAATACCAGCCCGCACCCCCACGCCAATACACTACGGCCCGGGGCAACAGGCAAGACCTGCGAGATATACTGGAAAACAAAGCAGGACAGCCAAGATCAATCTACAGATCGCGGGGGCGCGCCCCAGCGTGCGACGACGACCGTCACGCCGGATATGCTATGAACAAGTCCGGCCGGGCCGAACACAGCAACCCAGACCAATTCGAACTGCGTAGCCACATAGCCCGGCACAGAGGCGCCGCGCACCCCCTATGATTCACTGATGGAGTGATGGATCATGAATTCCCAGAAGGGTTCAAACCCATAAACATCGAATCATACGATGGCACAACAGACCCTGCAGTATGGATTGAAGATTTCCTTCTTCACATTCACATGTCCCGCGGAGACGATCTACACACCATCAAGTATCTTCCCCTCAAGCTCAAAGGACCCGCCCGACACTGGCTAAACAGCCTGCCAACAAATTCCATTGACAGTTGGGAAAACCTGGAAGACGCATTCCTCGATAACTTCCAGGGCACATATGTGCGACCACCGGACGCCGATGACTTGAGCCACATTATTCAACAACCCGGAGAGTCAGCCAAGAAATTCTAGACTCGGTTCCTAACTAAAAAGAACCAAATAGTCGACTGTCCGGACGCTGAAGCCCTGGCAAATTTTAAGCATAATATCGGTGACGAGTGGCTCGCCTGACACCTCGGCCAGGAGAAACCCAAGTCCATGGCAGCTCTCACAACACTAATGACCCACTTTTGCGCAGGCGAGGACAGCTGGTTGGCTCGCAGCAGCACTACACCACATTCTGGCACTTCAGATGGCCGCGACAATAACGGCAAGCCACGGTGCAACAAACATAAGCGACGAAACAACAGCGACAGCACTGAAGACACGGCAGTCAACGCCGGATTCAACGGATCCAAGTCCGGTCAGTGGAAGAAGCCATTCAAAAGAAACAATCAGGGACCGTCCAGTCTGGACCGTATACTGGAGCGCTCGTGCCAAATTCATGGCACCCCGGACAAGCCAGCCCACCACACCAATAGAGACTGCTGGGTGTTCAAACAGGCCGGCAAAATAAACACCAAAAACAAGGACAAGGCGCTGCACAGCGACAATGACGAAGAGCCCCGGCGTCCAAACACAGGGGGGCAAAAGAAATTTCCCCCTAGGTGAAAACGGTCAACATGATCTACACCACGCACATTCCCAAGTGGGAACAGAAGCGAGCACTACGGGACGTCTATGCGATGGAGCCAGTCGCCCCCAAATTTAACCCATGGTCAGCTTGTCCGATCACCTTTGATCGTAGGGATCACCCTACTAGCATCCGTCACAGCGGCTCAGCCGCATTGGTCCTAGACCCAATCATCGACGGATTTCACCTCACGCGAGTCCTTATGGACGGTGGCAGCAGCCTGAACCTACTTTATCAGGACACAGTGCGCAAAATGGGCATTGACCCTTCAAGGATCAAGCCCACCAAAACCACCTTTAAAGGTGTGATTCCTGGAATAGAGGCCCGTTGCACGGGCTCTATAACATTGGAAGTGGTCTTCGGATCTCCGGATAACTTCCGAAGCGAAGAATTAATCTTCAATATCATCCCTTTCTGCAGTGGTTATCACGCACTGCTGGGACGAACCACATTCGCTAGATTCAATGCGGCACCACATTACGCATACCTCAAGCTCAAGATGCCAGGACCGCGCGGGGTCATAACAGTCAACGGAAACATGGACCGCTCTCTCCGAACAGAAGAGCATACTGCAGCCCTCGCGGCGGAAGTACAATGCGGCCTCCTCAGACAAACCAATCCGGCGACAACAACTTCGAGCACCGTCAAGCGAGTTCGGAGCACCCCGCAACAGGATCATCAGGCACGCCAAGAGCGCGACTAGCAGCCTGGCCTCCGCTCAAACCCCATCAAAGCAGCATTCATGCCACGAGTACACAATTACGCACTCAAAATACCATGGGCACAGGCGGAGGCCTAATAGGGACTCAGTCAACAGTGCGGTATCACCGCAGCATACTTTCACAAAAAAAACCCTTGCTTTTTTTATTTCTTTCAGGACACCGCCTTAGGGCAGCCTCTTCAGAAGGTCTGGATTGTCGGACTTTTACATGGGAGAAAACCTAGGAGGCAACAGGCTTTGCGCACAGAAGGAAATACCCAGATGGAATCTATTTACGATCGTTATACCTGTTTTACATACCTGTACGCAGCCTGCCCCCTGGATAGGACATGTCAAATAGTCCTATTTATCTCCGCTTAATGCACTCATTGTAAACATACGCTTAAACGTATTATTCATCAATGGGAAATCATATATAGCGTCAGCTTATTATTCTTATTCGAGTATTTTCTCTTACAAATGTTTATTTGATATTGCATCCGTACACCTTGGTACGGTCAGTTTGCCAGGGGCTTCTCATGGCGCCCCGTAATACGGCAAGTAAAGTCCGAAAACTTTAAACAGTGCGGCATCCCAAACTTATAGCACTATATGCATCAGCTCCGAATCATGTCTTGGGTCTACAGTTGGGTTAGCCCGGCTCCCTTGTTTTGGTACCTTACGTTCCGTTATATCGGCTAAGGTAGCGCAGGGAGAACTACTGCGATTGTGTCCTGGTTCTTCCGGACGAGCACCTCAGTAGTGAAAGCCGAAAACTGACCGACATGATGCGGTGAGAGCTGGTCGCTATTCGAGAGGTCTTAAAATCCTTAAAGGTTTTTTCCGCTTTAGGCGATGAATCGGCCTTGTCCGATTTAGGCGTATATAGCGCCCCAATTCGGCCCTCCGAATTCTAGGGGCTTCACCGAAATTTAAAATTATAGACTTCTATGGCTAAGTAAAAGTTATAAAGCCGCATAGTCCGATTGCCTTGTTCGTTGCGCCGGATACCTCCTTAAGGGACCAAAAATTTAGATAAAGAGTATCCGGGTTTTTCCAGGAACACCACGGTACTAGGTACGTGGGGGAGGAAGCCGACGACTGGCCTACTTTCAGAATTTTATAAACAGCCACACAAAAGGTAATATTTTAAATCAAACAGCGCTACATAGCACAAGTAACTTCGTCTTTAAATTACAACAACGGCAGAGGTACATTTAGTCAAAGATCTTGTCCTTAGTACATTCGTCGGCCACGAGACGAGCGCCCTTCATAACGCCATCATAGTACTTCTCAGGATGGCGATGCGCCTTGCCCTTCGGCGGCCCGTCCTTCACTAGCTTCTCCGCATCCAGCTTGCCCCAATGCACCTTCGCGCGGGCAAAGGCCCGGCGGGCACCTTCAATGCAAACGAATCGCTTGATCACTTCAAGACGCGGACATGCATTCACCATCCGCTTGATCAGGCCGAATTAGCTAGTGGGCAGGGGCTCACCAGGACACGTCCGGACTATGAAATTTTTCATAGCCACTTCGGCTGCCCTATGGAGTTCGACCAACTACTTCAGTTGGTCACTCAGAGGCATTGGGTGTTCGGCCCCAGCATACTGGGACCAGAACAACTTCTCCGTTGAGCTCCCCTCCTGGGCACGGTAGAACTCCGCGGCATCTGATATGCTGCGTGGCAGATCTGCGAACGCCCCTGGAGAGCTCCGAATTCGGGTAAGTAAAAGAAATGCCTCCTCCACATGTTTGCTTTGCATAAAGAATTTCTTACCCGCCGCTATATTTTGGGCCTCCTGGATTTCCTGTTGTGCCTTCTCGGCTTCGGCCTTGGTGTCTTTCATACTCACAAGGGACTTCGCAAGCTCGGCCTCTTTCATCTTCAGATCATGCTCCATGGACTCGAACTTCTTGCTGAGGTCCTGGAGCTCTTGCTGTACCTCGCCCACTCTAGCACTTTGCTTCTCGCGCTCCTTGCATTCCAAGGCCGCCTTGTCTTCGGCCTCGGACAGCGCTTTCTTTAGCGACGCCACTTTGGCGGTGGCCCCTGTTACATAGTCACGACGCCTCATCGTCAGACTAACCAATTTTATCTATCCTTAAATACATAAGAGTGGAGAATCACTCACCTTTGTTCTCTTCGAGCTGCCTCTTTGTGAGGTCGAGCTCTCCCTGCGCGTGCTCCAGGTTCTGCTTTAGTTCGGCAACCTCGGCTGTGCGGGCAGCAGCGGCAAGCAACACAGCCTGCTTATTCACATGAACACTTATTAGACTCCTGCGGATTATAATTGACCCTCCGTTTGGCTTTTCTTTCCGAACACCAAACAAAGTATCAGGGGCTACTACCTATCGGGTGGTAATTTTGCACATTTTTATTACTTACCTCGAAGCCCGTTAGGAGGCTTGCGCAGGCTTCGGTTAGTCCGCTTTTGGCGGAGAGAGCCATTTGAATCACCGCACTCATAAGAGTACGGTGCTCGTCATCCATGGAAGCGCCTCGAAGCGCTTCCACCAGACTGTCCGGTGCTGCTGGCGTGGCGGAAGTCCTCCGCACGGATGGCTCGCCCTCCCTAACGAGGGGCTGCCTGCCTAAGTCCAGAACCGTCGAAGGTTTGGGAACAATATTCGGTGGAGAGCCCGCCCTGCTGCGGCTCTCATCGACACGATCCACGGGGATCTTGAACCCCGCCTGTCCGACGTTTGGAACTCTGCCTTGGGGCATCTCCAGAGTCACCTCCCCGCGCTCAGGGAGCCTTCGGGACAACACCTTCGTGTCATCCGCAGGCTGAGGAGTGGTGGCCGTCGGGAGCGAGTTCATCTCTGAAGCGCTCAGAGACCCATCCGAAGACGACACCTCGGGATGAACCCTCGCCGGACTGCATATATGTTCGGCGTTATTAAACAACTATGAAGTAAAATCACGATAGAGTGCGGACACTTACGATCGCGCTAGGGGCTTCCCCCTGGGCAGCCACCCTTCCTCGCTATGAGCGGCCGTGGTGGAGTAGTCCGGAAGGGACGTCTTTCGCTTCTTGGATGTCCCAGCCTCCCCCTCCGGGGCGGCTTTTCTCTTTTTCTCCTCCCCAGTGCGGGGAGGTAGAGTTTCTTCTTGCTTCCCCTGCCTCTGCGGGAGAAATCTGTTTTGTCGTCATCGGACGACGTGGGTATGATGGCCTTGCGCCGAGGGCCTCTCCCGCCCCCCTGGTCCGCCCCCACAGGCTCCTCATCCTTTTCGGATGGGGCTTCTTCTTCTTCTTTGTGACGCTCGGATAATTAGCTACAGCAATTCCCACACTAATGATGCCATGTCACCACAGTTACAATTGCTAATCTCGAGCTAGTTTGAAATTAATTCGATTCCAAATTTAAAATAAAAGGCAAACAACAAAATTTTCAAATGTTAAAAACCAAAATGTTCGGTGGGTGCCAAATATTGCATAGGTATTTATGTCGAAGTAAACACATTTTTAGAAAATGACTAAATACTTTAAAATAAAATAAAACAGAAAAGAAAATAAGGAAAAGAAAGAAAGAGAAAGGAAAACCACCCAACCCCCCCCCGGGCCAACTGGCCCAGCTAAACCACCCGCGCGGTCACAACCCTGCCTCCCTGGCCCGCAACCAGCCTGGTCGGCCCAGCCGGCCCAGCCCCCCCGCACCTCCTCCCTGTTCCTCGGTCGCGCGCCGCTACAGGGTGCGGTCGCCACCGGACCCGCTCGCCGGCGTCGAGGTGGATAAGGACGCCGACGCCGCGCCCCCTCGGTCCCTCCTCCCACTCACCCCCACTCTCCCCTCGGTCCCTGCGCCTCCCCCCTCAGATCCACCGCGCTCCCCCCTCATTTCCCATCGTAACCGAGCGCCATCGCCGCCATGGCTCCGGCCTAGCCACGGCCACCGTGCCCACCTCGCCGCCCCACGGTGACTCCAAGGGCCGCCGTCGCCCGCTGCTTGGACTGGTGCATCCCGTTGGAGACCGGAGCCACCGCAACGCCCCGACGCCGCCATCTTCCTCCTCTGCTCCGACAAGCCCCGCCGCCGTTCTTCACCGACTCCGGCCGCGCCCCTGCATCTACTAAACCCCCAAGGGCCACCGTGTGCGTCGCTCGGTGAGCCCCTGCTCCCTTCTCTCTGTCTCTCTCCTGCGCCCTAGCTAGCTGCCGCCGAATCACCCGAGCGCCCGACCGCGGATCTCGTCGCAGGCGCCCTTCCGGTGACCAAATGGTCACGGGGCCGAGCCCTTTGTGCTCAGCGCGTCGCGCGGCTTCCCCCTAGCCTTTCCGTTAGGCCCGAAGCGCTCTGCGTCGCCTTCTTCGTCTTACGTCCGAACCACTTCGCCATCGTCGAGTCCGTGGCGCTCGACTCTGGCCACCACAGCCTCCACAACCACCCCCATTCGCTCCACCGTCGTCTTGCCGTTCGAATGCGACCATTCCCGCCCGTTTTGGTGGCCTATAGATGAAACCCGCCACTCGCCCGAGCCCCAACGTCCGCCTCTCTGTTCGCCGGCGACAGCTCCGGCGACCTCGGGACGAACCACCACCACCACTAGATGCGCCTCTTCGCGCTTGTTCGAACGGGCCTAGGCACGCGCGGATCCGTGCCCTGTGCACAAATCCTGGCGAACTCCGGCGGGTCGGCGTCGTGCTTTTGGTCGCCGGCGGCGAGAGCCTGCCCAGCTGACGTGGCATGCGCCGGGCCCCACCCCTGGGTCACTGCGAGGGGGCCATGGGGGCCCCGTTGACTGGATTGACCCAGTCAACGTGCTGACTGGGCAGCCCAGTGGCACTGACATGCGGGGCCCATGCCATAAACGAATAAAATAAATAGATAATTTGCTAATTAATTAAATTAGTTAATTAAAACCTAATTAGACACTGACTACCGGACCCCACCCCCTAATTAGCCTATTTAGTTAGTTTTAAAACTCTGTTAATGCCCCTGTCCATGACATGTGGGTCCCACTGGACCCACCTGTCTGGTTTAACTCGTCAACCGACCAGTTGACCTGCTGACATCACTCTGATGTCATGCCTACGTCATCTCTCACTGTTTTGGATAATGTTAGGATTAAATAAATAATTAAAATTAGAAAATGATTTAAATCTTTGGAAAATCATATCTTGTAATCCGTAACTCGGATGAAAATACTTTCTACATGAAAGTTGCTCAGAACGACGAGACGAATCCGGATATGCAGCCTGTTCGTCCGCCACACACCCCTAATCTATTGAACTCGCAACTTTCCCCCTCCGGTTCCTCTGACTGAAAACGCGAAACACCGGGGATACTTTCCCGGATGTTTTTCCCCCTTCGCTGGTACCACCTACTACCGCGTTGGGGCACGCCTAGCAACACGCCTTGTCTTGTCATGCATCGTCATGCATTTGTTTGCATTGTATTTATTGTTTCTTCCCCCTCTTCTCTCGCTAGACCCCGAGACAAACGCCGCTGCTACCCAGTTCGACTACGGAGTTGACGACCCCTCCTACTTGCCAGAGCAACCAGGCAAGCCCCCCCCCCTTGATCACCAGATATCGCCTATTCTCCTCTATACTGCTTGCATTAGAGTAGTGTAGCATGTTACTGCTTTCCGTTAATCCTATTCTGATGCATAGCCTGTCATTGTTGCTACAGTCATTGATACCTTACCCGCAATCCTAAATGCTTAGTATAGGATGCTAGTTTATCATTATTGGCCCTACATTCTTGTTAGTCTGCCTTGCTATACTATTGGGCCGTGATCACTCGGGAGGTGATCACGGGTATATAATATACATACATATACTATACAGATGGTGACTAAAGTCGGGTCAGCTCGTTGAGTACCCGCAAATGATTCTGATGTGGGGGCTGGAAGGACAGGTGGCTCCATCCCGGTAGAGGTGGGCCTGGGTTCCCGACAGCCCCCGACTGTTACTTTGAGGCGGAGCGACAGGGCAGGTTGAGACCACCTAGTAGAGAGGTGGGCCTGGCCCTTGGCGGCGTTCGTGGTTACTTCATAATAACACGCTTAACGAGATCTTGGTATTTGATCTGAGTCTGGCCACTGGCCTATACGCACTAAACAACTACACGGGAAAGATATGGGCACTCGACGTCGTGGTATCAGCCGAAGCCTTCTTAACGTCAGCGACGGAGCGGCGTGCGTCGGATTGGACTGGAACGCCTACACTTGTATAAGTGAGGCTACGTCTGCTTCTGGCCGCCCTCGCAACATGCAGGTGTGCAATGGGCGATGTGCCCAGACCCCTGCGCGCATAGGATTTAGACCAGCGTGTTGACCTCTCTGTTGTGCCTAGGTGGGGCTGCGACGTGTTGATCTTCCGAGGCCGGGCATGACCCAGGAAAGTGTGTCCGGCCAAATGGGATCGAGTGTGTTGGGTTATGTGGTGCACCCCTGCAGGGAAGTTAATCTATTCGAATAGCCGTGTCCCTCGGTAAAAGGACGACCATGAGTTGTACCTTGACCTTATGACAACTAGAACCGATACTTAATAAAACACACCCAGATAAGTTCCACAGACAACCTGGTGATCGCTTTTCCATAGGGCGACGAGGGGAGGATCGTCGGGTAGGATTATGCTATGCGATGCTACTTGGAGGAATTCAATCTACTCTCTTCTACATGCTGCAAGACGGAGGCTGCCAGAAGCGTAGTCTTCGACAGGATTAGCTATCCACCTCTTATTCTGGCATTCTGCAGTTCAATCCACTGATATGGCCCTTTACACATATACCCAGGCATATGTAGTGTAGCTCCTTGCTTCCGAGTACTTTGGATGAGTACTCACGGTTGCTTTTCTCCCTCTTTTCCCCCTTTCCCTTCTACCTGGTTGTCGCAACCAGATGTCGGAGCACAGGAGCCAGACGCCACCATCGACGACAACTCCTGCTACACCGGAGGTGCCTACTACTACGTGCAGCCCGCTGACGACGACCAGGAGTAGTTAGGAGGATCCCAGGCAGGAGGCATGCGCCTCTTTCGATCTGTATTCCAGTTTGTGCTAGCCTTCTTAAGGCAAACTTGTTTAACTTATGTCTGTACTCAGATATTGTTGTTTTCGCTGACTCGTCTATGATCGAGCACTTGTATTCGAGCGCTCGAGGCCCCTGGCTTGTATTATGATGCTTGTATGACTTATTTATGTTTTAGAGTTGTGTTGTGATATCTTCCCGTGAGTCCCTGATCTTGATCGTACACATTTGCATACATGATTAGTGTACGGTTGAATCGGGGGCGTCACAAGTTGGTATCAGAGCTGACTGCCTGTAGGAATCCCCCTTCCACACTCCTTGGCCGAAGTCAAGTCTAGTCACTACAAAACTTTTACTAACATGGCTATGTGCCTTACGGGCCCACGTCGCCATTGGGTGGTATTAGGATCTTTTACTCCTCGACCTTTACTCTCGGACTATGATCTCTCTTCTATTCGGGTTAAAAGTTTTTTTCAAAATCTAACATTAGGATCTTGTGATCACATTCACCCGAAGAGCCCCTCACTCCAGATGATCGCTTGCTGCACCAGAAGATTCCGAAGATACTCTCTGAAGTTCTCTCGAGACTTTGTGCCTGTTGCTTTTGCAATTCCCTACCACCGTTGTATCCTTATGGATAGCCTTATATCCTTGTCGTCCATACCTTCATCCTGAGTTGATCTTGTTATTACAAGATATCCTGAAATATTTCCTATATCCCGAAAATCCATTTTTTTGCCTACTGCCTTGCATTTCTTGCCCCATGAGTACCCCCTACGGATAATTCCTCGCACATACCGAGTATCCGCTCAACCCCACTGATCAAGTGTTTTGCAAAAGACTTCGAAATACCATTCGATCTTCCGAAATTCCTGAGAAGCCTATTGCTCTTGAAATTCTTACTTGCTTTTATGGTTAATCCCATAAGTCTCGTAATCCTATTGGCATCCCTTGACTTTATCATTTTAAGTCTGTTGATTCAATATGTTGAGGATGCTCGCATTCCTCCGTCGAATCCTAGAATTCATCCTTCCGGCTCAATGTCAGTTTGAACATGAGTTGGTTCTCAACCAATTAAATTGCCGTCGATTGTACCCCTAAGTCTATTCAGCTTATCCATCCTTAATCAGAGCATTTGTTTCTGATCCATTGAATTTGAAATCATAATTCCTTTTGCATTGAGCTTTGAATTATCGAGTTGCTTCTATAATCCAATGCATTCGCATTGTTTCTTCCTCTGGTTGTGTGCCAATACTCACATCAGCTTCGCTATGGACCGTCGTATCGTTTGTTGAAATATCATCCGACAGTGTCCTTCGTATACAAAACCTCGAGAAGTTCTTTCCCTGATACATAATGCCTTCGGTAAATTGCATCCTCTCATTTTGTCACCCATGCTCTACTATCGAACTTGTGTTACTTACTATTGAAACTTGTGGTATATGTTTCTAAGATGCCCTGATGGGTTGAACATATACCTTTCTTAATTTGTGTGACCCCAAAAGTTTTCATGGGTCATACTCCTCTGGTAATTCACCAGGTAGGTTTCCACAATCAATTCATTTTTAATAAGAGTGAGAAGTGAATGAAAAGTTATGCATTGGAGAAGTGGGAATCAACCTTGAACTGTGTGTTCATGCCCATGGACACGATGTAGATCGTATCATTAAAGCTTCTCTTAAATTAATTATTCCTTTGGTATAAGTTCATCTTATATCTGGGATCTGGCCTTTTGCAATCGTGGTTCCGACCATGTTCTCCTTTAAATACCATTTCTTGTGCAAGTTTAAGCACTTGTCTTCTGCGGAGTAATATCCCAGTCCAACCTCTACTTCGATTTGTCGTCGAGTATTACCCCCTTGGTATCTCAAGATTATCATGGAACTACATAACTTCTTATGAGTTCTTCATCAAGTGCTACATTCTCATTGATTCCAATTTTTCACGGGCTCTGAGTTATTAAACACTCAAAGACACCGATAACTGACTCGAGTCCGCATCCCGATTAAACAACTCTTGGTAACCTTCATCACTTACGAGTTTGAACTCAATCACGTCATTCCTAGCCTGTTTGGCTATATCCTTGTCGTGCCGATTTTTAACTGTGCTACCTGGTCCTTCTTCCCAGAGCACAATTTTTGACGATGAGCTAAGCTTACGTCGATCTTCCTCATCATATCATTTCTCTTTGGACAGCAAGCTTGCTTTTGAGTTTGTGTCGTACCTAAACCCGGGCATGGGCAGCCCGGCCCGACGACCCTGCCCGAGCCCAGCCCGAAAAACCCGGGCCGGGCCGGGCCGGGCTTGACGTTCGGGCCAGGCTCGGGCCTAGTTTTGCAGCCTGGAAGATAGTTTGGGCCGGGCTCGGGCTTCATTTTTTATGTATTTCGGGCCGGGCTTTCAGGCTTCGGGCCGGGCTTGCACGTGCGTACACTAAAAAACAGCGTTCGGGCCGGGCTGTCGGGCTTCGGGCTTGACTTCGGGCCGGGCTTCGGGCTTCACTTCGGGCCGGGCTCGGGCTTGAAAACAGGGAGTATTTCGGGCTTAGGGCCGGGCTCGGGCTTGGGAAATGAAGGTCGGGCTTTTATAAGCCCGGCCTGAAACCCGGGCCGGCCGGATGTTTGTCCGGGTTTAGTCGTACCCATGGTTTCAATAACCTTTCGCTGCATCAGTCCTTTGACTTGATGTCATCGCTGATCGATTACACCTCCATGAAATCTCTCGACAATTGTGTCGTGATCATCATCAACACCTTCCAGGATATCAATTGAATTCATGAAGAGAAATACCATCCTTGCCCTCGATGATTTTTATTATCATCGACGACACCCTTGACTTCCTTTCATCACGAACTTGTCCACATTATGGATACAACTTGCTCTCCGACTAGTGTTGTGTTCTGCCTTGAAGTATCACTGTCTTTTCTGTCAATAATGTTGTGGGGATTGCTCCACCTCTTAGAAATTCTCAGTATGATGATACTTCTCACCATCACCATTCTTCCTTGGTCCCCGTGTTGTTTTTAACCAGGATACCAATATGTTAACGATTTTGTTTGAGTTCTGTACTTCTAGCAACCCTATTGCTTTGAAATTAATGATCGATAGTTTGTTCTTAGATCGTTGGTTATTGAATCGTCACTCTAACATTGATCTTGCCTCCTAAGGTCATATTTCGCGCACACCTTTCAACTAATGATTGATGATGTATGTTTCCCTCGAGCATACAACATTATATCCCTTGAATTGACAAGTGTCATCTACTTGTTCACATTATTGTGGAAATCCACCTGTTTGGATCTTCGATGAATTGTTGCTGAGCCCATCAGCCACCTCCTCATCCCCTCGTTGGTTTAATGATGAACTATTATTTCAGGAACCCGCTCCCATAGTTCATTTCCCGAGAATCTTGCAATGCCATTTCGTCGACTCGTGTTGCACCTTTTCTTCTCGGACATCCTGAGTCTGAGGTATCATGACACCAATTGGATCTGAATCTCGGTCAGATATGATGGTTGGGACAACTTTCCAGGAGTTATGATGTTGGTTCTTTGATGACCCGGTAATATGATGTCTTGCCTACCACCCCTGGCTGGAGGACCTATCATTATAATTTCTTTTGCAAGGATAATCATTCTTCCTGGAGGAAAATAGACTTATTTTATAAGTTGCTCCTGATGGATCATTTGTGTATCCAAAGTCTGGCCCTTGATTGAAACACCATGTCATTGCTACCTCGAAGCATGACTATGATACCCCGTTCATCAACAAGAACATTGGAGGCGCGTTGCTAAATGTTTCTTGGTCAGTTATCCAAACACCATTGTATGGGTAACATCTTGATTAATACTTGCCTCTTATCTAAATGTTTCTCGGTATGATGATACTTCTCACCATCACCATTCTTCCTTGGTCCCCGTGTTGTTTTTAACCAGGATACCAATATGTTAACGATTTTGTTTGAGTTCTGTACTTCTAGCAACCCTATTGCTTTGAAATTAATGATCGATAGTTTGTTCTTAGATCGTTGGTTATTGAATCGTCACTCTAACATTGATCTTGCCTCCTAAGGTCATATTTCGGGCACACCTTTCAACTAATGATTGATGATGTATGTTTCCCTCGAGCATACAACATTATATCCCTTGAATTGACAAGTGTCATCTACTTGTTCACATTATTGTGGAAATCCACCCGTTTGGATCTTCGATGAATTGTTGCTGAGCCCATCAGCCACCTCCTCATCCCCTCGTTGGTTTAATGATGAACTATTATTTCAGGAACCCGCTCCCATAGTTCATTTCCCGAGAATCTTGCAATGCCATTTCGTTGACTCGTGTTGCACCTTTTCTTCTCGGACATCCTGAGTCTGAGGTATCATGACACCAATTGGATCTGAATCTCGGTCAGATATGATGGTTGGGACAACTTTCCAGGAGTTATGATGTTGGTCCTTTGATGACCCGGTAATATGATGTCTTGCCTACCACCCCTGGCTGGAGGACCTATCATTATAATTTCTTTTGCAAGGATAATCATTTTTCCTGGAGGAAAATAGACTTATTTTATAAGTTGCTCCTGATGGATCATTTGTGTATCCAAAGTCTGGCCCTTGATTGAAACACCATGTCATTGCTACCTCGAAGCATGACTATGATACCCCGTTCATCAACAAGAACATTGGAGGCGCGTTGCTAAATGTTTCTTGGTCAGTTATCCAAACACCATTGTATGGGTAACATCTTGATTAATACTTGCCTCTTATCTAAATGGTTGGGTACTTGCTCTCCTACCCTGATGCCATGTTCTTCTTGTACATGGGAAGGATATACTCCTAATAATTGTTTGTAAACGCAATTTTCCTTTCGATTGTTCTGTTTAATCTGATAATCGTGTTTTCCTTTCCATTCTTTTGTTTAACCCTTCCTGAATCTGACTTAACCGAGCAGAGATAATTCCTTGCTTAGGTAGGCACCTTGTTGTACCACTCTGTCTGTAAGACCCTGTTACTGTTGTTGATGACATTTTGGTAACCACCGATGGGTGATACCTTTGCCAATTGGTTCGCCTCGTTCAACAAGCAGGAAAATTGCTCTCTTCGTTCCCCGTCCTTGGTACCGACATTGTTCCCAGCATAGCTAACAAGCTATTCATTGACATGCCTCCCTGTCGCAGTTGTGCAAGATGTCACCACCCTTCCTACTTTCAACCCACATGGTGGGCCAATAACCCACAGGTCCACTGGATCAAAACCTGACTCTTCTTTACAACCCGGATTCTAATGTATCATGTGCACCTGGCTTCGTATGTGATTCACGAGCTAAATGCTATACCATTATTCATCCTGGAATCAAACACCATGTTATTCTCGTTGTTCAAACCCCCATTCCAGCTTCTGTCTAGTCATCGAATGATTGCCTACCCGTTTGAAACTTTGGTACCACCGTATATTGCACACAATGAATTCACAGAAGTACAACTCATGGGGTGCCTTGTGTATTTTCCATTGAGTCACCGTCAGATGCCCAGCTTTGTGGAGATGCGTTCTTCCGCAGTTTTTCCCCTGGATCGCGTTGGTAGGACGATGGAGATACCGAAGCAAGGATGACGACTTGATCATGGTGATTTGAAGCAGAGAAATGAAGACATCAACGAAAGGGATCAACCTCTTCGAAAGGGCAACCAAGACCGAGAGGACTCGTTAGGTTTTTCGCTACCAGCACCTTCCCCCCCTTACTCCACCGCTTAAATCTCGGGACGAGATTTCTTGTAGTGGAGGAGAATTGTGACGCCCGGATAATTAGCTACAACAATTCCCACGCTAATGATGCCACGTCACCGTAGTTACAATTGCTAATCTCGAGCTAGTTCGAAATTGATTCGATTCCAAATTTAAAATAAAAGGCAAACAACAAAATTTTCAAATGTTAAAAACCAAAATGTTCGGTGGGTGCCAAATATTGCATAGGTAATTATGGAGAAGTAAACACATTTTTAGAAAATGACTAAATACTTTAAAATGAAATAAAACAGAAAAGAAAATAAGGAAAAAAAGAAAGAGAAAGGAAAACCCCCAACCCCCCCTCCCCTGGGCCAACTGGCCCAGCTAAACCACCCGCGCGGTCACAACCCTGCCTCCCTGCCCGCAACCAGCCTGGTCGGCCTACCCCCCCCCCACACACACCGCACCTCCTCCCTGTTCCTCGGTCGCGCGCCGCTACAGGGCGCGGTCGCCATCGGGCCCGCTCGCCGGCGTCGAGGTGGATAAGGACGCCGACGCCGTGCCCCCTCGGTCCCTCCTCCTACTCGCCCCCACTCTCAACTCGGTCCCTACGCCTCCCCCCCTCAGATCCACCGCGCTCCCCCCTCGTTCCCCTCCATAACCGAGCGCCACCGCCGCCATGGCTCCGGCCTAGCCACGGCCACCGTGCCCACCTCGCCGCCCCACGGTGACTCCAAGGGCCGCCGTCATCCGTTGCTTCGACTGATGCATCCCGTTGGAGACCGGAGCCACCGCAACGCCCCGACGCCGCCATCTTCCTCCTCTGCTCCGACAAGCCCCGCTGCCGTTCTTCACTGACTCCGGCCGCGCCCCTGCAGCTACTAAACCCCCAAGGGCCATCGTGTGCGCCGCTCGGTGAGCCCCTGCTCCCTTCTCTCTCTCTCCTGCGCCCTAGCTAGTTGCCGCCAAATCACCCGAGCGCCCGCCACGGATCTCGTCGCCGGCGCCCTTCTGGTGACCAAATGGTCACGGGGCCGAGCCCTTTGTGCTCACGCGTCGCGCAGCTTCCCCCTAGCCTTTCCGTTAGGCCCGAAGCGCGCTGCGTCGCCTTCTTCGTCTCACGTCCGAACCACCTCGCCGCCGTCGAGCCCGTGGCGCTCGACTCTGGCCACCACAGCCTCCACAACCACCACCATTCGCTCCGCCGTCGTCTTGCCATTCGAATGCGACCGATCCCGCCCGTTTTGGTGGCCTACAGACGAAACCCGCCACTCGCCCGAGCCCCGACATCCGCCTCTCTGTTTGCCGGCGACAGCTCCGGCGACCTCGGGATGAACCACCACCACCACTAGATGCGCCTCTTCGCGCTTGTTCGAACGGGCCCAGGCACGCGCGGATCCGTGCCCTGTGCACAAATTCCGGCAAACTCCGGCGGGTCGGCGCCGTGCTTTTGGTTGACGGCGGCAAGAGCCTGCCCAGCTGACGTGGCATGCGCCGGGCCCCACCCCTGGGTCACTGCCAGGGGGCCATGGGGGCCCCGTTGACTAGATTGACCCAGTCAACGTGCTGACTAGCCAGCCCAGTGGCACTGACATGCGCGGCCCATGCCATAAACGAATAAAATAAATAGATAATTTGCTAATTAATTAAATTAGTTAATTAAAACCTAATTAGACACTAACTACCGGGCCCCACCCCCTAATTAGCCTATTTAGTTAGTTTTAAAACTTTGTTAATGCCCCTGTCCATGACATGTGGGTCCCACTGGACCCACCTGTCTGGTTTGACTGGCCAACCGACCAGTTGACCTGCTGACATCACTCTGATGTCATGCCTACGTCATCGCTCACTGTTTTGGATAATTTTAGGATTAAATAAATAATTAAAATCAGAAAATGATTTAAATCTTTGGAAAATCATATCTTTTAATCCGTAACTCGGATGAAAATACTTTCTACATGAAAGTTGCTCAGAACAACGAGACGAATCCGGATACGCAGCCCGTTCGTCCGCCACACGCCCCTAACCTATCAAACTCGCAACTTTCCTCCTCCGGTTCCTCTGACCAAAAACGCGAAACACCGGGGATACTTTCCCGGATGTTTTCCCCCTTCGCCGGTGCCACCTACTACCGCGTTGGGGCACGCCTAGCAACACGCCTTGTCTTGTCATGCATCGTCATTCATTTGTTTGCATTGTATTTATTGTTTCTTCCCCCTCTTCTCTCGCTAGACCCCGAGACAGACGCCGCTGCTACCCAGTTCGACTACGAAGTTGACGACCCCTCCTACTTGCCAGAGCAACCAGGCAAGCCCCCCCCCCCCCCCCCTTGATCACCAGATACCGCCTATTCTCCTCTATACTGCTTGCATTAGAGTAGTGTAGCATGTTACTGCTTTCCGTTAATCCTATTCTGATGCATAGCATGTCATTGTTGCTATAGTCATTGATACCTTACCCGCAATCCTAAATGCTTAGTATAGGATGCTAGTTTATCATTATTTGTCCTACATTCTTGTCAGTCTACCTTGCTATACTATCGGGCCGTGATCACTCGGGAGGTGATCACGGGTAATATACTATACATACATATACTATACAGATGGTGACTAAAGTCGGGTGAGCTCGTTGAGTACCCGCAAGTGATTCCGATGTGGGGGCTGGAAGGACAGGTGGCTCCATCCCGGTAGAGGTGGGCCTGGGTTCCCGACGGCCCCCGACTGTTACTTTGAGGCGGAGCGATAGGGCAGGTTGAGACCACCTAGTAGAGGGGTGGGCCTGGCCCTGGGCGGCATCCGTGGTTACTTCATAATAACACGCTTAACAAGATCTTGGAATTTGATCTGAGTCTGGCCACTGGCCTATACGCACTAACCAACTACGCGGGAGAGATATGGGCACTCGACGTAGTGGTATCAGCCGAAGCCTTCTTGACGTCAGCGACGGAGCGGCGCGCGCCGGATTGGACTGGAATGCCTACTCTTGTATAAGGAAGGCTACATCTACTTCCGGCCACCCTCGCAACGTGCAGGTGTGCAATGGGCGATGGGCCCAGACCCCTGCGTGCATAGGATTTAGACCGGCGTGTTGACCTCTCTGTTGTGTCTAGGTGGGGCTGCGACGTGGTGATCTTCCGAGGCCGGGCATGACCCAGGAAAGTGTGTCCGGCCAAATGGGATCGAGTGTGTTGGGTTATGTGGTGCACCCCTGCAGGGAAGTTTATCTATTCGAATAGCCATGTCCCTCGGTAAAAGGACGACCCGGAGTTGTACCTTGACCTTATGACAACTAGAACCGGATACTTAATAAAACACACCCAGATAAGTTCCATAGACAACCTGGTGATCGCTTTTCCATAGGGCGACAAGGGGAGGATCGCCGGGTAGGATTATGCTATGCGATGCTACTTGGAGGACTTCAATCTACTCTCCTCTACATGCTACAAGATGGAGGCTGCCAGAAGCATAGTCTTCGACAGGATTAGCTATCCCCCTCTTATTCTGGCATTCTGCAGTTCAGTCCACTGATATGGCCCTTTACACATATACCCAGGCATATGTAGTGTAGCTCCTTGCTTGCGAGTACTTTGGATGAGTACTCACGGTTGCTTTTCTCCCTTTTTTCCCCCTTTCCCTTCTACCTGGTTGTCGCAACCAGATGTCGGAGGCCAGGAGCCAGACGCCACCGTCGACGACAACTCCTGCTACACCGGAGGTGCCTACTACTACATGCAGCCCGCTGACGACGACTAGGAGTAGTTAGGAGGATCCCAGGCAGGAGGCATGCGCCTCTTTCAATCTGTATTCCAGTTTGTGCTAGCCTTCTTAAGGCAAACTTGTTTAACTTATGTCTGTACTCAGATATTGTTGTTTCCGCTGACTCGTCTATGATCAAGCACTTGTATTCGAGCCCTCGAGGCCCCTGGCTTGTATTATGATGCTTGTATGACTTATTTATGTTTTAGAGTTGTGTTGTGATATCTTCCTGTGAGTCCCTGATCTTGATCGTACACATTTGCGTGCATGATTAGTGTACGATTGTATCGGGGGCGTCACATTCTTCTTCTTCCTCCCCTTCGGGGGAGGAGTGTGCCTCGTCGTCTTCGTACGAGGCTTCCGGCACAACCTTACGACGGAGACCCTTCCGGGTCCCCAGGGCCTTCTTTTCGGCCTTCTTCTCCGGCATCTTGTAGGGCGCTGGGACCAGCATCTCCGTTAGGAGAGCATCAGCTGGGCCTTCTGGCAGCGGAGCCGGACAGTCAATCTGCTCCGCTGTCTCCACATAATCCTGAAAAATATGCACAATTACTTACGACTCCCCCATGAATATATTGGAAAGAATCGAATCCGGTGGTAGTCTGAAAACTCACCTGACTAGGAGGCCGCGCGGCGTGAAGCCTGCGGTCCTCGGATGTGGGAGGAGGTACCTCGGAAGCCTTGAACAACACCTTCCATGCGCCTTTGTGCGTCATGTCATAGAGCTTCCGGAGCATCTGGTGTTCGGCCGGGACGAACTCTCACAGATTGAATGCCCGTCTTTGGTACGAAAGGATCCGGCGGACAAGCATGACCTGGATCACGTTGACAAGCTTGATGTTCTTGTCCTTCATGCTCTTGATGTAGTTTTGAAGTCCGGTCAGCTCTGTGGGTTTGCCCTAGGCCAGGCCCTTCTTCTCCCAGGAGGTGAGCTGCATGGGGGTTCCGGATCGGAACTCGGGGGCCGCTGCCCAGTTGGCGCCGCGCGGCTCGGTGATGTAGAACCACCCCGACTGCCACCCTTTCACGGTCTCCGCAAAGGAGCCGTCAAGCCAGGTGACATTAGGCATCCTGCCCACCATGGCCCCTCCGCACTCCGGTTGCCGGCCGCTCACGATCTTCGGCTTCACACAGAAGATTTGCAGCCACAGGCCAAAGTGAGGCCTGATGCGGAGGAAGGCCTCGCATACGACGATGAACGACGAGATGTTGAGGACGAAATTTCGGGCTAGATCATGGAAATCTAGCCCATAGTAGAACATGAGCCCGCGGACGAAGGGATGAAGTGGAAATCCCAGTCCACGGATGAAGTGGGCGACAAACACGACCCTCTCGTGGGGTGCTGAAGTTGGAATAGTCTGCCCGGCGTCCGGTAGCCGGTGCGTGATGTCTGCGGCCAAATATTCGGTCGCCCGAAGATTCGCGATATGCTTCTCTTTCACGGTGGGAGCCACCCACTTGCCTCCTGCTCCGGACATGTATAGCTGTGCGGAGAAGACTTGGGCTTGGGCACTAGATCTCGAGGGGACAAGAGTGGGCGAAGGAGGAAGAAGGCATGCGTAAAAACGGGGAACTCTTATCCCTTTGTAGAGGCGACGAAAGCGGTGCGCCTCCCCGCTTACCTGTTGGGAATTGCTTGCTTCCCAAGTGCCACGATTGATGGCATGGTGGGATTACCCATACCCGTATTGATGAGAATCCCGCGATAAGGGGACACGATCTCTGCTTTGATAAGACGTGTCAAGGAAACCGCCTCGCAATACGCGCTGTGGCTGGTTGTGGGAAAACGGTTCGAATAATGACCCGACCGAAATGACATGTCTCGTTGTCTAAAAAGTGGCCAGCAGACTGCATTTGTGAAATATCATTCTCTCTACGGTGGTATGTGAAGATCATTTTGCAGATCCGGACATGGTCTACGTGTTCGATAATTACTTGGGAGTATTCGAAGAAGGAACCCGCCTTGCAATGCCGAAGACAAGACTGCGCGCCACACTCATCGTCATTGAAGCCTGGTTCAGGGGCTACTGAGGGAGTCCTGGATTAGGGGCTATCCGGATAGCCAGACTATATAAATCGTCCGGACTATTGAAGCGTGAAGATACAAGACTCAAGACTCCGTCCCGTGTCTGGATGGAACTCTCTTTGGCGTGGAAGGCAAGCTTGGCGATCCGGATATTGTATTTCCTTCCTTGTAACCGACTCCGTGTAAACCCTAGCCCTTTCCGGTGTCTATATAAACCGGAGAGGTTGGTCCTTAGAAGGCCGATCACAATTACAATCATACCATCATAGGCTAGCTTCTAGGGATTAGCCTCTACGATCTCGTGGTAGATCTACTCTTGTACTACCCATATCTTCAATATTAATCAAGCAGGAAGTAGGGTTTTACCTCCATCGAGAGGGCCCGAACCTGGGTAAACATTGTGTCCCTTGCTTCCTCTTACCATCAGCCTAGACGCACAGATCGGGACCCCCTACCCGAGATCCGTCGGTTTTGACACCGACAGTGGAAAAGGAAGGCAAGATGATCTCATGGACCATGATCAGCATGCTAACCTATCGGCTGCTCGCGGTGGGCAGGGTCAGGTGTTTGAGGCCCCAGTGGGCAAGACCTCCTCCACGGCGCCCATGGCGGGGCTTCGTCGTGACGCGCTCGATGTGACTGTGACACCATCTGGGACTCACAGAGTGGATCTGGAGGATGATGACCTTACCCCTACGACCCTGGGGAGCACGACTCATGCCCCCGTATCGGTGCCCATGGCAGGACTTCGGTTCGAGTCCTTTGGTGCGGTCTCGGCACCTGGGCACCTGTGGGGGGATCGGTTGGAGAGAGATGACCCTGTTGAGAAGGATTTACCTCCGCTATCTCCAGTCCGGTTCTCTTTCTTTGAGGGTGGTGACGATTTGGTGGTGCCGATGTCACCTAGGGGGAGCGACTCCAGGCAGGCGGCCTCAGTTCTTCCCTCTTCGGTGGAGTTCGTGGAGTCATCCATCGTTGCGGCGGCTTCTCCGGGCATATCACATCGGCGTGCTACTCCTTCACCGCAACGATAGCAGGAGGCGAATGTTATGGTGGCGAGGTTTGGGCTTTCTTCTTCTCCGACTCCACGGGTTGACACGGCTTCTCCACAGTTGTCGCAGGAGGTGACGGCTATGGAGGCGCCTTATGTGGGAGCGGCTCAGGTACCGGGGCCGGAGGTGGCCGATCCGGTGTCACACTCTAGTCAGGGGATGGACATTTCTATCCCAGAGGTGGTGGCCTTTGGGGGTATCCCTGATCCGGCGTCGGGAGGGAGGTGGTCCAGCCGGCGTATTCAGGAGCAGCCGGATGCGGGTGAGTTTCAGCTCGGGCGTGCCATGCGTATGGCCAAGATCCGCGACACGGAGTCTTCTACAGGTCTGTCTTTAAATACCAATTGTTCCGTTTTACATTTTTCTGAAAATGATATTATACATAGGGCAGATAATTTGGGTATCTCTTTAGGTAATAACAATCGCGAAGTAGTTACTTCTATCAATGAGCTTCTTGATTTAGAGACAGATAGAGCAATGGATATGCTTAAAAATTTAGCGGCTGTCAAACCAATGCGAGAGAGAGAGAGAGAGAGAGATTAATGAGTTGGGTATGTGTGAGTTGGAGGGTTTATGCGAGGATCTAGTTCCTGCGAACCTTCTACATGAGGATACTTTGGAAGAGGAGGGGCATGCGACCACTCTATCTTCACCTCTAGATCTCGGCGAGGACACTAGTCTTGCGGACTGTATGATCCTCCCTCAGGCACCAAACCGTAAATGGCAAAAAAAGGTATATGGCCTTTCTGCGGTGCGTCGAAGTGCTAGGCTTAAGTTTCAGAAGAAATTCCACGACGATTCATGAGAGGCATTTTTGGAATAGCAGAGGTCTTAGGTACTTGGCTAAGCATAGGTTTTCGGCGGATGCCTCTCGGGAATACAAACTTGATTTTATTGCGTTGCTAGAGACTGGTAGGGATAATTTCACTTCACAATTTCTTGGAATGATCTCAGGTGGTCTTGACTTTGATTGGCATTGTTTGCCACCTCAGGGAAGATCTGGCGGGATACTCCTCGGTGTCAACTGCGAGTCCCTGGAAGTACTAGATGTATTCTGGGAGGGAATTTGCAGTTAAGTTCCATGTGCGGTCGAAAGCTGACGGGTTCAGGTGGGCTTTAGTGGTTGTGTATGTGGCGGCGCAGCCAGAGCTAAAACCGGACTTCCTCGCAGATTTAGTTAGGATTTGTGGGGATGATAGTCTACCTATTCTCGTTGGTGGTGACTTTAACATTATTAGAAGACGAGAAGAGAAACATAATGACAATTTTGATGGCAGATGGTCTTTCATGTTTAATGCAATCATTGAAAGCCTAGACTTGCGAGAGATTGATCTCATGGGGAGGCAATTTACTTGGGCTAATACTCTCCCAAATCTGACTTATGAAAAACTTGATAGAGTCCTCACAAGTATAGAGTGGGAACAAAAATTCCCTCTAGTGATGGTGCAGGCGTTACAGAGGGGAATATCTGATCATACACCCCTTCTTGTAGACTCTGGTGAGGCGGCTCACCAAGGGAACAAAAATGTTTTCTCTTTTGAAATGGTGTGGTTCGAGAGAGAGGATTTCTTTGAGTTAATCGCAAGGGAAAGGGTGGTGGAACATAGGGGAGAGTCAAATACCGATCGATGGCAGTATAAGATTAGACATCTTAGACAGTTCTTGAGAGGATGGGCTAAGAACAATAGTGGTGCGTATAGAAAAGAGAAAGAACGATTGTTAAAGGTTATCAATGACCTTGACATAAAAGCTGAAAGCACTGCGCCGGAGATGGATGAGCGAGTGTCTAAAAGAGAAGCTGAGGTTAGTCTGGCAAAGCTTCTTAGAGAAGAGGAATTGAAACGGGCACTTAGAGCAAAAGTGCGCCAAGTTGTTCAAGGCAATAACAACACTCAATTTTTCCATATGATTGCCAGTGGGAAACATAGGAAAAAGAGAATCATTCAGCTTGAACAAGATGAGGGTACGATTGTTGGTCATGAAAATCTAAAATTGTATATTACCAATTGTTATAAAAATCTTTTGGGGGCCCCAGCTCAGAATTATGTCACCCTCGATGAGAGCATGGTGGACGACATTCCTCAGCTGAGGGATGAACAGAACGAAGTGCTCGCTGCACCTTTTACTAAGAGGAGGTGTTTGACGCGATATCCCAAATGGAAAATAACAAGGCACCTGGTCTGGATGGATTCCCAGCTGAGTTTTATAAGAAAATGTTGGGGTATTATTAAAGGCGACTTGATGCCCATGTTCCAGGATCTGTTTAATGGCCACCTTTAGCTTTTTAAGCTTAACTTTGGTACTATCACATTGTTACCGAAGAAGGCGGAAGTGATTCACATTGAGCAATCCAGGCCGATATGTTTGCTCAATGTGAGCTTCAAGATTTTCACAAAGGTTGGCACAAACCGTTTGACTCAGATTGCCCATTCTGTGGTACAGCCAACCCAGACTGCCTTCATGCCAGGTCGACACATTCTCGAGGGAGTGGTCGTTCTTCATGAGACCTTGCACGAAATTCACTCGAAGAAACTCGATGGGGTGGTCTTCAAAGTGGATTTTGAAAAGGCATACGAAAGTGAAATGGCCATTCTTACAGCAGGCCTTGCGTATGAAAGGATTCGATGAGGTTTGGAGGAAGCAGGTCGAATCATTTGTACAAGGAGGCAGCGTAGGCATCAAAGTAAATGACGTTATTGGTCGGTACTTCCATACGCTAAAAGGATTGAGACAGGGAGATCCGATATCTCCGGTCCTTTTTAATGTGGTTGTTGATATGTTGGTTGTTCTTGTTAATAGAGCAAAACAAAACGGCCAAGTAGGTGGTCTTATCCCACATCTGGTTGAGGGTGGGGTGTCCATTCTTCAATATGCCGATGATACAATCATTTTCATGGAACATGACCTTGTCAAGGCCAGAAACATGAAGTTAGTGCTTTGCCTTTCCGAACAGCTATCAGGGTTGAAGATTAATTTTAATAAGAGTGAGCTGTTTTGCTTTGGATGCGCCAAAGAAGAACAAGAAACTTACAAGCAGTTGTTTGGGTGTGAACTAGGCACGTTACCCTTCACATATTTAGGGATTCTGATTCATCACCGCAAGCTCACTAATAAAGAATGGAAATGTATCGAGGATCGGTTTGAAAAAGAGACTGAGTTGCTGGAAGGGCAAACTTTTGTCTTATGGAGGAAGATTGGTGCTTATTAATTCTGTACTCACAAGTATGCCCATGTTCCTCCTCTCTTTCTTTGAAGTCCCGGTTGGGGTATGGAAAATATTGGATTTTTATCGATCTAGATTCTTTTGGCAAATTGATGAGAACAAAAATAAGTATCGATTGGCAAAATGGGATGTAATTTGTAGACCTAAGGACCAGGGAAGCTTGGGAATTGAAAATTTGGAGGTGAAAAATAGGTGTTTAGTCAGCAAATGGCTGTACCGTTTATCGATAGAAACAGATGGAGTTTGGGCTCAGCTCTTGCGTAACAAGTATCTCTATGCCAAAACTCTAGCCCAGGTTACGGCCAAACCGTCTGACTCACCGTTCTGGAAAGGGGTTATGAAGACGAAGGTAGCCTTCTTCAGTAGGACTAAATTTATATTGTCGGGAATGGACGTGAAACTAGATTTTGGGAGGATACTTGGTAAGGTGATTCACCACTGGCCTTGCAGTATCCGTCCCTTTACAACATTGCACAACAGAAAGAGGTTTCCGTTGCTACAGTGTTGGGCTCCGTTCCTCTTAACATACAATTTAGGCGATCTGTTATTGGTGAGCATTGGGATAGATGGTTACATCTTGTGCGTAGGTTAATGGAGGTTAACCTTTCCGATGTACTAGACACTCTGCAATGGAAGCTTTCCAGGTCAGGAGTCTTATCGGTTAAATCCATGTACATGGACTTGGTTAATACCGGGACTATTTGAAGGACGGTACATATTTGGAAAGATAAGGTGTCCTTGAAGATAAAAGTTTTTATGTGGTTTGTGCATAAGGGTGTCATTCTTACTAAAGATAATTCAGCTAAGCGGAACTGGGAAGGAAGTGAAATATGTTGCTTTTGTGATCAGGATGAAACAATAGAGCATCTATTTATCAATTGTCCGCTTGCTAAACCACTTTGGCAAACTATTCACGTTAGCTTCAATATAACTCCACCTCTCACGATATCACATTTGTTTGATAACTCGTTGGCTGGAGTGGAACCAAAGTCTGCGGTGCATATCCGAGTGGGAGCATGTGCATTACTTTGGTCTTTATGGAATTGTCGCAATGACGTTGCCTTTAACAGAAAAACCATCACTAATTTTTTGCAGGTCATCTTTAGAGCGTCTACTTGGATCCGTACGTGGTCATTACTCAGCCGTGCGGACCACAGGGAGCATATGGATACTGGGTGCAGCCGATGGGAGATGGTTGCACGGGATACATACAACCGGGTTGGATGGCGATCTACTAATAGGATAGGCGTTTAGTCTCCTAATCTTTTGGCGCCGGTTGTGATTTTAATTTTTGGCCGCTTGTGGCATTTCTTTGGTTACTACGACCTTTGTTTCATTTTAAGACTTCTTGTTGGAACCTTCGGGCAACTTATTTAATAAATGGTTGTGTGCATCAAGAAATGCAGAGGCCAGGGTACATCTCTTTTTTGAAAAAAAAAGTTTGCCCTATGTACGCGATTTTCACTAAACCTCTGTATACCATCCGGCCGTCTAATTTCTGTTTTTATAGTCTAATCTCAATCATTCTACGGGCACACCGTACACCTCACAAGAAAGAAATCGATTTGCTCACTTTGCGAGCGCCCCGTAAACCAAAGTAATCATGCACCACACTGACAAACGTTGGTGTCGTTTTCTCATCTAAATCAAACTAATCACCACCAGTTAATCAAACCCCACTTCAGAAAATGGATTGCAACTACAAACAAACACTGGAAAGCCCCAGGACTAGTTCTTGTTTCTACCGTTCATGAAGCTCGACGCGAGATCAAAAGGTCTAGCCGAAGTGATCCGAGGTGAGCGGGGTGGGAGCATAGACATGGGATGATGGAAGCACAACAACCGAGGGCCCTGTTTCTCCATCGAGGCCGCACTGTGCTCCCGAGGCGACGCGCCCGGGCACCACCACAAGCTGTCATCGATTGACGTGGCACCACTAACAGCCAATACCGTAAGTACGCAAGGATTCGAGGAGTGCACGAGGTTGACGTACGCAGTAGCTGTGAACGACATTCAATTGCTGGCTCAATAGTTACAAGATTATTCCCGATGGCTTCTACGCGCATGTCTATCAAATTCAAATCCTCTTTGAACAGAGCCACGGCAACTTTTTGCATGAAATGGGATTCTAAGTTAGATGTGAATCATGGAATGAGTTATTCATCTGGGAAGTCTTGCGCCTTATAAAGAGTTGTGTGGTATACAGCGGCATGGGATCATTTGCTCCTCCGGTAGCGTAGGTCAATAGCTAAGAATCCTTGGGTTATGAGCTTGGTCCTTTGGTAGGTTATAAGCCACTATGTGTTTTTGTTAGCCCGACAGGCACCACACACATATGTGGCTCCATAAAAATGGATCGGGGAGGCGATGCGACTCGCTCCGGCCAGAAGGGAGGATCTCTCCTTCGCCGCCACCTTACCCCGACGCCTCTTCCTCCTCGGCCGCACCTTCCTCCCCTCGCCGCTCCGAGGAAGGCGGCTACGGGGCCCTTCTCCGGCTGCTCGGTGTTGGTACGGCGGCTTTGATCCATGGATCTGGGACGGCGGCCCCTTTGGTGAGTCTTCCCCGTCCGGTGGCGCAGCGTGGCGAGCGGGCTGCCGGCGATCGGATCGGGTGGTCGGCGATTCACCGGCGGTTTAGTGCAGTTTGCTGCCCCGGCGGACAACGGCGCCACTACTCCTTCCTCCAACCCATGTTGTGTGCACTCCGTCTTACCGCACATGGCCGTGCTGCTAGCCCGTTACCAGGTTGGGACGGAGCGGGGGCTGGGGATCTGGATTGGGATAATTCCTAGGTTGGCTCCTGCCGACCACGACGGTGACGACACCCGAGGGTGCCGTTTTTCTTCCTGGAGATGTCGTTCGGGTCTGCCCTACCTTTTCCCACCTCACGGTCTCTCGGGTGAAAACCCTAGGGCGGAGATGGCGCTCTTGGCGTAGTGTCCTTCTTAAAGGCGTCGTCGTGAGAGCTATGTGACGGTGAGAACCGCTTGCTTTCATCGGCAGTTGCAGACGGCATGCCCCTTCCTCCAGGTGGCAGCTGTTCCGGGCAAAACACTGGATCTGGGTCTCCCCGATCAGATGATGACGGAGACTTTCGTGGTGTTCTCGCTCCTGGGAGCATCGTCTTGGAGTACCGGTACACTACACTGGCCAACAGGTGAAGTGGTGTTACATTGACCGTATCGGTGACAATGGGTCTCGACGGTGTGGAGCAGTGGACTCTCTAGGATCCGCCGCCGCTATCTTTCGAGATCCCGTCCTCAGAAGGAATAACTGCATAGATCTTGCCAGTCCCATCCGTCGTCGACGCCACGACACTAGACAGTACCATCAGCCTGCGCGCGTTGTGAACTCTCTAGGATCCGCCGCCCCTATCTTTCGACATCGCGTCTTCAGAAGGAATAACTGCATAGATCTTGCCAGTCCCATCAGCCATCGACGCCACGACGCCAGTCAATGCCATCAGCCTGCGCGGATTGAGAGCTTTACCGATCTTTCAGACAATTTGTTTAGCCGTTTCAACCTAAACGTCTTGACGTTGCACCTAGCCAAAGATACAATGCATTGTTAGAAAGTTCATGAAAAATTAAGCCCAACAACTTCATCGCGGTGGAGCTTGGGGACGGCAGAAAAACTCCCTTCTGGTCGGACTATGGAGCAGTGGCGGACCGCTTCGGCTGAAGTTCCCAGCGCTCTACTCCCATGCCACTGATTTTTCTGCCTCGGTCAGCAAGATCCGTTCTTCCGAGCTTCATTCCTGCTTTGCACCCAGGCTATCGTTGGTGGCTGAAGAAGAGTTCAACTGCCTCGTGGCAGCCACCCCCCAGCAGCCCATTCCTGGCGCTGAAGATTGTCGGGTGCTTGAGATCCAGCATTGACAATAGAGCCTTCACACCCTCTGTTTACGGGCTCATCACCTACTCCCGGTGTGGTGCGCCGTCCAGGATGTTTTCTGGGAGTTCACTCGTCCGCGCCCTGCTCCACAGGAAGGCCGGGAGGTGGTTCGCCTGCTGCTGCTCTGGAGGATCTGGAGCCACCGCCACGACGTGGCGTTCCGACTAATGCGCCCAAACTTGCAGCGCCTCGTCGCTACTGCAGCCCATGACCTCAAAACGTGGGTCTTCCATTCAAAACCTGGTGCTAGGGCCTCGATCCTGTCCTGGGTGCCGTTAATACATGCTCTGTGCGTCTAGCTTATGGAGCTGCCTCTGAACCTCTGTACCCTGTCTTTGTACCTCCCTTTTCTGTGTAGTTCAGCTTGAAGCTTGAACTTCTTTGCCTTGTTGCAAAACTGAGAAATATAATTCGGTGACTCCTCAAAAAAAAAAAAGTAGTGCCATGTCTCAGCGCAAGGGATGCGGTGCAGCCGAGCGATCTCCCAAGCAGGCAGCAAGAAATAGATTGCACTACTCACAGCACAGTCCACCTTATATACAAGAATTAGACACGAAGTAACGAATTAGGAAAATAGTACGTTGCTTAACAGTACCTTCTCCAGAAACCTCAGCAACCAAGTGATCAACACATGAGTTTCCTTGGTGCCAACTTTAGAAACTAACACAAATGAATAGACACTACATCTCTAGTAGCCAATTATGAAAGTTTTGCATACATTGTGCTTGAAAAAGTATTTATGGATATGTTCAAGATAAGGCTTACAACCATAGGTTTGAGCGTCTCTGCTATTCAGTCAGTTTGATGGTCTGTTTGTTGTAACATCCGAAAGTTAAGGTAGTGATGGCTCATGTGATCTGAGAGATAATTCAATGTCTCGTTGTTCTGACCTCATAGCTACCAGTATGATAAATCCTTTAATGTTTATGTGTCTTGTCATAGCCCCAAACTCACGAGTTACAGCAAAATTATACCACAAAATTGGCCAAGCAGAGTTCTATGACAACAGAAGACCATAAAAACACTTTAATGTTCTAGGCTGATGTCACCGAGTCACAGATTTTGATGCTACTCCCTCTGTTTCCTTTTACACCACGTATAAGAATTCTCTCAAGTCAAACTTCATAAAGTTTGAGAAAATTTATAATAATAAAGTATCAACATCTACAATACTAAAGTTATACAATATGAAAATTAATTCAATGATGCATCTAATGCTATTGATTTGGTATTGTGAATGCTGATATACTTTTCCCATAAACATAAAACATGGTCAAACTTTTATGAAGTTTGACTTCGAACAAATCTTATATGCTGAGTAGAAAGAAACAGAGGGAGTATATGTTGGAGAAAACAAACATTTTGGTTTGGTTATGACATGCATAATTTACTTGGCCAGCAAAAGGGCAGAAGTATAAAAGATATAGAAACCTCTCAACATAAACCAGCAGATCCGTGCGTAAGCCTAAAAAAAGCACTAACTGCCGGATACTTACAAGAAGAAAAAAGTAATTGATTAAAATATTTGTTGGAGATCCAAGAGAAGATTTTCATTTTACTAATCTGTCAAGCATTTAGGAAATCTCATAAATGGTAAGTAACAAATAACATATGCCATGGTCATGTTATTTCGACAATTATACTAAAACATGGGCTGCATCACCAAATATAAACAGCAAGTCTGCTTGTGTTTGCTCTAGCAAGAAGCCAGTGTTTAGTAATACGGGGGTTTGCACATCCCAAACAGTTTGGATAACCATGTGTCCGCATTTTCTCATCCGGGCGGCGTTGTGGTCACAACAAGCACGGGCACCGACGGTTAGCAGGCATCACCACAAGCAGTCACCAATTGACAGGGCGCCACCTACGGCTAGCAACGTGTGTTCTGTACCGCAAGTCTGCAAGTATTCAAGGAGGAGGAGTGTTGGAATACGCGAGGCCATAATAGGCAATACCTACAAAGCGCATTAATCATTAATCGGTTTTTTTATTTTTGGTTCAGTAGTTATAATATCGTGGAACGCAATCAAGATTTTTTTTTGTAGTGTGCTATCAAGAATTGTTGATGAAATTAGATGGCCTCGGGACCCAGTCTTGTCAACTTTGCCTGAATTGATGATAGGTGCCATTTCGACAAGCTGTGCTAAAAAGCAAACACATCTGAAGGCTCTACTTCTCAACAGACCGGTCACAAATTTATTGCCCTATTGTAAGGCTGGAAGGCCCAATCCATCAAGTAGCTGTAGCCATGATGCATTTTGTTTGGCAACCCTCCTCTCTTATGCCTCTTCTCCCATACAAGTGTTGCTTCATCAAAGCCGGCATGATAATGTGGTGTGCAGCCCAACTGCAGCATGTTGGTCTAATGAGGAGCAAGGATGTCAAGCGCATCAAAAACGACTGAGCCAGCAGGGCAGGAGGATGAGGCTTGGAGCTAAGCACGATCGAGTGGATGTTGCATTTCGAGTTATCCGTCAATAATTCCCGGTGCTTTCTATGCCTATGTCTATCAAATTCAAACCTCTTTTGCCTAGGGCCACGACAAATATTGCACGAAATGGGATTCTAAGGTAGAAGTGAACTCTGAGGAACGAGATGTTCGTAGGGAAGCTTTGCTCCTTATAAAAGAGGTATGTGGTAGATGGCATGAAATCATTGGTCCTCTGGTAGGTCAATAGCTATGAATCCTTTGGCTATGAGCTTGCTCCTTTGGTAGGTTATTAAGCCACTATGAGATCTTTATTGATCTTTTAAAACAATTGCTTAGCCTTTTCAACCTATACATCTAGACGTTGCACCTAGCCAAAAAAAAGTATTATTACAAAGTTCATAAAAAATAAAGCCCGACAACTAACATTCCGTCATCAAAGAGAAAACGAAGGCTAAGTAGAACCAACATCGCTTAACAACTTATCATGCGGTGATCAAATGAACGCTAAATTAGGAGTCATGTGAATGATTCTATTAATTTTGGTAGTTTACCCGTTTGTTGTTATGAGCGTCACTAGTTCATGCACTTCTCTTTGTTGGTAAGAGCACCACCCACTGGACATAAAACTGAAACACATATCACCAATGGATGGTATTTATTCAGGAAAAACAAGAGGAAACCTTACTGAACTTCCATACTTGATTACATGAATATCAACTTCCATACTGAACTACTCTCTAAAGTCAAATAATTGGACGTCATGTCATACACATTAGTTTTCAATAACTAGCAGATATAAGATGTTCAGCACAAACAACAAGCTACTTGCACCAGCAATGCACTAAGCTGGCATAAGGTAATTGATGAAAGCTTCTGCGTTAGGAGATAAAGTTTTCATGCCGTCGTGTGTGGCCATTTCATCGTCCTCAAATTTGTACGCCGGGGCACGGGTCACTCCAACGAAGGAATAGTGCAGGTCAGGGTCCCGTCCGGGTGTCTTGACAAGAACACTGCCGTCATCAGTGAAGGACTCGATGTCGTGGGTCAGGAAGGCGCCAAACCACGCATTCAGTTGGGACGTGTACTGCAGTCTCTGCCCTTTCTGTAGATCGGGACCGACTACTGTCATCTTAACTTCCTCATCATCGTCCATCTCATATACTTAAAATGGGTATTATTGGATAGTTGGGCAGTATGCTTACAGAATGCCCCAAGGGCGGCGGCGGCTGTCGTGGTTCTAAGTCTCACAGTAGTGTAGGAAGGTATTAAGAGAGACGCAAGATCCTAGCTATGGAGTAGTCGTACACGCAAGAGTTTTACGAGTTCAGGCCCTTCTCAGGGGAAGTAACAGCCCTACGTCTCGGTGCCCGGAGGCGGTCGACTGGATTATATGTGTGTGAGTTACAGGGGTGCGAACCCTTTTCACTGAGGAGGGGGGTGGCTTATATAGAGTTCGCCAGACCCCTAAGGCCCTCAGTTATGCAGGGTTTAAAGTACATTAAGACAGGGGGTTACTGGTAACACCCACATAAAGTGCTATGAAGACCATAAAGGCTACTTAATGATAGACCCTTGCATGCAGAATGACTTTAGATCTCCTAGCCGTCGAGTGGTTGGCTTCATGGTCGAGTGGTTATCTTCATGGTCGAGTGTCCTCGAGTCCGTCGAGTGGATCACCTCTAGGTCGACTGACGGGTAGTTTCTTCTAGAGATGTCCTTGGGTAGGGTAGCTTAGACAGGTCCATGACCCTACCCTAGGTACATAACTTCATCATTAGCCCCCGAATGGATCGAGGTTTGAGTGGGGAAGGAGTTGAGAATTCTTCCGACCCATTTTTCGTGCTATGAGTATGTCTTGTCTTGGATCAATGAACTTTTAGGTGACGACATCAACTTCTTTTTCAGTCGCCTTGATCCATTCTTTATATCTGTCGAGTGAAGTTTTCGCCTGGAGAGCTCCGAGTGACAGAGTGGAGGAGATCTTCTGCCTGACGAGCTGTTCTGCAAGCCGCAGATTTTGTGGGATTCGAATTTTGGGAAGGCGCGGGACGGGGCGTAGCCGCAGCAATCGGACGGGGTAAGGCAGGGACGCCTCGATCTCCGCACCACCTTTTTCGCCACGTATCGCATGTGTGACTGTTGCGGGATTTGACAGGGTCGTCCGGGCCTACATGTCAGCCACTCGGTAGCAGCCTTATATAAAGCGCCGGACGGGGGTCTTTCAACAGTGCGCCCTCATTCCTCCCTCTTCTCCATATTCCTCCGCCGCGTTTGCTTCTGCCTCCATGCCTCTGCTCCGTGCGTGTTTCGCCGGTGACGATGGTGAAGGAGAAGACGGCGGCCCTGGAGCGGGTGAAGAAAGCGACGACGAAGGCGAAGGGAAGGGGAATCAGTCAGAGTGGCTCTTCATCGAGGGCCGGCCTGTCGCCGGGCTGGATCCAGGGCGACTGGATCCACTCGACAATTAGTCAGGCAGATCTCGACGACCTGGCTGACGGAGGGCTGATCCCCCATGGATCAGCACGGCTCCCGAGGAGGGAGTCAGAGCCGCAGCCTCAGGAGGGTGAGTGCGTTCTTCTGGCCACCCACTTCGACCGTGGGTTTTCTTTGCCGCCCCACCCTTTCTTCCGGGGTTTTTTTTCTTTGGGGCACAACTCCATCACTTCACGCCCAACACCATAGTGTACCTCGCCGCCTATGTGTCTTTGTGCGAGTGCTTCTTGGGTTGCCGGCCTCACTGGGGTCTCTTTAAGCACATCTTCACCTGTCGCTCCCAGACGGTGAAGAAGGCAAATCCGAGTGACGAGAGGACACATGTGATTCAGATGTGTGGGTGCCTTGGGATCCAGTTGAGAGGGAAAAGTTCTTTTTCGACCATGGTTTTGCCCGACTCCGTCCGTGGATGGCAGTCGACTTGGTTTTACTACAAGGACTAGCCGATGCCAGGGCAGCCGACCGGGCTCCCTCCCTTTTCCATGGAACGAGCGAGGAAGCCCTCCTCTTTCAAGGTGGTCCCGGAGGAGAAGGCGCAGGTGAAGGTGCTGGTCGAGCGTGTCGTGCAGCTCATCCGCGATGGGGTGACTGGCATGGACCTCCTGGAGGTCTTCCTCCGGCGGCGCATCCATCCGCTCCAATTTCGAGATCATCCTATGTGGATGTATTCTGGAACTGAGGACACCACTCGGATCCACCCGGAGGAGATCGATGGCGCCACACTGGAGCGGTGGGTGGGAAGCATTACGGGGAACAAGGACAACCCCCGAGGAGCCAGGAGGGTCGTTCCACTCGACCAATCATATGAAGTTGACAAGGTCCAATTCTCCATTTCCGATTGTGATTCTGTTTTTTCCATTCTATCTGTTTGAAATCAACCAACTGACTTTTGCCTTGTTTGCTATCTTCTAGGACACGACTGAAATGTACTCGATGCCCAATGGGGTGCAGGAACAAGCTGAGGAGGGAGAGGCGAGTGGGGGTGAAAGTGAGGAGGAGGAGTGGAAATCTGACGATGAGGGGGAAGAGGATGAAGACGGTTCCAGCGAGGAGGAGGAGGAGATGGAAGTTGATCCTCCTCGCACGGAGAGGCGATCCAAGCTCGCCCACGACCCCTTGAGGGAGCGCGGCAAAGCGGCTGCGCCCGTTGTGCCGTCGACAAAGCGCCCTCGGACGGCCTCATCGGCGACGACTGAAAAAGCACCAAAGCATCCGCGGGCGGAGTCATCAAAGCTGCCGAAGGCCTTGCCCAAGATGAAAATGGCCATTCCCACCATCTCCGGGTAACAGCAGGATTTGTGTTTCCTTGTTCAGCTCGAGCGAACTTCCGGTCGACTCATCGACTAACCGACTGATTTCTGAAATCTGCAGTGCTGCTACCTCCGAGACCTCCGCCAGGGACGGCGACCAAGAAATGGAAGACACTGTCACCTCCAACCCCGGTATGTTCTCTTTGTAGTTTTCGCTTTTGGTCGATTGTATCTTCGTTTCCAATTCTGGATTTATCTTGCAGCTCCTCGTCACGTCATTGATCTCCCTGATGACGATGACGAGGTGCCCCTAAGGGCAAGGAAGAATAGACAGGTCGCGGCTGGCAAAGCCACTTGGACTGCGTCAGCACCTGAGGTACTGGTTCAAGAAGGTGGTGACATTTCTCGGCATTCTGTGACCTTCGCTGTGCCGTTGACGAGTGCCCGGCCTTCGTCGTCGACTGCTGAACCACCATCTCTTTTCTCCACGCACCATGTCCCAGAGGACCAGGCAGGCGCAGCTAAGGAGGCTATACGCCAGGCGGGGATTATGATGGAGCAGGTGAAGGCGATCCGGGAAGCCATCCAAGCGGCTTACGATGCAAGCTCAGCCCTTCAGAGCAATGTCCAGGTTAGTTGGCAACCGCCTGTTCTGTTAGGATATGTTATCTGAAGATTTCCTTTCCAAAAAATCTTTGTGTCTGTACACCCACTGGGTGTGTCGATTGGGTTTGTAGACTGGTGGGGGCACGCTGAGTGCACCCACTGGGTGTAGTCCCCGAGACTATGGTGGACTGCTGGCAGTCGACTGTAGTCTTTGTAGTTGAAAATTCTTCACTCGGTCTGGTCGGACCATCTCGAGTGGAACATTAGGACCTGTGGGGGCACGCTGAGTGCACCCACTGGGTGTAGTCCTCGAGACTATGGTGGACTGTTGACAGTCGACTGTAGTCTGAAGAACTCTCTCTTTCCTCTCTTTTTTTGTGGCCTATGATGAGACCATAATCTCTTTGTTCCTTTCGGTCAACTGATCGGATCGAGTCGGTAGAACTAGTGGGGGCACGCTGAGTGCACCCACTGGGTGTAATCCCCGAGACTACTGTTGAATCTTTTGATTCGACTGTAGTCTTAGAAACGTTACTGTTTTTCTCTTAGTTACTTGGAAGTAACCTCTCTTTAATGTATGTCGACTGACTCTTTGCAGAAATCTTGCGAGCAAGTGGCCCGTTACACTGAGTTGGAAAAGAAACATATCCAGCTCGACCTTGACTTGAAACTTGTTCAGGAGAACTTTCAAAAGGCGAAGGACGAGGCAAAAGGTACGATTGGTGAGAACTTGACAACTGTTTCCTTCCTTCTGCACATTATTGATTCTGACCTCCTTGTCATTTTGCAGAAAAAACGAAGGAGGCTCTGAAGAAGAAGGACCAGGAACTTGCTGAGGCGCAGAAGGCTGCATTGGATAAACTGAAGCTTGCGAAAGAGAAGTTGGCTTCAGTCGGCAAACTCGAAGAAGAGAACGTCAACCTGAAAGCCGCTCTCGACGCGGCCAACAAGGAAGTGAGCCGTCTGAAGAACGACAAGATTGCTCTAAGTGACAAGGCAAGTGAACTGGTGGGGAAGAAGAATGATCTGGAAGCTTATCTGGGAGGGCTCGCCAAGAAGCTGTTCCTCATGCTTGAAGGTAACCTTTTTTCACTCGACTGACTTGTCACCGTTGATTCATCGCGGAACAATTGGTTTATGTTTGACTTGTGTTTACAGAATTCTGCCAAAACTTTGAGGAAGAGTCCAGTCGAGTGGAGAAAGGCTTGGACCCCATCAACTCTCCAATGAAGGATGAAGCTGCCATGAATGTGCTTCGACTGGAGTCTCGTGTCGCTGGTGTGGTGGACTATCTAGCCCGACTGAAGGCAGCAACATCGCGAATTGACACGACACTCTGGCCCGGGAGACGCTTCAGAATGACCTCGAGTCTTTGATGACTCGACTAAATGAAGTCCCAGGCCGAGTGCAAGAGTGGAAGAAGTCTTCTGCCAGGTGCGGTGCTGACGTAGCTCTGTCTTTAGTCCGTGTTCACTTCAAAGACGCATGAGAGGAAAAGCTGGCATCCCTCAAGGTGGCCAATACTAAGAAGCATGACTTCCGATCCTTCATGGAGACATTCATTGCTGCTGCCACTCGGATTGCTAATGGAATCGACCTGGACGAGTTCGTCGCGCCTTCCAGTCCTCCACCGGAGGAGTAAAAAACTTCTATGCCTTAAATTTGCCTCGGAATGCCGAGTGGTTTTTGTAACCGATAAACTTTAACAAGCTTGATGCCTGAGAACTTCTGGATCCCTAGGATGCTATCTGAACTTGGCTTTACCATTGAATATTGTCCTTCGAACGAACATTTTTCTTCACTCGGAATATATTTTTGTGCTTGGGACGTGCTCTTGTAGGTTGCAGCATAGATTTCAGTCGACTTGCGTCCTTGCGGCCCAGGATGAAGCGCACATTGTATTTGTGCCAAAGCCCGGAGAAGAAGATTACAGTCCACCTGCACCTCGTCGTCCTGGCGGGTCGGAACGATTTTCGTACTTAGGCGAGTACTGGACTGCAGCTAAGCCTCCGAGTGAGAGGCAGAATCACCACTCGGTAGGATTTTAAATACTTAGGCGAGTACTGGACCGCAGCTAAGCCCCCGAGTGGGAGGTTTGCTCTCCACTCGGTAGGATTTTTACATACTTAGGCGAGTACTGGACTGCAGCTAAGCCCCCGAGTGAGAGGTTTGCTCTCCACTCGGTAGGATTTTTACATACTTAGGCGAGTACTGGACTGCAGCTAAGCCCCCGAGTGAGAGGTTTGCTCTACACTCGGTAGAATTTTTACATACTGTTGACGCTGTAACGCGTCACACGAACACGTCGATGTGTACCCGCGGCGCCGAGGGAGATGCTCCGCAACTCACACCGCGGGAGGCCGACTTCCAGCGCGATACGCAAGACAGCAAGTCGGCGCTTTTGGGACCAGACGCCTCGCTCGCCCGAAAGGGACCCTGTCAGGGCTCGCAGCGACGATTGGCTGCTCGAGGTCGGCCTTACCGCCCCTAGAGCCTCGTGGATTCGCAGCCTCCAATCTTGAAGAACAACGAAGAACGAGAAGAAAGATACAAGGGGAGAGATAAAAGTAGATGAACACGAAAAAGTATTAGATATGTTTGTTCGATTGGTGTTGTTCAATCGGCCGTCACCCCTTAGGTATATAAGAGGCGGCTGGACTTCCCGTGCAAGGAAAAAGCTTGGATTCACGTCCAAAACCCTAGTCAAATTCGGATTGGTTTTGTCTGAACTTTCCAAAACTGTTCGGTTTAAACTGGCTGCACCTTGCGGGTCTTTTTTGTGGTGGTAAACGATCTCGGATGGAAACGAGCCCAAAAGCAATCTTGACCGTTTCGACGAGACGAACCACTTTTATGTTGAACGTTTTTTGATCAGAGGTCATCTTGAGGGTCAAATCGGTCGCACGAAACAGGCTATCCCTCGCACTACCCATGAGACACGGTGTCTGGTGGGGCGCGCCAGTTTTTGCCTCCTGACAGGGCTGTATTCCGATGGCTCTAACTTTTGCATACGAACTCGGATTGGAATGATTTTTATATCAAAATCGATCATTTCGACGAGACGAAGACAATCCGTGTAGATAATTTTTCCATTTTAGGTCGTCTTGGGGTCTTAATCAGCCAAACTGTACTCTGAATATAAGATCTTAGTACTTTGAGCATACTTTCGGTCTTCGAGGTGAAATTGGACTGCGATGACCCAAACTTCAAAGATGTTCATATCGACAATACGGAACTCTTTCATGAAGATGACTTCTCTATTTGAGGCCATCTTAAATAAGTTATTGACCGTGCCAAAATCTGGTGTCAACACATGTCCCCCTGTTTTTCGGCAAAGTTTGTGTGCCGAAAAATAACTTCCGCATAGCTTGTTCTAAGGACGATGTCAACACTCCATCGGCAATTTTGCGTTTTCTTAGAACGACAAGTATATATCGTCCATTGCTTGTTTGAACCTCTTGATGCAAACTTGGGTGAAAACTTCTCAGCTTCTAAAACAATCCGGTGATAAGGTTCCATAGATCAAAACCATCCTCCGAACCATATTGTTCACCCTTTCGCTAGGATTTTGCAGATAATCAAGAATGAACTTCCTCCAATCCTTACTTCGCCTGCATAAAAGTTTCATTAGTGGCTGAAGTGGTGGGCTTCGATTCAGCCTTACCTATGTTGACAAGACCTAGCATCGGCTATTGATAGAAATGCAATACACCATGGTAAACATAGTAGCCGGACGCTTGCTATGCCAACTCTTTCGAATTGTCATGCCTAGATATATGAACAATTTCAAAGAAACCCAAGGTAAATCTTGCATCTAGACATACCAAAAAGATAAACTATAAGTGATCCGTCAAAATATTGATAACCCTTGGATATTTGTTGCACTACTAATAACGAATCACCGGAAGCCTCAATATGTATAGCACCTATATCAAGGCAAAGCTCCAATCCGAATGACAATGCATATTCAGCTTTGCTGATTGTGCAAAACTATTATAAGCGGCCTGAGGCTTCACAAAATAGCTCCATATGGAGATAAATAAGCAACACCAACACCTTGGCCATTGCCACAAATTTACCGTCGAAAATAATCTCCATAGTACTAGAAAGACAAGGGCAATATCAATGAACATGTACCTCGTTTTGGCCTCTAATTGAACTAAGGACGATGTTAGGATACTACATCAGCCATGCTTTGACATATTCTTAGGACGATAGATAAATACCGGCCATCAACATAATGCTCATGTAGAATTCATTCACCAAATCATGTATAGCCGAAATAAACAAATGAAATAGCAATCAAATATTTCGGCCCTTTGGATTAGCAAGAAAAAATGTAGCTAATAAAATGTATAGAGATTTGGTAATACCCTCTCATGATGCAGAAAATTATGTCGCTTCCATGGATTAAAATAAATCTAGGGAGGGTAATTTATCATACCTGATGATGAATTCCATGGCAAAGGCATCAATGGTATGGTTGAAGAATATGGATGATGTGCTAACCGAAGATTTTGATGGGGTGATGCAAACCTTCGGCTTAACTGTTTTTGGCTTCCATCCTTCTCTTTCTTCACTTTTGTAACACTTGTTGCAATAGATGGTTGCACATCACTTTCATTTTGACTGCTCCTCTTTGGAACCCATTCCATGTTCTTCTTTTCCAGCTCTTGTGCACTAAGTTTTTGTAATTCTTTTTTTCGCCAATACGATAAGCCGAGTGGGCACCCCGGCTGTGATTTTGTTTGAAGCAATGACAACTCTTTTTGGGCCTTGTGCACCCTCAACTTCTTTTCTTCAGATTTGGCACTCTGATTTTTATCAATTGATTGCTTCACTTCTTTGCCTTTTGTAGCCAATGTCAACACTTTAATTGGCTCTTTGTTATTTGAGATCAAATCTGAAGCAGCACACTTACGACCATCTCTTTTCACGCGGTAAACTTGCTTTACCACCTCTTTCTTCTTTCTTGAGCTCTGGACCGATTCCTTATGATTGAAACGGTCTTTGACGCGTGATTGTTCAAATGTTGATCTCCTTGGAGCTGCATAGTTTTGATGAGATGGTCTAGAATAAGATGGAGAATGTGCCCTTGTATCATACCTGTCCCATGATTAATATGTACCTATATGAGCATAGGGAGGTATTCACGGCATTGGCATTGGCGACCCAAAATAAGGATATGAATATGTTGCATTAACATTATCACTTTGCCAATACCGATCCTCATATTTGTGCCTTGGGGGTGACCTTGGTTTCTTTGCATGATTTGGCCGATAAGCATTCTTCTCTTCACTCTTGTTTTGATATTTATCCAATAGTTCAGCGAAGGTGATTTTTGATCTCTTACACTTGCGCTTATTTCGGCCTTTGTTTTCTTTTGGTTTGCTTTCATCGATCATTGGATTTGCTTGCTGCCCCCTAGTCCTTGGCGTCTCCATTGTAGCTTTGATGGAATTCTTGCCCTCAAGATTATGTTCATTATGCTCTTCAACAACTTCTTTACATGAAAGCTTGATCCCATCACCTGCAGCTATTACATTCTCTTTAAATGGATCGGCTTGAAGCAGCCGATGCAAAAACCTTTTGCCATCAGGACCAATCGGAATAGACTGGTCATCTCTTGGTGTTTCAACAAACTTCAATCGTCCTTTTTCAACCGCCGATTTAACTATTTGCCGAAACATGTTGCAATCCTCAAAATTATGTTTGGACGAATCATGCAACTTACAATACATTCGTCCTTGGATTGATGGCTTAACATGGTGATCAAGAATTGTAATTTAATTATTTTTCAGCAATAAATCAAATATTTGATCACACATGCTTGAATTGAAGGTATACTTCTTGTTTTCTAGCCGATCTTGCTGTTTGAACGGCTTTGGAGATAAGCAAACGAATGGTTCAGATTTGGAATCTCCCCATTCGGCTATGCATTGTGTTTTCCACTCTATCTCCGATGTCTTTGTAGATTGCAAACCCTAGATGACGATCCTTTCGTAGCAAGAATAGGCCGGAGACCGTTCAAAGCTTCGTCCCCAGTGGAGTCGCCAAAAAGTGTGTTGACGCTGTAACGCGTCACACGAATACATCGATGTGTACCCGCGACGCCGAGGGAGGTGCTCTGCAACTCACACCGCGGGAGGCCGACTTCCAGCGCGATACGCAAGACAGCAAGTCGGCGCTTTTGGGACCAGACGCCTCACTCGCCCGGGAGGGACCCCGTCAGGGCTCGCGGCGATGATTGGCTGCTCGAGGTCGGCCTTACCGCCCCTAGAGCCTCGTGGATTTGCAGCCTCCAATCTTGAAGAACGACGAAGAACGAGAAGAAAGATACAAGGGGAGAGATAAAAGTAGATGAACACGAAAAAGTATTAGATATGTTTGTTCGATTGGTGTTGTTCAATCGGCCGTCACCCCTTAGGTATATAAGAGGCGGCTGGACTTCCCGTGCAAGGAAAAAGCTTGGATTCACGTCCAAAACCCTAGTCAAATTCGGATTGGTTTTGTCCGAACTTTCCAAAACTGTTCGGTTTAAACTGGCTGCACCTTACGGGTCTTTTTTGTGGTGGTAAACGATCTCGGATGGAAACGAGTTGAAAAACAATCTTGACCGTTTCCACGAGACGAACCACTTTTATGTTGAACGTTTTTTGATCAGAGGTCATCTTGAGGGTCAAATCGGTCGCACGAAACAGGCTATCCCTCGCGCTACCCATCAGACACGGTGTCTGGTGGGGCGCGCCAGTTTTTGCCTCCTAACAGGGCTGTATTCCGATAGCTCCAACTTTTGCATACGAACTTGAATTGGAATGATTTTTATATCAAAATCAATCGTTTCTACGAGACGAAGACAATCCATGTAGATAATTTTTCCATTTGAGGTCGTCTTGGGGTCTTAATCAGTCAAACTGTACTCTGAATATAAGATCTTAGTACTTTGAGCATACTTTCGGTCTTCAAGATAAAATCGGACTGCGATGACCCGAACTTCAAAGATGTTCATATCGACAATACGGAACTCTTTCATGAAGATCACTTCTCTATTTGAGGCCATCTTAAATAAGTTATTGACCGTGCCAAAATCTGGTGTCAACACATACTTAGGCGAGTACTGGACTGCAGCTAAGCCTCCGAGTGAGAGGTTTGCTCTCCACTCGGTAGGATTTTTACATACTTAGGCGAGTACTGGACTGCAGCTAAGCCTCCAAGTGAGAGGTTTTCTCTCCACTCGGTAGGATTTTTACATACTTAGGCGAGTACTGGACTGCAGCTAAGCCCCCGAGTGAGAGGTTTGCTCTCCACTCGGTAGGATTTTTACATACTTAGGCGAGCACTGGGCTACAGCTAAGCCTCCGAGTGAGAGGTCTGCCCTTCATTCGGTAGGATTTTTAAACACTTAGGCGAGCACTGGGTTGCAGCTAAGCCTTCGAGTGAGCGGCAGATTCACCACTCGGTAGGATTTTAAACACTTAAGCGAGCACTGGGCTGCAGCTAAGCCTCCGAGTGAGAGGCAGATTAACCACTCGTTAGGATTTTAAACACTTAGGCGATCACTGGGCTGCAGCTAAGTCTCCGGGTGAGAGGCTTGCTCGTCACTCGGCAGGAATTTTTTTTACAAACTTAGGCGAAATGGATTCACAGCTAAGCCACCCACTGGGGGATTTCTTACATAAGCAAAAGAAGCAACAATTAATGGGAAAATTATAACACTTTTGTCTTTGATAGATAAACTACAGGAGTACTTTTATTACATCTCATCCGAGTGAGTACTTAAGTGTAAAAGGGGCGGAGCAGATCCGCATTCCAAGCTCGTGGCTCGTCAATCTGGCAATCGACGTTGTAAAGATGGTATGCTCCGTTGTGGAGAACTTTGGTGACGATGAAGGGGCCTTTCCAAGTAGGGGCGAGTTTGTGTGGATTCTTTTGGTCCACTCGGAGGACCAAGTCTCCTTCTTGGAAGGCTCGGCTCTTCACATTTCTGGCGTAGAATCGACGCAAGTCTTGCTGACAGATGGTCGATCGGATCATGGCCATCTGTCTTTCTTCTTCCAGAAGGTCAACTGCGTCCTGTCGGGCTTGCTCTGCTTCGACTTCGGAGTAGACCTCGACTCGCGGTGCATTGTGAAGCAGGTCACTTGGCAAAACCGCTTCAGCCCCATAGACCAGAAAGAATGGAGTTCTCCCAGTCGACCGATTTAGGGTAGTCCTCAATCCCCAAAGAACTTATGGAAGTTTGTCGACCCACGCGCCTGCTGCGTGCTTGGTATCATGCATCAACCGGGGTTTCAGTCCTTTGAGAATTAAGCCGTTTGCTCTTTCTGCTTGTCCATTCGACTGGGGGTGGGCGACTGAAGCGTAGTCGACTCGTGTACCTTGAGAAGCGCAGACGGCTTTGAATCGGTCGGAATCGAAGTTTGACCCATTATCGGTGATGATGCTATGCGGAACTCCATATCTGAATATCAATTCTCTGATGAAGCTGATGGCACTTCCAGCATCAAGATTTTTAATAGGCTTGGCTTCGATCCACTTAGTGAACTTGTCGACTGCCACCAATACATGGGTGAAGCCGCTCCTGCCAGTTCTCAGTGGTCCAACCATATCTAACCCCCAAATAGCGAAAGGCCAGACGATTGGAATGGTCTTCAAGGCTGAGGCGGGCTTGTGTGACATATTGGAGTAGAACTGACATCCTTCACACTTGTCGACTATCTCTTTTGCCATTTCATTTGCTGTGGGCCAGTAAAGGCCCGCTCGGTATGCTTTAGCCACAATAGTCCGAGAGGACGCATGATGGCCATAGGTCCCCCGAGTGGATGTCGCTGAGAATCATTCGACCCTCTTCCGGCGTTATGCATTTCTGGCTGACTCCAGTCACGCTTTCTCTGTACAGCTGTCCCTTCATGACAGTAAAGGCCTTGGATCGACGGACGATCTGCCGAGCCTCTTCTTCATTCTTTGGGAGCTCTTTCCTTAGGATATACGCGATGTAAGGCATTGTCTAGTCGGGAGTGATAACCAGAACTTCCATGATTAGGTCGACCACGGCTGGGACCTCAACTTCAGTCGGATCCGTGGCACTTTTTGGCTGCGGGGCTTCTTCGGTGAAAGGATCCTCTTGCACTGACGCGCGTGGACATGCTCCAAAAACACACCACTGGGAATGGCTTCTCTCTTGGAACCTATCTTCGCCAAGTCATCAGTTGCTTGATTTTTCAATCGGCGTATGTGATGAAGCTCTAACCCCTCGAATTTCTTCTCTAGCTTTCTTACTGCGTTGCAGTAACCAGTCATAGCTGGGCTTCTGACGTCCCACTCTTTCATCACTTGGTTGACCACTAAATCCGAGTCGCCATAGACCATGAGGTGACGGACGCCGAGTGAAATGGCCATACGCAACCCATACAAAAGTGCTTCGTATTCTGCTTCGTTGTTGGAGGAATCAAATTGAATCTGGAGTACATATCTGAGCTTATCTCCTCGGGGGGAAACCAACACTACCCAGGCACCGGAACCATTCAGCATTTTAGAGCCATCGAAGAACATGGTCCAGTGTTCCGAGTGAACTTGAGTCGACATTTGCTGTTCAGTCCACTTGGCGAGAAAATCTGCTATTGCTTGGGACTTGATAGCTTTCTTTGCCTCAAATCTGATATCCAAGGGAAGGAGTTCAATCGCCCATTTTGCCACTCGACCAGTTGCATCTCTGTTGTGCAGAATCTCTGATAATGGGGCGTCGCTGACGACTGTAATGGTATGGTCAAAGAAACAGTGAGCAACTTTCTTCGTGGTCATATAAATATCATATACAAGCTTCTGATAATGAGGGTATCTTTGCTTTGATGGGGTCAGGACTTCAGAAATATAATATACTGGGCGGTGAACTTTGAAGGCTTTCCTTTCTTCTTCCCGCTCGACCGTAAGTACTATACTGACGACTTGTCCTATGGCTGCAATGTAAAGCAGCAAAGGCTCTTTGCTAATCGGGGCAGCAAGCACCGGCTGGGTGGAAAGCAGGGTTTTTAACTCTGCAAAGGCCGCATCAGCTTCAGGAGTCCACTCGAACTTGTCTGACTTCTTCATCAGTCGGTAAAGAGGCAATGCCTTTTCACCGAGACGAGAGATGAATCGACTTAAAGCGGCCAAGCAACCAGTAAGCTTCTGAACATCGTGCACACGCACAGGTCTTTTCATTCGGAGTATAGTACCTACTTTCTCTGGATTCGCGTCGATTCCTTGTTCGGAAACAAGAAAACCGAGTAATTTTCCGCCAGGAACTCCGAATGTGCACTTGGATGGATTAAGCTTGATATCATACCTCCTGAGGTTGGCAAATGTTTCAGCAAGGTCAGTCAGCAGGTCGGAACCTTTCCGTGACTTGACCACAATGTCATCCATGTATGCTTCCACATTCCGACCGATTTGAGTGAGCAAACACTTCTGAATCATCCTCATGAACGTGGCTCCGGCATTCTTGAGGCCGAATGGCATGGTGACATAACAGAAGCACCCGAATGGGGCGATGAAAGCTGTTTTGATCTCATCAGGTCCATACAGACGGATCTGATGGTACCCGGAATAGGCGTCTCAGAAAGACAGTCGCTCACATCCCGCAGTCGAGTCGACTATTTGGCCGATGCAGGGAAGAGGAAAATGATCCTTCGGGCAGGCCCGATTGATATGTTTAAAGTCAATGCACATGCAAAGTGACTTGTCCTTCTTGGGGACCATGACAACATTGGCGAGCCACTCGGAGTGGTAAATCTCTCGGATAAACTCTGCTGCTAAGAGCCGAGCCACCTCTTCGCCAATAGCCTTCCTTTTCTGGACGGCGGACCGTCGCAAATGTTCCTTGACAGGTTTTGCCTTTGAATCGACTCGTAGACAGTGCTCAGCCAGCCCCCTGGGTACACCTGGCATGTCAGAAGGTTTCCATGCAAAGATGTCCCAGTTCTCACGGAGGAACTAGATGAGCGCTTCTTCCTATTTGGGGTCGAGTGTTGTGGAGATATTAGTCAGAGCAGCGTTGGGGTCGGTCGGGTGGATGTGAACTGGTTTTGTCTCATCAGACGACTGAAATGCTGATTCCGTAGCGGGCTTCTTGGCTCGCAACAAATCACTCGGGTCTGCATTTCTCTGGTGTTCCTGCCACTCTTCTACTACCATCTGAGCATCGGCGATCTTTGAGCCTTTCTGAAAGCACTCTTCCGCCTTCTTCCGGTTGCCAGTAACAGTGATCACACCTTTGGGGCCAGGCATCTTTAATTTGAGGTACATGTAGCATGGTCGAGCCATAAAACGTGCATAAGCTGGCCTGCCCAAAATAGCGTGATAGGCACTTTGGAAATCCACAACCTCAAATGTCAACTTTTCTTTGCGGAAGTTTTTGGAATCACTAAAAACCACATCGAGAGCAATCTGGACGAGTGACGCGGCCTTCTTGCCAGGAATGACTCCATAGAAACTCATGTTGCTTGTGCTGAGTCTGGACATCGGAATGCCCATCCCTTTCAGTGTCTCAGCATACAGTATATTCAAACTACTGCCGCCATCCATCAAAACTTTAGTCAGTCGAGTGCCTTCGACGACTGGGTCGACCACCAGAGCTTGCCTCCCAGGGGTGGATATGTGCGTCGGGTGATCAGATTGGTCGAATGTGATGGCCGTCTGAGACCACTTCAGATAATTGGGTGTCACCGGAGCAACCATATTCACCTCTTGGTTTATGACTTTCAGTTGACTTTTGCTCTCAACGTCAGCAAAAATCACCAGAGTGGAATTGACTTGACGATATTCCTCGTCACTATCTCCCTTGTCCTCAACTTTGTCCGACTCTTTTTCTTTATCCTTGGACTGTTTCCCCTGGAACTGCTGTATCAGGAGTTGACATTGTCGAGTGGTATGCTTCGGGTAAATGAAATTACCCTCTTCATCTTTCTTCGTGTGGATGTGACACGGTAAATCCATCACGTCATTTTCTTCTTTATCCTTCACTTTCTTGGGGTTCCAAGGCCCTTTGGGCTTTCCTTTGAACTTTCCTTGAGTCACGGCCAAGGCTTCTCTAGGAGCAGCTAGCTCGGCTTTCCGCTTTTGCTTCCGATTGGAGTTCCCTCCGGTTTCCTGGGCGACTGGCTTGTGCTTGCCACTCCGGAGCCGGTCCTCTTCCTCACCATTGGCATATTTGGTGGCTATTTCCATCATTCGACTCAGAGACATGTCTCCGGTTTGACCGAATTTCAGGCTTAGCTCTCTGTACTTAACGCCTTCCTTGAAGGCGCAGACTGCTTGGTGATCAGATACATTTTCTACCGTGTGATGTAATGTGATCCATCTCTGGATGTAATCTCTCAAAGTCTCATTCGACTTCTGCACACAAGATTGCAGCTCTGTCAGTCCTGCTGGTCGCTTGCATGTTCCTTGGAACGTCCTGACAAACACTCGGGAAAGATCTTCCCACGTGTAAATGTTGCTGGGTGTCAACTGATTCAACCATGCTCTGGCCGATCCCTCCAACATAAGAGGCAGATGTTTCATGGCCACCTCATCATTTTCGCCGCTGATCTGGATAGCCAATCGGTAGACTTCAAGCCAAGTATCAGGCTTAGACTCACCATTGAACTTACTGACTCCAGTCGCCAACCTGAAGTTGGGGGGAATCACTGCGGCCCTGATGGCTCTGCTGAAACACTCTGGTCCTGAGACATGTACTCGGCTACTGGTGGGTACATCTCTATCATGACCCTCTCTGTGAGCTCTGTTCTGGTCGACCAGACCTTGAAAGATGATGGACCTCGCATCAAAGCCTGGTTCTCTAGGGTCGACTGGAATCCTTCGCCCACCACTGTGCTGGCGTCTATCATCTTGCTGTCGAGGTGCATAGGATCCACCCCTGGGGGGAGGGGTGGGCACTCGACGTCGATCATCGCGATCGAATCGGTGATCATACTGCTCGCGGTTCTTGTACTGATCGTGCTGGTCTCCACGCCCCTCGCGCCTCGGGGGCGATCTGGGGCTATGAGCCGACTGGAATGTATTCGTAGCCATGGATCTGCTGTGAATCCTGTTCTGCGACTGTGATACAGCTGAGTTCTAATCTCCTACTGTGCGGAGCAAATCTCTGATCTGCATCAAGCCTCTGCCAGCCTCCGACGGGGAAGGCTGAATTGACTCTGCTATACGGGCTGCAGCTACTAGATTCTGAATCGGAGTTCGATATACCTGAGTCGGTGGTGGAAAGAGCTGACGTCGACTGGAGTCTGGAACCCGTTGCCGCGCATGCTCGTTGAGTGCCCGCTGAAGGTTCTCCAGTCGAGTGTGCTCAGCCAAGTTGGCCAAACGCGCATCCTCTAAGGCGCGAGCCTCAGGGGTTTCTCCCACGATAGGAGTGTGAAGCGCATCCATGTTCCGGCGGTGAAGTTCTTCCCTCTGCAGCGAATTGAGGGGCTCGGGAAGGTACTCTTCATGGTCGTGCGACAGATCGCCTCCTCTGTCACCTCCTCCGGCGCCGGGAAAACCGGGGGGACCGTGTGGTCCATTGACCATCAGGACCTCCGTCGCTGGATCACTGTTGTCGCACTCGGATGCAGTCTCTGTGGAGCCAGTCGACAGGTCGAACAGGCCATAGAGAGATTCGTGGGGCTCGATTGCCGCAACTTGAGAGGTGGTCGACTGGCGAGCCACCGCGTGCCTCACCCACCGCTGAAGCCTCGACCGACCGGAGCGCTTGCGCCGGCGGGAAGCAGGGAGGGAGGATAATGCAAAAACCAGTCGATATTGGGTCGACGGTTGCCGTAGGAGGACACCGCGGACGCACGTGCGAAAGTGCGTCGCTCCGCGGACCGAGAGCGCATCAACGTCGAGCGGAGCCTCCTGAAGCCAGGCAGAGTCATCGGCGACGAACGTGAGTGCGCCGAGATGGATCTCGCGGCCCTCAACCAAAACTCTGCCTGAAACCATGATGAAGGAGATCGGAAAAAATTGCAACTTCTCTAATAAGTCGCTAAGACACCTGCCCCAAGGTGGGCGCCAACTGTCGTGGTTCTAAGTCTGACAGTAGTGTATGGGGGTATTAAGGGAGAGGCAAGATCCTAGCTACGGAGTAGTCGTACACGCAAGAGTTTTACGAGTTCAGGCCCTTCTCGGAGGAAGTAACAGCCCTACGTCTCGGTGCCCGGAGGCGGTCGACTGGATTATATGCGTGTGAGTTACAGGGGTGCGAACCCTTTTCACTGAGGAGGGGGGTGGCTTATATAGAGTTTGCCAGACCCCTCCGGCCCTCAGTTATGCAGGGTTTAAAGTACATTAAGACAGGGGGTTACTGGTAACACCCATATAAAGTGCTATGAAGACCATAAAGGCTACTTAATGACAGACCGTTGCATGCAGAATGACTTTAGATCTCCTGGTCGTCGAGTGGTTGGCTTCATGGTCGAGTGGTTATCTTCATGGTCGAGTGTCCTCGAGTCCGTCGAGTGGATCACCTATAGGTCGACTGACAGGTAGTTTCTTCTAGAGATGTCCTTGGGTAGGGTAGCTTAGACAGGTCCATGACCCTACCCTAGGTACATAACTTCATCAGCGGCCTCAGGGTCTGCTCTCTCAAGGTGCAAAATCACGGCCTCCTCCTCAAGCTCCTCCATCGGCTACACCAACTGCAACAATCTGCTTGGGTGGTTTGGTTCTGGCGGGAATTTAAGGGGTGTGAGGACAAACATGCACTTCTTACTACGGTCTGGCGCCTTGTCTCATAGTTGCTCCCTATGTACAGGGACGTCACCATGGTGGATCTTGGGGACGGTAGAAAAACCTCCTTCTGGTCGGACAACTGGAACAGTGGTGGACAGACCACTTCAGCTGAAGTTCCTAGCACTCTACTCCCATGACACTCATTTTTTTGCCTCGGTCAGCAAGTTCATTTCTTCCGAGCTTCGTTCCTGCTTTGCACCCAGGCTATCATCGGTGGCTTAAGAAGAGTTCAAATGCCTCGCGGCGGTCATTCCCCAGAAGCTAAATCCTGGTGCTGAAGACTGTTGGGTGCTGAGATACAGCATTGACAGACAACAAAGCCTTCATATCCTTTGTTTACAAGCTAATCACCTAGTCTGGGTGTGACGGCATGGCATCCCGACTGATGCACCCGAACTTGCAGCGCCTCATCGCTGCTGCGACCAATGACCTCAAAACTTGGGCCTTCCATTCAAAACCTGATGCTAGGGCCTTGATCCTGTCCTGGGTGCCGTTCCCATTCATACATGCTCTATGTGTCTAGCTTATGGAGCTGCCTCTGAACCTCTCTACCATGTCTCTATACCTCCCCATTTTGTGTAGTTCAACTTCAACTTGTTTGCCTAGTTGCATACATGGTTCTTGAAAATGTATTTATGGATAGGTTCAAGATAAGGCTTACAACCATAGGTTTGAGTGTCTCTGCTATTCAGTCTGTTTGTTGTAACATCTGAAAGTTAAGGGTGATGGCTCATGTGATCTGAGAGATAATTCAATGTCTCTTTGTTCTGACAGTGGGGCTCATAGGCACAAGGGTGACAAATTCTTTGAATGTTTATGTGTCTTGTCATAGCCCAAAACTCACAATTTAATGCAAAATGATACCACAAAATTGGCCAAGCAGAGTTGTATGACAACAAAAGACAATAAAGACATTTTAATGTTCTAGGCTAGGGATGGCAATGGGTACCCATTACCCGTGTACCCTGCGGGTAAAAACCATATTAGGGTAAGGGTATGGGACAATAATTTACCCATGGGTACTTAAATGGGAAAATATCATACCCATCGAGTAGAGAGGGTACGGGTATGGGATCGTATAACTCGTGCCCGCGTCCCCATGTATCCATCTAAAATGTTGACAAGTGGGTTTCCTTTAATATCCTAATGTATCAATTTTCCCCTCCTAATCGCGCTAGGTAAAAACTCTAATGTGTATTCAAATTATCTCTATAATTTTTCATGATTTTGTGAACTTAAAGTGTATGCCTATGTGTTGTTATTTATGATTATGTGCTGTTGTTTAACATTTTTATGTGTCTCTTTATAGGCAAGTATTTTTGTTTATGAGAATGTGTTGTTCTTACAATATGTTGTTGTACATTGTTGTTTTAAAACGTGATGTTATTAATAATTTATGATTATATGTTTCTTTTTAGAACTATTTTCTACTCAATTGATGTGTTGTAAACGCGGGTATTTTTACCCACGGGTACCCATATACCCTGTCGGGTGATGGGTATGGGAAAAAATTATACCCTTGACAGGTATGGGTATGGGTGATGGGTAAGTTAAGGGTGGACGGGTAAGGGTATGGGGTGGCTCCACCCATACCCATACCCTGCGGGCAGTCCTGGCCATCTCCGGCCCGGCCCTGTCTGCCCACCCAGGCCCGGCCCTAAAATCCAGGGCCTAGGCCCGATGGGCTTGCCCATGGGTCGGGCTGGGGCCTAAGTTTTGAGCCCACCAGTAGGTCCTGGACAGGCTTGGGCTTGGCATATTGGCATTTTAAGGAAAAGGCCTGGCCCACGGCCCTAAGCCCTAAGGTCTTTTTAGGGCTTTTTACCAGATGGGTCGGGCTTGGGCTTTGAAAGTAGGCCCGATGGTAGGGCCTGGGAGGGCCTGAGCCTTAGTTTTTTATCGTGGGCTTTTTTAGTCCCAACCCAAGCCCGGCCCAGCCCGGCCCATGGCCAGGTATACCTGCGGGTGCCATCCCTAGCTGCAGTTAGGCTGCACACCACATTATCATGCCATCTTTCGCGAGCCACCACACACACGTTGTTAGCCGTAGGTAGCACCAAGTCAATTGGTGACTGCTTGCGGTGATGCCTGCTAGATGTGGGTGTCCGCGCGTGTTGTTAGCACAATGCCGTGACGATGGAATAATGAGGCACTCCATTGTGATCCCCATGTCTGCGCTCCCGGCTTGCTGTAAGCTCGCCTCGCTGTGGCTTTAGGTGTCCGCCTAGATTTTTTGATCTCGCGTTGGGCTTGTGTGCTCCTTAGTTCGATCACTCCGATAAGAGCTTCAAGAATGGTAGAAACACTAGTCTATGAGTTTTCCGTGATTGTTAGTGGATGGAATCCATTTTGTGAATTGGGTTTCAGATTAATTGATGGCAATTAGTTTGATTTAGACCAGGAAATAGCGCCCATATTTGTGAGTGATGCATCATTGCTTGGTTTGTGGGGTCCTCGTGAAGTGTTACAAACAATATCCATCTTACAGCAACTCTAGCCCACCCCCTAAACGGCTAGAGAGAAATAAAATTTTGGTTTTACTTCTTTAACCCGCATCTAGTTGATCCCCTAAACTGAATAGTGTAGTTATTTTTTTACTCCGCCTCCTATGCGGTGCCTATATTTGCTGGGCCTCCCACCGCTCGAGCAAAAAAATATGCTCCTTCCGCAGCCTCACCCATCCCACTCCCGTGCCGCTGGCGTCACCCTTCCTGCCTGGGTCGGCCACAACCCGCCACCGTCGCCGCACTGTAGGGTCTGCCGCAGTCCTGGCCCTCCTGGATTTGAGCCTCTATCGCTATCGCCGGCATAGAAATCGATAGATCTATGGTTGCCGCCACCATATTTAACGCATTCAGCCACCAGCAGTGGCGCCTTTGTCAAGGATTGGCTGGGTATCGAACCGCAAAGCCCCGGCAACGACTCTGGGCCACATGTAGGTATGGACTCCTCCTCTAACCGCTCAGATCTCACTCGTTGGTGAACCGCCCGTCTGACCGTCGGCCGGGCTCAGCACTGGCCCAACAGCTCGTCGGCTCCCTGTTGCCCATCATCAAGTGAGACGACTACCCACAACAGTTGGTGCGCCGAGTTTCTATCACCCCAGAACATCCCGGATGGGTGTTCTTCAAGTGCAAAAATGACAGGGTGAGTGCTTGTTTTTATCCGGTTGTTGGTCGGATTCGGCGCAATTTGTAGCTCATTGTTTGCTCAAATTTGTATGTAGGATGGATGCAAGTTTTGGTATTGGGAAGAATATTACATCGACCTATTGATAGCAAGAAATTTGATAGATGTTCATGCACTCCTCGCTAGAGTAGAGACTAGAGGTGACGCAATGTCGAATTGTGTGGAACAAAGAAGAAAGAAGTGGGCAAGCTTGAGACTCCATTTGAGATAATCACCAATGAAGACACACGGAAAATATTAATCCAACTAGTGAGAGCAGTTTTGGACGTTGAATTTCTATTAAAGTGTCTAATTATAGTGTTTGTTTTCTTTGGTTTTGTTCCCGTAGCGAAGAATTGGTGAATTGTGTACTCTGATGTATCAAAATATTGTTCAATGAAATAAAGAAGAAATGCAATTTGTTTCGGTGGCAGAAAATGAAATGTAAATGACAAAAAAAATTAATCCACTAAATCTAGGGGATCGGTTAGATTCGACCAAAACTTAGTGTGGTACTTTTATGGTATTCTGTTGTTATATGAGTATGACTCAGTTTTGCCAAGTCTATGCTATAATTCTGCCGTAACTTGTGAGTGCGGGGCTATGACAAATCACATCAACATTCAAAGAATTTTGCATCCTTGTGCCTATGAACCCTCTTTTAGCTCACCTGAGCCATCACTACCTTGACTTTCAGATGTTACAACAAACAGACTGAATAACTAAGACTACATATCCTTAAATACCTTTTTCAAGCACCATGCACTCAAAACTTTCATAAATTGCTAATATAAGTGCAAGGTCTAGTCGTTTTTTACATGTGTTGCTTTCAAAAGTTGGTAACATTCATGTTGATCACTTGATTGTGCTGAGGTTTCTAAAAAATAGCTTATGTCAAGCAAAAGTTCTTTCCTAATTTCTTACTTTGTGTTTAATTCTTGTAGATAAGGTGGACCCTGTTGTGAGTAGAGCAATATATTTCCTGCTGCCTAGTGGGGATATCGCTCGGCTGCACCACATTCCTTGCATCGAGACAAGGCACTACTACATGGCGGAGCCTCTCATGGTCTGCAAACTTACCACAAAACAAAGTTGTTGATCATTCTTTAAGCATACTGCCCATCCTATCCAATAATACCCATTTCAGGTATTTGAGATGCATGATGATGGGCAAGTCAAGATGATAGTAGTCGGCCTCGATCTACGGAAAGCGCATAGACCGGAGTACATAGTCCCTCCGAATGTGTTGTTTGGCGCCTTCCGGACCCAAGACATCGAGTACTTCATTGATGGCGGCGGTGTTTTTGTCAAGACATCCGGGCGGGACCCTGGCCTGCACTATTCTTTCGTTGGAGTGACCTGTGCCCCAGCATGCAGTTTGAGGACAGTGAAATGGCCACACGTGACGACATGAAAACTTTGGCTCCTAAAGCGGAAGCTTTCATTAATTACCTTGTTCCGGCTTAGTGCATTGCTGCTGCAAGTAGCTTGTTGTCTGTGGTGAACAACCTCTGTCTGCTATAACTGAAAATTAGGGGTGTGATATGATGTCCAATTATTTGACTTTAGAGAGTACCTTAGTATGGGAGTTGATGTTCATGCAATCATGTTGTTCTAGTTATGTATGGAAGTTCAGTATCGTTTGCTTTTGCTTCTTCTGAGTAGTTTATGTTTAGTTTAAACTTCAAACTAAAGAGCATGAACTGGCGACATGAACTAGTGTCGCTCTACAGAAGCATGGACTACCTACATTTAAATAGAACCCTCCACGTGACTCCCAAATTATGGTTAATGTTGATCACCGCATGATAAGTTGCCAAGTGACATTGGTTCTACTTAGCCCGTGTTTTCTTTTGATGATGGAATGTAAGTTGTTGGGCTTTTTTTCATGAACTTTGTAGTTATAAATTGTTGGTTGGCCATGTGCAACATCTAGATGTATAGGTTGAAAATTTTAATCAAATTTGTTTAAAATATTGATAAAGCTCTCATAGTGGCTAACCTACCAAAGGACCAAGCTCATAACTAAATGATTCTTAGTTATTGACCTACAAGAGGAGCAATTATTTCAAGCCACTGTCTCCCACACAACTATTTTATAAGGAGAAAGGCTTCCCAAGGGAAAACATATTCCTCGGATTACTTGTGTCTTAGAACCACATTTCGTGCATTATTTGTTGCGTCTGCGCACTAAAGGGAATGAAATAGATATACATAGGCATAGGAGGCACCAGGAATTATCGATGGATAACTCGAATAACGACACCCACTTGTTCGTTCTTAGCTCCGAGCAGCCTCATCTTGCTCTGCCGGCTCATGTGTTCCCTATGCACGTTGTCCCTGTGATTAACAGTGGACCAAGATGCTGCAGTTGTGCTATACACCGCATTTGCATGCCATCTTAGATGAACCAACACTCATATTGGTTCTGCGTTAATAATTATGGGGAGAAGAGGCAGAAGGAGATGAGGGCTGAGAGAAACAAACAGCATGGTCCCTCGATGGAAAGAACTTCGAAGCCTTATAGTAGGATAACAATTTTGCGATCGTTTATTGCAAAGAAGAGCCTCCATATTTGTTTTCTTTTTAGCCCAACTTGTCTAATGGCACCGATCAACAACTCAAGGAAAAGTTACATGACTAGGCCCTGAGGCCGTCTAATTTCTTCAACAGGTTTTGATTGTGTTTCTCGATATTATAACTAGTGAACCAAAAAGTAGAGCACTAATGAATGCACTTTGTAGCTATCTCCTATTATGGCCTCGCATGCTAAGACAGTCTTCCTTGAATACTTGCAGATTTGCAGTACGATGCACACATTGCTAGCCATAGGTGGCGCCTTGTCGATTGGTGACTGCTTGTGGTGATGCCTGCTAGCTGTGGGTGCCCGCACGTATCGCTGATGTCTACTATGCAACCTTCTTCTTGTACACTCGTGTTGGGCCTCCAAGCGCAGTGTTTTGAAGGACAGTAGCAATTTTCCCTCAAGTGGATGACCTAAGGTTTATCAATCCGTGGGAGGCGTAGGATGAATATGGTCTCTCTCAAACAACCCTGCAACCAAATAACAAAGAGTCTCTTGTGTCCCCAACACACCAAATACAATGGTAAATTGTATAGGTGCACTAGTTCGGCAAAGAGATGGTGATACAAGTGTAATATGGATGGTAGATATAGGTTTTTGTAATCTGAAAATATAAAAAAGCAAGATAACTAGTAACAAAAGTGAGCAAAACGGTATTGCAATGCTTGAAAACAAGGCCTAGGGTTAATACTTTCACTAGTGCAAAGCCTCTCAACAATGATAACACAATTAAATCATATGGCCATCCCTCAACGTGCGACAAAGAGTCACTCCAAAGTTCCTATCATGGAGAACATAAGATGAAATTGCTTGTAGGGTATGAAACCACCTCAAAGTTATTCTTTCCAATCAATCATTGAGCTATTCCTATAAGTGTCAAAAACAACCCTAGAGTTCATCGTAAAATAAGACCATATGATACACATCAATCAACCCTAATGTCACCTAGATACTCCAATGTCACCACAAGTATCCGTGGGGTCGATTATATGATATGCATCAAACAACTTCAGATTCAAAATATTCAATCCAACACAAAGAACCTCAAAAAGTTCCCCAAGATTCCTACCAGAGAAACAAAGATGAAAACATGCATCAACCCCTATGCATAGAATACCCCAATGTCACCTCGGTAATCCGCGAGTTGAGTGCCAAAACATACATCAAGTGAATCAATAGAACACCCCATTGTCACCATGGGTATCCCATGCAAGACATACATCAAGTGTTCTCAAATCCATAAAAGTATTCAATCCGATAATAGTGAAACCTCAAAGGTAAAACTCAATTCATCACAAGAAGGTAGAGGGGGAGAAACAACATATGATCCAACTATAATAACAAAGCTCGCGGTACATGAACATTGTGCCAAATCAAGAAAATGAGAGAGAGGGGGGGGGAGAGAGAGAGATCAAACACATAACTACTGGTACATACCCTAAGCCCCGAGGGTAAACTACTCCCTCCTTGTCATGGAGACCGCCAGGATGATGAAGATGGCATCTGGTGATGGTTTCCCCTCTGGCAGGTGATAATCCTCAATTGCAGGGAATCATTATAGCAATTTCCAAAGGTGGAAGTGATAAGCATGGAGTGTCGAAGCCACAAGGAGCTAAAGACAAGATCAATATTCTCTCAAGTCCTATTTGCCACTGATACGACTCTACGTACACCGAACGTTTGCTTCCAACTAGAAACGAGAAATAAAACTACGTTGTGGGTATGAAGAGGATAACTTTGTCTGATATCAAAGAGCTAAAATATAAAAGTAGGTGTTGTTGTCATAAATTTTGAATATATTACTAAATATTATAAATAGCGAGTGTGGAATAATGAGGGTCGGTGTGCGGAATTATCCTAGGCAATTGTTAACAAGACCGGTAATCACTATTGCAATTTCATATGAGGGAGAGGCATAAGCTAACATACTTTCTTCTTGGATCATATGCACTTATGATTGGAACTCTAGCAAGCATCCGCAACTACTAAAGATCATTAAGGTAAAACCCAACCATAGAATTAACATATCAAGTCCCCTTTATTCCCATATGCCGTGACCCACTTATCCGTGTTTATGCTTCTGTCACTCAAGCAACGCAGACAATAAGTAAACCATGGACATATTGCAACACCCTACAACGGGAATCCCTCACGCTTGCACGACACGGAGGGCACAATAGGACAACACCAAAATAAATCATACAACTCATACCAATCTAGATCATCAATCAACCCAAAGATAAAGGATATCTACTCAAAACATCATAAGATGGCAACACACCATTGGATCATAATATGTGGCATAAAGCACTATGTTCAAGTAGGGATTACAGTGTGGTGTGGGAGAGTGGACCGCATAAAAGAGATGAGGATGGTGATGATGATGGTGATGTTGATGAAGACGATCACCGCAGCGATGATTCCCCCCCCCCCCCCCGATGGCACTCCGGCGCCACCAAGAGAGAGGAGAAGTTCTCCCCCTTATGCTACCTCCTCCATGGCCTCCCCCCTGGATGGGGAGAGGTTCCCCCTCTGGTCCTTGGCCTTCATGGCGATGATGGCCCCTCCGAGATCCTTCCCCATGGCCTCAGGTGATGATGGCCCCCTCCGGCAGGGTGCCAGAGAGGGCCTAGATTGATGTCTCGTGGCTACAGAGGCTTGCGGCGGCGGAACTTCTGATCTAGGTTATTTTCTGGAGGTTTGGGTATTTATAGAAGAGGTTGGCGTCAAGGACAAGTCAAGGGGCCCCACAGGGAGTCCACAAGGCACAGGGGCGCGCCCCCACCCTCGTGGAGCCCACGGGACTCCCCTCCGGTAGATTTTTGTTCCAATATTTTTTATATTTTCACGAAAAAATCTCCGTTGATTTTCAGCGCATTCCGAGAACTTACATTTCTGCACAAAAACAACACCATGGTAGTTCTGCTGAAAACAGCGTCAGTCCGAGCTAGTTCTAATCAAATCATACCAAAATCATATAAAACTATTGGAAACATGGCACGAATACTTCATAAATTATAGACACATTGGAGACGTATCAGCATCCCCAAGCTTAATTCCTGCTCGTCCTCGAGTAGGTAAATGATCAAAGAAATAATTTATGAAGTGTGAATGCTAGCAAGCGCTTAAGTTTGATCGATGATAGTTTCAATCACTTTTTCTAGCATCATTATATATCATAACAGTAGCTCAACTCATAAAACTTTTCATGATCAAGTAACAAGCTATTCACAAGTTAAAGTATAGATCATAAACTTTCTTGAAAACTAACAAACCATGCTCTTAGTCATCAGAAAATTGCAATTCATCTTTTTTTGGGAAGGGTATATGTAAGAGCTTTGGTTCAGCAAACTCCACATACTCAACTATCATTTAATCTTTCACAATTGCTAACACTCATGTGATATTTATGGTTTCAAAGTTTCAATCGGACATAGAGAAAGATAGGGGCTTATAGTTTTGCCTCCCAACCTTTTACCTCAAGGGTAATGTCAACAATAATAATTTATGAAAACCTAAATCCAAGTGGATATATATATCCAGATCGCTCCAACACAAAGTGCTTGCCAAAGGAAAAAAGTGTAAAAAGGAAAGGTGATGATCACCATGACTCTTGTATAAGGGTAGAAGATAAAACTAAAAGATAGGCCCTTCGTAGAGGGAAGCATAGGTTGTCATGCGCTTTTATGGTTGGATGCACAAAATATTAATGCAAAAGAACGTCACTTTATATTGCCGCTTGTGATAAAGACCTTTATTATGCAGTCTGTCGCTTTTATTTCTTCCCTATCACAAGTTCGTATAAAGCTTATTTTCTTCGCACTAATTGATCATACATATTTAAGAAGCAATTTTTATTGCATGCACGATGACAACTTACTTGAAGGATCTTACTCAATCCATAGGTAGGTATGGTGGACTCTCATGGCAAAACTGGTTTAAGGGGTGTTTGGAAGCACAAGTAGTATCTCTACTTGATGCAAAGAATTTGGCTAGCATGAGATAGAAAGGCAAGCTCAACATGTTGTATGATCCAAGACAATATAACGTTTAGGATATAGGAAAACATAGCCCATTAAGTTGTCTTCCTTGTCCAACATCAACCTTTTAGCATGTCATATTTTAATGAGTGCTCACAATTACAAAAGATGTCCAAGATAGTATATTTATATGTGAAATCTCTCTTCCTTTAATATTCTTTCATGAATTGTTCAAGTGACCAATGTTGCATTTGTTGACTTTCAATAAGTTTACTACCTATACTTATTATGTGTGAAGTCATTACTCCCCATGTTATAAGCATATGAAACATATATGGATTTAGATTTATGATATTCAATTCATTCAACCATTTACTCATAGGATATACATGAAACACGTGAGTAAATGGCAAACTACTCCAAAAAGATATAAGTGAAGAACACTGAGTAGTCAAATAATTAACTAGCCATGAGAGGATTCTTTTTCATTCAAGATTTCAGATCCAATGATTTTATTCAAACAGCAAGTAAAATTAAAATACGCTCCAAGCAAAACACATATCATGTGACGAATAAAAATATAGCTCCGGGTAAGGTATGCCGATGGTTTTGAAGACGAAAGAGGGGATGCCTTCCGGGGCATCCCCAAACTTAGGCGCTTGAGTCTCCCTTGAATATTACCTTGGGGTTCCTTGGGCATCCCCAAGCTTAGAGTCTTTCCACTCCTTATTCTCCTCATATCGGTATCTCACTCAAAACTTGAAAACTTCAATCACACAAAACTTAACGGAACTTCGTGAGATGGGTTAGTATGATAAAGAGTAAATCATTCACTTTTGTACTGCAAAGACAAGATTCATAATTGTTCTCACACAAAGCCTACTGTACCATACCATTTCTACAATTTATATTGAGCAATATAAGCCATAGAAATTAGAAAACAAGCAAACTATGCATTAAAAAAAGAATCTGCCAGAAACTGAACAGTCTGTAATGATCTGAACAACAACCATACTTCTGATACTCTAAAAATTATAAACTAAATCGGTGGACGTTAGGAATTTGTCTATTAATCTTCTTCAAAAAGAATCAACTCAAAATCGCTCTTCTGTAAAATATGGCAGCTAATCTCGTGAGCGCAAAGTTTCTGTTTTTTATAGCAAGATCACATTAACTTTCACCCAAGTCTTCCCAAAGGTCTTACTTGGCACTTTATTGAAACAAAAGCTATAAAACAGGATTACTACAGTAGCTTAATCATGTGGACACACAAAAAAAGTAAAGGTAAATATTGGGTTGTCTCCCAACAAGTGCTTTCTTTAATGCCTTTTAGCTAGGCATGATGATTTCAATGATGCTCACATAAAAGATAAGAATTGGAACATAAAGAGAGCATCATGAAGAATATGACTAGAAAATTTAAAGCTAACCCACTTCCTATGCCTAGGGATTTTGTGAGCACACAATTTAAGGTAACAAGAATCAACTAGCATAGGAAGGCAAAACAAGTATAACTTTGAAACTTTAAGCACATAGAGAGGAAACTTGATATATTATTGCAACTCCTACAAGCATATATTCCTCCCTCATAATAATTTTCAGTAGCATCATGAATGAGTTTAACAATAAAACCATCACATAAATCATTCTTTTCATGATCTACAAGCATAGAACTTTACTACTCTCCACATAAGCAAAAATTCTTCTCATTCGGAATAGCGGGAGCAAACTCAACAAAATAACCGTCATGTGAGGCATAATCCAATTGAAAATTAAAATCATGACGACAAGTTTCATGGTTAACATTATTATTTATATCATACATGTCATCACATTAATCATCATAGATAGAAACTTTGTTCTCATAATCAATTGGAACCTCTTCCAAAATAGTGGAATCATTACTAACTAAAGTTGACAGTCTTCCAAATCCACTTTCATAAATATCACACTAAAATTCGACACCCTCCAAAATAGTGGGATCACTAATTCCTAAAGTTGACACTCTTTCAAACCCACTTTAGATGATAGTATTATTCATACTCCAAAAGTTATAAGTGAAGATCATGGAGCATTCTACATTTAACAAAGACTAACCAATATCCAAGCTCAAAATATATAAGTGAAGCACACGAAGCATTCTGTAAAACCATACTCAAAAAATATAAGTGAAGCACATGAAGCATTCTATAAATCAATGAAAGGTTATCTCATAATATCATGGTTCCTAAAGAAAAAGAAAAACACAAGGGACACAAATCATGTGAACAAAACAAAAACCGAGCTATACCAATAACTGTTGAAGAAGAAAGATGGGATGCCAACTGGGGTATCCCCAAGCTTAGATGCTTGAGTATCCTTGAAATATTAACTTGGGGTGCCTTGGGCATCCCCAAGCTTGAACTCTTTCCTCTCTTTATTCTTCTCACATCGGTAACTCCTTGTTCTTCGAACACTTCATCCACACAAAATTTAACAAAAACTTTGTGAGATCCGTTAGTATAATAAAGCAAATCACTACCTTTAGGTACTATTGCAAACTCATTTCAATTTAATATTAGAAATTTATCTACTGTATTCCAACTTCACCATGGTCCATACCCCCCGATACTACCCATGGATTCATCAAAATAAGCGAACAAAGCATAGAAAACAGAATCTGTCAAAAACAGGACAGTCTGTAGTAATCTGGAAATTTAGTAAACTTATGTAACTCCAAAAATTATAATTAAAATATTAAAATTTAAAAAATTTGTACATAAGTAATTTGCAAAAAGTTTCAGTCCCATTTGACTTTCCAGTCAAAAATTTAAATTCATGCGCTACAGCCAAAGTTTCTGTTTTTGTACTGCACATAGTAAAGAAGCAATCTAATCATCCTAAAACCAAAGCTTGGAACATTATTTTTATAATAGAAAGGATATATACAAGGGGATAATTATTTGCAGAGAAACTTCCATGAAAAATTCTACATTGTTTCCATGAGCATGAACACAAGTGCTCAAGGTCGACCCTCACTTCTCCAATGCATAACTTTCCAATCACTTCTCTTCTTGAAAAACTTTTTAGGCATATGACGCAAGTGCATCTTTTTGTATTTTCATTTTTTTTATTTTTTTGTATGTTTCACCCACAACTAAGCAAATCGAAAAGGGAAAACAAAAACTACTTAGTGAAGAAAGAAAACAAGCACACACGAGAATATCAACCCCACGCTATTGCTCCCCGGCAACGGCGCCAGAAAAGAGCTTGATAATCCCCAAGTGCAGGGAATCATCGTAGAAATTTCCAAAGGTGGAAGTGATAAGCATGGAGTGTCAAACCCACAAGGAGGTAAAGGCAAGATCAATATTCTCTCAAGTCCTATCTGCCACTGATACGACTCTACGTACACCGAACGTTTGCTTCCAACTAGAAACGAGAAATAAAACTACGTTGTGGGTATGAAGAGGATAACTTTGTATGATATCAAAGAGCTAAAATATAAAAGTAGGTGCTGTTATCATAAATTTTGAATATATTACTAAATATTATAAATAGCGAGTGTGGAATAATGATGGGTCGGTGTGCGGAATTATCCTAGGCAATTGTTAACAAGACCGGTGATCACTATTGCAATTTCATATGAGGGAGAGGCATAAGCAAACATGCTTTCTCTTCTTGGATCATATGCACTTATGATTGGAACTCTAGCAAGCATCTGCAACTACTAAAGATCATTAAGGTAAAACCCAACCATAGCATTAACATATCAAGTCCCCTATATTCCCATACGCCGTGACCCACTTATCCGTGTTTATGCTTCTATCACTCAAGCAACGCAGACAATAAGTAAACTATGGACATATTGCAACACCCTACAGCGGGAATCCCTCACGCTTGTGTGACACGGAGGGCACAATAGGACAGCACCAAATAAATCATACAACTCATACCAATCTAGATCATCAATCAACCCAAAGACAAAGGGTATCTACTCAAAACATCATAAGATGGCAACACATCATTGGATCATAATATGTGGCATAAATCACTATGTTCAAGTAGGGATTACAGCAGGGTGCGGGAGAGTGACCGCATAAAAGAGATGAGGATGGTGATGATGATGGCGATGTTGATGAAGACGATCACCGCGGCGATGATTCCCCTCCCGATGGCACTCTAGCGCCACCGAGAGAGAGGAGGAGAAGTTCTCCCCCTTGTGCTACCTCCTCCATGGCCTCCCCCTGGATGGGGAGAGATTCCCCCTCTGGTCCTTGGCCTTCATGGTGATGATGGCCCCTCCGAGATCCTTCCCCATGGCCTCCGGTGATGATGGCCCCCTCCGGCAGGGTGCCAGAGAGGACCTATATTGATTTCTCGTGGCTACAGAGGCTTGCAGCGGCGGAACTTCCGATCTGGTTATTTTCTGGAGGTTTGGGTATTTATAGAAGAGGTTGGCGTCGAGGACAAGTCAAGGAGCTCCATAGGGAGTCTACGAGGAACACGAGCGCGCCCCCACCCTCGTGGAGCCCATGGGACTCCCGTCCGGTAGATTTTTGTTCTAGTATTTTTTATATTTTCTCAAAAAAATCACCGTTGATTTTCAGCGCATTCCGAGAACTTTTATTTCTGCCCAAAAACAACACCACGGTAGTTCTGCTGAAAACAACGTCAGTCCGGGTTAATTCTAATCAAACCATACCAAAATCATATAAAACTATTGTAAACATGGCATGAGTACTTCATAAATTATAGATATATTGGAGACGTATCGACACAATTCTGGAATAGGCTCCCGATTGGTTTTTCATGGCTATAGAGGCTTGCGGCGGTGGAACTTCCGATCTGGGTTTCTTTTCGGAGGATTCTATATTTATAAGATTTTTTGGCATCGAAAACAAGTCAAGGAGGTGGCCGAGGGGCCCACAATCCAGGGGGCGCGCCCTGAGGGCATGTGGACTCCTCGGGACTCTTCTGGTCTAGCTCCGGTACTTCGAGGGTCTCTTTTGGTCCATAAAAAATCACCATAAATTTTCAGCCCATTCCGAGAACTTTTATTTCTGCACAAAAAATGACACCACGGTAGTTCTGCTAAAAACAGTGTCAGTCCGGGTTACTTCTAATAAATCATACCAAAACCATATAAAATTGTGGTAAACATGGCATTAATACTTCATAAATTATAGATACGTTGGAGACGTATCAGTCGCGTGCACAATACCGCCTTGATGGGAAAATGTGGTCCTCTATTGTGCTCCCCATGCATGTCTGTGCTCCGACACTGTTGTAAGCTCGCCTCCCTACGGCTTTAGGCATTCGCCTAGATTTTTTGATCTCGCATTGGGCTTCTGCGCTCTTAGATTAGACCACTCTGACTAGAGCTTCCATAATGGTAGAAACACTACTTCAGTTATTGTAAGCAACCGCAATCCATTTTGTGAAGTGGGTTTTGGATTATTTGATGGCAATTAGTTTTGATTTACATCAGGAGATAACACCAATTTTTGTGAGTGATGCATGATTGCTTGATTTATGGGTGCTCATGAAGTGTTATCATCAACATCCTTCTTAGAGTAAATAGCAAAAAACTACTCCCTCTGTTCCATAATGTAAGACGCTTTTTGCCACTAGTGTAGTGTCAAAAAACGTCTTACATTATTATGGGATAGAGGGAGTACCACATTAGAGGCTAGGTCAACAAAAGACTATTACTTTTCTTGATGTTTTAAAATACTACCACTTTTTTGGTTCGCCGTTCCAAAAAACACTAGTGACTGAACCATTATGTTTTAATTAGGATTATAATTGTGAGGGCCCACGTGTCAGGTCTGACGTGACATAAAAGTCAACACCATTAGCTTTGACCGTTAGATTAACTGTTGTGATAGGTGGAGCCCATATGTCGGTCCCTGTGAAAAAATAAAAAGCAATCCGGTCCTTGTATGTTTTTGATAAAAGCAATCTGATCCCTGAAAAACATTTTTAAGCAACTTTCTAAAAAAGGCAATCGGGTCCCTTCAATGGTGGTGCTCGCCGATCAGTAGATGGCCGATGACGTCCTGCTGCTGGCTCCACTGCCGGCCACTTGCTACATGATGAGGAGCACCCACTAGCCTGTCATCGACCTCCGGTGCGAGGAATCGAGCAGAGGAGCATGTCTTCTTCTCCGACGATGGCTGCGAAGCTTTTTTTAGAGAAAAGGCGTTAGCCCGACTTTATAGATAAAGCCACCAAGCAGAGTTATACCACAGTACCACACAGCTCACAAGTTTTAACGGCCACATAACATAAGTAACAATACAAGGCCTCCAGCCTAACATGGCACGCAGGCCAGCAAAACAAAGAACGCCAGCAGAGGAATTTGGAAGCCGTCCTCGAAGAGCGCGGAAGCAGGGAAGACGCCGTAGATTTCATTTTTGATAGCATGTCGTCGAACGCCTGACGGTCCCCTTCCTTAGTCAATGATCTCCACTGCTGCAAGAATACATTGGCTTTAAATAAGCAAACGACAGGGTTAGCCGGAAAAATGTGTTTAATCGAGAACTTGTTCCTAGTAGTCCACAACGACCAACCGATCGCAGCCCAGCCCACTAAGAAGACCCTCTTGGACTGGCCTGATAAGGAATTAGAATATTGCCTCGGGTCCTCAAAGGAGGAGCGAGTCCAGGTAACGTGAAGCCAAAGTCTGATGCAACTCCACATGAGTTTAGCTAAGGAGCAATGGAAGAAAATATGCTCAGTATTCTCAAGAGCCCCACATAACATGCACCTCTCAGTGCCCGACCCGTTCCTCTTCTTAATTTGATCAGCCGCCGGAAGCTTACAGCGGACAGCTTGCCATAAAAATATTTTGATTTTAGGGGGGATTTGGGCTGACCAAATATCCTTAAACTTCATAGAGCGGCCACCGGAAATAAGCTTCGAATAAGCTGACTTAACAGAGAAGCGCCCCGAAGAGGAAAGGGGCCACACCACGGAATCCTCTTCCTCCGAGAGCAGGGGGAAGGAAGCTGTAAGGCGATGCCAGTCTTCCAACTCTACAGGGGAAAGAGAGCGCAGGAAATCTAAAACCCAACCCTGAACCGAGAGCTCAAAGATAGAGATCTCGGGATCAGCACAATAGGAGAACAGGGACGGAAAGGCAACCGCAAGCGTGGTGTCCCCGACCCACCAGTCTAACCAAAACCGAGTGGACTTACCATTCCTGACAACAAATTTGACAAGGGACCGGAAAATCGGCCGCACTTTAACCAGTTGACGCCAAAATTGAGAACCACCAGAAGCAGAGGCGAACATAGGGCTCAAGGCGGGGAAATATTTAGATTTGAGTATCGATAGCCATATTGGGCGCTCCTCAAGAGACATTATATTCCACCACCATTTTATCAAAAGGCAATTGTTCATTTCGTATTAATAATGCCTAGACCACCCTTGTCCTTAGGGCGGCAAATGATGTTCCATCTGACCAACCTATATTTACGTTTGTTGTCGGCAGAGTTCCAGTAAAAGGCTCCCCTATGCTTGTCGAAACCAGCATGAATTCCGCCAGACAGAAGGTAGAAACCCATAAGGAACATCGGGAGAGAAGAGAGGCACGAATTGGTAAGGGTAACCTTGCCCGCCTACGAGTTATACCGTCCTCTCCAAAGAAGGACTCTATTGCCAACTTTCGCTACCACCGGGGCAAAATCTTTTGCCAAGAGCTTAAACGGAGAAATAGGTAAGCCCAAATATTTGAGAGGGTAAGAGCCAAGGGAGCAGTTCAGAAGGTGAGCCACCCGTTGGGCTTCCAGATCCTAAACCCCAGTCACAATGACCTCGCTCTTTGAAAAATTAATTTTAAGACCCTAAAGAGCTTCGAAGTAGAGCAAAAGAAATTTCAAATTAGTAAGACTGGTCTCATTGAGCTCCACCATAATGATGGTGTCGTCCGCATATTAAAGATGAGTGATGCCATGAGGAATAAGGTGAGAGCTCACCGGGGAGATGTGCCCAACCAATGCAGCACGAGAGAGGATACGAGAAAGCATCGACAACAAAATTGAAAAGCAAAGGGGACACCGGATCCCCTTGTCTAAGGCCCCTACCATTAGCAAAAAAATCACTAGTTTGGCCATTCACAACCACAGCCGTGTGCCCACCAGCCACAAGTTGCATCAGATGATGCATCACCGGACCTTCGAAGCCCTTTGCCAGTAAGACTTGCCGAAGAAAATCCCAACTCACCGAGTCGTAAGCCTTCTCAAAATCAAGCTTAAGGACCACAGCCTTGGTCCCCTTAATCCGCAGATCATGAATAATCTCGTGCAAGCAAAGCACCCCATCCAAGATGTATCTCCCTTTAATGAAAGCAGATTGGAAAGGGCTAATGACCCGATGCGCTATCGGGGAAACTTTATTGGCCATGCCTTTAGCTGGCAACTTTGCAAAGTTGTTAATTAAAGCAATGGGCCTAAATTGCAAAATCAAGTTAGCACCTTTGATTTTAGGGATAAGGGTGAGAACCGCGTAGTTGAGCCTCGAGATATCAACAGTGCCCAGCCAAAATCCTTGGATAATTGCTTTAATAAGACCTTTTAACTGAGGCCAGAAATGCCTAAAGAAAGGAATGGAGAATCCGTCAGGGCCTGAAGCCGCATTAGAATTGGCGGACCTAATCATATCGAAGATTTCCTCTTCAGAAGGGGGGGATAACAGGAGTTCATTCTCAGCGCTCGATAGCTGCTCATGGGGAGGCCAGAAGGCCGGAGCAAGCTTAAAGCCCAGCTCAGGTTTAGCCGCTAACAGGTTAGAGAAGAATTGGACCACATGGCGAAGAATGATCGAAGGATCAGAGACCCTAACACCATCAATCAGCAGGCTATCAATTAAGCATCTTCGGCGTCTACCATTAGCAATGGCGAAGAAATAGGCAGTGGGAGCATCGCCCTTAAGGGTCTAGTTAATCGTGCCCCTTTGCTTCCAATAAACTTCCTCCTGCCGATGAATATCCAAGAGCGCCTTTTCTAGACCATACCAGAGCTGCCATTCGGCCTCAGAAAGACCAGAAGTATCCGCACAGATATCGAGATCGCCAATTTGGGCTACCAGCCTCGCTTTGTCACGCCTTGACTCAGCAAAGTGATTCTTAGACCATCCTCTAAGGAATTTATGCAGGCAGTAGGAAACTTGATGCCAATCATCCATTGGACCAAAAGAGCGACGAGGAGAGGAAAGAAATGTCGTAATCTTCTGAGCCAACAAGGTGGAAAATCCCTCCACTAAGAGCCAAGGCGCATCGAATTGAAACCTATGGCAGCCAACTGAACGAGTCACATCGTCAAGGATTAGGGGGGTGTGATCAGATCCTACAATCGGAAGGGCACGAAGACAAACCCGGGGGAATAGAACATCCCAACCAGGGCAGAGGAAAACCCTATCAAGGACTGAGCGGATGGGGGAAGCTTGTCGGTTAGTCCAGGTGAAGCGGGCCCCAACCCTAGGGATTTCACGAACGGCCGTATCCCTGATGAAAGCATTGAAGGCCTCAGCCAGAGCCCAAGAGAAGTTAGAGGAGCTTTTATCAGAGGGATATCTCAACAGGTTAAAGTCACCCTCTATCAAAAGGGGAAGCTGACAGGAGTCAATTTTATTATAGATCTCGTCCAAGAAAGAGTAGGAGAGAGAGTGATCTGCCGGGCTATAAACCACCATGATCTCGAGAAGAGAATTAAGGGAACGATGGGAAACTACCGTGCTAGCCCAGTAAATACCATGGTCAAAAGCAACAAAATCAAATACATTAATATTAGTGCCCAGAAGAAAGTCACCCGACTGACCAACAGAGGCCACAAAATTCCAATTGAATCTATCAATCCCAGCAACAGCCGAAAGCTCACTCGGGGAGAAGGAGGGTTTGAGGGTCTCAACAAGGCCAATAAAATCAACGTTTTCAGACCGCACCAGGTACGGCATAGAGCCCTGACGCCCGGCTTCGCCCTTGCACCGGCAGCGTGACTTTGACTCTGGCCTTGACCTGTGCGAGATAGCAAGAGGCCAACCAGAGGAGAGCGGCGACGCCATCGTCGATGTCCGTGAGGAGGCGGCTCTCAGGGGCACGGCTCCAGGCGCTCATCCATGGAGCAAGGAGATAAGGAGAGAGGAGGGCTGGAGGTGTTTGCCGGCGAGCAAACGATGGGGAGGCGGTTGCGCGGGCTCTTCCGTGGTCGGCGAGTTTTGGCTTGCGACTGCGCGACTTCTGCCATGGCCGGCGAGGATGGCAGCGGCTAGAACAGGGAGGGGAGGAACGCGTCCAGCAGCGGCGGATCCCGTCGGGCTCGGGCGCGACGGAGATTCCGGGAATGGGAAACCATGCCTGCGGGAGAGTGAGGAGTTGCTGCGGGGGAGAGAGGCCAGGGGAGGAGAGGGGAAGAAGAAAGAGAAGACCTTACAAGTGGGCCTCACATGTAAGTTAACGGTCAAAGAAACGGTTTGACTAGCAGCGGCCCTGACATATGGGCCTAGCTGTCATAAACATAGTTATATTTTAACCAATCGATCACTAGTGTTTTTTGGAACAGCGAATCAAATTTGTGGTAGTATTTTGAAAATTTAAGAAAAGCAGTAGTTTTTCGTAGCCCTAGCCTGTAATTTGGTAGTTTTTTGCTATTTACTCTGCTTATGTGGTATACTCGTGTAATCTATTGAAGATAACAAATTTAGCATTATTGGCTAGAAAATTGTTGCTAGTCCTCAAATCTGAACCTTTCAAAAATATTTAATTTGATTTCATGCTTCTACATCCAATGGTTGTGAGGAAAGATGAAACTCGCCACTAATGACTTGTATACTTCATTACCCTTGGTTTTAAAAAATTGTCGATCATCTGCTAATTCAGAAAATTATTGATGTAAATATTCTCGAGTAATGCACATTGAAGGTATTGTCAAATAATGGTCAACCAGGGACTTAGGGTTATCCAAACTCATTTGATGTGCAAACCCCCGTACTATTAAACCTTAACTCCTTGCTCGAGAAAATACAAGAAGACTTGCTATTTATATTTGGTGATGCATTCCATCTAGTAATATAAATTGTAGAAATAACATGAACATGGCCCAGACTTGGCATATGTCATTTACATATTATGACTTATGGTTATGGGATTACCTAACCCCCTACATGCTTCTAAATGAAAAGCTTCTCTGACAAATATTGCAGCCCATCTGATTTTTCTTTATGAAAAATCCGTCAGTTAGGCCTTTTTTGGGGACCTTGCAGGCGGAGCTGCTGATTTATGAGCATTAATCAATAAACTTATGATGAGAGGTTTCTCTATCTTTTGTATTGTTGCCTTTTTGCCAGCCAAGTAAATTATGCATGTCATGACCAAGCCAAAATGTTGGTTATGTCCAACATATGCCATCAAAATCTTTCACTTGGCGACACCAGCCTAACACAGTAGGTTTTTTATGGTATCATATTGTTCTGTGACTCTGCTTAGCCAGCTTTCTGCTATAATTCTGGTGTAACTTGTGAGTTTGGGGCAACACAAAAGGATTTTGATGGCATATGTGTTATATGACTCTGCTTAGCCATAAAAAACATATGCTATAATTCTACTATAACTTGTGAGCTTGGGACTACTGATGTGTAACTTTTTCAAGCACCATGCACACAAAACTTTCATAATTGGCTAATATAAATGCAGTGTCTATTCACTTCTGATATTTGTTAGTTTCTAAAGTTGGGACTGATGAAGCCATGTACCTAGGGTAGGGTCATGGACCTGTCCAAGATACCCTCCCCAAGCACATCTCTAGAAGAAACCACCTTTCAGTCGACCTGGAAGGGTTCCACTCGACGGACTCGAAGACACTCGACCATGAAGCCAACCACTCGACTGCCAGGAAACCTAAAGTCAGTCTGCACGCCAACGGTCTGTCATTAAGTAGCTTTTATGGTCATCATGGCACTTTATTTGTGGCGTTACCAGTAACGCCCGACCTTAATGTACCTTAAAACCTGCATAACTGAGGGCCGGAGGGGTCTGGCGGACTCTATATAAGCCACCCCCTTCCTCAGTGTAAAGGGTTCGCACCTCTATAACTCATATGCATATAATCCAGTTGACTGCCTCCGGGCTCTGAGACGTAGGGTTGTTACTTCCTCCGAGAAGGGCCTGAACTCGTAAACCTCTTGCGTATACAACTGCTCCATAGCTAAGATCTTGCCTCTCTATTCCTACCCTCCTATTCTACTGTCAGACTTAGAACCACAACAGTTGGCGCCCACCGTGGGGCAGGTGTCTTAACGACCTATTGGAGAAGTTGCAACTTTTTTTCCGATCTCCTTCATCATGGTTTCAGGCAGAGTTTTGGTTGAGGGCCATGAGATCCGTATCGGCGCGCTCACGTTCATCGCCGATGACTCCGCTTGGCTTCAGGAGGCTCCACTCGACATTGACGCACTATCCGTCCGCGGGGCGAAGCACTTTCGCCCGTGCGTCTGCGACGTCCTCCTGCGGCAACCGTCGACCCAGTATTGGTCGACCCCTGTGTCATCCTCCCTCCCTGCCTCCTGCCGGCGCAAACGCTCCGGTTGGTCGAGGCTTCAGCGGTGGGTGAGGAACGCGGTGGCTCGCCATTCGGCCACCTCCCAAGTCACGGCCATCGAGCCCGACGAATCTCTCTATGGCCTGTTCGACCTGTCGACTGGCTCTGTAGAGACTGCATCCGAGTGCGACAGCAGTGATCCACCGGTGGAGGTTCTGATGGTCAATGAACCGTGCAGTCCTCCTGGCTTTCCCCGCGCTGACGGAGGCGACGGCGGAGGCGATCCGGCGCAGGTTCATGAAGAGTATCACCCGAGCCCCTCACTTTGCTCCAGAGGGAAGAACTTCGCCGCCGAAACATGGATGCGCTACACACTCCTATCGTGGGAGAAACCCCCGAGGCTCATGCCTTAGAGGATGCGCGCTTGGCCAACTTGGCTGAGCGCACTCGACTGGAGAACCTCCAGCGAGCACTCGACGAGCGTGCACAGCAACGGGTTCCAAAAACCAGTCGACATTAGCTCTTTCCACCACCGACTCAGGTATATCGAACTTCGATTCAGAATCTAGCAGCTGCAGCCCGTATAGCAGAGTCGATTCAGCCTTCTCAGTCAGAGGCTGGCAGAGGCTTATTACAGATTAGAGCATTACTCCGGGCAGCAGGAGATCAAAATTCAGCTGTATCACAATCGCGGAACAGGATTCACAGCAGATCCGTCGCTGCGAATACAGTCCAGTCGGCCCATAGCCCAAGATCGCCCCTGAGGCGTGAGAGACGTGGAGACCGACGTGATCACTACAAGAACCGGGAGCAGTACAACGACCGATTCGATCGCGATGATCGACGTCAAGTGCCCACCCCTCCCCCAGGGGGTGGATCATACGCTCCTCGGCAGTAGGATGACAGACGCCATCACAGTGCTGGGCGAAGGATTCCAGTCGACCCCAGGGAACCAGGTTTTGATGCGAGATCCATTATCGTTCAAGGTTTGGTCGACAGGACACTAATAGGGAAAAGGCTAGCAGCAGCGCGGGTTTTAGGTGTATCAGTAGCGCGGGGAGTGGCGCTACTAATAAGGCGCTACAGCTAACACATAGCAGTAGCGCGTGCTCACAGGCGCTACTGCTACACAAGTGTAGCAGCAGCGCGGTTAGTGGAAGCTCGCTACTTCTAGTAGCTCTAGCGCGCTTTGCCTGGACGCACTACTGCTATCGCGGCGCTGCTGCTAACTTTTATACACTCGCTACTACTAATTTAAGTAGTTTTTTGGGGGTTTTTTCGGCATATTTGTTTTGTATTTGAACAGGCTTTATAGAAGAATCTTTAGCACATAGAAATGTCATCATGATACACATACAAATGCCTGCGAGACCACAAATGTAATCATAGCATATACATATAAATAGTCTCATCATAATCATCATCCAACACAAAGTGGTATCTTGTCATCATCTCGAAAATAGCGATACATGCAAGTCTCGAATACTTGCAACTACAACAACGTCATCCATCTAAACAAAGGTATACACAAGAAGTGTTATCACTATGAGTGAGAGCGGAACTATGCAGTACATGAGGTGGCGGTTACGAGTCCTCTCTCGCGCTAGCGTGAACCTCAAGTAACTAACTTCTCCTTCTTCTCTGCTTTTGAAGCCTTTATGGCTGGCGCCCGTGAACCCATTCACTTGCGCCTGACACTCATGCCACTCGTTGTACACCCCGGGAACCTTCCCTTTGTACACGACATAGCAATTCCATCTCGCCATCAAGAAACTAGGTACCTGTTAGAGATGCATGTTCATGAAGAGGATGTACAATCATATATATGCAACAAAATATACTAGAGCAACACCGAAAAAGAAAGGGTTAGCAACTAGATGCAACATACAGTATGCAAATTAATTAACTAGAGGTACGCATGCCATCATACGCAAACTAACAAAGTAGCATTACGCAAGTTCGGCAGGGACCGTGGACATCACAAAGTTTCATCGCTACAAAAAGTATACAAGTTCAACCGACACATATCATCATCATCGGCATCATAAATCACTAGAAGTTCCATCCTTCCATATCATCAAGGATGAACCCTAGCTTCTTGAACAACGTGAGGTCTAGACGTTGCATGCCTATGCGAGTTCGGATGTCATCTCACGATATAGGGCCATGGTGGAACATCCCCTTCTCATCGACGACTTCTTTCATGATGATCGTCGCAATGTCACTTTGGATGTGAAAGAAGTCATCTCTAAGTTTATAATCCGCTTCTCCATGAGATTCTAGCCACTTGTGGATATGATCATCATTTCTGCTTCAAATGCGAAGCTTTTGGTGATCCGTGTTGAACTAAATCATGAGATGGACGATGTAGAATCCATCCTTCTTGCTTGGTTTGGGGACATGGATGCAGGAGAAGTTAGTTTTAGGCGCGAAACCCATCTTCTTGTTCCTTTGTTCCCTGATCTGCACGTGGCCACCTCTAAAGCTGAAGCCTTGGAGAGCATCATCTAGAATATTCATTATGTGGGTGTAGTCTTTTTTCTCGTAGTCTCTGGAAGGGTCAAACTACACGGCGTGGGAGACTTGCGGGTAAAGAACGATAAGGACGGTGCGCCCGTTGCTGTGGGGAAAAGACACCTCAAATTATTCCCCATATGAGAGAGAAGGAATTGTTGAAATGTATGAAAGGGTTGTCCGGAACTGACTTACTTTGGATGATAAGGCACGAGGACAATTTCCCGGTCCTTATTCAGTACCATGAAGTTTTGGAGGTACTCCCTAGCAGTTTCACGCTCAAAGTCGCCGAGACTCAAGAAAGGCTCGTGCATGTAGTACGGATCCGCCACACAGATTTGCGAGACTTCTTCACTCTTCATGACGGAGCTCATATGTAGCGCAAAAAGGTGGACGATTGTAAAATCGAGCCGCCTTGTTAGAAACATCTCAAAGATATGGTCAAACCGCAGGAAGAACACCTCTGCGGGCCGTGTCTTGACGTAGCACTTCTCCTCAGGCACACGAGCCGTGTATGCCGGATATCCTGGATCCTTTGAGGCTAGTAGGCTTTTCTCAGTCGACAGCACATGGTCGTGCAGTCTCCTGAGATCCCCTAATAGTGCCTCTAGCGGTTTTGGCAGTAGCATCGGCTCGCCTGTGAGATGGAACATGACCGCACCTTTCACGGGTACACGCTCTTCAGAATGCATCGTCTAGCTGGTATGTGCTCTGGCTTTTTTGGAGGCAGTTATCTTCCCCGATCTCTTCCTCTCCTTTTTCTTGGGCACACCTTCCAGACCCTTCCTTAACCCCTGCCCTAGTGTTCCCAGGCTAAGTACTGTACGACCCTCGTGCCCGGCTAGTTGAGCCTGTGTTGAGGCGGCATCTTCAGGCATGTCCTGTGAGGATTTCATGAAGAGAGACTTTTTGCAATCCCTGCTACGACCCTGCACGGGCATATCATCCATATCCTCATTAGCAAGCTGATAGCCCGATTCGTCATATGGTTGACTCATCATATCTATGTCATAGTCATATGCGTTTGTATTGAGGAAATCCATAGGGTCGACCTCCGTCTCATCATCCATTCTCTGTTCTACAGGAGAAATTACATCAGCCAGTACTATTGCACCCCCTTCATCATGTCGTCCGCCGCTCTCACCCGGCACTACAAGAGCTGGTAATTGCGTAGGCGGGGTGGTGGTCTCCGCACATGCTTGTTGATGTGTGGTTATTGGTGTGCTCTCGGCCGGCTCCAAATGAATAAGATTCTTCGGCCATAGCAGCACCCAACCCTTGCAGCTTCCAATCCGCAGCGGGGTCTCATCGTCCACTCCCACATGCTGTACTGGAGGAGGCAAATCCTCGTGCCCCGATTTCACACTGGTCAAGCTAACCCTGAAGTGCCCAACGGGGATCTGCTGGTTGTGGAACGTGGGTTGCGAGGGGTCCATTATCATCCCCTTTCCCACGTCCACCTTCTGGCCTTTGATCAAGTAGAGTATGGTGCACGGGGTTTCTTTCGCCTGCAAACACATATGTCTGTGGCGTAAAACAACCGAAAAGCAACAAAAATGGAATATTATATATATATATATGTTGGTGCGACATGTAATTACCGTGACGGTGTCGAGCTCAGCCAAAGACGAAGGCCCACCTAGCGCGCCTGAGACTGAGGACGGGCTGCTATGAGCGGGAGCGGCTGCGAGAGGAGGCCCGGTTGCGTGAGCAAGTGATGGTGCGATGGTGTTGTTGTTCATGGAGTTGCTCCCGACGAAACTGGGCAACGGGATGCATCATTTCCTTTATTTTCTGCGCTACTACTACTGCCAGTTTTCCTTTTTCTTTTCCTTTATTTTCTCCCACTTTCATTTCCCGAGAGCAGTGAACGAAGGGAGGGCGATATATATTGCATCATTTGACGGTTAAATATGTATGCAAAATAGGAACATATATATTACATCATTGGACCCATGCATAATAAGGGCTAAGTGTGTATACAAAATAGGAACATATATATATATATATATTACATCATTTGACTGATAACATACGGTTCCTCAGCGCTGACATTTTCATTTTTGATTCAGCTTCTTTCCCTTCTTGTTCGTCGAAGAATAATTGAGCCCCTCATTGTGACTTTGCCTTTTCCATGGAGTACGATTTTTCTTAGGTAATGTAGTATTGATTCTTCTTTTGACGTATACTTCATCATCATCGTCATCTTCCCTCATTGGGTTGCTGTACTGATCATAGTCTTCCTCGTTGGCGACTCCATCCATTCCAATGATGTTCCTTTTGCCTCTCCTCGCGACAACACGACTGGGATTGCATGTGTCGGTTATGAAGAAGCATTGTGTCACGTGCTTAGCGTGTACCCATGGCTTGTTTTTTGCAATAGCGTTCACGGTAGCGCTCTTGGCGTCGGGTATACTCATGGTAGTGAAAATCCATTCTCTTTCGACATTCTTTGCCCATCTGACATGGAACATCGTCGTGTTGTGCAGTCCAGAGTAGTCAAGCTCCCAGATCTCCTCGACCCTTCCATAAAATCGTTCAGTTGCGCTGTTGTCGCTGCCGGTCATGCATTCCATCGTCGCCCCTGAGTTCTGATCATCACTGTCCATATCTTTGGCCTCCGTGTAGAACGTGTACCCGTTGATATCATATGCCTGATAGGTTACGAGGTTGGGCGAGGGGCCATGTGCTAAGGTGTATATGAGCAATCCGTCCTTAGATCCCTCCTCCGGGGGATTAGCAATAATATGCTCTTTGAACCAATGCAGGAAAGTGGAGTTGTGCTCTCTAGTAACTTCGGCGTTCGTCCTGCATACCCCCCGGTCACGATACTTCTTTGCGATAATTTCTTTGTGCAGTGCCACGAAAGGATCTACCTCGTCTAGGTGTTGTAGCACTACCACGTTTGCTCTGGCAAAGTCGCTGCATCGATCTGAGTATGCCACATGCAGTTCCATGCGACCATTGCAGTGACCATCTCCTTCGAGCCTCCCATCGTGCTTGTTAACAGGCAAACCAACACTAACACCAGGCGGCTGGTCTGCGCCATATAGAAAATTCTCACAGAAAGAGATGCACTCTTGTGCCAAATAGCCCTAGACGATGCTTCCATCCGGACGGGACATGTTACGAATGAATCCTTTGATGATCCCATTCATCCTCTCAAACGGCATCATGTTGTGCAGGAATGACGGCCCCAGGTCTATCATGTCATCCACAATATGGACACACAGATGCACCATCACGTCAAAGAACGCGGGCGGGAAGTACATCTCAAGCTCATTCAGTATCACAATGATCTCTTCCTGTAGCCTTCGGAGCTGCTTCACACTGATCGACTTTCGAGAGATAACGTCGAAAAAGTTGCAGAGACCAATAAGCGTGTCATGGACGTGCTTTTCCATTATCCCTCTAAGGGCAACAGGTAGTATCTGTGTCATCATCACATGACAGTCATGAGACTTCATCCCACTGAACCTTTTCTTGTCTGTGTCTAGATATCTGCTTATCTTGCCATAGTAACCGGAACTAACTTTGACTCCGATAAGGCACTTAAAGAATTGATTGATCCCAGCCTGACTTAAGGTGAAGCAAGAAGGGGGGCAATAATCCTCTTTCTTTATTTTCTTGCCCTTCTTCTCCCATGCCTCTGTCTCCGTCTCTGTCTCGTCTGACATTTTACGGGGCGGCATGTGCAGATCTTCCCTGATTTTCAAATCTTGCAAGTCTTTTCTTGCCTTCGGCCCATCCTTGGTCTTATCTGGCATGTTCATCAGTGTTGGAAGCAAGCTCTCAAGGACATTCTTATAGATATGCATTTGATCAAGGCAATGAGGTGTATCGAGTTTGTGCCAGTACTCCAAGTCCCAGAACACAGACCTCGTCTTCCATACCTTTAGCAGCGGCTCCGGCGCCTTTCTCATCGTCTTTCCCGGCGCGGGGCACTCCTTCCAGTTTTTCAACAGCTCATCGATTTCGGCACCGCTCCACTTATGTGGAGGTCCTCGATGCTCAGCGTGACCATTGAATAGATCTCCACGGTTTCACCACGGGTCGTCCTGTTCAAGCCATCTTCGATGCCCCATGTACACGATTTTCCCAGACCTGCCATCTTTCCTTGACGTTAGCTACTGAGACGTCATATCATCCATGCACTGTGTGCATCCGCAATATCCATGGCACACCTGGCCTGCCACATATCCGTAACCGAGATAGTCCTGCACTGTCGTGATCAGCGCGGCTCTCATGTTGAAATACTCGCCTTTGCTGGCATCCCATGTCTTGGCCGGTGTTTTCCATAACGTGTCTAACTCCTCTTGAAGTAGCCCCAGATACAAATTAATATTATTTCCTGGTTGTCTCGGCCCTTGAATAAGCATGCTCATGTGAATGTACTTCGATTTCGTGCACAACCAGGGGGGAGGTTGTACATCCATACAAACACGGGCCATGTGCTATGGTTGGTGTTCTGGTTGCCAAACGGATTCATGCCATCGGTACACGCGCCGAGCACGATGTTCCTTGCATCACATTCAAAATACCAATAGAAGTTGTTCAACGCTCTCCACTGGCTTCCATCCTTCACGTGTCTCAGCTTCGGATCATCTCCATCGTCGGGCCTCTTCCTCTCCGCGTGCCAGCGCATTAGCTTTGCTTCCTTGGGATCTACAAAATACCTCTAGAGACGGGGAGTGATCGGTAAGTACCATACAACTTTCTGGGGACATTTCTTCCCGGCCTTCTTGTATCGAGAAGCATTGCACACCAGACAGCTTGTTTTTTCCGCGTGCTCCTTCCGATAAATTATGTAATCGTTGATGCATGCATGGTATCTAACGTGTGGTAGATCAAGAGGGCACACAATCTTCTTGGCCTCATCAACACTAGTAGTACATAGATTACCCGCGGGAAGAACATCCTTTAGGTACTTGAGATGCTCATCGAGGCTAGTGTCGGTCCATTTGTTTTTAGCTTTCGTCTTCAGGAGTTGGAGCGTGAAACTCAAGTGGGTCACCTCAGGATTGCAACCATCATACAATGGAGTGTTCGAGTCTACCACCAGTTGCTCCAGCTTAGCCTCCTCTCTAGAAGCAGCTCTCACAGTACTCGTCTCCTTGCGAAGCAATGCTTGAACATGAGGGTCCCGCACGATTGAACTTAGTACCGACGAACTCTGCTGCGTGGAGTCCATGTCGTTCTCTCCGCCGCCATGTCCGGCCCCTTATCCTCCGCCATGTCTGGCCCCTTCTCCGCCGCCATGTCCGACCTCTTCCCCGCCGCCATTATCAATCATCTCTTCGTCTTGCCCCGTGTCATCATTGCCTGCCCCGTTGGCATCCTCAACATCGTCATCCTCATCTTCAGTTATCCATCGAGTATAGCCATCCATGAAACTAGTCATGAGCAGGTGCACTTCGACACGACCATCGTCATAGGGGTTGAGCCAAACTAATCCTTTGCATTTTCGACACGGACATAAAACCTCTGTCAGGTTATTTTCATTCATGTCCTGCACCGCCGACCGCAACCACCTGTCCACCATCGTTCCACTGACCATCATGAACGTCTGCACGGTAATAATAAAACAAATTGATTATAAAAATGCGTGCATGCATCAAAGTCATACAAAAATTTGGCATGACCTTCCCTAAAAATAGGACATATATGGATCTAGAGTTTGCCCAGAATTCGCCGAACGGAAATAAATCGACATTTCGGCAAAACATAGGCAACTCAAAAGCACAATTTGGCGTCAACTCATGCCACACACACAATTTCCACAAACATATCACACACACATAAACATATTTCCATTTTGCAAAAGCATGAAATTTTCATCACCTCTATCTCGAGATCGAGCACACGGTGGAGATGATGTTGTAGGGAGATCAAAAGTGCACAAAGCTCTTCTTGACAAAGATAGATCTAGTTAGGGGGCAAATAGGTCACTTAACTAAATCCTACATCTACCTAGCTACCTAATTTGGGAGGAGACAACTTCAACTAGTGGAGGGGAAGGAAAAAGAGAAAGGAGATGCATTAATTAATGGAGGTGGTGTAGTTAGGTAGGAGTAATGAAGAGAGAGAAAGGTAGATAGAAGAGAGAGAGTAATGGGGGAGAAATATTGAGGAAGAAGAAGAGTGAGAGTGGCAGCATGTGGGAGGTAGGGGAAAGGGAAGAGAGGAGGGGGAGGGGGAGGGACGGGTGGGGAAAAGGTGGTGGGTTGGTGCGGATTAGCAGTAGCGCGGGAGTAAAAACGCGCTGCTGCTAAGGAAGTAGCAGCAGTGCGCTTTGGGCAACGGCGCTACTGCTAACCGGGACAAAAAAGTGTGCCAATTTAAAATTTAGCAGCAGCGACCTCATAAAAAGCGCGCTACTACTACATCCATAGCAGTAGGGCGGCTCGCAGCACCGCGCTGCTGCTAAATGGAGTTTGTGGACACCGCCGGTCGATATTTGTAGCAGCGCGGTTTACACCTAGCACGCTACTGCTAAAAACTTGTCAGTAGCGAGTTTCCCGCACACGCGCTACTACTAATTAGCAGCAGCGCTCCTTTTTGAGCAGCGCTGCTGCTAAGATTCTGTGTATAGGCTTTTCCCTAGTAGTGGGAATAGAGCTCACCGAGAAGGTCATGACAGAGATGCGCCCACCAGCAGCAGAGTTCACGTCTCAGGACCAGAGTGTTTCAGTAGAGCCATCAGGGCCGCGGTGATTCCTCCCAACTTCAGGTTGGCGACTGGAGTCAGTAAGTTCACTGGTGAGTCCAAGCCTAATACTTGGCTTGAAGACTACCGAGTGGCTGTTCAGATTGGTGGCAGCAATGATGAAGTGGCCATGAAACACCTGCCTCTTATGTTGGAGGGCTCGGCCAGAGCATGGTTGAATCAGTTAGCACCCAGCAACATTTACACTTGGGAAGATCTTGCCCGAGTGTTTGTCAGAACATTTGAAGGAACTTGCAAGCGACCAGCAGGGTTGACGGAGCTGCAATCTTGTGTGCAAAAGTCGAATGAAACTCTGAGGGATTATATCCAGAGATGGATCACATTGCATCACACGGTAGAGAATGTATCTGATCACCAGGCAGTCTGTGCCTTCAAGGAAGGCGTTAAGAACAGAGAGTTAAGTCTAAAATTCGGTCAAACCGAAGACATGTCTCTAAGTCGAATGATGGAGATAGCCACCAAGTATGCCAATGGTGAAGAAGAGGATCGGCTCGGGAGTGGCAAGTACAAGCCAGCCACCCATGAAACCGGGGGAGGGAACTCCAGTCGGAAGCAGAAGCGGAAAGCCGAGCCAGCTGCTCAGAAGCCTTGGCCGTGACTCAAGGAAAATTTAAAGGGAAGCCCAAAGGGTCTTGGAACCCTAAGAAGGTGAAGGACAAGGAAGGAAATGACGTGATGGATTTGCCGTGCCACATCCACACGAAGAAAGATGAGGAGGGTAAATTCATTTATCCGAAACATACCACTCGACAGTGTCGGCTCTTGATCCAGCAATTCCAGGGAAAACAACCCAAAGATAAGGAAAAGGAGTCGGACAAAGTAGAAGAAAAAGATGATAGCGATGATGGATATCCCCAGGTCAATTCCACCCTGATGATTTTTGCTGATGTTGAAAGCAAAAGTCGATTGAAAGTTATCAACCGAGAGGTGAATATGGTTGCTCCGGTGACACCCAGTTATCTGAAATGGTCTCAGACTGCCATCACATTCGATCAGTCTGATCATCCGACACATATAGCCACCCCTGGGAGGCAAGCTTTGGTGGTCGACCCAGTTGTCGAAGGCACTCGACTGACTAAAGTCTTGGTGGATGGTGGCAGTGGCCTGAATATATTGTATGCAGAGACGTTGAAAGGGATGGGCATTCTGATGTCCAGACTCGGTACCAGCAACATGAGTTTCCATGGAGTCATTCCTGGAAAGAAGGCTGAGTCACTCAGCCAAATTACTCTTGATGTGGTTTTCGGTGATTCCAAGAATTACCGCAAAGAAAAGTTGAGGTTTGAAGTTGTGGATTTCCAGAGTGCTTATCGCAGTATTTTGGGCAGGCCAGCTTATGCACGTTTCATGGCTCGACCATGTTATGTGTACCTCAAATTAAAGATGCCCGGTCCCAAAGGTGTGATCACTATTACAGGCAATCGGAAGAAGGCGGAAGAGTGCTTTCAGAATGGCTCAAAGATTGTTGATGCTCAGATGGTAGTGGTAGAGCTGTAGGAATACCAGAAAAATGCAGATCCGAGTGATTTGTTGCGGGCCAAGAAGCCCGCTACAGAATCAGCATTTCAATCGTCCGGTGAGACAAAGCCGATTCACATTCACTCGACCGACCCCAGTGCTTCTCCGACTCATATCTCTACAACACTCGACTCCAAATAGGAAGAAGCGCTCATCCAGTTCCTCCGTGAGAACTGGGACATTTTCGCATGGAAGCCTGCTGACATGCCGAGTGTTCCCAGGGGGCTGGTTGAGCACCGTCTATGAGTCGACTCAAAAGTGAAACCTGTCAAAGAACATCTTCGATGGTCTGCCGTCCAGAAAAGAAAGGCCATTGGCGAGGAGGTGGCTCGGCTCTTGGCAGTGGAGTTTATCCGAGAGATTTACCACTCCGAGTGGCTCGCCAATGTTGTCATGGTCCCCAAGAAGGACAAGTCACTTCGCATGTGCATCGACTTCAAACATATCAATCGGGCCTGCCCAAAAGATTATTTTCCTCTCCCCCGCATCGACCAAATAGTCAACTCGACTACGGGATGTGAGCGCCTGTCTTTTTTAGATGCCTATTCTGGTTACCATCAGATCCGTCTGTATGGACCCGACGAAATCAAAACAGCTTTCATCACTCCATTCGGATGCTTCTGTTATGTCACCATGCCATCCGGCCTCAAGAATGCTGGAGCCACGTTCATGAGGATGATTCAGAAGTGTTTACTCACTCAAATCAGTCGGAATGTGGAAGCATACATGGATGATATTGTGGTCAAATCACGGAAGGGTTCCGACCTGTTCACTGACCTTGCTGAAATATTTGCCAACCTTAGGAGGTATGATATCAAGCTTAATCCATCAAAGTGCACATTCGGAGTTCCTGGCAGGAAGTTACTCGGTTTTCTCGTTTCCGAACGAGGAATCGACGCCAACCCAGAAAAAGTTGGTACTATACTCCGAATGAAACGCCCTGTGCGTGTGCACGATGTCCAGAAGCTTACTGGATGCTTGGCCGCATTAAGTCGATTCATCTCTCACCTTGGTGAAAAGGCATTGCCTCTTTATCGACTGATGAAGAAGTCAGACAAGTTCGAGTGGACTCCCGAAGCTGATGCAGCGTTTGTAGAGCTAAAAGCCCTGCTCTCCACCCAGCCCGTGCTTGCTGCCCCAATCAGCAAAGAGCCTTTGTTGCGTTACATTGCAGCCATAGGACAAGTCGTCAGTACAGTACTTATGGTCGAGCGGGAAGAAGAAGGAAAAGCCTTTAAAGTTCAGCGCCCAGTATATTATCTTTCTGAAGTTTTGACCCCGTCAAAGCAAAGATACCCTCATTATCAGAAGCTTGTATATGGAATTTATATGACCACGAAGAAGGTTGCTCATTACTTCTCTGACCATTCCATTACAGTCGTCAGCGACGCCCCATTGTCAGAGATTCTGGATAACAGAGATGCAACTAGTCGAGTGGCAAAATGGGCAATTGAACTACTTCCCCTTGATATCAGGTTTGAGGCAAAGAAAGCCATCAAGTCCCAAGCAATAGCAGATTTCATCGCCGAGTGGATTGAACAGCAACTGCCGACTCAACTTCACTCGGAGCACTGGACCATGTTCTTTGATGGGTCTAAGATGCTGAATGGTTCTGGTGCTGGGGTAGTGTTGGTTTCCCCCCGAGGAGATAAGCTCAGATATGTGCTCCAGATCTACTTTGATTCCTCCAATAACAAAGCAGAATACGAAGCACTTTTGTATGGGTTGCGTATGGCCATTTCACTTGGCGTTCGTCGCCTCATGGTTTATGGCGACTCAGATTTGGTGGTTAATCAAGTGATGAAGGAGTGGGACGTCAGAAGTCCAGCCATGACTGGTTACTACAATGCAGTGAGAAAGCTAGAGAAGAAATTCGAGGGGTTAGAGCTTCATCATATACCCCGACTGAAAAATCAAGCGGCTGATGATTTGGCAAAAATAGGTTCCAAGAGAGAAGCAATTCCCAGTAATGTGTTTTTGGAACACATCCACACACCATCAGTTCAAGAGGATCCTTTCACAGAAGAAGCTCCACAGCCAAAAAGTGTCACAGATCCGACTGAAGTTGAAGTTCCAGATGTGGTCGACCTGATCATGGAAGTTTTGGTCATTACTCCCGACTGGACAGAGTCGTACATCGCGTATATCCTAAGGAAAGAGCTCCCGGAAAATGAAGAAGAGGCTCGACAGATCGTCCGTCGATCCAAAGCCTTTACCGTGATAAAGGGGCAGTTATACAGAGAAAGCGCGGCTGGAGTCGGTCAGAAATGTATAACACCAGAAGAAGGTCGGATAATCCTTGACGATATCCACTCGGGGACCTGTGGTCATCATGCGTCCTCTCGGAGCATTGTGGCTAAAGCATACCGAGCAGGATTTTACTGGCCAAGAGCAAATGAAATGGCAAAGGAAATAGTCGACAAGTGTGAAGGATGTCAGTTCTATTCCAATCTGTCACACAAGCCCGCCTCAGCCTTGAAGACCATTCCACTCGTCTGGCCCTTCGCTGTTTGGGGGTTGGATATGGTTGGACCACTGAGAACTGGCAGGAGCGGCTTCACCCACTTGTTAGTGGCAGTCGACAAGTTTACTAAATGGATTGAAGCTAAAACTATCAAGAGTCTCGATGCTTGCATTGCTATCAGTTTTGTCAGAGAGTTGATATTCAGATATGGAGTTCCGCATAGCATCATCACTGATAATGGGTCAAACTTCAATTCCGACAAGTTCAAAGCTTTTTGCGCCTCTCAAGGCACACGAGTCGACTACGCTTCAGTCGCTCACCCTCAGTCGAATGGACAAGCAGAAAGAGCAAACTGCCTAATTCTCAAAGGACTGAAACCACGGTTGATGCGTGATCTCAAGCACGCAGCAGGCGCGTGGGTCGATGAACTTCCATCAGTTCTTTGGGGATTGAGGACCACTCCTAATCGGTCGACTGGGCGGACTCCATTCTTTCTGGTCTATGGAGCTGAAGCAGTTCTGCCGAGCGACTTGCTTCACAATGCACCACGAGTCGAGATCTACTCTGAAGATGAAGTAGAACAAGCCCGATAGGATGCAGTCAACCTCCTAGAAGAGGAAATGGAGATGGCCTTGATCTGCTCGACTATCTATCAGCAAGACTTGCGTCGATTCCATGCCAGAAATGTGAAGAGTCGAGCCTTCCAAGAAGGAGATCTGGTCCTCTGAGTGGATCAACAGAAGCCACACAAGCTCGCTCCTACTTGGGAAGGCCCCTTCATCGTCACCAAAGTTCTCCACAATGGAGCGCATCATCTTTACAATGTCGATTGCCAGATTGATGAGCCATGAGCTTGGAATGTGGAGCTGCTCCGCCCCTTCTATACTTAAGTACTCACTCGGATGAGATGTAATAAAAAGTACCTCTGTAGTTTGTTTATCAAAGACAAGAGTATTATAATTTTTCCAGTGATTGTTGTTGCTTTTGTTTACGTGAGAAATCCCCCAGTGAGTGGCTTAGCTGCGAATCCATTTTGCCTAAGTACTTAAAAATCCTACCGAGTGGTGAATCAGACTCCCACTCGGGGGCTTAGCTGCAGTCCAGTACTCGCCTAAGTATTTAAAAATCCTACCGAGTGGTGAATCAGACTCCCACTCGGGGGCTTAGCTGCAGTCCAGTACTCGCCTAAATATTTAAAAGTCCTACCGAGTGGAGAGCAAACCTCCCAATCGGGGGCTTAGCTGCAGTCCAGTACTCGCCTAAGTATTTAAAAATCCTACCGAGTGGTGAATCAGACTCCCACTCGGGGCTTAGCTGCAGTCCAGTACTCGCCTAAGTATTTAAAAATCCTACCGAGTGGAGAGAAAACCTCCCACTCCGGGGCTTAGCTGCAGTCCAGTACTCGCCTAAGTATTTAAAAATCCTACCGAGTGGAGAGCAAACCTCCCACTCGGGGGCTTAGATACAGTCTAAGTACTCGCCTAAGTATTTAAAAATCCTACCGAGTGGAGAGCAAACCTCCCACTCGGGGGCTTAGCTGCAGTCTAAGTACTCGCCTAAGTTTAAAAAATCCTATCGAGTGGAGAATCAGACTCCCACTCGGGGGCTTAGCTGCAGTCCAGTACTCGCCTAAGTATTTAAAAATCCTACCGAGTGGAGAGCAAACCTCCCACTCGGGGGCTTAGCTGCAGTCTAAGTACTCGCCTAAGTTTAAAAAATCCTACCAAGTGGTGAATCAGACTCCCACTCGGGGGCTTAGCTGCAGTCCAGTACTTGCCTAAGTATTTGTAAATCCTACCGAGTGGAGAGCAAACCTCCCACTCGGGGGCTTAGCTGCAGTCCGGTACTCGCCTAAGTATTTGAAAATCCTACCGAGTGAAGAGCAAACCTCCCACTCGGAGGCTTAGCTGCAGTCCAGTACTCGCCTAAGTATTTGAAAATCCTACCGAGTGGAGAGCAACCATCCCACTCGGGGGCTTAGTGAAAGTGCAACTATCCCTAGGTGGTTTTGGTAATTCATAACAACATATAGCTCATTGAGCTAATGCTATTCCAAGACTATTATTTCAGGAAATCTCAATGAATGGCATGGCATGGATGATGAAAGTGGATCCCTCAAAATACTAATGACAAAGGATTGGCTCAAGCTCAAAATCTCAAGACTCTTCATTTTACATTTTAGTGATCCAAGATCACATTGAGTCTATAGGAAAAGCCAATACTATCAAGGAGGGATGAGGTGTTGCTTAATGAGCCTCTTGCTTCATGTGCTTGGTGATATGCTCCAAAAACCCTCAACTACTTTCCCACATCCACTGACCTAAACCTAAAGCCAAAATTGGTCACACCGATTCTTCCTATACGGCGCCACCGACTTCTAATGTCATAGCCACTGCCACAAACCCTAGGCAAATCGGTCCTACCGATTGGGATCTCGGTCTCACCGAGATGGGATTGTAATCTCTCTGTTTCCCTTCGTGACGTTTCGGTCTAACCGAAGTGAGCGATCGGTCCCACCGAGATTGCAATGTAAACTCTCTATTTCCCTTTTGTAACATTTCGGTCTCACCAAAAAGAGCAAATCGGTCCCACCGAGTTTACCTGACCAACTCTCTGGTTAGCTAATTACCAAAATCGGTCTCACCGAGATTGTGTAATCAGTCTTACCGAGATTACGTTATGCCCTAACCCTAACCATATCAGTCTTACCGAGTTGCATTTCGGTCCCACTGAAAATCCTAACGGTCACTAGGTTTACTGAATCGGTCCGACCGAGTTTGATGATTCGGTCCCACCGAGTTTGGTAAATTGTGTGTAATGGTTAGATTTTGTGTGGAGGCTATATATACCCCTCCACCTCCTCTTCATTCGTAGAGAGAGCCATCAGAACAAACCTACACTTCCAACTTACCATTTCTGAGAGAGAACCACCTACTCATGTGTTGAGGCCAAGATATTCCATTCCTACCATATGAATCTTGATCTCTAGCCTTCCCCAATTGCTTTCCACTCAAATCTTCTTTCCAGCAGATCCAAAACCTATGAGAGAGAGTTGAGTGTTGGGGAGACTATCGTTTGAAGCACAAGAGCAAGGAGTTCATCATCAATGCACCATTTGTTACTTCTTGGAGAGTGGTGTCTCCTAGATTGGCTAGGTGTCACTTCGGAGCCTCTGACAAGATTGTGGAGTTGAACCAAGGAGTTTGTAAGGGCAAGGAGATCGCCTACTTCGTGAAGATCTACCGCTAGTGAGGCAAGTCCTTCGTGGGCGACGGCCATGGTGGGATAGACAAGGTTGCTTCTTCGTGGACCCTTCGTGGGTGGAGCCCTCCGTGGACTCGCGCAACTGTTACCCTTGGTGGGTTGAAGTCTCCATCAACGTGGATGTACGATAGCACCACCTATCGGAACCACGCCAAAAACATCCGTGTCTCCACTTGCGTTTGAATCCTCCAAACCCTTCCCATTACTTTCTTGCAAGTTGCATGCTTTAATTTCCGCTGCCTATATACTCTTTGCATGCTTGCTTGAATTGTGTGATGATTGCTTGACTTGTCCTAAGATAGCTAAAATCTGCCAAACTCTAAAATTGGGAAAAGGCTAAGTTTTTAATTGGTCAAGTAGTCTAATCACCCCCCTCTAGACATACTTCAAGGTCCTACAAGTGGTATCAGAGCTTTGGTCTCCATTTGATTTGATTTCCATAGCTTTTGGTGGTCATAGCCTTGGTTTCACAACCTAGGAGAGTATGGCATCTAGTGAGGGAAATTATGACCGTAGAGGTCCTTACTTTGATTGTACTAATTTTGCTAGTTGGAATCATAAGATGAAAATGCATATTCTCGGACATAACCACGTCGTTTGGGCAATTATTTGTATTGGCTTGCAAGGTGAATTCTTTGATGGGAGAGAGCCGAACCGTGAAGCTAATGCGGAAGAATTGAAGATGCTGCAGTACAACGCTCAAGCTTGTGATATCATCTTCAACGGATTGTGCCCCGAAGAATTCAACAAAATCAGCCGTCTTGAGGATGAAAAGGAAATTTGGGATACTTTGATTGATATGCATGAAGGTACCGACTCCGTCAAGGAATCCAAGTTGGATGTGCTCCAAAGTCAGCTTGACAAGTTCAAAATGAAGGATGGTGAAGGTGTCACTGAAATGTACTCTAGGCTTGCACTTATCACAAATGAGATTGCCGGCTTAGGGAGTGAAGACATGACCGACAGATTCATCATCAAGAAGATCCTAAGAGCATTAGATGGAAAGTATGATACCGTGTGCACATTGATCCAAATGATGCCAAACTAAAAAGATCTCAAGCCAACGGAAGTCATTGGAAGAATTGTTGCTCATGAGATGTCACTTAAGGATAAGGAGGAACTTCACAACAAGTCAAGTGGTGCTTACAAAGCCTCATGTGAAGCCCCCACATCATCAAGTGAGAAACAAACCTTCAACGAAGAATTGAGCTTAATGGTGAAGAACTTCAACAAATTCTACAAGAGCAGAAGCAAAGAAAGAAGCTCCAAGTCAAGGTCTTACAATGACAAAAGATCTTCTAGTCGAGAGCGAAATTGCTACAATTGTGGGAGACCCGGACACTATTCCAATGAGTGTACGGCACCCTACAAAAGAAGAGAAGATTCTCCAAAAACAAGAAGCAAAATAGAAAAATCACCACCAAGAGAGAGGAGGAGTAGAGATGATTGTTATGAACGAAGACCCTCACGAAGAAGCAAGGATTCGGAAAGGAAGGACAAGTCATCAAGGAGCTACACAAAACGAAGACATCAAGCTCATGTTGGTGAATGGGTATCCGATTCTGACTCCGACCATCACTCCGACTCCGAATATACTCAAGATGAAGGTGTTGCCAGTCTAGCACTTGTGTCAACCAACTCCTACGACATATTTGACTCACCAAATGAAGGAATTGGAAGATGCTTCATGGCCAAAGGTCCAAAGGTAACACATCCCGAGTATGTTGATTTCAATAGTGATGAAGATGACTTGCTTGTGGATGATGATCTACTTGTTGACAACTCTAGTGATGAATACTACGATGAAACGTCAATTAATCATGCTAATCAAGATAAAACAAATGACAATGATAAGGAGAAGATTGAGCTTCTAACTAAAGAACTAAACACTCTTAAGTTGGCTCATGAAACTATCTTCGAAGATCATCGAGAACTTTTAAGGGCTCATGAGAAGTTACGCTTTGAAAAGCTCAATCTTGAGCAAGAGCATGAGTTCTTAAAAGGAATCAATGATGATCTCCGCAAGAAAAGTTCTTCTTACATTGCCAAGCATTTACTCTTATCTACTTACATGCCTCAAGTCAAGTCTAGTAACAAGTACAAGAAAGATACTTCCTCTAGTAGTAACAATAATAATGTCAAATCCAATATTGTTGCTTCTAGTAGTTCTCTTGATTCCACTAATGTTTCTCTTAGCCAAGTTACACTTGAGCAAGAAAATAGCTTATTGAAGGGAATTATAGAGAAAGGTGTATACAAGAGCCTTGCCAGGAGTAAGCAATTCGAGGAAATTGTACGCAAGCAAGGAAGGCACCGGAAGAATCAAGGTGTTGGTTTTGAACGAAAGTTCAATGCCAATGGAGTTGAGTGGGAAGAAGATCAATACCCCAAGACGAAGTTTGTTCCTCAACAAGAGAAGTATGAGCCTACTTCCTTCAAAGGAACACAAGCACAAGATGATCTTCCACCACAAGACCACAAGAACAAAGGCAAGGACAAGCTTCAAGAAGAGATTGATGCATTTGAAGAAGCACCTAAGCCCTTGGTCAAGTGGGTTCCCAAGACTACGTCAAGTTCTACTTCATAAAGTACAACTACAACTCCAAGGATTCCCATCAAGATGATGTGGATCCCAAAGAAGAAGAACTAGAGAGTTCTTGAGGGTGACTCCGCCAACATTCTTCACTCATATCTTTTTGTCAACAACAAGTGCAATCAACTTCCACATCTTGCACTAGTTCAAGGAGTCACAAACCCTCATGTTGGTAAGGCAAGGGACAAGGTAACCTAGTGATTTCATGGACATTATCTTGTGTGTGCATCACTCTATGTCTATGGATATTCTTGTTTGTTCCTTGTGGGACTAACCCATGTAGGTATGTTGAAAGTGCAACTCACTCCAAAGGATTGCTCCAAATGATCTACATCAACCTTGAGCATCCACATCTTCAACACCTACATGAAGTCATCATCGACAAAACCTAAGGTTAGTTCATCCCTCTAAAAGGGGATCTCACATCTAGGGGGAGCTTAACTCTAAGAATTGAGTCAAAGCAACTCTAATGGTGTGAACACATCAATGCATTATGTAAAAGTGGTAACCCCACTTAATCTTAAACGATGCGTATGACCTGTGATCAAATGTTTTCATTTGACTCCTAAGTCAATATACTCATATATAGATGACCTAGTCATCGCCAATTGTTTTGATAGATGCTAGAATTGGTTGTGCATGTTTTGCCACATATTTCATTTGACATCTTATTGTGTGAGCATGTTGGTGCATATTTTACTCATTCGAGGACATCCACTTGTTGCTTTGATTGTTTGGTTCTTTTTCTTTTTGCCAAGTGGATGGACAAGAATGCCTAAGAACCTTCTCTAGCTATCTATGGTTTTCTCGTCTCAAATCTATTCATGCTACATCACAAAATTTGATCAAGTCAGATTCGAACCACTCTGTGTGAGGAGCACTCGGAGTCCCCGATTCGTCATAGATGTAAACTTCCAAAACTTCTTTGTGATTCTCGGTCTGACCGATTCCTCCATTTCGGTCCCACCGAGATCACTAAGTCGATCTAGGTTTTCAATCTCGGTGCAAATGATTTGAACTTTTCGGTCACCGAGTTGCTGTAACTGTACATAGTTATGCATCTCGGTGCCACCGAGTTGTTCCACTCGGTCACACCGACAGGGTCGGGCTATATATAGTCACAGGCAAAAATTTGGAAATTTCTCCGAATCTCTTCGCCCGCGCAATAGCTTGCTCTGCCATCAGGGTCTCCGGATCGTCTCCTCGTCGCAAGCCGCCTCCTGCCGCTGGTCTCCACCGCCGTCAACGGATTTCACCCCCGTCGTTGCCGCCATAGCGAGTTCATCGCCAAGCTAGGGTATGGACTCGATCACAGTGCTATCCTCGTCCGATTCCTAGCACATTGTGTTCTTAATGATTCTTGCCATGATTGAAACACTCCTATCCAGTCAATGCAATCCCTAGATTAGATGAGATTTGAAAATTTAGGGTTAGGTTTCCGCCGAAACCATCTCGGACCCACCGAGTTGAAAAACTCGGTCCCACCGATTTGGCTAATGCCATTGCACTATTAACTCTCGGTCTGAACGAGAATTGCTAATCGGTGAGACCGATTTTAGGACTTTGTGAAACCCTAGCAGTCTCGGTGCCACCGAACTGTGACTCGGTCCAACCGAGTTCATCAGTTTAGGTTCCAAAACTGCTTCGGTATCACCGAGTTTGAAAATCGGTTGATCCAAAATGCTTTCTGTGGAAAACTAAAACTGAATTTTTGAATCATTCTTTTGCAAAAATCTCTGCATTTTGTGATGCTCATCCACTCTATCTCATCTATAACTCTTCACAGGGTCAGCAGTCAGTGATTTGCAGCATGTCAGACCAGAGTGATAGTCAGAACAGGTCAGAAGAGCAGATGCACATGAGTGAGGGCACTAGTCCCTCTAGCACTTCAGATGAAGGCAGCAGGAGCATCGCAAGCAACCTGCCTAAAGCTGCCACCAGGACAAGGAAGAAGAGAACCTCAGATTCTGAGGATAAGGATTATAGAGCAGAAGAGGATGAGGCTACTTCCAAGAAAGTAGAGCTCAAGAAGAAGTTCAGCTCAACTGCAGTAAAGCCAGGCATGAAGATTAAAGGCCTGCAGGAAGACAACCAATGTCCAAAGCCAGAGTCTCCACTCAAATTCCTTTGGAATCCCAATCCAAAGAGCTTGCTGTAGAAGGAAAGAAAAGGAAAGAAAGGGTCAAAAAGACCATAGCCAGAGTTGTTGGGCAACCTTCCATGATGGAAGAGGAAGAAGAGGTTGCTGCACCAGCACCCAAGGCACAAAAGCTTATGGGTGATGCAATTAAGTCAGGGGCTGCAACATCAAAGCCCAAGGAAGCACCCAAAGCTGCCCCCAAGCCCAATCTTGCACCAAAGAGGAATACCAGGAGTATTCCAGCTGCTGAGAAGAACAAGGCCCCAGTGCCTGAAGTTGCTGATGAGGAAGATGAAGAAGGAAAAGTCCTGAGGAAGCTCAAGCCCAAGATACCAGACCATAATGATGCCCATCCTGTGGCTGAGGACATGAACATCAAAAGAGACTCAGGGTTGAGGCTATGGAGGATAACAGATCCATATGCCACAAGGAGAAGGACTGTTGTTGATTACAGGTTCCACACAAAGGAATAGCAGGACTTCTATGAGACAATTTTGTTGGACAAGAAGCCCATAGTGTGTGATATGAGGTGGGTCGACTGGACCTACATGAAGGAAAATGAAGAACACTATCCTGGAGTGTATGACAGTTTTGAAGCTTGTGGAGTTGCAGATTTTGTTGGGCAGAAGCTCACCAACTGGAATGATGAACTCATTATGCAATTCTACTCCACAGCACACTTCTATCCAGATGGCAGAATAGTGTGGATGTCAGAAGGTACGAGGTACCAGTCAACCGTTGAGGAGTGGGCAAAACTGATCAATGCCCCCAAGGAGAGTGAAGATGACTTGGATGTCTATGCCAAGAAGAAAATGGGACACAATACCATGGCAAATATGTACAAGGAGATCCCAGACAAAGCTCTAGAGACTTTCTCCTTTGGATTAGTCCACTTTCTTCTGTCAGGGCTGCCTACGATCAACTGGATCCTAAGGCACACTCTGTTGCCCAAGTCTGGTGACCACAACATGATTAGAGGGCATGCAATCAACATGTTGCATATATTTGATGTGCCACAGAAATTCAAGGTCATGAGCCTTATGGTTGAGACCATTAAGAGGACAGCAGCAGATCAAAAGAGAAGCTGTGGATATGCCCCTCAGATTCAGGAGTTGATTAACTCAAAGATGGGCACAGGAAAATATCTATTGGATAAGGAACATTTTCCTCTTTATCCAGACTTTGAGGACAATCAGGTTGTCATGACTGAGAATGAACCATCATCAGTACAAGCTCAAGAGAAGAAGGAGAAGGCAAGGAAAGAGAAGGCTACCAAGATGCCAACTCAAGAGGAGGCATCTGAGTACTTTCTGAAGAACAAGCAGGAGCAGCTTGGTTACTTGATAGCATCAACACTGAGGATTGAGAAGGGGTTGGCCACCCTAACTCAAAACCAGGAGAGCTTGGAAAGAATCATGGAACAAAAATTCTATGATCTAGATGTCAAAGTAACTGAGATTCAGTCAGTTGTGGAGCAGCTACAGGATGACATACAGGAGAGGAAGGGCAAGACTAGTACTAATGTATTTGCCAGAGTGCCTAGAGCTCAGAGATCAGCTGCAGTGTCTGTGCCAGACACCAGAGCCACATCATCCGCACCAGCTACAGCTCCTACAGCTCTAGTGCAACCAGCTCCAGCACCAACTCCTCCAGCTCCCTCTACATCAACTGAAGCCTTCGTGTAAGGAGCCATCTCTACACCACCACCTAAAAATCAAGCCTGAGAGTCGATCTAGCACTATGCATTTTCTATGAACTTTTTGGTAACTTGTTGCCAAAGGGGGAGAAAATTGTATAGATCATAGGCTTCGAGAGAGAGAGTGTGTTGCTTTTGTTCTCTCTTGCTTTGGTGGTTAAACTTTGTTTGCTTTTGATTGCTTGAGATACTATGCTGTTTTTGTGAGCCATTGATGATCATGTGTTTGATCATAAGCTACACTTATGCATGTTTGATGATATTATCTTATCTATCCATATGTGATCATTCACTTTGCTTGGTGATGAGTGCATGTATTCAATCCTTATCATTTTGAGCGCTCCACCAAGATGTATGTGACATGGAAGAGTAACCCATGAGCCTAATTCCTTGTGCATTTGTAGTCGAAAGCAAATCTTAAACTATGCACAAATTTAGGGGGAGCTCTTGCTTATCACATACTTCTCAAAGCGACGATGTTTTTCAATCTTATTATCATTTGTCGAAGCTTTGATCTATATGTTGTCATCAATTAGCAAAAAGGGGGAGATTGAAAGTGCAACTATCCCTAGGTGGTTTTGGTAATTCATAACAACATATAGCTCATTGAGCTAGTGCTATTCCAAGACTATTATTTCAGGAAAGCTCAATGAATGGCATGGCATGGATGATGAAAGTGGATCCCTCAAAATACTAATGACAAAGGATTGGCTCAAGCTCAAAAGCTCAAGACTCTTCCTTTTACATTTTAGTGATCCAAGATCACATTGAGTCTATAGGAAAAGCCAATACTATCAAGGAGGGATGAGGTGTTTCTTAATGAGCCTCTTGCTTCATGTGCTTGGTGATATGCTCCAAAAAACCTCAACTACTTTCCCACATCCACAAATGACCTAAACCTAAAGCCAAAATCGGTCACACATATTCTTCCTATCCGGCGCCACCGAGTTATAATGGCATAGCCACTGCCAAAAACCATAGGCAAATCGGTCCTACCGATAGGGATCTTGGTCTCACCGAGATGGGATTGTAATCTCTCTGTTTCCCTTTGTAACGTTTCGGTCTAACCGAAGTGAGCGATCGGTCCCACCGAGATTGCAATGTAAACTCTCTGTTTTCCTTTTATAACATTTTGGTCTCACTGAAAAGAGCAAATCGGTCCCACCGAGTTTACCTAACCAACTCTCTGGTTAGCTAATTACCAAAATCGGTCTCACCGAGATTGTGTAATCGGTCTTACCGAGATTACGTTATGCCCTAACCCTAACCATATCGGTCTTACCGAGTTGCATTTCGGTCCCACTGAAAATCCTAACGGTCACTAGGTTTACTGAATCGGTCCGACCGATTTTGATGATTCGGTCCCACCGAGTTTGGTAAATTGTGTGTAACGGTTAGATTTTGTGTGGAGGCTATATATACCCCTCCACCTCCTCTTCATTCGTAGAGAGAGCCATCAGAACAAACCTACACTTCCAACTTACCATTTCTGAGAGAGAACCACCTACTCATGTGTTGAGGCCAAGATATTCCATTCCTACCATATGAATCTTGATCTCTAGCCTTCCCCAAGTTGATTTCCACTCAAATCTTCTTTCCACCAGATCCGAAACCTATGAGAGAGAGTTGAGTGTTGGGGAGACTATCATTTGAAGCACAAGAGCAAGGAGTTCATCATCAATGCACCATTTGTTACTTCTTGGAGAGTGGTGTCTCCTAGATTGGCTAGGTGTCACTTGGGAGCCTCCGACAAGATTGTGGAGTCGAACCAAGGAGTTTCTAAGGGCAGGGAGATCGCCTACTTCGTGAAGATCTACCGCTAGTGAGGCAAGTCCTTCGTGGGCGACGGCCATGGTGGGATAGACAAGGTTTCTTCTTCGTGGACCCTTCGTGGGTGGAGCCCTCTGTGGACTCGCGCAATTGTTACCCTTCGTGGGTTGAAGTCTCCATCAACGTGGATGTACGATAGCACCACCTATCAGAACCACGCCAAAAACATCCATGTCTCCACTTGCGTTTGAATCCTCCAAACCCTTCCCTTTACTTTCTTGCAAGTTTCATGCTTTAATTTCCGCTGCCTATGTACTCTTTGCATGCTTTCTTGAATTGTGTGATGATTGCTTGACTTGTCCTAAGATAGCTAAAATCTGCCAAACTCTAAAATTGGGAAAAGGCTAAGTTTTTAATTGGTCAAGTAGTCTAATCACCCCCCCTCTAGACATACTTCAAGGTCCTACACTTAGCGATAGTACAATACTCGCCTAAGTATTTAATCCATTCTGATCCGCAAGGACGACGAGGTGTAGGTCGACTGCTACCTTCTCCTTCGGAGCTACGCCACAAATACAATGTGCGCTCTTCAAGGACAACGAGGTGCAGGTCGACTGCTACCTTCTCCTTCAGAGCTACGCCACAAATACAATGTGCGCTCTGCAAGGACAACGAGGTGCAGGTCGACTGCTACCTTCTCCTTCGGAGCTACGCCACAAATACAATGTGCGCTCTGCAAGGACAACGAGGTGCAGGTCAACTGCTACCTTCTCCTTCGAAGCTATGCCACAAATACAATGTGCACTCTGCAAGGACGACGAGGTGCAGGTCGACTCCTACCTTCTCCTTTGGAGCTTCGCCACAAATACAATGTGCGCTCTGCGAGGACGACGAGGTGCAGGTTGACTGCTACCTTCTCCTTTGGAGCTACGCCACAAATAGAACGGGTGTTCCATCCTGATCCGCCAGGATGCAGGTCGACTGCAATCTGTGCTCCATCCCTACCTGCAAGAACGATGAAGTGCAGGTCAACTGGATTTTTCCACCTCAGAGCTACGTCTCGAGCATTAAAGTATATTCCGAGTGAAGAACAAAGTTCACTCGAAGGCAAATGCAAGCATATTCAACGATAAGCCAAGTTTAGATAACATCCTACGGATTCAAAAGAACTCAGGCGTCAAGCCTGTAAAAGTTTATCGGTTACAAAACCACTCGGCATTCTGAGGCAAATTTAAGTTGAAGCATAGAAGTTTTTTACTCCTCAGGTGGAGGACTGGAGGGCGCGACAAACTGGTCCAGGTCGATTCCGTCAGCAATCCGAGTGGCAGCAGCAATGAAGGTCTCCATGAAAGACTAGAAATCGTGCTTCTTGGTATTGGCCACTTTGATGGACGCCAGCTTGTCCTCTCGCGCATCCTTGCAGTGAACACGGACCAGAGACAGAGCAACGTCAGCACCGCACCTGGCAGAAGACTTCTTCCATTCTTGCACTCGACCTGGAACGTCATTCAGTCGAGTCATTAAAGACTCAAGCTCATTTTGAAGCGTCTCTCCTGGCCAGAGTGTCGTGTCGAGTCGTGACACCGCAACCTTCAGTCGAGCGAGATAGTCAACAACTCCAACAACACGAGACTCTAGTCGGAGCATGTTCATAGCGGCTTCATCCTTCACAGGAGAGTTAATGGGGTCCAAGCTTGTTTCTACTTGACTGGTCTCCTCCTCAAAGTTTTGGCAGAATTCTGTAAACACAATTCGAAGTTAAGCCAACAGTTCTATGATGAGTCAATGATAACAAGTCAGTCGGATAGACGAGATTACCTTCAAGCATGATGAATAACTTCTTGGCGAGCCCTCCCAGATAAGCCTCCAGATCATTCTTCTTCCCCGCCAATTCGCTAGCCTTGTCACTCAGAGCTATCTTATCATTCTTCAGACGGCTGACCTCCTTGTTGGCCGCGTCGAGAGCAGCTTTCAGATTGGTGTTCTCCTCTTCAAGTTTTCCGACTGAAGCCAGTTTTTCTTCCGCAAGCTTCATTTTGTCCAAAGCCGCCTTTTGCGCCTCGGCGAGGTCATGGTCCTTCTTCTTTAGAGCTTCCTTCAGTTTATCTACAAAGTGACAATGAGATCAGAATCAGGAATGGACATAAAGATAAAGACAGTCGTCAAGATTCTCACCAAACATACCTTTTGCTTCATCCTTCGCCTTCTTAAAGTTCTCCTGAACAAGCTTCAAGTCAAGGTCGAGCTGGATATGCTTGTTTTCCAATTCAGTATAACGAGCCACAAGCTCACAAGATTTCTGCAAAGGGTCAGTCAACAGACATCAAAGATAGGTTGCTTCCGAGTGACTAAGAGAAAAATCGTAACATTTCTAAGACTACAGCCGAATCAAAATATTCAACAGTAGTCTCGGGGACTACACCTAGTGGGTGCACTCAGCGTGCCCCCACTGGTTCTACCGACTCGGTCCGATCAGTCGGCCGAAAGAGACAACGAGGTTATGATCCTAAAACTATAACACTATAGCACTATAGCTAACTGCCAGCGGTCAGCCATGATTGAAAAAAAAACAGGTTCTTCAGACCTTAGTCGACTGCCAGTAGTCGACCATGGTCTCGGGAACTACACCCAGTGGGTGCACTCGGCGTGCCCCCACTGGTTCCAAGATTCCATTCGGCCAGACCGAGTGGAGGAGTTAGAGTGAAGAAATTCAAAATACAAAGACTACAGTCGACTGCCAGCAGTCCACCATAGTCTCGGGGACTACACCCAGTGGGTGCACTCAGCGTGCCCCCACCAATCCAAAAATTCAATCGACACACCCAGTGGGTGTACAGATACAAAGATCTTCAGAAAGAAAGTTTTCAGATAGCATATCCTAACAGAACAAGCGGTGACCAACTAACCTGGACGTTACTCTGAAGGGCTGAGCTAGCATCATAGGTCGCTTGGCTGGCTTCCCGGATCGCCTTCACCTGCTCCATCATGATCCCCGCCTGGCGTATAGCCTCCTTAGCAGCACCCGCTTGGTCCTCTGGGATGTGGTGTGTGGCGAAAAGGGAAGGCGGGTCAGCAGTCGACGTCGAAGGTCGAACACTCATTAGCGGCACTGCAAAGGACACGGAAGTCCGAGTGATGTCGCCACCCTCTTGAACCAGCGTCTCAGGCACTGATGCAACATGAGCGGTCTTGCCAGCCGGCGCCTTTTTATTCCTCCTCGGCCTCAGTGGCGCCTCATCGTCATCATCAGGGAGATCAATGACATGAGGAGGAGCTACAGGAAAAATCCAAAGTTAAAATCAAGAATCCAATCGACCAAAGGTGAAATTACAGAGATCATACCAAGGTTGGAGGTGGCAGCATCTTCTATTTCCTGGTCTTCATTCTTGGCGGAGGTCTCGGAGGTAGCAGCACTGCAGATTTCAGAAATCAATCGGTTAGTCAATGAGTCGGCCAAGAGTCTGTCCATGCTAAATGAGTCGACCAAGATTCTGTTGTTACCCGGAGATGGTGGGAATGGTCATTCTCATCTTGGGCAAGGCCTTCGGCAGCTTTGATGATGCTACTCGCGGATGCTTTGGGGTTTTTCAGTCGGCGCAGGAGAGGTCGTCCGAGGGCGCTTTGACGACTGCCCAACAGGCGCAGTCGCTTTGCCACGCTCATTCGCGGGGTCGTGGGTGAGCTTAGACCGCCTTTCCGAACGAGGAGGATCGACTTCCTCCTCCTCCTCTTCACTGGAGTCGTCGTCACCCTCTTCCCCCTCACCATCAGATTGCCACTCCTCCTCACTTTCGCCTCTGCTCGCCTCCTCTTCCTCAGCTGGTTCTTGCGCCCCGTTGGGCATCGAGTACATCTCAGTAGTGGCCTAGAAGACAACAAACAAGACAAAAGTCAGTCGACTGATTTTAAGCAAGCAGGAGGAAGAAGGCAGGATCACAGTCAGAGATGCAGAATCGGACCTTGTCTACTTCGTATGATTGGTCGAGTGGAGGAATCCTCCTGGCTCCTCGGGGGTTATCTTTGTTCCCTGTGATGGCCGCCAGCCATCTCTCCAGCGTGGCCTCGTCGACCTCCTCCGGGTGGATCCGAGTGGTGTCCTCGGTACCAGAATACAACCACATCGGATGGTCTCGAGCTTGAAGCGGCTGGATGCGTCGTCGGAGGAAGACCTCCAAGAGGTCCATGCCGGTCACCCCGTCACGGATAAGCTGGACAACACGTTCGACCAGCACCTTCACCTGCGCCTTCTCTTCCGGGACCACCTTCAAAGAGGAAGGCTTCCTCACTCGGTCCATGGAAAAAGGAGGGAGTCCGGTCGACTGCCCTGGCGTCGGCTGGTCCTTGCAGTAGAACCAGGTCGACTGCCATCCACGGACCGAGTCGGGTAGGACCATGGCCGGAAAAGAACTTTCCCCCCTCATTTGAACCCCAAGACCCCCATACATCTGAATCACTTGTGTTCTCTCGTCACTCGGATTGGCCTTTTTCACCGTCTGGGAGCGACAGGTGAAAATGTGCTTGAAAAGACCCCAATGAGGCCGACAACCCAAGAAATTCTCGCACAAAGACATGAAAGCAGCAAGGTACACAATGGTGTTGGCTGTGAAGTGGTGGAGTTGTGCCCCAAAGAAATTCACAAATCCCCGAAAGAAAGGGTGAGGCGGCAAAGAAAACCCACGGTCGACATGGGTGGCCAAGAGAATGACCTCACCGTCCTGGGGCTACGGCTCAGATTCCTTCCCAGGGAGCCGTGCCGTTCCATGGGGGATCAGTCCCCCATCGGCCAGGTCGTCAAGGTCTTCTTGGCGAATCATCGAGCGGATCCAGTCGCCCTGGATCCAGCCCTGCGGCAGGCCGGCCCTCGATGAAGATCCGCCCTGACTGGTGGCCCTTCCCTTCGCCTTCGCCGTCGCTTTCTTCGCCCACTCCAGAGCCGCCGTCTTCTCTTTCACCATTGTCGCCGGCGAGACGCGCATAGAGAAGCGGCACCGAGACGGAATCGAACGCAGCGGATAAGCCTGAGGGAGAGAGGAGGAAATGAGAACGCACTGTTCAAAACCCCCATCCGGGGCCTTATATGAGGTTACTTCCGACCGACTGACTTGTAGGCCCGGGCAATCCTGTCAAATCCCGTAACAGTCGCGCGCGCGATACGTGGAGAAAAAGGCGGCACAGAGATCGAGGCATCCCTGCCTTATCCCATCCGATTACTGCGGCCTCCCCCGCCCCGCGCGCTTCCCGAAATTCGAATCCCGCCAAATACGCGAGCTGCAGAGCAACTTGTCAGACGGGAGATTTCCTCCGCTCTATCACTCGGAGTTCTCCAAGTAAAGAAGTTCACTCGACGAATACAAAGAATGGATCAAGGCGACTGAAAAAGAAGTTGATGTCGTCACTTGAGTTCACTGATCCAGAACAAGACATACTCATCGCACGAAAATGGGTCGGAAGTGTTTTCAACTCCTTCCCCACTCAAACCTCGATCCATTCGGGGGATAATGATGAAGCCATGTACCTAGGGTAGAGTCATGGACCTGTCCAAGATACCCTCCCCAAGGACATCTCTAGAAGAAACCACCTTTCAGTCGACCTGGAAGGGTTCCACTTGATGGACTCGAAGACACTCGACCATGAAGCCAACCACTCGACTGCCAGGAAACCTAAAGTCAGTCTGCACGCAAACGGTCTATCATTAAGTAGCTTTTATGGTCATCATAGCACTTTATTTGTGGCGTTACCAGTAACGTCCGACCTTAATGTACCTTAAACCCTGCATAACTGAGGGCCGGAGGGGTCTGGCGGACTCTATATAAGCCACCCCCTCCTCAGTGTAAAGGGTTCGCACCTCTATAACTCATACGCATATAATCCAGTTGACCGCCTCCGGGCTCCAAGACGTAGGGTTGTTACTTCCTCCGAGAAGGTCCTGAACTCGTAAACCTCTTGCATATACAACTTCTCCATAGCTAAGATCTTGCCTCTCCATTCCTACCCCCCCTATTCTACTATCAGACTTAGAACCACGACAGGGACCAAGGAAAATCATATGTTGATCACTTGGTTGTGTTGAGGCTTCTAAAGAATAGCTTCTATTAAACGATAGTACTTTCCTAATTTGTTACTTCATGTTTAATTTTTGTAGATAAGGTGGACCGTGCTGTGAGTAGTGCAATCTACTTCTTGCTGCCTGCTCGGGAGATCGCTTAGCTGCACCACATCCCTTGCGCTGGGACATGGCACTACTACATGGAGGATCCCCTGACATTTTGCAAACTTACCTACAAAACAAAATTGCTTATCATTTTCTAAGCATGATGCCCATATTATCCAATATAATACCCACTTCAGGTATTTGAGGTGCATGATGATGGGCAAGACAAGATTACAGTAGTCGGTCCCAATTTATGGAAAGGGCGAAGATCGCAGTACACGGTCCCTTTGAGTGTGCGGTTTTGGCGCCTTCGTGACCCACGACATCGAGTCCTTCACTGATGATGTCAGTGTTTTTGTCAAGACAACCTGGATGGGACCCTGACCTACACTATTCTTTTGTTGGAGTGACATGTGCCCCGGCATACCAATTCGAGGACGATGAAATGGCCACACACGACGGCATGAAAACTTTGGCTCCTAATGCAGAATCTTTCATCAATGACCTTGTTCCAGCTTAGTGCATTGCTGCTGCAAGTAGCTTGTTGTTTGTATTGAACATCTAATACCTGCTAGTTATTGCAAACTAATGTGTATGATATGCCGTCAAATTATTTGACTTTAGAGAGTAGTTCAGCATGGAAGTTGATATTCATGTAGTCAAGTATGGAAGTAAAGTAAGGTTTCCTCTTGTTTTTCCTGAATAAATACCATCCATCCAATGGGTGGTGCTCTTACCAACAAAGATAAATGTATGAACTAGTGACGCTCATAACATCATATGGAAACTACCAAAATTTGAATGGAATCATTCACATGATTCTCAATTTAGCATTCATTTGATCACCACATGATAAGTTGTTAAGCGATATTGCTTCTACATAGCCTACATTTTCTCTTTGATGATGGAATGTTAGTTGTCGGGCTTTACTTTTTGGGATCTTTGTAATAATACATTTTTTGGCTTGGGGCAACGTGTAGATGTATAGGTTGAAAAGGCTAAGAAAATTTGTTTAAAAGATCGATAAAGCACTCATAGTGGCTTAATAACCTACCAAAGGAGCAAGCTCATTACCAAAGGATTCATAGCTACTGACCTATCTACCAGAGGACCAATTATTTCATGCCATCTACCACATAACTCTTTTATAAGGAGCGAAGATTCCCTAGGAACAACTCATTCCTCAGAGTTTACTTCTGCCTTAGAATCCCATTTTGTGCAATATTTGGCATGGCTCTGGGCATAAGAGGTTTGAATTTGATAGACATAGGCATAGAAGGCACCGGGAACTATTGATGGATAACTCGAATTGCAACATCCACTCGATGGTGCTTAGCTCCAAGCATCATCCTCCTACCCTGCTGGCTTAGTCGTTTTTGATGCGCTTGACTTCTTTGCCCGTCATTAGACCAACATGCTGCAGTTTGGGTGCACACCACATTATCATGTTGGCTTTGATGAACCAACACTTGTATTGCTTCTGGCTCAATAAGTATTGGGAGAAGGGGCACAAGAGAGGAGGTTTGCTAGACAAAATGCAACATGGTTACAACTACTTGATGGATTGGACCTTCCAGCCTTACAATAGGGTAACAAATTTGTGACTGGTCTATTGCAAAGTAGAGCCTCTAGATGTGTTTGCTTTTTAGCACAGCTTGTCAAAATGGCACCAATCATCAACTCAGGCAAAGTTGACAAGAGTGGGCCCGAGGCCGTCTAATTTCATCAACAATTCTTGATAGCACACTACAAAAAAACAATTCTTGATTGCGTTCCATGATATTATAACTAGTGAACCAAAAATCAAAGCACCAATTAATGCGCTTTGTAGGTATTGCCTATTATGGTCTCGCGTGCTCCGACACCCCCTCCTTGAATACTTGTAGACTTTTGGTACGACACACACACTTGCTAGCCATAGAAGGCGTCCCGTCGATTGGTAACTGCTTGTGGTGATGCCTGCTATCCATCGGTGCCCGTGCATGTCACGAGCACAATGCCACCCTGATGGGAAAATGGGGACACAAGGTTATCCAAACTGTTTGGGATGTGCAAACCCCCATATATTTGGTGATGCATTCCATGTTTTGGTACAAATGCAGAAATAAATGAACATGGCATACGTTATTTGCGACTTACCATTTACGAGATTCCTAAACGCTTGAAAGGTTAGTAAAATGAAAATCTTCTCTAGGATCTCCAACAAATATTTTAATCCATTTTTCTTCTTCTTGTAAGTATCTGTAAGCTAGTGCTTTTTTTTTGGCTTGCACACGGATTTGCCAGTGTATGAACATTAATCAATAACATTATGTTGAGAGGTTTCTATATCTTTTATACTTCTGCCTTTTTGTTGGCTGACTGTGTCATGGAGTAGGGGGTACTAACCTATATGACCCATAGTCCATGGGTCGAGCTTGCGGCCCATCGACCATCACAAGGAAGGACTCCGGAAGCCATGAACCTCGGCATGACCAAGATGGAAACCTCCAAAGACTTAGCGTGAACTTCAAGGATAGCTCGATAGCCGGCATCAAGGTTGTCAGAATCGCAATTATGTTATAAGATTCTACGACTTTATGATCCAAACTAACCCCTATGATTCTACAATTTTAGTTCATAGAAACTATGCTTCTACGATCCTGGTAGTGAAGATTCTACGATTTGCGATCCTACCATCGGAGCTCCGATCCGATTCAAAATCACGATTCTGACAACCTTGGCCGGCATTGGCAACCGACCATATGTGTAACCTAGGTATCCCCGATGCATATATATAAGCTGGGGGGAGGGTTTGGTCCTTAGGGACACGATTACTAGCCTTAGAGTTTAGAACACAATCATAGGATCTCGAGATAGATCATCTTGTACTCTGACCCCATCACATCAATACAATCAAAGCAGGACGCGGGGTTTTACCTCTTCAAGAGGGCCCGAACATGGGTAAAACATCATCTCCCTTTGTACCTTGTCACCATTGTTCCTAGACCTACACCTTGGGACCCCCTACCCGAGATCCGCCGGCTTTAGCACCGACACTGGCCAAGTAAATTATGCATGTCATAACCGAAACAAAATGTTTGTTGTCTCCAACATATACTCCCTCTGTTTCTTTCTACTCAGCATATAAGATCTGATCAAAGTCAACTTGGTAAAAGTTTGACCATGTTTTATGTTTATAGAAAAAAAATCAGCATTCACAATACCAAATCAATAGCATTAGATGCATCATTGAACTAATTTTAATATTGGATAACTTTAGTATTGTAGATGTTGATATTTTTTATTACAGATTTTGTCAGACTTTATGAAGTTTGACTTGAGAGAATTCTTATACATGGAGTAAAAAGAAACAGAGGAAATACCATCAAAATATGTGACTTGGTGACATCAGCCTAGAATAGGGATGGCAATGTGTACCCATTACCCACGTACCCTGCGGGTAAAAACCCTATTAGGGCAAGGGTATGGGTCAAAAAATACCCATGGGTACATAAATAGGAAAATTTCATACCCATCGGGTATAGTGGGTATGGGTATGGTTTAGTATACCCCATACCCATGTACCCATGTACATGCATATATTCTGACAAATAGACCTTGTATATTATTTATCCACATATTAAACATATTATATGTACATTAATCTGACAGCCCTAACAAGACCTTATCCTGCATTCATGTTAGGCCGCCGCACCAAAATAGCTATCCCACGGACGAGTATGCATTGATGTCATGATGTGTTGTTATTTATAAATTATTGTTTATGACTATGTAATGCTTAAATTGATGTGTTGCAAATCTTGGTAATTTTACCCGTGGGTGCCCACTTACCATGATGGGTGATGGTATGGGAAAAATTGTACTCGTCAGCGGGTATGGGTACGGGTGATGGATAAGATTTGGAATGATGGGTAAGGGTATGGGGTGGCTCCACCCGTAGGGCTATACCCAAACCCTATGGTGCCATCCCTACTTTGCAGAGAGCCGCAACAAATATTGCATGAAATGGGATTCTAAAGCAGAAGTGAACTCTGAGGAACGAGTTATTCCTTAGGGAAGCCTTGCTCCTTGTAAAAGAGTTATGTGGTAGACATTGGTATGAAACCATACTAAACTTCCATGTGTAACTAGAACATGATTGCCTGAGCATCAACTTCCATACTAAGGTGCTCTCTAAAGTAAAATAATTGGACATCATATCATACCCCTAATTTTCAATTGTAAGCACATAGCCATTGTTCAGCAAAAACAACAAGCTACTTGCAGCAGCAATGCACTAAGCTGGAACAAGGTAGTTGATGAAAGCTTCCTTGTTAAGAGCCAATGTTTGCATGCCGTCGTGTGTGGCCATTTCATCGTCCTTGAATTGGTATGTTGGGGCATAGGTCACTCCAACAAAAGAATAGTTCAGGTCAGCGTCCTGTCTGGGTATCTTTGACAAAAACATTGTCGTCATCAGTGAAGGACTTGGATGTCATGAGTGAGGAAGGTGCCAAACCACACGTCTGTACTGTGGTCTCTTCCCTTTCCATAGATCGGGACCGACTACTGTCATCTTGCCTTCCCCATCATCGTCCACCTCAAATACCTAAAATGGGTATTATTGGATAGATGGGCAGTATGCTTACAGAATGCCCCAAATGCGACGGGCTGCCTCGGCATCTGCTCTCTCGAGGAGCAAAGCCGCGACCTCCTCCTCAAGCTCCTCCATCGGCTATACCAACCACAACAATTTGCTTGGGACAAACGTGCACTTCTTACGGCTAGCAATGTGTGTGTTGTACCACATATCTGCCAGTATTCGAGGAGGAGTGTGAAAGCACGCAAGGCCATAATAGGCAATAGATACAAAGCGCATTCATTGGTGCTCTAATTTTTGGTTCACTAGTTACAATATCGAGGAACGCAATAAAGAATCGTTGAAGAAATTAGACGGCTTCGGGGACCAGTCATGTAACTTTTCCCTGAGTTGCTAATTGGTCCTACTGTAAGGCTTTGAAGTGATGTCCATCGAGTGGCCATGCTGCTTGTTTCTCTCGGCCATCATCTCCTTCTGCTTCTTCTCCTCGTTCTTATTGATGCATATGAGTGCTGGTTCATCTAAGATGGCATGCAAATGTGGTGTATAGCACAACTGCAACATGTTGGTCCACTGTTAAGCATAGGGAGAATGCTCATAATGAACACATGAGTCGGCAGACTAAGAGGAGGAGGCTCGGAGGTAAGCACAAGCGAGTGGGTGTTGTAATTTGAGTTATCCATCAATAGTTCCCGGTGCCTTCTATGCCTATGTCTATCGAATTCATTCCCTTTAGTGCATAGATGTAACAAATAATGCACGAAATGGGTAAACCGTGGAATGAGTTATTCCTTGGAAAGCCTTGCTCCTTATAAAATAACCGTGTGGATAGACAGTGGCTTGAAATCATCAATAGCTAAGAATCATTTAGTTATGAGCTTGGTCCTTTGGTAGGTTAGCCACTCTGATAGCTTTATTGATCTTTTAAACAAATTTGATTAACATTTTGAACATATACATCTAGATTTTGCACATAGCCAACCAACAAATTATAATTACAAACTTCGTGAAAAATAAAGCCCAACAACTTACATTCCATCATCAAAAGAAAACACGGGCTAAGTAGAACCAACATCACTTAGCAACTTATCATGCGGTGATCAACATCAACCATAATTTGGGAGTCACGTGGAGGATTCTATGTAAATGTAGGTAGTACATGCTTTTGTAGAGTGGCAGTAGTTCATGTCACCAGTTCATGCTCTTTAGATTGAAGTTAAAAAAGCCACCTACTGAACATAAACTACTTACAAGAAACAAGAGCAAACCATACTGAACTTCCATATATAACTAGAGCAACATGATTGCATGAAAATCAACTCCCATACTAGGGTATTCTAATAAGTCAAACGATTAGGCATCATATCATACCCCTAGCTAATTTTCAATTATAAGCAGATAGCCATTGTTCATCACAAACAACACAAGCTACTTGCAGCAACAATGCACTAAGTCGGAACAAGGTAATTGATGAAATCTTCCGTGTTAGGAGCCAAGATTTTCATGACGTCGCTTGTGGCCATCTCATCATCCTTGAATGGAACGCTAGAGCATAAAGAATAGTGCAGGTTAGGGTCCCGTCTAGGTGTCTTGACAAAATGCCTTCATCAGTGAAGGACTAGATGTCGCGGGTCAAGAAGGTGCCAAACCACATGTTCGGACATGCTCCATCCACATGCAGTAGGTACTACATATTCTATTCGGTGGAAATTCACCTCAGACGGATCCTTTTCTGCAACCACGGCCTACAACATGCAATTTGTGGACCTCATTGACTCTGGTATGCGACCCATCGTGTGGAAGATATCAGCCCCTAAAAATGCAAGCACTTTTTCTGGCTCGCCCTTCTGGGTCGGCTTTCGATGGTAGAGAGGCTTCAACATAGAGGGTGGCCTAATTGTGGCCCTTAAACTACAAAACAGAACCAGAGTCCATTTCCCACCTCCTCTGTAAGTGTAGATACAGTATCAGAGTTTGGAAGATGACACTATCATGGCTTGGCATTCACGATATACACCCTGCAGATTGGTACACTTCGAGCTCTCCGAAAGCGTGGTGGACGAGTCTCAGCCGCCCTCATGCAAGTATTCGATGAGGCATGGGCACACTTGTCATCTTAGTCTCCTGGCAGATTTTGAACGAGTGAAATGCACGTGTCATCCGACATATTACATCCCTGCTGAGCACCATGTTGTTCACCATCAAAGCCGAGGCGTGCATGTGGAGAACGGCCGGCGCCAAGAACTTGAGCTATCTGATGCCGGGAGAGCAATCCTACATGGAAAGTCCTAGTGTGTCATGTTGATGTTCTTTTCATGTTGTCTAGCCATTTTGGCTGATGTGTAGAGACGTCCCCTGCCTTTGTCATGCAAATGGATAGAACATTTTTTCCCCTCTTGCTTAATTAATGAAAAAGGCAAAGATTTTGTATTTCTTAATAAAAGAAAAAACAAAGGGAGCTACTAGACCAGAGGCGATGTGGTGATGGAGATGGAGATGTGTGAGTGTGATGGCCCGAGTGGGCTATGTCGGTTGAGTATTTATTATGCCAATTGAATACATTGGGGGACTCTTGTTTCAAAAAATACATCGGGAGATTGGCTTGTAGGCATGTCCTACATACGCGATTTTCACTAAACCTCTATATGCCATTTGGCCGTCTAATTTTTGTTTCTATAGTCCAATCTCGATAATTCTAGGAAAACATCTTTCGTGGATTTCACGGGAATACCGCACACCTCACAAGAAGGAAATCGATTTGCTCGCTTCGCAAGCGCCCCCCTAAACCAAAGCAATCATGCATCACTAACAAACATTGGTGTTGTTTCCTCCTCTAAATTGAACTAATCACCACCAGTTAATCGAGCCCCACTTCATTAAATGGATTGCAACTACAAACAAACACTAAAAAGTCCTAGGACTAGTTCATGTTTCTACCATTCATGAAGCTCGACGCAAGATCAAAGGATCTAGCCGAGCGCCTAAAATGGCAGTGATTAGAGGCGAGCTTTATAGCACAGACATGGGAATGAGATGATGGAAGCACAATGGAGGGCCCGTTTATCCATCTGGGCGACACTCCTGATGCTCCCAGATACCTTGGCTAGCTAGCAGGCACCACCACAAGCTGTCACCAATTGACGTGACGCCACTAACAGCCATACCGCAAGTACGCAAATATTCAAGGAGTACACGAGGCTGAAGTAGGCAATAGCTACGAACAGCATTCATGTATGCTCTAATTGCTGGCTCACTAGTTACAAGATTATTCCCGGTGCCCTAGAGCTAGCTCACTAGTTACAAGATAATTCTTGATGCCTTCTACGCCTATATGTCTATCAAATTCAAATCCTCTTTGAACAGAGATCCACGACAAATTTGGCATGAAATGGGATTCTAAGATGGACGTAATTGTGGAACGAGTTATTCCTTAGGGAAGCCTTATAAAGAGTTCTGTGGTAGACAGTGGCAAGAAATCATTGCCCCTCCGGTAGGTCAATAGTAAGAATCCTTTGGTTCTGAGCTTGTTCCTTTGGTAGGTTAAGCCACTATAATGAAGAGTTTTATCGATATTTTAAACAAATTTGTTTAGCCTTTTAAACCTAAACTTCTTGAGTTGCACCTAGCCAAAGAAATAATGTGTTGTTAGAAAGTACATGAAAAATGCCCAACAACTAACATTCCATCATCAAGGAGAAAACCCAGGATAAGTAGAACCAACATCGCTTAACAACTTCTCATGCGGCGATCAAACAAACGCTAAATTGGGAGTCACATGAATGATTCCATTCAAATTTTGGTAGCTTACCTTATGTTTCTTCTTATGAGGATCACTAGTTCATGCTCTTTGTTGTTAAGAGCACCATCCATTGGACATAAACTCAAACAAATATCACCACTGGATGGTATAAGGAAAAACAAGAGCAAACCTTACTGAACTTCCATACTGAACTACTCTCTAAAGTAAAATAGTTGGACCTCATATCATACACAGTAGTTTTCAATAACTAGCAGATAGAAGATGTTCAACAAGCTACTTGCAGCAGCAATGCACTAAGCTAACAAGGTAATTAATGAAAGCTTCCGTGTTACGAGCCAAAGTTTTCATGTTGTCTCGTCTAGCCATTTCATCATCCTCGAACTGGTAGGATGGAGCACAAGGCACTGCAAAGAAAGAATAGCGCGTGTCAGGGTCCTGTCTGGGTGTCTTGACAAAACCATTGTCGTCATCAGTGGACTCAATGTCGTGGGTCAGGAAGGCGCCAAACCACACATACGGAGGGACCATGTACTGCGGTCTCTGCCCATTCCATAGATCGGGGCCAACTACTATCATCGTGACTTGCCCATCATCATGCACCTCAAATACCTGAAATGAGTATTATGGGGTAGATGGCCAGTATGCTTAGAGAATGATCAAAGATTTTGTTTTGTGGTAAGTATGCAGACCGTGAGAGGATCACCCATGTAGTAGTGCCATGTCTCGGTGTGGATGCGATGCAGCCAAGCGATCTCCTCAGCAGGCAGCAAGAAATAGATTACACTACTCACAACACTGTCCACCTTATCTACAAGCTTCTTCAGAAACCTTAGCAACCAAGTGATCAACACATGGGTTTCCTAGTGCCAACTTAAGAAACTAACACACATCAGAAATGAATAGACACTGCATTCTAGTAGCCAATTATGAAAGATTTGCGTGCATGGTGCTTGAAAAGTATTTATGGATATGTTCAAGATAAGGCTTACTACCATAGGTTTGAGTGTCTATGATATTCAATTTATCTGATGGTCTGTTTGTTGTAACATCAGAATGCTAAGGTAGTGATGGCTCATGTGAGCTGAGAGATAATTCAATGTCTCGTTGTTCTGACAAGGGGGCTCATAGGCACAAGGATGAAAAATCCCTTGAATGTTTATGTGTCTTGTCATAGCCCCAAACTCACAAGTTACAACAAAATTATACCACAAAATTGGCTAAGCAGAGTTGTATGACAACAGAAGACCATAAAAACTCTTTAATGTTCTAAGTTGATGTCACCAAGTCGTGGATTTTGATGGCACTCCCTCCGTTTCTTTTTACTCCACATACAAGAATTCTCTGAAGTCAAACATCATAAAGTCTGGCCAAATTTATATTAAGAAATATCAACATCAACAATACTAAAGTTATGCAATATGAGAATAAATTTCATGATGCATCTAATGGTATTGGTTTGGTATTGTGAATGTTTATTTATTTTTTCCTATAAACATGGTCAAACTTTTAAAAAGTTTGACTTTGGGCAAATCTTATATGCGGAGTGAAAAGAAACGGAGGAAGTATATGTTGGAGAAACATTTTGGTTTGGTTATGACATGCATAATTTACTAGGCCAGCAAAAAGGTAGAAGTATAAAAGTTATAGAAACCTCTCCACGTAATGTTATTCATTAATGCTCATAAACCAGCAGATCCGCGTGCAAGCTTCAGAAAGCTAGCACTAACTGATGGATACTTACAAGAATAAAAACCTAATGGATTAAAATATATGTTGAAGATCCTAGAGAAGATTTTCATTTTATGTTTAGGAAATCCCATGGTAAGTAACAAATGGCATATATTTGTCAAAAAAAAGTCGCAAATGACATGACATGTTCATGTTATTTCTACAATTATACTAAAACATGGGTTGCATCCCAAATATAAACAGCAAGTCTGCTCTAGCAAGAAGCTAGGGTTTAGTAATACGATGGTCTACACATCCCAAACAGTTTGGATAACCCTGTGTCCCCATTTTCCCATCAGGGCGACATTGTGCTCGCGACATCCGCGGGCACCCACGGCTAGTAGGCATCACCATAAGCAGTCACCAATCAACAAGGCGCCACCTACAGCTAGCAACGTGTGTACCATACCACAAATCTGCAAGTATTCGAGGAGGAGGAGTGTCAGAGCACAAGAGGCCATACTAGGCAAGAGCTACAAAGCGCATTAATCAGTGCTTTGATTTTTTTGGTTCACTAGTTATAATATCATGGAATACAATCAAGAATTGTTGATGAAATTAGACGGCCTTGTCAACTTTGCCTGAGTTGATGATTGGCGCCATTTCGACAAGTTGTGCTAAAAAGCAAACACATCTGGAGGCTCTACTTTGCAAAAGATCGGTCACAAATTTGTTGCCCTATTGTAAGGTTGAAGGTCCAATCCATCAAGTAACCATGTTTCGTTTTGTCTGGCAACCCTCCTCTCGTATGCCTGTTCTCCCCATACTTATTGAGCCAGAAGCAATACAAGTGTTGGTTCGTCAAAGCCGGCATGATAATGTGGTGTGCAGCCCAACTACAACATGTTGGTCTAATGATGGGCAAACAAGTCAAGCGCATAAAAAACGACTGAGCTAGCAGGGCAGGAGGATGAGGCTTGGAGCTAAGCACGATCGAGTGGATATTGCAACTCGAGTTATCCATCAATAATTCCTGGTGCCTTCGATGCCTATGTCTATCAAATTCAAACCTCTTTTGCCAAGAGCCACGGCAAATATTGCATGAAAATGGGATTCTAAGGCAGAAGTAAACTGAGGAACGAGATATTCCTTAGGGAAACCTTGCTCCTTATAAAAGAGTTATGTGGTAGACAGTGGTGTGAAATCATTGGTCCTCTGGTAGGTCAATAGCTATGAATCCTTTGGTTATGAGCTCACTCCTTCGGTAGGTTATAAGCCATTATGAGAGCTTTATCAATCTTTTAAAAAAAATTCTTAGCCTTTTTTCAACCTATACATCTAGATGGTGCACCTAGCCAAAAAAACATTTTATTGTTACAAAGTTCATGAAAAATAAAGCCCAACAACTGACATCCCATCATCATAGAGAACGCAGGGTAAGTAGAACCAACATCAATTAACAACTTATCATGCAGCAATCAAATGAACGCTTAATTGGGAGTCATGTGAATGATTCCATTCAAATTTTGGTAGTAGTTATCCGGTTGTTGTTATGAGCGTCACTAGTTCATGCACTTCTTTTTGTTGGTAAGAGCACCATCCACTGGACATAAACTGAAACAGATATCACCAAGAGCACTGCTACGGAGACAACACTCTGCAGATGATTTTTGGACGACAAGCGTACCAAGCCGTCCATGCATGGCACCAAACGGCTGCCCACCGCAGGATGGGGCATCGTGCAATGATCGTGCATATCATTCATCATGTGTAGAGCAGTTCGGTATCACCAATGGATGGTATTTATTCAGGAAAAACAAGAGGAAACCTTACTGAACTTCCATACTTGATTACATGAATATCAACTTCCATACCAAACTACTCTCTAAAGTCAAATAACTGGACGTCATGTCATACACATTAGTTTTCAATAACTAGCAGATATAAGATGTTCAGCACAAACAACAAGCTACTTGCACCAGCAATGCACTAAGCTGGAATAAGGTAATTGATGAAAGCTTCTGCATTAGGAGCCAAAGTTTTCATGCCGTCGTGTGTGGCCATTTCATCGTCCTCAAATTGGTACGTTGGGGCACAGGTCACTCCAACAAAGGAATAGTGCAGGTCAGGGTCGCGTTCGGGTGTCTTGACAAAAACACTGCCGTCATCAGTGAAGGACTCGATGTCATGGGTCAGGAAGGCGCCAAACCACACATTCGGAGGGACCATGTACTGCGGTCTCTGCCCTTTCCGTAGATCGGGACCGACTACTATCATCTTGACTTCCTCATCATCGTCCACCTCAAATACCTGAAATGTGTATTATTGGATGGGCAGTATGCTTACAGAATGCCCCAAGCGCGACGGTGGCCTCGGGGTCTGCTCTCTCGAGGTGCAAAATTGCGGCCTCCTCCTCAAGCTCCTCCATCGGCTACACCAACCACAACAATCTTCCTCGGCGGTTTGGTTCTAGCGGGAATTTTAGGGGTGTAAGGACAAACATGCACATCTTACTGCGGTCTGGCGCCCTGTCTCACAGTTGCTCCCTATGTACAGGGACGTCACCACGGTGGAGCTTAGGGACGGCCGAAAAACCTCCTTCTGGTCGGACTCCTGGAGCAGTGGTATACGGACCACTTCGGCTGAAGTTCGTAGCACTCTACTCCCATGCCACTGATTTTTTTTGCCTCGGTCAGCAAGTTCATTTCTTCCGAGCTTCGTTCCTGCTTTGCACCCAGGCTATCGTCGGTGGCTGAAGAAGAGTTCAAATGCCTCGCGGCGGTCATCCCCCAGAAGCTAAATCCTGGTGCTGAAGACTGCCGGGTGCTGAGATACAGCATTGACAGGCAGCAAAGCCTTCATATCCTCTGTTTACAAGCTGATCACCTACTCTGGGTGTGACGGCGTGGCGTTCCGACTGATGCACCCGAACTTGCGGCGCCTCATCGCTGCTGCAACCAATGACCTCAAAACTTGGGCCTTCCATTCAAAACCTGATGCTAGGGCCTTGATCCTGTCCTGGGTGCCGTTCCCATTCATACATGCTCTGTGCGTCTAGCTTATGGAGCTGCCTCTGAACCTCTCTACCATGTCTCTGTACCTCCCCATTTTGTGTAGTTCAACTTCAACTTGTTTGCCTAGTTGCATACATGGTGCTTGAAAATGTATTTATGGATAGGTTCAAGATAAGGCTTACAACCATAGGTTTGAGTGTCTCTGCTATTCAGTCTGTTTGTTGTAACATCTGAAAGTTAAGGGTGATGGCTCATGTGATCTGAGAGATAACTCAATGTCTCTTTGTTCTGACAGTGGGGCTCATAGGCACAAGGATGACAAATCCTTTGAATGTTTATGTGTCTTGTCATAGCCCCAAACTCACAAGTTAAAGCAAAATTATACCACAAAATTGGCTAAGCAGAGTTGTATGACAACACAAGACCATAAACACTTCAATGTTCTAGGCTGATGTCACCAAGTCGTAGATTTTGATGGTACTCCCTCCGTTTCTTTTTACTCCACGTATAAGAATTCTTTAAAGTCAAACTTCATAAAGTTTGACAAAATTTATATTAAAAAATATCAATATCTACAATGCTAAAGTTATACAATATGAAAATTAATTCCATAATGCATCGAATGATATTGATTTCGTATTGTGAATGTTGATATTTTTTTTCCTTACAACATTGTCAAACTTTTACAAAGTTTGACTTCGAACAAATGTTATATGCTGAGTAAAAAGAAACAGAGGGAGTATATGTTGGAGACAACAAACATTTTGGTTTGGTTATGACACACATAATTTACTTGGCCAGCAAAAATGCAGAAGTATAAAAGAATAGAAACCTCTCAACATAATGTTATTGATTAATGTTCATAAACCAGGAGATCTGCATGCAAGCTTCAGAAAAACAAGCACTAACTGATGGATACTTACAAGAAGAAAAAACTAATGAATTAAACATATTTATTGGAGATCCTAGAGAAGATTTTCATTTTACATACCTGTCGGACATTTAGGAATTCTCATCAATGGTAAGTCGGAAATGACACATGTCATGTTCATGTTATTTCTACAATTATACTAAAACGTGGACTTCATCACCAAATATAAACAGCAAGTCTGCTTGTAATTGCTGTAGCAAGAAGCCAGGGTCTAGTAATACGGGGGTTTGCACATCCAAGAAGCCAGGGTCCCCATTTTCCCATCAGGGCGGCATTCTGCTCGCGACATGCGCGGGCACCCACGGTTAGCAGGCATCACCACAAGCAGTCACCAATGGACAGGGCGCCACCTACGGCTAGCAACGTGTGTGCTGTCTCGCAAGTCTGCAAGTATTTTAGGAGGAGTGTAGGAGCACACGAGGCAATACTAGGCAATAGCTACAAAGCGCATTCATCGGTGCTTTGATGTTTTGGTTCACTAGTTATAATATCGTGGAACGCAATCAAGAATTGTTGATGAAATTAGACGGCCTTGGGGCCAGTCTTGTAACTTTTCCCGAGTTAGTGATTGGTGCCATTCCGACAAGTCGTGCTAAAAAGCAAACAAATCTGGAGGCTCTACATTAAAACAGACTGATCGCAAACAAATCCATCAAGCCATGCTGCATTTTGGTTGGCAGGCCCCCTCTCTCATGCCTCTTCTCTCCATACTTACTGAACCAGAAGCAATGCGAGTGCTGGTACATTAAAGATGGCATGATAATGTGGTGCGTAGCCAACTGCAGCATGTGGGTCTAATGGCATGCACAAAGATATATTAGCACTGAGGATCCGAGTGCTGGTACGTAAACAATGGCTGCGCCGACAGACCCGGATCCGAGTGCTGGTACGTAATCAATGGTTGCGCCGACAAGCCAGTAGGATGAGGCTCGGAGCTAACCACGACTGAGTGGATGTTGCAATTTGAGTTATGCATCAATAATTCCCGGTGCCTTCTATGCCCATGTCTATCAAATTCAAATGCCTTTAGCACAGAGGCACGAAATGGAATTCTAAGGCAGAAGTAAACCGAGGAACGAGTTATTCCTTAGGGAAGACTTGCTCCTTATAAAAGAGTTATGCGGAATGCGGTAGACAGTGGTATGAAATTATTGGCCCTCTGGTAGGTCAATAGCTATGAATCCTTTGGTTACGAGCTTGCTCCTTTGGTAGGTTATAAGCCACTATAAGAGCTTTATCGATGTTTTAAACAAATTTTCTTAGCCTTTTCAACCTATACATCTAGACGATGCACCTACCCAAAAAAACAATGTAGTATTACAAAGTTCATAAAAAATAAAGCCCAACAACTAACATTCCATCACCAAAGAGAAAACACAGGCTAAGTAGAACCAACATCGCTTAACAACTTATCATGCAGCGATCAAATGAACGCTAAATTGGGAGTCACGTGAATGGTTCCATTCAAATTTTGGTAGTTTATCCTTATGTCTGTTGTTATGAGCGTCACTAGTTCATGCACTTCTCATTGTTGTTAAGAACAACACCCACCAGGCATAAACAGAAACACATATCACCAGTGGATGGTATTTATTCATGAAAACAAGAGCAAACCTTACTGAATTTCCATACTTGATTAGATGAGTATCAACTTCTATACTGAACTACTCTCCAAAGTCAAATAATTGAACACCATATCATACACATTGGTTTTCAATAACTAGCGGATAGAAGATGTTCACCACAAACAACAACCTACTTGCAGCAGCAATGCACTAAGCTGGAACAAGGTAATTGATGAAAGCTTCCGCGTTAGGAGCCAAAGCTTTCATGCCGTCACGTGTGGCCATTTCATCGTCCTCAAATTGGTATGCTGGGGCACAGGTCACTCCAACGAAAGAATAGTGCAGGTCAGGGTCCCGTCCAGGTGTCTTGACAAAAACATTGCCGTCATCAGTGAAGGACTCGATGTCATGGGTCAGGAAGGCGCCAAACCACACATTAGGAGGGACCGTGTACTGCGGTCTCTGCCCTTTCCGTAGATCGGGACCGACTACTGTCATCTTGACTTCCCCATCATCATGCACCTCAAATACCTGAAATGGGTATTATATTGGATAAGATGGGCAGCATGTTTAGAAAATGATCAGCAATTTTGTTTTGCGCTAAGTTTGCAGACCGTGAGGGGCTCCCCCATGTAGTAGTGCCATGCCTCAGCGCAAGGGATGCGGTGTAGCCGAGCGATCTCCCCAGCAGGCAGCAGGAAATAGATTGCACTACTCACAGCACGGTCCACCTTATCTACAAGAATTAAACATGAAGTAACAAATTAGGAAAGACCTATTGCTTAACAGAAGCTATTCTTCAGAAACCTCAGCACAATCAAGTGATCAACATATGAGTTTCCTTGTTACCAACCTTAGAAACTAACACATATCAGAAACAACTAGACATTGCTCTTATATTAGCCAGTTACGAAAGTTTTGAGTGCATGGTGCTTGAAAAAGGTATTTAAGGACACGCAGAAGACAAGGCTTACTACCATAGGTACGAGTGTCTCAGTTATTCAGTCTGTTTGATAGTTTGTTTGTTGTAACATCTAAAAGTTAAGGTAGTGATGGCTCAGGTGAGCTAACAGAGTGTCTCGTTATTCTGACAAGAGGGCTCATAGGCACAAGGATGCAAAATTCTTTGAATGTTGATGTGTGTTGTTATAGCCCCAAACTCACAAGTTACGGCAGAATTACAGCACAAATTTGGCTAAGCTGAGCCATACAGCAATAGAAGACCATAATTTTTTTTTTAATGTGCTAGGATGATGTCACCAAGTCACAAGTTTGGTAGGGTATATGTTTGAGACAACCAACACTTTGGCTTGGTTATGACATGCATAATTTACTTGGCTGGCAAAAAGGCAGAACAGTAAAAGATAAAGGAACCTCTCAACATAATTTATTGCTTAATGCTCATAAATAAGCAGATCCGCCTGCAAGGTTCAGAAAACTAGCACTGACTGACGGATTTGTTCAACAAGAAAATCTGATGGATTAAAATATATGTTGGAGATCCTAGAGAAGGCTTTCATTTACAAACCTTTCGAGCAGTTAGGAAATCTCATAAGCGGTAAGCCACAAATGACATATGCCATGTCTGGTCCATGTTTATGTTATTTCCACAATTATACTAAAACATGGGCAGCATCACCTAATATAAATAGCAAGTCTGCTTGTATTTTTTTCTAGCAAGAAGACGGGGTTTAGAAATAGAGGGGTTTGCACATACCAAACAATTTTTATAACCGTGAGTGCCTTAGTGCTAACTACTTCACTTTCTCCACTAAAAACAACCACTACGGTTTCTAACACTGGGTATAGTGCAGGTACAAAGCATGCTCGACTAACATAAATCAAACACCCAAAATTAGTTGTCTTGACATTCACAAATATAGTTTCTTATTTGTACTTTATTCTTACCTTGAATTCTTTTGATGTGCAAGAAGACATCAGAATCCATGGAGTGACAAACACAAATATATAAGTCCACGCATTGCTCAATGCTTGAGAACATCAATGTGCATAACTCAGGAAATAATGGCATAAAATATTTCTCTGAATCAAATATCTCGGACGGATCAGATTTGAGAATCAGCAACAACTTCTATATACATACAAAATGCTTGCAACGAAGCTATAATGCAACACTCACAAACAATGGGGCTGTTTCCCGATCTAAATCCAACTAATTGCCATCACCTAACCGAACCCCAGCTCACAAAATGGATGGCAGCTACTAACAAGAACTGAAGAGCCACTGCAACTAGCGCTTCTACAATCCTCCGAGTGTTCTAATCGAAGAGCACACAAGCCCACCGCGAGATCAAGATAAATGCCTAAAGCTGCAGTGAGTAATCCAAGCTTACATTGGGGCGGGAGCGCGGACTTGGGGAGCACGAGGTAGGGGTCGCGGAAGGTCTCCAGGTAGAAGCCGCCGTGGGGGTGGCGGTGCAGCTCCAGCGCCGCGACCACCTCCGCCGCCGTCTTCTTCTCGGAGCTCGACAGCGCCATGGATTCCGCTTCGCCTCTCCGGTCTGGTGGTGCCTTTCCCTTCCCTTCCCTTCCCTTCCAGCCGCTTCCGGCTCCTATCCGGTCTCCTGAAACAATCCGGGCCGTCGAGCGCGATAGATGGCCCAGCAACCAACGGCTCAGATCGCTCCACGCCGCGCACAAGGCACCTTACCTGGCTCGGTCGGGCGGGCGCACGCGCACAACGGAGACCCACCCACGAACCCATCACCACCACCACCGCCGCCCTGACCCCCCACGCGCGGCGGCGCCGCCCCGCTCGCCACCGGTGACCATGGCCCTGGCGGCCATCTTCGTCTTCCTCCTCGTCTGCGCGGTGCACGTGCTCGAAAGCATGCTCGATCTCGCCAAGAAGGTCAGCGCCGCGGAAGTTCTTTCTCTCTCTTCCCCCGATGAATTTGGCACCGATTCCCCCCGGAGAATTCGGTCTCCGTGGAAGAATAGAATCGATTTTCGTGGTGAATTTAGGGGGATTACTGGATCCGCTACATTGCGCGATTTCGACTGCTATGTTCAGGTAATCTTGTCCTGACCGGTTCGTGTGTTGCAGAGGGGATCAGTGAGCGATGAGCAGGTCAAACTACGGGTGGCAATCACGCAGCTTCTCAAGGAGTCCAGTGCACTGTCAACGTAGGGGATTTCTTTACCGTCTCCCTCTCTTCTCTCTTCTGATTTGGTGATTCTGATAGAGTTGTTCTTCAAAACTTTATGTTTTGCAATGTCATCGATGCTGTTCATGTTGCAGGCCCTCGACGTTTGCGCAGGCCGCAAAGCTCAAGAGGCTGGCTGCTGCTAAAGAGAAGGAACTAGCCAAATGTAAGAGTTGAATTCTTGCTGCCTACATTGAAACATTTAGCTCCCTTAACATTTGGGTGTGGTTGTGATCTTTCTTCTCATATTAGCTGACTACCAAAATTATACTATTTCTTTGGGACGAAAACCCCCACCGGTATTGATAGAAGAGCAAATCTCATCCATCAGTATGCAGCACACAAATAAGCTTCTTTCTATTTTGCAGTGCAACAGTCGGACATCAAGGGGAAGCAGTCTCTACATGAGAAATATGGCAAAGTTCTGAAGGCTACCAAGGTGCTTCATGATTGTAGTTTTTGTTCTCTGTTGTGTTTGACATTTATAGCCTCAGGAGTGTCTCATGAAATTGATCTGGTGGTAGGTCCTAGTCTATGGTTTGCTCGTCCTGTCGTTTTGGAGTGCACCTGTAGCTACCGTCCCCAACCATCTTCTACAGCCCTTCGGTATGTTAATGCCACTTATCACTTTGTTAGCTTGTCCAAAGCCTCATTAACTGCCTAATGTCTGCTCATTGTGCTTTAAATTGCCAGGCCTGCTCATCATGATATATTACTATATCATTTTAGAATGTGTACATTCGACATTTTGAAACATTGTGAGCTCATATAAACTAGAACTGGGTGTCGACCAGTTGGCTAGGCCAGAGCAGGAGCAGGCTAAACTGCTCGCAGGCCGCCAACCTACGTTCGAGACTCAGCCTCTGTGCTCGCCTTTCTTCTTCTTACAAAAATGCCACAGAGGGCTAGTCTTGGTTGGTCAAAGTATTTTCAGAGAAATTTTTTTAGAACAGTTTTTTCAGAGAACTGGGTGTTGACCAGTTGGCTAGCTAGAGCAGGCTGAAGTACTCACAGCCCGCCGACCTGCATTTGAGGCTCAGCTTCTGCTGGGTTGGTGCTCGGCTTTTTTCTTACAAAAATGCCACCAAGGCTAGTCCTGTTTTTTTTTTTGAGAGAGCTCATATAAACACAAGTGTTAGAGTTTGTCATATTCAAGTACCACCATCTCTGTATTTGAAAAAGTAATAGCCAGAGGTGTGTACAGAGATAGACTGTTGATGTCATAAGCAAAGTGGGCAAAAGCTAGAGTGGCAAAAACAAAGTTTTACCCAAAGTACTGGTGTAGTAATTTCCAATAAAGTAATTCATCAACCAGATACTCCCTCCAGCTCCACCGAAAACAATTAGACAAACTGCCAAATTACCATATCATTTTATCCGTTTTCAGATCATTAATATGTATAATTGCATTTGTATTTGGTATACAATAATATTTGACTTTAAGATTATTGAATGTTGACGTACTTTCGACTTCTCTAAAGGCAACATACTTTCGAGTTGGATGTTTGTTCTTGTTTACTCTCTGGGAACGAAAATGGTTCATTGTTCTTCTTCATTTCATGGACACACTATACATGTACAACCATGAAGATGTATCTGCCGGAAAAACACATCATTAAGGCATTAAGAAGTTAATGATTTTGAATTATTTACAGGAAGGATGTTCTCCTGGAAAGGCGTCGATGCTGCTACAGGACGTGTCGTGGTAAGCATAATCAAAGTTTAGCTTAAGGTTCTCCTTTGCACAGGACAAGTTTGGTTTGATCAGAATGCTAAAAATATTCTCCTGGAATACATGAATGGGAATTTCCTTTTGGGGATACACCCTACTGTGTACATAAACTTGCAGGATTGGCAAATACAGTGTGCGGGTGTCCTATTTCTTGCTTCCTTTAATCGTTTGCTCCCAAATATCTTGAATGCACATGTTTGGAAAAGATTATCCAAATGTCCTAGCTAATTTGCTGGATATTTTCACAGGAATTAACACAAAAGCTACGCTGTTCTATGTTCTCTAATACCCCTCATGTTTGTGTTTTTGTTGCAGGTTGGAATTATGCCATGGCTATTTTTGACCTCTCGTGTCAGCAAATTATTGTCCCAAAAACTCGCCCCCATATTTCTGCACTAGTAGCTCCTTCTGATGAAGTAAATGTTGTTGGAGCTTTCATCTTCTGTCACACATTTTTGTACTTTTGACTTTTCTGTCTGATGGTACATCTGCAGCACCACTGTTTCAGATGCTCTCACTTTCTGTAAAAAAAATTGTGCTTAATTATCTGACCTAGTGATACTTATGGAGGTGTTTGATATCTGGATGCAGTCATATTTATGGTGCAACCAGGTCCTTTTCCCCCTCAAGATTACTGCAGCGAGCCTCACATTTTTGGCCCTGCAATGATGTCCTATCGATTTGATTGGACGAATGTGCTTTCAAAATTAGTCTTTTTGGAGCACCGTTTTTGTTCTTTTTTTTCGCCAGGAGCATTAGGAATGTTTTTTTCTTCGCGAATTGTTCACACTTGTAGAACATTCAACAATGTTTATTGTTAAAAAAATTCAGACTATTCTGATTTTTTTTACTGTTCACAACTCTAGAGCATTTGAGCTCAAGAGTTGACTTAACGTCCTAATTTAATAGGTTTCGCTAGGATGAGCCTTTGACCACCAATCACTCTATAATATTCTATGTGACACTTCGGAGTACGTACTTATTTGTGACACTGGTTTTGTATCACGAAAGCTACATATTGGTCGTTGAATTGTTTTTCAAAGACTTGTCTCAGTGAAACCTAATCCGTGAAGTGATTCGAAAAGGATTGATTGGTCCAGAATGCATGTCGGGTTTTCCGTTTTAGTTGGGCTTGACCAGTCTGGTTAGAATTGCAGACTGAAGCGCTGCCGTTTGGTATCGAGAATGGCCGCCCACCGTAAACTCCGGTTCCCATAGAAAAAAACATACTGTCCGCGACACGGGCGGAACAGGGAAACTGCGTTCTCATTACGGGTACACTAACCACGCATAGCATAATTAAGTGACTGGCATTACAGTCGGGCAGGCCAAGTACAAATCGCCACAGCACACAGTACATACCAGACAGAGCAAACCAAAAGCTATGCACACACGCGCACGGCCAGGATGGGTGTTATTATTAAGGCAGTGGGGTACTTGACTAAGCTGGGAGACCGGAGTTAACCGTGCTGGTTAGCTCGTTCGACGGCCCCACGCTGCGCTAGATCGATCGCTCATAGCCTGGTCATCGGCACCTGGACCCGTGGCACGGCGGTCGCCGCCGGTGCAGTCGCCGGCCGCGGCCGACCCTCCCAGCCTGCACGCACGCAAAAACCAAAACAGTTTCAGCGCAAGAAACGGCAGCGTTTCACTCTGCACGCACGCACGCACGTACCCTCGTCGACGTCGAATCCCCGTTTGGCGAGCTCCCTGTACTCCTGGGCGAGGGCGCACCAGTGGCAGAGCAGGTGGGTGAGGCAGTCCGGCAGCGGCGTCTCCGGCAGGCCGTACCGCTCCCGCAGCTTGCGCCGGTACCACCCGGTGTACACCCACCACAGCCCGAAGTAGGCCGCCACAAGGTAGCAGGTGAAGTGCACGCACCGGCCTTCCGAGCCCTGGTCGACGATGTCGGCGACGCAGGCGAACGCCGCGCAGGGGAACCACGCGCTGAAGCAAACTGCACGCGCGCGCGTGCGTACGGTATATATATAAGCAAGTGCATTCGACCACGTAGCATTTCATGTTAGTTTCACGTAGGAGTACGTACATGCGTCGCAGCCGTCGTCTTCGCAGTCGAACAGGCCGGTCTGCCACCCCTGCCGGACCGGCACGGCCGCCACGCTCTGCCTGATGACCACTCCGGTGTCGTGGCCGTCGCCTTGCACCCTAGCCTGAACGTACCAGCACGTACGTACGTACGTATGTACATATAAGCTGCTCACTCTCTTATAACCAAACAATGTGCGCGGCTAGGTGTTACTCACAGGCAGTTGCAGGTCCTGCGAAGCATCGACTCCGAAACTCATCTTCTTGGTCGTCGATGGAGGGAGTCGTAAGCCGGCCGATTCAGATTTGCTCCAACTGCATGCAATGAAGAATAACCTACTCGTAAGTAACACTGTTAGTTCCAATATAAATGGAGTAGCTTAATTTGGCATGATTGAACCCGGACTACACTCCTAATGCCGGCCGGCGGCCGAGCCAGAGAACCCAGTGCTTGCACGAATAAGCCACGAGCCACAATACCTCAAGGAGCCAGCCAGCCGGCGCCGGTGAGTCGTCTCTCCTCAACGGCCGCCAAAGGACCTAGAAGCACATATATTGGTCGATCAGCACTACGCATCTCATTCTTAAGTAAAGACCGGGAGCGGCACGCGTTGACCTGAGGTCTACGCGCGCGGGGCCGCCCCATGCACGTCATGTCACTCACGGGGCACGCCATGTGGGTGGGGTGGGGTGTCATTCACCTGAGGCGCACGTTCGTTGCTCGCATGCATGCCACTGATGCATGCAGGTGTCCAGGCCCCTCGGGACTTGGCCTATTAAACGACAAAGTGCTTTGTGCTTTCACAGCTCAGACGTCTGGATAGAATAGGGACTTGACTCTGTTGTGTATTTTGTTGTATTATTTATTTTCAAATAAAATACAAAATAAGGTTTCAACGTGAAAATGAAATATGAAATGATTACCAGCTAGACAAGATTGGATAAAGCAAATTGTGCGGAGTGGGGGTGTAGTTGTTATGATGAAGGGAAAGTTAGGACATCTTCAACGTGGTGCATGAAACCGGACAAAGGGTAGGGGGCGGCCATCCAACCCGATGCAGCAAATATCCGCCCATTTTTCATAAGAAAAAAAGAATAATCAAAAGTCCGCCCATTTTCAATAAGAAAATCAAATTTCTGCCATGCAGTCTTACTTTGAATCATGATTGATAGCAATTCAACTATACATTTAAATCTAAATATAAGTGTCGGATGTTTAATAAATTTAAATCCACCACCACGTAAATGCATCGCTGTTCAACAAGTTTAAATCCCAAATTCAACCATACTCCTCGAAAGCGGCCTTCATATCAAGCTTTCTCACCTCGAGTTTGAACTTCTTCATCGATGCATGTTGTTTATCAAGATGGATTCTCCCTCGAGCTCCATCCAACAATGAGTCAATATGTAGCGCTTGCCCTCCATCTTTTGGTGCATCATGACAGTGTGTCCGGGCAATAAAATGATGTGATCATGAAGTTGCAACATTGAGTGAACCAATGAATTGACTGATGACCCACAAGTGTAGGGGATCTATCGTAGTCCTTTTGGTAAGTAAGAGTGTCGAACCCAACGGGGAGCAGAAGAAAATGACAAGCGGTTTTCAATAAGGTATTCTCTGCAAGCACTGAAATTATCAGTAACAGATAGTTTTGTGATAAGGTAATTTATAACGGATAACAAGTAACAAAAGTAAATAAAGTGCAGCAAGGTTGCCCAATTCTTTTTGTAGCAAAGGACAAGCCTGGACAAACTCTTATATAAAGGAAAACGCTCCCGAGGACACATGGGAATTATCGTGAAGCTAGTTTTCATCACGCTCATATGATTCGCGTTCGTTACTTTGATAATTTGATATGTGGGTGGATCGGTGCTTGCGTGATGTCCTTCCTTGGACAAGCATCCCACTTATGATTAACCCCTCTAGCAAGCAGCCGCAACTACGAAAGAAGAATTAAGGTAAACCTAAAATGAAAGAAGTGAGGTATGTTCGATGATGTAGTATTAATATGCATAAAGGATCTGAACATATGATCTTCCACCGAATAAACCAACTAGCATCAACTACATGTTAGGTTTAGAAGTGAGGTATGCATAAAGGATCTGTACATATGATCTTCCACCGATTAAACCGTCGTTGGTGATCAACACGCGGAAGCCGATAACGATAAATATGTCCACATATTTAGAGATAGAGGTGTCGATAAAATAAAAACGGACATGAAAGCATCATGATCATTCTTATAACAGCAACATATATAAATATTGTCATATGATTTCTTATGCTAAAGTAACAATCTATTCACAATGGCAAGTATGAATCAAAAACTTCATTGAAAACTAACAAACTATAATCTCGGTCGTTGAAGAAATTGCAATTTATCATAACATCGGAAAGAGTCTATGTAAGAGTTTTTCAGCAAGCCCACATACTCAACTATCATTTAGTCTTTCACAATTGCTAGCACTCACGCAATACTTATGGGTATGGAGTTTTAATCGGACACAGAGAAAGATAGAGGCTTATAATGTTGCCTCCCAACTTTTTACCTCAAGGGTAATGTCAACAATAATAGTTCATGATAGCTTACATCCAATTGGATATATATATCAAGATCTTTCCAACACAATGTGCTTGCCAAAGGATAAAATGTAAAAAGGAAAGGTGAAGATCACCATGACTCTTGCATAAGGTATAAAACAAGAATAAAAGATAGGCCCTTCGTAGAGGGAAGCGGAGGTTTTCATGTGCTTTTATGGTTGGATGAACAAAATTTTAATGCGAAAGAACGTCACTTTATATTGCCACTTGTGATATGGACCTTTATTATGCAGTTCGTCACTTTTATTTCTTCCACATCACAAGATCGTATAAAGCTTATTTTCTCCACACTAATAAATCATACATATTTAGAGAGCATTTTTCTATTGCATGCAACAATGACAACTTACTTGAAGGATCTTACTCAATCCATAGGTAGGTATGGTGGACTCTCATGGCAAAACTGGTTTAAGGGATGTTTGAAAGCACAAGTAGTATCTCTACTTGGTGCAAAAATTTGGCTAGCATGAGAGGGAAAGGCAAGCTCAACATGTTGGATCATCCATGATAATATACTTTATTTCAGATATAAGAAAACATAACCCATTACGTTGTCTTCCTTGTCCAACATCAACTCTTTAGCATGTCATTTTTTAATGAGTGCTCACAATCATAAAAGATGTCGAAGATAGTATATTTATATGTGAAAACCTCTCTTTCTTTATTACTTCATGTTAATTGCAACGATGACCAAAACTATGTTTGTCAACTCTCAACAATTTTTTTTCATCATACTCTTTATATGCGAAGTAATTACTCTCCATAAGATCAATATGATCTCTTTATTTCTTTTTATTCTTTCTTTTATTCACTCAAAATCATAGCAATATAATCAAGCCCTTGACTCAAAACTAATCTTTATTATATATAGCTCACAGACTCGATTACATAGAGGGATCATAAAGCAAAACTCAAAACTAGATCATACTAGACTTTTATTCTACTAGAACAAGATATTACCAAAAAGGATCGAACTAAGAAAAATGGTAAAGATCGGAGTGTGATGGTGATACGATACCGGGGCACCTCCCCCAAGCTTGACAGTTACCAAGGGAAGTGCCCATACCCATGTGATTATGTCTCTTTCTTCATAGGTGAGGAAGGTGGTGGTGATGACGGATAGTTGCACATCGAGCGTAGGAGATCCTCCAATTTGCGGATAATGCCCTTGAGTGCGGTGATATGCTCCTTCAACAAAATATTTTCACGTGTGAGATACTTGTTTTGTATACGAGCTAACTCAATCATCTTGAAAGCTTCAATCTCAGTTGGGGTAAGAAGATTGTGATGAGGTTGAAGGACGTCTTCTTCTTCTGTTGTCGGAGCTTGATCCTCTATGGCCTTCTTGATCCCATCATCCTTGTCGATCTCCCCAGGTTCTTCTCTCTTCAGCTCTATCTTCATTAGCCAAGCATCGTTGCCCTCATTGTTGGAGGAGGGGGATGACATGATGCCTGGCCTTGACAACTCTGACAGAAAAGAAACAAAAAAAGAGGATATTTGCGTGATACGAGGATCAAAACCTTCGGGAGATTATATAATGATTTTTTACCGATCAAAAGAAATATTGTGCAAGAAAACAGAGTCCGGAGAGCACACGTGGTGCCCACGAGGCAAGGGGGCGCGCCCTCCACCCTCGTGGGCGCCTCGTGTCCTTCCCGGACTACTTCTTATTTTCCTATTTTCTTAAATATTCCAAAACGGAGAAAAATTGCCATCAGGACTATTTTGGAGTCGGTTTACTTACCGTACCACATACCTATTCTTTTTCGGAGTCTGAAATGTTCTGGAAAGTGTCCCTTATGTATTCCTCCAGAGTTACGATTTCAATAACATTAATTTTGTAACATCCCAAAATTCTAATTTTTGGAATGTCATATTAAATAGATAGTTATGATTGATTGTGTGAAATTGAGTGGAATTTGAAACTTTTTGAAAGTTAAATGAGAGGGAATAAAAGGACTTTCCCAAGCTTTCATTTTGCATTTTATGATCTCCATGAATTCAAATTCGTTTCATCGCAAAACCCTGGAGAGAAGATGACATGACTTCTTCCATTTAAATAAATGAAAAGGCTTTTGAAAAGATTTGAATTTTATTTGGAAATATTTTCCAATTCAGAAACTTTAAGCAACTCAATGATTTTTATGAGAGAAGATAAAATGACTTCTTCAAAACATATGAAATATGAGTTGGAAGTTTAAAAGAATCAAATTTAAAGTCCCTTTGAAATTATTTTCAATTTGGAGTTATTTCGTTTTTATTCAAATTATTTTTCTCCAAAAATTAAATACAGAAAATAGGGTAAAATGATTCCCTACATCAGAAAATTGGAGAGAACTAAATTTGAAATCATTTTTGGTATTTTTAAAATGATTTTTATTGGATTTTATTGCAACAGTAGCACTTTTTGCTTTATGTAAATTTTTGTGGATTTTATTTGACTTTAGAAAAATGTTCATGTTGTAGAAAATCTTTTTCTAAAAAATTTGATATATTATATGCCTACATAATATTTTTATTTCTTTTGCTTTTATTATTTTTGTTTGTCTTTTAAAAAAACTCTCTTCGGGCCGACCGAACTGGGCCGCGCCCAGCCCAGCCGGCCCAGCGGCCCAGTCGCGCGCCACCATCTCAGAGCTCGGGACTTCTCGAGCATGACCGACATCGTTGCCGCCATGGGAGGCCGTGCCGCCTCCGGCCTCCTCCTGCCCCCTCCTCCACGCCTCGTCGCCCTGTACACCTATAAATAGCGGGCCCCGGACCCTACTTCTCCTCTCCATCGCCGCGTCACGCTGCCCTGCCACTGCATCACCGCCGCTGCCGCTGCACACCGCGGCGCACCGTTCGCCGCCCCGCGCCACCGCACCCCTTACCCGCGCACCGCCGCCGCCGCTCGCCTGCGTCGCCCCGCGCCGCACAGCCCCGCTGCCGTCTCGCTGTTGCCACCCCACAGCCGCCGAAGCTCGCCACCATGCCGGAGCCGCCGTTGGTTTTTCTCACCGAACCGACCAAACCGGTAAAACCGCCGAACCCTTAGATCATTTTTATTTATAAAAACGCTTTTGTTTAGGTTTACTTATTTAGAGAACGTTCACTGGTTAGGTTTAGAAAATGAGCGTTCGCTTTTTAGTCTTTTCATTTTTTGTTATTTTTTCGTTAGGGACCTATCTATGATTAAAGTTTTTACAGATTAGTCCCTAATCTTAAAACGATCACTACTTTTTGCTCGTTAGTCGGAATTAGATGAAACCAATGCCCACTTCTTCATTATGATTCCCTCTATCCAGTAAAACAACTGAAACATATTTTTTAAAAGTTTTAAAATTTAAACTCAAACAGATTTGTATTTGAACTTCGTTTGATCGTAACTCGAGTTTTATAACTCCGTTGGAGTTGATTCTTTTTGCAAATTAAAGCTCTTGACCTAAACTTTCTGATAAGGCCAAATTCACTTAATTTTGGTACTGTTAGAAATTGTTTTCTGTTGCAAGAGTTAATTTCTTGTTTTTGAAGTTTTCCGAGATCTTTTCTTTGATTCTTTTGCATGATTGCTTATGTGTGGTTACTATTGCTTGCTTACGATAGATTGACCGGAGTGTGACGAGTAGAACTATCAGGAATTATGAGTGCGAATCATCTTCATCAACAGTACAAGGCAAGTTCACACTTTGATCATATCCCCTTTATTACCCAGTTTTATGCATTAGTTTCAACCCTCAAACATTGCATGGTTAGGATTTGATAACATGTGGGTATTGGGAAGTAGTTGGTGAGGTAGGAACCTATTGTCCTTACTATCAAACCCTTGGTGTTACTATGTTATGCTTATACTGCTGTGCTATGCTCGTAGACGTGGATTGGTTTGAGTGTACCATGAAAGATGTGAGAGATTACTGTTAACTAAGGTTTAACTTAAGGTGGCTACTTTAATACACATCTGGGTGGAATGGTTGGGGAACCCTAGAGCATCGAGTGGTTTGCCCGGGCACCTGGAGAACCTAGGGCTTGCCCAAGGGAATCCCGGAGTACCCGTGTGATCACCCTATGGAATGACACCCAGGCTCAAAGGGATCATAAGATTATTCATGCTAGAAACTTCTGTGTGCAGCCACAAGCTATTATGGGCTCTAGCATAGTTGAGTATGTTGCATGACCTCTTTCACTAGTAGGCTAGCAGATGTAGGGGATGTAGGTTGATACTGTCTACCCAGAGTAAAGAGTTAATGCTTCTGAAAGACTGTGTCTCGGTTATCCGTTTCTCAAACACCATGTAGTGCAAGAAATCCAACAGAGGAGATCGAGTCTTGTGGGGAAAAGTGTGCAAACCGCTGCAGAGTGTACAAACTAATCATGATTAGCCGTGTCCCCGGTTATGGACATCCAGAGTCTCTGGTATTTGGATTATCATGTTGATCTCATCACTTTAATTAATAAGATTGTTGGGTTATTCATATTTTAATTGGGGTTGAGTTGGAAGAACCTTCTCAACGTTTTCAACCAACTTTGTAGTTAAACAAAATATATTCCTTTGAGGTAGGAAAAAAATGGGTTTATGCAAAAATAAACCTAGAGCTTTCCACCAGCCATATATGCATGTAGTGATAGCTATTATTCATCATTATCCTATGGTGTGAATTTGCCAGTACATTCAATGTACTGACCCTTTGTGTCTGCAATGTATCATGTTGCAGGATTCTTACGATGAGTAAGTGATACGTTAGGGTTACGATTTCTACACTCAACCTTGCCATTGGTGTTGATGGGAACCCACAACCTTGTTGTTACTTCTACTATATGGATTGAGGTAATAGTATTTACGTTACTTTATACATGTGATTTACCTCTGTTATAAATCCTCGAGTATTGTGCGTGTCAGCATACTGATTCAGGAATGACACTTAAGCACAGAGACTTGACCGTCTGAGGTCGGGTCGCTACAAGTTTCAACATTTATGGGATTACCTGATATATAATGTTTGATTCTTTGACCGTTCACCATCTTCGGATTTGTGCCTTCAAAGTTTTTGATTTTTATTTCGAAAAGATCCTTTACCTCTCTTCTCTTCTGAGCTTACTCAAATATTCCTTTTAGAGAGACTATACCCTTTCCCCTTTTGACCACGCGAAGATTCTGCTGATGAGACCACTCCGAGAAGGACAAGATATCGGACAAGTAAGACCATTTGGAATGAAGAGGATTTTTGTCGTGCATTATAATAATGGAAACTACAACGGTTGAAGACTCTGAAGACTAGGGGAATTTGAAGGCTCTGAAGAATTTCCGGATTGGTATGACCTAGGAAGGCTACCCCTATAAAAAAATTAGACTATGGAAGCTGTCAATACCTGAGATCAAGGTGTATCAGAGAAAGACTAGAACATGGAGCATTAGAACTCAAAGTTTTGCCAAGGGAACCCTAAAGGCAGGAGATATCAACTATGGAATGATAGCACATGGCAGAGACATGGGCATAAACACGGCTAACCATGATATTATCGCCCGCTTATGTTATTTTCACCGTGTTGAGTTAAGCATGCATTTCTTCGGAAGGATTGGATGGTAGAAGGCTGATGAAGCACCTATCAGCAAGAGATGAAGTTTTAACCTTAGCTGGTGTATCACCAGGATCTGTAGAATTACATCAGGAGTTTTAAGATGGACCTGCACGAAGCCATATTTTGACAAAGAAGCATTTCATGAAGAACTCGGGACCCATAAGCTGAAAGTAGTCAAGCTGGAGGAGCAAAACCTTGAGATACCAGAGAATTCGTCAGGAACTGAAGGACAATAGGACCACGGTTCATGCCAAGGATGTTGAAACCCAGAAGTTTGGAATGCAACTCCAGAAATATTGAAGGACGTCACGAGACACTTCGCGTCAACAGTGATGACCTAGCAAAAGAACTTGAGAAGGACAAGCACGATCGGAAGAAGCCATCGGAGACATGAACAAGACTTGAAGAGTTTGATGACTTTGAAGATTTATTTACCTTTAGAAGACCAAACCCCTGCTATATACCTACATTAGATGCAATATTTGTGAGCTATCATTTGTTTGATGTTTTTTTCCGATAGCCACAAATAAAATCTGTCTTTTCAAAACTATTGTTTGCATTGTGTGTATCCCTCTCTATCTCTCTTATCTCACCCCAAAAACCATGGACCCAATAGAGGATGAATGGAGATGAACTCACAATTCCGGGACTGATAAGTCAATTGGAAACAGACCGATGGATTCAGAACATGGTAGATCATATGGAGAATAACACTATAGACGGAAAGGATATGGTCCAGCATGCTCTTCAGTGCTTTGAAAGAGGTGCTGCTACTTGGTGGAGGATGTAACAAACCATCAACAGATGGCAAGGAGTAACCATTTGGAAAGAATTTAAGTTGACTATGCAAAAATCTCGGGTTGTGTCCCAGAAATTGAAGCCTTATGGAAATGGTATGAAGAAACCCTGTGCATGCAAGCTTTGTGGAAAAATAGGACACAACCATAAAGAACACAAGGATGAATGCCATAATTGTGAAGGAAGTCACGCAGCTGAAGAATTCCCCACTAGGCACATGACTTGTTTCTTGTGTGAAGGAACTACCCACTACCCTGCTCAGTGTCACATTTACCCCATGGTACAAAGAACCATCCAGCAGAAGAAAGAGGCAATGAAAGGAGCCCTCATGGAAATCTTATAAGAACCTGTGATGAAGGAAGAGGTGGAGGACACACCCAAAGAAGACTCAATTAAACCCTGCACCAAGTCTTGCTATTCATGTGGAGAAGAAGGACACATCTCCCAGAATTGTTTGAATGGGGATCTAGTAGAATTCCCAACAGAGGAAGTAGAGTATGACCCACAGGAAATAGAAGCCCTGATTGGAACGGAGAAGTCCAAGAAGAGAAATAGATTGGATTCTAGGAAGGACCCGAGTCATATCACCTGTTTCAAGTGTAAGGAGTCAGCTCACTATTTCAGCGGTTGCCCAAAAAGGAAGCCGAGAACCCAAGGAGGCTATATAATCACAAGGAAACCTCGATACTTGTCAGAAGTAATATGTTTTCGTTGTAATGGAGCAGGGCACTTTGCCAGAGATTGTCCCAATAAGAAGGAGACTTGTACTAAATAGTTGAGTTTGCAACAAAAGAAATATAGTAGTAGTAGTGGGAACAATTCTTTTATATTGAGGTGTTGAGTTGAGGCATGTACGCTACAAAAAAATACACTTCCGTGATGATACGTGTTTGTCACAGTAGGTCACGTTTTTTGTCATGCATGTACATCCATGACGATTTTATGACAGAATCAAGATAGTCATACATGTGCTGTCGTAGAAGTGTTCCATGACATTACCAAAATTATCATTACAGAAGTGTCCACTTCCATGACGATAAATCACGCGTCATAGAAGTGCTTTCGTCAAGGGTGACAGACACGTGGCATCCACCGTAACGGAATTTCGTTAAGCTATCAGGCCGGATTTTGGATCCGATAACCCGTTAACAGCCCGGACCAATGGGAAATTTCCACATGTAAAATTCTGATTGGTCGAAGGGAACACCTGTCAGCTTGTTAGTGGGCCAGATGTCGCCCGTCAATTGGAGGAGACACGCCTATGATACGTCGACACGTGGATGGGCCCAACAGAGGCCCATATAGGTTAAAAAGTTTGGCCCAGTCAAAGGCACATAGTACTTAATCAGGTACTAGTGGGCCAGCCCAATAACGGCCTGCTTAATGAAGGCCCATTTATGGCCCGAAGCCAGATCTGGCCCGTTAGTTGTTCGCCCAATATTTGGGCCCATTTACGGCCCGAAGCCAGATCTGGCCCATTAATTGTTCGCCCTATATTTGGGCCCATTTGCGGCCCGAAGCCAGATCTGGCCCGTTAATTGTCCGCTGAATATTTGGGCCCAACTAAAGCCCAGTGACTTTCAGCCTGTTAACGGCCTGATGTAGACATGGGCCCATTTCAGCCCGGTGTGACTTTCGTTCGACCCAAAATGTCACGGATGTGTCTTTTTTTTGTAGTGTAGGGAGGTACCAAAGTAATCAGGAGTGGATCACTGGATAGCGGTCAAGAACATCCTAAAGTACCTGAAAAGGACTAGGGATATGTTTCTTGTTTATGGAGGTGACAAAGAGCTTGCCATAAGTGGTTACGTCGACGCTAGCTTCGACAGTGATCCGGATGACTCTAAGTCACAAACCGGATATGTATTTTTATTGAATGGTGGAGCTGTCAGTTGGTGCAATTCCAAGCAGAGCGTCGTGGCAGGATCTACGTGTGAAGCAGAGTACATAGCTGCATCGGAAGCAGCAAATGAAGGAGTTCATATCCGATCTAGGTGCGATACCTAGTGCATCGGGTCCAATGAAAATCTTTTGTGACAATACTGGAGCAATCTCCTTGGCGAAGGAATCCAGATTTCACAAAAAGACCAAACACATCAAGAGAAGCTTCAACTCCGTCCGAGATTTGGTCAAGGAGGGAGACATAGAGATTTGCAAAATACATACGAATCTGAATGAGGCGGGCCCGTTGACTAAGCCTCTTCCACGAGCAAAACATGATCAGCACCATGACTCCATGGGTGTTAGATTCATTACAATGTAATCTAGATTATTGACTCTAGTGCAAGTGGGAGACTGAAGGAAATATGCCCTAGAGGCAATAATAAAGTTATTATCTTATTTCCTTATTCATGATAAATGTTTATTATTCATGCTAGAATTGTATTAACCGGAAACTTGATACATGTGTGAAAACATAGACAAAACACCGTGTCCCAAGTATGCCTCTACTAGACTAGCTCGTTAATCAAACATGGTTAAGTTTCCTAGCCATGGACATGTATTGTCATTTGATGAATGGGATCACATCATTAGGAGAATGATGTGATGGACAAGACCCATCTGTTAGCATAGCATAATGATTGTTCAGTTTTATTGCTACTGCTTTCTTCATGTCAAATACATATTCCTCCGACTATGAGATTATGCAACTCCCGAACACTGGAGGAATGCCTGCTATCAAACGTCACAACGTAACTGGGTGATTCTAAAGATGCTCTACAGGTATCTTCGAAGGTGTTTTTTGGGTTGGCAAAGATCGAGATTAGGATTTGTCACTCCGAGTATCCGAGAGGTATCTCTGGGCCCTCTCGGTAATGCACATCATATGAAGCCTTGCAAGCAATATGACTAATGCGTTAGTTGCGGGATGATGCATTACAGAACGAGTAAAGAGACTTGCCAGTAACGAGATTGAACTAGGTATGAAGATACCGACGATCGAATCTCGGGCAAGTAACATACCGTTGACAAAGGGATTAACGTATGTTGACATTGCGGTTCGACCGATAAAGATCTTCGTAGAATATGTGAGAACCAATATGAGCATCCAGATTCCGCTATTGGTTATTGACCAGAGAGGTGTCTCGGTCATGTCTACATAGTTCTCGAACCCGTAGGGTCCGCACGCTTAACGTTCGATGACGACATCTATTATATGAGTTATGTATTTTGGTGACCGAAGGTTGTTTGGAGTCCCGGATGAGATCACAGACATGACGAGGAGTATCGAAATGGTCGAGAGGTAAAGATTGATATATTGGAAGGTTGTATTCGGACACCGGAAGGGTTTCGGAGTGTATCAAGTACATACCAGAGTACCGGAGGGGTTACCGGAACCCCCCCGGGGAAAGATATGGGCCATAGGAGGGAGGTACACCAGCCCACAAGAGGCTGCCCCACCCCCACCCCCCACCCCCACCAGGGGGAAACCGAATTGGACAAGGGGTGGGGGCGGCGCCCCCCTTTCCTTCTCCTTCTTCTACTCCTTCCCCTTTTCCCCTCCGGAAAAAGAAAGGGGGGCGAATCCTAGTGGGAGTCCAAGTGGGACTCCCCCCCCCCCCCCCCACACCCACTTGGGGTACGCCTAGGCCGGCCTCCTCTCCCTCCCTCCTTTATGTACGGGGGGCGCCCCTATGAGATACACCAATTGCTCTTAGCCATGTGCGGCGCCCCCCTCCACAGTTTACGCCTCCGGTCATATTCTCGCGGTGCTTAGGCGAATCCCTGCGCGGATCACATCACCTTCACCGTCACCACGCCGTCGTGCTGACGGAACTCATCTACTCCTTCAAAAATCTGCTGGATCAAGAGCTCGATGGACGTCATCGCGCAGAACGTGTGCAGAACTCGGAGGTGACGTACGTTCGGTACTCGGTCGGTCGGAACAAGAAGACGTTCGACTACATCAACCGCGTTGAGCAAACGCTTCCGCTTTCGTTCTACGAGGGTACGTGGACACACTCTCCCCCCCTCTCCTTGCTATGCATCTCCTAGATAGATCTTGTGTAAGCGTAGGAAATTTTTTGAAATTGCATGCTATGTTTCCTAACAGGTGGCCGCGGCGGCAGCGAGCGGCGGCGCCGAGCTCGCTCGGTGGAGCTCGGCAGAGATAGATAGATGAGGGGATGGACACGGGGGAGGGTGAGAGGGTTGGGGGGGTGCGTGGTGACGTCTAGGGAGTCAGGGCGGCAACAGGCAGGCAGGACGTGGCGGGCGTATGCGCGCGCGGCGAGCACGCGCTCGGCATCCTCCTGGTAGCAGCTTGAAGATGGTGGCGCTGTGGGCCTCATGGGCTGCTACAGTAACAAGCCGAGGTAAGTTTCTTCTCTCTCTCTCCAAATTAGTTTCTGTTTTCTAATTTATTATGTCTGTTTTGATTTAGTAAAAGTACTAAACCATTTTAGTAAATTCTGAAAATATTTTTGGATGCTAACTGAACAATTTCAGAGCTCCAGCAAAAGTTTAAGAATTATTGGAGCTGTTGAATATATATATATATATATATATATATATATATATATATATATATATATATATATATATAGCATTTAAAAGCCCCAATTCAAATACTTATGATTTAATTTAAAAATCCATAAATGGCCAAGAAATATGCTCATCATTCTTGGCAGTGGTTTTTCACCTTATCAGAAATCATGAACATTTTCAAAGGGCATTTTGGGTTCTTTGGAAAAGATTTTATTTGAAACTATTGAATTCTTTCTGGTGCTAGGGTTTGATCAATCCCTATTTCAACTTTAAATAAAATTTAAACATGATGCAACATGCAAATCTAACCCAAATGCATTACTGAACTAGGGTTGTGACAACACGTCTTATATTTTGGTGTCCTCTACCTCGGTCCCAAAATATAAGACAAATTGAACTGCAAAAACTTCTTATATTTTGGTGAGACAGGTAATAATCGACAAGAACAATCATGCACCTCCCTGTCCAATAATCAGAAACCTAAACAGGACTGTCCGTGGCAGGGAACATGAAAAGGAACTGCGTTCTCATCATGAGTACTACACTAACAACACATAATTAAGTTACACGCATTACAGACAATGCCACATCGCACATACTACAAGCTACTCGCCACATGCAGCAAACCGGGTTATTAATTTCAGGCACTAGTGCTTCACTAAACTGGGAGGACGGAGTTGACAGTAGCTCGTTGGTTCGACATTGCGCTGGATGGACCGGTCGATCATAACCTGGTCATCGGCACCTGGACCCGGGGCACGGCGGTCGCCGCCGGTGCAACCGCCGGCCGCGGCCGGCCCTCCCAGCCTGCACGCACGCAAAAGCTAAACAGTTATAGTAGATTTACTGCAATGCTACTAATGTAAGTTAGCATGGTGCACGCGCGCGCGTAGTGCGTACCCTGGTCGACGTCGAACCCCCGCCTGGCGAGCTCCCTGTACTCCTGGGCGAGGGCGCACCGGTGGCAGAGCAGGTGGGTGAGGCGGTCCGGCAGCGGCGTCTCCTGCAGGCCGTACTGCTCCCGCAGCTTGCGCCGGTACCACCCCGTGTACACCCACCGCAGCCCGAGGGAGGCCGCGCCGAGGTAGCAGGTGAAGTGCACGCACCGGCCTTCCGAGCCCTGGTCGACGATGTCGGCGACGCGGGCGAACGCCACGCAGGGGAACCACACGCTGCAGCAAACTGCACGCGCGCGCGTGCGTACGGTATATATATAAGCAAGTGCATTCGACCACGTAGTATTTCATGTTAATTTCACGTAGGAGTACGTACATGCGTCGCAGCCGTCGTCTTCGCAGTCGAACAGGCCGGTCTGCCACCCCTGCCGGACCGGCACGGCCGCCACGCTCTGCTTGATGACCACCCTGGCCGTCAACTTGCGCGCTCAGGGTGGTCGCGTCGGTTCCGCTAGCACTAGCCTGAACGTACCAGCACGTACGTACTTACATATAAGCTCTTAACTCTTATACCGTCTTATAGCCAAACAATGTGCGCGGCTAGGGGTTACTCACGGGCAGTTGCAGGTCCTGGGAAGCATCGACTCCGAAACTCATCTTGTTGGTCGATGGAGGGAGTCGTAAGCCGGCCAATTCAGATTTGTTCCAACTGCATGCAAGAATAACCTACGAGTAGTAAGTAACACTTTTAGTTCCGTATAAATGGAGTAGCTTTTCTCGCAAAAAAAAAAATGGAGTAGCTTTGGCATGATTGAACCCGGACTACACTCCTAATGCCGGCCGGCGGCCGAGCCAAAGAACCCAATGCTTGCACGAAGCCACGAGCCACAATACCTCAGCGATCCAGCCAGCCGGCGCCGGTGAGTCGTCTCGGCTCGCCTCTCCTCAGCGGCCGCCAAAGGAACGCGTATTGGTAGATCAGCACTACGCATCTCATTCTTAAGTAAAGACCGGGAGCGGCACGCGTTGACCTGAGGTCTACGCGTGCGGGGCCGACGCAGGCCATGTCACTCACGGGGCACGCCATGTGGGTGGGTGTCATTCACCTGAGGCGTACGTCGTTGCCGCATGCATGCACCAATGCATCTTTCGTGCCGGCCACTTCGCAGGTGTCCAGGCCCCTCGGGACTTGTGGCGTATTAAACGACAAAATGCTTTGTGCTTTCACAGCTCAGACGTCTCGACAGAATAGGGACTTGACTTTGTTGTGTATTTTTATTGTTTTCTAAATAGATTGCAAAATAAGGTTTCAACATAGAAATCAAATATGAAATGATTACCAAATAGATATACAGATTGGATGGAGCAAATTGTGCAGAGTGGGGGTGTAGCTGTTATGATGAATGGAAAGTTAGGGCGTCTCCAACGCGGTGCATCAAACTGGACACGTCAAATGTCCGCGTACAATGGGTAGGGGGTGGTTATCCAACCCGGTGCACCAAATGTCCGCCCATTTTTTTTCAAAAAGAAAAAAAATTACAAAATGTCTGCCATGCAGTCTTACTTTGAATCAGAGATTGATAGCAATTCAGCTACACATTTAAATCCAAATAAAAATGTCGGATGTTCAATAAATTTAAATCCAGCACCAAATAAAATGTCGGATGTTCAACAAATTTAAATCCATCAATCCAAATTTAACCATACTCCTCAAAAGTGGCATTCATATCAAGGTTTCTTTCCTCGAGTTTGAACTTCTTCATCGGCACATGTTGTTCATCGAGATGGATTCTCCCTTGAGCTCCATCCAACAACGAGTCAATGTGAAGGGTTTGCCCTCCATCCTTTGGTACATCATGCCAACGTGCCCGACCTATAAAATGACATGATCGTCAAGTTGCAACATTGAGTGAACTAATGGATTGACCAAGACGTAGACAAACAAGAAGCAAAACTTACGATCTTCATGATTGATTCGCTTGTTGGCCAGATTCTTTCCACTTGTGTAATCACACTGAAATACTTCGTGGCAGCGTTTGAAATGATGTTCCACTGATGAAGTAGCGACTTCGCATTGCGATCATGGACCACATCCAAATTGTAGGAAGGGTAGTGCTTGTGTTCATGAAACCAGGAATGCACATGTTGCCCAAATATTGTTCCCTTTTGCTTCATGCCTACACACCCCGCACTTGTGGCCAACCACGTGTCGCTCAACAATGCATCGTCCCTCACCGACCTTCATCCTTGATGAGCTGAAGGAGATTGCTTAAGGAGGGTTATAGTCCGTCAAAGACAAAACCGTTCTAATGCTTCCATAAAAACCAAGTTGTCAGGAAGAGGAGGAGGATAGATGAGAGCCCTTTTCGGCGGGAGGATGTGGACATGGCTAGGGTATCATGATACCACTCCAAGAAGGGGGAGTTGGGGTGGGGTGGAGCAGCCGTTGAACGACACAATGCGAGCACCTCATGCCAGAGTTGTCGGGAGAAGGAGCAACCGGCCAAGAGGTGATGAATGCTCTCCGGTTCCTGGTCGCAAAGGAGGCATCTATCCGCAAGGTAGACCATGGCGCACAAGTCTTTCCGTGGTCTGGCATTTGTCTTGGGAGGCCAGCCACATGAAGATATTGATGTGAAGAGGCACCCATGTGTTTTCAAGTGAGCCGCCAATGCGGATCTGGCAATGAGCTAGCGAACATGGCGGAGTAGCACTACTAGGAAAAACCTTATACACAAAATCTTACCAGTAGCGCTTGTTAAAATGAGGCGCTACTGCTACTTAGCAGTAGCGCGTCGGCTAAAACGGCGCTACTATTACCCGCTTAGCAGTAGCGTGGCAGAAGCAGAACGCGCTACTACTATAATTGCCACACCATTCCCGACGTGCTAGGTATAGTAGTAGCGCCCTTCTAGAAACAACGCTACTACTATGCATTTTAGCAGCAGCGCGTTTTGCCTCCCCACGCTACTGTTAAAGCTATTTTCACCTAACCCCCGCGCGGCCTGATTCCCTCTCCTCTGCTTCCTCCCCCAATTCCCCACTCTTTCTTCTCCCCCTCGTCGCCTCCGCCTCGCCGTCGTCTCCCCCGACCCCGCCTCGCCACCGTCTCCCACGATCCCGCCTTGCCGCCGTCTCCCTCGACCCGCCTCGCCGCCGTCTCCCCTGACCCCGCCTCGCCGCGCCTCGGTGCCGCTGTCTCCCCCCGACCCCATCTCTCTCCCCGCCCTCTGTAAGCACTCTCCCCTTCTGATCCCTCTTATTTGCTTAGTATGAACCCTAGCTATTTAGTGCTAGTTAGTATGAACCCTAGGCTATTTTTAGTGCTAGTTAGTTAGTTACAATTAGTATTAACCCTATTTAATTAGGTAGTACAAACCCTAGTTAAAAATGGATACGTATATGGTGATTAGGGCAGTAGTTCCTAGGTACTAGTTACTCCCTCCGTTCCGATTTACTCGTCATGGTTTTAGTTCAAATTTGAACTAAAACCACGACGAGTAAATCGGAACGGAGGGAGTAGTTAGTAAGAACTAGGTACTAATTACGTACTAGTTTATTTTTATTTATAGTAAGTTTATTTTTAGTAAGAACTAATTGAATTAATAGAACTAGTTAGTAAGAACTTGTTGCTATTTTTTTAGTTAAAGCAATTTTTCCTGCATCGACGTGGACGATGCCTATCCCGCATCCTCGTCGTCGAGTCGGTGGAGGACGACACATGCTTGACCAGACGGGCCATGTCCGGGACTGGGCTCCGCCGGGGTGGTACTAGGAGGCGCTACCTACCGGGGGGCGCAGGTTGGTGAGGAGCCAGCCTGCACTACAAGAAATATGTCAACTAGTGACCTTCTGTCAGTGACCCTGGAAGAATTGGTCATAGATCTATGACCATTTCAGACCAATTGGTCAAAAACTGTTCGGGGGGCTCCAAACCCTAAACCATTGCGACCATTTTGGTTAGAAAGGTCATAATTTCCTTACACGAAATGGTCACAAAGCAAACAGTGCTAGTCCGCTGCCTTATTTCTAGTTGTTAATGACCAATATAGATGGTCATAGCCTTGTAGATTGTGGTGGGTTGTGATGACTAGGCGCCATCTCATCAGTTTTACCTATGTGTCATGTCCATGTGGCAGTTTTTGCCCTAGGTTGTGAAGCAACCTATATTTCTGTTATTCCAAAAATTCCCGAAAAATTCTCATAAATGTTTTGGATCATATCTTCATCAAATATGTTAAAAACATTCCTTGCCTAGTTCAAAAATAATTCAAAAATATTCATTTTCCTATTCTGTTCAAAGCAGCACTTTGTGAAGGAAGTACCACTTTGGCATGTCCAAATGGTATCCATTTTCTATAGTGCTTTCCTATGCCCAAATAACCATCCTCCACCAAATGCCAGCTCAATCCATTCATTATTTTGAGCCCAGCTTCAACATTTGTATTTATGTCCAGTGTGGTACTTTGCAAAGCAAGTACCACCTAGGCTCCTCCTTTTGAGGTGAAAATTTGTGACGACGATCTTCTTAGTAACTAATCATCCTCAGCCAAAACTCATGCCCATTAGCCATGTGCATTTCCCGTACCGCAAATCAAACACTTGGCTGCTTATTCATGTTTGAGCATCGATCGGTCTCCTCGTGAGAATCTTATGTTGTGATTTTCTTCCTAGCACCTACCTAGAGAGTGCCCAACCCACTAGACATGCCTAGGCCACCCAGAACACATGGCAACGCCACGGTCACGCGGTGACCACGCGGCGGGCATGCGAGCTTACGCGCTCTAGAGTTGGGGCCCTCAGCCACCGTCCAAACCTCGATGTCTCGCCATCAAACCATGTATTTCTGATTAAATAGATACTTATTTACGTAGAAATAATTTTTGGAAAAAATAAATAGCAAACTATGAGGCAGCTGCAGTTCAAATTTGACCCGCTTCCAACTGAACCGGTGGGAATTTGTCTTTTTCACCAGAGGTGGATAAAAACTTTTGACACCCAACCATTTTGTCAATTGTGCATTAAATATGGCCTAGTATTTTAGAAAAATGATTTGGTCCAATTTTGCAACAAATATTTGGGAGGTCCTTCACAAAAAACCCTCCTTTTGGGCACTCGAAAAATAGAAAATGGTTTTTTCATCCAAAGAAAGTGAAAACTTCCTTAGGCAACATAGTTTGCCATTCCAATATGCTCCCTTGTGCATAATATGAGATCATCTGAACAAACTATGCCATGAATGTGGCCATAAGATTGATCATTTGGCTTGAAAGTCGTTGATCTCCACACATGATAGCTCGTTTCTAGAACACTTTTTTTAAATAATTGCCGTATTACAAGTTTGTTATTTTTCCTGGGAACTTGGCCACATATAATGACACAATGCGAAGGTTTCCCAATTTTTTGATTTTTTTTGAATTTTTTATGCCCGTTTCAAAATGCGGTCAAAACGGCGGGAATGACCGTTCCTAGCTAGTGGTTGAATCTTGGAATTTTTTTGGTGTTTCTATGATTAAATAGGTACTTATGTACCTAGAAATGATTTTTGGAAAAAATAAATAGCAAACTATGAGGCAGGTGCAGTTCAAATTTGACCCGCTTCCAACTAAATCGGCGGGAATTTGTCTTTTTCACCAGAGGTGGATCAAAACTTTTGAAGCCCAACCATTTTGTCAATTGTGCATTAAATATGGCCTAGTATTTTAGAAAAATGATTTGGTCCAATTTTGCAACAAATATTTGGGAGGTCCTTCACAAAAAAACCTTCTTTTGGGAACTCGAAAAATGGAAAATGGTTTTCCCGTCCAAAGAAAATGAAAACTTCCTTAGGCAACATTGTTTGCCATTCCAATATGCACCCTTGTGCACAATATGAGATCATTTGAACAAACTATGCCATGAATGTGGCCATAAGATTGATCATTTGGCTTGAAAGCCATTGATCTCCACACGTGATAGCTCGTTTCTGAGAACACTTTTAAAAATAATTGCCGTATTACAAGTTTGTTATTTTTCCTGGGAACTTGGCCACATATAATGACACAACATGAAGGTTTCCCAATTTTTTGAATTTTTTATGCACGTTTCAAAATGCGGTCAAAACGGCGGGAATGACCGTTCCTAGCCAGTGGTTGAATCTTGGAAATTTTTTTGTGTTTCTCTGATTAAATAGGTACTTATGTACCTAGAAATTATTTTTGGAAAAAATAAATAGCAAACTATGAGGCAGCTGCAGTTCAAATTTGACCCGCTTCCAACTGAATCGACGGGAATTTGTCTTTTTCACAGAGGTGGATCAAAACTTTTGACACCCAACCATTTTTTCAGTTGTGCATTAAATATGGCCTAGTATTTTAGAAAAATGATTTGGTCCAATTTTGCATCAAATATTTGGGAGGTCCTTCACAAAAAAACCTCCTTTTGGGCACTCGAAAAATGGAAAATGGTTTTTTCGTCCAAAGAAAATGAAAACTTCCTTAGGCAACATTGTTTGACATTCCAATATACACCCTTGTGCACAATATGAGATCATTTGAATAAACTATGCCATGAATGTGGCCATAAAGATTGATCATTTGGCTTGAAAGCCATTGATCTCCACACGTGATAGCTCGTTTCTGAGAACACTTTTTTAAAATAATTACCGTATTACAAGTTTATTTTTTTCCAGGGAACTTGGCCACATATAATGACACAATGCGAAGGTTTCCCAATTTTCTGAATTTTTTTGAATTTTTTATGCCCGTTTCAAAATGCGATCAAAATGGCGGGAATGACCGTTCCTAGCTAGTGGTTGAATCTTGGAATTTTTTTTGTGTTTCTCTGATTAAATAGGTACTTATGTACCTAGAAATGATTTTTGGAAAAAATAAATAGCAAACTATGAGGCAACTGCAGCTCACATTTGACCCGCTTCCAACTGAATCGACGGGAATTTGTCTTTTTCACCAGAGGTGGATCAAAACTTTTGACACCCAACCATTTTGTCAATTGTGCATTAAATATGGCCTAGTATTTTAGAAAAATGATTTGGTCCAATTTTGCAACAAATATTTGGGAGGTCCTTCACAAAAAAACCTCCTTTTGGGCACTCGAAAAATGGAAAATAGTTTTTTTGTCCAAAGAAAATGAAAACTTTCTTAGGCAACATTGTTTGCCATTCCAATATGCACCCTTGTGCACAATATGAGATCATTTGAACAAACTATGCCATGAATGTTGCCATAAGATTGATCATTTGGCTTGAAAGCCATTGATCTCCACACGTGATAGCTCGTTTCTGAGAACACTTTTTTAAAATAGTTGTCGTATTACAAGTTTGTTATTTTTCCTGGGAACTTGGCCACATATAATGATACAATGCGAAGGTTTCCCAGTTTTTTGAATTTTTTATGCCCGTTTCAAAATGCGGTCAAAACGGCGGGAATGACCGTTCCTAGCTAGTGGTTGAATCTTGGAATTTTTTTGGTGTTTCTCTGATTAAATAGGTACTTATGTACCTAGAAATGATTTTTGGAAAAAATAAATAGCAAGTTATGAGGCAGCTGCAGTTCAAATTTGACCCGCTTCCAACTGAATCGGCGGGAATTTGTCTTTTTCACCAGAGGTGGATCAAAACTTTTGACACCCAACCATTTTTTCAATTGTGCATTAAATATGGCCTAGTATTTTAGAAAAAATGATTTGGTCCAATTTTGCAACAAATATTTGGGAGGTCCTTCACAAAAAAACCTCCTTTTGGGCACTCGAAAAATGGGAAATAGTTTTTTATCCAAAGAAAATGAAAACTTTCTTAGGCAACAGCGTTTGCTATTCCAAGATGCACCCTTCTGCACAATATGTGACAATTTGAACAAATTTGATCCACTTCCAGCTAAATCGTCGAAAATTTGTCAATTTGACGAGAGGTGGATATACAGCTATTGAAACACAAGCATTTGGTCAATTGTAGCTAAAATGTGATCTAATATTACTGAAAAATAGAGTGATACCATTTTGCAACAATTATTGGTAGGTGCTTCAAAAAATATATACCATTTTCGACACTCCAAAGGTATAAAATGTTTTTCTTTGCAAAAAAAACTCATTTTTGAGATCAATTTTTAAAGATATTTGTATTATTCCTGGTTTGTTATTTTTCTGAAAAACAAGTCGCACATGTGACACAATGCTATTGTTCTTATTTGTTTTTCTAATTCTATGATGTTATAAAATAGCTGACATGATTTAGCATATTATTTAATCGATTACAACCAATTTAGATGGTTATAAAATCGTCAAAGTGCGTACTACATTGTGATTGGTGGAACCGTTTGTGGCACGGATCGATGAGATGGCAAACATCCTACCATCCATTGCTAGCAATCCAACGTCCATCCATCCGTCCATGCAAAGAAAAGGAAAAAAACCCGCCGCACCAAACCCTACCTCTCTCTCACTTCTCCTCCCTTTCTTCCGCCCGCCGCCTCCCTCTCTCTGTCCCCGATCCAGATCGGCCTCTCCCTCACCCCTCGCGTTGCGCCCTCCTTCCCTCGCGCTATCACCGGCGGCGCCCTCCTTCCTTTCTGTCATCGGCGGCGTCCTCCTTCCCTCGCGCTGCACCTGAACCTCGCTCCCGCTCCTAGCTCTTCTTCCTCCTCCGCTGCAGCTAGGGTTTCGTCTCCCCGATCCCCAATCCCCGAATCTCGGATCCAGCAGCAGCAGCAGCGATGGCGGCCGCGGGATATCCTCTCCAAGGTTAAGCACGTCCAGGCCAAGCTTGCTGGCCTCGTGGGTGACTTCCTCCGCGGTGACGACGACGGCCTCGTCGTCCCCGGAGGTCGTGGAGCCCCTCAAGGCCGACCTCCGCCACGTGAGTGATCCGTCGATATCGTCTCTCCAACAGTTTGGTTCTCTCCGCTTTGATTCCTTCGATTCAACAAGATAATGTGTACCACTTTGGTATGTGCGTGCGTGTGAGCTGACTCTTCTTCTGCGTGGTTAGTAGGTGTTCTGGATGCATGCACGAGTTCGACCTGGACAAGCCGCCAGTGCTGCAGGAGGTGGCGGATTTCTTCAGTGGCCACGAAATCGAGGACTTCACCTTCAGCAGGGGCAGGCTGGTGAGTGCAGCTCCCACGAATCTCTAGCAGGAAATGTCTGGGATGATGTGTCTATTTGGTTTCCACTAAATTAGTTTGCATAGCTTCTGGTCACCTGATCCAGTAAGGGAGAAGAATTTTAGGTTCAAAATGTTCCCACTTCCTAGTAAATGTTTTAGGTGCATAAGCAATTGATGTGATTAGTTGGTGGATTTGCTTAATTTTGAACTTGTTCACACATAATTAAATCTAGAAGCTGTTTGATCCCATCAAATGAGACTTGTTTCTTACTCAATACTTGACTTGCTTGGTACGAATGTGTTTGTCTGACTATTGTGTAATACTGTATACTTTCTGTTTATTTGGACACAGGTCCTGTAGGTGAGGACATGTTCCACTGGCAGGCAACAATCATGGGGCCCTCGGACAGCCCGTTCACTGGTGGTCTATTTTTGGAGAACATTCATTTCCCACCGGATTACCCCTTCAAGCCCCCGAAGGTAATTTCCAGTGTACTTAGCTAACCTTTGTAAAAGAATAGTTCATCTTGATACTTTTATGCTGGAATTGCTGTTACATGTATGTCTTGGGGGTCCTCAAACAGCTGGTTTGCTGCTGCCTGCTATGTATTTATTTTTGTCTGACATTCGGACCTGAACATATTTCTAGTATGTCTTTGGGGTAATAATGTCATGGAAGTCCTTGGTAATACTCATATGAGTGCTTAGTATACTCACATCATGGTCTACACGGTGTTACTTGTCAACTAGCTGTAACCCATAATAGTGCTTAGTATACTCATGAAAAGGGTTATTTCTCCTCCTGTAGTTCACGGTTTATGCAGCAGTTGTTCTTCTACCAATCTGTTGCTTGATTGTGTTGCGGATTCATATGATATTGGTGTACACTCAATTTGGTTATTTCTTACTAGTTCTGCTACTAGTTGCTGTGTACTCCTAGTACTACAGGTGGATCAATCTCCCCCTCCCTCTCACCCCGTCTCTGTCTCTGCAGGTAGGACAGGTCGGCAGCACGCGCGCGCATTGCACTCTTCCTCTTGCTCTGTTCTTGGGCTGATGCTGGCGGCGGTGCAGGGGATCCTGATCAACATGCAGTTCCCGGGGCCGCAGATCGACGCCGTCACCAACGACAACATCGTCATCAACGTCTTCAACAACCTAATCTGATATTGTTCTCAGATCCAGTGGCATCTCTATCTTCTTACAACGCATAACATTTTTTAACTTCTTTTGGCCGTGCTTTCGCTTTCACTACAGATCAGATAAGTGGTGAATGAAAGAAACAAGTGCACAACTACTATCAGTGGGCTTGTATTTTTCTTGTGTAGCTGCTCTGCACTTGTTGTAGAGCATAGCTTGCATCAGTATTTTTACCTATTTTTGACCTCTCATTCTGAAATACATCTAGCAGGTGCGGCTAGTACTCTATTATTCTCCTACATATAGCTATATATGCATCTAAAAGGGCAAGTACTTGGATGACCTTGACAACATCATGCTGATTGTAATAACTTTGCATAAGACTCTGTATTCGAAGACTTCTCGCAATTTATCATGCAATTCTAAACAATAGCATATGTCTATCTACCCTGCTGGGAATTTTCACTTTATATCAAAATTTGAGAGGCAAATGCTGGGAGTTCCAGTCTTGTCTGATGGCTAGGAACTCAACTCTGCTTCTTGTTGTTGGAGTTTCAGGCTTGTTGCATAGTTCGTAGCTTCAAGTGTACTCTGGCTTCTAGCCACAATGCACTACAAATTATTATAGAATTACAAAGTGTACACAACATTGCACCTTACACATTCTTCTCTTGTGAAATCAAATGCCATGACTAGGCATTCTTTTATCAACTTGCTGTACACTTGCTCTGCTTGAGGCTACTGTATAACTTGTGCCTTTTAACTTGATGTACATAGCACGCAATTTTTTACTATATCACATTCACACATGATACTCTTAATATAGAGTTGTTTTCCAAGCTAGTTCTGTTTACTCTTAATATAGGTCTATTTGTCACCAATACTTGCCTGCTATGCTATAGTAGACCTTGTTCATATTTATTAGCTAAGTTTGCTTGTCCTTGGTATATATATGCATGCCATTTGTGTTTCAGGCTTTCTCTGAAATGAAATAATAGGTATATTAGTCACGAATACTTGAGTTAATCTAACTCCTTACCTGCTATGCTATAGTAGGCCTTGTTCATATTTATTAGCGAAGTTTGCTTCGCCTTAGAACTTTTTGATGTGAAATCATATCTTAACCCTTAGAACTTTGCATGATTAGTAGATTGATGGTGATATCTGCACGCATATTGACTTTACTGTTGCTCTCCGGCGGAAATTTCTCCCTTATGTAATGAGTTCATCTTGCATTGCATCTACCATGAATGAGAATTGTACATACTGTAATTTCCAGTTTTAACTAGGCTGAAATGTGCATGTTTTATCTTCTCAGCATTGTTCTTATTTACTTGCAAGTTTTTACTATGCAAGGTTCAGTCATGCCATCTTTGCTTGTGTTGCATGTTAATGTCATAACAAATGCTCACACAAAGTTTGTGAACTGTGGCCAGGTACCAGAGGCTGACCAGGTACTCCATTGGCATCTCTAGCTCCCACATGTCGCCCCTGGGCTGGAGCGCCTTGGGTGATCGGCATTCTCCTGGTGGCGCCGCTCCTCACAAAGTGTTAAGTTGGATTACTGCCTCATGTTGATGGCCTTGTTTCTAAACATTTAATAATGTCGTTTAGGTTGCTGCTGCTGTGATGGAAGATTAGAACAGGCTGGAGATGCGCACCACATCTTTAGTTGATGTTGCACCATGTTTTGGTGCTTGTGTATCTGTTTTTGCTTGTAAGCACACTTGTATGTGCTTGTGTATCTGTTTTTGCTTGTTTTAGATGATGTTGGATGTGCAGAGTTGTATGTGCTGTCGTGTGTATTTGGATGAATGATTTTTCAATTTAATCATTTAATTGAGAGAATTATTTAGTGTTTGTTGTTCAAATGTGTAAACTGGAAATCAGTGAATAAAAAGACCAAATGTTCTATTGGACCAAATAATATATGGGCTCTAAAAAGGCTACAACCCAAATAATAGTGGACTGGAACATTGTGCATTTCTGGAAAACCTGAACAAAAAGGCCTAATGAAATGGTTTGCAAAAGGGCCATGGCCCAGAAAATTAAAAGTCCGACTTGTAGGGCGTGGCCCATGAAGCCGACCAGAATTAACATGAAAAAAAAACTAAATGGGCTAGGCCCATGTAGAAAACTGAATTGGACCGGGCTGAATCTTGTGCCACATTAGCTTGCCACACTGGATGCCTACGTGGCCTGGGGAGGTTGCTAGTGACCAAAACACCACAGTAAACGTATTTTGGCCATAAACGTCCACGACCTTCTCACAGAGAAGGTCGTGAATGTCAGTTTACGACCGCCAGCTTTTGACCTTCTGTTTTTGGTCACAAAAAGGTCGCAAATGAAAAACAGTGACCTTTCAGTGACCAATAGTCAAGGTCACAAGTTGACATATTTCTTGTAGTGCTGTCATTGACCCGAACCTTCTTTGGTGGCGGTCGCGTGGGCCAGTGACGGTCCAGAGGCTGAGGACCCCACGGAGGTGGTGCGTCACCGTGGTAGTGAGGAGGACGCGCACGTTCGTCGCTACTTGTTTGCGTTGGAGCACAGGTTCTCCAATACCTGGCAGGTTCTCCAGGGATCTCACTAGAGCTATGATCCCGTGATGGTTCCTTCTCTGTGGGTGTCCACCGCCCGCGCTGATACCCGTCGTGTGCTAGGGTTTTAGTTGTATTAGTGATGTTATATGTATGACACTATTCGAGGTGTATTAGTGATAGTATTCGACGGTGTACGGACGCATGAGATGATTTACTTTTGCTTATTGAATGCATGCTAATTTGAGTCCTATAAGATATTTTGAAATGCATATCTTGTGTTGCTCAAATAAGATATGTGCTTGCCCAAGTGGCCGGTCATGTTTGCAGGTTACACCTCCGAGTGGCATATGTTTTGCCGGAGTGTTGATTCATTTCCGTTCGGGCAAATTTCAGGCGCTCGATATGTCCTATTTTAGCAAAGGTCATGCCGGATTTTTTTTCATGAATTTTGGCATGACTTGTGCTAGAATATGTATGAAATATCGAGGGCCCCGGATTTGTGTGTTTAGTATCTTGGTAGTTGTCTTCGATCGATTTTCAATTAATGTTTCAACTATGAACATAGGAAATGTCTGACGACGAAAAGGATTTCCGTACTTGCAAATACTGCGAAGACAAGCGCGGCCTATGCGACGGAATCTTCCTAGATGATGATAGGCGCTTCAGCATCAAGCTGGACGAGAACTTCGAAGTGGATACAGTAAGTCACAACGACAAGTTTTTTTTTCGTAATTAAGCATGACATATGCTTCATTTGCTTGAACTTATAATTTATTTATTTTTACTATTCTACTAGCGTATCCCCTGCCATGCAAGAGTTTTTGTATTGGATAAGATAGGTTTCAGTCGTACTATGGAGGTAAAGAAAGTTTACTTGAAGACCGAGCATGGTTATATTTTCAACGTAAAATTATACAATTCAGACGACTACACCTATTTTGGATGCAAAACATGGCGAGCACTATGCAAGACTTATGCATTTGAGCCTGATATGGTTATCACCTTTGATATCCGTCCGGAAGATGATATTCAAGGTAATACCGACATCTGGGTCGATGTGCAGACGCCTCCAGTTATACCATTATGTAAGTTTCTCAACCATATTTATGTCTTTGATATTGTTTATTCAAAAATAGTTGACAACTAATTTGTATTCTCAGCTTATTTTGGTGCAAGCAAACATGTCCAGCGCTTGGTAGACAGGACCGTATACTGTGTCGGGGCTGAACTCAACTGTGAGGAGCTCAGTCATTATGTTTCATAGCTTCCGGATCTTGATACTGTCAAGACAAATTTTCTTCCTGCATTTAGAAATGTTAGTACTGAAAACGTGCGACCAATAGTGTTCGTAATGAACTACGGTCACATCTATTTAGGAAGGATGGTAAGATTTTTACTATTTGTCCTCAGTGCATCTTTTCCATACATTATTTTTGAAGCTAAACTTCATTGCTAAGTATGTTACCATACGATGTTCTTCAACAGGGACTCTCGATGAATGTTGTGCCTTATGGGATCGAAACTAATGGTACCATGAGTATTATTAGCTTACGGCCAAGATATCCTACAGATTACTTTAGTGCATTCAAGATTAGCAACGAATGCTTAATAGTGCAAGAATGGACCAAATATATGATGGGGGAGCGCAGAGAAGTACTAGGGGACAGCAAACAGATGTGCTACCCACGATTAGGAGACAGGTTCATCTGCATGCTCCAACTTGATCAAGGAGGAGAGCTATACATGTTTTATGTTATTTTACCTAAGAGAGAGCAGCAGGAGTAATTAGCTAGTTAGAAATGAGTTTGAAGATGATGATGTGCTACACTATTACTACGATGATAAAATAGCTAGTGTTGGTGGTAATGACTATGATGATTATTATTAGCTAGTGTTAGTGGTGATTAAATAAATACTGTTGGTGGTAATGACTATGATGATGATTAAATAGCTTGTGCTGGTGGATTAGATTCAAGTGGAGGCAACATGTGGTGCACATCGAAAGTACTACTAGTCCAAACTAGATCAAGTTTGGATTAGTAGTATACTTTTGACATGCATCACATATTGCCTCCACTTGAACCTAATCCACCTTCATTTGACACACTGTTATGGACATAATGATGTAAACCTCATAATTGGTATTGTATCAATATTTGTACGATGACGCATAAATACACTAAAAATAAAAAAATAAAAAAAAATACTAGTAGCGATGGAGAGAAAACACGCTGCCACTAGTTACATTAGCAGTAGCGTGGGAGTGAACAAATGCTGCAGCTATTTGTCCTAGCAGTAGCGCGTGCGGGCACGCGTTACTGCTAAGCAATAGCTGTAGCGCCTTATTAGTAGCGCGCCTACCCGCGCTACTAGTGAGCACAAACCAGCGCTACTGCTAGGGTTTTCCCTAGTAGTGTAGTAGGAGGCGGAAGAGTAGACTCCTGAGCTTGTCTGGGGTGCCAGTGAGAGTGGTATGTCGAAGAAAACACCATAGGTCGACGTACTGAACCATGGCGGCAGGGCCTAGGGCACTCTGGATGTCTTGGACCCAAGCCCGGAGATGCAGTCCATCATGGACAGTGCGCAACTTGTGGCGATGATGAGGGACCATCGTGTAGATGAGAGGGGCAAGCTCAATGATGCAGCAACTGTATACCCAATGGTCCGTCCAGAAAAGTCAGGATCGGCCATCGCTAAGTTACCAGCTGGGAACTAGATGCCCGGACAATGCCGGGACGACGCGGGAGGGGGGGGGGGTGGCTCAAGGGACGGTTTAGAGCGATGCGTTCAAGCCAAATCCTTCATGCATGCAAGGCCAGGCCGGCTCGTTGGATCCAGAACCCCGAGGCCCCCAAAATCAAAGGCCCGCAAATGCGAGGCAGCTCATATGTTGTATTCAATTATACATGTTCTTTCGTTTCTTTAGCTCACCATGTATCTGCTGCCCGGTACTCAGCGAACACAATTTGAGCTTTTGATTTCAAAAGCAGTACATCGGTAACCGTATAGGGAGCAGATTTACAAACGTGTAATATTGTCGTCACATTAGCTAAATGTCAGTCGATTGATTTTGATTTGGGGTCAGCCGATTTTAAGAGTTTGCCGGAGGGGGGCTGGAGGGAAGAAAGGAGCTCGCTGGCAGCCCCACCATCTATCTTAGGGTGGAGGATGGGGCGAAAGAACGGCGGTGGTGCAAATTCACCGGAGGGAGAAAACTGATGATCGCTGGGGAAGGGGAGGGTAGTAGCACAACGATGGGCCCCGCGCCGGGGGGGGGGGGGGTGGTGGTGGAGGGGGGAGGGGGTGGCAGCACGACGATGAGCTGCAGTTGGGGGAGGATGCTGCGGCGAGGATGCGCGGGAGGGGGGTGGCAGCACGACGATTGACTGACCCAAATTTGAAACTCAGGCAACTTACATCTAGCCATTCCCGCGTATTTGAACTGGTGAGATTCCTTCCTCACGCGCGCGTGCGCATGCGCCTTGGCGCCATCCTCGGCCGCCCGCCCTGCTATTCCGGGCGAGGAAGCAGAGCCCCAAGAAACCAAAACCACCCGGGAACCATCCTCCCCAACCTTAGGCGCGCGCGTCTCACACGCCGGCCTCCCCGCCACCATGGGCCCCTCTGCGCACCACCACCACCTCCTCGCCCTCCTCGTCGCCGGCATCGCCGCGGTGGTCCTCCCTTTGGGGGGCGCCGCCGAGGGCATGAGCGAGACGGAGGCGCTGATCCACCTGAAGAAGTCGTTCTCCAACTCCTCCTCGGTCTCGTCGTGGCTCCTCACCGACAACGGCGGCCAGTCCCCGTGCGCCCCGGGGTCGCACGAGTGGCACGGCGTGGTGTGCGGCCGCGGCAAGGTCACCGGGCTCCGCCTCAGCGGGCTCCAGCTCGGCGGCACCATCGACGTCGACGCGCTCTCCAGCTTCCCCGACCTCCGCTCCGTCTCCTTCGCCGGCAACAACTTCACCGGCCCGCTCCCCAGCTTCCACCGCCTCACCGCGCTCAAGTCCATGTTCCTCTCCGACAACAAGTTCAACGGTGCCATCCCCGACGAGTTCTTCCCGAACCTTAACCATCTCAAGAAGCTCTGGCTCGACGGCAACGAGCTCTCGGGCCACATCCCGGCGTTCCTCGCCGAGGCCGAGGCGCTCATCGAGCTCCACCTCGAGCGCAACAAGTTCACCGGGGAGCTCCCTCCCGCGCCGCCCCCGGCGCTCAAGGCGTTCGACGTTTCCGACAACGACCTCGACGGCGTCGTCCCGGAGGCGTTCCGGCGGTTCGACGTCAGCGGGTTCCGCGGGAACCAGTACCTCTGCTATGTCCCGACCCCCGGCCAGACGTGCAAGCGCCCGGAGATCACGCCCGAGTCGACCAACTGGCTCGGCGTGGTGCTGGCCATGCTGCTCGCCTTGGCAATCGTGATCGTCGTCGTCTTCTGCGCGTGCGGCGGCCAGCCGGCCCGCGTCCACGGCTACGACCACGCCCACAAGGGCGACACGGAGGACACGCCGCCGGTGTACATGGTGAAGCAGGGATCATCGACGGCGCAGAAGCGGAGCATGTCGTGGCTCGGGAGGAGGACGGGAGGGTCGTCGGCAGGCGGCACAGGCGGGCGGCACCGCCGGGCGTCGTCCGCGGCGAAGGTGGACGGCATGAGCACCGGGGGCGTCGCCGGTGACCTGGTCATCGTGAACGACTGCAAGGGCGTGTTCGGTCTGACGGACCTGATGAAGGCGGCAGCGCAGATGATCGGCAGCGGCGGGCTCGGGTCGGCGTACAAGGCGGTGATGGCCAACGGCGTGGCGGTGGTGGTGAAGCGCGCGCGCGACATGAACCGCGCCACCAGGGTCGCGTTCGAGGCCGAGATGAAGCGCCTGGGCGGCATCCGCCACGCCAACCTGCTGCCGCCGCTGGCGTACCACTACCGCAAGGACGAGAAGCTGCTGGTCTACGAGTACATCCCCAAGGGCAGTCTCCTCTACGTGCTCCACGGCGACCGCGGCGTGGACTACGCGGCGCTGGACTGGCCGACGCGGCTCAAGGTGACGGCCGGCGTGGCGCGCGGCGCGGCGTTCCTCCACGCCGAGCTCGCCGGCGCCGGGCACGACGTGCCGCACGGCAACCTCAAGTCGTCCAACGTGCTCCTCGCGCCGGACTTCGAGCCGCTGCTGGTCGACTTCGGCTACTCCAGCCTCGTCAACTACACGGAGTCGCCGGCGTCCATGTTCTCGCGCCGGGCACCCGAGTGCGTCGCTGGGCACCCGGCGTCCGCCAAGGCCGACGTGTACTGCCTCGGCATCGTCCTCCTCGAGATCCTCACCGGCAAGTTCCCGTCGCAGTACAACGCCAACGGCGGCACGGACCTGGTCATGTGGGCGACCACGGCGCAGGCCGACGGCCACGAGCAGAACCTGTTCGACCAGGGCATCGTGACGGCGTGCGAGTACGCGCTGCCGGACATGAAGCGGCTGCTGCGGATCGCGATGGAGTGCGTGGAGGCGGACCTGGAGAGGCGGCCGGACATGAAGCAGGCCGCGTCGAGTGTGGAGGAGACGGTGGCTGCGGCGCTGGCGACGGTGAGGCAGGAGGCACCCACGTGAGGCGGTGGCATAGCGGCGAGGTTGGCCGGAGTCGGATTTTGTAAGTCCATGTATGTCACTGGTGCCCTTTTACCTAGCCTCCTTGTCTGTATTCAGTAGCCAACTCTTGTACATGATACACATCAATGCACAAAGCATAAGGAAAGATAGGAATTACATGGGCGTTGTTGATCTACCGGAGATGGTGGCAGTATCGTGTCCTCTGGTATATCTGGTGGCAACGACGATTGATAGTTCGCTGTGAGGCCGCTCAAACTCCTGATCGCACCCTAGCACTCAATTTTGTCAGAGCGGCTTCGAAACCGGCGACCACACCTAGGCTGAACTGTTGGAGGAAGCCATTATCGAGATTGGTTTGCTTCATGAGATAGTTGCCTGACTAAGGCACGAATCTCGGGTGTTGGATTTCTCAAGCCTGAGGGTGAGCTTGCTGCCTGAGAAAGGAGCTACTCCCTCCGTTCCGATTTACTCGTCGTGGTTTTAGTTTAAATTTAAACTAAAATCACAACGAGTAAATCAGAATGGAGGGAGTACCTGCTGCCTGAGAAAGGAGCCTTGAATGTAAACGCATCTTATTCTGAAGATGAGCACTCAAGCTCTTGTGGTGCGATTATAAGGGACAACGGAGCCATGTTTGTCGCAGCAGCATCTATACCAAAACTCGAACATGTTGCAGATATTGTCTCGGCTGAATCGGGTGCCCTGGTTGAAGGACTGAAACTAGCTCAATCTATTGGGTGCAATTCTATTTTCGTACAGATGGACAATCTGGTTGTGGTTGAAGCTATCAAACAAAATAGTACTGGACATTCCATGGTCGGTGCACCGATCCTTGATGAATGCAGAAGCTTGTTGGAGGGCTTCGGGAAGGTATCTAGTGAGCATTTTAATAGAGAATTAAATTCTGCAGCTCATCCACTAGCACAACAAGAGCAGGATGATCCAATGTTTGTGTGGTTGGACTCTCCTCCCTCTTTTATTTCGTGGTTTAAATTAGTAATGAAGGCCTTCCTGTAAAAAATAATAATAAGCATAGATATATAGGAGGGGAGGGAAGAGGATTTGCAGCACCCCTATATCAACATTAAGTTCAAATAAATACCAGGAAATTTAGAAAAAAAAACTTGGGGTTTTGGGATATGAAATATGGGTGTCCACTCTACTTTTGTGTGAAATTTCGTGAAAAAATACCAGGAAACGTATCCATGGCAAAAAAGATAAAAAAAAATCTGATATATAGAAAAGAATTGTTTGGATGAATTTTAGTTTAGATTATATTTTCTTCGCCACAGATACATTTTCTGGTTTTTTTTTTACGAAACTACATATGGGAGTAGATTGGGCACCTATGTTTGAGATCCCAAGGTTTTAGATTTTTTTAATCTTCCTGGTATTTTTTGAATTTAATTTGTGTGCAGGGGGTGGAGCACACAGGTGCTCCTATGTACTCCATCCATTCCAAAACAGATGACCCAACTTTGGGTCATCTATTTTGGAACGGAGGGAGTATTTCACAAGAGGGGAGATACATTGTGCATATTAGCATCTCCAACAACAGCCCTACCCCGCAAAAAAAGAAAACAACCCTATTTTAGTGCATAACTGTTTTATAGGGCTTTTGGACCCAAAAGAACCCTCACCAACAGCTGCCTTTGTAGCAATTTTTCTAGAAAATTTGGATAGCCCAAAACGTATAAGCCGCATGTGTGCCGCTGCTGTAAACGTAGACCCGCAACGCGTGCATGCCCTACTACCGCTTGAACATTTCCCGCGGGCAACGTCGCCATGCCTTCTCTCCTACGAGGGACCGCTACCACCGAACCGCCATGTAGGGACCCTCTGACGCCACTGCTGCCAACCCTGAGCTTCTCCTCCGGTGGTTCCCGCCGACGTCTTGGCCGCCTCCAAGCCCCATGTCCGCCGCGCCGTTTTTGCGTCCCCACGACCAGCGGGGGGGATGGGTCGGTTTAGACATGCATTAGTTAGAAAAAAGGTTGGCCGGTGGTGATGATTTCAATTGTACATACATTCCTTCTCTTTGGTAAATTTTTGTTCAGATCGGATTTATATTTGCTTCGGTTTCATGGTTTAATGGCCGATTTGACTATAATTGACTGGCATTGATTTACAGGTGCTCATGTCGCTGGCCATGACACATATGGAGTTCTTTTGTGTCTATGTATGAGTCTGATATGTATGTACTTTATAAGAAAATATCAATGTATGGTTTGATTTACTGTCTAGAATGAAGCTTCTTTATTGGAAGTTTCAAGCAATCTTGCCTGCAATGTTTTCGTTGAATCCAATTACATTAATTTTGTAGTATTAATATATATCAGTGTGTTGTCTACAATTTGGATTTTGGAACCAACCCAAACTCTAGCTACTAGTCTATGTTGGCTCCACCAAGGATTTCCATGCATTAGTCATTACTTTCCACCTCCCTTTTTCGTAACAACAAAAAACAGAAGTACGACCAAAACGACAACAAGCAGCATAGACAAGGATGGATTTGTAATTGAAAATAATAGTTTCCCACATGAAAATGAGTGAATGGCAAATTGATCCAGTTGGCAGCCGCCAGAAACCCTAGAATCCGTATCAACCTCAGTAGGAACATCACCACGCCCAATAACATATACTCCGTTCGGAATTACTTGTCTCCGAAATGGATGTATCTAGAATTACAATACATCTAGATACATCCATTTCAACGACAAGTAATTCCGCACGGAGGGAGTAGATCACACCCGGTTATATGTTGCTTGCTAGTCAGGATCACATGCGACCCTCAATGCATTTAATGTTTGACCGTCAAGAGTCTCTAGTTGAACCCCAGAAACTTCTTTAACAACCTCGGAAATTCTCCCGTCAAAAAACAAACAACCTCGGAAAATAATGGGGGCACGAACCTGCCAAGTCTTGTCGCCCGCTCGTCTTGCCTCGCAACTCGCCCAGTAGTTCAATCCCGTGAGAGTGCACAATAAATTTTAAGTTTCAACGTTGAAACTTACGGTTTTCACATCTAAGTCTGCCAAGTTTCAACCAGTTTCAGAGATATAATTTTAAGCAATTTTTTCTGTCGGTCGTAGACACAAAAAATTGGTTTTTATCGGTCGCTCATACTAAGTTTCAAAGTTGAAACTTAACATATATTTTCAAAAGCCTTCAAAACATATTCAAAATGGATCTTATTTGAAAGCATTGGTCACGAGAAACACAAATATGGAAACATAACTTAATTTAAAAATTTTGTTTAAAAGATACAAATTTTGAAAATCATAAGCCAAAAAAAAAGGGCACTAGGGACACGTGTGCCACCGCACTTGCGTGCCCCGAATCCTCATCCTTAACAACCTTAACATTTTGGAATGTTCATGTGACATTTGATACAATGGGAGTTTGTTGTAAGTGGTTGCACATTCAGAGTCATCACAGGGTAACCCCATCTATTCAGCTCTGCTCCCGAAAAGAGAAAGGAGACTGAGATAGAGGTTGTGCTTGTCTTTTCGAAGGAAAGTCCAATTCTGAGAACATGAACATGAGGGGACATCCGCATAATCTTGTTTGAAGAAATAGTACCGTACCATACCATTGTCGTTTTAAGGGCGAAAAAACAGGCCAAAACATTAGCAAGTACTAAGCTACGATAGAAATGACCAAAGGTTCCCAATATTTTTGGTCATGTTTAAGTTTAGGTAGGGCTTGTTGAGGCCTCAAATAAATGCAGGAATAACGTGAGGACCAATGTCAAATTTAAGACTTAAACCTTGATGAGTTAGGAATACCACCGCCCTCCTAATCATAAATCCTAGAACTTAAATTATTGTAGAAGCGGAGGGAGTAGTAAAGATTTGTTCGTTGTCAGTAACCCCCGCTGCTTCTGCGTCTATCCTATCTGAAAATCCTAGCAAATTAAGCACAAAAGTCATGGTTATTATGTGAGTGAAGCAAGCAGTCAAAAGACACTATGGAAAGTTCTCTGCGATGATGTGCAAGCAACTCTATTGCAGCGATGCATTCTCCTTTTGGACAAACGGCGTGGGGAACTCCTCCGGATCGCATGGAGGTGATGCAGGAGGAGACCAGCTGAAAACTGAAGCGGGAGATGATGGATCAGTCCATTCCCTGAAGATCTACTTATTTAATCCGCTCTTCTGCGTCTTCTCAACTGGTGCTCTGTAATAAGTAGGCTTGAATCTTATATCTGACGAGCCATCTTAAACTTCTGGTCTGTTGGCTGTAGTTTTTCAGTCATTAGTTAGCTGCTTTTGCAGTAGTCTGTTATCTTAAAACTTGTGACTGGTTGCTTTTCTGCTTCATTCTATAAAGTGGGGCAGGGGCAACCCCCTTTCGTTGAAAAAAAAAAGACGACACTATGGACGGAAAAAAAAAGGACCGGATTAAATTCGGGGGTATTGAACCCGACGTGAATCGAACACGCAACCTTCTGATCTGGAGTCAGACGCGCTACCATTGCGCCACGGATCCGGTATGCTCTTACTCACCAAGTAGGCTATAAGACCGAGAGCACAATTGTTCGGCTGGCTTCCGAAACAATGAACCAGCTTTGAGCGGCACCCTTCCTGGCGCTGCTGCCATCAAGCCTCTCTCTTAGCACCTCCTTTTCACGCCATTGACATCATTCAGCATACATGTTCGATAGCAAAACATAAGGCCCATGCCCCCATGGTTCTAGTTCCATGACCTTCCCTGCCGACCTCTTCCCCAGACCCCAGCTCGACTTCCCCATGTAAACCGCAAGCACCTAGAAGCGACTCCCGTGGCAATGAGTCCATTTCCAGCCCTACGGCTCTTATTAACTCCTCAGCTTCTTTTAGTCTACCGGCATGTCCTAACAGATCAACAACGCAATCACAATGCTCCCTCCGTGGCTTGACACCATGATCCTCAACCATGGAGTGGAAGATCGCAAGCCCTTCATCCACCAGACCCCCTTGTCGACAAGCAGAAATGACCGCAAGGAATGTGGTGTTGTCTGGCCTAAACCCACCATGGATCATTTCTCTGAGGACATAACAGCATTCATGGCTTCGCCATGACGCCCGAAGCCGAGAATCATGGCCGTCCACGACACCACGTCGCGCACCCGCATCGTGCGAAACACAAACCGAGCATCCGATGAGCTGCCACACTTGAAGTACATGTCGAGTAGGGCGTTCCCAACAACCGTATCGGAGCAAAACCCCAGGTTCATGACCCGGCAATGCACCATCTTTCCATGCTCAAGACTCGCAAGGGCGCCAGACGCAGAGAGCACGCTAGGGAAGCAGTGGCCGTTCTCCCTTTCTCCGGTCCTCACCATTTCTTTGTAGAAGCTCACCGCCTCCGCGGCAAGGCCGTTCTGCGCCAGCCCGGCGATCAACGCCGTCCAGGTGATCATGTCCGGCTCCGAGACGCCGTCCAAGACTGCGGCAGCTGAGCGCATCCCTCAGCCGCATTTGAGGTACATGGTGATGAGGGCGTTGCAGACGGCCGTCTCCGAGTCGGACCCAGCCTTGCACGCGCACGCATGGAGCTGCGCGCCGAGGCCCAGGTCCTCCTCGCGAGCGTGAACCCGTCGGCGACGACTCCAGCCCCGCGCATCCGCGACAGCATCTCCGCGGCGCGCGCACGCGTCGACCATGACGTTCCAGCACACGGCGTCCGGCTCGACGATCTCCTCGAACGCGGCGGCGGCGCGCGCGCGCCCGCACAGCCCGTACGACGCGGTCGAGCGGAGCCCGAGCCGCACCGCGTGGGCGTGCGCCTGCGGGACGAGCCCCCCGGCGCTCCCCCGGCGCAGGGCGGCGCGAGGAGCGCCGAGAGGGTGGTGCCGTCGGGCCTCGCTCAGCATGCGCGCGCTCGGCGGGCGAGCGGGAGAGCCGCGCGATGAGGGTGCTGTAGGAGCCGGCGTCCGGCTCGGGCACCGAGTCGAACAGCCTGCGGGCTAGGCTGGGCGGGCCGCCACGGGAGAAGAGGCCCAGCAGCTTGTTCCATTTCCATAGGTAGGTGGCGCAGGCAGGGGCGGAGCCAGAAAATTTAGCCATTGGGTTCACTCGTTGACTCAATGCGAGGATTTGGGATGAATGTATTAATTGTAATTTCTAGTCTCGGACCATATCACTCAAAGATACATAGCAAATAGAAACATGATATCAATTATAACATATAGCTGATTAGCTGTTACACTAAAACTAGAAGAGTGCAAGACATACCAGTTGGACAAAATTAAGAAACCACTTTACATATTGTAAGTAGAGTGATGCCGAAAATAAACTTCATAGCTTCAGCTGCAAGTTCTCATCCTCCTGAAATCACTGGAACGAATGAAAAATTAGTTTGGCAAATTTAAAATAAGTCATATCAAATGAAAGAAGCACACAAAGACAATCACGTTTCATAGTCCCCCTTTTTTGAGTTATTCATCTTAAAATGATCAGATACATAATCATATTGATGATATAAAACATATATTTCTCCACAAAGCAAATTAAGCAACCAATCATGAACACTGATCACCTAATTTATTGCGCAACATTTTGTTGAGAACATTCGTAGCAGAAAAAGCATCTCGTCATTACTGTTGTGGTAACTTACTAGCTTTAAAGTTGATGGACTAAAGGATAGATGTTCTACATAAAATAAATCTTTGTGGGGCATCTCGAATAACCCTATATGCATAGCCAAAAACAGGTGGAGGCATATACGGTTCTTGATTTGTTGTTGCTTCTTATGATTTTCGTTTTGCACTCCAAATATTCTCTTCCGATCAGCTGGACTAAAAGCGGATCATCTAAATCAATTCTCTTTGAATATAAGGCTTTGGGAAACTGCTTGCATTTTGCCTACATCGGGTGGCTTGAACTGCTAGCCTCATTATCTCAATCTGATGATTTATCTCCTTTTGAGAAATACAATTCTATAGCCTAGATAGGTCAAAGTTGAGTGGGGAAAGCAATTAGAAAAATAATTAGGGCAAATGATATTAGCGTACTAGGATACTACTAGGATTGAGGGAGAAAGATGTAGCGATGTGATACCTTGAATTTGGACTGTCATTGCCTGTAGTTTCCGCTTGCCGCTGGAGATCGAGAGATGGGAGATCGGAACGGCGGAACAGGAGAAACGAGAGACGAGAGCCTCCGATGGGAAGTAAGCGATCGAGTCAATCCAGGCGCGAGTCAGTCCTAATCCTGGGGCTTTTTATGGGCTAATCACGTTGACAAAATTAATGGACTAAAAGGCCACTGTTTGTGCTTTTCTAATTTGCGTTGGGTTCAACCGTAATATTCTATTGGGTTCATTCAATTGACCAGGCTATATATAGTACGTGGCAGCAAAAATCCATTGGGTTCACCTGAACCCAACGGTCATACGTTGGCTCCGCCCCTGGGCGCAGGAGGAGGCGGCTTCGAGCCGTAGGACGCGCGCAGCGGCGGCGGCGATGGAGAGCGAGTGGTCGCGGGAGTCGGTGGCGGCGGGTGGGCTCCGATTCTGGAGTGGACGGCTCTCGGCAGCGACTGTCCTGCGACCCTTTGTCTCATGTCTGGATCTGCAGCATGCGGAAGGAGGAAGAAGCAACGGAGTCAATAGCAATTAGCAACGCTGCCTCCCAGTCCCAGACTCCCAGGTCAGGTGCACAATTGTGCGATACAGCTTCTGGAGCTGGAACCGGAATTACTCCACAGTTCAACTACAGGTAGAGCATATATGATATATACATATTGTTTGTGAATCAAAGATACATGAGATACGATCGCCGGTTCATCCACCAAAGTACAAGCTTCAGAAATTAAAGACACGGTCCTAGCTACCTCATGCGCCGCCATGTTGGCTTCCCTTGGACAATGGACAAACTTCACTTCATCAAAGCCACCCGCCCTTAGATTGGGATCATAGAAAATGGCCGAGCTAGCTGTTGCAGAAAACCCTCCTTCATTCATAGTCTCAACAGCCACCTCATTATCTGACCCATATGTTCACCGAACCATAATGCATCTCTAGTTGCCATTGCTTCAGCCATTAAAACATCAGCTGCATTGTCAATTTGGAAACTTCTTGCAGCAACAAGACCACCCGTGGTGTCACTAGTTACAATGCCAGATGAGCCTTGTCTCGTATTGGGATTAAAAGCTGCATAAACCCCTTCAGGAGGGCGACGCCAGGTAGAAACTCTTGTAGCAACTGCCTTTTTATTTTCCCTTGTAAAGTTCAGAGCATCCTTACATGAGAAGCATTTTGATATAGGCTGTGGAAGGGTCATAACAGTTAAGTTATAATAGTCAGGTTGAAACTTATCGTTTCACCAGTCACCAAACTATCAAATGAAGCATATGTTAAGACATATAAAGCAGCCCTTTTCTACCAGTTTGGGTCAACACATAAAATAAAATTACATATTTAGATTCAGTATGACCACCTTAAACAGTTGGAATGCTTACTTCAAATATGACATGAATAAGGCACTGTTTCTATATATATATATATATATAATGGCCCATGATGATGTCATGTTGAGTGAACATGCTATCTTCACCACTTGGTCATCTCTGCAAAGAGAAGTACTGTATAAAATGGTAAACTTGTAGGTTAAAATTGACAGAAGAGATGGTAAACTATTTACCAGTATGAACTTGATAGGCTGTGACAAATTAACCTGGAAGCAAATGCATCCCATCTTTTGTTCGATCACACTCGTACCTTGACCGATCAGCATCACAGTATTTTTGCCATTCCCTTTTCGTCTTCTCCCATTAAGAATATTCATGTTAATGTCACAGTGCCACTTGTCAAAATGCCGTGATGAAGCAAAACAAACACTACTTCAAAACCTCCTGCGTGCTTTGTTCTCTAACAAATTTTGCTCTCCGTGGTCCTTTTTTAGATTTTCTTGGTACGACAAGCCCCTTTTCTTTATTTCTCTCCAGTTTGTCTTTCCTTCCTTTTATATCAGCTTTAATAAATTTGGCCCTGCTTTCTTCTGACAACATAGCCAATCTGGAGAATTTCTTTGGCCGTACTTCCCCAAGTTGCTCGTGTATATCTTTGAATGTTGATACAAGACCAGCTCTCATGAAGTACCCTTCAGTGAGCTTCATTGAGTTCATTTTAGGAAGAGCTAGGGCATCTTTCAACTCGAGATCCATGCAGAAAGGAGAATCTTTCAGCCACATCTTAAGAGAGTAAAACTTCGCCACAAAGCGACCTGTTCGAGCTCTACATGGCAAGAAAGGGGAGCCCATTTCCAAAAGGTACGCTCTGATCGTCTTACGCAAGGATACCATGTTATATTCCCCCTCTCCTGTGACCAGTACAATAGTTTTGGGGGATTCTGGTGAACCCTGCAGTGAAGCATCCTGCATTAAAAATGGAGTAGATCCGATGGCATGTTAATGATCAGATAGAGGAGTTAAGAGTTAAGGAATCAACAACTGCTTAAACAAATTTAACGAAAGAATGTCCATATTAAGAATTTAGGACTAAAGCAAAAGGAGACGGGGTGAAATTATATAGGGCTGTTGCAACTGTAAGAATGTCTCTTTAGGGGTTCTGAGTTGTTTTCGTGATTTTACAATTAAATGTGTACCCTCAATCAGTAAAAAAAGGGTCTAAATTTGTGCTGAGAGCTGCTGGAACAAAGAAAGGAAAGTTATTCATTAACTTTACTGTAATGACACACAACATGAAAAACTGCATAAAATGTCAAAGAAGTTACAAATAGAAATCATCAGTTGTGCATATGCACTAAAAACTGAGATACATAAACCTGAATTTAGCACATTTTTCATGTTCACTGCAATATAATTAATTTCAGATTCATATGAGCACCTATAAAGGGAATATTGGCATATCGCCGGTATTAGGGCATAAAGTAGACACATGCTAATTTAGTGACTCTGTTAAGCTAGCAGGATCTCAGTGAGTCCAACAACCTTACTGTCCAAAGTCATGGTAAGTGGTAACGTTGACACAAATGATGCATAAGACCAAATTTTACTATTGTCTAGTAAATATACGAACACACCACTTTACATTGGTGTCTTCCTCTATTTATTAACTTTTTTTAACTTAAATGTGGACTTTGTAGAAAGAATGGTTATACATCCGCCACCGTAGCTGGAATAACAAAATCTAGTGGTTCTTTTAACCAAACTCTAGGAATTAAAACTCTGACTTCACTAGCTATCACATGAAACTGCAAATAACATTGTTAGGAGCACCTACTTGCATTTGATCAAGCCATAATGTTAGAGCGACAAGTGCAGCCCCAGCAGACAATTTCCGGAAGTCAGCTCCCCAGTCCTTCTCTATCACCCTGAATCATTCACATGGAAAAAAAATTGATACAGTAAGAATATATTTAATAATGCCACTTTGGATTTTTCATATACTTGTACCATAAGGCAATAAGATCATGCCATCCAAAAGTTTTAGCTAATTTCTACCAATAAACAAAACATATGGAGAAGTAAAAAAAAATGTCAACAAGATAAGACCTACTGTCATAAGAACTTCACAAACAGATGAAACGAAAACAAAATTAGACCAGACCATATTGTTCACACGTCTCAACTTTGTAGCATCAAGCATACAAATATACTCCCTCCGTTCCTAAATATAAGTCTTTGTAGAGATTCAACTATGAACCACATACGGATGTATATAGATGCATGTTAAGTGTAGATTCATTCATTTTGCTCCGTATGTAGTTCACCTAGTGGAATCCTTACAAAGACTTATATTTAGGAACGGAGGGAGTAGTATCTTTTAGGAGACACTCTTTGGGATGAAGCTTAGTCTCTAGGGACAGCATGCCCAAACATTATGGCAACTTACTGTTCATTCGTGTATATCTTAAACCAACAGTTCTGATGAAAGATTTTAAATATTACGAGACTAGATCTGCTTTTCTAAACAGCTTTTGAATGCTATCCACAAAGTTGCTGTCTGTAACTATCTATCATTTATTTCTTTTTCTTGTGTATATCTGGACAAGAACTATCAGTGTGTGACCCACTTATTTTGGTGAAAAATAAAGTACATGAAATGCATATTTCAATGCAGAAAATTAAGTACAGCTTCTAACAACAAAAATAAGAATCCAGAGTTAAAGATTGATGTAAATACCGAAAGATACTGTGACGGTATATGCTTCTATTTACTGCCAACTGGAAAATGTATGTAGCAGTTGCTCGACGCTCAAATGCCCACAGCAGGTCTTCTAGTGCATTTACAAAGTTCAGAGCAGCAGAATCTTCTAGTGTCTCGAGTTCTTCTAGAAAACTGTCAACCTCAGTTAACAGGGATGGAGTCCTCTCAGTCAGGAGCCTGCAAAAGATGCAAGAAGTTATAGCCAAATTTAGCCTGTGAAGTATGTCCCATCATTTTGAACATTGTCAAGTATGGTGTCAACCTAATAGGAAGGTCAAATCCACAATCTTTTAAAGAGTTTAGGAGAAGAACGGCATCATCAGTCCGCTCGCACAAACTAGCAGCCCTAATGAAACATGTCCAAACTTGATGGTCTGGTTTTATACCATCTCTTTTCATTTCCAACAACTTTGTGATTCCAAGATTGTAGTCACCATTTTTCAAGTAAGCGTCAAAAACAGTGCTGTATGGTAAACTGCTGACTTCCAAACTGGAACATTTCAAGCTGTTCAGCACTTTCTCAGCTTCGACTGGGTGCCCCGCAGTCCCATAAGAAGTCATGAGGATGTGCATAGTGGCAATTGTTGGTTCGATGCCATCTTCTTTCATTGCTGCTAGCAGTTGCTCGGCTTTGGAATGGTTGCAGGCATCCCTGTGCATTTTCATCATCACATGATATAAAGATCGATTTAACCGATAACCCTTTGATCTTATTTCCTCGAAAAGCTGTTCACCTTGCTCCCATAGTTTTGCTTTTCCAGATGCCACAAGCAAGCTTTTATAGGATTCTAACCTGGGTGTCAAACCTCGTTTACCCATCTCATTCAAGAGAGTAAAACCTTCTTCAGGCCTCAAGTTTCTACTGTACATGACTATCAGTGTATTATATGTATCTTCATCAGGCTCTAAGCCAGCTTCCAAAATACTATGGTATACTTGTACTGTCTTGTCGAAGTCTCCGTTCCCAGTATACATCAAAAGAAGGGTATTAAGTATGACTAGATCCGGCTTGAATCCTGCTGCCTCCATCTCCGCAACCATCAATTCAACATCCCTGAATCGTTTATTACGGCAGAGCAAGGAAATCATACTTCTGTAGATGTGCATATTTGGCAGGTATCCTGCTTCCTTCATCCCATTATATATTTTCATTACCTCGAATACATCCCCAGCTTTTGCAAAAGCTTCAAGCATTAGGATTACTGTGCTTTTGCTGATCTTGAAACCCATGTCTTGAAGCTCCTGAACAACCACAAACAACTCATCTAGTCTGCCATCAATAATCAATGCTCTCATCATTCCATTAATTGAATCAACTGTTGGTAGAGGGCCCTTTTTAATCATAATGTCAAAGACTGCCCTTGCTTGCTCATAAAGGCCACTCTCGGCATAGGCATGTATCAACGCATTCCAAATTCGCCTGTCAACACCTGCCTCTTGATTCAGTCCTTTCACGAAATTTTCCGCATGCTGCCATAGTTTTGTCTTTCCGTATGCTTCGATTATGGTTACTCTAGATGAAAGAGTATTTAGCCAAACACCAGACTGTACAGCTTCATCCATCAATTGGTGAGCAGTTTCTGGGAAGCCCAATTTACAGTATGTAGAGATCATACTCTCGTATATCTTCTGGGAAGACTCTACGCCAATAAACTGCATATCGCAGAACACCTGAGAAGCTTCAGGCAAGAATTCAGCCTCCTCAAGGCATGTAATCAGGCACTCATACAAGTTACGATCTTGGCCAAAAGATCCACACATTAATGTCTGCATACTGCTGTACTCTTGAAGGGCAGCAGCAATCTTCTGATTTTTGCACAGAAGCATGATGGAACATTCAGATATCAAGTTATGGGAGCTGGGGACATGCTCCCGGATGCATTGAAGCAAAGAGAGACCTTCTTCATGCTTTCCCGTTGTTTCATAAGCATCCAGAATGGACAGTAAACTCTTACTGTCAGGCTCGTGTCCTTGTAGGCATGCCTTCTTTAACAGCTTAGCACCCTGAGAAATGCAACCTGCCTTGATGAGTATACTATATACCAGTTGCTGATCCATTTGACAAACAGCCTCCATGTCTTGGATAACTCCTTCAATCTCCTCATGTTCATTTCCTTTTGCAAGTGCAGCAAGCATAACCTGATACAAGGTGTCATCTGGCATGTAACCATCCTTCATCATTGTCCGATACAGAGCCATCAGCTTTTTCGTCTCACCAGACCTTGCGATAATGTCCAGCATAACCAAATAGGCTAAACGATCGGGTTTGACACCTGATGCAACCATGCGATCAAATGTCTGCTCCGCCTCGTCCCGCCTACCGCCTTTGGCATATGCACATATCAAAGCACTGAAAGTTACCAGGGTTGGCTTTAACCCTGCATCTACCATCTCCTCCAGCACCTTCCCTGCATCAGAAATCCTATCCACCTTCCCCAGAGAATCAATCAAGACAGTGTAAGTCACAGCATCCGGAGTGCAGCCTATGGCTCTCATCTCATCATAGAGACCAAGTGCCAGGTCAAGCCTGCCCATTTTCCCGTACATATGAATCATGGTATTGTAAGTAATTCCATCCTTCCTGAACCCAGCCTTAACCAACTCCTCGCACACACGCTCCACCGCGTCGACGTCTCCTTCCTTCGCAAAAGCATGAAGGAGAGAATTATAGGTAACTGCATCCGGCTTAAAACCCTTGTCTAGCAGTTCCATGAACATGCCCTCAGCATCCTGTGCCGTCCCGCACCGGCCATGAACTGACACCATGGCATTGTATGTCCACAAGTCTGGCCGACACTCTGAATCAATCATCTCTTTGAACACCGCCATTGCATCGTCCAGAATGGAACCTTGCGAGCAAGCACTAATCAGGGTGTTGTAAGTGATAACGTCCGGCCTGAGCCCAGCTTGCCGGACTTCGTGCAGGAGATCGAAGGCGGCGCCAGGGGCTAAGCACCCGGACTTGGCGCTGGCATTGATCAGAGTGTTGAAGCTGACAAGGTCGGGCTCGATCCCCTGGCCGCGCATTGCGTCAAGCAGCTGCCGAACGTCGTCGAAGCGGCCGGAGCGGGCGTACACGCCCATCATGGCGTTGAACACCTGCACGGTGGCGCCCTCCCCGGCGAAGCGGAGGAAGACCTCCTCCGCGAACCCGTCCTGGCGAGCGCGGCCGAGGACCCCGAGCACGACGGCGACGACGCGGGGGCCCGGGGCCCCGTCGCCGCTCGCCACGAGCCACTCGAAGGCGTCGAGCGCGCGCCGCCAGGAGGCCGCGCCCACGGCGCGCACGACGTAGGCGAGCTCGTCGGGGGAGACCCACGCGTCGTCGAGCACCTCTGCGACGGGCGCGCCGGGGGGGAGAGCCAGGAGGCGGCCCGCCAGGTCGGACACGCGCTCCCGCCAGTCCCGCGCCCGGCGCAGCGCGACCTTGCTCAGTTTCTTCAGCCTCCCGCGGTGGGCCCGCGCGTCCAGCGGCTCGACGGCGACGGCCGAGGGGCCGGAGGCGGAGGGCGCGGATGAGTCGTCCTCCGCGGGCTCCGGCCTCGCCGGGGCGGGAGGAGGAGGGGCGGCGTCGGCGGCGGGGAAGCGGGGCGCGGGGAGGTGCGGGAAGCGGAGGCTGGGCCAGCGGATGGAGGGGTCGGCGAGGGGGTAGTCGAAGTCATCGCTGGCGGTGGCGGAGGACGCTGCTGTGGCCCCGGCGGTGGCGCGGCGGGGGTGGCGCGCGGAGGGGAAGGAGAAGGGTGGTGGGGAGGAGACGGCCATGAGAGGCATCGGGTCCGAGAGGGAGGGGGTCAGGCGCGCATGGAGGGGGCGGTGGAGTCGCAGGTGTGGTTGCCGCGGGCGCCGGTGCCGGAGGAGAGTGGAGTAGAACGCCCGCTCCGCCACTGGTCGCGATAACGTCAGGAGTTTGAGCGGGTAACGGAGAAGGAAGAAGATATATATATTTTTTGCGAATACTGCAATGTATTACTCAATCACAGGTTCAGTACAGTCTGTTGCTACCAACTCCAACACCTCTGGAGGACCTGATCCAATCCAAGTCATAGTCCTACACTGAGTTCTACCAAAAGAAGCTAGACTGTCGCTGGCCTTATTTTGCGACCGCGAAACATGAGTAATACAAGATTGCCGAAGAGTAAGAAGGTATCTAATCTCATTAACTAAAGAAGCATACGCTGAACGGTTCATATCATCACAAGTGATCATGGCCATCACCATAGCAGAATCCACCTCAATAGCAATAGGTAGATCGGAACGCTGAATAGACGATGAAAGTCCCTCCATGCACGCGCAGAGTTCTGCTTCAAGAGCATCACGACAAGAGAATAAGGCTCTACATGCAGAAAAAATAATCTCACCCGAAGAACTCCTCAATATCATTCCAGCTCCGGCAGCATCTGTGGACACAAAGGATCCATCCGTATTGAGTTTTACCCAGACCCGCACTGGTTTCTCCCACCTTCGACATACCTCATCGATTTTTGGAACTGGAGGGGCACGATCCAAAGTAACAGAAATCTTCCCTTTCACCGGGGCCATGTGCGTGTTGGATTGGACAGCAAGCAGCGAACCCAGATAGCTCTGTAAGAAGCGAATAGAGACTTCCATCGGAGGGGCTGGTTTATCGTGTGTGATCTCGTTTCTCACGAACCAGCTTCGCCAAAAAATGAACAGCATCATGCACCGCTCCAACTCAGACAGGGGCGCCAAAGCTTGAAATAACCATTCCTTTCCATCGTTAACTAGTGAGTCAATCTCAGGGAGCCTCCAGATCTTGGCCATGGCTCGGTATAGATCCCGTCCGTACTGGCATCTAACAAACGGATGATAATTGTCTTCTGGCTCCAACCCACAGACCGGACAGATACTTGTAGTTTCTAGGCCAATCTTGTTTTTGTTTTTCCAGGTTGGTAATCCACCAGTAGCAATTCTCCACGCATGATTTGCCACTGTAGGCGTGGCTCCACAATTCCAAATAAACTTCCAACAACTCCTGCCGCCATTTGCCGAAGTGCTCGACGAGGCCACATTCCCTCTGGTCAGCTCATCAAAGGCTAGATGATAAGCACTCTTAACTGTGAAATTCCCGGACTTTTCTGGCCCCCAAGCAATAATGTCCTCTCCCAGCCTAGGGGATGCTCTAATTTTCATTATTTCCTCCACATCTGCAGCCATAAAATATTGTGACAGTAGATCACTCCTCCACGAACCATTATCATTCAAAAAGTCTGAAACAAAGCGGATCCGGTAGCGTCCTTGTCTTGTGATCGGCTTATATGAGAACGGTCGGGGGATCCAGTTATCACGCCAAACTCGGATGCTCATGCCATTGCCCACTCTCCATATTAGACCCTTCTTCAACAACTCCAAACCGTAACTAATAGCTTGCCATGACGATGATGCATTGCCTGCAAAAACTGTGTCCTCAAGTTTGCCTTCCGGATAGTATCTTGCCTTTAACACTTGTGCACATAGACAGTCGGGCCTCGTAATTAATCTCCAAGCTTGGCGGGCTAGGAAAGCTTGATTGAACAGCCGAAAGTCTCGAAAACCAGCTCCTCCTCTATCCTTAGGCTGCATAAGGTAATCCCAGCCTTTCCAATGTACTTTTCTCTTCCCCTCCGTGGAGCCCCAATAAAAATTCCGCACCATCCTAGTGAGGTCATCACAAACCGAGAAGGGCAGTTTGAACACGCCCATTATATAAGTAGGTAATGCTTGGGCCACTGACTTGATCAAAGTCTCTCTGCCAGGCTGCGCTAGATGACCATCGCCCCACTGGATAAGCCGCTTTGTAAGGCTTGTCTGAAGATTCTGAAACTTGCCTTTAGACATGCGCCCATCTGGAGTTGGAAGCCCCAAGTATTTCTCCTCGAATACAATACTAGTTACCCCCAAGACATCTCTGACTTCATCTTGAATAATTTGCGGGCAAGCACTGCCAAAGAACATAGAACACTTACTGTAGTTGAGACTATGTCCTATTGCAACAGCATATAGGTCCAGAGCAACCTTCACCCGTTCAGCCTGTCCTCTAGAAGCTTCAAAAAAACAGTAAAGAGTCGTCTGCAAACAATAAGTGTGAGATGCCTGGTGCCCGCCGACAGACTCTTACTGGAGTGATATCGCCACTTTGCACTTTACTATGCAATATTGCAGATAAACCATCCGCCACAAACAAGAATAAGAATGGAGACAGTGGGTCACCTTGCCGAAGCCCTCGCGACGGTGCAAACGAATCCAAGAGAGTTCCGTTTAGTTTAACAGAATACCTCACCGATGTGACACATGCCATTATCCAGTCAAGCCATCGCTGAGAGAAACCCATCCTTTGCATCACTTGCCTCAAGAAACCCCAATCCACTCTATCATAAGCTTTGGACAGATCAAGCTTATAAGCACAGAAACTTTTTGTTGGATCTTTCTCTTGCTTAATGTAATGAATACACTCGAAAGCCACTAGGGCATTATCAGTGATCATCCTCCCAGGGATAAATGCACTCTGTTCACTCGATATTAAATCATCCAGAAGCGGCCTCAAGCGGTACACAAGGCACTTAGATATTACCTTGTATATCACATTACACAGGCTAATTGGTCTGTATTCAGCCAACTTAGTGGGGTTAGCAATTTTGGGGATCAAAATAATAGTCGTAGAATTCACACCTTCCGGCATCGTCCCCGTTTGGAAAAAGTCTCTGACCGCAGCAATCACGCCGTCCTTCACTGTCCCCCAATTCCTTTGGAAAAATCGTGCGGGAAACCCATCTGGCACTGGCGCCTTTAGGGGTCCTATCTGAAACATAGCGTCAGCAATCTCTTTATCAGAGAACGGCGCACACAGCCTATCATTGTCCTCTTCCGACACCGATCTCTGTAACAAATCAGCAATAGGAGCTGCATCAAGCGAAGAATCAGCTGAAAAGATGTTCTGAAAATAATCATTCACCAAGGATCCCATGGCCCCAAGGTCCGAGTGCACAACACCTATACTGTCAGTCAACTTCCTTATCTTATTTTTCCTAGCTCTCCAAACAGCTTTGCTCTGGAAAATTTTTGTGTTTCGATCTCCCTCCTTCAGTCATGAAATTCGTGATCTTTGCAACCATAACATTTCCTCCTGATACAACAGTTCATTCATTTTGTCAGTCAGTATCCTAATCTCTTCTCGATCAGCATTCATGTTCATGAGCTCTTCTAGCTGAGTCCGGGATTTTGCCAACTCCCTCGTCACATTGCCAAATTTCCTACCCCATGATCCCAGCGAGCTCATGGTTTTTGTGAGAGCGTCCTTTAACTGTGTCAAATTTCGGACCTCCCCAACGGCAGCCCAGACTTCTTTTATCACCTTTTGGAGTGCCGAATCTCTTTCCCGGAAAATCTCATAGCGCTTGCACTTCCTCCCAACAGGTCTTGGGTCTGCCTCGCCCTTCAACAGAAGCATCACATGATCGAAACAAGGCGATGGGATGCGCTCCACTTCAGCAAACGCAAACAAGTTACGCCATGCATTCGTCGCCACGGCTCTATCCAGACGTACCTTAACGTTAGCAGAACCACACCTCTTGTTGTCATAAGAGAAAGGTACTCCCCTGAAGCCCAAATCCACCAGCTCACAAATTTCCAAGGTATCCCGAATGGCCACAATTTGTGACTCCGCCCTCGGTGTCGCTGAGATATGCTCAAAGTTCCACATTGCTTCATTGAAATCACCCAAAACTAACCATGGGAGGTTGCTTACAGTTTTCAGATTCTGTAGTTTTGCCCACATGATATGTCTGTTCTCAACTCGAGGTTCTCCATAGACAAATGTAGCTCGCCATTGTACTGCTTCTACCTGCATTCGGATAAGTGCATCAGTGTGTCTCTCATCTTTATTCACGATCTCCATGACACAATTCTCATGCCAATATAATGCCAAGCCACCACTCATACCATCACTATCAACACCACAAAACCCTTTGAGACCCAATCTGTTTCTAAATCTCCTCATCTTCTCTTCCTTCTGTCTAGTCTCACATAAAAATACAAAAGTGGGGGAACGCGACCGACAAATCGTCGCAAGCTCACGAACTGTCCGGGTGTCCCCCCCTCCCCGGCAGTTCCAACTGAGGCAATTCATTGGACCCGGCGGTCCTCCTCTCCGGAGGCCGCCTGCGTAGATGTGTCCATATCAACTCCCTCGCTCTCCTCCACCCCGGCCTCTCCTTGCTTCCTTCGCTTCACTACGGGGTTCTTTCCCGGTGTTCCTTTAGGATTCGACCGGCCTCCCGAACTGGTTGTCTCCCCGTACTCCAGACACAGGACCGCATCAGCCACCTTTCCTCCCAAGTTTTGCCCGCCCGGACCACGCACATTAGCCACACCATCATCATCCACGAGCCTCTTCCTCGCTGTGCGCTCCTCAGCTGATTTCATCATCTTGAACTGCATGATATCCATCCCCACTTGCAGCTCCAAACCTCCCTCCCTTTGCATCTCCACATTGTCTCTCTCCTCCACACCTTCTGCTCTACCTCCCCTGGATCCACCTCCTCTACCTCCTCTTCTTCCTCCCCGCCCCCCCCCCCCTATCGGGCCAGCACCCCCTCTACCTCCATCACTCCCTCCACCTCTACCTCCTCGACCTCCAGAGCCTACGGGTTCACTGACCCAATGCAGCCACTCCCCCCATTCACACAGCGCAGTATCATGGACACCGTCACCACATTCCTCCACAACATGTCCCATACGCCCACAAAAATAACAGAAATCTGGGAGTTTTTCATAGAACACCGAATACCTCTTTCTCTCCTTCAAGGTGATATGCACAAACCTTACTAATGGTATTGTAACATTAACAAACATCCGGACTCTCAAGAAATTTGATGGGTTGATCCTTCCTTCATTCACCGTGACTGTAAAGGGAGGTTCTCCCACCTTCTTTGCCACCTTCTCAGCCAGCTCCTTCTTCCTCGTAAACCCGTCCGGCAATCCTTTTATTCTTGCCCATAGGGGATACATGTTTAGCTCATATTCTTCTACATCCGAAAAACCATCGTACTCAACTAACACCACCGGATCTCTCCTGAACTGCCATGGTCCCCCTTCCATCACACGCTTCCAGTCCCCCAAGCAATGGCATTGAGCCAAGAACAAGTTGGGGCCCTTAATGTTGAAAGTCACCCCCTGCGCACAAGCCCACGCGTTCCTCATGGAGTTCAACAAAGAAGCATGGCTAAACGGCCGAAGGGTATGAACCCTAAAAAGCGCCATCCAGCGCACATCCTTGATCAAGTCCTCGAACTCCCCAGAAAGGTCCAAATCTTCTTCCTCCTCCCCTTGCAACTTGAGATTCTCAAACGCTCCCTCTAGATCATGGCCCTGCTCATACTGGTCCCAATCTTCCTCCTCCTCGCCCTTCTCTACGTCCACCCCCTTCCCGCCGATCGTACTCCCCTCAATATCATCTCCCTTCACCACCCCATCGCCCGGACCAAGCCCGGTACCCGCCGCTGGATCTTCTGCCCTAGCCGCCTCTACATCTTCAACCCTAGCCGCCCCTATTTCCGTCTGCTCCATCCCACCCCGCACCTCCTGGCCGCACAAGTTCTTCATGCAGTCGTTGGAGACGAGTTCCGACACTTCCTCAATGTCCTTCGCTCGAGCCCCCGTCGTCGGGTGGTGATTTCCACGTCGATCTTGGTGTACTTTGGCGCCGTCGCCGAAGGAAGAGTTGGACCCCAGGAAACCCTAGGGGAAAAAGTCTTAAGGAAGATATTTGGTCGGGGCAACGCAAAGCTGAACTGAAGTGGCTGACGATTTTTTTCCGAGTATTTGTGATCATCATTGATTCGTTATTAGATTTTCATGAATCCAGTTGAAACTAGCTGGGCGACCCGTAGATTTTTTATTACTATACAGATGCACCAAAAAACAAAGCACATCACGCTATAGTCTTGCTATAAACTAGTATAAGACATTTCAAATCACTAAAGATCTTATATTAGTTTACAGACGGGGTACTTTAGAAACCCGAAAATTATTATTTCACACCTTTATAACTCAAAATATCAAAAATTATATCTATATGATGATACTATAGGCAAGAAGATACATATACTCACATAATGTGGTAATGTTTGTTTGCATTGTTTTATAATGAAATATCTTGTACTTCCTCCGTTCCTAAGGGCCTGTTCTGAAACACGCTAGCTTCAGCAAAACTTCTCGTATCCAGCTTCTGCGCCGACTTCTCGCTTCAGGTGGAGCTACCAAACCGTTCTGGAGGCGAGGCAGCTTCTCCTAGCGCCTGGGTGAGTTGGCAGCCCAGCTGGGCGTTGAAGCCCACCTTCTTGCCACCTTGGGCCGGCTGGAAGCAGCCCATTTCGGGATAAACTGCACACAGGCTAATAAAAAAGAGAGAAACAAGCTGGGCCTACTTCCGGGGTGAATGGCTGGCCTTTTTTTCACACGAGATAATTTGTGTGATTTCTCCAGTACAGAGAGGTGTACAGAGAGGTAGAAGTGTACAGAGAGCTGGGCCTGCAGCCGCCATATATTTTTGAACTACACATAGCCGGCATGTATTTTTGAACTTGCCACAAATATTCCTAGTTAAGACAAGTTATAATAAAGACGGATAACCAACTTTGTTATATGTCATACAACAAAAGTTTCATTTGCATATATTTGCAAATCAAAATGGTGTCACATCTAAAGACATGAACATGATTACTTCACCAACTAAGAGCAATGGCGGTAGCTAGTTCATGTCTAAACAAATCCATGTTAGGACCACTTTCCGCGGGTGTTGAAGAATCCGATGCATTTGAAGGAATAACATACTTCTTGTATCTCTCTGGAATAGTTGGGACATAATCCGGATCCCTCTCACACCGAAGAAAGTGGATATCCTCTTTGTCATGGAGGCGGACATAGTTTTGTAGTGTCATGGTAGCCGCAATTATCATCTTTTGTGTTTGAATCGAATAGTTTGGCATCTTGAGCAAGATTTGCCATTTCATCTTCCACACACCAAAGGTTCTCTCTATGGTATTGCGCTTGGAGGAGTGGATCAGGTTGAACTTCACTACAGGAGTAGTTGGGGGTGCACCTCGTTGAAAGTCGGGGACATGATAGCGTTCACCTTTGTACGGTGCTAAATAGCCATCCCTATTAGGATAGCCGGCGTCTACAAGGTAATACTTGCCTATAGAAATGGACAACAAACATGATTGTGAGTTGAAGGACATGTTATATAAATTGCAACAACAAGAAATACTTACCCTTGGGAGGATGTGGGAATGTGGCCTTGTCATTTTCAATTGCATGAAATAGCACACTTGTATCATGCATAGAACCCGGTTGTCCAATTGAAGCATAGGTGAAATGCATATCAAAGTCACATACTGCCATCACATTCTGTGTTGTTGCACCGGTTCTTCCAATGTACCTTATTTTTGAAGGTCCTACTCTTTCGGGACTCAAGAGGAATGTACAGAAACATCTCCCTTTGCGCCCTCTTCACAAACAACTCGCTAGCCATGAAGAACTCATCGGTACCGACTGTTGCACCACAAGCAATGACTTCATCCATGACCGAGGTGACACAGTTTGCCTCATCTTGCTTCATGAAAGACTGGAATGATGAGTGAGAAGCCTCAGCAATGTCACCAATTCTTGTAACTTGCTCACACATCACTTGTGCGGTCTTTGGTTTCTTGTTCTTCTCCGGAATGACGATCCCAAGCCTCACTTTAGATGAAGTAGGTGTTGCCTGAGATGTTTGTTCTTCGGTATCATCCAAATCAAGATCTTCGATGTCATCAACATTGATGGCGGCTTTCACCGCTGCACTAGAGGGGGGAGGTATGCCGGAAGAGGGATTCCAATTGTCTGTACCATCAGTTGTGATATCTCCAAATATAATCCGCAAGTTTTGCTCATTAGCAAGACCTTTCTTCTTGAACTTGCCACAACCTTTAATGTCCTGTAATACAACATAGGAAACACATTATTAGTAACCAAAGTGATATGGATGAATTAAGATATGCAATACATTAGCGAAAGAACTCACAATTTTGGCCTTTTTCCACCACTCATCATCTTGTGACACGGTGTTGTTCACATAGTCCCATCCGGCTCCGGTCTCCCGGAACTTGAGTTTCTTGAACAAACTGAAATCACCTTTATGCTTGTCCCATTTGTTTTTCAGTTGTGTATATGTGTAGTCTAGCCCAGTTCTCATCTTAAATTGCCTTCCTACATCATCAAATGCATTTGGTGTCAAGTAATTGCCTGGCCTATTTCCGGCGTTCACTTGCTCAGCAAACAACTCGCAGATAGTCTGAGTGTTTTCAACGCTCCATTCAGCAGCCCCAGACATACTTGAAACTTCTCTAAAAAATGCATGTCACTTTGATAAACACAAAAATTATACTTTTCTGCACAGCCAAGGGCATGTAATATCTGAACTAGCAGTACATTTGCACACATACACCACTAGACTTATGATAATAAATTGCAAATAGCAGTACATTTTCTGAATAGCCAAAATTGTATTTCACTTTTCTGAAAATTATAACACATTAGCACTCATGGCATTACCCACATAGCAATATGCATTAACTTATGCACACATATAATCCAGAGTAGCAGTATATTTTCTGCACACCCAAAACTGTATTTCACTTTTCTGAATGCTGCAACAGGTTAGCACTCATGGCAGTACCCACATAGCAATATGCATTAAAGCTTATGATTCCAAAATTGCACACATATATTCCAGATTTGCACAACAAACAATAGGTTCCAGTGTAGGAATTTGCACACAACAAATACAACTCTGAAAATAAATCGCACAGATGTACAGAACAGAGGACATGCGCGAGGACAACAATCTATAGGGAAGAAGAGAAGGGGACGAGCTCACCTTGCAGTTTATGCTTGGAGGCGCGGTCGTCCTGGTGCCACTCCTGGCTTGGGAGCGTCTCTTGGGCGTCAATGGCGTTGGGGACAGCTCCTCCGGGCCATGGGGTCGCAGCTCCTTGCACCAGGCGCGACGGACGGCGAAGACGATGGGATCCGGCGGGAAATAGACTGGGGCGGCCGGATCTGTAGTCTGAGTCAACGATTTGGCCGGCGACGGGGGCTGCCGGGCGTGGCAGCGGCAACGGCGGCGGTAGGGCTACAGAGGAGAAGCGAGGGGAAGGGAGTTGTGTGCGACCAGGTTGACCTGCGGGATCGAGCGAGGGGGAGTTGAGCGAAACGTTTTTCTTGGCGGTGGCAATTCGGCCGTAAATAACGAGCAGCTTCAGATTCACGAAAACGGGAAGCTGGGATTCTGTCGCTTCGAAAAAATGAACTACAGCCCATCGTGGCTTCCTGAATTTTAGCTTCGTGAAGCTAATCCGTTCGGGCTGGCTTCGGGCAGAAGTTTTTAGAAGTATGGAGTGGGAGGAGATCAGAACAGGCCCTAAATATTTGTCTTTCTAGAGATTTCAATAAGCGACTACATACGAAGCAAAATGAGTGAATCTACACTCTAAAATATGTCTATATATATCTGTATGTGGTAGCCATTTGAAATCTTTAAAAAAACAAATATTTAGGAACGGAGGGAGTAATAACATAGATGTTAGTTTGGCTCCATGCAAAAAAGAAAAATCCTAAATAGTTTGATAATAATGTAACTGAATATATATGAGCGTGTTTATTTTATTAATACATGAATAGTGTTAGAAAGTGTATAAATATTTCAAGATGTATATCAGCAAAAAATGACATGCGAACAAGATAACTTTTGATGAAGTACAAATATTTGGTATAAATAGTCAATGCCAGCCGTCGTTGCCGCTACAACTCACCCGCCTAGAACCGATATCTAAGGCAGATCACAAGGCGTGCCTACTGCTATTCCCCTGCTTTTTAGACTCAACTCGCTCAACTGTTATTGTATTAATCTGAGCTAATTGTGAATGAACCAAACAATGACTTTGTCATGTGAATCATATGAGTGGACGATGGCAGCAGCAGAGCCGGACCCTCTGGCTTGCAAGACACAAGGCAGGGAACTACGTTGCTTCTTTGTATAAAATAGAGAAGGTAAGTCATCAACCGCATAATATTCTATAAATCAATATATATATTTACGGTTTATGAATCACTGTTCAGTATTAATGTTCACAAATCGTTGGGTTAGATACGATTTATGAATCATTGTTTGGTATTAATGTTCACAAATCATTGGGTTAGATACAGTTTATGAATCACTGTTCGGTATTAATGTTCACAAAATCGTTGGGTTAGATCATCATTTTTGAAAGGCTAGCAAAGAGCAGGGCACTGTATCATCCTCTAACATCCCTTCTAAAGTCTGTTAGAATAAATCCGAAGCATACTGTCGATCATCCGAGAACCAAGTAATCACACGAGCACGACACCGAGATTTGTTAACGAGGTTCACCGATATGGCTACATCCCCGGGGCTTGACTACGGGCGCTCCTCCCCGTGACACCGTCACAATACCGCACACCGGCCACCCGGGCGCCAGCACACGCCGCCGGCTCCCCCTTGCGTGCCTGTGCTATTATGTTGGCATAGATTACATCGTGTGTCTACCCCCGCTATATAAGAGAGGCCTAGGATACAAGTGTCCTACTAGGACACGACTCCACATCCTATGTAAACACGATACAACTACAAGTCCAACTGTAACCTACCTTATACACTATATTCGACACAACTCTAACAAACTTCACCTTGGCGAATATACTCCACCACCTTGAATTCGTTTATGCGTCAAACTTCCATGTACATTGGACTCGAGCTTATCCCGTGAGCACCGCTACTACTCCAAAGACTCCATTTGACTTCACCTGCAACTTGTAGTCCCTTCTTTTCTTGACCACAGTCAACACTTGAGCAAAATTAAGTTCCTTGTTACTCTAGTCCGTGCTCCCAACTTCCAGAGTACCCGTCAATGCCATCACACACCGATCACTGACCTGCGTGAAAGTGAACAACTCACATATTGGGTGTCACACATAAGAGTTACATGAACTCAACATCACCGCTCTTCCTTGACCGTCTATCTGAAACTTGAAGGAATTTCACCATTGCTTGTAGTCATCCCGAGTCAAATTCGCAGCTGTCTCACCACATGTATGACCACCAGAGCCCTGGCCCGTCTCCATGTCCCGTGCGTACCGCACGCCTCGCCGCTATTACCGCGTCGAGCCTCTGCTGTCCTGGTCGAGTCTCAAGGGTCGCGAACCCACACCACTCAACCTCCACTGCAGAGTACCATAGATCATCACCGACCGATGACGAGTTTCACGCTTCCATCAGACCACTGGGCTCCAGTCCGAACTGCGTGTCCCTCGCTTTTCCCCCTTGCTGAATAGGCTTCGATTCCCTGGATCCTTATACCGCAGCCCCTCAATTCAGCTCCACCTTCAACATGACTCCATGGTGGTTGTACTTGTCACCCCGCGCCTCGTTGACTCCAAGCTCTCATGTGCACCGTCTTGAATCAACCCCGCGACATAGTCTTGTCGAAGCCACACAAGCACTCAGGCCTGTGCCGCGTGTTTCCACGCCCAGAAGTCGGCCACCATCAGCATCACCCTCCTATGTCGTTGTCGCCGATCCCACCACCGTCTTCTGTACCAACCGACTTGCGTCGATCCGTCAGACTGTCTTGTTCGACCCAGCCAAACATATCCGACTGCAACCATGCTCCACCCTGCACCATGATCACGCGCACATCTGTGCATGTCTTGGACGCCATGTGTATGCATGATCCTCATAACGCGCTTGTCCGCGCGCCTCCGTAGCCTATCCACATATTCCAAGCCATCTCAGCAAACCGACCCAGAAAAAACTTCCTTTTTTCATGTCACTGTTTGTTGTTGCTTCTTCGTGCATCCTATGGCAGAAAATAGATCAAACTTGATCCAACCAAAACTGCTCCTGTGCACACACGTAGTCTTGGTTGCCCTTTTTTTCTTTGTCTCAAACAAATCCTCGGTCTTGATTCCTTCGGTTCAGCACAGCACATCATCCAACACCTCTTGCACGCACACCAGCCCCGCCTCGGGCTTTGCTGCGTTGGGTTGGCCTGCAGAACATGCTTTTCCCTCACAACGTGAACCTCGCCTCGGGCCTGCCGCTTTGCGCCACGCATCGCCATTCGCTGCCAGCCCCTCGTGGGCCTTGTGCCATCGGCCGCAGCACGACCGCATCCGCAGCCGCACTCGCCTCGTGCACGTCGCTCTGCATGTGCTGATGCCGGGCGGCACCGCGTTTGCCGCTGCCAGGTGCCTGCTGCTTCCGATCCAATCTAGCCGACTCCTCTTCTAATTGCTTCATCGAAGATACAACACGACAATACATCTGCTCCTGCATCGTAACTCGCCGATGAATTATCCCGTATTACGATTGCTTCCTGCAGACTTCCCTCGACAGTTTCTTCCTTCCTCTAGATCAACAATCTTGCCGTCTTCGAACAACCTAGCTCGTGATACCATTTGTTAGAATAATCCGAGGCACTCCGTCGATCTATCAAGGACCAAGCAATCACACACGAGGCACGGCACCGAGATTTGTTAACAAGGTTCACCGATATGGCTACATCCCCGGGGCTTGACTACGGGCGCTCCTCCCCGTGACACCGTCACAATACCGCACACCGGCCACCCAGGCGCCAGCACACGCCGCCGGCTCCCCCTTGCGTGCCTGTGCTATTATGTTGGCATAGGTTACATCGTGTGTCTACCCCCGCTATATAAGAGAGGCCTAGGATACAAGTGTCCTACTAGGACACGACTCCACATCCTATGTAAACACGATACAACTACAAGTCCAACTGTAACCTACCTTGTACACTATATTCGACACAACTCTAACAAAGTCAGAGGATTTCGTTTCGCCAGGAGCCCCACAAAATTAAAAATCTAATCGCAGAGAATGACCTAAAACTTGCAGCATGGCTTCCAAGCTGAATGCCGCATCACCCATCAGACTTAACACCTTCACTACATAACATTACTTGTCCATGTTCCTCTATCTATGCGTTGTTGTTTGCACACAACCCCACAAAGTACTCACTATCATGAGTGAAATGATGTATACCGCTGAAACGCTAGTCAATGTGGTTGGAGACTGACAGCTCTGGTTTTCTCCTCCGACGTTGTAGTCGTGCGGGGATGTCAGGTCTGGAGTTCGATGGCGTGTCTGAGGACACGTTGCCCCGGTCTGATTCTTTCAACAGCAATGGTTTTGCTTTTGACAAACTACTTTGGAGGTCCGTAAAGCTGCAGATCAGCGATGGAGCCGCGTCGAGCTCGGGTGAAGAGGTGATTTATCTTCTCTCTCTTGGTGGTCGCTTCGATGATGCCGAAGGAGAGGAACAGGCGCTGGTTTTTTTTGTGTAGGATTATCCTATCCTTTCAGTACTGTAATGTCGGTGATTACGTGTCTTGTAACCAGATCTTTATTTTATTTTATGAATGAGAAACGTATTACCTCAAAAAAAAAAGAATGTGAAAATTGTTCAATTCCTTGCAATTAAATACACACAAGGTTTAGTTATTTATAATTAGTCAGAAGTATCGATCGAGCACAACAATTCAGTTACTGATCAAGATTCTATGGCCCGGTGAACCCATCAGGGCATCTTCAACGGCAACCCGTAAATTTCCTCCCGCATCTCCAACGATAGTCACATACATTTTAACAACAATTCCAACCAACCGGACGAAATTCGTTCAAACATGTCTAGATTTCATATAAACATGACGGATTTCATTAAATTTACATCAAAACGGTGCTAATCCGGCTTTGGAGGTATAATTAAGGGTCATTTACATTTCAGCCCCTAACTCGAACCACCTACTCAAATTTGCTTCTAATTCCGAAGTGTGCTCAAATTTGCCCCTCTTTCGTTAAGTGCGGTTATAGAAATGCCCTTCCGTATATTTTCTGTCAGGTCAAAGGCCTTTGACCGTTAGATTTTCCGTCAGCTCATGAGAGACGCAAGAGTGGTAGCCTTGTTCATCAATGTCTCGACTCCGGTCCTGAAGACGCCTTGCTCCTCGCTTTTGAGTAAACCTGCCCAGTATAAGAGAAATGTACAGATTGTAAACACAACTTCCACAGGGGATTGCATCTTATGCTTCTCAAAGGTACCTTATTGCGGACATTCCATATTCCCCAGCAAACAGGTGCAATACACATCATATAGAATTTGGACCCGCCCGGCAAGAAAGCATACAGCCATGTCGAGCTTTGCCACAAATTCCTAGGACAATAAGAGGTGCCCAGAATCCTGCCAATAGTTCCCCAGGCCGACTTAGCCACACGAAATGAGAAAAGCAAGTGCTTGGCAGTTGTAACATCACCACAAAAAGAACATAAAGGATTTAGAGGCCAGTTTCTCTTGCCCAAATTATCACGTGTCAGATTTTTTTTTTTTAGGGAAGACACGTGTCAGAATAGAGTTCTGAAAAACTGACACATAAAGACCTTAATCTTTAGTGAGATGTGCGCTCTCCAAATCCATTGATTGTTAGCCCCAGCAAGCCAATTTTCCAACCACTTATAAACAGATTTGGTTAAAAACGGCTTGTTCTTAGTATGAGCCCAGCTCACCTTATCAGGAATATCATTCAACACCATAGACTCGGCATTTTTTAATCTCCTCCCAATGTGAGAGACTTTAATCATAAAGCCTTCTTCTAAAGGAAAGCCAGCCCAGAGTTTAAAGCATCAGCCACAGTACAATCCTGCCATTGACAAATGTCAAATAAACCAGGATATTGAGCTTCCAAAGTACCCCCAATCATATGAATTTCTCTCAGATTCAAAGTATGAATAATCGAATTAAAAATATCAGATGATTGAGGGAGCGATGTATGTTTATTCTTTTCCCCACAATGTCTCAAAAAATTAAATCACCACATGGGGTACAGCAATACTATTACAAAATTCAGACATCTCAGAAAGAAATTCCAACTTATGCTCATCATGAGCAGCTCCATACACAACTAACACAGCCCACTCCAAATTCAAAGTTTTATGCTTCACACTAAGCTGCATAATATAACACCCTGTCATAACAGAAAAAGTATCCCAGGTTTCCATCTTAATACCACAAAGAATACCCTGAGACTTCCCAACTGAAGCAATATAGTGCCGATAAAAAAAATCCAGGATCATTCTTTTCTAAAAAAAGTATCATTCTATTTCCTCTTTGTAGTCTCTTAAATTCCCAGGACATCCAGGGGATGAGCATGACTATGTCTTTGATGTAGGAAGACATGCCCTTCTTTCCAACACCCCTACAATTCCAAAATAATGCTCTCATTGTTTTTACAGCTATCAGGGGCTACCAGATCTCCTAGGGGGCAAAGTAGAACTGATATTCTTTTGCTGTCTTCTAGTACAAGGTATAGAAGAGGAGGTAAGAGAAGAAATAGTGACATTTCTCTTAGCAGGAGACTTTTTCTTTTTTCTAGAAACTATACTAAATTTCTCCTCCTCTTCCACTACAGTATCATGCCAACTTAGACACAGGGCGCAGGGGGGCGACATTTCCATTCCAAGTCATGAATATCTAAACAGTGTTCATTTTTCTTACTAATTTGTTCACTGGATAATTCCAATTCCTTAAGAACATCAATAAAATCAAAATTATCCAGAGGTATATCAACACCCATCATCGATTCTCTAAACATAATCTCCTTATTGGATAGTACAGAAAAGGAATTGCTGGAATTGAATGCAGGATTACCTTCCATATTTCTCTTAGCAAATTCGGCAGCCTTCACATACACCATATCACATTTAGTTCTACAATTACATACGGTATTTGACTCAAGACTTGAAGTCTTGGATACTGGGGCCTATAAACCATATTTGAACCAAAAGGTGTCCATCCAATTCAGAAGCACAACCATGAGGAACACCTATTGAGAACTCCACAAATTTAGTTTCCATTGATCTTAAGCCCCAAGCCGCGAACAATTAACATACAGGACATACGATAGATGATAAACATCATGTCGTAATTTGACAAGAGAAATATTATTGTACTATAAAGAGGGAAGTAACCACTGAGAAGGGTTTTCCAGATCAAAGATACCTTGAGAAAGTAGTTGCACGCAGCAGGAAAAGGCATGTAGAAAGCAAGAACAATCTGCTAGCAGCAGGAAAGGGCTTCCTGGTTAGAGACAAGGACTTGAGGAAATCATCCAAAACTCGTGCCAGCAACAAATGTCAGTTGTTTCCATCTTTCTTGCCCATAGTTTGAGCCCTTGAAATTAAACCTTTCTCTACAAGTATACTGATCTCTGGAGAAGTTCTTTCATCTTTAGACAACTCTTCAACTGCTTTATTTATCAATCCTACCATTTTCAAATCATCACCCTGTGTCATGTCCCTTTGAAGAACCTCTTTCAAAAGTTCACATCCTTTAGTTGTATTCCCATTTGATATCAAAGCATTTATAAAATATAAGCAGGAAAAGGTATCTAACACAAAACCTTTCGTCATCATCTCCTCATAGTAGGTCAGTGCAGTCTCTACTCGACCACACTTGCCCAATCCATTTACAAAAGCAGTATATGCTATCTTATTTGGAGCACAACTTTTAGCACTCATTTTGTGCCACAAAACAATGGCTTCGTCAGGTCTTCCAGCACTGCAGAATCCATCTATCAAGCTTGTGTATGTAACTACTGTGGGCGACTTTTCTTCATCAACCATTTTATTTAAGCAATCAACAGCTTTTTCAATATTGCCAGACTTGCACCAAACATCAATCATAAGATTGTAGGTAACAACAGAAGGAAACAGACCCTTCTCCAACATCTCTTCCATAATTTTTTGCGCCTCATTCAATTTACCTGATACACGGAACCCGTTTATCAAGATATTATGTGCTACCACATCAGGAAGATAAAATTTGGCAGAAATGTCACGGAAGAGTCCTAAAGCATTGTCCACCTCACCGGTTTTACACAGTCCATTCATGGCTGCGGAGTATGTCACGATATCAGGAAGAAAACCCATTTTGAGCATTTCCTCTAGAAAGCCAAGAGCTTCTGTTATCCTGCCACTGAAGCAAAGCTGTTGCACCATCTCTGTGCAGTTCTTTATCCATGGTTTATGTCCATTGGTGCACATCTCCCTCAGTAAATCAAAGGCACCATTTGGATCCTTTCTCCTACAAATGCCATAAAATAATGAATTATATGTGAACTCCGAAGGAATCACACCAAGATCCTTCATTTGGTTAAACAATTTGTATCCTTCATCCAACCTATCTAAATTGCACAACTCATGGATCAAGTCATTAAACATCAATAGCTTTCCCTTGCTGCCAAAGCCAACCATATCCTTTACGAGAGCTAAGGCATCATCCAGCTTCTTAACCTTACAAAGGCCACACACAACAATATTGAAGGAATCAGAGTTTGGCTTCACATCCTGCACAATATCGAACACATGTGCACCAACAGTCAAACCATCACTAATCCCCTGAACACCACGTACCCTTGAGGTGAGCAACTGATAAGCTGCTTCTACCTGCCCGTGGTTAACAAGACCTTGTAGAACCACATTGTACAGTGTGGTAACATCACTGGGTTTCAACTTCCCAGCATTTTCAATGATAAACGGGCCAACAATGTCAAAATCTCCTTCATGAATGAAAGCCTCAATCATATTCTTGAGTAAGCGGACATCAGGAACAACCTCACTGCTCTTCATTACCTCAAATATTTTCACCGCCTTTCCTATTTGCTTCTGCCTGCAGAGACCCTCAATTAACACGCCGTACATTGGCAAATCGGCAACATAACCATAAGCGGCCATCTTGTCAAACATCTCGATGGCCTTGTCGATCCTGCGCTGTTTTGCAAACCCATGGACCAGCACGCTAAGTGTCCTCTCACTCGGCCTCATCCCCAACACTTCCATCCTCCCCACGAGGTCAACCGCCCCGTCCACCTTCCCCCACTTGCTGAACGCCACCGCCAGCATCGTCAGCACATGCTCGTCCACCCACCCATGCTGGCTCATCCTTTGGAACACGTCGTTGGCGTCATCTGGACGGCCTGCATTGCAGTAGCACTGCAGGAGTGAGGTGAGGGTGTACTTGTCGACACTTCCATCCCCGCATTTCACCAGCATCTCCTGGAGCCTTGCCTCCGCGTCGTCTGCGCGGCCGGCCTTAGCCAGCGCGTCAAGAAGGCAGTTGAAGGTGTATGAGTTGGGAGTGCAGCTAAGGCGCGCCCTCGCGCTGTCAAAGACACGAGAGGCAGTGTCAGGAAGCCCGGCGTCGCCGAGGCAGCGGAGGAGGAACCCCAGCGCGCCGGGCGTCATGGGGCAGCCCGCGGCAAGCGCGTCGGCGGCAAGGCGGTCGAGGTGGGCGGGCTGGCGGCGGCGCAGGAGCGAGGCCATGGCGTTGAACGAGTAGCAGGAGTGGCGGAAGCCCGGCTGCTCGTCGGCCCAGCGGAAGAAGTCGAGCGCGTGGCGCCAGGAGGGGAGCCGCGCGATGACGGATTCCACCGCGTGCGCGGTGAGGTGGGCGGCGAGGCGGCGGAGGCGCTCCCCGTCGCGGGAGGCGCGCGGGCGGGAGAATTCGTCGAGCAGGTGGTGGGCAAGGTAGGACGGGGAGGCGGACGCGGTCTCCGCTGCCAGTGGGAGAACAGTAGTGAAGGACTTGAAGAAGGAGGAAGACGTCGGCGCGCCGGCGATGCGCCGGAGAGCCATCTAGACGGCCGGATTTTACGCAGCGGACTGGAGGCGGAAGGTGGACGCTACGCTGTCGGCAGCGCCGGTGGACTCTCGGGTTCTTTTCTCCAACACTGCGTTTGGATGTCTTCATTGGAAGGCTGGAATCTGAATTCGTATTGGTAAACTTCCAATTCACATGTTTGGTTGGACACCGAATTGGCACTCCGTAATGAAACCAATTTCAGGGCGAAATAGCTTCCACGCAAAGTACCCGCCCACAACACGAAGGCCTCCCGCTGCGAATTGCTCTGAAATGGCTCCCTCCCGCAAAAAACATACCGCTTCAGCCTCTTCCTCCCGCCCCCCTGCCGAACAGATAAGAAGAAAGGAATGAGAGGGCGGCGGCGTCGACAGGGCTGGCGGCGGCGCTCAGGTCCGTTCCCTCTCCGGTCCCCTCCTACTGCGGCAACCTCCGGCGCCGCCGCATCTCCCCTGGTCCATCCTCGTCCGCCGCATCTCGTAAGTCGCGCCACCATCCTCCGTCCTCCTCCTAGGTCGCGGACTCGTCCCCGTCCGGTCAGGTCCTCCCCCTAGGTCGCGGCCTCGTCCCCGTCTCCGGTCGACTTGCGCGTGGGTCGCGGCTCTCTCCCCCGTCTCCGGTCGGTTCATAGCTCGCGGCTCCCTCCGCAGTCCCGGCTCGCTGCGACTCGTCCTCCTGGGTCGCGCCACTCCTCCCATGCCCGCGGCTCCCTCCCTAGTCCCCGTCTACTGCGTCCAGGGCAGCTGCCTGTACATCCACGAGAGCAGCAACCCCCCACCCCCCACCCCTGCTGCCCTCTGTTCTAAATCTCTCTGAACCTGTTTGTTCTCTGTAGTCTGAACGCCTATTTGTTCTCTGTAGTCTGAACCTTCAACTGCCTTTTTAATCTTTTTTCCCCTAAATCAGCTGCACCAAAAGACTAATTTTTTTTGTTCAACATTGCAGATTTGTGAAGTTTTCATCGATCTGCACGCCTGTTGAAGGTATATGGCTGAATCCCCTCTGTTTTTTCTATGCATTTGTGTATTATGTGATGTCTCTTTGATTGCCTTGCGACTAGATAATTCAATTGTAATTTGTACAACACAATGTCGGATCAATTGGAGTTGATTGAGTGGATAAATGAAGAAAATAAAAGACGGAAGAGGAAAAGAATTGTTTTGACTAAATTATTTGTTGAAACTTGTGCTCTTGCATTAGCATTTGTTACTACACAAAGGGATAGGGGACCAAGGGACCTGGGAAGTTTTAATGATGATGAGGACAAGCATAGGCTTAGGAAATATTTGCTTAAAACCATGTATGATGGATCTGAAGTGGCATGCTACGATCAATTGCGTCTAACAAAACGAAACTTTCATGACCTTTGCACCATGTTACGGGAGAGATGTGGCCTCCGTGATAGTGTATATGTGACCGTGGAAGAGAAAGTTGCAATGTTCTTACTTGTAGTTGGCCATAGTATCAAGATGAGGATGTTGCGTGGCACCTACAAGCGTTCTTTATGGACCATTAGTACACACTTCTCTGCTGTCCTAACAGCCCTACTCTCTCTGTATGAGGAGTTCATTAAGCTACCTTCCGGTACCGCTCAAGCTCCTGATGATTACAAATGGAAGTGGTTTGGTAATGCACTTGGAGCACTAGATGGTTGCCATATTGACGTGCTTGTTGATGTGGCTGACCAAGGAAGGTATAGGAACAGAAAGCAAGCCATTACCACTAACATGCTAGGTGTTGTTGATTGGAACATGAAGTTTCTTTATGTGTTACCTGGCTGGGAGGGTTCTGTTTCAGACTCGAGAGTTTTGCGTGATGCAATGAGGACAAACCGCCAAGATGCTTTTGTTATACCTAAGGGTATGACTCTTACTCTTGGCATGTAGTTTCTTTGATTTGATCGTTAGCTAACTAACTTATATTGATATAGGGAAATATTATTTAGTTGATGCTGGTTATACCAATGGAGAAGGATTTCTAGCTCCATTCAGGTCCACTCGGTATCATCTAAAAGAATGGGCTGCAAGTGCACAACACCCTCAAACAGCTAAAGAGTTATATAACTTGCGCCATTCTCGTGCTAGGAATGTAGTGGAGCGAACATTTGGCTTGTTCAAAAAAAAATGGGCTATCTTGCGTTCCCAAACCTTCTTTGACATAAAGGATCAGGTACAAAAAGTAAATATGTTGTTAAATAGAATTAGTATGTGAGATGACAATTGCTTACTATGAACTAAAATATCATTGCAGATTCGAATTATTAGTGCTTGCTGTGTGTTGCACAACTTTGCAAGGGATAGGCAGCATGTCATGGATGATTTGTTATTGCCTGAAGTGGATAGTGAATTAGCAAATGCGCCAACTGATGATCCAGATGATGACAACTTCATTAGAAGTGTGCAAGTCACTACTGAATGGTCCAACTTTAGGCAACAACTAGCCGATGACATTATGTTTCATGTTGTTTCTCAAACTTAATATTGTATTTGTTTTTCTATTATGTACAATTTATATCTCTTTGTAGAACCATGGCCGAAGAAGTAGGTACAAGGAGGAGGAATTACTGCACATGGGATGATGAGATGGATGCTGCATTGCTTGAAGTCTTAGTTGAGCATCACAACAAGGGTGACCATGCCCAAAATGGATGGAAACCACATGTGTACACGCATGCCATAAGGAATGTGAAGGACAAGTGCAATAAGGATATCACAAAGGATAACATAAGTGGAAGGATGAGGACTTTGGATCATCACTATGAGGTCGTTAGCAAAATCCTTTCTCAAAGTGGTTTCGGCTGGGATTGGACCAATAATAGGCTATCAATGGATAGTGATGATGTTTGGGATAAATATGTGGAGGTAACCATGCATCATGAATACACATTCTGTATGTAGTTTGCATATGTAGAATAACAAGGCAATAGCTTTACAAGTTTGTGTTTTTTGTGCAGGCTAACAAGGCAAGCAAGGAGATAAAGTCTTACAAGACCAAAGTAATCAAGAACTGGGAGTCCATATGTATCATATATTCAAAAGATCATGCTAATGGCGAGGGTGCGAAGACAGGTGCTGAGATTGCTGCAGAGCCATTAGAAGAACCAATTGAAGTCTCTCCAGAAGTAGCGCCAAAGAGGCAGCGAACAGGTGATGCTATTCTTTGCATGCTTGGAGATATGAAGAAGGACTTAGTTGATGCTTTCAAGACAACTGAGCCTATTCCACTACCAAAGGTTACCACACCCGCTGAAATACTTGATGCACTTAGGTTGATACCTGATTTAGCTGAGCAAGATATGCTTCGATGTTACGGGAAGTTGGTACTCAATGATCGCCTATTTCAAGCTCTGAAGGAGCTGCCCATTATCATGAGGAAGACATGGCTGCTAATGTTGCCTTGAAGATCAATGCTTTTATGTGTTGTTGAACTTTGAACCATCTATTTTATGTCATGTTGAACTTGGAACTATGTATGTACTGCCCTGTTGAACTTGGAACTATGTATGTACTGTCATTCACTGTTTATGTCAAGCATTTGGACCTATCTTCTAAATTGTTGTGATTTATGTCATGTACGAGACCATATTTGAGACTACATGCTATTTCTTATTGTTTCGAATTTTGTGTTATGTTATCGTAAAAATATATTGTTGTCATTCTATCACCATTTGTGTTTCCTGATGCTTTTCTAGAATATTTAATTATTTTATTGCTATACATTCATTCATAGTCAGATTTCATTTTTGAGTGATGTAGAACAAGGTATAACCTGGTAATGTAGCTATGCAATTCCAAAGTTTGTCATCCAAACAAGATTCTGTATTGAAATCTCAGAGGCATTTCAAGGGCCAATTCGTTGGACAACCAAACATGTGAATTCGTATTCGTCCCATTTCAGTTTCCACACTGATTTGAAATTCAGGCCAATTCAATACGGAGCTCTCCAATGGAGACATCCAAATGGAGCGTTAATGTACATGAATGGTGAATGGGTTGGCTGGCTAACTTCGCGAGCAGGAAACTTGAGGTTGCTCAGGTTGGAAACCTGAGCATACCTTTTTTCCATTCAATTTAAATTTGTGCGCTGCAGATAACTGGGACCCGCTTGTCAACAACTTTTCTATGAAAAAAAATAAAAAAACGAGGGGGTTCCATGCAAAAAAGCATGCCACATGCCTTGTCTTCATTGTTGGGTCACTGACAAACGGGCCCCATGCCACGCTAGCATGTCTCGTCAGCGTCTTGGGTGTATACAAACACGATTAGCACCACATTTGCACGTCTGAACCAAGTTTCTGCACCACTTCGATATATGCCACAAGTTGTAGCACTAAAGTGATCATTTACGTCAAGTTCCAGCACCACCACTGTCATCCCCTGCCACATCGTCCCCGGATCTCATTGCTTAATAGGCACTCAGGCGACTACAACACGAGTATTCATTTTTTTTTTCTGAAAAAAGAGTTGCGGAAAGCTATTAACACGGGATCTAGTTTCAAAGTCTCGATGCGGGAAATCAAACTGTAAAAAGGTTCGGAATTTGGATGCACAATTCAATTGTACATGTGCATTAGTTGTCAGCACAAGAGAAAATAGGAAGTGATTGTTTACAAGGCAAAACGAGTGATTTCTTAAGAAAAAAAAACTAGTGATTTCGATTGCAAACCAGAGATATCGTATGTACACTTTTTTTTTTGAGACAAAACATCGTATGTACACTTGAAGGACGGGCCGGGAACATTTCACAGCTAATCGGCCCAAGCCCAGCGCGTTTAGCAATCCCATTATTTTTCACTGGGTCGCGGCCGCCGCCCCTCCCCAATCCCCATCCCCTTACCAAACCCTCGACGAGCCGACCTGTGCCGCCGGCCGGTGACAGCCCCTGCCGGCGCCGAACTAGAGTAGGAAATGCCGCCAGGAGGAGGCGGATGCGACCACGGCTACGGCGATCCGGCAACCTCCCACGGAGATCGGGACGAGGAGGATCCATCCCGTTCTTCGCATCCGCCGCCGTTGCCGTTGCTGCCTGGCCTCGCCGTCATCCCCCTGGCATCTGAGGTTTGCTCCAATCCTCCTTCCAATCCTAGGTCCAGGATTTGATACTGGGAGCTGAATTGAATTCTTTAAGTGCCATTTTTAGAAGGAGGAGAAGAAGAAACTGAAGCATGTGCGGCAGGAGGAGGAGGTCCCAGCGGCGACCTTTCCTGAGGACGCTCTCATGGAGATCCTGTCACGGGTGCCCTGCAGATCGGTGTGCCGCTTCAAGTGTGTATCCAAAGAGTGGCTCCCCCTCTGCTCCTACTCCCACACCCGCAAGAAGTCGCCGCAGGCCATGTCCGGCTTCTTCTACAAAGACCATGATTTGCGTTTCCACAATTTGTCCGGAAAAGGTCCTCCCATGGTCGATCCCGACCTCTCTTTCTTACGCGGCAGCTATAAACATTTCAGTGTCACACAATGCAGCACCAGCCTTCTCCTTTGCAAATGCTGGAAAGTTCCCTATCCTAAGCAACTCGGTTGGAATTCTCTTCCGAAAGGAAAAACCGAGCAATTTTTTGAATGGCCCGAGGCCGAGGAATTCGATTACGTTGTCTGCAATCCTGCCACTCAGCAGTGGACTTTGTTGCCTCCTATAGAATTGCCTGATCACCTTCCGCTTTTCCCGCCAGGCAAATACTTTTTAGGTTTTGACGCGGCCATTCCTTCCTGCTTCGTCGTGTTTGTGCCCCTGAACTCATCTCAGATATATGGCCTGTCCGCAGACATGGTCTACTCATCAGATACTGGAGGATGGACTTTCACACGGCGCAATGATTTCAGTACATATCCAATTAGTTATCTAGAAAGCACCTTCCTGAATAACACTATGCATTTCCCTACTCGTTATTCGGTAATAGTCACAGTGGATATGGAAAGGAAATATTGGAGGAAAATTAAAATGCCACGTGGCATGACAAATGAATATGGTGATGTTTCCATCGGGAAGTCCCAGGGACGCTTGTTTGCTTGGCATATAAAGGATCAAGGTGATTACCAACTGTCTATTTGGGTTCTTGAAAATTATGACAGCGGAGAGTGGACCCTAAAGTGTACTGTTAGCTGTTCCAAACTGTTTGGAAGGGATTGTCGCAAATATTACGAGTCCTACTCGATGTTTGCAATTCATCCAGAATGTAATTTGATTTTTCTTACTGACAATAAGGAGAAGACATTGTCATATGATATGGATAATCAGGAAGTGCATATTATCTGTGCTACTGGAGATTTCTTGGAAGGCCTACCTTACACTCCCTCTTTTGTGGAATGGACATCAGATGGTCACTAAAGGCTCCCAATACTTGGCATGGCTCTAGTATCTTAGTAAACATCAGTTGTCGTGTATATCCCAATTCTTGAAGATGTGTGTTGGATTAGTCTTGCGTAGCCATGAAGAATTTGTAACTGCCCTATTTGCTTTCATGTAATAGTTATTGATGTCACTCTTTTAGCTTCTCGTATGGGGACAAATGTGAGACAAATATATTATCTATGTTTGAAATGTTTATTTTCCTACAAATATATCTTTAGTATGCAACTTTGTATCCACCAACCTTAAATATTGATTTGCCCTGCTTTTATGCATTAGGAAGATTTATTTGTTATGTCCTTCTGGATTGGCTTTTCAATGTATGTTACAACATATACAATGGGTATAAAGAAGGCTTAGTTTCCTTTCAAGTATGAAACTTGCATGGTCTTCGATTGATGATATCAAACAATATGCAGCTTTACAAACCTACTAGAGAACTTAGTTCACTAAGTCGGTATGTTTGTAGTTAATACCGGGTTAGTACCCTTCAAATTTGTAGCTTATAATTCTAACTCATGCACCTCTAGTTTTTTTTGTTTTTGTTTTTTGTTTTGGATTGAGCTGTATCCAAACTATCCATAAACCATTTTATTTCTGTTCTTTAACTCTGGTTAGACTGTTGTATTTGGATTCTCTGGATCAACAATGTTGGGTTGAGAAGTTTGACAGTGATGGATGTCTTCGAAGCCCCAAGCCAAACCAATCCTGGATAGTGCGGCCTCGTAGAAAACCGAATCGATTATGGTGAATAATTCTTAAGATAACCTGCTAACCAGAAGGTATGTGATCAATTTTAGGTAGCAGTTGAGCAAAGTGATGGGCCGGTAATCATTAGCTGTCTCAATTGAGGCATTTTGTTTTTGAATCATAGTCCGTATTGATGCTCTCGAGATTTAGTTCACCAGTGCAAAAATCTGAGCAAAGAAGAGACAAGTCCTCTTTGACAGTGCCCCAACATGTTTTCGTGGCTAATAAGATCTGGCAAGCAAAGGCAGAGCCCAGCTACAAACTTTTTAATTTTGGCTCGTCCTCCATAAGATTGCTTTGATGGCAGACCGCCTGACGGAGCGAGGTTTGCCCCATGATTAAGCTTGCAATCTTTGCGACATGGATTTTGAGGCAAATGATCACATTTTCACGAGGCTGCATGTTCTCTCAGTGTTAAGGGATTGACGTATTATCGCACACTGGAAGGACCTCCAAGTGGACAATTTGACGGTGAGCCCTTCGTTTGGAGCACTGGATTTGTGGGGTTCATAGAAAAGTACCTTTGGTGCCCTCAGGAATAGGAAAACAAGATTCCGGAGTATTGGCTTCATATCCTTTAGATTTCAAAGGAAAAGAAACATTTGCTTGAGACTTTCCTGGTGCTAGCACGAGTGCTTTGAGTAGTTGTCGCCTTCCTTTTTTAAAGAACATCAGATATTTGCAACTCTTAGCATGTAGTTTTCCACAATTGGCACTTTTCGTAGTATTAATTTTTAAATTTGCCACTGTTCGTCGACTCCTTAATTACTGAGAGGCACAATTGCCACTTTTCATATTAGTTTCTCAAGTTTGTCACTCTCCTTAGTAGAGTATTGCATTAGCACTTGTTTAACCCATTCCCCTTTCCATTTTCCATTTGTTGGCTGGTGGAAGGACCACAGTGCCTCTGTGCTAGTACTCGGCTGTATCTGTCTGCTCGCCGTCGCAGCTCCCTACTCATCCGGCCGGCTCACAGCAGCTCCCTACTCATCCGGCCGGCTCACAGCCCATGCTGGCCGCTCGGTCGCCGGGCCAGCAACCCAAGATGAGCAGGAGGGAGGGAGGGTGCCTCTCGGGAGGAGTCGGAGGGGGCTCGGCACGTCGGCCTGTGGAGGTTTTATTTTACGCTTGAAACCCCCTCTTTATTCATTGGTAATCAGAGATACATCATTGACAAGAAAATAAATTAAACCCTGGGGGGTTCATCTAACCAAATACTAGGATTATTATATCTAGCAATACGGGCTAATTCATGAGCCATTGTGTTATCCTCCCGTGGAGGGTGCTCGAATATGACATGAACAAAGTTTGTCAACATATGATAGCACTCGTCAAAGATAGGAGCTCCCACACCTGCATAGAAATCTCCTTCGCACATGGTGCTAATAACATCAACATTGTCGGAGTTGACGACCAGCCGGTTGCAGCCAACAATTTGCGCTAAATGTAAGCCAAATCTTAGCGCCATTGTCTCCGCTGTGAGGGCATCCAAGCAAGCCTCAACTTTGTTATTTGCAGCTGCTAGAAAGTCACCTTTACTATCTCTCAAAACAGCACCAAAAGTCCCCATAAGTGAATCAGCATCAAAACCTGCATCAATATTCAACTTGACATAGTTATGCATTGCTTTCTGTTAGAATTAATGGGCTAGGCCCATAGCAATTTCTGAAATCTCAAAGCCCATGTGTAAAATGGCAAGTGGTGGTGCTAAGTTTAGTCCCACCTTGGAAGTTGAAGAAGACTTGGACCTCTTTATATAGTGGGTTCTCTCCACCACTCTAAGTGGTGTGTGAGAAGAGAAAGGGAAAACCACACGCGCGCGCTCGCTCGCCTCGCCTCGCCGGGCCGGGGCGTACATGCGCGTGAATGGTCCGCCGAAATCCGGTCCGTCTCCTTGCAGGAGCACAGCTTCCTTTTGCCGTTTTATTTTTTATGTCTTGGCAGACAAGTTTTTGATTTCTTGTCCGGTAAGTATACGAATTAGAAACCAAGTCGGTTTGGGATTGTGGTCGCGACACAATACCGCCTCTGGTCCTAATATATATACAGCTACCGGCTGCGGCCAGAGACATACCGAAAAACACCTAGGGTTTTGCCTCATCTCACAACTTGCGCCGCCATCATAGTCTACTCCATCCCAAACGCCGGCGTGCATCGGCGCGTGGGAGAGCAGGTCTCCGGAACCGTTCGTCTTTGCGATCCTGGCGATCCTGCACCGGGAGAGGACGAATTAGGTTTTTGGGAAGCGCTGTGCGTGACTGCTCAAATTCGTCATCACGGGTCGTCTTCCGTCCAAGTCGGGCGGTGCTACTCATCGTCGTATTATTCGTCGTCAGCAGCAGATCGTCGCCAACATCGTCATCAACACTGTCGCACCCATAATAGCTAACGATCAGTACGTCCAACATCCTTTGTTCATGTCTGTTTCTACAGCTATTGTTACGTGCTTGCTGCTGTTATGCATGTCTTGCTGTTCTTCTAGTTTGCTAGATTATTGCATGCTAGTATCTCTTCTAGTCATGAATTATTTACTGGAATTAATCATGAACTTGCCTAATATTCCAACAATCCAAAAACCTAATTATAGGCAATTTCCTGAGTTAACTATGGCTGGATTCGCTGATGCACTGAGGCCGGATAAGTTTACCGGTGTGCACTTTAAGAGGTGGCAGGTGAAGACCACGCTCTGGCTTACTGCTCTGAAAGTTTTCCACGCTAGTGTTGGTGCTCCAGAGGGAATGACCGACGAAGATTGGAGAAAATTCCAGGAAGCCAATACTATGTTTGTGGGATGCATTCTGAGTGTTCTTGCTGACCGTCTATGTGATGTGTACATGCACATAAACGACGGAAAAATTCTGTGGGACGCACTGAATGCAAAATTCGGTGCAACAGATGCAGGCAGTGAACTGTACATCATGGAGAGTTTTCATGACTACAAGATGGTGAATAACCGTTCTGTGGTTGAACAAGCTCATGAGATACAGTGCATTGTGAAGGAACTTGAACTTCTTAAATGTGTTCTACCCGACAAATTCGTGGCTGGGTGCATGATTGCAAAGTTGCCTCCTTCATGGAGAAATTTCGCCACAACTCTGAAGCATAAGAGACAGGAGATATCAGTTGAAAATCTGATTGCATCTCTTGATGTTGAAGAAAAAGCTCGGGCTAAAGATACCACTGAAAAAGGAGGTGAGGTTCAGCCTACTGCTAACATGGTGCAGAGGTACCCACAGAACAAGAACAAAGGGAAGAACAAACCTGTTGTCAACAAGCCTACCATGACTACTACCTTCAAGAAGAAGAAGTTCAACAAGGCTGAGCTAGAGTGCTACGCCTGTGGGAAGCCTGGACACTTTTCCAAGGAATGCCCTGAACGTGCAGACCGCAGAGGGAAAACAAGCTCCAAGACTGTCAACATGGTGACCGCTAGCAATACTGATGGGTATGGTAATTTACCTATTGTGCTTTCAGTATTTCAATCATCTTCGTGGTGGATTGATTCGGGTGCTAACGTTCATGTGTGTTCTGACATCTCCCTGTTTACTTCTTATCAGGTCGCAAGGGATTCTTCCGTCCTAATGGGGAATGGGTCACATGCTTCTGTTCGTGGCATTGGCACGGTGGATCTGAAGTTTACTTCGGGAAAGATCGTGCAACTAAGGAACGTGCAGCATGTCCCTACTATGAACAAGAATCTAGTTAGCGGCTCCCTTCTATGTCGAGATGGATTTAAGGTAGTTTTAGAGTCCAATAAAGTAATCGTGTCAAGATTTGGACAATTTATAGGAAAATGCTATGAGTGCGGAGGCTTGTTCCGCTTTTCTCTTTCAGATTTTTGCAATAAGTCAATAAACCAAATTTGTGCTAGTGTTAATGATGATGCAAGTATTTGGCACTCTCGTTTATGTCATATTAATTTTGGTTTAATGTCTCGGCTATCCAGCATGAGTTTAATTCCAAACTTCACAGTTGCGAAAGGTTCTAAGTGCCATAGTTGTGTGCAATCTAAGCAACCTCGAAAGCCTCATAAGGCTGCCGAGGAGAGAAACTTGGCACCTCTAGAACTCATACATTCTGATCTTTGTGAGATGAATGGTGTGTTGACAAAAGGTGGAAAGAGATATTTCATGACTTTGATTGATGATGCGACTAGATTTTGCTATGTTTATTTGTTGCAAACTAAAGATGAAGCATTAGACTACTTTAAAATCTATAAAGCTGAAGTTGAAAATCAACTAGAGAGAAAGATCAAGCGTCTTAGGTCCGATCGTGGTGGAGAGTATTTTCCAAAAGTTTTTGATGAATTTTGTGAGGAACATGGTATTATTCATGAGAGGACGCATCCCTATTCACCTCAATCAAATGGAGTGGCCGAGAGGAAAAACCGCACATTGACTGACTTGGTGAATGCCATGTTAGACACTGCTGGTTTATCTAAGGCATGGTGGGGGGAGGCTCTATTGACTTCATGTCATGTCCTGAATAGAGTTCCCAACAATAATAAAGAGAAAACCCCTTATGAGGAGTGGGTTGGGAGAAAACCATCACTTTCTTATTTGCGCACTTGGGGATGTTTGGCAAAGGTCAATATTTCTATTCCTAAGAAACGCAAACTTGGACCAAAGACAGTGGATTGTGTCTTTCTAGGGTATGCTCAACGGAGCATTGCTTATAGGTTTTTAGTGGTAAAATCTGAAGTACCTGATATGCATGTTGATACTATAATGGAATCTCGTGATGCAACTTTTTTTGAGAACATATTTCCTATGAAAGATATGCATAGCATTGCTAGATTTTCTTCTGAAATAATTCCTGAATCTAGTACAACTGATGAATATTTCGAACAATCACATGAGGAAGTCCTTGAGAAGGATAACAATGAAGTTCCTAGAAGGAACAAGAGACAAAGGATTGCAAAATCCTTTGGTGATGATTTCATTGTATACCTTGTGGACGACACACCCAAGACGATTGCAGAAGCATATGCATCTCCGAATGTAGATGATTGGAAAGAAGCTGTTCATAATGAGATGGACTCAATTCTTTCTAATGGAACTTGGGAACTTACTGATAGACCATATGGTCGTAAACCTGTGGGCTGTAAGTGGGTGTTCAAAAAGAAGCTAAAGCCTGATGGTACTATTGATAAGTACAAGGCGCGGCTAGTGGCCAAGGGCTACACTCAGAAAGAGGCAAAGATTACTTTGACACCTATTCACCCGTTGCTAGAATGACCACCATTCGAGTGTTACTTTCCTTGGCTGCCTCTTATGGTCTTATCATTCATCAAATGGATGTAAAGACAGCTTTTCTCAATGGAGAGTTGGAAGAGGAGATCTATATGGATCAGCCTGACGGGTTTGTGGTAAAGGGTGAAGAGAGAAAGGTGTGCAAGTTGTTAAAATCTTTGTATGGCCTGAAACAGGCACCTAAGCAATGGCATGAGAAGTTTGAAAGAACTTTGACTTCTGCAGGATTTGTCATTAACGAGGCTGATAGGTGTGTTTACTATCGCCATGGTGGGGGCAATAGTGTCATATTATGTTTGTATGTGGACGACATACTGATCTTTGGTACAAACATTAATGCAATTAATGAGGTCAAGTCTTTTCTATCAAAAAGTTTTGACATGAAAGATCTGGGAGAAGCCGATGTAATTCTAAACATCAAACTTATTAAGGATGAGAGTGGGATTACATTAACGCAATCTCACTATGTTGAGAAGGTCTTGAACCGATTCGGTTTATGGATAGCAAGCCTTCTCCAACACCTTATGATCCCAGCGTGACACTCAGAAAGAACAAGAAAGAAACGAGAGATCAATTAAGATACTCTCAAATTGTCGGTTCACTCATGTATTTAGCTAGCGCTACAAGACCAGATATCTCTTTTGCTGTGAGCAAACTGAGTAGGTTCATGTCCAACCCGGGTGATGATCATTGGCATGCACTAGAAAGGGTCTTGCGCTATCTGAGAGGTACTATGAGTTACGGAATTACTTATTCAGGGCATCCTGCTGTGCTAGAAGGATATAGTGATTCAAATTGGATCTCCGATGTTGATGTACTTTACGCAACAAGTGGGTATGTATTTACTCATGGTGGTGGCGCAGTGTCATGGAGGTCTTGCAAGCAAACCATATTGACGAGGTCAACTATGGAAGCAGAATTAACTGCTTTGGACACATCTACTGTTGAGGCAGAATGGTTGCGTGAGCTCTTGATGGACTTGCCGGTTGTTGAAAAACCTGTACCGGCTATTCTTATGAATTGTGATAACCAAACGGTTATCGCTAAAGTGAACAATTCTAAAGATAATGCAAAGTCATCAAGACACGTGAAAAGACGTTTGAAGTCTGTCAGGAAGTTGAGAAACTCCAGAGTAATAACTGTTACGTATATACAAACAAACAAAAACCTGGCAGATCCCTTTACAAAGGAACTATCACGAAATATGATAGATATTGCATCGAGGGAGATGGGTATGAGACCCATAGATGTTACACCATAGTAGTAACCCAACCTTTGTGATCAGAGATCCCGTGAATTAGGATCTGGGAAGAACAAGCTATTGGTTAACTGAGGAGAGTAATAACTTATGATCGTCTCCAAGTGAATATGCAAAACTCTCAGAGCTGTAAGGCTCAGATCTGTAAGGCAGGTCGGCAACATGCCTTAATGTTGGTTCTATTGGCTATAATTAGCAAAGATGCTGTCCTACAGAGCAGTCTTGAAAGAACACACCTATATGAGTTCTGACTGTAAACGTCGCAGTCTATGAGATTTGGGTGATCTCTAGTAAACTCACGAAGAGACCAGGGAGTATGACGTATAAGCTCCAAACCGCGGGGTAGCCTACTGGCGGTCAGGTACTGGTTAAGACTTTGAGTGAAACCTGTTCACACAGAACTAGCAATTCAAGGCATAGTCCATTGTCAAGTTGTGAATGGATGTAGCTTAAAGTTCTAGGCAGAAGTTCAACTTAACAGTCTCTGCTGAAACACTGATATATTAAACAAGTGGTGAGAGAAGGCAAATCTCTAAATGGGTATTTGAGATCTGGTGGGGAGTTGTTAGAATTAATGGGCTAGGCCCATAGCAATTTCTGAAATCTCAAAGCCCATGTGTAAAATGGCAAGTGGTGGTGCTAAGTTTAGTCCCACCTTGGAAGTTGAAGAAGAGTTGGACCTCTTTATATAGTGGGTTCTCTCCACCACTCTAAGTGGTGTGTGAGAAGAGAAAGGGAAAACCACACGCGCGCGCTCGCTCGCCTGGCATGGCCGGGGCGGGGCGGGGCGGGGCGGGGCGGGGCGTACATGCGACATGCGCGTGAATGGTCCGCCGAAATCCGGTCCGTCTCCTTGCAGGAGCACAGCTTCCTTTTGCCGTTTTATTTTTTATGTCTTGGCAGACAAGTTTTTGATTTCTTGTCCGGTAAGTATACGAATTAGAAACCAAGTCGGTTTGGGATTGTGGTCGCGACACAATACCGCCTCTGGTCCTAATATATATACAGCTACCGGCTGCGGCCAGAGACATACCGAAAAACACCTAGGGTTTTGCCTCATCTCACAACTTGCGCCGCCATCGTAGTCTACTCCATCCCAAACGCCGGCGTGCATCGGCGCGTGGGAGAGCAGGTCTCCGGAACCGTTCGTCTTTGCGATCCTGGCGATCCTGCACCGGGAGAGGACGAATTAGGTTTTTGGGAAGCGCTGTGCGCGACTGCTCAAATTCATCATCACGGGTCGTCTTCCGTCCAAGTCGGGCGGTGCTACTCATCGTCGTATTCATCGTCGTCAGCAGCAGATCGTCGCCAACATCGTCATCAACACTGTCGCACCCATAATAGCTAACGATCAGTACGTCCAACATCCTTTGTTCATGTCTGTTTCTACAGCTATTGTTACGTGCTTGCTGCTGTTATGCATGTCTTGCTGTTCTTCTAGTTTGCTAGATTATTGCATGCTAGTATCTCTTCTAGTCATGAATTATTTACTGGAATTAATCATGAACTTGCCTAATATTCCAACAGTTTCGACCACCCATCACTTTTTTGCCTAGCCTTTGGTAGACTTGCTCGTGAGTAGTTGCTTGTTAGAACTCTGACTGCCATACTAATCTGTATTGTTGATTGTAGTTGTTCTCCATGCACGGGTTTACGGCGTTCCCACCACAAGTACCAAACTGTTACTGCTACTATTTCACGAAAACTTCCTTAGCCAAGAACCACTGCTGCTTCTTCAGGTGCTTATATCAATTCTTCCAAGATAGATTCCCCAGCACCCTCACGGCTACAAGCTTCACTAATCACGTCATCGACACCAAGATGTCTCCATACGTCTTTGGCCTTCTTGCACTCAATTAACATATGTTTTATGGTATCGTCGCTTAGGTTGCAAGCTGGGCATTGTGGAGGGGTTTTTATATGTCTATGGGCTAAAACAGCTCGACATGGCAATGCTCCATGCAGAGTCCTCCATGCATTAATTTTTATCTTAGATGGATATCTCAGGGTCTAAAGGGTCTTCCAGATAGGATTGTCAACAGTTGCACCCATACCATTACTTACTTTCATTCTACTACCAAATTGGCGGTTCCATTCTATGTGGTACACTGATCTCACCGAAAAGATACCCGTTTTTGTCAAATTCCATGCAATAAAATCGGTCATGTCATGAGCTGGGAGGGGAATTGCAAGAATCCTTCTTGCATCAACGGGCCAAAATGTTTGGTTTACAAGTGATTCGTCCCATTCACCATTAGCAGGATTTATGAGATCATCAACTTTCGATAGTAACCGACCTCCTCTTCTAGTAATCACCATTCTGTCCGGTGCTTGTGGGATCCACGGATCACTCCAAATATTTATGTTTTGACCATCACCCACTCTCCAAATATACCCAAGTTTTATTGTGTTGACTCCCGCCTTGATGCTTTGTCAAGTATAAGAAGATCTTTTCTTTAGAGTAGCATTAAGAAGATCTCCATCCGGAAAATATTTAGCTCTCAAGACCCTTGCACAAAGTGAATCTGGATTATCAATGAGCATCCATGCCTGTTTCGCTAGAAGTGCAAGGTTAAAGCAATGTAAATCACGAAATCCCATTCCTCCCTTCATCTTTGGGACACACATTTTTCACCAGGTGAATCAGTGCATTCTCTTATGATTAGCATTGTCACCCCACCAAAATTGCGCAACCGCGTTAGTGATTCCTTTGCAATTTTTTTTAGGAATTTTAAAGACGGATATTGCATATGATGGTATGGCTTGTGCTACTGATTTAATCATAATTTCTTTACCCCCGGCAGACAAAACTCTCTCCTTCCATCCATTCATTTTGAGTATTAAACGATCCACAAGATATTGAAAGCAATCAGTTTTTTCAAGCCCAACAGTTGCACGGAGCCCTAAGTATTTATCATTTAGAGCCTCCGTCGTGATACCCAAGGTAGAACACACTTGCACTCTAGTGTTAACATCAGTACTTGGGCTGAAGAAAATGGTGGACTTATCCACACTAATCATCTATCCTGATGCCAAACAATATGCATCCAGTACTGATTTCAGACATGCAGCATTTACGGAGTTTGCTTTCATTAAAATCAATGAATCGTCTGTAAATAATAGGTTTGTAACAGCAGGTGCATCACGGCATACCTTGACACCATTCAGCTCTCCAACTTGTTCTGCATGCGCTAATAATTCTGATAAACCCTCTATACAGAGCAAGAACAAATATGGCGACAGTGGGTCTCCCTGTCGGAGCCCTCTTGTTGGTTTAAAGCTTTCGGTTTCATCTGAATTGAAACGAACTCTCTATTGGGCTGAGGTAACACACATCATAATGGGTTTTACCCAGCTTGCTTTAAAGCCCAGCTTCAATAGCATCCCTTCCAAGAAGATCCATTCCACTCGATCATATGCTTTGTGCATATCCAACTTCACAGCGCACCAACCTTCCTTTCCTTCCTTTTTTTTTAATTGTATGAAGGCTCTCATAAGCAACCAATACGTTGTCAGTGATCAGACGACCCGGAACAAAAGCGCTCTGAGTACGGCTAATTACCTCTGGTAGAATTAATTTAAGACGAGCTGCTAACATCTTCGAGATAACTTTATAAACCACATTGCATAAGCTAATTGGCCTAAATTGTGTTACCTTCTTCGGCGAATGCACTTTAGGAATCATAACAATCATCGTATCATTCCACCCATTGGGCATGCTGCAAGAATTAACTGCTCTGAGGACTTCTTCTACTAGATCATCACCCAAGATCGTCAAGAACCTCTTATAAAAAACAACATGAAGACTGTCAGGCCCTGGTGCCTTAAGGTCACCTATATCGAAGAGTGCTTTGCGGACTTCTTCAGCTGTATAAGGGGCCAACAACGCTAAATTCATCGAATCAGTAACCCTGCGCCGAACATGTGATAAAACTCCCTGATCTGGATCTAAAACTTTCGACGTGAAAAGTGTAGAAAAATAATCAGTAATTAACTTGTTTAGGTCGTCCGTGCCTTGCTGCCAATTACCAGAATCATCAAGAAGTTTCTTTATTTGATTACGCTTTTTCCTCGCAGTAGCAGCCCGATGAAAAAAAGATGTGTTCCTGTCCCCATGCAAAAGCCAGTTGGCTCTTCCCCTTTGTAACCAAAAGATTTCTTCCTGGTCCAACAGGTTTTCAACTAAAACCTGGACTTCCTTCTGCCTTGATCTTGTTTCAGCTGTAATCGAGCCACATTTAAGCTTTTCTACTTCTCTCTTTAGCTTCTTTATACGTTTTTAGGACCTCCCAGAATCTCCTTATCCCACTGGTGGAGATCTGCATGAACTGCACGAGTCCGATCAGCAAGGGATGGACCAATACCTGCGAGTTTGGCTCTCTCCCAAGCCGTTTTGACAATCTCATTTACTGTTTCTTCTTGGAGCTAGCGAGCTTCAAACTTCACACCTCCAGCCGATCTCTTCATTTGTTCCCTGTCGTAGTAATCTGTATCAATCACAAGCGGTCTATGGACTATGGTAAGAATGTACATGCTTCTCATTAACAGCCGCTGTGAAGGGGAACTTGTTCATCCATGCATTATTGCATACAACCCGATCAAGTCGTTCTCTTATATCTCCCCTTCTCCATGTGAATTTATCTCCCACATACCCTAAATCAACAAGGCCACAATCATCTAAGCATTCTCTGAAATTTTGCATCACAATACTCGGCCGATCGTTGCCCCCCTCCTTTTCATCGCATAGTAAGATTTCATTGAAGTCACCAACGATCAACCATGGAAGAGATGACGAATTGTGAAGATCATGGATATATTGCCAAGATAAATGCCTCTTATCCCAAGAGGGTTCTCCATAGAAACCTGTCAAACGCCAGCCTGCATTCTGACCTTCCATGACAATACCATCAATAAAGTTAGGACCCATGTAGTTCAAAACCACTTTCATTCTCCTTATTGTAAAACATAAGTAGTCCACCGGCCCGACCATCACTCTCCTCCACGTGCATATCATCAAATCCTAACTTACACCGAAGCTCCTCGGCCTTAACTTTATTCAAGTGAGCTTCCGAGATGAAAACAATTTCCGCCCTCACACGTTCCTGTAACTCCAGAAGCTCTCAAACTGCCGCAACTGAGAGCATGCCACGGCAATTCCAAGCTATAGATTTGATTGCTCCGGAAAGACTCCTTAAAAGACCCAACACACAAATCCTGAAAAACTCCCAGCCAGGATCAAAGCTTCAGATGGGTCATAGGTTCACAGCCACGTACCAGAATTAATCTCAAGCAAGCAAATTCCGTCACGAAAATTCACAGCTCACGGACTCATACACAAGTAGAAAAAGCCCCATTTGTCCCGGTTCATGAGGCCTACTAGATCATCGATGGCGCGCGTTGCTGCGCCCGTCTACTTTTTCGTTGGAATAATTGGGATTCTCGTAAATATAAGAGAAATAAAACATAGAAATTCAATTACATAAAGTATATCATCTTATGCTATTGTATCAGGCAGTTGTGACAACTGATAGTATTCTCACAGATATAAGATAAATGAAACAAAGAAATTCAATTACATAAAGATGTGTTGTATCATTTAGTAATCAAAAAAGGATATCTTATGCTAATGTATTAGGCAGTTGCGCTAAGGTTGTCACATTATAACAGTACCATAATCACATTAGGTTGATCTCAAACTAATGTACTCCGTCTTACTTTAGGCAGAACTAATGTAGAACTATAGACTTTATTCTTGCAAAGTACTCCCTCCATACTAAATCAGCGACACTTGATATGGAATGGAGGGAGTAGTAAACTATGTTAACAAAAGATATGAAAAACATGGATGCATCCAGTAAATAAATAAATGGATAAATAATCACAATTGGCACATGATATACATGTGTTAACAATGTATGGTTGCATCAGAGGAAAATACCCTCCACATTATAACTGCAAACCAACAAAGGAGTATATTTAAGAGAAATACTTATTGCTAAAATGTCCATGCTGATACTGTGTCATGGGTTGAATACAAATTGAAAAGTCTTCCGCAAGCTCCATGTCTCAAGTTTTGAAAATGTGCAATTCTTTTTTTCTTTGGCATGCAAAGAAATCGAAGTCGTGCTACTCCATCCACCACAGAATACACAACGGACAACATCATGCCTTTCTGAACCTAGTTTGCCAGAAAATGGAGCAGATAAGATAAAGTTAGTAGCCGTAAGCCTGTAAGTTAAAAAAAAACTGAACTATTTTCAATTGTGATGGACTTCATACGAGGCAAAGCTCAGGCATATGCTAATATCTCAGAGCACTTCGATAAGCTAGTGTGGTCCACCATGGCATATTATCCTGTTATCCTGTTTATGCACCCTCATATTCTTATCTTGACCCCCTTGTAAGTTGGAAGAGATTGAAATTCACATATACACAGAATACGATGGTTGTAGGTAAACATCATCCTATCTATGCAATAGTGCTTTTAGAGACCACTGCTCTGCGTCCTCTTTTTCTTATGTTTATCACATGTTTTTAATTCCCTCTCTTGGTTTCTCATGGCATCTTACATTGACTTATATTCTTCTGCTATGTCTTACAATAGTTCCTGCAAAAATGTGTACTACATTATATCAGGTAAAATCATTTGTAAAATGAGCAAAGAGTGTCTAGTTCCATTGTAAACGGTGGCTACTATTTTAATGGCCAAAAAACATGAGATTACAATGTAATGAAGCCAAAAAATAAAGAACTTAATGAAGCACACATCTTACATGAAAATATGAAATGAAACTGCAAAAAGTTACAGAAATCAAGTAGCCAAGATGTGCAAGAAGCAATGAAATATTTTGGAGGCGAAGCCGAAATGAAATGGGAGTGAAAAGCACCTCTCAACGGATCAAAACATATATTGTCTTCCATACATGCTAACTACTTACATGGATGATTCATAATCATCGGAAATTTAAAGAAAGAAAAACATACATGTAATATCCGCATATTCATGTAGTACAGCTTCTTAAGAGCCTTCTTTCTAGGGTCAAAAGCTTCTGAAAAGCCTACGATTATCTAAATTTATGATAAGTAGCAGACATAAAATTTGCTTCAAAAAAAATCACAATTAAGAGTCTATAGTACAGCTCGAGCAACAAACCAGTGGTTCAGTATAGCGTCATGAAATAAGAGTACCGTTGCTGAAGATACAGTCAAACAAAAAGTAGTTTTTACTGATCAATTGTCCAGTTTAGAGTTAACATATGTACTGCAATAATCAAGCATCAACTGCAGCAGCTGAACGTTTGTGAACAGATAACTTATAACTACACATGAGGAAGCAAATCTACATGACTCCCAGCGGGCACCATCAAATTTTACAGATTAAGTGATCATCTCCCAGGGAATACGTATAGAAAGAACACATCAGCTCCACCATAACTCAGTGCTCTGAATCTGTTTCAAACCTCTGGACCTGGTGTTTAATTAACTAAGAAATACCAACTTAAATTTATTCTTTGCCTACCAAGAAGATGAGTCTCTGAAGATTTGTACCTACTTGTAAACCTTCGTTGGCCTAACATGTAAAAAAATTGGGAGAAACTTAATAAACATCAATACCAGGGCAACTTGTTAACCAACCGAGAGAGACAGAGAGAGATATGAGGTTGTGCGATCCGATTCAAATTTCTTGAAGTCTCTAATATACTGATCACCTTCTGTTGACATCTAGTACAAAGGATCCATAAGAAAAAGAAGTCAGATGTAGAATAAATTGGAAGTTGCACTTGAAGGAACCTATCTTTACAGTCATTCCAGACCCTCAAAGTGACGCACGCCCTGAGCCCCTCCCAACCGAGAGGCCCCCAATTGAAACTGGTCAGATATCTGTACATACCTCCGGCTGGTTGCTCGACATGGTGGATCTGGCGACAGCTCGCCCAAGAACTCCAGATATGGCTTGAAAACTCGGACACATGCTTCAGGGATGTAGTGCGCCACTGATTTGGGGATGGAGCTCATGGCCGATTCAAGAAAAAGATGCTCCCTGCTTCACCTTTAGGGAATACCGGAGAAAGAGGACAACGGCGAGTAGGCGTAGACGGAGACGCCGCTCCTACAGGGCGGTTGAGGGGCTGCGAGATGAAGACATGGCGGCGGCAGCACACACCTAGGGCTGGCGAGGGTAGGTCGTGCACGAGAGTCAGAGAGACGAAGGAGCGTCGTGGGGTGTGTGACTGCATGGAAGGAGACTCGTAGAAGCCCATCAGGCCCAATTTCACACCAGGCGTCCAAAATAGTCACCGGAGCAGCGGCCCAGCAAGAAAACACTCGGTTTTAGCGAACATAATGATTCCAGGCGGGATTAAGAGTAAATCTGACGGCCGAAAACGCCTAAAACTGATGATCCAAAGGCTGAAAGTGCTGATAGCCTGAGAGGGCTGGAAAGGTGCTCAGTTTTAATATATCTAAATTTGTCCTGGTTGCCGAACCGGGACTAAAGGGTCGGTACTAAAGCCCAATACCTTTAGTCCCGGTTCGCCCAGGAACCGGGACATATGGGGCTCCACGTGGCCGCTGCCGCTTGCCTAGGCAGGAGGGCCTTTTGTCCTGGTTGGTGCCACCAACCGGGACCAAAAGGCTTTCACGCGTCAGCATTTCAGGGGTTGTGGTTTTTGTTTTTTTTTGAAGGGGTGGGGGGGGGGGGGGGGTTTGGGGTTTTGTAGGGTTAATATTGTGTTAGCTAGCTAATAGAGAGAAGTGTCCTCTCTTATCTCCGTGCTTGGTCGACGGTACGTACTATACGTATAGAGATGACTCGACACGGTAGCTAGCTAGTAAGCAAATGAAGGAAATCGTTAAGTACAGAAGATCGTCATGAACATATACAGAGAGAAGTGATCGACCTCTCCTTCTTCGATAGATTGATCGAACAACAAGTTTTCGTATATCTATCTAAAGTGAGCCTGAGCGTAAACACGCTTATCCTACGCTCCGGCCAGAGAGTAAGCGGGCAACCACCTCGCCAAATCTGCGCTCTTCTCACCTTTGTAAAACCACTACTAAATCTAGTAAAAAACATCCGGGTAGTTACGACCAATGCCTGCACAAAATCAATAGTAAACGGTATAATTTTCCAGTAAAAAAGATGGGGCATGTAGGAGTGATTTTGCATGCAGGTCGTAATCCCTTAATTTGTTTTATTGTTGACCTTATTCTATGGCTGATTGAGATGCATCGCATGCTAGTAGTAATGTATTGCTGCTGGCGGTAAACGCTTGTACTAAAAGTAGTAATTCACCTTTCAAAAAATGTAGTACCTTGATAGTAAAAGGCTTTTACAATTTACTACTACAACATAGTGGTTTACTACCAATGTTTGTATGTTACTATGTATTTTTAACTACGCACCTTGATTTTATGACATGCACGCCAACATATTTATGATCAAACATGTGGGAGGTAATCCTTTTCTGGTTTTTATCATGTTTAGCAAAGGGTTACGAGCGTCCGGAACAAAACAAATCTTGTTGGCTTATTTGCCGGGGCATGGGAGTGATTCCATGCAGCCAAAGGTAATTTGTTTAAGGCTGTTACGATGGTTTCTACCATTTTTACGGTGGTTGGATTATTTAGAGAGGCGGGGGAGTGGTGTGTGGTGCCGGAGCACAGCATTAGCGACTTTGCGCTCAGGCTCACTATAGCGCTACCGTGTGTATATATATATATATATATATATATATATATATATATATATATATATATAAAAATAAATAATATATAAGATCTCTTATAAAATCCCCTAACATCTGAACTCAACTTCCACGTGGTATTCTTCGTGTTTGTCGATGACGTGGTCAAGAAAGAATCCCGCCAATTCCTCTTGAATTGCTCGTATACGATCTTATGGTAGGAGTTCATCCCGCATCTGAAACATCTAATTTGAAGAAGGGGGTCAATACATATATATGAATGAAACTCAACACAAATGATGGTAATAAAATAAGTTTTTTGAATATTATTGCTTACGCACTTCATATTGTTGTTTAGAGTAGCCCCGCTCACAGGTCGTGTGGCGGATGAACTCGCAAATGTAGTATCCACAGAAATCATTCCTGGGTTCCTGCCACAACCACTTTACAAGAAATAGAGGTCAGTCAAACTGATAAGCAAGCATGCTAAATGGTATTGATGAAACTAGCTAGAATCAATGGGAAATGCACGGAACTAGCTAGTAGTACTTACTTTCGGGTGGTTACATCGCAGCTGCGCCGGCAGTCCCGGAGCTTGTGCGGTGAACTTTTTCCAAACCCTGCCAGACAAAGAAAACAATTACTTGATATCAGTAAATGAACAAAGTTGCCGATATGGTGCGATAATGATCGATTGAACTTACTTCTCGAGCATTTTAGTCATGGTTGCATACTCCTTCGGATTTTTTTTGTTTCGAGTCTATGACGGTTACTAGTCCCTACTCAAGCTTAATCTCTAGCAGAATAAAGTGGAAGCTGCGCACGCATGCATAACTCATCAATTACGTTACTATAACCTCGAGTATAAGGGAAACCGAATATGCACAAGACAATAACACTCACCTGTATTCGTAAGGAAAGAATATTGTATCTTTGTTTTGATTTCGAAGTAACAATTGTAGCAAGTTGGCCTCGGTTTCTTTGGGATCATGTTTAACATTCCATTCATCCATGAGATTTGTGTTAATGAACCCAATATCACCTATTTGTCTTTTCTTCAATTCAGCGATCTTCAATCTGCATAATATAGTGAGGATAATTATATATACATGCAATGAAAGAGCTGAGCTATATATAGAGACTTAATTAATTACAGAGAAGTGGTACTTACAGACATTAGCAAGTGATGATTGTTTTATCGAGGGCCTTTTGATTGAAAAACTGGAAGAACTCCTCATATGGAACAGACAACAGATCAATTCCAACGAGGTTGTGTTCCTCTTTAACTCTCAGCGTCAAAGTATCCGTCCCGGACTTCCTGCAGATGTCCATGTACCAATCATGGAATCTTTGCATCATCGTTGTTAGAGGAGTAGCAGGTTTGACGAGAGGCTTCCCATGTCGAAATTTTAATGTGTCCACCTCTATTGTTTCAAAAAGTGCATCGTCGGGCATGTAATCTCTAGGATTGGTACTGGGCAGCATCCCCGGAAGATTAGCGACGATATCGCTAGACACATAGAGCGGGGGCACGATTGCTTCGCTTGTTCGCCGAGCTGGGGAATTTTTTTCCTCTTGTTCGTTCTGCTAGCCTTTGATCAGTGCAAGTACTTCCCGACCGCTCCGCTTCCTTATATGTCCTTTCAATGATGCGGTCATAGTTGGATTGCGGCGGAGGTGGTGATGGTCGCTGCAGGGCATCCAAAGTGCGCTTTGCTTTCACCGGATCTATCTTCTCCTCCGGAGGTGGATGTTTCTTAGCTTTTACCGATTTAAAGAAGTCCTTCACTTAGCCTTCATAGATCTTCTGGTTTTTCTCCTCGCTCCTCTTGTATGGTAACTTCTCTAGAGGCTTGAGAGACGATGTACCGAATCTGTATTGCCTCCCGCCTCTGGCTGTACTGCTAGACGCCGGAGCATCCGAAGCGGCTGCGACTGTCTTCTTTCGTTCCTTAAGAGGCGGAGGAGCCGGAGGCGGACTGCTACGATGCGCCGGAGCAGCCGGAGCGGTGGCGGCTGTGTTCCGCCGTCGCTTACGAGGCGGCGAAGGAGGAGGCGGGCTGCTCGGACGCGCTGGAGCAGGTGGAGAAGGAGGCGGAGTACTACCGCCCTCACGCGCCGGAGCAGGAGGCGGAGTGCCCTGATCACTCGCCGGAGGAGGAGGAGGAGGCGGAGTGCCCAGCTGACTCACAGGAGCCATGAAGTTCAAAAGATTGATGTGCTCCTTCCGCCATAGACACGGAGTCTTCATAGCAAGACCCAGCTGAGTCTCCCCATCACCTGTAGGGTGCTCAAGTTGGAGCTCCTCAAATCCCTCCGTTATTTCGTCCACCATCACAACAACATAACCTTATGGAATCGGACGAGAGTGAAAAGTTGCTTCGGGTGAAGGAGGGAACACAGAGCCGACAGCCGCCTTGACTTTGAGCTGAAGCCATTATGTCATAAGGTGGCACTGGTGTGAATCCATGATAAAATACACGGGGTAGCTAGGACCTGTCAAGTCAGGCTGCTGAACGAGCTCGGTGGAAGCGATACTGCTTCTCCGCTAAGATGGTGGGGTAGCTTCTTGGGCAGGATCTCGTAGATGGTTCTCAACATCTTGTCGTTCCTTTAGCTTTCGTACCCTTGCCTTAAGCTGCTGCAGTTCGCTCTGCTCCACTTTCCTCCTCCTCTCTTGGGTTTTGTAACCGCCTACGTCGGGAAACCCAACCTTCCATGCAACGGAGCCTGGCGTGCCTCGTGTTCGTCCAGTGTGCTCAGGATTCCCGAGGCCCTTGTGAGCTCGTCGTTCTCTCTGTCGGGAACGAACGTCCCTTCCTACACTTCGTTGATTGCTTTCTGAAGCTTCGTGATGGGTGTTGCAAGTTGCTCGTCCATCCAACACCACTTCCCTGTTTCAGGGTCCAAAGTTCCCCCAACCCCGAAGAACCAAGTCCTTGAATGGTCTGGCCAGTGCAATGTCTCTGGTTCGTCCCCTTTAGCAATCAGGTCCTGCTCAGCCTTGTCCCACAACGGTCGGGCTTTGTGGTAGCCACCTGACCCCGTGCAATGGTGATGCTCCTTCTTTGCAACATTTATCTTGTTAATCGCTGACATCTTCTTACAACTCTCCGATGTCTTGTGGGCCACAAATGCGGGCTAGTGATCTCTTATCTTCTCAAATCGGCCAGTGAATTCTGGCGTCTTGTCTTGGTCAACATATGTTGATTTCAACTCATTCTTCCACCTCCTGAATAGACCTGCCATCTTCTTGAGAGCACGAGACTTGATCAATGGCTCTGTAATTGGCTTCTTCGGATCCTCCTCTTCCGATAGGGAGAAATTTACCTTCAACGCAGTCCAAAGATTAGCTTTCTGTCTATCTTCGACAAAAGAAACTTGAAGCTCTTACTTCTTAGGCTGATTACATTGGTCGATGCTGATCGGGATGATGTCCCTAACAAGAACCCCGCACTGAGCAGAAAATGCTTCCTTGGTCTGGAGGGGTTTAATTGGTTGGTTATCGCGCGCGATTTCTATGATCGTGAACCTTTCATCCGGGCGCAACTTTTTCTTCGGGCCTCGTCTCGTTACCGAAGTTTTGCGTGATCCGAAGGGCTATAAAAGAAGAAAGAAGAGTTAATATATGTACATACCAAAAAAATTAATGCATCAATTAGCTAGTCAGCACATGCTTTGCAACAGCTGATCCCGACTCCATTCGATCACCGTAGCCGTCATCACGGTCGCCGGAGCCACCATAATATCACGACCTTCCTCCTCCATTGTTTGATCACCGTAGCCTGCTTCCTCTCCTTCCAGACCTTCTTCGAGGTCGTTGAGAAACAACAAGACACCACCTTCGTCGCGGATTATGTCCCCCAATATCTCTTCTTGTTCAAAGTCTCTTTGTTGATCCATAGTTTCTGCAAATATTACAACATGGCAATTAATATACAAACATGGGAGATGAATATATTAATAGTGGCAAACATAGACCCCTTGGCGATCCTCGACCCTCGTGTTGGAAACGTTGCAGAAAATAAAAATTTTCTACGCTTTCACCAAGATCAATCTATGAGTTCATCTAGCAACGAGAGAGAGGAGTGCATCTACATACCCTTGTAGATCGCGAGAGGAAGCGTTCAAGAGAACGGGGTTGAGGGAGTCGTACTCATCGTGATCCAAATCACCGATGATCCTAGTGCTGAACGGACAGCACCTCCGCGTTCAACACACGTACGGTTGAAGAAGACGTCTCCTCCTTCTTGATCCAGCAAGAGGAAAGGAGAGGTTGATAAAGATCCAGCAGCATGACGGCGTGGTGGTGGATGCAGCAGCGATCTCGGCAGGGCTTCGCCAAGCTTCTACGAGAGGGAGAGGTGTAGCAGGGGGAGAGGAGGCGCCAAGAGCATGGGTGCGGCTTCCCTCCATCCCGCCTCTTTATATAGCCCCCATAGGGGGGGCCCTAGGAGATCCAATCTCCAAGGGGGGCGGCGGCCAGGGGGGGGGGGGGGAACTTGCCCCCCAAGCCAGGTGGAGGCGCCCCCACCCCTAGGGTTTCCAACCCTAGGCCCAGGGGGGGGGGGGGGCAAGGGAGGGGGGGGGGGGGGCGCACCAGCCCACCAGGGGCTGGTTCCCCTCCCACTTCAGCCCATGGGCCCCTCCGGGATAGGTGGCCCCACCCGGTGGACCCCCGGGACCCTTCTGGTGGTCCCGGTACAATACCGGTGACCCCCGAAACTTTCCCGATGGCCGAAACCTGACTTCCTATATATAATTCTTTACCTCGGGACCATTCCGGAACTCCTCGTGACGTCCGGGATCTCATCCGGGACTCCGAACAACTTTCGGGTTACTGCATACTCATATCTCTACAACCCTAGCATCACCTAACCTTAAGTGTGTAGACCCTACGGGTTCGGGAGACATGCAGACATGACCGAGACGCCTCTCCAGTCAATAGCCAACAGCGGGATCTGGATACCCATGTTGGCTCCCACATGCTCCTCGATGATCTCATCGGATGAACCACGATGTCGAGGATTCAATCAATCCTGTATACAATTCCCTCTGTCAATCGGTACGTTACTTGCCCGAGATTTGATCGTTGGTATCCCAATACCTCGTTCAATCTCGTTACCGGCAAGTCACTTTACTCGTACCGTAATGCATGATCCCATGATCAAACACTTGGTCACTTTGAGCTCATTATGATGATGCATTACCGAGTGGGCCCAGAGATACCTCTCCGTCATACGGAGTGACAAATCCCAGTCTTGATCCGTGTCAACCCAACAGACACTTTCGGAGATACCCATAGTATACCTTTATAGTCACCCAATTACGTTGCGACGTTTGGTACACCCAAAGCACTCCTACGGTATCCGGGAGTTACACGATCTCATGGTCTAAGGAAAAGATACTTGACATTGGAAAAGCTCTAGCAAACGAACTACACGATCTTGTGCTATGCTTAGGATTGGGTCTTGTCCATCACATCATTCTCCTAATGATGTGATCCCATTATCAACGACATCCAATGTCCATAGTCAGGAAACCATGACTATCAGTTGATCAACGAGCTAGTCAACTAGAGGCTCACTAGGGACATGTTGTGGTCTGTGTATTCACACATGTATTACGATTTCCGTATAACACAATTATAGCATGAATAACAGACAATTATCATGAACAAGGAAATATAATAATAATCATTTATTATTGCCTCTAGGGCATATTTCCAACAGTCTCCCACTTGCACTAGAGTCAATAATCTAGTTACATTGTGATGAATCGAACACCCATAGTGTTCTGGTGTTGATCATGTTTTGCTCGCGGAAGAGGTTTAGTCAACGGATCTGCGACATTCAGATCCGTATGCACTTTGCAAATATCTATGTCTCCATCTTGAACATTTTCACGGATGGAGTTGAAACGATGCTTGATGTGCCTGGTCTTCTTGTGAAACCTGGGCTCCTTGGCAAGGGCAATAGCTCCTATGTTGTCACAGAAGAGAGTGATCGTCCCCGACGCATTGGGTATGACTCCTATGTCGGTGATGAACTCCTTCATGCATATTGCTTCATGTGCTGCCTCCGAGGCTGCCATGTACTCCGCTTCACATGTAGATCCCGCCACGACGCTCTGCTTGCAGCTGCACCACCTTGCTGCCCCACCATTCAACATATACATGTATCCGGTTTGTGACTTAGAGTCATCCAGATTTGTGTCGAAGTTAGCGTCGACGTAACCCTTTACGACGAGCTCTTCGTCACCTCCATAAATGAGAAACATATCCTTAGTCCTCTTCAGGTACTTCAGGATATTCTTGACCGCTGTCCAGTGTTCCTTGCCGGGATTACTTTGGTACTTTCCTACCAAACTTACGGCAAGGTTTACATCAGGTCTGGTACACAACATGGCATACATAATAGACCCTATGGCTGAGGCATAGGGGATGACACTCATCTCTTCTATATCTTCTGCCGTGGTCGGGCATTGAGCCGAGCTCAATCTCACACCTTGCAATACAGGCAAGAACCCTTTCTTGGACTGATCCATATTGAACTACTTCAATATCTTATCAAGGTATGAGCTTTTTGAAAGACCTATGAGGCATCTCGATCTATCCCTATAGATCTTGATGCCTAATATGTAAGCAGCTTCTCCAAGGTCCTTCATTGAAAAACACTTATTCAAGTAGGCCTTAATGCTGTCCAAAAGTTCTATATCATTTCCCATCAAAAGTATGTCATCTACATATAATATGAGAAATGCTACAGAGCTCCCACTCACTTTCTTGTAAACGCAGGCTTCTCCATAAGTCTGCATAAACCCAAATGCTTTGATCATCTCATCAAAGCGAATGTTCCAACTCCGAGATGCTTGCACCAACCCATAAATGGATCGCTGGAGCTTGCATACCTTGTTAGCATTCTTAGGATCGACAAAACCTTCCGACTGCATCATATACAGTTCTTCCTTAAGATAGCCGTTAAGGAATGCCATTTTGACGTCCATCTGCCATAACTCATAATCATAGTATGCGGCAATTGCTAACATGATTCGGACGGACTTCAGCTTCGCTACGGGAGAGAAAGTCTAATCGTAGTCAACCCCTTGAACTTGCCGATAACCCTTAGCGACAAGTCGAGCTTTATAGATGGTAACATTTCCATCTGCGTCTGTATTCTTCTTAAAGATCCATTTGTTTTCTATCGCTCGCCGATCATCGGGCAAGTCTGTCAAAGTCCATACTTTGTTTTCATACATGGATCCTATCTCGGATTGCATGGCTTCAAGCCATTTGTTGGAATCTGGGCCCGCCATCGCTTCTTCATAGTTCGAAGGTTCACCATTATCTAACAACATGATTTCCAGGACAGGGTTGCCATACCATTCTGGTGTGGAACGTGTCCTTGTGGACCTACGAAGTTCAGTAGCAACTTGATCTGAAGTACCTTGATCATCATCATTAATTTCCTCTCCAGTCGGTGTGGGCACCACAGGAACACTTTCCTGAGCTGCACCACTTTCCGGTTCAAGAGGTAGTACTTCATCGAGTTCTACTTTCCTCCCACTTACTCCTTTCGAGAGAAACTCTTTCTCCAGAAAGGACCCATTCTTGGCAACAAAGATCTTTCCTTCGGATCTGAGGTAGAAGGTATACCCAATGGTTTCCTTAGGGTATCCTATGAAGACGCATTTTTCCGACTTGGGTTCGAGCTTTCCAGGTTGAAGTTTCTTGACATAAGCATCGCATCCCCAAACTTTTAGAAACGACAGCTTAGGTTTCTTCCCAAACCATAATTCATACGGTGTCGTCTCAACGGATTTAGACGGTGCCCTATTTAAAGTGAATGTAGCTGTCTCTAGAGCGTATCCCCAAAAAGATAGTGGTAAATCGGTAAGAGACATCATATATCGCACCATATCCAATAAAGTGTGACTACAACGTTCGGACACACTGTTACGCTGAGGTGTTCCAGGCGGCGTGAGTTGTGAAACGATTCCACATTTCCTTAAGTGCGTACCAAATTCGTGACTTAAATATTCTCCTCCACGATCTGATCGTAAGAACTTTATCTTTCGGTCACGTTGATTCTCTACCTCATTCTGAAATTCATTGAACTTTTCAAAGGTCTCAGACTTGTGTTTCATCAAGTAGACATACCCATATCTACTCAAGTCATGAGTGAGAGTGAGAACATAACGATATCCTCCGCGAGCCTCAACGCTCATTGGACCGCACACATCAGTATATGATTTCCAATAAGTTGGTTGCTCGCTCCATTGTTCCGGAGAACGGAGTCTTGGTCATTTTGCCCATGAGGCATGGTTCGCATGTGTCAAATGATTCATAATCGAGAGACTCTAAAATTCCATCGGCATGGAGCTTCTTCATGCGCTTGACACCAATGTGACCAAGGCGGCAGTGCCACAAGTATGTGGGACTATCGTTATCAACTTTACATCTTTTGGTATTCACACTATGAATATGTGTAACATCACGTTCGAGATTCATTAAGAATAAACCATTGACCATCAGGGCATGACCATAAAACATATCTCTCATATAAATAGAACAACCATTATTCTCGGATTTAAATGAGTAGCCATATCATATTAAACGAGATCCAGATACAATGTTCATGCTCAAAGCTGGCACTAAATAACAATTATTGAGGTTTAAAACTAATCCCGTAGGTAAATGTAGAGGTAGCATGTCGACGGCGATCACATCGACCTTGGAATCATTCCCGACACGCATGGTCACCTCGTCCTTCACCAGTCTCCGCTTATTCCGCAGCTCCTGCTTTGAGCTACAAATATGAGCAACCGCACCGGTATCAAATACCCAGGAGCTACTACGAGTACTTGTAAGGTACACATCAATTACATGTATATCACATATACCTTTGGTGTTGCCGGCCTTCTTGTCCGCTAAGTATTTGGGGCAGTTCCGCTTCCAGTGTCCGCTTCCCTTGCAATAAAAGCACTAAGTCTCAGGCTTGGGTCCATTCTTTGGCTTCTTCCCGGCAACTGGCTTACCGGGCGCGGCAACTCCCTTGCCGTCCTTCTTGAAGTTCTTCTTACCCTTGCCTTTCTTGAACTTAGTGATTTTATTCACCATCAACACTTGATGTTCCTTTTTGATCTCTACCTCTGCTGATTTCAGCATTGAATATACCTCAGGAATGGTCTTAAGGATTCTGTCAATAACCGCGTTATCCGGGAGATTAACTGTAACGCCCCAGATTTGATGCGCCAGGTGTCTGCCAGTTATTCGCCGTCGTTGCCATGTCATTTGCTTGCGTGTTGCATTTTATCATGTCATCATCTGCATTTCATTTTGCATACGTGTTCGTCTCATGCATCCGAGCATTTTCTCCGTTGTCCGTTTTGCAATCCGGCGCTCCTATGCCCTCCGGCGTTCCCGTTTTCGTCTCCTGTTGTGAGTGGGTGTTAAACTTTCTCGGAATGGCCCGAGGTTTGCCAAGCGGCCTTGGTATACCACCGGTAGACCACCTGTCAAGTTTCATGCCATTTGGAGTCCGTTTGATACTCCAACGGTTAACCGCGCAGCCCGAAACCCCCCTTTCTCTTTGCAGCCCAACACCCTTCCAAAGTGGCCCAAAACCCAGCAAACTCCCCTCCATGCTCTCGGTCGTTCTATCACGATCATGTGGGCGAAAACCGCTCCTCATTTGGACTCTCCTAGCTCCCTCTACCTATATATTTATGCCTCCCCCTCCGAATTTCACGCAGACCAAACCCTAACCTAGTCCCTCTCCGCCGCCGGACGAAACCTCCACCGCGCCCGGACATGTCCGCCCGTCACCCCGTCCAATAGGATGCCGCCACGTCAGCGCCGCCGCCTCCCTCCTCCAATCGCCGGCTGCCACCTCACCCTCTCTCTCCTCTCTCCACCGCGCGGCCCGCGGGGCCCGGATCGGGCCCGCGCGAGCCCGCGCCGCCGCCGCCGTCCGCCCGTTCGGCCCGCGCCGTCCGCCTCCCGGCCCGCGCCGTCCGCCGCCGGCGTCTGGCCTCTGTCGCCGGCGCCCCTGCGCCCCCGCGCCCGAGCGCATCTCCGCCGTCGTGCATCGCCAGCCCCGCCGCCAGGTCGCCGGAGTTGCCCATCTCGCTGCCGCCCGTCGCCTCCCTCGCCTTCGCCGCCCAGCCACGTTCCGCCTCGCCGTGCGCCCTCCGCCGCGGCTCCTCTGCGCCTCACCGCCCCACCGCCATCCCATCTCGCCGCCGGCCTCCTCCGGCCGGATCCGGTCGGGAGCCGCCGGATCCGGGGGCCCTCGTCTCATTTCCGGCCTCGCCTCGGCTCGCCGGAGCCCTGCCATCGATGGAACCGAAGCAAGCCGCCGCCGGCGGTGCTCTGCTCGTCTTCCTGCTCGGGAGCGAGCCCGAGCGTCCGATCCAGACGTGTGGGCCAACGCCCCGAAGGCCCATCCCAGCTCCATCGGCCCAGCCCCGACCTGCCTTCTCCCTCTTCATGGGCCGAAGCCCAGGGTGAGCAGCCCTATCCCTCGCCCCGTGCACAAGTTATCTAATCCACGCTCGATCCGTTTTTTTTCAAAAAACGACCAAGTCCCCAATCTACAGTAATTTTCATGCCATGTTCATCGCATCGTATCTCTCCATCCGTAGCTCCGTTTCGTGCGTGTAATATGTCAAATTGTTCGTCTCAAATAGTACATCATTTGATTCCATTGCATCATATTCATTTGAGGTCATGTTGATGCCTAAATCATCGTTGTAAGAGTGCTTCATGATGTTTTCAGCTGTCTGTTATCAGAACGAGCTCTTTTGTCATTTTTGCCATGATTGATGTGTGCATCCTATGAGGTTGATGTCTTCATGTGTTTTGAACTATGTCATGTCTTCTTTACAGAGGTGCTTACCATGTATTTTTGTGATCAATGTGGTGACTAGCACAAGCATGCAAACTAGGCATCATGATGTTGCTGATTTTAGTCCCTGTTCTGCTGTTATTTTCATGCCATGTAAACATGATGCTACAGAGAGATCCATGCATATTTTGAGATACTTCAGTAAGGATGTTTTGAACATATGGTTATTGTCTATCCATTCATCCCTTGGTTGCGATTATGGAGTAGTTTGGCATGTCTTTTTCGTGCTCTACTTTTGCTTCAAAATGTTTCCTGGCAGATTGTTTACATGTTATTCAATTTGGCCAAGCTTGCTATAGTTGATCCTTGCATGCTATGGACTTTTTCTTGACTTGGTTTGTTTCAAAAGCATGTCTTCTTGATAATGCTATGCTTATCTTGTCATGCAATGACTTGTGGTGAGTGAATCGGGCTTGTTAAGTAGGGTAAATGATGTTGCTGTTTTGCTAGGCTAAATCTGTTATTTCGTGATGCTATGTAAACCTGCTGCTACAAACCATTCTAAGCATAATCTGGAGATGCTCACTAAACATGTTTTGTTCTACATGTCATGCTATATCCATCCATGCCCCTGGTAGCATTTATAGCTTGCTGTAGCTTGTTCATATCTTGCTCCAAAGTTGCTTCATAATGTTGCTGTCAGCCTGTTAACATTAAGTTCAGTTGTTTCCATGATTGTTGCTAGTGATCCATGCACCCTATGAACTTGCTCTTGCCATGCTTAGATTAACAAACATGCCTTCTTACTGTTGGTTGCCTTGCCATGCCATGTATTGCTCTGTAGTGAGTTGCACAAGCTCATCTACATGCCTTCATAATTCTGTTCCTGCCATGTTTGAATCTGTATAATAACTTGCTATGTTTACATGAGTGCCATCATATTTTCTGATCCTTTTTGGCTTATGGTTAGTAAGGGACTTTTGATCTATGAAATTAGTAGATTCATGCCATGCTTTTATTTGCCATTATAAGTTCCTGTAACATGTTGTTTGATAGCTCTGAACATTGCAACGATGTTATTTTCTGCAAAGTCCGGAATTGTTATAACTTGCAATCTTACCATGTGTGTTTGAGCATGTTCTAGTGATTTCTAGAGATAGCTCAGTGTTCATGTTTTATAATGCTTTACCTGTACATCATGTTCATGCCTTTTGTTATCATGTTGGGGTGTTGTAGCATGTTGTTTTGATGCTTGCAATATGCCTAGTTGCTGTTTTGGACAGCTAGTCCTTTAAACTTGTATAGAGTGCATGTGTTGAACCGTTGCTCCGTTTTGAGTGTGATCTATATGAAACTTGCTTAGAATTGCATGTAGCTTCATATTATCATGTTGCATCCTTGTTTTGAGGTGTTTGCTTGATGTTTGGGTGCATTTTGCATCAGTGCCATGTTTAACTTGTGTTGCTCATATCTTCTAGGCCGTAGCTCCAAACTAAATGAACTTTATATGTAACTTGACTAGAATCTCGTGTAGATCTTCTTGGTGCATTTTAACTTACTGTTTAACAACTTGAACATAAGGTTTATTCAGATCTGGACCAATTTCGAAATATGCATATGAGGACTTACCAGAATTGTTATATGTTGTTCCCGACCTCATTTAAACTTGCCTTGATGTGTTGCTCTTGTTTGCATCATCTCTTGCCATGAGTAGATTCATGTAGTCTTGTCTTGCATCATGCTTGTTCGTGCATCATGCCTTGTTCATGTGTGGTGTGTTTACTTTGTTGTGTGCTTCTTTTCGATAGTTTCTCGTATCGTTGCGATCGTGAGGATTTGTTCGTCTACGCTTGGTTCGTCTTCGTGGCTTCATCTTCTTTATGGACTCGTTCTTCTTCCTTGCGGGATTTCAGGCAAGATGACCGCTACCCTGGATCTCACTACTATCATTGCTATGCTAGTTGCTTCATTCTATCGCTATGCTGCGTTACCTATCTTTTGCTCATCAAGCCTCCCATATTGCCATGAACCTCTAACCTTTGAAACCTTTCCTATGCAAACCGTTGTTTGGCTATGTTACCGCTTTTGCTCAGCCCCTCTTATAGCGTTGCTAGTTGCAGGTGTAGTTGAAGATTGCTCCATGGTGGACAGGATTTTGGTTGGGATATCACAATATCTCTTATATTATTAATGCATCTATATATTTGGTAAATGGTGGAAGGCTCGGCCTTTTGCCTGGTGTTTTGTTCCACTCTTGCCACCCTAGTTTCCGTCATACCGGTGTTATGTTCCCGGATTTTGCGTTCCTTACGCGGTCGGGTGATTTATGGGACCCCCTTGACAGTTCGCTTTGAATAAAACTCCTCCAGCAAGGCCCAACCTTGGTTTTACATTTGCCTCACCTAGCCCTTTTTCCCTTGGGAGTCGCGCTCTCGAGGGTCATCTTTATATTATTATCCCTCCCGGGCCAGTGCTCGTTGTGAGTGTTGGTCCAACCTGTCAGCCGCCGGTGGCTACCAGGGGCAACTCTGGGCTGGCCTACCGGAAGTTTGGACAATCCGGTGTGCCCTGAGAACGAGATATGTGCAGCTCCTATCGGGATTTGTCGGCACAGCGGGAGGCTTTGCTGGTCTTGTTTTACCATTGTCGAAATGTCTTGTAAACCGGGATTCCGAGTCTGATCGGGTCTTCCTGGGAGAAGGTCTATTCCTTCGTTGATCGTGAGAGCTTGTCATGGGCTAAGTTGGGACACCCCTGCAGGGTATAATCTTTCGAAAGCCATGCCTGCGGTTATAGGCAGATGGGAATTTGTTAATGTCCCGTTGTAGATAACTTGACACCAGATCCGAATTAAAACGCATCAACCGCGTGTGTAGCCGTGATGGTCTCTTTTCGGCGGAGTCCGGGAAGTGAACACGGTTTCTGGGTTATGTTTGACGTAAGTAGGAGTTCAGGATCATTTCTTGATCATTGCTAGCTTCACGACCATTCCGCTTGTTCTCTTCTCGCTCTTATTTGCGTATGTTAGCCACCATATATGCTTAGTCGCTGCTGTAGCCTCACCACTTTACCCCTTCCTTTCCCTTTAAGCCTTGCTAGTCTTGATACCCATGGTAATGGGATTGCTGAGTCCTCGTGGCTCACAGATTACTACAACAACAGTTGCAGGTACAGGTTATGCGATGATCATGACGCGAGAGCGATGCTTGCTTGCGTTGAGTTCTTCTTCTGCTTCTTCGATCAGGGGATAGGTTCCAGGTCGGCAGCCTGGGCTAGCAGGGTGGATGTCGTTTGAGTTTCTGTTTGTGTTTCATCCGTAGTCAGATGATGCTCTGATGTATTGTGATGTTGTATTCATGCGGCATTGTATGCCTCTTGTATGTATCCCCATCTATTATGTAATGTTGATGTAATGATATCCACCTTGCAAAAGCGTTTCAATATGCGGGTCTATCCTTGGTGGGACCTTCGAGTTCCTTTTGGATAGGGTCGCATATTGGGCGTGAGAAGTTGGTATCAGAGCCTCAACCGACCCTAGGAGCCCCCTTGATTGATCGTGTAGTTTGGCCGTTGTTGAGTCTAGAAGAAAACTGTTTTCGGAGTCTAGTTATATCGGAGAGTAGGAATTCTTTTACTCCTCTGTCCCTTCGTCGCTCTGGTAAGGAATCTTGACGTAGGTGTTTAGAATTACTTCTCTTCCCTTTCAAATTTTTTCTTTAGGTTCACGCAGTTGGTTTTCCGATCGTTGGTTCTCAGCTCTTTTCATCCGGTGCATTTCTCGTCAAGTCGATTCGAGCCTTCTTCATGCTTGAGTTCAATCCTCAGTTGTTTTCTTTCCCACCCGCCCTCCCTGTTCTTCTTCTCGGAACCGGAGTCCGTAATCAAGTATCCATCCTACTCGTGTGAAGCCTTTGCTTTCTTCAACTGGTCTTTTCTCTTCAAGATATTCGTCGGTTTCCCCTTCCAAGTTGCCTTTGTTTTCCCACCCTCCCACCCTTTTTCTTCCCGGAGTCTGACTCTCTCTCGACCATCTATCTCATTCGTGTGGAGCCTCTTCAGTATTTTGTCAATTGTTTCAACCGGTAAATTCTCTTTTGTTTGACATTACTCATCTCTTTTCCGGTGGATTCAATTCAAGTTTTTTCGGTTGATCATATTCTTTCCCTTGGATCAAGTGCCTTCCCTGCTCGTTCGCCTCTCGCCAATTTATCCTTCCGGAGTGTTCAAGACATCTCAGGAGATTCATCTATGTTCCAATTAATTCGAGGTTGTCACCTCATTCGAATATTTCAATTGTTCCGGTGCATCATCTATCTGTTCAACAATCCTTTCCAAAGGTGTTTTCTCTTCAGTGGGCCCTAACCCACAGGTCTTTTCCCAGGATCTTACCTAACTCTTCTAATTATCCGGAGCTATTCCAATATCTTTTCAGAGTTTGACGTAAGAATGGATTCCATCAGTCACATGCCTTTTCCAAGATCGGTTTCAATCATTTTCATTGTTGGCTCAACCTCACTGCTTTTCCTTCTCCCGGAGTACCTCATTTATTTTGGTGTTGTTTCTCGTCGACATTTGAAGATTGAAGAAGAGTTTTCCTCTAAGTCTTGTCCGTTCTCTCGAAGATTCGTGGTTCTAGCCTCGTGTTACCATCTCGAATTATTCCATTTGTCAGTTATTCTTTTCTCACCCATCCGGAGTATGTCAGGAGTGTTGAGGAACGTAGCAGAAATTCAAAATTTTCCTACGAGTCACCAAGATCTATCTATGGTGAGACTAGCAACAAGGGGAAGGAGAGTGCATCTACATACCCTTGTAGATTGCTAAGCGGAAGCGTTCAAGAGAACGGGGTTGAAGGAGTCGTACTCGTCGTGATCCAAATCACCGGAGATCCTAGTGCCGAACGGACAGCACCTCCGCGTGACGTCTCCCATGCCTTGATCCAGCAAGGAGAGAGGGAGAGGTTGAGGAAGACTCCATCCAGCAGCAGCACAACGGCGTGGTGGTGATGGAGGAGCATGGCAATCCTGCAGGGCTTCGCCAAGCACCGCGGGAGAGGAGACGGGAGAGAGGTAGGGCTGCGCCAAGGAGAGGTCAAACTCATGTTTTGGCAGCCCCAAAACCCTCAAGTATATATAGGGGGAGGGGAGGGGGCTGCGCCCCCTCTAGGGTTCCCTCCCCAGGGGTGGTGGCAGCCCCCAGATCCCATCTGGGTGGCGGCCAGAGGGGGAGAGAGGGGAGGCGCTCCTGGGATGGGCCTTAGGGCCCATCTGCCCTAGGGTTTGCCCCCTCCCACTCTCCCCTGCGCCTTGGGCCCCTTGTGGGGGGCGCACCAGCCCACCTGGGGCTGGTTCCCTCCCACACTTGGCCCATGCAGCCCTCCGGGGTTGGTGGCCCCACTTGGTGGACCCCCGGGACCCTTCCGGTGGTCCCGGTACGTTACCGGAAAAACCCAAAACTTTTCCGGTGACCAAAACAGGACTTCCTATATATAAATCTTTACCTCCGGACCATTCCGGAACTCCTCGTGACATTCGGGATCTCATCCGGGACTCGGAACAACATTCGGTAACAACATACAAACTTCCTTTATAACCCTAGCGTCATCGAACCTTAAGTGTGTAGACCCTACGGGTTCGGGAACCATGCAGACATGACCGAGACGTTCTCTGGTCAATAACCAACAGCGGGATCTGGATACCCATGTTGGCTCCCACATGTTCCACGATGATCTCATCGGATGAACCACGATGTCAAGGACTCAATCGATCCCATATTCAATTCCCTTTGTCTAGCGGTATTGTACTTGCCCGAGATTCGATCGTCGGTATGCCGATACCTTGTTCAATCTCGTTACCGGCAAGTCTCTTTACTCGTTCCGTAACACATCATCCCGTGATCAACCCCTTGGTCACATTGTGCACATTATGATGATGTCCTACCGAGTGGGCCCAGAGATACCTCTCCGTTTACACGAAGTGACAAATCCCAGTCTCGATTCGTGCCAACCCAACAGACACTTTCGGAGATACCTGTAGTGCACCTTTATAGCAACCTAGTTACGTTGTGACATTTGGTACACCCAAAGCATTCCTACGGTATCCGGGAGTTGCACAATCTCATGGTCTAAGGAAATGATACTTGACATTAGAAAAGCTTTAGCATACGAACTACGGTCTTTGTGCTAGGCTTAGGATTGGGGTCTTGTCCATCACATCATTCTCCTAATGATGTGATCCCGTCATCAATGACATCCAATGTCCATGGTCAGGAAACCATAACCATCTATTGATCAACGAGCTAGTCAGCTAGAGGCTTACTAGGGACATAGTGTTGGCTATGTATCCACACATGTATCTGAGTTTCCTATCAATACAATTATAGCATGGATAATAAACGATTATCATGAACAAGGAAATATAATAATAACTAATTTATTATTGCCTCTAGGGCATATTTCCAACAGTCTCCCACTTGCACTAGAGTCAATAATCTAGTTCACATCATCATGTGATTAACACTCACAGGTCACATCGCCATGTGACCAACATCCAAGAGTTTACTAGTGTCATTAAACTAGTTCACATCATCATGTGATTTAGACTCAATGAGTTCTGGGGTTTGATCATGTTTTGCTTGAGAGAGGTTTTAGTTAACGGGTCTGAAACATTCAGATCCGTATGTACTTTGCAAATCTCTAGGTCATATTGTAAATGCTGCTTCCACGCTCCACTTGGAGCTATTCCAAATGGTTGTTCCATTATACGTATCCTGTTTGCTACTCAGAGTCATTCGGATAGGTGTTAAAGCTTGCATCAACGTAACCCTTTACGCCGAACTCTTTATCACCTCCATAATCGAGAAACATATCCTTATTCCTCTAAGGATAATTTTGACCGCTATTTGGTGATCCACTCCTTGATCACCTTTGTACCCTCTTGCCAGACATGTGGCAAGGCACATATCAGGTGCGGTACACAGCATAGCATACTATAGAGCCTACGTCTAAAGCATAGGGGACGACCTTCGTCCTTTCTCTCTTTTCTGTTGTGGTCGAGCTTTAAGTCTTAACTTCATACCTTACAACTCAACCAAGAACTCCTTCTTTAACTGATCCATCTTGAACACCTTCAAGATCATGTCAAGGTATGTGCTCATTTAAAAGTATTATTAAGCATTTTGACCTATCCTTATAGATCTTGATGCTCAATGTTCAAGCAGCTTAATCTAGGTTTTCTATTGAAAAACACCTTTCAAATAACCCTATATGCTTTCCAGAAATTCTACATCATTTCTGATCATCAATATGTCAACAACATATACTCATCAGAAATTCTATAGTGCTCCCACTCACTTCTTTGGAAATACAAGTTTCTCATAAACTTTGTATAAACCTAAAATCTTTGATCATCTTATCAAAGTGCACATTCCAACTCCGAGATGCTTACTCCAATCCATGGAAGGATCGATGGAGCTAGCATACCTTTTAGCATCCTTAGGATCGACAAAACCTTTCTGATTGTATCACATACAACCTTTCCTTACAAAATTGGTAAGGAAGATCGTTTTGACATCCATCTGCCAGATTTCATAAATGCAGCTAATGCTAACATGATTCCGAGGGACTTAAGCATCGCTACGGATGAGAAAATCTCATCGTAGTCAACTCCTTGGACTTGTGAAAAACTCTTCGCCACAAGTCGAGCTTCATAGATGGTGACATTACCATCCACGTTCGTCTTCTTCTTAAAGATCCATTTATCTCAATGGCTTGCCGATCATTGGGCAAGTCCACTAAAGTCCATGCTTTGTTATGATACATGGATCCTATCTCGGATTTCATGGCTTCTAACCATTTGTCGGAATATGGGCCCACCATCGCTCCTCCATAGCTCGTAGGTTCATTGTTGTCTAGCAACATGACCTTCAAGACAGGGTCACCGTACCACTCCGAAGCAGTGCGCATCCTTGTCGTCCTACGAGGTTCGGTAGTGACTTGATCTGAAGCTTCATGATCACTATCATAAGCTTCCACTTCAATTGGTGTAGGTGCCACAGGAACAACTTCCTGTGCCCTGCTACACACTGGTTGAAGTGATGGTTCAATAACCTCATCAAGTCTCCACCATCCTCCCACTCAATTCTTTCGAGAGAAACTTTTCCTCGAGAAAGGACCCATTTCTAGAAATAATCACTTTTGCTTCTGGATCTGAATTAGGAGGTATACCCAACTGTTTTGGGTGTCCTATGAAGATGCATTTTATCCGCTTTGGGTTCGAGCTTATCAACCTGAAACTTTTTCACATAAGCGTCGCAGCCCCAAACTTTTAAGAAACGACAACTTAGGTTTCTCCAAACGGTGTCGTCTCAACGGATTTCCTATTAAAGTGAGTGCGGTTGTCTCTAATGCCTAACCCATGAATGATAGTGATAATTTGATAAGAGACATCATGGCACGCACCATATCCAATAGGGTGCAACTATGATGTTCGGACACACCATCACACTATGGTGTTCCAGGCGGTATTAATTGTGAAACAATTTCCACAATGTCTTAATTGCGTGCCAAAGCTCGTAACTCAGATACTCATCTCTATGATCATATCATAGACATTTTATCCTCTTCTCACAATGATCTTCAACTTCACTCTGAAATTACTTGAACCATTCAATAATTCAGACTTGTGTTTCATCAAGTAAATATACTCAACATCTACTTGAATCATCTGTGAAGTAAGAACATAACGATATTCACTGCATGCCTCAGCACTCATTGGACTGCACACATCAAAATGTGTTACTTCCAACAAGTTGCTATCTTGTTCCATTTTACTGAAAAACGAGGCTTTTTAGTCATCTTGCCCATGTGGTATGATTTGCATATCTCAAGTGATTCAAAATCAAGTGAGTCCAAACGATCCATCTGCATGGAGTTTCTTCATGCGTATACACCAATAGACATGGTTTGCATGTCTCAAACTTTTCAAAAATGAGTGAGTCCAAAGATCCATCAACATGGAGCTTCTTCATGCGTTCTATACCAATATGACTTACATGGCAGTGCCACAAGTAAGTGGTACTATCATTACTATCTTATACTTTTGGCATGAAAATGTGTATCACTACGATCGAGATTCAATAAACCATTCCTTTAGGTGCAAGACCATTGAAGGTATTATTCAAAAAATTAGAGTAACCATTATTCTCCTTAAATGAATAACCGTATTGCGATAGACATAATCCAATCATGTCTATGCTCAACGCAAACACCAAATGACAATTATTCAGGTTTGATACTAATCTTGATGGTAGAGGGAGCGTGCGACGCTTGATCACATCAACCTTGGAAACACTTCCAACACATATTGTCAGCTCACCTTTAGCTAGTCTCCGTTTATTCCGTAGCTTTTATTTCGAGTTACTAACACTTAGCAACCGAACCGGTATCTAATACCCTGGTGCTTCTAGGAGTACTAGTAAAGTATGCATTAACATAATGTATATCCAATATACTTCTATCGACCTTGCCAGCCTTCTTATCTACCAAGTATCTAGGGTAATTCTGCTCCAGTGGTTGTTCCCCTTATTACAGAAGCACTTAGTCTCGGGTTTGGGTTCATCTTTGGGTTTTCTTCACTGGAGCAGCAACTGATTTGCCGTTTCATGAAGTGCCCCTTCTTGCCCTTGCCCTTCTTGAAGTGGTTTCACCAACCATCAACAATTGATGCTCCTTGATTTCTACTTTCACGGTGTCAAACATCATGAATATCTCAAGGATCATCATATCTATCCCTGATTTGTTATAGTTCATCACGAAGCTCTAGCAGCTTGGTGGCAATGACTTTGCAGAAACATCACTATCTCATCTGGAAGATCAACTCCCACTCGATTCAAGTGATTGTTGCACTCAGACAATCTGAGCTCAAGCTCAACGATTGAGCTTTTCTCCCTTAGTTTGCCGGCTAAGAAAATCGTCGGAGGTTTCATACCTCTTGACGTGGGCACGAGCCTGAAATCCCAATTTCAGCCCTCGAAACATCTCATATGTTCTGCGATGTTTCGAAAAACGTCTTTGGTGCCTCAACTCTAAACCGTTTAACTAAACTATCACGTAGTTATCAAAATGTGTATGTCTGATGTTCGCAACATCCACAAACGACGATTGGGGTTCAGCACACTAAGTGGTGCATTAAGGACATAAGCTTTCTACTGTCCGCATAATCGCTATTGTCAACTTTCAACTATGTTTTCTCTAGGAACATATCTAAATAGTGGAACTAAAGCGCGAGCTTATGATATAATTTGCAAAGATCTTTTGACTATGTTCAGGATAATTAAGTTCATCTCATGAACTCCCACTCAGATAGACATCCCTCTAGTCATCTAAGTGATTACATGATCCAAGTCAACTAGGCCATGTCCGATCATCACGTGAGACGGACTAGTCATCATCGGTGAACATCTTCATGTTGATCATATCCTCCATACGACTCATGCTCGACCTTTCGGTCTCTTGTGTTCCGAGGCCATGTCTGTACATGCTAGGCTCGTCAAGTTAACCTAAGTGTTTCGCGTGTGTAAATCTGGCTTACACCCGTTGTATGTGAACGTAAGAATCTATCACACCTGATCATCACGTGGTGCTTTGAAACGACGAACTTTCGCAACGGTGCACAGTTAGGGGGAACACTTTCTTGAAATTTTAATGAGGGATCATCTTATTTACTACCGTCGTTCTAAGCAAATAAGATGTATAAACATGATAAACATCACATGCAATCAAATAGTGACATGATATGGCCAATATCATTTTGCTCCTTTTGATCTCCATCTTCGGGGCTCCATGATCATCATCGTCACCGGCATGACACCATGATCTCCATCATCATGATCTCCATCATCGTGTCTTCATGAAGTTGTCTCGCCAACTATTACTTCTACTACTATAGCTACCGGTTAGCAATAAAGTAAAGTAATTACATGGCGTTGTTCATTGACACGCAGGTCATACAATAAATTAAGACAACTCCTATGGCTCCTGACGGTTGTCATACTCATCGACATGCAAGTCGTGATTCCTATTACAAGAACATGATCAATCTCATACATCACATATCATTCATCACATTCTTTTTGGCCATATCACATCACATAGCATACCCTGCAAAAACAAGTTAGACGTCCTCTAATTGTTGTTTGCATGTTTTACGTGGCTGCTATGGGTTTCTAGCAAGAACGTTTCTTACCTACGCAAAAACCACAACGTGATATGTCAATTGCTATTTATCCTTCATAAGGACCCTTTTCATCGAATCCGATCCGACTAAAGTGGGAGAGACTGGCACCCGCTAGCCACCTTATGCAACAAGTGCATGTCAGTCGGTGGAACCTGTCTCACGTAAGAGTACGTGTAAGGTCGGTCCGGGCCGCTTCATCCCACGATGCTGCCGAATCAAGATTGGACTAGTAATGGTAAGCATATTGAACAAAATCAACGCCCACAACTACTTTGTGTTCTACTCGTGCAAAGAATCTACGCAATAGACCTCGCTCATGATGCCACTGTTGAGGAACGTAGCAGAAATTCAAAATTTTCCTACGAGTCACCAAGATCTATCTATGGAGAGACTAGCAACGAGGGGAAGGAGAGTGCATCTACATACCCTTGTAGATCTCTAAGCGGAAGCGTTCAAGAGAACGGGGTTGAAGGAGTCGTACTCGTCGTGATCCAAATCACCGGAGATCCTAGTGCCGAACGGACGGCACCTCCGCGTTCAACACACGTACAGCCCGGTGACGTCTCCCATGCCTTGATCCAGCAAGGAGAGAGGGAGAGGTTGAGGAAGACTCCATCCAGCAGCAGCACAACGGTGTGGTGATGATGGAGGAGCATGGCAATCCTGCAGGGCTTCGCCAAGCACCGCGGGAGAGGAGAAGGGAGAGAGGTAGGGCTGCGCCAAGGAGAGGTCAAACTCATGTTTTGGTAGCCCCAGAACCCTCAAGTATATATAGGGGGAGGGGAGGGGGCTGCGCCCCCTCTAGGGTTCCCTCCCCAGGGGTGGCGGCAGCCCCCAGATCCCATCTGGGTGGCGGCCATAGGGGGAGAGAGGGGAGGCGCGCCTGGGGTGGGCCTTAGGGCCCATCTGCCCTAGGGTTTGCCCCCTCCCACTCTCCCCTGCGCCTTGGGCCCCTTGTGGGGGGTGCACCAGCCCACCTGGGGCTGGTTCCCTCCCACACTTGGCCCATGCAGCCCTCCGGGGTTGGTGGCCCCACTTGGTGGACCCCTGGGACCCTTCCGGTGGTCCCGGTACGTTACCGGAAAAACCCGAAACTTTTCCGGTGACCAAAACAGGACTTCCTATATATAAATCTTTACCTCCGGACCATTCCGGAACTCCTCGTGACATCCGGGATCTCATCCGGGACTCTGAACAACATTCGGTAACCACATACAAACTTCCTTTATAACCCTAGTGTCATCGAACCTTAAGTGTGTAGACCCTACGGGTTCGGGAACCATGCAGACATGACCGAGACGTTCTCCGGTCAATAACCAACAGCGGGATCTGGATACCCATGTTGGCTCCCACATGTTCCACGATGATCTCATCGGATGAACCACGATGTCAAGGACACAATCGATCCCATATTCAATTCCCTTTGTCTAGCGGTATTGTACTTGCCCGAGATTCGATCGTCGGTATGCCGATACCTTGTTCAATCTCGTTACCGGCAAGTCTCTTTACTCGTTCCGTAACACATCATCCCGTGATCAACCCCTTGGTCACATTGTGCACATTATGATGATGTCCTACCGAGTGGGCCCAGAGATACCTCTCTGTTTACACGGAGTGACAAATCCCAGTCTCGATTCGTGCCAACCCAACAGACACTTTCGGAGATACCTGTAGTGCACCTTTATAGCCACCCAGTTACGTTGTGACGTTTGGTACACCCAAAGCATTCCTACGGTATCCGGGAGTTGCACAATCTCATGGTCTAAGGAAATGATACTTGACATTAGAAAAGCTTTAGCATACGAACTACGATCTTTGTGCTAGGCTTAGGATTGGGGTCTTGTCCATCACATCATTCTCCTAATGATGTGATCCCGTCATTAATGACATCCAATGTCCATGGTCAGGAAACCGTAACCATCTATTGATCAACGAGCTAGTCAGCTAGAGGCTTACTAGGGACATAGTGTTGTCTATGTATCCACACATGTATCTGAGTTTCCTATCAATACAATTATAGCATGGATAATAAACAATTATCATGAACAAGGAAATATAATAATAACTAATTTATTATTGCCTCTAGGGCATATTTCCAACAAGGAGTTGTTCTCCATTTCGTTTCACCAGAGGCCATCGTTCCAGAAGAATTTTTCGCCCTCATCATTTCAGCTACCGTTGTCCTATTATCCCGGTGCTTCGTTCAAGTGTTCTTTAATCAGCTCATGATCTCCTTTTTGTTTTGCATCTAAATCCCCTCGAGCATATTGGTTCTTCTAATTCTTCCTGGTGATTCATTCTCTTTCGTCAGTCATTTTGATTTCTTATGGTGTTTACTTCAGATTCTTTTTCTTTGATTATCATTTCAATCCATTCGATCTTTCCAATCCTACCGGCGGTTCATGAAGACTTTCTCAAGTTTTGTGCCACATTCCTCTCAATCCTTTTCAAGAAGAATAAGTAGTAGGCAAAAATCCTTTGCTTGTCATCAATTTAATTTGATGAAGGTTAAGCATACAATAAATCTTATTCTTATTTCATCCAAGTGAGTAATTCCTTCCTTCGGAGTATGTTCGTGATGTATAAATTCTAGTTCCAAGTGTTTCATCTTTTTTTTTTCCGGAGTTCTATTTTCCTTAGCCTTTTCGTCGGAACCCCCATCTAAATCATCGCAAGGCTCATCTTATTTTTTTCATCTTTCATTCTATCTCATCATCCTTTTGTTACCGGAGTTCTTCATGGTGGTTCTTCATGACTTAACTCGTTCTTTCAAGAGTTCATCAAGATTTTGCTGAAGGAGTTCAAGTATCTTTTCTTCTTGCATCTCAAAGTGCAATTAATTCTTCATTTTCTTTTGAAGTGAAGTTTTGCATTTCTTCGTTCTTCTAAGCTATCAAATCATTTCCGTTCGTGGCCGGTTATCACCTCATAATTTTTGAGATGTTATCTATAAGTCCACAACAAGCTTATTCTTTTCGTTGTTGATTTTCTCAACAACTCCATTCAATCCTTCTAAATTCTTTTTATCAATTACTCTTTCAATTCTTTCCGGAGTTTTGTGTCATGTCTTCATTAAGTATCTTTCAATCCTCTCAAGTTCATGTTCTATTCTTTCCATGTTCAGCCGGAGTGCTGCCTAAATCCTTTCAGTCTTATTCGTTTCTTATCTCGTTCTAACCGGAGTGGTTTCATAGTCTATCTGATTCCGTGAGTTTTCGATTCTCGTCGTTCCTCTCTTATTCTCGAGTGCTCTCAATTCTTGCCTTTTTCTCTTGAGTTCTTGTTTCACCTCATCCTTTTTCCCTTCCATCTCGGTCCTAAGATCTCGGGACGAGATCTCTTGTTAGTGGAGGAGTGTTGTAACGCCCCGGATTCGATGCGCCAGGTGTCTGCCAGTTATTCGCCGTCGTTGCCATGTCATTTGCTTGCGTGTTGCATTTTATCATGTCATCATGTGCATTTCATTTTGCATACGTGTTCGTCTCATGCATCCGAGCATTTTCCCCGTTGTCCGTTTTGCAATCCGGCGCTCCTATGCCCTCCAGCGTTCCCCTTTTCGTCTCCTGTTGTGAGTGGGTGTTAAACTTTCTCGGAATGGCCTGAGGTTTGCCAAGCGGCCTTGGTATACCACCGGTAGACCGCCTGTCAAGTTTCGTGCCATTTGGAGTCCGTTTGATACTCCAACGGTTAACCGCGCAGCCCGAAACCCCCCTTTCTCTTTGCAGCCCAACACCCTTCCAAAGTGGCCCAAAACCCAGCAAACTCCCCTCCATGCTCTCGGTCGTTCGATCACGATCGTGTGGGCGAAAACCGCTCCTCATTTGGACTCTCCTAGCTCCCTCCACCTATATATTTATGCCTCCCCCTCCGAATTTCACGCATACCAAACCCTAACCTAGTCCCTCTCCGCCGCCGGACGAAACCCCACCGCGCCCGGACATGTCCGCCTGTCACCCCGTCCAATAGGACGCCGCCACGTCAGCGCCGCCGCCTCCCTCCTCCAATCGCCGGCTGCCACCTCATCCTCTCTCTCCTCTCTCCATCGGCGGCCCGCGGGGCCCGGATCGGGCCCGCGCGAGCCCGCGCCGCCGCCGCCATCTGCCCGTTCGGCCCGCGCCGTCCGCCTCCCGGCCCGCGCCCTCCGCCGCCGGTGTCCGGCCTCTGTCGCCGGCGCCCCTGCGCCCCCGCGCCCGAGCGCATCTCCGCCGTCGTGCATCGCCAGTCCCGCCGCCAGGTCGCCGGAGTTGCCCATCTCGCTGCCGCCCGTCGCCTCCCTCGCCTTCGCCGCCTAGCCACGTTCTGCCTCGCCGTGCGCCCTCCGCCGCGGGTCCTCCGCGCCTCACCGCCCCGCCGCCATCCCATCTTGCCGCCGGCCTCCTCCGGCCGGATCCGGGGGCCCTCGTCTCATTCCCGGCCTCGCCTCGGCTCGCCGGATCCCCGCCGTCGATGGAACCGGAGCAAGCCGCCGCCGGCGATGCTCTGCTCGTCTTCCTGCTTGGGAGCGAGCCCGAGCGTCCGATCCAGACGCGTGGGCCGACGCCCCGAAGGCCCAGCCCAGCTCCATCGGCCCAGCCCCGACCTGCCTTCTCCCTCTTCGTGGGCCGAAGCCCAGGGTGAGCAGCCCTATCCCTCACCCCGTGCACAAGTTATGTATTCCAAGCTCGATCCGTTTTTTTTTCAAAAAACGACTAAGTCCCCAATCTACAGTAATTTTCATGCCATGTTCATCGCATCGTATCTCTGCATCCATAGCTTCATTTCGTGCGTGTAATATGTCAAATTGTTCGTCTCAAAGAGTGCATCATTTAGTTCCATTGCATCATATTCATTTGAGGTCATCTTGATGCCTGAATCAGCATTGTAAGAGTGCTTCCTGATGCTTTCTGCTGTCTGTTATCAGAACGAGCTCTTTTGTCATTTTTGCCATGATTGATGTGTGCATCCTATGAGGTTGATGTCTTCATGTGTTTTGAACTATGTCATGTCTTATTTAAAGAGGTGCTTACCATGTATTTTTGTGATCAATGTGGTGACTAGCACAAGCATGCAAACTAGGCATCGTGATGTTGCTGATTTTAGTCCCTGTTCTGCTGTTATTTTCATGCCATGTAAACATGATGCTACAGAGAGATCCATGCATATTTTGAGATACTTCAGTAAGGATGTTTTGAACATATGGTTATTGTCTATCCATTCATGCCCTTGGTTGCAATTATGGAGTAGTCTAGCATGTCTTTTTTGTGCTCTACTTTTGCTTCAAAATGTTTCCTGGCAGATTGTTTACATGTTATTCAATTTGGCCAAGCTTGCTATAGTTGATCCTTGCATGCTATGGACTTGTTCTTGACTTGGTTTGTTTCACAAACATGTCTTCTTGATAATTCTATGCTTATATTGTCATGCAATGACTTGTAGTGAGTGAATCGGGCTTTTTAAGTAGGGTACATGATGTTGCTGTTTTGCTAGGCTGAATCTGTTATTTCGCGGTGCTATGTAAACCTGCTGCTACAAACCATTCTATGCATAATCTTGAGATGCTCACTAAACATGTTTTGTTCTACATGTCATGCTATATCCATCCATGCCCCTGGTAGCATTTATAGCTTTCTATAGCTTGTTCATATCTTGCTCTAAAGTTGCTTCATAATGTTGCTGTCAGCCTGTTAACATTAAGTTCAGTTGTTTCCATGATTGTTGCTAGTGATCCATGCACCCTAGGAACTTGCTATTGCCATGCTTAGCTCCAAAAACATGCCTTCTTACTGTTGGTTGCCTTTCCATGCCATGTATTTCTCTGTAGTGAGTTGCACAAGCTCATCTACATGCCTTCATAATTCTGTTCCTGCCATGTTTGAATCTGTATAATAACTTGCAATGTTTACATGAGTGCCATCATATTTTCTGATCCTTTTTGGCTTATGGTCAGTAAGGGACTTTTGATCTATGCAATTACTAGATTCATGCCATGCTTTTGTTTGCCATTATAAGTTCCTGTAACATGTTGTTTGATAGCTCTGAACATTGCATCGTGATGTTATTTTCTGCAAAGTCTGGAATTATTATAACTTGCAATCTTACCATGTGTGTTTGAGCATGTTCTAGTGATTTCTAGAGATAGCCTAGTGTTCATGTTTTATAATGCTTTACCTGTACATCATGTCCATGCCTTTTGTTATCATGTTAGGGTGCTGTAGCATGTTGTTTTGATGCTTGCAATATGCCTAGTTGCTGTTTTGGACAGCTAGTCCTTTAAACTTGTATAGAGTGCATGTGTTGAACCGTTGCTCCGTTTTGAGTGTGCTCTATATGAAACTTGCTTAGAATTGCATGTAGCTTCATATTATCATGTTGCATCCTTGTTTTGAGGTGTTTGCTTGATGTTTGGGTGCATTTTGCATCAGTGCCATGTTTAACTTGTGTTGCTCATATCTTCTAGGCCGTAGCTCCGAACTAAATGAACTTTATATGTAACTTGACTAGAATCTCGTGTAGATCTTCTTGGTGCATTTTAACTTTCTGTTTAACAACTTGAACATAAGGTTTATTCAGATCTGGACCAATTTCGAAATATGCATATGAGGACTTACCGGAACTGTTATATGTTGTTCCCGGCCTCATTTAAACTTGCCTTGATGTGTTGCTGTTGTTTGCATCATCTCTTGCCATGAGTAGCTTCATGTAGTCTGGTCTTGCATCATGCTTGTTCTTGCATCATGCCTTGTTCATGTGTGGTGTGTTTACTTTGTTGTGTGCTTCTTTTCGATAGTTTCTCGTATCGTTGCGATCGTGAGGATTCGTTCATCTACGCTTGGTTCGTCTTCGTGGTTTCATCTTCTTCATGGACTCGTTCTTCTTCCTTGCGGGATTTCAGGCAAGATGACCGCTACCCTGGATCTCACTACTATCATTGCTATGCTAGTTGCTTCGTTCTATCGCTATGTTGCGTTACCTATCTTTTGCTCATCAAGCCTCCCATATTGCCATGAACCTCTAACCTTTGACACCTTTCCTATGCAAACCGTTGTTTGGCTATGTTACCGCTTTTGCTCAGCCCCTCTTATGGCGTTGCTAGTTGCAGGTGAAGTTGAAGATTGCTCCATGGTGGACAGGACTTTGGTTGGGATATCACAATATCTATTATATTATTAATGCATCTATATATTTGGTAAAGGGTGGAAGGCTCGGCCTTTTGCCTGGTGTTTTGTTCCACTCTTGCCACCCTAGTTTCCGTCATACCGGTGTTATGTTCCCGGATTTTGCGTTTCTTACGCGGTCGGGTGATTTATGGGACCCCCTTGACAGTTCGCTTTGAATAAAACTCCTCCAGCAAGGCCCAACCTTGGTTTTACATTTGCCTCACCTAGCCCTTTTTCCCTTGGGAGTCGCGCTCTCGAGGGTCATCTTTATATTATTATCCCCCCCGGGCCAGTGCTCGCTGTGAGTGTTGGTCCAACCTGTCAGCCGCCGGTGGCCAGCAGGGGCAACTCTGGTCTGGCCTACCGGAAGTTTGGACAATCTGGTGTGCCCTGAGAACGAGATATGTGTAGCTCCTATCGGGATTTGTCGGCACAGCGGGAGGCTTTGATGGTCTTGTTTTACCATTGTCGAAATGTCTTGTAAATCGGGATTCCGAGTCTGATCGGGTCTTCCTGGGAGAAGGTCTATTCCTTCGTTGATCGCGAGAGCTTGTCATGGGCTAAGTTGGGACACCCCTGTAGGGTATAATCTTTCGAAAGCCGTGCCTGCAGTTATAGGCAGATGGGAATTTGTTAATGTCCGGTTGTAGATAACTTGACACCAGATCCGAATTAAAATGCATCAACTGTGTGTGTAGCCGTGATGGTCTCTTTTCGGCGGAGTCTGGGAAGTGAACACGGTTTCTGGGTTATGTTTGACGTAAGTAGGAGTTCAGGATCCTTTCTTGATCATTGCTAGCTTCACGACGTTCCGCTTGTTCTCTTCTCGCTCTTATTTACGTATGTTAGCCACCATATATGCTTAGTCGCTGCTGCAGCCTCACCACTTTACCCCTTCCTTTCCCTTTAAGCTTTGCTAGTCTTGATACCCATGGTAATGGGATTGCTGAGTCCTCGTGGCTCACAGATTACTACAACAACAGTTGCAGGTACAGGTTATGCGATGATCATGACGCGAGAGCGATGCTTGCTTGCGTTGAGTTCTTCTTCTGCTTCTTCGATCAGGGGATAGGTTCCAGGTCGGCAGCCTGGGCTAGCAGGGTGGATGTCGTTTGAGTTTCTGTTTGTGTTTCATCTGTAGTCGGATGATGCTCTGATGTATTGTGATGTTGTATTCATGCGGCATTGTATGCCTCTTGTATGTATCCCCATCTCTTATGTAATGTTGATGTAATGATATCCACCTTGCAAAAGTGTTTCAATATGCGGGTCTATCCTTGGTGGGACCTTCCAGTTCTTTTTGGATAGGGTCGCATATTGGGCGTGAGATTAACTCCCAGCTGAGTCAAGCGGTTATGCAACCCAGACATTTTGAGTATGTGCTCACTGACAGAACTATTTTCCTCCATCTTACAACTGAAGAACTTGTCGGAGACTTCATATCTCTCGACACGGGCATGAGCTTGGAAAACCATTTTCTGCTCTTTGAACATCTCATATGCTCCGTGTTGCTCAAAACACTTTCGGAGCCTCGGTTCTAAGATGTAAAGCATGCCGCACTGAACGAGGGAGTAATCATCAGCACGAGACTGCCAAGCGTTCATAACGTCTTGGTTCTCTGGGATGGGTGCTTCACCTAGCGGTGCTTCTAAGACATAATCTTTCTTCGCAGCTATGAGGATGATCCTCAGGTTCCGGACCCAGTCCGTATAGTTGCTGCCATCATCTTTCAGCTTGGTTTTCTCTAGGAACGCGTTGAAGTTGAGGTGGACATGAGCGTTGGCCATTTGATCTACAAGACATTTTTGCAAAGGTTTTTAGACTAAGTTCATGATAATCAAGTTCATCTAATCAAATTATTTAATGAACTCCCACTCAGATTAGACATCCCTCTAGTCATCTAAGTGATACCTGATCCGAGTCGACTAGGCCGTGTCCGATCATCACGTGAGACGGACTAGTCATCATCGGTGAACATCTCCATGTTGATCGTATCTTCCATACGACTCATCTTCGACCTTTCGGTCTCTTGTGTTCCGAGGCCATGTCTGTACATGCTAGGCTTGTCAAGTTAACCTAAGTGTTTATGCATGTGTAAATCTGTCTTACACCCGTTGTATGTGAACGTTATAATCTATCACACCCGATCATCACGTGGTGCTTCGAAACAACGAACTTTCGCAATGGCGCACAGTTAGGGGGAACACTTTCTTGAAATTATTATGAGGGATCATCTTATTTACTACCGTCGTTCTAAGTAAAAAAGATGCAAAAACATGATAAACATCACATGCAATCAAATAGTGACATGATATGGCCAATATCATATAGCTCCTTTGATCTCCATCTTCGGGGCTCCATGATCATCTTCGTCACCGACATGACACCATGATCTCCATCAAAATGATCTCCATCATCGTGTCTCCATGAAGTTGCTCGCCAACTATTACTTCTACTACTATGGCTAACGGTTTAGCAATAAAGTAAACTAATTACATGGCATTTAATCATTGACACGCATGTCATACAATAATTAAGACAACTCCTATGGCTCCTGCCGGTTGTCATACTCATCGACATGCAAGTCGTGATTCCTATTACAAGAACATGATCTCATACATCACATATATATCATTCGTCACAACTTTTGGCCATATCACATCACAAGGCACATGCTGCAAAAACAAGTTAGACGTCCTCTAATTGTTGTTGCATGTTTTTACGTGGCTGCAATAGGGTTCTAGCAAGAACGTTTTCTTACCTACGTAAAAGCCACAACGTGATATTCCAACTTCTATTTACCCTTCATAAGGACCCTTTTCATCGAATCCGCTCCAACTAAAGTGGGAGAGACAGACACCCTCTAGCCACCTTATGCAACTAGTGCATGTCAGTCGGTGGAACCTGTCTCACGTAAGCGTACGTGTAAGGTCGGTCCGGGCCGCTTCATCCCACGATGCCGCCGAAGCAAAATAAGACTAGTAGTGGCAAGAAAGTTGACAACATCTACACCCACAACAAAATGTGTTCTACTCGTGCAAAGAGAACTACGCATAGACCTAGCTCATGATGCCACTGTTGGGGAACGTTGCAGAAAATAAAAAAATTCTACGCTTTCACCAAGATCAATCTATGAGTTCATCTAGCAACAAGAGAGAGGAGTGCATCTACATACCATTTTAGATCGCGAGCGGAAGCATTCAAGAGAACGGGGTTGAGGGAGTCGTACTCGTCGTGATCCAAATCACCGATGATCCTAGTGCTGAACGGACAGCACCTCCGCGTTCAACACACGTACGGTTGAGGAAGACGTCTCCTCCTTCTTGATACAGCAAGGGGAAAGGAGAGGTTGATGAAGATCCAACAACACGACGGCGTGGTGGTGGATGCAGCAGCGATCTCGGCAGGGCTTGGCCAAGCTTCTACGAGAGGGAGGGGTGTAGCAGGGGGAGAGGGAGGCGCCAAGAGCATGGGTGCGGCTGCCCTCCCTCCCCCCTCTTTATATAGGCCCCCTAGGGGGGGGGGGGGCGCCGGACCTAGGAGATCCAATCTCCAAGGGGGGCGGCGGCTAGGGGGGAAACTTGCCCCCAAGCCAGGTGGAGGCGCCCCCACCCCTAGGATTTCCAACCCTAGGCGCAGGGGGGGCAAGGGGGGGGGGGGGCGCACCAGCCCACCAGGGGCTGGTTCCCCTCCCACTTCAGCCCATGGGGCCCTCCGGGATAGGTGGCCCCACCCGGTGGACCCCCTGGACCCTTCCGGTGGTCCCGGTACAATACCGGTGACCCCCGAAACTTTCCCGATGGCCGAAACCTGACTTCCTATATATAATTCTTTACCTCCGGACCATTCCGGAACTCCTCATGACGTCCGGGATCTCATCCGGGACTCCGAACAACTTTCGGGTTACTGCATACTCATATATCTACAACCCTAGCGTCACCGAACCTTAAGTGTGTAGACCCTACGGGTTCGGGAGACATGCAGACATGACCGAGACGCCTCTCCGGTCAATAACCAACAGTGGGATCTGGATACCCATGTTGGCTCCCACATGCTCCTCGATGATCTCATCAGATGAACCACGATGTCGAGGATTCAATCAATCCTGTATATAATTCCCTTTGCCAATTGGTATGTTACTTGCCCGAGATTCGATCGTCGGTATCCCAATACCTCGTTCAATCTCGTTACCGGCAAGTCACTTTACTCGTACCGTAATGCATGATCCCATGATCAAAAACTTGGTCACTTTGAGCTCATTATGATGATGCATTACCGAGTGGGCCCAGTGATACCTCTTCGTCATACGGAGTGACAAATCCCAGTCTCGATCCGTGTCAACCCAACAGACACTTTCGGAGATACCCGTAGTATACCTTTATAGTCACCCAGTTACGCTGCGACGTTTGGTACACCCAAAGCACTCCTACGGTATCCGGGAGTTACACGATCTCATGGTCTAAGGAAAAGATACTTGACATTGGAAAAGCTCTAGCAAACGAACTACATGAGCTTGTGCTATGCTTAGGATTGGGTCTTGTCCATCACATCATTCTCCTAATGATGTGATCCCGTTATCAACGACATCCAATGTCCATAGTCAGGAAACCATGACTATCAGTTGATCAACGAGCTAGTCAACTAGAGGCTCACTAGGGACATGTTGTGGTCTGTGTATTCACACATGTATTACGATTTCCGGATAACACAATTATATCATGAATAACAGACAATTATCATGAACAAGGAAATATAATAATAATCATTTATTATTGCCTCTAGGGAATATTTCCAACACCTCGACCCCTCGACGAACCTCGACCCTCAACCCCTCGGCGACCCTTGACCCCCTACCCTAGCTAGTTTCGATCCTCGACCACTTAGATTCTCTTAAACTTTAAGGGATTTTACAAGATGGCGCCATTCTGGATGTGTAGAAAGTGGTCCATATTTTTCTTGATCTCAAGAAAACAATTGCTTCATCATTTTCTAAAAGTAACAGGCGCATAACGGTAAAAAGCTCTCCAAAATTGTTTTGGAACGGAGTCTCGGATAGGATAATTCGCTTTTTGGTACGAAGTTTAGCAAGAGCCTTCCGAATATCGCCATTTGGAAGGCCTTTGCTTAAATCCGTACCAAAAAGAGAATCATCCTATCCGGGACTCTGTTTCAAAACAACTTTGAAGAGTTTCATAGCGTCATACGCCTGTTACTTCCAGCAAATGATGTAGCCATGGATGACATCAGAAAAAAAATGGATCAACTTGTGCACATCCTGTTGGGGAACGTAGTAATTTCAAAAAAAATTCTACGCACACGCAAGATCATGGTGATGCATAGCAACGAGAGGGGAGAGTGTGTCCATGTACCCTCGTAGACCGAAAGCAGAAGCGTTAGCACAACGCGGTTGATGTAGTCATACGTCTTCACGGCCCGACCGATCAAGAACCAAACGCACGACACCTCCGAGTTCTTGCACACGTTCGGCTCGATGACGTCCCTTGAACACCGATCCAGCCGAGTGTCGAGGGAGAGTTCCATTAGCACGACGGCGTGGTGACGATGATGATGTTCTACCAACGCAGGGCTTCGCCTAAGCACCGCTACGATATTATAGAGGTGGATTATGGTGGAGGGGGGCACCGCACATGCTAAGAGATCAATGATCAATTGTTATGCCTAGAGGTGCCCCCCTGCCCCTATATGTAAAGGTTCAAGGGGGAGGGGGCGGCCGGCCAGGAGGAGGGCGCGCCAAGGGGAGTCCTACTCCCACCGGGAGTAGGACTCCCTCCTTTCCTTGTCCAAGTAGGAGAGGGGGAAGGAAGGGAGAGAGGGGAAGAAGGAAAGGGGGGCGCCGCCCCCCTCCTTGTCCAATTCGGACTAGAGGGGGAGGGGGCGCGCGGCCTGCCCTGGCCTCCCCTCCTCTTCTCCACTTTGGGCCCAAGTGGCCCATTAACCCCCCGGGGGGTTCCGGTAACCCCCGGTACTCCGGTATATATCCGATAACCCCCGAAACTTATTTCGGTGTCCGAATATAGTCGTCCAATATACCAATCTTCATGTCTCGACCATTTCGAGACTCCTCATTATGTCCGTGATCACATCCGGGACTCCGAATACCTTCGGTACATCAAAAACATATAAACTCACAATATAACTGTCATCTAACTTTAAGCATGCGGACCCTACGGGTTCGAGAACAAGGTAGACATGATCGAAATACATTTCCGGTCAATAACCAATAGCAGAACCTGGATGCTCATATTGGCTCCCACATATTCTACGAAGATCTTTATCGGTCAAACCGCATAACAACATATGTTGTTCCCTTTGTCATCGGTATGTTACTTGCCCGAGATTCGATCGTCGGTATCTCAATACCTAGTTCAATCTCGTTACCAGCAAGTCTCTTTACTCGTTATGTAATACATCATCTCGCAACTAACTCATTAGTCACATTGCTTGCAAGGCTTATAGTGATGTGTATTACCGAGAGGGCCCACAGATACCTCTCCGACAATCGGAGTGACAAATCCTAATCTCGAAATACGCCAACCCAACAAGTACCTTCGGAGACACCTGTAGAGCACCTTTATAATCACCCAGTTACGTTGTGACGTTTGGTGGCACACAAAGTGTTCCTTCGGTAAACGGGAGTTGCATAATCTCATAGTCACTGGAACATATATAAGTCATGAAGAAAGCAGTAGCAACATACTAAACGATCAAGTGCTAAGCTAACGGAATGGGTCAAGTCAATCACATCATTCTCTTAATGATGTGATCCCATTAATCAAATGACAACTCTTTTGTCCATGGCTAGGAAACATAACCATCTTTGATAAACGAGCTAGTCAAGTAGAGGCATACTAGTGACACTCAGTTTGTCTATGTATTCACACATGTATCCTATTTCCGGTTAATACAATTCTAGCATGAATAATAAACACTTATCATGATGTAAGTAAATAAATAATAACTTTATTATTGCCTCTAGGGCATATTTCCTTCAGTCTCCCACTTGCACTAGAGTCAATAATCTAGTTCACATCATCATGTGATTCAATATCAATATTCACATATGTATGTGATTAACACCCATAGTTCACATCGTCATGTGACCAACACCCGAAGGGTTTTACTAGAGTCAATAATCTAGTTCACATCGCTATGTGATTAACACCCAAAGAGTACTAAGGTATGATCATGTTTTGCTCGTGAGAGAAGTTTAGTCAACGGGCCTGTCACATTCAGAGCCGTATGTATTTTGCAAATATTCTATGTCTACAATGCTCTGCACGGAGCTACTCTAGCTAATTGCTCCCACTTTCAATATGTATCCAGATTGAGACTTAGAGTCATCTGGATCGGTGTAAAAGCTTGCATCGATGTAACTCTTTACGACGAACTCTTTTATCACCTCCATAATCGAGAAACATCTCCTTAGTCCTCACTAAGGATATTCTTGACCGCTGTCCAGTGATCTACTCTTAGATCAAAATTGTATTCCTTTGCCAAAATCAGGCAAGGTATACAATATGTCTGGTACACAGCATAACATACTTTATAGAACCTATGACTGAGGCATAGGGAATGATTTTTCATTCTCTCTCTATTTTCTGCCATGGTCGGGTTTTGAGTCTTACTCAACTTCACACCTTTGCATCATAGGCAAGAACTCTTTCTTTGACTGTTTCCATTATGAACTACTTCAAAATCTTGTCAAGGTATGTACTAATTGAAAATGTTATCAAGCGTCTTGATCTATCTCAATAGATCTTGATGCTCAATATGTAAGTAACTTTATTGAGGTCTTTCTTTGAAAAACTCCTTCTAAACACTCCTTTATGCTTTCCAGAAAATTCTACATCATTTCCGATCAACAATATGTCATTCACATATACTTATCAGAAAGGCTGTAGTGCTCCCACTCACTTTCTTGTAAATACAGGCTTTTCCAAAAAGTCTACATAAAACCATATGTTTTGATCAACTCATCAAAGCGTATATTCCAACTCCGAGATGCTTGCACCAGTCCATTGATGGATTGCTGGAGCTTGCACACTTTGTTAGCACCTTTAAGATTGACAAAACCTTCTGGTTGCATCATATACAACTCTTCTTTAATAAATCCATTAAGGAATGTAGTTTTTACATCCATTTGCCAGATTTCATAAATGTGGCAATTGCTAACATGATTCAGACAGACTTAAGCATCGTTACGAGTGAGAAAATGTCATCGTATTCAACACCTTGAACTTGTCGAAAACCTTTCGCAACAAGTAGAGCTTTGTAGATAGTAACACTACTATCAGTGTCCGTCTTCCTCTTGAAGATCCATTTATTTTCTATGGCTTGCCGATCATCAGGCAAGACAACCAAAGTCCACACTTTGTTTTCATACATGGATCCCATCTCAGATTTCATGGCCTCAAGCCATTTCGCGGAATCTGGGCTCATCACCGCTTCCTCATAGTTCGCAGGTTCATCATGGTCTAGTAACATGACTTCCAGAACAGGATTACCGTACCGCTCTAGTGTGGATCTTATTTTGGAAGACCTACAAGGTTCTGTAGTAACTTGATCTGGAGTTTCATGATCATCATCATTAGCTTCCTCACTAATTGGTGTAGGAATCACTGAAACTGATTTCTGTGATGAAATACTTTCCAATAAGGGAGCAGGTACAGTTACCTCATCAAGTTCTACTTTCCTCCCACTAACTTCTTTCGAGAGAAACTCCTTCTCTAGAAAGGATCCATCTTAGCAATGAATAACTTGCCTTCGGATCTGTGATAGAAGGTGTACCCAATAGTTACCTTTGGGTATTCTATGAAGACGCACTTCTCCGATTTGGGTTCGAGCTTATCAGGTTGAAACTTTTTCACATAAGCATCGCAGGCCCAAACTTTAAGAAATGACAACTTTGGTTTCTTGCCAAACCACAATTCATAAGGCGTCGTCTCAACGGATTTTGATGGTGCCCTTTTTAAAGTGAATGCAGTTGTCTCTAATGCATAACCCCAAAACGATAGTGGTAAATCGGTAAGAGACATCATAGATTGTACTATATCGAATAAAGTACGGTTATGACGTTTGGACCCACCATTACGATGTGGTGTTCCATGTGGATGAGCCGTGAAACTATTCCACATTGTTTTAAATTAAGGCCAAACTCATAACTCAAATATTATCCTCCACGATCAGATCGTAGAAACTTTATTTTCTTTATGATGATTCTCCACTTCACTCTGAAATTCTTTGAACTTTTCAAATGTTTCAGACTTGTGTTTCAGTAAGTAGATATACTCATATCTACTCAAATCATTTGTGAAGGTCATAAAATAACGATACCTGCCACGAGCATCAACACTCATTGGACCACATACATCGGTATGTATTATTTCCAATAATTCAGTAGCCCGTTTCATTGTTTCGGAGAACTGAGTTTTAGTCATCTTGCCCAAAAGGCACGGTTCACAAGCATCAAATGATTCATAACTAAGTGATTTCAAAAGTCCATCTTAATGGAGTTACTTCATGCGCTTTACACCGATATGACCCAAATGGTAGTGCCACAAATAAGTTGCACTATCATTATCAACTTTGCATCTTTTGTCATCTATATTATGAATATGTGTATCACTATGATCGAGATCCAACAAACTATTTTCATTGGGTGTATGACCATCAAAGGTTTTATTCATGTAAACAGAACAACAATTATTCTCTTGACTTTAAATGAATAACCGTATTGCAATAAACATGATCAAATCATATCTATGCTCAACACAAACGCCAAATAACAATTATTTAGGTTTAACACTAATCCCGAAAGTATAGGGTGTGTGCGATGATGATCATATCAATCTTGGAACCACTTCCAACACACACCGTCACTTCACTCTCAACTAGTCTTTGTTTATTGTGTAACTCCTGTTTCGAGTTACTAATATTAGCAACCGAACAAGTATCAAATACTCAGGGGCTATTATAAACAATAGTAAGGTACACATCAATAACATGTATATCAAATATACCCTTGTTCACTTTGCCATCCTTCTTATCCACCAAATATTCAGGGTATTTCCGCTTCTAGTGACCATTTCTTTTGCAGTAGAAGCACTTAGTTTCAAGCTTTGGTCCAGCTTTCGGCTCCTTCACGGGAGTGACAACTTGCTTGCCATTCTGCTTGAAGTCCTTCCCTTTGCCCTTTTCTTGAAACTAGTGGTCTTGTCAATCATCAACACTTGATGCTCTTTTCTTGATTTCTACCTTCGTCGATTTCAGCATCGCGAAGAGATCGGGAATTGTTTTTCGTCATCCCTTGCATTATAGTTCATCACGAAGTTCCAGTAACTTGCTGATGGTGACTAGAGAACTCTGCCAATCACTATCTTATCTGGAAGATTAACTCCCAATTGATTCAAGCGATTGTAGTACTCAGACAATCTAAGCACTTGCTCACTAGTTGAGCAATTCTCCTCCATCTTTTAGGCGAAGTATTTGTCAGAGGTCTCATACCTCTTGAAACGGGCATGAGTTTGAAATATGAATTTCATCTCATGGAACATCTCATATGTTCCGTGACGTTTCAAAAACGTTTTTGTAGTCCCGGTTCTAAGCCATAAAGCATGGTGCACAAAACTATTAAGTAGTCATCATATTGAGCTAGCCAAACGTTCATAACGTCTGCATCTGCTCCTGCAATAGGTCCGTCACCTAGCGGTGCATCAAGGACATAATTCTTCTGTGCAGCAATGAGGATAAACCTCAAATCACGGACCAAGTGCGCATCATTGCTACTAACATCTTTCAACATAGTTTTTCTCTAGGAACATATAAAAAAACATAGGGAAGCAAAAACATAGGGAAGCAACAACGCGAGCTATTGATCTATAACATAATTTGCAAAATACTCCCAGGACTAAGTTCATGATAAATTAAAGTTCAATTAATCATATTACTTAAGAACCCCCACTTAGATAGACATCCCTCTAATCATCTAAGTGATCACGTGATCCAAATCAACTAAACCATAACCGATCATCACGTGAAATGGAGTAGTTTTCAATGGTGAACATCATTATGTTGATCATATCTACTATATGATTCACGCTCGACCTTTCAGGCTCAGTGTTCCGAGGCCATATCTGCATATGCTAGGCTCGTCAAGTTTAACCTGACTATTCTGCGTGTGCAAAACTGGCTTGCACCCGTTGTAGATGGACGTAGAGCTTATCACACCCGATCATCATGTGGTGTTTGGGCACGACGAACTTTGGCAATGGTGCATACTCATGGAGAACACTTTTATCTTGAAATTTAGTGAGAAATCATCTTATAATTCTACTGTCAATCAAAACAAAATAAGATGTATAAAAGATAAACATCATATGCAATCAAAAATATGTGACATGATATGGCCATCATCATCTTGTGCCTTTGATCTCCATCTCCAAAGCGTCGTCATGATCTCCATCGTCACCGGCATGACACCATGATCTCCATCATCTTGATCTATATCAATGTGTCGTCACATGGTCGTCTCACCAACTATTGCTATCGCATAGCGATAAAGTAAAGCAGTTATTTGGCGCTTGCATCTTATGCAATAAAGAGACAACCATAAGGCTTCTGCCAGTTGCTGATAACTTCAACAAAACATGATCGTCTCATACAACAACTTATATCTCATCACGTCTTGACCATATCACATCACAACATGCCCTGCAAAAACAAGTTAGACGTCCTCTACTTTGTCGTTGCAAGTTTTACGTGGCTGCTACGGGCTGAGCAAGAACCGTTCTTACCTACGCATCAAAACCACAACGATAATTCGTCAAGTTAGTGTTGTTTTAACCTTCTCAAGGACCGGGCGTAGCCACACTTGGTTCAACTAAAGTTGGAGAAACTGACACCCGCCAGCCACCTATGTGCAAAGCACGTCGGTAGAACCAGTCTCGCGTAAGCGTACGCGTAATGTCGGTCCAGGCCGCTTCATCCAACAATACCGCCGAACCAAAGTATGACATGCTGGTAAGCAGTATGACTTGTATCGCCCACAACTCACTTGTGTTCTACTCGTGCATATAACATCAATGCATAAAACCTAGGCTCGGATGCCACTGTTGGGGAACGTAGTAATTTCAAAAAAAATCCTACGCACACGCAAGATCATGGTGATGCATAGCAATGAGAGGGGAGAGTGCGTCCACATACCCTCGTAGACCGAAAGCGGAAGCATTAGCACAACGCGGTTGATGTAGTCGTACGTCTTCACGGCCCGACCGATCAAGCACTGAACGCACGACACCTCCGAGTTCTTGCACACATTCAACTCGATGACGTCCCTCGAACTCCGATCCAGCCGAGTGTCGAGGGAGAGTTCCGTCAGCATGAAGACATGGTGACGATGATGATGTTCTACCGACGTAGGGCTTCGCCTAAGCACCGCTACGATATTATCGAGGTGGATTATGGTGGAGGGGGGCACTGCACACGGCTAAGATATCAATGATCAATTGTTATGCCTAGAGGTGCCCCCTGCACCCGTATATAAAGGTTCAAGGGGGCGGGGCAGTCGGCCAGGAGGAGGGCGCGCCAAGGGGAGTCCTACTCCCACCGGGAGTAGGACTCCCTCCTTTCCTTGTCCAAGTAGGAGAGGGGGAAGGAAGGGAGAGAGGGGAGGAAGGAAAGGGGGGCGCCGCCGCCCCTCCTTGTCCAATTCGGACTAGAGGGGGAGGGGGCGCGCGGCCTGCCCTGGCCGCCCCTCCTCTTCTCCACTTTGGGCCCAAGTGGCCCATTAACCCCCCGGGGGGTTCCGGTAACCCCCCAGTACTCCAGTATATATCTGTCATCTAACTTTAAGCGTGCGGACCCTACGGGTTCGAGAACAATGTAGACATGACCGAAATACGTTTTCGGTCAATAACCAATAGCAGAACCTGGATGCTCATATTAGCTCCCACGTATTCTATGAAGATCTTTATCGGTCAAACCTCATAACAACATACGTTGTTCCCTTTGTCATCGGTATGTTACTTGCCTGAGATTCGATCGTCCGTATCTCAATACCTAGTTCAATCTCGTTACCGGCAAGTCTCTTTACTCGTTATGTAATACATCATCTCGCAACTAACTCATTAGTCACATTGCTTGCAAGGCTTATAGTGATGTGTATTATCGAGAGGGCCCAAAGATACCTCTCCGACAATTGGAGTGACAAATCCTAATCTCGAAATACGCCAACACAACAAGTACCTTCGGAGACACCTGTAGAGCACATTTATAATCACCCAGTTACATTGTGACGTTTGGTGGCACACAAAGTGTTCCTCTGGTAAACGGGAGTTGCATAATCTCATAGTCACAGGAACATGTATAAGCATGAAGAAAGCAGTAGCAACATACTAAATGATCAAGCGCTAAGCTAACGGAATGGGTCAAGTCAATCACATCATTCTCTCAATGATGTGATCCCGTTAATCAAATGACAATTCTTTTGTCCATGGCTAGGAAACATAACTATCTTTGATAAACTAGCTAGTCAAGTAGAGGCATACTAGTGACACTCAGTTTGTCTATGTATTCACACATGTATCATGTTTTCGGTTGATACAATTCTAGCATGAATAATAAACATTTATCATGATGTAAGGAAATAAATAATAACTTTATTATTGCCTCTAGGGCATATTTCCTTCACATCCGTAATGGGGGCATTCTTGTTAAACAGAGACCCTTGACCCTCGGCGATCCTCGACCCCTCGACGACTCTAGACCCTCGACCCCTCGACGACCCTAGACCCTTGACCCCTCGACCGTCGACCCTCGACTCTCGACGACCATCGACCCTCGACCCTCGACCCACCCTCGACCCCGTGACGACCCTCGACCCTTGACCCCTCGACGACCCTCGACCCTCGACCCCTCGACGACCCTCCACCCCTTGGCGACCCTCGACCTTCTACCCTAGTTTCTGACACCCTAGTTCCTGACACCCTCGTTCCTGATAAAAAATAAGAAGAGGAGGAAGAAGAAAAAATAGAGGAGAAGAAGAAGAAAAAATAAAAGAAAAAAATAAGAAAAAAAGAGGAGAAGAAGAAAAAATAGAATTTTTTTTCTATTTTTTCTTCTTTTCCTCTATTCCTTCTTCTTCTCCTCTTTTTTTCTTGTTTTTCTTCCTCTTCTTATTTATTTTCTCCTCTTCTTCCTCTCCTCTTCTTCTCCTTCTTCTCCTCATGTCGAAGTTATCGGGGAGGGGGTATATCAACAACGACGACATATACATAGAAAAAAATGTTATCGGGAAGGGGGTATATCGACCCCCCCTCATGTCAAAGTTATCGGGGACGGGGTATATCGACAACGACGACATATACATAGAAAAAATGTTATCGGGGAGGGGGTATTTCGACCCCCCCTCATGTCGAAGTTATCGGGGAGGGGGTATATATATCGACAAAATTACATCATCATATATCATCGAACAAAATTACATCATCATACATATACATCTAAAAAAGTTTTCATATATCATCATCATCATCATCATCATCATCATCATTATCATCTAGTACAAAAAATTTACCAAGCTAGTTTTCATATATCATCATACATATCATCATCATTATCCTTATTTTTCTCTCCTTCTTTTTCTTCTTCTTCCTTCTTCCTTCTTTCCTCTTTTCTTCCTTTTTCTTATTTTACTTATCCACTAACCTAAAATGCACTAACCTAAAATGCACTAATGGTACAACAAACCTAAAATGCACTAACAATACAACAAACCTAAAATGCACTAAATCGATCAACTAACCTAAAATTAGTGATAAAATGCACTAACCTAAAATCGATACCTACTAACAACTTAAAAAAGGCACCAACCGGGACCAAAGGCCTCGTGCTACCCGTGGCCAAAACCTTTAGTCCCACCTCGCTTGTTGAGAGGGGCTCGTAGTGGTTTATAAGCCCCACTGCCGCACCCCTCTCGAGCTCCTCTCAATTGCAGGCTTACGGGCCTAATCTGACACTGCTATGCCTCATGAGCCTACTGGGCCTTCTGCTGGCCTGAATCCTAGCCCATGGTTGGGTTTCTAGTCGTATTCAGGCCGTGGTGGCCTAGTAGGTGGCTTCTTTTCCAGTTTTTTGTTTTTTGCATTATTTATTTTCTTTTTTTGCTTTATTTTTTAGTTCCTTTTTCTTGTAGGTAATAAAAATTATAAACTTTTTGTTAGTGCCCTTTGTTTTCCAATTTGAATAGTTTAAATTTGATTTTTTTGAAATTTGTGTGAATCACTAGTTTTTGAATAACTTTACTATAAAAATAGATTTTTGAGTGATTCTTTTTCCTGCTATTTAATATTACTGTGTTTTATCATTATATTCAAAAACATATTTTGTTATTTTAGTTTCTAACACAAAAATTCTTTATGATAATTCTTTTTGCTACTAAAGTTTCTAACAAAAAATTCTTTATGAAAATTCTTTTTGCTTTTAATGTTTTGAACAAAAAATACTTTGATAATTTTGGTTGCATAAATTTTATATAATTTTAGTTTCAATAATACTAGAGATTTATAAAAGTTTTTTGAGTTGATTCCTTTTGCTATTGGAGTTTTATAAATGCTTTTTAGTTGATTATTTTTGCTATTGAAGGATATTATAGTTTTGTTTTAGTTGATCATAACAGAACATTTTAATTGATTATTTTTAGTTCATTATTTTTTCTATTAGTTCATTCTTTTTGCTATTAGTTCATTATTTGAGCTAAATGACCCTGAAATTGAAAAGCACTACAAATGAACTCTGAAAAGGTTGAAAGTTGGCATGGTATCATAATTTCACCCACATAGCATGTGCTAAAAAGTTGAGAGGGTTATGGCACAAACTAGATGCACTTTGTGTGCAAAATGGAAAATCACTTTTGAAGTATCAGGGTTTCGGACGAAAACTCATCCGTTACAAAGGGATTCCATTTTTTTGAACTTATTTGAACTCCAGACTTTTTGTGCGTTCAAAATGCACTATTCAAAGCCACATCATCAATTTTCAACCCTCTTTGACTTCATTTGGTATTTTTCATGCCTGTACTGATTTTTTGAGCTAAATGACCCTTAAACTGAAAAGCACTACAGATGAACTCTGAAAAGGTTGAAAGTTGGCATGGTATCATCATTTCACCCACATAGCATGTGCTAAAAAGTTGGGAGGGTTACGACAAAAACTGGAAGCACTTGGTGTACAAAATAGACAATCTCTTTTGAAGTATCAGGGTTTCGGACGAAAACTCATCTATTACAAAGGGATTTCATTTGTTCACATGTAACTGCAGTGATATTCTAGATCAAAGGCATCATCATAATAGTTGTTGATAGAAAGTCTTCACTTTTTCTTCACTTGTGTCCTTTGCTTATTGCGTCGTAACCATGGATAATCTTCATCGTTTAACACAGTGCTTGGGTCAGCCTTGACTTTGAAGGGAGGAATTTCATGAAACTTTTCATAATCTTTAGACATGTCTGTCTTGCCCTCCAATCCCATAATGTGTCTTTTTCCTGAAAGAACTATGTGGCGCTTTGGCTCATCGTATGATGTATCCGCTTCCTTATCATTTCTTTTTCTCGGTTTGGTAGACATGTCCTTCACATAGAAAACCTGCGCCACATCATTGGCTAGGACAAATGGTTCGTTTGTGTACCCCAGATTGTTCAGATCCACTGTTGTCATTCCGTACTGTGGGTCTACCTGTACCCCGCCTCCTAATAGATTGACCCATTTGCACTTAAACAAAGGGACCTTAATATCATATCCATAGTCAAGTTCCCATATGTCCACTATGTAACCATAATATGTGTCCTTTCCCCTCTTGGTTGCTGCATCAAAGCGAACACCACTGTTTTGGTTAGTGCTCTTTTGATCTTGGGCGATCGTGTAAAATGTATTCCCATTTATCTCGTACACTTTGTAAGTCATTACGGTCGAAGATGGTTCCCTCGCCAACGAGTACAGGTCATCAGAAACAGTGTTGTCACACCTGAGACGTGTTTGGAACCAACTGCCGAAACTCCTGATGTGTTCACATGTAATCCAGTCGTCACACTGGTCTAGGTGTTTGGATCGCAGAATGTTCTTGTGCTCATCGACATACGAGGTCACCAAGGTAGAATTCTGTAGAACCTTGTAGTGTGCTTGAGACCAAGAATGACCGTCCCTACATATTATTGAATCCCCTCCTAGTGTGCCTTTTGTTGGGGAACGTAGTAATTTCAAAAAAATTCCTACGCACACGCAAGATCATGGTGATGCATAGCAACGAGAGGGGAGAGTAATGTCCACGTACCCTCGTAGACCGTAAGTGGAAGCGTTATGACAACGCGGTTGATGTAGTCGTATGTCTTCACGATCCGACCGATCCAAGTACCGAACGTACGGCACCTCCGAGTTCAGCACACATTCAGCTTGATGACGATCCCCGGACTCCGATCCAGCAAAGTGTCGGGGATGAGTTCCGTCAGCACGACGGTGTGGTGACGATGATGATGTTCTACCGGCGCAGGGCTTCACCTAAACTCCGCAATTATATGACCGAGGTGGAACATGGTGGAGGGGGGCACCGCACACGGCTAAGGAACGATCACGTAGATCAACTTGTGTGTCCTAGGGTGCCCCCTGGCCCCGTATATAAAGGAGGGAGGGGGGTGTTGGGGAACGTAGTAATTTCAAAAAATTTCCTACGCACACGCAAGATCATGGTGACGGCATAGCAACGAGAGGGGAGAGTGTTGTCCACGTACCCTCGTAGACCGTAAGCGGAAGCGTTATGATAACGCAGTTGATGTAGTCGTACGTCTTCACGATCCGACCGATCCAAGTACCGAACGTACGGCACCTCCGAGTTCAGCACACGTTCAGCTCGATGACGATCCCCGAACTCCGATCCAGCAAAGTGTCGGGGATGAGTTCCGTCAGCACGACGGCGTGGTGACGATGATGATGCTCTACCGGCGCAGGGCTTCGCCTAAACTCCGCGATGATATGACCGAGGTGGAATATGGTGGAGGGGGGGCACCGCACACGGCTAAGGAACGATCCGTAGATCAACTTGTGTGTCATGGGGTGCCCCCTGCCCCCGTATATAAAGGAGTGGAGGAGGGGGAGGGCCGGCCCTCTCTATGGCGCGCACTAGGGGAGTCCTACTCCCACCGGGAGTAGGATTCCCCCTTTCCTAGTCCAACTAGGAACCCTTCCATGTAGTAGGAGTAGGAGAGAAGGAAAGGGAAGAGAGAAGGAGAAGGAAGGAAGGGGGCGCCCCCTCCCTAGTCCAATTCGGACTAGTCCAAGGGGAGGGATGCGGCCACCCTTTTGGCCCTTTCTCTCCTTTCCCGTATGGCCCAATGAGGCCCAATACGAATTCCCGTAACTCTCCGGTACTCCGAAAAATACCCAAATTACTCGGAACCTTTCCGAACTCCGAATATAGTCGTCCAATATATCGATCTTTACGTCTCAACCATTTCGAGACTCCTCGTCATGTCCCCGATCTCATCCGGGACTCCGAACTCCTTCGGTACATCAAAACTCATAAAAACTGTCATCGTAACGTTAAGCGTGCGGACCCTACGGGTTCGAGAACTATGTAGACATGACCTAGAACTATTCTCGGTCAATAACCAATAGCGGAACCTGGATGCCCATATTGGCTCCTACATATTCTACGAAGATCTTTATCGGTCAAACCGCATAACAACATACGTTGTTCCCTTTGTCATCGGTATGTTACTTGCCCGAGATTCGATCGTCGGTATCCAATACCTAGTTCAATCTCGTTACTGGCAAATCTCTTTACTCGTTACGTAATGCATCATTTCATAACTAACTCATTAGCTACATTGCTTGCAAGGCTTATAGTGATGTGCATTACCGAGAGGGCCCAGAGATACCTCTCCGACAATCGGAGTGACAAAACCTAATCTCGAAATACGCCAACCCAACATGTACCTTTGGAGACACCTGTAGTACTCCTTTATAATCACCCAGTTACGTTGTGACGTTTGGTAGCACCCAAAGTGTTCCTCCGGTAAACGGGAGTTGCATAATCTCATAGTTACAGGAACATGTATAAGTCATGAAGAAAGCAATAGCAACATACTAAACAATCAAGTGCTAGGCTAACGGAATGGGTCATGTCAATCACATCATTCTCCTAATGATGTGATCCCATTAATCAAATGACAACACATGTCTATGGTTAGGAAACATAACCATCTTTGATTAATGAGCTAGTCAAGTAGAGGCATACTAGTGACTATATGTTTGTCTATGTATTCACACATGTATTATGTTTCCGGTTAATACAATTCTAGCATGAATAATAAACATTTATCATGATATAAGGAAATAAATAATAACTTTATTATTGCCTCTAGGGCATATTTCCTTCAGTCTCCCACTTGCACTAGAGTCAATAATCTAGTTCACATCGCCATGTGATTTAACATCAATATTCATATCTGTATATGATTAACACCCATAGTTCACATCGTCATGTGACCAACACCCAAAGGGTTTACTAGAGTAAATAATCTAGTTCACATTGCTATGTGATTAACACCCAAAGAGTACTAAGGTATGATCATGTTTTGCTTGTGAGAGAAGTTTAGTCAACGGATCTGTCATATTCAGAGCCGTATGTATTTTGCAAAATATTCTATGTCCACAATGCTCTGCATGGAGCTACTCTAGCTAATTGCTCCCACTTTCAATATGTATCCAGATTGAGACTTAGAGTCATATGGATCAGTGTAAAAGCTTGCATCGTTGTAAATTTTTATGACGGGCTCTTTTATCACCTCCATAATCGAGAAACATCTCCTTAGTCCTCACTAAGGATATTCTTGACCGCTGTCTAGTGATCTACTCTTAGATCAAAATTGTATTCCTTTGTCAAACTCAGAGCAAGGTATACAATAGGCCTGGTTCACAGCATAGCATACTTATAGAACCTATGACTGAGGCACAGGGAATGACTTTTCATTCTCTTTCTATTTTCTGCCATGGTCGGGTCTTGAGTCTTACTCAAATTCACACCTTTGCATCACAGGCAAGAACTCCTTCTTTGACTGTTCCATTTTGAACTATTTCAAAAATTTATCAAGGTATGTACTCATTGAAAAATCTTATCAAGCGTCTTGATCTATCTATATAGATATTGATGCTCAATGTGTAAGCAGCTTCACTGAGGTCTTGCTTTGAAAAACTCTTATTCAAGTATCCTTTCATGCTATCCAGAATTTCTATATCATTTCCAATCAACAATATGTCATCCACATATAATATTAGAAATGCTACAGAGCTCCCACTCACTTTATTGTAAATACAGGCTTCACCGTAAGTCTATATAGAACTATATGCTTTGATCAACTTATCAAAGCGTATATTCCAACTCCGAGATGCTTGCACCAGTCCATTGATGGATTGCTGGAGCTTGCACACTTTGTTAGCACCTTTAGGATTGACAAAACCTTCTGGTTGCATCATATACAACTCTTCTTTAATAAATCTATTAAGGAATGTAGTTTTGACATTCATTGGCCAGATTTCATAAAATGTGGCAATTGCTAACATGATTCAGACAGACTTAAGCATCAATATGAGTGAGAAAATCTCATCGTATTCAACACCTTTGAACTTGTCGAAAACCTTTCGCAACAAGTCGAGCTTTGTAGATAGTAACACTACTATCAGTGTCCGTCTTCCTCTTGAAGATCCATTTATTTAACATGGCTTGCTGATCATCGAGCAAGTCAACCAAAGTCCATAATTTGTTCTCATACATGGATCCTATCTCATATTTTATGGCCTCAAGCCATTTCGCGGAATCTGGGCTCATCATCGCTTCCTCATAGTTCATAGGTTTATCATGGTCTAGTAACATGACTTCCAGAACATGATTACCGTACCACTCTGGTGTGGATCTTTACTCTGGAAGACCTACGAGGTTTGGTAGCAACTTGATTTGAAGTTTCATGATCATCATCGTTAACTTCCTCACTAATTGGTGTAGGAATCACTGGAACTGATTTCTGTGATGAACTACTTTCCAATAAGGGAGAAGGTACAATTACCTCATCAAGTTCTACTTTCCTCCCACTCACTTCTTTCGAGAGAAACTTCTTCTCTAGAAAGGATCCATCTTAGCAACGAATAACTTCCCTTCGGATCTGTGATAGAAGGTGTACCCAATAGTTACCTTTGGGTATTCTATGAAGACGCACTTCTCCGATTTGGGTTCGAGCTTATCAGGTCGAAACTTTTTCACATCAGCATCGCAACCCCAAAAATTTAAGAAACGACAAGTTTGGTTTCTTGCCAAACCACAGTTCATAAGGCGTCGTTTCAACGGATTTTGATGGTGCCCTTTTAAAGTGAATGCAACTGTCTCTAATGCATAACCCCAAAATGATAGTGGTAAATCGGTAAGATACATCATAGATCGCACCATATCCAATAAAGTGCGGTTATGACGTTCGGACACACCATTACGCTGTGGTGTTCCATGTGGCGTGAGCTGTGAAACTATTCCACATTGTTTTATATGAAGGCCAAACTCATAACTCAAATATTCTCCTCCATGATCAGATCGTACAAACTATATTTTCTTGTTACGATGATTCTCCACTTCACTCTGAAATTCTTTGAACTTTTCAAATGTTTCAGACTTGTGTTTCATTAAGTAGATATAATCATATCTGCTCAATTCATCTTGTGAAGGTCAGAAAATAACGATACCCGCCACGAGCATCAACACTCATTGGACCGTATACATCGGTATGTATTATTTCCATCAAGTCAGTAGCTCGTTCCATTGTTCCGGAGAACGGAGTTTTAGTCATCTTGCCTAAAAGGCACGGTTCGCAAGCATCAAATGATTCATAACCAAATAATTCCAAAATCCATCTTTATGGAGTTTCTTCATGCGCTTTACACCGATATGACCCAAACGGCAGTGCCACAAATAAGTTGCACTATCATTATCAACTTTGCATCTTTTGGCATCAATATTATGAATATGTGTATCACTACAATCGAGATCCAACAAACTATTTTCATTGGGTGTATGACCATTGAAGGTTTTATTCATGTAAATAGAACAACAATTATTCTCTGACTTTAAATGAATAACCGTATTGCAATAAACATGATCAAATCATATTCATGCTCAACGCAAACGCCAAATAACATTTATTTAGGTTCAACACTAATCCTGAAAGTATAGGGAGTGTGCGATGATGATCATATCAATCTTGGAACCACTTCCAACATACATCGTCACTTCACCCTCAACTAGTTTCTGTTTTTTCTGTAACTCCTGTTTCGAGTTACTAATCTTAGCAACCGAACAAGTATCAAATACTCAGGGGTTACTATAAACACTAGTAAGGTACACATCAATAACCTGTATATCAAATATACCCTTGTTCAGTTTGCCATCCTTCTTATCCACCAAATATTCAGGGCATTTCCGCTTCTAGTGACCATTTCCTTCGCAGTATAATCATTCAGTTTCAGGCTTTGGTCCAGCTTTGGGCTTCATCGCGGGAGTGACAACTTGCTTGTCATTCTACTTGAAGTTCCCTTTCTTTTCCTTTGCCCTTTTCTTGAAACTAGTGGTCTTGTCAATCATCAACACTTGATGCTCTTTTCTTGATTTCTACCTTTCGTCGATTTCAGCATCACGAAGAGCTCGGGAATCGTTTTTGTCATCCCTTGCATTATAGTTCATCATGAAGTTCCAGTAACGTGGTGATGGTGAGTAAAGAACTCTGCCAATCACTATCTTATCTGGAAGATTAACTCCCGATTGATTCAAGCGATTGTAGTACTCAGACAATCGAAGTACTTGCTCACTAGTTGAGCAATTCTCCTCCATCTTTTAGGCGAAGTATTTGTCAAAGGTCTCATACCTCTTGACACGGGCATGAGTCTGAAATACCAATTTCATCTCTTGAAACATCTTATATGTTCCATGACATTTCAAAAACGTTTTTGTAGTCCCTGTTCTAAGCCATAAAGCATGGTGCACAAAACTATCAAGTAGTCATCATATTGAGCTAGCCAAACGTTCATAACGTCTGCACCTGCTCATGCAATAGGTTTGTCACCTAGCGGTGCATCAAGGACATAATCCTTCTGTGCAGCAATGAGGATAAACCTCAGATCACGGACCAAGTCCGCATCATGGCTACTAACATGTTTTCAACTTAGTTTTTCTCTAGAAACACATATAAAAACATAGGGAAGCAAAAACGTAGGGAAGCAACAACGCGAGCTATTGATCTACAACATAATTTGCAAAATACTACCAGGACTAAGTTCATGATAAATTAAAGTTCAATTAATCATATTACTTAAGAACTCCCACTTAGACAGACATCTCTCTAGTCATCTAAGTGATCACGTGATCCAAATCAACTAAACCATGTCCGATCATCACATGAGATGGAGTAGTTTTCAATGGTGAACATTAATATGTTGATCATATCTACTATATGATTCACGCTCGACCTTTCGGTCTTCGTATTCCGAGGCCATATCTGTTATATGCTAGGCTCGTCAAGTTTAAGCTGAGTATTCCGCATGTGCAACTGTTTTGCACCCGTTGTATTTGAACGTAGAGCCTATCACACCCGATCATCACGTGGTGTCTCAGCACGAAGAACTTTCGCAACGGTGCATACTCAGGGAGAACACTTCTTGATAATTTAGTGAGAGATCATCTTAAAATGCTACCGTCAATCAAAGCAAGATAAGATGTATAAAGGATAAACATCACATGCAATCAATATAAGTGATATGATATGGCCATCATCATCTTGTGCTTGTGATCTCCATCTTCGAAGCACCGCCGTGATCACCATCGTCACCGACGCGACACCTTGATCTCCATCGTAGTATCATTGTTGTTACGCCATCTATTGCTTCTACGACTATCGCTACCGCTTAGTGATAAATTAAAGCAATTACAGGGCGTTTGCATTTCATACAATAAAGCGACAACCATATGGCTCCTGCGAGTTGCCGATAACTTCGGTTACAAAACATGATCATCTCATACAATAAAATATAGCATCACGTCTTGACCATATCACATCACAACATGCCCTGCAAAAACAAGTTAGACGTCCTCTACTTTGTTGTTGCAAATTTTACGTGGCTGCTACGGGCTTAGCAAGAACCGTTCTTACCTACGCATCAAAACCACAACGATAGTTCGTCAAGTTAATGTTGTTTTAACCTTCGCAAGGACCGGGCGTAGCCACACTCGGTTCAGCTAAAGTGAGAGAGACAGACACCCGCCAGTCACCTTTAAGCACGAGTGCTCGTAACGGTGAAACCAGTCTCGTGTAAGCGTACGCGTAATGTCGGTCCGGGCCGCTTCATCTCACAATACCGCTGAGCCAAAGTATGACATGCTGGTAAGCAGTATGACTCGTATCGCCCACAACTCACTTGTGTTCTACTCGTGCATATGACATCTACGCATAAAACCTAGCTCGGATGCCACTGTTGGGGAACGTAGTAATTTCAAAAAAATTCCTACGCACACGCAAGATCATGGTGATGCATAGCAACGAGAGGGGAGAGTAATGTCTACGTACCCTCGTAGACCGTAAACGGAAGCATTATGACAACGCGGTTGATGTAGTCATACGTCTTCACGATCCGACTGATCCAAGTACCGAACGTACGGCACCTCCGAGTTCAGCACACGTTCAGCTCGATGACGATCCCCGGACTCCGATCCAGCAAAGTGTCGGGGATGAGTTCCGTCAGCACGACGGCGTGGTGACGATGATGATGTTCTACCGGCGCAGGGCTTCACCTAAACTCCGCGACGATATGACCGAGGTGGAATATGGTGGAGGGGGGCACCGCACATGGCTAAGGAACGATCACGTAGATCAACTTGTGTGTCCTAGGGTGCCCCCCTGCCCCCGTATATTAAGGAGGGAGGGGGAGGTGCGGCCGGCCCCCAAGGGGTACGCCTGGAGGAGTCCTACTCCCACCTGGAGTAGGACTCCCCCCCTCTTGCCTTGGTGGAGAAGGAAAGGGGGGAGGGGAAAGAGGAAAGGGGGGCGCCCCCCCTCCTTGTCCTATTCGGACTAGGGGGGGAGGGGGAGCGCGGCCTGCCCTGGCCTGCCCTCCTCTTCTCCCTCATGGAACATGTAGGCCTAATAACCCCCCCCCCCCGGGGGGGGGGGGGGGGGGGGTTCCGGTAACCCCCCGGTACTCCGGAAAAATCCCGGTTTCTCCCGGAACGATTCCGATATCTAAATATAGGCTTCCAATATATCAATCTTTATGTCTCGACCATTTCGAGACTCCTCGTCATGTCTTGGATCACATCCGGGACTCTGAACAACCTTCGGTACATCAAAATATATAAACTCATAATAAAACTGTCATCGTAACGTTAAGCATGCGGACCCTACGGGTTCGAGAACTATGTAGACATAATCGAGACACGTCTCCGGTCAATAACAAATAGCGGAACCTGGATGCTCATATTGGCTCCCACATATTCTATGAAGATCTTTATCGGTCAAACCGCATAACAACATACGTTGTTCCCTTTGTCATCGGTATGTTACTTGCCCGAGATTTGATCGTCGGTATCCAATACCTAGTTCAATCTCGTTATCGGCAAGTCTCTTTACTCGTTACATAACGCATCATTCCGTAACCAACTCATTGGCCGCATTGCTTGCAAGGCTTATAGTGATGTGCATTACCGAGAGGGCCCAGAGATACGTCTCCGACAATCGGAGTGACAAATCCTAATCTCGAAATACGCCAACCCAACATGTACCTTCGGAGACACCTGTAGAGCTCCTTTATAATCACCCAGTTACGTTGTGACGTTTGGTAGCACACAAAGTGTTCCTCCGGTAAACGGGAGTTGCATAATCTCATAGTCATAGGAACATGTATAAGTCATGAAGAAAGCAATAGCAACATACTAAATGATCAAGTGCTAAGCTAACGGAATGGGTCATGTCAATCACATCATTCTCCTAATGATGTGATCCCGTTAATCAAATGACAACTCATTTGTCCATGGCTAGGAAACATAACCATCTTTGATAAACAAGCTAGTCAAGTAGAGGCATACTAGTGACACTATGTTTGTCTATGTATTCACACATGTATTATGTTTCCAGTTAATACAATTCTAGCATGAATAATAAACATTTATCATGATATAAGGAAATAAATAATAACTTTATTATTGCCTCTAGGGCATATTTCCTTCACCTTTTCCACCCAGTCTCCCCTCATACCACGATTGAGGGAGACCTATCTTCTTAAGGTCAGGAATGAAGTCAACACAAAACCCAATGACATCCTCTGTTTGATTGCCCATTGAGATGCTTCCTTCTGGCCTAGAGCGGTTAAAGACATATGTTTTTAGGACTCCCATGAACCTCCCAAAGGGGAACATATTGTGTAGAAATACAGGGCCCAGAACGACAATCTCGTCAACTAGATGAACTAGGACGTGCGTCATGATATTGAAGCAGGATGGTGGGAATACCAGCTCGAAACTGAGAAGACATTGCGCCACATCACTCCTTGACCTTGGTAGGATTTCTGGATCAATCACCTTCTGAGAGATTGCATTGAGGAATGAACATAGCTTCATAATGGCTAATTGAACATTTTCTGGTAGAAGCCCCCTCAATGCAACCGGAAGCAGTTGCGTCATAATCACGTGGCAGTCATGAGACTTTAGGTTCTGGAACTTTTTCTCTGCCATATTTATTATTCCCTTTATATTCGGCGAGTAGCCAGATGGTACCTTCATACTAAGCAGGCATTCAAAGAAGATTTCCTTCTCTTCTTTGGTAAGAGCATAGCTGGCAGGACCTTCATACTGCTTTGGAGGCATGCCGTCTTTTTCGTGCAAACATTGCAGGTCCTCCCGTGCCTCCGGTGTATCTTTTGTCTTCCCACACACGCCCAAGAAGCCTAACAGGTTCATGCAAAGGTTCGTCGTCACATACATCACGTCGATTCAAGAGCGGACCTCTAGTTCTTTCCAGTAGGGTAGGTCCCAAAATATAGATTTCTTCTTCCACATGGGTGCGCGTCCCTCAGCGTCATTTGGAACAGATAGTCCGCCGGGACCCTTTCTGAAGACTACTTTTAAATTATTGAGCATAGCAAGTATGTGATCACCGGTATGCATGGCGGGCTTCTTCTGGTGATCTGCCTCGCCTTTGAAATGCTTTCCTCTCTTTCGACATTGATGGTTGGTTGGAAGGAATCGACGATGCCCCAGGTACACATTCTTCCTGCATTTGTCCAGGTATATACTTTCGGTGTCATCTAAGCAGTGCGTGCATGCGTGGTATCCCTTGTTTGTCTGTCCTGAAAGGTTACTGAGAGCAGGCCAATCATTGATGGTGACAAACAACAACACATTCATGTCAAATTCCTTATGTTTGTGCTCATCCCACGCACGTACACCGTTTCCAATCCACAGTTGTAAAAGTTCTTCAACTAATGTCCTTAGGTACACATCAATGTCATTGCCGGGTTGCTTAGGGCCTTGGATGAGAACTGACATCATAATGAACTTCCGCTTCATGCACAACCAAGGAGGAAGGTTATAGATACATAGAGTCACGGGCCAGGTGCTGTGATTACTGCTCTGCTCCCCAAAAGGATTAGTGCCATCTGCACTTAAACCAAACCATACGTTCCTCGCGTCACCTGCAAACTCCTCCCAGTACTTTCTCTCGATTTTTCTCCACTACGACCCGTCAGCGGGTGCTCTCAACTTCCCGTCTTTCTTACGGTCATCTCTGTGCCATCACATCAACTTGGCATGCTCTTTGTTTCTGAACAGGCATTTCAACCGTGGTATTATAGGAGCATACCACATCACCTTGGCAGGAACCCTCTTCCGGGGGCGCTCGCTGTGAACATCACCAGGGTCATCTTGTCTGATCTTATACCGCAATGCACCACATACCGGGCATGCGTTCAAATCCTCGTACGCACCACCGTACTGGATGCAGTCATTAGGGCATGCATGTATCTTCTACACCTCGAATCCTAGAGGGCATACAACCTTCTTTCCTGCATACGTATTGTCGGGCAATTCGTTATCCTTTGGAATCTTCTTCTTCAATATTTTCAGTAGCTTCTCAAATCCTTTGTCAGGCACACCATTCTCTGCCTTCCACTACAGCAATTCCAGTACGGTACCAAGCTTTGTGTTGCCATCTTCGCAATTGGGGTACAAACCTTTTTTGTGATCCTCTAACATGTGATCGAAATTCAGCTTCTCCTTTGACTTTTGCACTGTCTCCTTGCATCAACAATGATCCGGCGGAGATCATCATCGGGCACATCGTCTGGTTCCTCTTGATCTTCAACAACTTCCCCCGTTGCAGCATCACCGTATTCAGGGGGACATAGTTGTCATCGTCCTCTTGTTTTTCGCTATCTTCCATCATAACCCCTATTTCTCCGTGCTTGGTCCAAACATTATAGTGTGGCATGAAACCCTTATAAAGCAGGTGGGTGTGAATGGTTTTCGAGTCAGAGTAAGACTTCGTATTCCCACATACTCCCTCCTTTCCGGTTTATAAGGCTCAATTCAAAAATCTCACCAACCAAGGTAGATGGTGAGTGGTGGAATACTTTTTGTAGTTTGCAAAAGCACCTAATTAATGCTCTTGTTTTTCTCAAAAAATTATGTTTATCAATGCATTAATTGCAATGCATGCATGCATAAAGTACATGCATTGGTCAATTTTCTCTCAATACTTGCATGCAATGATTTAATGCACCTTGGAATCTGAACATGTGATGGGAAACAACCAAATTGAGCCTTATAAAATGGAAAAACTAAAAATTTGAGATAAGCCCTATAAACCGGAACGGAGGGAGTATAGGGCATGGACAACACATAAAATCGTTCTGCTTGTTTGCCTCAACCACTTCGAGAAAATTATGCACGCCCTTAATGTACTCGGAGGTGTGTTTGTCACCGTACATCCATTGCCGGTTCATCTGAGTGCATTATATATAATTAAGTGTGTCAAAAATCATTACAGAACATCATGAATAGATAATTAAGTAACCAAATTAATAGAAGTTCATCATCACATTAAAACTAAAGTACATACATAGTTCTCATTGAACAACATATAGCTCTCCAGAGCATCTAATTAATTAAACCATACATTGAAACTATGTAAAACATTTCAATGCGAAAACAAATGCGATCATAATCGCAATCAAGGTAAAAATTGATCCAACGGCATAATGATACCAAGCCTCGGTATGAATGGCATATTTTCTAATCTTTCTAATCTTCAAGCGCATTGCATCCATCTTGATCTTGTGATCATCGACGACATCCGCAACATGCAACTCCAATATCATCTTCTCCTCATCATTTTTTTCCTTCAAGAAATTGTTTTCTTCTTCAACTAAATTTAACCTCTCTACAATAGGGTCGGTTGGAATTTCCGCTTCACATACCTCCTAGATAAATAAAATCTCTGTCATGTTGGTTGGCATAATTGTCATAAATAATAAATGAACTAAATAGTTATAAAAAATAATATATACCACATCCGAATCATAGACAGGACGAGGGCCGACGTGGGCGGATACCAAAACCATCGCACATATAGTAAGAAGTAATAATAAAAGTAAGAAAATTATACAAGTATCTATCTAAACATACAAGTAAGAATTGTTTTCTTTCAGAAAGAAGATAAGAACAAGAGTGTTAAGGCATATCTCTCTCGATGTAGTTTTGGTGATGGATGACAACACGTTTGCAGACTAATCATGTGCTTTGAGCATTTCAGAGATTCTTCCTTTGGCACGAGATGATTCCTTCCCCTCGGAGGTTAAATCAAAGATGGTGTAGCACTTTCGTTTCTGTTTTGGTGGACTGGTTTCGTAGGAGTCACCGTACTATCAAGAGGGGATCCGCTTTGGTAAGGCTAGGGTGGAATCAACACATACACATCCTCTTTGCACCCTCTGAGCCTTCCCGCTTCAATGGAGCTTCCATTTCCTTCCTATGTGCATTTTTTGATCCCAATGGTAGTACTGCGGTTTCCAGCGGTAGTACCGCTCAAGAGCCACAGGCGGCAGTACCGCTCTGCAGCGGTAGTACTGCCTGGGGGTCCTCAGCCGTAGTACCGCTGCGGTACCGGGCTCCTACCGCCTCGACTCAAGGGGGTCGCCTCTCGTGTCGGACTGTGCGGCACTAAGCAGCGGCAGTAGAAGTGGTAGTACCGCTCGTGAGTGGTAGTACCGCCCTACCACCATGGCAGTACCACACTGGGTCTGTTTTCTATCCATCTTCTTGCCCTCCCCGGCTGCACGGCAGTACCGCGAGGGGGAGAGGTAGTACCGCTGGGGCTAGCGGTAGTACCGCTGCCCCTTGCGGTAGTACCTCCCTCTGCGGGGCTGTTTTGGGGGGTAACGGTTGGATTGTTTCCCCCTCTATAAAAGGAGGTCTTCTTCTCCAAAGTTGATCTACCTCTTCCCCCAAAAGCTCCATTGTTGCTCCAAGCTCCATTCTCGCCCGATCTCTCTCCCTAGCCAATCAAACTTGTTGATTTGCTCGGGATTGGTTGAGAAGGCCCCGATCTACACTTCCACCAAGAGAAATTTGATTCCCCCCTCTAATCCCTAGCGGATCTTGTTACTCTTGGGTGTTTGAGCACCCTAGACGGTTGAGGTCACCGCAGAGCCATAGTCCATTGTGGTGAAGCTTCATGGTGTCGTTGGGAGCCTCCAATTAAGTTGTGGATATTGCCCCAACCTTGTTTGTAAAGGTTCGGTCGCCGCCTTCAAGGGCACCAATAGTGCAATCACGGCATCTCACATTGTGTGAGGGCGTGAGGACAATACAGTGGCCCTAGTGGCTTCTTGGGGAGCATTATGCCTCCACACCGCTCCAACGGAGACGTACTTCCCTTCAAAAGGAAGTAACTTCGGTAACACATCCTCGTCTTCACAGGCTCCACTCTTGGTTATCTCGTGCCTTTACTTGTGCAATCTTATTTGTGTTGTATCCCTTGCTTGCTTGTGTGCTTGTTGTTGTTGCATCATATAGGTTGCTCACCTAGTTGCATATCTAGACAACCTACTTTGATGCAAAGTTTAATTTGGTAAAGAAAAGCTAAAAATTGTTAGTTGCCTATTCACCCCCCTCTAGTCAACTATATCAATCCTTTCAATTGGTATTAGAGCCTCGTCTCTTTATTAAGGACTTTGTCATCCGAAGAGTATGGTTGACACCGTAGACGGTGGGGAGGAGCACTCCGTTGTGAATCCGAGCTCGTCTACGGCCGATGGGGGAACCACGGTTTCTCGTGAGGAATTCAATGTGGCTTTGGACACATTGAAAACCTCCATGACAACCGAGGTTGAAAGCATGTTTAATAAATTCTTAGAAGGACTTAAACTATCTACCTCGCCGATGAATGTGGGTGATTCCACTAACAAGGTGACGGATGCTAACTCCGACAAGGGGGAAGCTACTAGTGAAAAGGGTCCTTCTACTAGTGGTAGAAATGGCACCGACATCTTGGCCCATGTGGAACCTCCAGTTTATGGAGGACCGATTCCCTCTACTCATTTAAACCATGCCAGCCCTCCTCCGAAGATTGTGAAAAATGAGGACTTTGATTCTTGGGTTTATCGCTTCAAGCGTCATTTAAATCATGTGAATACTAATCTTTGGAGAATCATTGAAGAAGGTTTCTATCCACATGACCGAAGCAACTTCACCCCTAGAGAAGCCGTGGATAATAAATTCAATGAGAATGCTCTCTTCATCATCCAAGATGCAATTCCACCCGAAGACCTCGCTCATCTTTGACCCTTCTCCATGGCCAAAGATGCATGACATTGTGTTGTTTCCCTCTACAGGGGAAGTGCAAGCATTCAACGCTCCAACTATGAAGTGGTGCAAGATGAAGCCGATGACTTTGCGATGAAAGAAGATGAAGAACCTCGTGAGCTCTTTCGGAGAATAACCAAACTCGCGGTCTCACTCCAAGATCATGGGAGCAAGGACACGGATGAAAATTGGATCAAGTGCAAGTTCCTCAAAGCAATGATGCCTTACCACAAGGCCATGTCCTCTGTCATCCGTCAAAGACCAGAATTCCACTCCTTGTCCTCAAATGAAGTGTTGGATGAGTTTGTGGCAATGGGAATCTTGGACAAGACCGCCGACAACGCGGTGTTGCATTCTCAAAGAGCAAAGAAGCCCAACCTTTCCTTGAAGGCCAAGGTTATTGTGGAAGAACAGGAAGAAGAGGAAGATGAGGAGAGCAACCCCGAAGATACAAAATATGATTATCATGAGCACATGGTTCTTGCTTCAAGGCAATTTTGGAGCAAGAAGAACACAAGGCCCAACTTCAACAAGAACAACTCAAGTGGGTTCAAGGGCAAGCAACATGTGAGAACATGTTACAATTGTGGCAATGTGAGACACTTTGTTGTGGATTGCCCTTACGAGAAGCGGGAAGACAATGATGGCAAGCTCATCCGAAAAGACAAAGCCAAGTCCTTCCCCAACAAGAACAACTTCACCAAAAAGACTCCTACTCGAGGGTTGGTGGTTCAAGAAGAATACCATGAGGATGACGATGATGATGAAGATAGTGAAGCCATGGCCATGGCCTCCGTTGCCATTGCCACAACTCCACGGGTGTCCCTCTTTGACTCACCCAATGAGAACATCACCGCCAAGTGTCTCATGGCTAATGCCACCAACAAGGTAACCCCCAACATCAAAACCACCATCATTACTAATCCCTCCTTGACGGATGGCATTGATGAAAGTGAGGGGTCTATTGAGGAAGTGAATGAATTTGAGTCTTTTATGAGTAAGCTCAAGGGCAAATCCAAGAAGCACTTTGTTGCTCTCTTGGAACAACTTGGTGAAGCCAGTGACATGGTCGAGGCTCATGAAGAAACCATCTCTAAGATGGAAGGTCATAGGCGTGACTATGCCGATGAGATATCGGATCTCTCTAATGCTCTTGAGGAAGAGGTGGCCATCGTTTGGCTCTTGAGGAGTCACACAATGATGACCATGCTAAATTAAAGAAAGATCTTGATCATGCTTTTGTTGTATCTCATGTGCTAAATTCTGAAAAGGCTAAACGTGGGGTTGACCATGCTAGACTCAAGGAGGAGTTTGATATACTCGACAAGGCCCACAAGGTCTTGAAGGGTTCTCATGCTAGCCTCAAGGAGTCTCATTATCAACTCCAAGTGAAGTTTACCAAGGAGAAAGCCACCTTCCCTCATATCGTATTAATTGATAATGCAAATGCCACTAACCCGTGTTGTCATCATGTGCATCTCGTGGAGGCGAATGCCAAGTTGAAGGAGCAACTTGAGAAAGGCCTTGTGATGTGCATACAATGTGAGAAGAACCTCATTGACCTTTTGAGCAATCAAAAGGAAGTTGTGGCCAAGGAGGGAGTTGGGTTCCCACCCAAGTCCAAGAACAAGAAGAAGAACGACAAGACCAAATGACCTCCCCCTCTCAAGAAAACTTTTGTGAAGGAGGGAGAGGATGCTCCTAAGGAGAAGAAGAAAAATGTGAAGGGTGGTGATGTCAAAAAGGGCAATGCCACACCTTCCAACAAAGCCGGCGACTTTAACCCTTCTTATGTGTTGTGCCGTGCTAGTGATGGGCATGTTTATGCTAAATTTTTTGGTTCTTCTTATGAGTACATTGAATGGTGTATTTGGGTTCCTAAGACCCTTGTTACTAACATCAAAGGACCCATTAAAAATTGGGTACGTAAAACCAAGCATTGATCTCTTGTAGGTGTTTGCTTCCGGTGGGGGATCATGGTTGCTCAATAGCAGAGCAACAAATCATATGACCGGAAGCAAGGTGATACGGGGCAAACCCGGTGTAGGCCGATCTTTCATGTTTGGAGTGGGATCCCTCAAAGAACACGATGAACATGGGGAAGAACGGGAAGAAATCACAAGGGGAAACACTCAAGAACAAGTCCAATCACACATCCACTAGACAATCAAACACACAAGATCACAAGGTACATGAACAACAAAGGGAAAGATACAAGGTAAGGTTCATCTCCAAGAGGAGGTGTTGATGATATCCTAGACGGATCTTCCCGCAAGGGGGTCTTGATGATATCCCGCAGGATCTTCTCACATGGAGGTCTTGAACTCCATGGGAGTGGTAGTCTCTCTCTCTCAAGAGTAGAGGTAGGAGCAAAGCTCACCTAAGAATGAGCTATCATCTTTGCTAACCCGAGAAAGGATGAGGGGGAGGTCTATTTATAGTCTAAGACTCGAAGGGGTAAGTGGGAGAGGGATACAAGGCCAAAGGCCCGCGGCTGCGCACATAGGCGTCGGACGTCCGGTGGGGGTCGGACGTCCGGAAGCTCGGGACGGTCCGGACGTCCGGAAGTCTTCGGACTTCCGTAAATATCGTTCTGTCGCCGTGGCACCGGTCGTCCGGAGGAGCTCGGTCGTCCGTGGCCCGGGAGGTATCGGACGTCCGATCTCGGTCGGTCGTCCGGTCGCTGTAGATCTCGTCGGCAGGTCTCTTGGGCTGGCTGGAGTTCCAGGTGTCGGACGTCCGGCGTAGTCCGGTCGTCCGGGCGCTGTAGGGGGGTCGGACGTCCGGTGGCTTCCGGTCGTCCGGTCGCTGTAGACTCTGCAGCTCCTTCTTCTTCCGTCTTCGCTTCCATGCCTCCCTCGCGGATGGTGTAGTTGTTCCTTGGCGCTTGCACTCCTCCTCGTCATCTGAGAAGCTCCGGCAATACCTATGCATGCACACGAGTGGAGTGTCAAGTAGTATACCGTCCTCGAAGGGGGTTAAGTGAACACGTGTAAAGGAGAAGATTCACCTTTATGTATGAGAAGTAGAGGTCGCACGTGTCACTTGCCAAACGGACACTTGACATGGTGATGACCGTAGGATGCTCCGCATCATCCCCTCCCCCTTGGAAAAGATCCGACCTCGGATCGAAAACCAAATCACCATGGGAAAAAGATGGCGGTGCCGTGTCGAAGTGGTCGATCACCAAGCAATCATCGTCTAGTAGCTCAAAATTTGCATTCTCCAATGTCGCACCGTCTTGTGATTCCTTCAAAAGGAGCAAATAGAACAAACACTTGGAAAAACAAATGTGGTTAGCGTTAGTGCAAAACCAAGCATTGAAGAGGTGATTCACCAAACAAGTGTTGTCATTAAGCATAGCATATGGTTTGACAAAGGATTGTGACATGGCATTTAAGCATATCAATCGAGCACAAGCAAAGATATCATGGGGACAAGTATGCAAATGTGAGGTAGAGATGCAAATATGTGTGACAATTGAATAAGCATCTACCTCGAGGTCATAGCAAGCATTCACAAATTGCTCAATGAAAGGTCTATGGTAGGCATAGGAAGTATTCACAACACCAAATAAAATGAAGTGTCTAAACACATGGGTCAAGTGCAAGACAATCCAAGCATAATGTGCATAGGGTGTAGTGAATATAGTGTGGCACTCAACACAATAGAAAGAGCGATTGTTCATCATGTGTGAGGCAATCAAGTCAAGCATGTGACAAGCAAAGGGACATGGCATATGTGAAGAAATGATATTGGTGCAACCAACCATATGATAGTAGCAAGTAGTCCAAGAATTGGATGCAACACAAAAGGTATATATGTCATGAAGCATGGAAATGTGGCAATCATGGGTGAAAGCAATATCTCGAACATGCGTGCAAATGGTGCAAGCAACACATGAAGTATGATCCACAATATCCAAGCTCAAGAAGGATGTCACCTTGAAAGTGTGTCGTTGTGCATTCTTCACAATGCCGAAGTGGTAGAATGTATGAGGCTCGCTCTCAAGAGCTCGAATGGTCAACTCACGTGAAGTGGGAGTCGACACAAAGTCCAAGTATCCTACACATGCACAAAATATAACAAAGAAAGTATGCGCATGGTAGACAAACACATCATCCATCATGATGGTTCTCATCTTTTGCAAAAAATCATTAGAAGCACAAATGCATGAATAATATGATGCAACAATGGCAATATTCATGGCACTAGGTATATGGTGCAAAGAAGTAAGACAAGCATGCTTCACAAGAATTATGTCAAAATCTCCAAATATATGTGAGAATGCTATGGGGGCAATCTCATGAGCAAGAAGAGAATCATTGTTGCACTCAATACATGGCAAATCTAGCATGAGAGAGGCAACACATGGAGATATATGACAAGAAACAATATGAATCATGTGCAAAGCATATAGATGGTTGTCATCAACCGCATGAAATGAGCAAGTATGAGTCATTGGTGATGCAACATAAGCAAGCATAGTAATCAAGTCGTGCAAACTAGTGGAGTGAAGATGCAAGACACTAGAATAAATCATGGCAATCATGTCATGTGAGCAAATAATAGGCATAGGGAGTGCACATGACATATCGCAAGCATGAACATAAAGCAATATGGAAGTATCATCATAGGAATGGTGCACAAAAGGAACATGGCGATAACAAGCAATGTCTCCACCAAGCTTGCAAATACACATACAAGTGCTAGAATCAATCATCATGTGTAATGCAAAGCATGGGTCACAAGTGCATGTCAAAGGCATAGTAATGAGCATATCATGCAAAGTGAACATGGTAAGATGGGCATATGATATGTAATGAAGAATAACCCATAGCCAAGTGAGGGCCATGTAGAATGAATGCGCGGCGTCTTTGCGCGAAGAGAGTGGTGGGAGAAACAATCCACGAGATCCCAAGTCCTCATTGCTCTCTAGAGCTCGTTTTTTCAACTCATGTGATTGTGAGGTTGACAAGTATTCATGGGTACCTACACAAAAGAGACACAAACCAAAGAAATTGTGCGCGTGGTAAATGTACACATCATCCATAATGATGTGTATGTGCATGTGTGAGTTAGCACAAGATAAGCATCGCTCAAAGAAATTTGATGCATGGTATATGAACATGTCATCCATCATGAAAGAATAGTTATTATGTATGACACGATGGGGACACAAATTGAGAATGCAAGTATATGGCACATCAAAAGCATTCTCATTCAAGGGAAACATATGGTGCACATAATTATTGGGATCATGCAATGGATGGGATGGATCAAAATCTCCTAACATGTATGAGGAAACTATGGGGGTCTCCTCATGAGTAATATCGGAAACATCACATGGAGAAAATGGACAACATCCAAAACAATGCATATCCGAAGCTAGGTGGGCATGGCATGGCATATGATATAAATGATGCAAAGGGAGCATATCAATATCATCACAAGAAAGACAAATGCCAATAACCATGGGCTTGTCATCTATGCCATATGTGCAAATTGGGTTTATTTTAATGGCATATGCATAGTCACTATGAAGAGATTGCAAATATGACATATGATTGATCTCATGCATAGCATATGACAAGTTAAGAGGATTGTCAAACATGATGTGACCTAAAGAATTGTCACAAGAAATCCTATGTAACATGGCATCACAACTAATAGACTCCACATGAGAATCATCGTACTCATCATAAATGGGCAAATCATCACATGGTGAAATCATACTAGCATGAATCATGGAAATAGGTGGATTAACATCATGCAAGCAATCAATGTCAAGAATGTCCACTAGTGGGACTAGAGAATCACCTTCACCTATGTTACCTTTTTCATTCCACTCAAGGGGTGTAGGTGAGGTGGCAAAGACCAAATGGTGGTCATCTCCATCTTGATGGAACCATGTGGGGGGTGCATCATATTCCACCATGGCCATCGTCTTGTACAAAGGGAGGACGAAGTCGTCGAGGATTGGCGCGTCATCATAAATGGGACCTAGCACCAAATGAGAAGACACAATAGAAGTAGAGGTCAAGTTGTTAGAAATGCAAATGGCCTCAAGAGACCTATCAACTATCACACTCTCTCTATGTGGTGGTTCACTCACTCCCTCAAAATAGGTGCACTCAAAGTCATATATGGTGGAGTCATTCATCTCACACAAGTGGTGGGGGTTGTGGCTCTCCTCACATGGAAAGTGGGGCAACTCGTCATATATGGGGCTAGTGATGAAGTCACTCTCACTCTCAATATGGTGGAAAAAGTCACTCAAGTCATCATACGTCACCGTGGTCGAAGGGATAATCCCATGCTCAACCATCTCGTCATCATCGCCATGGATGAAGGCCGAAGATGGCACATCATCACTCTCGCCTCCTAAGATGGAAGCATCATCCTTGCTCGCCTCCAAAGCTTGGCCCTTGAAGGTCTCCGTAGTCGTACTCGTCGCCGCACCATCTTGAAAAAGAGTCAAGGTAGACTTGGCATCATCAATGCCACAAAGAGGGATGGCGGTGAAGTCGAACTTGGGAGCATCGTCTTGGAGCTCGTCGGGCTTGGACATCGTGGTGGTACTAGCCTCATGCTTGTCGTAGAGCTTGGTCGCCGCGAAGTTTTCTTGGGGTGGAGAAGCCTTGGCTTTCATGAGTTCTTGTTCCGCGTTGAGAGCACCAATGTAGTAGTCGTCGATGGACTTGTAGTTCTCGAGGAAGATTGTCTTGGAGATGTCGTTGTGAAATCCCATCATGAAGTGGAACTTCATCCAAATGGGGTCGTCCACGCTGGCTCGTCGCAAGGCATTCTTCATCTCCTTGAAGTACGCGTCGATGGACTTGGATCCTTGGATGGTGTTCTCCAATTGGCGTTGAAGTTGTTCCGTGTAGGTTGGAGGCATGAACTCTCGCCGCAAAGCTCTCTTTGTCTTGGGCCAACTCATGTCGTAGCTCTCCGAAGGTGTGTGAAGCCACCATGCCAATGTGTAGTCGTGGAAGTTTCTTGTGGCGCATTTCACTTGATATTCGGAAGGGACTTGATGTAGCTTGAGGTAGTCGTCCATCAAACGCTCCCACTCGAGGTACTCCTCGGGTTCTTGAGTCCCATAGAAAGGAATCTCATGGTCGATGTCGAGGTCGTAGTAGCTCGTGGAAGTCGCAGACTTGAGCTTGGGGAGCTTCTCTTGAGCGTAGTCTTGAGGTGCTTGTTGGCGAAGATGTCGTATGTCCGTAGGCAAAGATGCCTTGAATTCGCTTGGTGAAGATGCCAAGGGAGATGGTGAAGGCGTTGAGCGGTTGTTGTTGTTGAGCTCTTGACCTTCATGTTCTTGTTGGTGATGGTGTCGATGCCGATGTGATCTTGCCATAGATGGTAGCTCAGAAGCATGTGCTCTTGAGCGTCTTCTCGAAGATGAGGAAGATCGCTTGTAGGACTTGATGAGGGCTTTGATCTTCTCCATTTGAGCTTGCATCTTGGTGTCGGAGTTGTTGTTCGTGGCATCGAACTCGTCGTTGTTGTTGTAGACCGAAGGTGAAATGCCTTGCCTATCCATCACAAGACTCGAGTAGAGGTGAGTAGGAAATGAGATAAACAATACCAAGTTACCTTTTCCCAAAGTTGAGGATGTATCCCGTTTCACTCAATGTGAGATGAAAGAATAGTGGAATTGGTACCGGACTTGTTCACTCACACCTATCAAGTAAAGCTTATGGTAGAGCTCGGTGAGGATAGTGGCACAAAAATTTTATGCAAAATGTTAGCAAGAGTCAATAATGTTGAAAGAGATTCACAAATTCGCAAGTGAAACAAATGGACCAATAGCAAAGAATGGCACACGGAAACACACACACGGATAGATAAATGGGGTCGTGCAACCAAGGAATGAGCACAAAATGTGGAATCCACGGAAAACGCTCGTGTTGCACAACTCAAGAGAGACGCTAGCACAATTGCTCAAATGGCGGATATGACACTTGTGCACAACCTATAAAATGCAAAATGGATAAACTTTCTATCCCAAGTATGCTATGTATGTATGGTTCCCGGTGTTTCTCACAAGATGATCCAAGATGATCATATATGATATATTGTGATGCTATGGCTATTGCTTACAAGCTTCTTTGTCTCTCTTTTTCTTTGCTTAAAAGCTTTATTCTTTTTTTGTATGGCCACTTTGCACAAACTAAGATAGCAATTGTGTATATGCGGGAACGAACTTGTGACACAAGATATGATATGATGATATCAAATGATATGGTATGTATGCAATGGAAGGTGTAGATCAATAATCACTAATGTGAACAAGTAAGGTTGCCGGCAATACTCAAATGGCTAGTCTCAATAGGCAAGTAACGCAAAATGGGCTAGGGGTTAACAATGCAATTGCAAGGGAATATACAATGGTGTCGTCGAGGTTACCGTCCTTTGCGATGGTGAGTGGCGGTGTTCTTGATGTAGATACAAAGATGATGGAGGCTCATCCCTAAGTAGCCGAAACACCTTAGGAAACGTAAAAACCGCGAACTCAAAATCACAAATGACAAAGGTCAAATGGTAGTAGCGGAAAGCGGTGGTGGTTTGCACTTGGCAATGCGGAAGTGGTGGTGGTGGTTGATGAAGAAGCAATCGTCCCTAAGTATCCGAAACACCTTAGGAGACTCGAATCACTACTCAAGCAACCACTAATGCTATGGCAAGCAAAATGGGTTAGGGTGCGGAAGTCGGTGGTGGCTATGCGGATGATATGGTGGAGGGCCTAGGCAAACTTGCCAAATTTTCGAAAATTTGATGGAGTCAAATTGTGTTGGTGGTATTTTTGTGGGAAGGGGGATGTCAAGAGCTTCAAAACGAGCTAAAGAACGTCAAAATCGGAGTTTGGATGAATTAGTTATGGCCGAAACAAGAATCAGCCGAAGTCAATATCTACAGGTTACGGACGTCCGTAAAGGTCGGATGTCCGGAGCGTCGGACGTCCGGGAAAGTCAGAAATCCGTAAATTTGGTTCGGGTTAGGGGTTCCGGTCGTCCGGGAAAGGTCGGACGTCCGGTGCTTCGTGGGGGTCCGGACGTCCGTAAAACGACGGTCGTCCGGTGGGTCGGGGTCAACGCGAAAATTGAGTTCCAGGACGCGATTTTGGGCGGAAAATGGAGATTTCGGGGTCAAACTTGACGAGATTTTGTGGATGGAAGATGGGAAAACTTGGGGAATTACTAGATCCACTCGAAACCAAGCAAATCCATGGATCAAAATCAACAAAACATCATCAAACCAACAAATCATAAAAAAAATTGGGGCTATTTTTGGTGAGGATTTTCGGATTTTGGGGAAGAACGCAACAAAACAAGGCTAGAAAACGGTGGGAGGGACTCCAAATACGTGATCAACGTGGCTCATGATACCATATGATATGGGGCAAACCCGGTGTAGGCCGATCTTTCACGTTTGGAGTGGGATCCCTCGAAGAACACGATGAACACGGGGAAGAACGGGAAGAAATCACAAGGGAAAACACTCAAGAACAAGTCCAATCACACATCCACTAGACAATCAAACACACAAGATCACAAGGTACATGAACAACAAAGGGAAAGATACAAGGTAAGGTTCATCTCCAAGAGGAGGTCTTGATGATATCCTAGACGGATCTTCCCGCAAGGGGGTCTTGATGATATCCCGCAGGATCTTCTCACATGTAGGTCTTGAACTCCATGGGAGTGGTAGTCTCTCTCTCTCAAGACTAGAGGTAGGAGCAAAGCTCACCTAAGAATGAGCTATCATCTTTGCTAACCCGAGAAAGGATGAGGGGGAGGTCTATTTATAGTCTAAGACTCGAAGGGGTAAGTGGGAGAGGGATACAAGGCCAAAGGCCCACGGCTGCGCACACAGGCGTCGGACGTCCGGTGGGGGTCGGACGTCCGGAAGCTCGGGACGGTCCGGACGTCCGGAAGTCTTCGGACTTCCGTAAATATCGTTTTGTTGCCGTGGCACCGGTCGTCTGGAGGAGCTCGGTCATCCGTGGCCTGGGAGGTGTCGGACGTCTGATCTCGGTCGGTCGTCCGGTCGCTGTAAATCTCGTCGGCAGGTCTCTTGGGCTGGCTGGAGTTCCAGGTGTCGGATGTCCGGCGTAGTCCGGTCATCTGGGCGCTGTAGGGGGGTCGAACGTCCGGTGGCTTCCGGTCGTCCGGTAGCTGTAGACTCTGCAGCTCCTTCTTCTTCCGTCTTCGCTTCCATGGCTCCCTCGCGGATGGTTTAGTTGTTCCTTGGCGCTTGCACTCCTCCTCGTCATCTGAGAAGCTCCGGCAATACCTATGCATGCACACAAGTGGAGTGTCAAGTAGTATACCATCCTCGAAGGGGTTAAGTGAACACGTGTAAAGGAGAAGATTCACCTTTATGTATGAGAAGTAGAGGTCGCACGTGTCACTTGCCAAATGGACTCTTGACATGGTGATGACTGTAGGATGCTCCGCATCACAAGGACTTGGTGGTGGACGTGCACAAGATCCCTTCTATGCCCACCAACATCGAGTGGGGTGATGCCTTGTCTTCTAAGGTATTGGGTCTTGGCAAGGTTGTAATCTCTCATGATCTAACGATCGAGAAAGTCATGCTTTTTGAGTCCCTTGCTTACAATCTACTTTCCGTTCATCAACTTGCACTCATGGGCTTTGCCACTTTCTTTGATATTGATACCGTGGCCCTCTTGTGGAGCAATACTCTTAAAGTATCCTTTGTTGGGCATGTCGAGAACGGTCTTTATGTGATTAACTTTTCGGAGCGACCCACTAAGATCGCGACATGCCTAATGGCTAAAGTTTATGTGGGATGGCTTTGGCATCACCGTTTAGCCCTCGTCAATATGAGATCTTTGCAAAGTCTTCTCAAGGGGGACCATGTCTGTGGACTAACAAACGTTAGTTTTGCCAAAGATCGTGCTTGCAGTGCTTGTATCGAAGGAATGCTACATGAGAAGGCTCACCCTCCCACAACTATCATCTACTCGAAGAGACCCTTGGAGCTTCTTCACATGGATCTCTTTGGGCCTCCATCCTTTGATAGTCTTGGAGGTAGAAAGTATTGCTTGGTGATTGTGGATGATTATTCAAGATACACTTGGGTATATTTCTTCAAGAGGAAGAGTGAGACTCAACAAACTGTCATCGACTTTGCAAATGAAGCTCAACATCAACATGATGCAAAGATCTTGACAATAAGGAGTGACAACGGCACCGAGTTCAAGAACTACACCTTGGATGAGTTTCTTAGTGATGAGGGGATCAAGCATCAATATTCTGCACCATATACCCCTCAATGAAATGGGTCGCGGAGAGGAAGAACCGGACGTTGATGGATACAGCAAGGACCATGATGGCGGAGTTCAAGTCTCCATACAACTTTTGGACCGAAGCCATCAACACAGCATGTCATGCATCCAATCGGCTCTATCTCCACAAAGGCTTGAACAAGACTCCTCATGAAATACTTACCAGTAACAAGACCAACCTCAAGTACTTCTGGGTGTTTGGGTCTAAGTGTTTCATTCTCAAGAAAGGTGTTCGTTTGTCTAAATTTGAGGCTAGAGCTTATGAGGACATATTTGTTGGTTATGCTACAAACTCTCATGCTTGCCGTGTCCTCAACAAGTCCACGAGACTCATTGAGGAGACGTGTAACGTAGAGTTTGATGAGAATAACGGCTCCCAAGTGGAGCAAAGTGGTACTTGTGATGTAGGTGATGAAATTCCTCCCCAAGCCATAAGAAGAATGGGTGTTGGTCATATCCTACCCATTGAGAAACCCCTTGTGGCCGAAGGAGAAGGACAATGCTCCACTCAAGTGGAGCCATCACCAACCCAAGACCCACACGCTTCCAAAGAACAAAGTGAAGGCCCTCGACCTCATGAACAAGATCAAGGGCAAGATCAACCTCAAGATGGTGGTGAACCACCAAATGATGCCCAAGGTCAAGTTCTTCCCTTCGAGCAAGTTCAAGATCAAGAGCAAGCTCAAGATCAAGAACAAGCTCAAGATGACGCTCAAGATGATCAAGTTACCCATCCCCTTTTCACATCCGAGGAGGAATTAGAGCGTCGTGCCGCGAAGATCGCTCCCAAGCTCACTACCAAAGGTGATCTATGGAGAATGTGGTTGGAAGCCTAAGAAAGGGGATAAGCACTCGTAGACAATTAGCAAACTATTGTGAACATCATGCGTTTGTTTCTTGTGTCGAACCCCAAAAGGTTTATGAGGCGCTCGAGGACCCGGATTGGCTCAATGCCATGCATGAAGAAATCAACAACTTCGAGCATAACCAAGTGTGGAAATTAGTGCCAAGGTCAACCGAGAATCATAATGTCATTGGAACCAAGTGGATATTCAAGAACAAGCAAGATGCTCATGGGATCATTGTTCTCAACAAGGCTCGTTTGGTGGCACAAGGCTACTCCCAAGTCGAGGGTATCGACTACGGTGAAACCTTTTCTCCCGTTGCTCGCCTTGAATCTATTCGTTTGTTGATTGCTTATGCTTCTCCTCATAATTTCACGTTGCAACAATGGATGTGAAGAGTGCTTTTCTTAATGGTCCCATTAATGAGTTGGTGTATGTCAACCAACCCCTCGGGTTCGAAGATCCCTATTTCCCCGATTATGTGTACCAACTCCACAAGGCGCTCTATGGCCTTAAACAGGCCCCACGTGTGTGGTATGAGCATCTTACGGAGTTGTTACAAGATCGTGGGTTCAAAATCGGGAAAATTGACCCCACTCTTTTTACTAAGAAGGTCAAAGGTTCGAAATCAAGCAAATAAGAGAAGGAACCTTCATCAACCAAGCCAAATACACTCAAGACATGCTCAAGAGATTCAAGCTAAGTGATGTTAAGCCGGCCTCCACTCCAATGCCCGTCAAATGCCAACTTGACATTGATCCCAATAGTAAAGCGGTGGATCAAAAGGTATATCGCTCCATGATTGGATCCTTGCTTTACCTTTGTGCATCTAGACCGGATATCATGTTGAGTGTGGGAATTTGTGCACGGTTTCAAGATGCACCTAAGGAAAGCCACTTTGTGGCGGTCAAGCGAATCTTTCAATATTTGGCTCATACCCCAAACTTTGGCTTATGGTACCCAAGAAGGAGCCAACTTTGATCTTTTGGGCTACACAGATCCAGATTGGGCGGGAGACAAAGTGGATAGAAAGTCCAACTCCGAGGGGTGCCAATTACTTGGTTGCTCTTTAGTGAGTTTGTCTTCTAAGAAGCAAAGTTGTGTATCTCTCTCATCCACCGAAGGAGAGTATGTGGCTGCCGGTAGTTGTTGTGCTCAACTCCTATGGATGAGGCAAACTTTAAAGGATTACGGTGTCACTTGTGACGAAGTGCCTCTTTGGTGTGACAATGAAAGTGCCATCAAGATCTCTCTCAACCGGGTGCAACACTTCAAGACGAAGCATATTGAGATTCGCTATCACTTTATCCGAGATCACATTAGGCATAGGGAGATCAAGCTCATGTATGTAAACACTCATGATAACCTTGCAGATATTTTCACGAAGCCCTTGGATGAAGCAAGATTTCGTGAGTTAAGGCGTGAGCTAAATATCATTGATTCGAGCAATGTGGTTTGAACCCTTGCACACCCCACCATACTCATCATGATTTCTTGTCTAGGTGTAGGCATGGACATAGAGGGAGTGTTGTTCTCTCAATGAACTTTCCCTCCCCCCATTATGATTAAATTAATCAAACTCTTTCACATTAGCCATTTTTTATGGTACTTGTGCTTCAAAGATGAGTGTTGGTCATGGGCCCAAGGTTAAAATCTTCGCGGCGCCATACCTCCGGACTCAAACATAGGTGGCCTCGGCCACCTCCCTCTCTTGGAGAGGAGTGTGTTTCTCGTCCTGTTTGTGATGGTTTTGCGTGTGTGTTTGCTCTTGTTTTCCAGTCGTTTTCTTTTCTTGTGCTAAGCCGTTTTGGCCAGTCGTTTTCTTTTCTTGAGCTAAGCCGTTTTGGCCAGTCTTTTTGCGGCTGAGCGGTACTACCGCTGGGTGTGCAGTACTAGCGCTGATGATCATCAAGCGGTACTACCGCCCACCCCAGCGGTACTACCGCTACAGGGCGGGGATGGGGGGTTATGTTGGGGCAGGGGGAGTTGCCTTTCTCCCCCATACCCATTCGCTCCACTCGCTCGTCTTCTTTGTCGCTCCAGCGACGTCTCGCCACAGGAGGGCTTGGGCTGGCCGCCATCTTCATGCCTCCCCTCTCCAGTTCCTTTGGTGGAATCAATCCCCACAACGTCCTCTTGCCATGGATGCCGGTATTGCCCCCGTTCCCGTTCTCTCTTTGCCTAGATCTCACATCTAGTTGTTAGGGGCAATATGCATTGCTTTTCTTGATTTTTGGCTAAGTCGAGGCTTGAGTAGGATGGAGATGGCATCTAGGACTTTTGAATTGATGTTTGGTAGGTTTATTTTTGAATTTGGCATCACCGGTAGTGCCGGATCTGTCCACGGCAGTAGGGAACCGCCGTTCCCCGTCTAGAGCGATACTACCGCTCATCTTGCGCGGTACTACCGCTCGAGCGGTACTGCCGCGGTTGCGTCGCGGTACTACCGCTGGATGCCCAATTCCATCATTTTCCTACCACTTTTTAATCCATGTTGTTTTGATTGGAGGCTTATGCTCTTTCTTTCGTGTTGTTTCTTCTGCTCGTGTGTTTGGTTCCAGGTGATGAACATCCTGAGCAGCAAGTCCGCCGTGTCAACCCCGGATGTTCAACATAAAAGTGCTACCGCACCTCTGAGACAATGGGTGCTTCCTCAAGTGCTCCACCTCCGCCTCAACTCAAGAAGAAGCCTGCCAACAAGCCGAAGCCGAGGGGCAAGACTGTGACTGAGATGACTGCTAAGGAATTCTGGGAAAGGCGTCACCACAACCCCTATGCGGAAGACCAAGAACCTACTTTGGTCAACCGTCCGTTCTGGAACTGCTTTCAGTTTGCCATCTTCTTTGATGTGATCAAGGCTAAGAAGAATCTCTATGTTGATGTACGTTCCGTCGACACTGATGCTATGGAAAAGGACCCTGAGTACTTTGGCGAAGCCCTTCAGATGTGCTCTCAGCTGAACATTCTTAGGATCATGCAGTTCAACAAGGACTTTGATGCAGATTTGGTGGCTCAATTCTTTGCCACTGTCCATCTTGGAACTGATGAAGAAAGGACTCTGACTTGGATGACAAATGGAAAGTTGCTTTCTGTCAAGTGGAAGGCCTTCATGGAGTTACTTGGGGTGGAAGATCACGGGCTTGAGACTCCAGTCGGCTTCCGCCCTCACCGCAATGAAACCTCCACTCACAAGCAAGCCCTCTGGCCCTACTGCATTGTGAAGATTCACCCCGTGACTGAGAAGGAGACCTATGAGTTGCCTGCCTTTCTGGACATCCTTCATCACATTTTTCGCGAGACTCTCTTCCCTCGTATCGGGAATCTGGATATGGTCCACTCCTATCTCGTGGACATGCTTTTCTTCTGCCAGCATGAGAAGGAAGCAAACACTGACGAGTCCTTGGACATTTCCATGTCATGTGGTCTGAACTTCTCTCTGCCATTTCTGAGTGCAAGTGCCCGATCTATGGTCCGTTTATCATGTTGCTCATTGAGAAGGCCTGGGCACATGTCTATCCCAGGGTTATGCTGGAAACTGGAGAATTGGTTTCTCATGAGATCAAGCGTCTGAGGAAGAAGGACAACTGGGGCACCACGACTCCTAAATCTGGGGTTCCATCTAATGCTGCTGACATGGAGACCGAGGGCGAGGCTGAGGCCGATGATGATGAGGACTATGAGCCCTCCGGAGTGGAGCCCTCTTGGGCGAAGAAGATTAAGCGCAAGATGAAGAAACTTTTCTTCATGGAGTCTCATGGCCAGTACATGTCTCATGTCTCTGAGAAGAAGGCTCGGAGTCGTCACAAGGAGCTCATGCGTCAGTTGGGTGCAACTGTTAACAACAGATCTAAGGGAAGGATCACTGATGAGGAGGAGTGGGTTCCGCAGCACTGCCCGTGGACCGATTCAGACAGCGAGCAGTTTCGTCCTACCAATGACGGCAGTGCAAACGATCCCGCTGGGATGTGATGCTCGAGATCCTCAGTTTGCTACCACCTGGAGCCGTAGCAACACTCTTTGCCTTTTTGGTGTCTCGATGCCAAAGGGGGAGAGAGTCCAGGGATTTGTGTCGTTGCCAGGTTGTGCCTTTGTGGTTTGTTGTGTCGTTGCCGAGTTGTGTCTTTTCTCTCGTCGTTTGCTTTGTTGGTTTTGTGCCTGTGAGACCTAGTTCCAGTTCATATGGTGTGAGACATATGCTACCTTATCCATTATTATCTATGTCCATCAAGTGCTTTGGTATTTTGTGAGTTGCATGCTTATCCGGTTATATACCTTGCTCACACGTACCCTTCTGCATTTAAGCCACGTTTACTTGTTGCTTATGTTGTAGGACTATAAAATATAGGGGGAGTGTTGATCCTAATGTGTGTGCCTTGCATTCCAAAGGCACCACTAATTAGGTGCACACATTCAGGGGGAGCCCGTCTATATTTTGTAGTTCTAAGTTTATCTTTAATTTCTTGTCCTATCTTTGTGCAAATCCCTGGTTGTCATCAATCCACCAAAAAGGGGGAGATCGTTAAGAGCTTGAGGATTGATGATAACACGTTTGCGGACTAATCGTGTGCTATGAGCATTTCAGAGATTCATCCTTTGGCACGAGACGATTCCTTCCCCTCGGAGTTTAAATCAAAGACGGTGTAGCTCTTTCGTTTCTGTTTTGGTGGACTGGTTTCGTAGGAGTCACTGTACTATCAAGAGGAGATCCGCTTTGGTAAGGCTAGGGTGGAATCAACACGTACACATTCTCTTCACACCCTCTGAGCCTTCCCTCTTCGATGGAGCTTCCATTTCCTTCCTATGTGCATTTTTTGGTCCCAGCGGTAGTACCGCGGTTCCCAGTGGTAGTACCGCTCAAGAGCCACAGGCGGCAGTACCGCTCTGCAGTGGTAGTACCGCATGTGGGTCCTCAGCCGTAGTACCTCTGCGGTACCGGGCTCCTACCGCCTCGACTCGAGGGGGTCGCCTCTCGTGTCGGATTGTGTGGCACTAAGCAGCGGCAGTAGAAGGTAGTACCGGTCGTGAGCGGTAGTACCGCCCTACCACCACGGTAGTACCGCACTGGGTCCGATTTTTGCCCATCTGCTTGCCCTCCCTGGCTGCACGGCAGTACCGCGAGGGGGAGCGGTAGTACCGCTGGGGCCAGCGATAGTACCGCTGCCCCCTGCGGTAGTACCGCCCTCTGCGGGGCTGTTTGGGGGGGGGGGTAACGGTTGGATTGTTTCCCCCTTCTATAAAAGGAGGTCTTCTTCTCCAAAGTTGATCTACCTCTTCCCCCAAAAGCTCCATTGTTGCTCCAAGCTTCATTTTCGCCCGATCTCTCTCCCTAGCCAATCAAACTTGTTGATTTGTTCGGGATTGGTTGAGAAGGCCCTGATCTACACTTCCACCAAGAGAAATTTGATCCCCCCCACTAATCCCTACCAGATCTTGTTACTCTTGGGTGTTTGAGTACCCTAGACGGTTGAGGTCACCGCGGAGCCATAGTCCATTGTGGTGAAGCTTCATGGTGTCGTTGCGAGCCTCCAATTAAGTTGTGGAGATTGTCCCAACCTTGTTTGTAAAGGTCAGTCGCCGCCTTCAAGGGCACCAATAGTGGAATCACGGCATCTCGCATTGTGTGAGGGCGTGAGGAGAATACGGTGGCCCTAGTGGCTTCTTGGGGAGCATTATGCCTCCACACCGCTCCAACAGAGACGTACTTCCCTTCAAAAGGAAGGAACTTCGTTAATACATCCACGTCTTCACAGGCTCCACTCTTGGTTATCTCGTGCCTTTACTTGTGCAAACTTATTTGTGTTGTATCCCTTGCTTGCTTGTGTGCTTGTTGTTGTTGCATCATATAGGTTGCTCACCTAGTTGCATATCTAGACAACCTACTTTGATGCAAAGTTTAATTTGGTTAAAAAAGCTAAAAATTGTTAGTTGCCTATTCACCCCCCTCTAGTCAACTATATCGATCCTTTCAAAGAGGCTCACCACGGTGGTGTCGACGACGAGATCGGCGCGGGCGATCGACAACGGTGAAGGCGGGGACGGGACGTGACAGACCGCTAAACCTAGACAAATATTGAGGAAAATGGAGCTTGGAGGTCGAGCTTGGAGAGGAGAAAGCTTAAGTAGTGTGGCTCGGGCATTTCATCGAACACCTCATGTGCATAGGAGGTGAGCTAGAGCATCACAAAGCCCTCCCCTCGCCGGCCAGAAAAAACAGAGCAGTGTGGAGTGCTCTGCTCGCCGGCGAGGGGGCATATATAGGCACATCATTGGTCCCGGTTTGTGGCTTGAACCGGGACTAAAGGGCAGCCTTTGGTCCCGGTTCAAGCCACCAACCGAAACCAATGATAGTGGGCCAGGAGCGAGGCCCATTTGTCCCGGTTCGTCCCATCAAACGGGACTAAAGGGGCCAGACGAACTAGGACCAGTGTCCTCACGAGGCCCGGCAGGTTCCCTAACCTCATGAACCGGGACCAATGCCCCATGAATCCTGGTTCGTGATTGAATCGGGACTAATGGACTTATCTGGCCTGAATCAAAACCTTGCTTTTTACTAGTGGTAGGATCGATGAAGTGAACAAATTGTACAGAAGACTTGACAAAGCAAGTCGACTGGATCGGTAACGACACCCGCCGCGAAGCAAAGTTCACTTAGGGCCGGACAAGAACAGACGACGAGGCAGCCCGACTGGAATTAAAGACGACACACCTGCCGCAACGCGGAGGGGTCGGAGAGAGTAGGGGCGACGCCGCCGCCGAGCCGACGGCGGCTTCTGACCTAGATCGCCTGTTCTGTTTTTCCTTACGTTTTCCTTGATGTTTTTTATCGGCCTGCGGAGGTTTGTCTTCACTGAGGCAGCAGGTAGCTGCCTGCATCCAACAAAAACGTGTGGGTATGCATGCATCCAGCTTGGACTGAGGCAGCAGGTTTGTTGGTGAAGGTTGTGCGTGCATTGCTACGGCGATGCTCACATGCTTTGCCTGATGGCCCCACGTATTTGGCCATTCACATCCTTTGTCTGTCCCCTCTGTAAATGCCGCATGGGCGCGCACCGTTGCCAGCCGGTGCCAATGTGGCAAAATGAGAGACATGAGCTAGTACAATCCAGACCAGCTTCGTCCGGTGGTTCCAATCAAAGTATGGCTGCACAGCACGGCTAGGCGACGGAGAAGAAGAAGCTAGCGTAGGGCTAATTTGCGCGTCACGAGGAGCAGTGGCTAGCCTCTGACAGAAGAACACTCGGCGGTCACGCATACCAAGGATCAATGATGTGGCCACTTTATATTTGCCTGCCTTCACGCACGCATGTACTATAACCATCAAGCAGTAGTGGCCCCTTCTTCCAGCTCTTCTTGGCTGCTAAGGTGACACTCTCTGTGGAATAGATACACCTCGCGATGAAAATGGCGAGGGCCCTGCTTGTCGCCCTTCTTCTTGTCTCGTGCTTTGTGGCGCTTGGCCTGTCCGGCCGCGCCGATGCGGCGGCCGAGAGGAAGACCGTCGGTGTCTACGAGCTCAACAAGGGGGATTTCTCCATCAAGGTCACCAACTGGGGTGCCACCCTCATGTCCGTGATTCTCCCCGACTCGAGAGGTAATCATATGAATGACACGCTTCTTCCTTGGTTCCTTCCAAAAGGTCGTGGTTCTCGTCCGTTGCTTCTCCAAATGATCCGGGATCTCAGTCTTGTTCCCTTGCACCGTAGGAAACTTTGGGGATGTGATCCTGGGCTACGATACGGTTGCTGAATACATGGTAGGATATGATGATGCACAAAACGCCTATGTTCCTTTACTTGCAAATACAGTACGTTGCACCGACGTGGTTCGATACGATTCTTCTTCTTTCGCCGCTGACAAAGTTGGTTTGCGTCTCGGCCGCGCGTGTTGTGCAGAATGGCACCGCCTACTTCGGAGGGCTGATCGGCCGCGTCGCCAACAGAATCGCCAACGCCCGGTTCACGCTGGACGGGAAAACCTACCGGCTGGTTCCCAACGACGGCAACAACACGCTGCACGGTACGTACAAGAAGAAAAATTTCCCCTCCCCTCCTCCCGCGAGCTGCCATCGATCATCTTTCTGCTCTTGTTCTCCTCTAGGTGGTCACCGGGGATTCGACAAGGTCGTGTGGACGGTGAAGGAGCATGTCGCCGGCGGCAGCTCGCCCTTCATCACTCTCTACTACCATAGCTTCGACGGAGAGCAAGGTAAGGAATTTGGAGCCCTTACCATTTTCTGATACTTTCATCGAGAGGAGATTGCACATGTGGGTTCAGTCATGAATTTAGGTCAGCCATTTTCAAATATGGACAGCTTTGTAAGAATCAGTCAAATTTTCTTAAAGAAACAAAGTTTCCAAAAAAATCTGAAAAAACTACAGCAATTCAAAACATGCTAAATGATAAATCTGGGGAATTTTCAGCCAATTTAGCCCAGCCATTTGAAATTTGGACATTTTTTTGTAATTAGTCCTGGAGTTTTGGTTTTGTATCGTGTTACCTCAGTCCCAAAAGTTGTGTAGTTGTGCAATTTCCTCTTTCATCAAATTGAGGAGCTCTTCGCTTCTCATTTTATTTCAAAACATAACCGATTTTTAACGAAGTAGCTGAACTTGAACAGGGTTTCCGGGCGACGTGGACGTGCACGTGACGTACCAACTCTCGAGCCCGCACGTGCTGAGCGTGCGCATGAACGCGACGGCACGGGGCAAGGCCACCCCAGTGAACCTGGCGCACCACGCCTACTGGAACCTCGGCGGCGACGGCAGCGGCAACGTCCTTGGCGAGGAGGTCCGCCTCTTCGCCTCCCGGTACACGCCTGTGGATGCCTCGCTCATCCCGACGGGCCGCATGGCGTCCGTGGCTGGCACACCTTACGACTTCCGCACGCCGGCCGCCGTGGGCTCGCGCATCGGCGGCCTCCTGAGCCGGGGCGTCAACGGGTACGACATCAACTACGTCGTCGACGGCAGGGGCCTGCGCCCGGTAGCGGTCGTCCGGGACGGCGCGTCCGGCAGGGCGATGGAGCTGTGGGCGGACCAGCCCGGGGTGCAGTTCTACACGGCCAACGGGCTCAGCAGGGTGAGGGGGAAGGGTGGCAAGGTCTACGGCCACTACGGCGCGCTCTGCCTGGAGACGCAGGGGTTCCCCGACGCCGTGAACCGCCCGAGCTTCCCGTCGCAGATCGTCCGGCCGGGGAAGGTGTACAAGCATGACATGGTGTTCAAGTTCTCCTTCTAGTAACTACTAGCTGGTGGTATCCAAGGTCCCGTGGTTGGTCGTTTGTCAGGCAACACAGCCACTCTTGTGTTATGTGTACTGTGTGAATTTGATCGGCTGAGCTTCAAGGGGAGGAATAAAAGCATGTTGCTGGTTCAAGGTTTTTTCATCACGAGCTTCAAGTTTCTTTACAGCATCTTCAACACGCGCCCAGAAAATGGCTCACTACTAAAAACTATCGTTTTTGTGTGCCGGAGATAAAAAAACAGTGCTCCAGCAGACGCTATAAAATAGAACGCGCACGAAAAACTTTAGAGCACAGGTGTGCGTGCGGGCTGTTGGGTTGCAAATTTGAGGTGCCAGATTGTGCATGCGGGCCGCTGCACGGCGGGCCGCCGGATTGGGCGCCGTGTTTGCATCTGAAAAACCTCTTCGTCGCTCCCATGTGCAAAAGAACTATTTTGACGCTGTAAAATAATTATACCGCGTCGAGACGAAGCGCGCCTGTTGGAGGGACCTCCTATTTGGTGCATAGTGCGTTGGATACTGAGCAAACGTGCACCCTGGCGCAGGTTGGCCCACAGCATTGGGCTGGCCAACTTGCCTGATTTGTTGTTTCTTTTCCTGGCATGAATCAGACTATTAGATTGATTTTTTCTTTTGTCTAAAAAAAGGGTCGCTTTTCAGTTCTTGGAAGAAAGACAAACTAGATGGCTCGATCACCGGCACTTGATCTCTGGGGGCCTCCTTGCTCTTGTCATCCTTGGCTGCTCCAATGGGCTCTTCCCTCTTCAGCTCGATCTTCATCAACCAAGCATCCTCTTCCACATTATTAGAGGAAGAAGAAGACATGATGCCTGGCTCAACAGATCTGGTTTGGGGTCATGGCTCCTCCCACCTCCTCTCCTCTCCTCTCCTTCCTCCCACCTGCCCTCCACCACACACCATCCAGCCATGGAGATTTTTGATCTAGTCGATCTAGACGATCATGGAAGGTCTTCTGCATTGGGATTCCCCCCCCCCCCCCCCCGGCCTTGCCGTGGCAGCTCAGGTGCGTCGACGTTTTGGTTCTACCGTTCATTTCTCTCCTTCTGGTTCGAACAAAGAGTTCTTCTTGGTGGTAAACTTCTCTTCGGCAAGTTTCCCTCTCAATGATGATTCGGTTGCTATTGCCCTCCAATGCTGTATTGGGGGCCTCCCTTCTGGACTCAATGTGACACATATTGATGGACGAAGATTTCGTTTTTCTGTGGCTTCCAATAAAGTTGGGCATTACATCTATGGTCTCAAGGATAGAGTATGGCCGGATTTTGTTTGCCACTTCAGTCTTTTCCGACAGAGCAAAACTGGTATTTTGGCAATGGATTCATCATGGCATCTTGATTCTCACATTCCAGAGGTGGCTGCTCGTTCTCCTATTGCTATCAAGTCTAAATACAAGTTCTCTACACGGCAAGACAAGGTTTTGAGCACATCAAGTCTGGTTTTATCTAAATTTGGTTTCCCTCCTACGGAGGGATTGGTTTCCAGCCTTGATCCGTCGCCGGACGGCTCATCGCCGGCAGCTCAGTCGTCGGAACCGGTTATTCCGGGGCCGACAGATAGACAGACATTTACTCAGGGCATTAACCAACACTCCTTGTCTTCGGCCATCATCTTTGGGACATTCAAATCACCCATTACTACGGGGAATAATGATGTTAATGGGATAAGGCCTATTAAATACAGATTTGCAGGTTGTCGGTTTAAGGAGAATGCACGGAGCAGTATTCCGAATTTTATGCTCTTCCATATTTTGGACCAACGTCATTTTGGTTATTCTGATTCACATATTGCCAATATCTGGTCTCTATCATCGGTCCCTCCCTCGGTTTACATTTATGGGAGGCTCAATTTGTGCTCCTCTTGTAATTCGCTGGGCCACCTGGCTTCTGCATGCCCAGGCGAGATTTGCTCTATCTGTCTTAATGACAGTTGCTGTTATCCCACACCCGCTAGTCGGGTGAATCCTGTCCAGCCCACCATCGATCAGGCTGTGGGCTCTGGGCCACAATTGATCTCGCGGGCCTGTACTATTTGTGGATCACATACCCACCTTTTTTTCAATGCCCGGCCTATCTCAAATGTGAGGCTTGTTTCTTCTTGGGCCACACCAAGCGTAACTGCTATGATCCTAAGGCCAAGCACTATTTTTGGAAGCCCAAGAATGCTAAGAAATCTGATATTCATTTATCTGGAGCAGCAAATCTTATTGCCAATACTTTCAAAGGCAAGAATCCTATTTCTCCTTTTTTTGAGATGGAATCATTACCCTGCTTACCTTCTACTAGCAGCACTGCCACGGCCAACTTGGGAAACGGGAGGCTAATTGATTTTGGTCTAGTCAAATCAGGGGCTGCACAGATTCCTTCCTCTAGCAAGCATTTACCTCAGTCACCTACTTTGCGCCCCACAGCTCGACCCAAGCAATCCTCGACCGTTCATTGCAATATCTGCAGCTAGCTTGGACATGTGCCATCATCCTGTCTCCAGGCGGCGCTCCAGCAAAGAAAATTGGCTACACAATCAGTCCATACCCCCTGCCGATACGCATTCCACCTCGCCGCACGTGCATTCCTCTGCGCATGCTCAGCTCCTCCCTCCTCCACCAACAATGGCGAATTTCCCCATCAACATCCTCCCCTACCTGCCACAAGGAATGATGGTGGAGCTTGGCCCGGCTGATCGTAAGGTGAGATCGGACATGGTGGTCAGTGCGGTACCTCCCCTGCGCCAAGACTTCTTGGCCATTGCTGAGGCAAATAGGTTCATCCCGCGGCATCAGAAAGAAGCCCTCAGAGATACCATCCAAGGTTTTCTCCATGAGTCTCATTTCTTCCCTACTGAAGTTGAAGATCACCCTCTAGGGATTGGTATTTTTGGATTTGATGACTCCCTCGTTAGAGATTCTGTCGTCGGAACCACCTTTGAACTAGAGGAGATGCAAACTGATGAGCACACGGTGATTTCTTTTGTTCCTCATGACGCTGCCTTAACATGAGGCTTACCACTTTTGGCCCGGAGATTTGGATCTTGTACGTTGGATTTCCCTATGACTATCAAACCCAGCATTACATGCATAAGTCTGTGGATACTTTCGGTACTCTGCTTGAATGGCATAATCTCAGGAGTGACAGGCATTTTGTGCTCCTGAAGGCCAGGGTCATTCATCTTAGATTGGTCCCTAAGAGCATTGTGATGAGGCAGATTGGGGGTGCTAGACACTGCTGGACAGTTGCTGTAACTATGTTACGAAGTAGTGATTGGAATGCACACTTACCTGAAGTTCCACCTGCTGGTGAAGATCCACCTCCTGATGATGGTGTTCCACATCCTCTGTTTGGTGAAGGGCTGATTGCTGAGCAAATTTATCAAGCCCAGCTGCACAACTGGATGGCTCAGAACATAGCTGCTGATCATGCTATGCATCAGGCTAATCGGGCCAATGAAAATGTGGCGGTTGACCAACAGGTTCAGTTTCAGGCACAATGGGGTGCCTGGCTAGCTCCTCCACCTCCCGCTGTGTACAATTTTCAGGCATGGTTGGCTGCTGAAGGTCTTCAGGTTTCTGATGGAATTTTACCTGAAAACAATCTGCTAGACAGCCCTGCAATGGCTTGGAATGACTCCATATCTTGGCATAGTAGCTCTGAGTCCTCTGTCAGTTCTGATGGGTTTGTTCTTGTGCCTGTCAACGTTCTGAATAATCTCTGGAGACGTAACTTTGATAGCCCTGCCAGTACCCCTTGGTTCCTATAATACAGCAGCAAGATTCTCTCACCATTGATCTTTCTCTGAACAATTCTGGTCTGCACTTCACCATGTCACACCATGGGAACTTGATGGCTTCTATGCTCTTCCACTCAGCCAGGCCGGTGAGACAGATCAATGACTTTCTGTGGACTGCTATTAAGCCAGTTATGGCCACTTTTGGCCCATGGAGCTCGGGGCTGGGCTTTAGGGATTTCTTGAAAGTTCATGTTCAAGTTTGCAGCAACAATGACTCTATCATGATTACTGCTGGGCATCAGATCACTAGGGATAATGAGGACTGTATCTCTGTGGTTCACTCCTAGTCTGTCCCTGCTGCGGCTCCGACTGATCCCTCGATGGCTCTGCTCCAGGGAAACTCTAGCTCTCTGCTTATGCCTCCTTCTGATGTTGTTCTTCCTGATGGAGGCACTTCCTCTCATCGTGGAAAAGTGCAGGCACCTGAATGTGAAGTCTCTCTTCGTCGCAGTGCTAGATCCAATAAATATGATGGATTCCGGGTCCATGCACCGTCTGATACCAAGAAGAAGCAATCAAAGGTCAAACCATGCCACACTCCTTCTGCTCCTTCCTTGGTGATCATCAGGGAGCTGGATGCTGAGGCGGCCCAGGAAATACCACCTCCCACTCCCATTCAGGTAATCCAGCAGGTGGGCGTCCAAAAATGCGCCATCCCACCAGAAGAACTTACTGAAGCTGCTCTCTTGGAGTCCAAGGAGGCAGGGTCTTTGTCCTCGGCTTAATTTGCTGGTTTATTAGCTTTATGGGTCTTTTGGTCAATTGGAATGTGTTCTGTTGGAACATTCATGGGTTAAACTCTGGTGATAAACAATTAGCACTTTCTAATGCTATCAATGCTAGTGGTTGCTCAGTTATATGATTGCAAAAAACTAAGAAGCCTATGATCGATAATGCTTTTATCAAATCTTGTTGTCCACGTCGGTTTGACCAATTTGCTTTTGTTCCTTCAGATGGGGCTTCGGGTGGAATTGTTACTATTTGGAACAGTTTGGTTTTCTCTAGTACGGTTATTGCCTCGGAAGATTTTGCCCTGGTCATTAAATTTCAATCAACACAGTCCTCCCAAGCTTGGACGCTTGTGAATATTTACGACCCGTGTCAAGGCGATCCACGTATTAATTACACTAATTGGTTATTCTCATTAAACATACCTGCTAATGAAGATTGGCTCCTACTCGGTGACTTTAACTACATCCGCAGCCTTGACAATCGTAACAAGCCAGGAGGGAGCACTAGTGACATGATTACGTTCAATGATTTCATACGAACACAATCTCTCATCGAATTACCAATCAAAGGCCGCACTTACGATTGGAGTAATATGCAACAGGATCCACTTTTGGAGCAACTTGATTGGTTTTTTACATCTTGTAGCTGGACTGGTTCATACCCCGACACCATTGTTAAACCTCTAGGCAAGCCTGTGTCTGATCATAGACCGTGCTTGGTCTCCATTGAAACTTCTGTTCCTAGAAGTAATTTTTTTCGATTTGAGCCTTTCTGGATTCAACATCCTGGTTTTATGGAGGTTGTACAGTCTGCTTGGGATAAGACCGTCCGATTGACCAATAGTGCAACCATTCTTTGTAGAAAATTCAAGCACTTGCGGTACTGCCTCAAAAATTGGAGCAAGAACATTTCCCGATTGTCTATAGCCATTAATAACTCCAACAAAGCTCTAGCTGATCTGGACACGCTAGAGAATAGAAGGCTTTTGACAATTCCTGAGGCTAATTTTAGGACTATCCTAAAGGCCCACATCCTAGGACTATTGTCCTATCAACAACAATATTGGAAGAAACGATGCACAATTCGATGGGTTTGTTTTGGAGATGAGAACTCCAAATTTTTCCAAGCTATGGCTTCCGAACGTTACAGAAGGAACAATATTGCCTCATTAACTTTACATGATGGAACCATAATTGATGATCATGCAAGCAAAGAATCTGTTATTTATCACTCTTTTAAGGAAAGACTTGGAACCTCCTCTAAACATGAGATGAAATTTGATCTTCCCTCCATTATCAAGAGAATTGAGGGGCTGGATGATCTAACTGTGCCATTTACTAGGCAGGAGATTGGCCTAGTCATCAAAGAAATGCCTGCAGATAGGGCTCCGGGTCCTGATGGGTTTAATGGGGCATTTCTCAAATCTTGTTGGAACATAATTAAGGAAGATTTCTATGCACTATGTGATCAATTTTTTTAGGGTGGTCTCAACCTGGAGAGTATCAACGATGGATTCATCACACTCATCCCAAAAATTTCTACGCCACAAGGAGTTAATGACTTTAGACCGATCACTCTGCTAAATTGTTGTCTTAAGGTCATCACAAAGCTTCTAGCTAACAGGTTACAAAAAATCATTCTCAAGATTATTCACCGCAACCAGTACGGTTTCCTGAAAAAGAGGTCTATACAAGACTGCCTTGCTTGGGCTTTTGAGTACATATACCAATGCCAATCTTCTAAAAAGCCAATAGTTCTGCTCAAGCTGGATTTTGCAAAAGCGTTTGACACCATCGACCATGATGCTATGCTGGAAATCATGAAACACATGGGTTTCAATGATAAATGGCTGGGGTGGATCAAAACAATTTTTCATCTGTGAAGTCTTCTGTGCTCCTTAATGGCGTCCCGGGCAGACAGTTTAATTGCGTTTGTGGAGTGCGCCAAGGTGATCCCCTATCCCCCCTAATCTTTGTCCTGGCGGGAGATTTATTGCAAGCTGCAATCAATGACTCCTTCCAAAGAAATGATCTTCAACTGCCCTTTCACCGACCCAACCAATCGGAATACCCGGTGATTCAATACGCCGATGACACTATCATGCTGCTTCCTGCATGTCCGGACCAAGCTTCTCTTGTCAAAAAGATTCTTACTAATTATGCCACTTCGATTGGTCTAAAGATTAACTTCCACAAGTCAACTCTCATGCCCATGAACTGTGATGCCTCCACCGCTCAGCATATTGCGCAAATTTTTGGTTGCGTGGTGATAAAGTTACCTTTTACCTACCTTGGGCTCCCAATGGGTACTTCTAAACCTACAGTACAAGATCTCATGTCATTGGTTTGTGGAGTTCAACGAAGACTTTCAGCGACACTGTCAATGATTTCCTATGGAGGGAAATTATCGCTTCTCAATTCGGTAATCACGTCCCTTATAATCTTTGCCCTTTGCACCCTCAAACTGCCACCGAAAATTATTGATCTGTTGGATAAAATCAGAAGACAATGTCTCTGGACCAAGAAAATTGATGATGGGGAAAAATGTAACTCCTTAGCTTCATAGCAAATGGTTTGCAGACCAAAAGAGTGTGGGGGTCTCGGGGTTCTTGACTTACAAACCCAAAGTGATGCTTTACTCATGAAATACCTGCACAAATTCTATAATCACTGGGATCTGCCGTGGGTTGACTTGATTTGGTCCACATATTACAATGACAAAATCCCACACGCTTCAGACCCATGCGGATCATTCTGGTGGAAAGATGTGCTCAAACTCACACCTATCTATAGAGGAATATCAAAAGTGATCATTCGCAAAGGAGATACTATGCTTATGTGGAAAGATCTATGGTTGGATGATGTCCTTGCTGATTCACACCCACGTGCTTTTTCTTATGTCAAACTTGAAGACATTTCTGTTCAGGACTTTCTTGGGTGCACCAACCTCAATGAAACCTTTCACCTACCACTGTCCATGCAAGCACACAATGAGCTACATCATATCCAGGAGATCACAGCGCATGTTGGCAGTGATGAGGGCGATGACATGGACTCCTGGATTTACGAGTGGGGCTCTGAGATATACACTGCCAAAAGATATTACAAATTCTATTTTCGTGAGGCCACATCACATATTAGTTACAAATGGCTCTGGAAATCTTCGGCCACAATGAAAATTAAAGTCTTCGCTTGGCTTCTTCTCTCTGATCGCCTCAACACCAAAAACATGCTGAAGAGAAGACACTACAACATCAGGGACAATTATGGTTGCATTCTGTGTGGCAGCACTGAGGAAGAAATGATTGAACATATGATCTTTACTTGCCACTTCAGTTCAGCCTGTTGGGACACTTTGAATATCCACTGGACAACTAATGGAGATCGCCTCAACTGGATCAAGGAAGCCAAATCCGTGTGGAACAACCAAATGTTTATGGAGATTTTTCTATATGCCTCCTGGAGTTTGGGGAAAGAAAGAAATAACAAGCACTTTAGGAGAATTGACCCCACGGTTGGCTCATTGGCAAGAAGATTCAAAGAGGACTTCTCTTTACTCATACATAGAGCTAAAGAGAAACACAAACAATTTCTCTCCACTTTTATTCAGTCCTTTGTTGCCTCATAGTCTAGTACTTACTTAGGTTACCTACATATACCCTTAATTTTATCATGGCTATGGATGTAAGGATATGACATTGTACTAAACTTTTTGATACTTTAATTCAATATATACATTAGGAGCCTCTCCTACTGTTTCAGGTGTCAAAAAAAAAGACAAACTAGATCCTCTTTGAGTCTGTTTTCCCCAAAACAAAAACGTTACTGTAACAACTTAAAAAATGAACATGGATTCAAGAAATGTTTACGAATTTGAAAAACATTCATGAATTTCAAAAAAATGTTCATGAATTCAAAATATGTTCCAATATTTCTAGAATTGTTTGTCGATTCTAAAAATGGTCACGATCAAAAATCATTACCCGAAAAAAATCATTTCCAATTTTCAAAAAAGTTCATGAATTTAGAAAAATCATCAATTAAAAAATATGCATGAATTCAATAAATGTTTGGTAGTTTCATAAATGTTCCCCAATTTTACAAAATGCATGTAGATTAAAGAAACCACCGATTAAAAATATTCACGAATTTAAAATATTGTTCCAAAATTTAAAAAATGTTCATGAGTTTCAACAGTTATTCCCGAAATTCAAAAACTATTCATATATTGAAAATGTGTTTGCGAATTTCAAAACATCATTCCCAAAATTTCAAAAAATTGGACCAAATTTTAAATGAAAAAATGAAATATAAACGTGACGCCCCCAATTCAATCGGACATTAATCATGCACGCAAATGTGTACGATCAAGATCAGGGACTCACATGAAGATATCACAACACAACTCTAGACACAAATCAAAATAATAAAGCTTTGTATTAGAAGCCAGGGGCCTTGAGGGCTTGAATACATAGTTCGATACACAAGAGTCAGTGGAAGCAACAATATCTGAGTACAGACATAAGTTAAACAAGGATGCCTTAAGAAGGCTAGCACAAAAGCAACACGATCGAAGAGGCAATGCCTCCTGCCTGGGACCTCCTAATTTCTCCTGGTCGTCGGCGGTCTCCACGTAGCAGTATCCGTAGGCGGTGGCATCTGGCTCCAGGGATCCACCATCTGGTTACATCAACCGGAAAGAAGAAAGAAGGGGGAAAGGGGTAGCAAAGCAACCGTGAGTACTCATCCAAAGTACTCGCAAGCATCAGATCTATACTAAGTATGCATTGGTATCAAAAGGAAGGTTTGTATCTGTGGATTGAACTGTAGAATACCAGAATAGAGGGGGAAGGCCTAGCCTATCGAAGACTAGCATCTTCAAGCAGCTCCGAGCATCTTGCAGCCTGTAGAAGAGTAAAGAATAGCAATTTAATATTTAACAAACATTTTGCAGAAACAACGGCCAGAGATTCTTCTCCGACTCCCTGCGGAAAAGCAATCTCGGAGCCACATATCTCAAGTATCCATTTGTAGTTGTATAAGATCAGGATATAAGTCTGAACGTCTGTTACCGTGAACACGACTATTAATAGATAATCTTCCCTACAGGGGTGCACCACGTTTTCCAACACGGTTGATTACTCTGGCTGGACACATTTTCCTGGGTCATGCCCGGCCTCGGAAGATCAACACGTCGCAACCCTACCTAGGCTCAGCAGAGAGGTCTCCGCCGGTCTACCTCCTAAGCACTCCGGGTCTGGGCCCATCGCCCGTTGCACTCCGGGTCGTTGCGATCAGGGCGGACCAGGCTCCACCACTACAGGATGGTGTCGGCCGAGTCGTGCCGCACTGCTAAACTGGACGTCTGACAAAGCTTCGGCTGATACTGCAACGTCGAGGCCCATAACTATTCTCGCATGGTGGTTAGTGCGTAAAGGCCAAAGGCCAACTTAGAACAAATACCAAAACCATAGTTTATTATTATGTAACATCCCAAATTTTCAATTTGGAATGTTATACATTAGATCATCATTGCATATCATATTTTATTTCATTTTTGGTTGATCCTAGAAATTCTAAGCAGCTCAAGCACCCACGGAGAGAGTTGGGGATTTCGTTATTTTCATATTTGAGTTTTCTCAAATAGAAGAGGATCATTTGGTTTTAATTATTTTTCCCTTCGAATATTTCCAATATGAAAATAAAAGAGAGGGGTTAAAATGACTTCTCCAAAATAAAGAAATATTGGAGTAAAAATATTAAAATAAAATAATATTTTTATTCGGAGTTTTATTGCTATTTTATTTGAATTAGAAAAAAATGCATTTTTCAAAATTGCATTAGAGCCCAAATAAATGTTCACTTTGTCCGCAATATTATTAGAGGACCGTGAAAATTTATTTCAGGATTTTTGGAGTCCGTTTAGTATTTTCTTTCGCTAGTTTTCCTGCGTCAGGATTATTTTTTTTAAAAAGTTACTGACCTAACCAGGCCATGTCCGGCTAGGACTCCCGACCCGGCCGGCCTTATAAGCCGCCCCTGCCAGCCCGCCAGCCCGCCCTTCGAAACCCTAGCCCCGCCGCCGCCTTGATCCGTCACCGCCGCTGCTGATCCGCGACGCCGCCGCCTCGCCCGCCGCCGCCGACCTCGCCGAGGTAGCCGCCGCCGCCCTCGGTTTTCTTAGGAAAACCGATCAGTTTTTTAGAAACCCTAGATTCGTTTTTTTAGCTTTGGTTTGGTTTTTTCGGTTTAGTTAAATAGCGGACGTTCGTCCGTACTTTCGTTTTAACGAACGCTGTTCGTCCATTAGCCGCAGATAGCGAACGTTCGTTCGTTAGCCTGTTCGTCGCGTTTTTTCTCCAGGGTTTTTCTACGATTATTTTTCGCTCGTGATTTCTGCCCTGATCTTCGTTTTAGTTTATCTTTTCGCTCGTTTATCCGATTCAGGAGATTCAAGCGCCTAGATCTTCTTCTGGAAGCCCTCTTCTGTTTAACCAACTTGAACAAGATTTTGGTACTGTAAAATTTGACTTTAGTCTAGATTAGTAATCGGATCTTGTTTCTTTCGTAGTTTGAGTTTCGTTGCTCCGTTTGATTTGATTCTTTTTGCAAACCGAAGTTCTTCAGTTGAACTTTCTGGTTAGATCTCTTATTTGAGTTTTACTAGTGCTTCGAGTTGAGGGCTTATGTATGTTATTGTTTGTTTGCGATAGAGTACCCGGAGTGCCAAGCGTGCTACTACGAGTCTCTAGGTTTTGCGGATCATCAGCAAGGCAAGTAACACTTTGATCATACCCCTTTATTACCCAGTTTTTATGCATTAGATCAATCCTCAAACATTGCATGGTTAGGATCTGAATAACCTGTGGGTTTGGTAAGTAGATGATGAGGTAGAACCTAATGTCCTATTTATTATCAAACCTTTGGGAGTTACTTCTACGTTATGCTTATATTGATATGCTATGCTCGTAGACGTGGATTGGGTGAGTGTATCCATGACAGATGTGAGTATTGTTAATTAATGGTTAACTTAAGGTGGCTACTTAAATACACATCTAGGTGGATTGGTTGAGGCACCCTGGAGTGCCCGGTGGTTGTCAGGGCACCTGGAGAATCCAGTGTTGTCCTAGGATATCTCGGAGTACCCGTGTGATCATCCTACGGTTCGCCACCCAGGCTCAAAGGGATCATAAGATTATTCATGCTAGAAACTTCCGTGTGCAGCCACAAGCCAATATGGGCTCTGGCGTAGTTGAGTAAGTTGCGTGAAGCTCTTGAAGAGGTAGGCTAGCAGATGTAGTGGGTTGTAGGTGGTACTGTCTACCCAGAGTAGAGAGTTAATGCTTCAGAAAGACTATCTCTCGAATCTCCGATCATGGATGTGTTCGAGTCTTATGGGGAAAAGTGCGCAAACCTCTGCAGAGTGTATAAACTAATCATGATTAGTCGTGTCCTTGGTAATGGACATCTTGAGTATCTGGTTCTTGGATTGTCATGTTGATCTCATCACTCTAAATTAATTTGTTGGGTTTAATGATGATGCTTAATTGGGATTGAGTTGGAGGAACCTTCTCAATGTTTATCAACCACCATGATAGTTAAATAAAATTTATTCCTTTGTTGTAGGAAAAAATTGGCTTTATGCAAAACTGTAACCATAGAGCTTTCCACCGGCCATATATGCATGTAGTGATAGCATTTATTCTATTCATTACTCTATGTGTTACATTGCCAGCATATTCCATGTGCTGACCCGTTTCGGGCTGCAACATTTCATGTTGCAGACTTTTCATACGATGAGTAAGGTGCCATAGGTCGTTGTCATTCACTCAGCTATGCCGTTGGAGTTTGATGGACTCACTTTATCTTCCAAGCCTTTCGGTGTTATCATTTTAGATGGCCTTAAGCCATATTATTGTAATAAGTTCTCTTTTGAGACATTCAATGTAATAAGTGTGTGATTGAAACTCTGTTATAAATCCTCAAGTACTGTGCATGTCAGCATTACCGATCTAGGGATGACACTGATGCACAAAGACTAGACTGTTTGAGGTATGGTCGCTACAAGATGGTATCAGAGCACACGCTGACTGTAGGACGCGACCACTAAGCTAAAACCCTAGATCACTACTCTCTTCTCATTTCTGACTCCTCTCCTCTTTTCTACTATATAGGATGGCGGATGCAAGGAACAAGTTTACACAACCGGATGAAGACACTCCTTTTGGATGACACTTGAAGGAAGTTACTAGGTACCTAAACATCGGAATACCAAGCCTCACCGGAACCTACATCGCCACTTTACTAGAAGAGGAGTGTTGGATGATTCGAGTTCAAGTTCCAGGAAGGACGTTCATGCCATTCACTGAGCCCATAGAGTTTTCCTTGATGCACCAACCTGGAGTCTAGGAAAGAGCATGGCAGCTCACCCCGGGCATAAAAACCGAAGACCGAAAACCGAACCCGAAAAGACCAAGACCGAACTAAAAAAGACCGAATAAGAAACGGTCAGCACAAACTAAAGACCGAATTTGTTATGGTCTGTTCGTTCCTGCTGTCTCAAAGATCGAATAGCCCGTAAAGACCGAACTAGTAAAAGCCCATACACGAGGGTTTACCAAAGGCCCATCCGGCCAGCCCAAGTCATCACACGATCTCACCCTCGGCTCTTCTCACGATTCACAGGACAACAATCTCCCGTTCCCCATTCTCTCCCACGACAAACCCTAGCCGCCGGCCGCCGCTGTGGCCCGATGCCACTCTCCCCGTGAGACCGTGATGACGGCCGCACCAAGGTGCTGCGCGCCCTGATCGATGAATCCCGACGCCCCGAGCCGCCCTCAGGACCGGTGACGACCACGACCAGCATCCAAGCCATCAACCGCCGTGCCCCGTGCATCGCGCTATGCGTCGCTCCATTGCCTGTGACGCGGCCATCCATCCCCGACCACCATCTAAGCTGGAGTTCTTCACCATCTTGTCCTCTTCCATGCTGGTCGCCGGCTGGCCGCCTATTGTCCTTTTCAGTGCTCCACCTCGCATCTAAAGGTGAGCAAGCTACCTCATCTCTCTATGTGCATCAGACTCATTTGTGATGTTCATGTTCTGTACTGTCCAGATTTTGTTCAGATGTTCATGTTCTTGGTGTACAAATTTTGTGATGGTTATGTTCTATGATGTCTAGATTTTGTGATATCCATGTTCTGTGATGTCCAGATTTTGTGTTGTCCATAGGTAAAGCTCAGCAAGAAGGCATGCTCCTCCATCTTAGGATTTCATCATTCCACAAAGCCACGTCGGCGTCATTGCATTGCGGAGGTCTGAGATTCTTATGCCCTTGATTGCTGAGATGTGGCCGGCGATTGAGAACCTAGAAGAGTCCAGCAGCAATATGTCGCCGAACGATGGCTGGGTAGTTGTAGTCATTGGCAGTGAGGAGCATCGGTAATGGCTGGCTACTGCTGCCCTCGACACTGATGTTCAGGTGGATATGCAAGTATAATGTACGCACATGATCAATCTATGTCCATATCGTCAACATTATAAGCATTAGTGGACCGTATATGCATTTGCATGATTGAGCCATCTCAGCTAAGCAATGAAGCAAAAGTTCAGGTGCTCATTGCTAAGCCGCATGCAGACTTGAGTATGAAAAGCAACTGATCATCAACTACCTGCAGAATGTACTGCACCCGCAAGGAATATACTGGCCGTCTCGATGTTTGGTAGCAGTCCAGGGCGGCTGCTGTTTCATTTGGTAGTAGGGGTGCTGTCAGCAGTATATATAGTGCTGATTTTCTATTTTAAGATCTTCATGTGAATCTTGTTGCTGGTGAAGTGGTGATTATATATACTTCTGATTTTCTTTTTTAAGATTTTCATGTGTTGTACTGTTTTCCATGCAGATTGCATACAAGTGTTACTTCTTTGAATTTTTCTTATTTACACATGCGCCTCTATACAAACATTTGTTGTCTCTGTACACACACACACCTTTGTACACACATGACACATGTACCTCTGTACTCTATGTAGTTTGCATACGACTATTACTGGAAGTAATATAAATGTGAGTTCTAGCAATTAATTTGGTCTATTTGGTCAGGACCGAAGACCAAATAGTAAAGACCGAAGACCGAATAGTGAAAAACCGAAAAGACCGAAATTATTTCAGTCATCAATTATGGAAGACCGAATTTTTTAAAGACCGAAAAGACCGGACCGAACAAACCGAAAAGACCGAACGCCCAGGCTTAATGGCAGCCCACATCACCATGGGACGCATTGGAGAAGTTTACCACAAGGATCTCAAGGATACTATCTAACAGATTTGTGGGTGCCAAGATGAGCAATGGAAGATGATCAGCACCAGGAGGAATAGGTCCATTGCAGCTTTCATCCAGGAGTTAAACCAGCACATTTGTCGCCAGGAGAACCAGATGTGCACAAGCATGATAGATCTGAAGAAGGAAATGACCAGGATCATGGAGCTGGAGGAAGAACTCAAGTCTAAACGCGATGGATACGAGGAGGAAATGATGATACTAGTGGAGAAGAATGACGATCTGACGAGGAAGCTAGGAGTATTCATGGGAGACCCCGCGCCAGGAGGAGATGACGACGATTGCAAGGATATTCGCTCGAAGGACTACATCATCATCAACGATACCGACTCGGATACCGACGATAGCGGTGATGACTATGTTGATGAAGCTGGAACAGATATCATGGAGTCTTCTACCGATTAAAACTTCTAGTCTACCGCCATATCATTAGTAGTATTTCCCCCATGTATATAGTATAGTCCGAGCACTTTGTAACTATAGTTAGATCGATTGTATGCCCTTGTTTGAATTGATTGGAGTGATATGATTGTGTTTGTCTCATGTGCATATGGGTAGTGTTTTCCCTTTAGACCTCATTCTATTATGTTTTCTCACCTTTTCTAAACCCATCAGATGCCTCCGAAGCGTGACAATGGATTTTCTTTCCCGCCGGAGCTCACCCAGTTGATCCAGCAGCAAAATACCCCGATGCGGCTACTAGTTCAGAATCAGAACTAGGGGCACAACAACAACAACAATAACAACAACAACCCACCACCACCACCACCTGTTGATCACTTAGCCCGTTTTCTAAGGCTGAATCCGCCGGTGTTCTCTAGTAGCACCGAACCTATTGTTGCAGATGATTGGCTCCGCAAGATTGGAAGGGATTTGACCACTATAGGATGCATAGATGCCGAGAGAGTGCGTTTTGCCGCACATCAGCTTGATGGAACCGCAACATCATGGTGGGAGAATTTCACAGCCACTTATCCCATTGACACTGTTACATGGGACCAGTTTCAACAGGCTTTCCGCACTGCCCATGTTTCAGTTCGAGCTATGGCCATGAAGAAGCGCGAGTTTCGCAACTTGCGCCAAGGAGGACGCACAGTGGGCCAGTATGTGGATGATTTTAGTAAGTTAGCACGTTATGCCCCGGATGACGTCGCTACAGACGCCGCTAAGCAGGAGAAGTTTCTGGAAGGACTGAATGATGAGTTGAGCATGTAGTTGATGGTGGCAACTTTCAACAACTACCAGGAGTTGGTAGATAGAGCTCTCATGATTTAAGGGAAGCAGCAGCAGATAGACAACCGCAAGAGGAAGTATGGACAAGGGAAGTACAATTTAGGTGCACAGCAGAGACCTAGTTTTACCCCGAACTCGGGAGGACACATTCACCATAACCATGGAGGCCATAATTCCAATGGAGGAAGTTCGCACAACCATAGTGGCCCCAAGAATGGCAATGGGAATGGAGGAAGCAACGGCCAGAATCATTCCAGCCCTACAACGCCCGCCAAGAAGGATCTAAGTCACATTACTTGTTTCAAGTGCGGGAAGAATGGACATTACGCCACTGAGTGTTCTGAAGCAAAGAATGGAAATGGCAATGGAATCTCTGGGAAGAAGCCAAACCCTTTCAACAGGGGACAAGTGAACCACGTTAGCGTGGAGGAGGTTGAAGTGCAACTTGATGTAGTTATAGGTAAGTTTTTGGTTAAGTCATTTACTGCAATCGTTCTTTTTGATACTGGTGCATCGCATTCATACATATCAAGGGATTTGTGGACAAGTATAACCTGCCAACCCAAGCCCTTAGGTCACCCATGTTAGTAACCTTGCCAGGACCAGAGTATATGGCTAGCCTATGGTGTGATCGGTTACCATTAAGGATTGGTAATTACGTGTTTCCCTCAGACCTAATAGTATTGGAATCACAAGGACTGGATGTAATATTAGGCATGGATTGGTTACCAAAGTATGGAGGGAACAATAACTGCTCCAATAAGTCGATTATGCTCACCACCCTAGAAGGAAGAAGGATCAAGTATGTATCCCGGCATGTGCCTAAGAGGACTCAAGTGAATTCCTTATCAGGAGTTGTACAGGAGGAAGTACCAGTGGTGAAGGATTTACCTGATGTATTTCTAGAAGAGTTGCCAGGCATGCCACCGGATAGAGACATAGAGTTTTTGATTGAGCTTTTGCCAGGCATAGGGCCAATATCTAAGAGACCGTATCAGATGCCCGCAAAGGATTTGGAAGAAATTAAGAAGCAGATTAAGGAATTACTGGATAAAGGCTACATTCGCCCAAGTTCGTCACCTTGGGGATCACCAGTGCTTCTAGTGGAGAAGAAGGATGGATCGTTGAGGATGGTTGTTGATTATCGTGGGTTGAATGAAGTGACGATCAAGAACAAGTATCCACTACCGATGATCAACAATTTGTTTGACAAGTTGCAAGGAGCTAAAGTATTTTCCAAGATCGATCTGCGATCAGGATACCATCAACTGAAGATTCGAGAGCAGGATATACCTAAGACAGCTTTTAGCACAAGGTATGGGCTATATGAGTATACCGTTATGTCATTTGGTCTAACTAACGTGTTTGCATATTTCATGAACATGATGAACAAGGTTTTTATGGAGTTTTTGGATAAGTTTGTCGTGGTGTTCATTGATGACATATTGGTCTACTCGAAGAATGAAGAGGAGCACAAGGAGCATTTGCGTTTGGTTCTTGAGAAGCTCAGGGGACATCAGTTATATGCCAACTTCAGCAAATGTGAGTTTTGGTTGAAGGAAGTTGGATTCCTCGTACATGTTATATCCGGAGAAGGAATAGCAGTAGACCCCACCAAGGTTGTCACCGTGACTAAATGGGAATCACCCACGTCCGTTGGAGAGATCCGGAGTTTTCTTGGACTCGCAGGATACTACAGGAGGTTCATTGAGAATTTCTCTAAGATTGCAAAGCCCATGACGGAGTTGTTGAAGAAGGACACCAAGTTCAAATGGACTAAGGATTGTGAGGCCAGTTTTCAGGAGTTGAAGAAACATTTGGTTACCGCCCCAGTGTTGATTCTCCCAGATCAATGAAAGGATTATCAAGTGTATTGCGACGCTTCTCGTCAAGGACTTGGAGTAGTGCTTATGCAGGAGGTAAGAGTTGTTTCATATGCCTCACGACAGCTTAAATCTCATGAGCTAAATTATGCTACACACGATTTGGAGCTAGCAGCCGTAGTGCATGTGTTGAAGACATGGAGACACTTTCTCATCGGAAACCATTGTGAGGTGTACGCGGAATCACAAGAGTTTGAAGTATATCTTCACGCAGAAGGAGTTAAATCTCAGGCAAAGGAGATGGTTGGAGCTCATTAAGGATTATGACATGAAGTTGCACTATCATCCTGGAAAGGCTAATGTAGTAGCCGATGCGTTGAGTCACAAGAGTCATGTCAATACACTCATGACCGGAGGATTACCCAAGGAGTTAGCCGAGGATCTTCATGAGCTATGTTTGCAGATAGTTCCGAGAGGCTATGTAGTAGCGTTGGAAATTCAGTCTACCTTGATGAATAAGATCAGAGAAGCTCAGAAGACTGACAAGGAGATTGCCGAGATAAAGGAAAGGATGAGCAAAGGAAAGGCTAAAGGATTTCGTGAGGATGAGCATGATACTTTATGGTTTGAAGATCACGTATATGTGCCTAATGACCCCGAGATCAGGAAGTTGATTTTGCAAGAGGCCCATGATTCGTCGTATTTGATTCACCCAGGAAATACCAAGATGTATCTGGATTTGAAGGACAGTTTCTGGTGGACCGGAATGAAGAAAGATATTGCTGAGTATGTAGCGGTATGTGATGTATGTTAGAGAGTAAAGGCAGAGCATCAGAAGCCAGCAGGATTGCTACAGCCATTGCCGATACCCGAATGGAAGTGGGACAAGCTAGGCATGGATTTTGTCATGGGATTGCCCATGACTTGTTCAGGTTATGACTCGATATGGGTTGTAGTCAATCGGTTGATGAAGGTAGCTCATTTCATCCCAGTGAAAACCACCTACACCAGTGCTAAGTTGGCAAAGATATACATGACCAGGATCATATGTCTCCATGGAGTTCCAAGGACCATTGTATCAGATAGAGGAACCCAGTTTACCTCTGGAGTCAATTGCATGAAACTTTGGGTACCAGGCTAGAGTTTAGTATAGCCTTTCATCCATAGATAGATGGATAGACCGAGAGAGTTAATCAGATTCTGGAGGACATGTTCAGAGCGTGTGCGCTAGATTATGGATCTAGTTGGGACGACAATTTGCCGTGTGCAGAGTTCTCTTACAACAACAGTTATCAAGCCAGTTTGAAGATGGCCCCTTTTGAAGCTTTGTACGGAAGGAGGTGCAGGACACTGTTGTTGTGGGATGAAGTTGGAGACCGTCAGTTGTTTGGACCGGATTTGATTAAAGAGTCTGAAGAGAAGGTTAAGTTGATTCGTGATAGACTCAAGGTAGCACAGTCCGGGCAGAAGAGCTATGCAGATTCTAAACGCAAAGAGACAGTTTACAAAGTTGGAGACAGAGTGTATCTTCATGTGTCCCCACTTCGAGGAGTTAAGCATTTTGGAGTTAAGGTAAAGTTAGCACCACATTTTGTGGGACCATGCAAAGTTTTGGAGCATATGGGAGAAGTTGCTTACAAGCTGGAATTGCCAGAAGGATTATCAAGAGTTCACGATGTGTTTCACGTTTCCCAGTTGAAGAAGTGTCACGCAGAGATGGCCAATATTCCTCTGAAGATACAGTGCCACTAGAAGCGATTTAGTTGGATAGCGATTTGACGTACGAGGAGAAACCAGTGAAGATTCTCGAGTTTGCCAGCCGAGTCACACGCAGCAAGGTTATCAAGTTCTGCAAAGTTCAGTGGAGCCACCGTACCGAGGATGAAGCCACCTGGGAACGAGAGGAAGACATACAGAAGGACCACCCGCACCTATTTTCTAGCCAACCTGAATCTCAAGGACGAGATTCATCTTAAGGGGGGTAGGTTTGTAACATCCCAAATTTTCAATTTGGAATGTTATACATTAGATCATCATTGCATATCATATTTTATTGCATTTTTGGTTGATCCTAGAAATTCTAAGCAGCTCAAGGACCCACGAAGAGAGTTGGGGATTTCGTTATTTTCATATTTGAGTTTTCTCAAATTTTGAAAAGATGATCATTTGGTTTTAATTATTTTTCTCTTCGAATATTTCCAATATGAAAATAAAAGAGAGGGGATAAAATGACTTCTCCAAAATAAAGAAATATTGGAGGAAAATATCAAAATCAAATAATATTTTTATTTGGAGTTTTATTGCTATTTTATTTAAATTAGGAAAAAATGCGTTTTTCAAAATTGCATTAGAGGCCCAAATAAATGTTCACTTTCTCCGCAATATTATTAGAGGACCGTGAAAATTTATTTCAGGATTTTTGGAGTCCGTTTAGTATTTCTTTCATTAGTTTTTCTGCATCAAGATTATTTAAAAAATGTTACCGACCTAACCGGGTCGTGTCCGGCTAGGACTCCCGACTCGGCCGGCCTTATAAGCCACCCCGCCAGCCCGCCAGTCCGTCCGCCGAAACCCTAGCCCCGTCGCCGCGCCGCCGCCTCGATCCGCCGCCGCCGCCGATCCGCGCCGCCCCGCGACACCGCCACCACCCCGTCGCCTTGCCCGCCGCTACCGACCTCGCCGAGGTAGCCACCGCCGCCGTCGTCAGTTTTCTTAGGAACGATCGGCTTTTTTAGAAACCGCAGATTCGTTTTTTTAGTTTTGGTTTGGTTTTTTTGGTTTAGTTAAATAGCGGACGTTCGTCCGTACGTTCGTTTTAACGAACGTTGTTCGTCCGTTAGCCGCAGATAGCGAACGTTCATTCGTTAGCCTGTTTGTCGCGTTTATTTCCAGGGTTTTTTCGCGATTATTTTTTGATCGTGATTTCTGCCCTCATCTTTGTTTTAGTTTATCTTTTCACTCGTTTATCCGATTCAGGCGATTCAAGCGCCTAGATCTTCGTCTCGAAGCCCTCTTTCTGTTTAACCAACTTGAACAAGATTTTGGTACTTTAAAATTTGACTTTAGTCCAGATTAGTAATCGGATCTTGTTTCTTTCATAGTTTTAGTTTCGTTGCTCCGTTTGATTTGATTCTTTTTGAAAACCGGAGTTTTTCAGTTAAACTTTCTGGTTAGATCTCTTATTTGAGTTTTGCTTGTGCTTATAGTTGAGTAATTATGTATGTTATTGTTTGTTTGCGACAGAGTACCCGGAGTGTCAAGCGTGCTACTACGAGTCTCTAGGTTTTGCGGATCATCAGCAAGGCAAGTAACACTTTGATCATACCCCTTTATTACCCTGTTTTTATGCATTAGATCAATCCTCAAACATTGCATGGTTAGGATTTGAATAACATGTGGGTTTGGGAAGTAGATGATGAGGTAGAACCTAATGTCCTGTTTATTATCAAACCTTTGGGAGTTACATCTACGTTATGCTTATATTGCTATGCTATGCTCGTAGACGTGGACTGGGTGAGTGTATCCATGACAGATGTGAGTATTGTTAATTAATGGTTAACTTAAGGTGGCTACTTAAATACACATCTGGGTGGATTGGTTGAGGCACCCTGGAGTACCCAGTGGTTGTCATGGCACCTGGAGAATCTGGTGTTGTCCTAGGATATCCCGGAGTACCCGTGTGATCATCCTACGGTTCGCCACCCAGGCTCAAAGGGATCATAAGATTATCCATGCTAGAAACCTCCGTGTGCAGCCACAAGCCAATATGGGCTCTAGCATAGTTGAGTAAGTTGCCTGAAGCTCTTGAAGAGGTAGGCTAGCAAATGTAATGGGTTGTAGGTGGTACCCGTCTACCCAGAGTAGAGAGTTAATGCTTCAGAAAGAATATGTCACGAATCTCCAATCATGGATGTGTTTGAGTCTTGTGGGGAAAAGTGCGCAAACCTCTACAGAGTGTATAAATTAATCATGGTTAGCCGTGTCCCTAGTTATGGACATCTTGAGTACCTGGTTCTTGGATTATCATGTTGATCTCATCACTCTAAATTAATTTGTTGGGTCTAATGATGATGCTTAATTGGGATTGAGTTGGAGGAACCTTCTCAATGTTTATCAACCACCATGATAGTTAAATAAAATTTATTCCTTTGTTGTAGGGAAAAACTGGCTTTATGCAAAATCGTAACCATAGAGCTTTCCACCATCCATATATGCATGTAGTGATAGCATTTATTCTATTAATTTCTCTATGTGTTACATTGCCAGCATATTCCATGTGCTGACCCTTTTCGGGCTGCAACATTTCATGTTGCAGACTTTTCAGACGATGAGTAAGGTGCCATAGGTCGTTGTCGCTCACTCAGCTATGCCGTTGGAGTTTGATGGACTCACTTTATCTTCCAAGCCTTCCGTTGTTATCGCTTTAGATGGCCTTAAGCCATATTATTGTAATAAGTTCTCTTTTGAGACATTCAATGTAATAAGTGTGTGATTGAAACTCTGTTATAAATCCTCAACTACTATGTGTGTCAGCATTACCGATCCAGGGATGACACTGATGCATAGAGACTAGACTGTTTGAGGTCTGGTCGCTACATATTAGCTTGCGGAGATGAGCAGAGACTCACGATCGATTTGACCTTGTCGCCCCGTCTCGTGGAATTACGATAAGGGCCAGGAATGCCCGGTCGTGCCACATAATTATCTTGCGGGTGCTCTCCGGGCCCGCTCGACTTTCACCAAGGTCTCAAGTAAAGTCAAAGTAACTGTGTGTCCAAACATCAAGGGGAAAACCCGAGGAATCACCCTTGGTGGATTCCACTTGATGTAATCATCAAGGTGAACGTAAGAGGAACCACCGTCGAGGTTCACACTTGAGGGGTTGCACGACAGAGTCGTATCGGAAGTGGTTAAGGAGGAATCACCCTCGATGACCACGACCGAATAGCTACACTACAGAGATCTCATCAGGAGTGATATATGAGGTAACACCCTCGGCATTCGATGGCAACTCTACAGAGTCAAGCAACAAAAAGGAGAGTGATGTGATGTGAGGTGTCGGGCTCCGGTCATCGATCACGTAGATCGAGTCGTCGATGAGAAGCAGGGGAAACAAGGACAAGGTGGGGGTCACTGATGGATCACTAACCAACCTATACTAAGCAATTTAGGGTAAGCAGGTAAGGTACAACAACAGGTACAAAAGCAGGCTATGCATCAGAATAGGAGCAATCAAATACAGTAGCAAAATCTAATGCGAGCATGAGAGAATGGAATGGGTGATATCGGGATGATCAAAGGGGGGGCTTGCCTGGAAGCTCCGCTGAAAAGGGAAGAAGGGTCGTCGTCGACGTAGTCGATCACAGTGGCATTAGCAGCGGTCTTAGGGTCTACCGGAGAGAAGAGGGGGAAGAAACAGTAAATATGCGCAAACATATGCATAACAAGACAATAAGCGGGGCTAGAGGTGTTCTAACGCAGTGCTAGGCGATACTGGCGAAGGGGGAAACATTCGGGAAAGTTTTCCCGGTTTCGAACGTCTGTCAGACAGATGAACCGGAGGGGAAAGGTTCAACGTTTGATATGATAGCGACATGTGGCGGATTAACGGACCGCGTGTTCGTATTCGTCTTGTTGTTCTGAGCAACTTTCATGTATAAAACTTTTTCATCTGAGCTACAGATTATTTTATATGATTTACTAAAGTTTTAGCAATCTGGAATTTAATTCAATTCGAAAATAATTAACAAAATGCTAGATGTACCCAGCTCTATGTACACAGGAGTATACACAGAGGATGACATGTGGGCCAGGGGGACCCAGTTGACCTGTCAACGTTTGACTGGTCAATAGGGGGTGGGGCCCTCGTGTCATTGACACATTTAACTAATTACAGATTATTTAGCTAGTTAATTAAGTTTTTAATTAATTAACTAATTTATTTATATTATTATTTTAATCCTTTTTATAAAAAATAGGGCGCTGGGGCCCATAGGCCAGTGGCTCAACCGAGCCACTCTGGCGCTTGGCGTAGCGGGCCGGGCATGGGCGCCCGTCGAGGCTGACCCGGGTGCGGCGGACGGAGCCTGGGGGTGCCGGCCGACCGGGGCCGCGGTTGGTGGCAGTGGCGAGCGCAGGGGGCGGTGGCGCACATACACTGGGGGTTGCGGGCGTGCGCTAACGCGCGGCGACGGCGGCAACGAGGCGCGCGCAGCTGGGCGCGCAGCAGCGGGCAGGCGATGCGGATCGGGGCAGCGGACGGGGCGTAGGCAGCTGATACATCTCCGTCGTATCTATAATTTTTTATTGTTCCATGCCAATATTATTCAACTTTCATATACTTTTGGCAACTTTTTATACTATTTTTGAGACTAACATATTGATCGAGTGCCCAGTGCCAGTTCCTGTTTGTTGCATGTTTTATGTTTTGCAGAAACCCAATATCAAACGTAATCCAAACGGGATATAAACGGACGGAGAATTATTTTTCAATATTTGGGATTTTCCGGAGGAAGAATCAACGTGAAACGGTGCCCGAGGTGGCCATGAGACAGGGGGCGCCCTCCCCCCTATGCACGCCTAGCACCGTCGTGGGCCACCCGTAAGGCGGTTGACGCTCTTCTTTTGCCGCAAGAAAGCTAAGTTTATGAGAAAAATCTGGGCGAAAGATTCACCCCAATCGGCGTTACGGATCTCCGGATATAAAAGAAACGGTGAAGGGGAAGGATCTGGGAACGCAAAAACAAAGAGAGACAGAGAGATAGATCCAATCTCGGAGGGGCTCTCGCCCCTCCCACGCCATGGGAGCCAAGGACCAGAGGGGAAACCCTTCTCCCATCTAGGGAGAAGGTCAAGGAAGAAGAATAAGAAGGGGAGCTCTCTCCCCCTTGCTTCCGGTGGCACCGGAACTCTGTCGTGGGCCATCATCATCACCGCGATCTTCACCAGCAACTTCACCGCCTTCATCACCAACTCTTGCCCCCTCTATGCAGGGGTGTAACCCTCTCTTACCCTCTGTACTCTTTACTTAAACATGGTGCTCAACGCTATATATTATTTCCCAATGATGTATGGCTATCCTATGATGTTTGAGTAGACCCGTTTTGTCCTATGGATTAATTGATGATCATGATTGGTTTGAGTTGCATGATTTATTATTGGTGTTGTCCTATGGTGCTCTCCATGTTGCGCAAGCATGAGGGATCCCCGCTGTAGGGTTTGCAATATGTTCATGATTTGCTTATGGTGGGTGGCGTGAGTAAACAGAAGCACAGACCCGAGTAAGTAGTGTTGGATATATGCCCTAGAGGCAATAATAAGTTAGTTATTATTATATTTCCTTGTTCATGATAATCGTTTATTATCCATGCTATAATTGTATTGATAGGAAACTCAGATACATGTGTGGGTACATAGACAACACCATGTCCCTAGTAAGCCTCTAGTTGACTAGCTCGTTGATCAATAGATGGTTACGGTTTCCTGACCATGGACATTGGATGTCGTTTATAACGGGATCACATCATTAGGAGAATGATGTGATGGACAAGACCCAATCCTAAGCCTAGCACAAAAGATCGTGTAGTTCGTATGCTAAAGCTTTTCTAATGTCAAGTATCATTTCCTTAGACCATGAGATTGTGCAACTCCCGGATACCGTAGGAATGCTTTGGGTGTACCAAACGTCACAACGTAATTGGGTGGCTATAAAGGTGCACTACAGGTATCTTCGAAAGTGTCTGTTGGGTTGGCACGAATAGAGACTGGGATTTGTCACTCCGGTTAACAGAGAGGTATCTCTGGGCCCACTCGATAGGACATCATCATAATGTGCACAATGTGACCAAGGGGTTGATCACGGGATGATGTGTTACAGAATGAGTAAAGAGACTTGCCGGTAACGAGATTGAACAAGGTATCGGCATACCGACGATCGAATCTCGGGCAAGTACAATACCGCGAGACAAAGGGAATTGTATATGGGATCGATTGAGTCCTTGACATCGTGGTTCATCCGATGAGATCATCGTGGAACATGTGGGAGCCAACGTGGGTATCCAGATCCCGCTGTTGGTTATTGACCGGAGAACGTCTGGTCATGTCTGCATGATTCCCGAACCCATAGGGTCTACACACTTAAGGTTCGATGATGCTAGGGTTATAAAGGAAGTTTGTATGTGGTTACCGAATGTTGTTCGGAGTCCCGGATGAGATCCGGACGTCACGAGGAGTTCCGGAATGGTCCGGAGGTAAAGATTTATATATGGGAAGTCCTGTTTTGGTCACCGAAAAAGTCTCGGGTTTTATCGGTAACATACCGGGACCACCGGGAGGGTCCCGGGGGTCCACCAAGTGGGGCCACCATCCCCGAAGGCTGCATGGGCCAAGTGTGGGAGGGGACCATCCCTAGGTGGGCTGGTGCGCCCCCCCACAAGGGCCCAAGGCGCCTAGGGTTTGGGGGAGGGGGCGCACCCACCTAACTTGGGGGGCAATTTTCCCCTCTCCCCCCCCCCTTGGCCGCACCCTAGATGGGTTTGGGCTGTCCGCCGCCCCTAGGGGTGGAACCCTAGGTGGGGGCGCAGCCCTCCCTCTCCCCCTATATATACTTGACGGTTTTGGGGCTGCCAACAGATGAGTTTGACCTCTCCCTGGCGCAGCCCTACCTCTCTCCCTTCTCCTCTCCCGCGGTGCTTGGCGAAGCCCTGTAGGATTTCCACGCTCCTCCATCACCACCACGCCGTTGTGCTGCTGCTGGATGGAGTATTCCTCAACCTCTCCCTCTCTCCTTGCTGGATCAAGGCATGGGAGACATCACCGGGCTGTATGTGTGTTGAACGCGGAGGTGCCGTTCGTTCGGCACTAGGATCTCCGGTGATTTAGATCACGAGGAGTACGACTCCTTCAACCCTGTTCTCTTGAACGCTTCCGCTTAGCGATCTACAAGGGTATGTAGATGCACTCTCCTTCCCCTCGTTGTTGGTTTCTCCATAGATAGATCTTGGTGACACGTAGGAAAATTTTGAATTTCTGCTACATTCTCCAACAAGTAGGTTGTTTGCGTATGGGATAAAGGGGACTTGATACTTTAATGCTATGGTTGGGTTTTACCTTAATGATCTTTAGTAGTTGCGGATGCTTGCTAGAGTTCCATCATAAGTGCATATGATCCAAGAAGAGAAAGTATGTTAGCTTATGCCTCTACCTCAAATAAAATTGCAATAGTGATTACCGGTCTAGTTATCGATTGCCTTGGACAAATAACTTTCTCGTAACAAAAATCTCTCTGCTAATACTTACTTTATTGCTTCTTATTCTAAACAGCCCCTACTTTTTATTTACATGCTCTTTATTATCTTGCAAGTCTATCCAACAACGCCTACAAAGCACTTCTAGTTTCATACTTGTTCTAGGTAAAGCGAACGTCAAGCGTGCGTAGAGTTGTATCGGTGGTCGATAGAACTTGAAGGAATATTTATTCTACCTTTAGCTCCTCATTGGGTTCGACACTCTTACTTATCGAAAACTGTTGTGATCCCCTACACTTGTGGGTTATCAAGACCTTTTTCTGGCGCCGTTGCCGGGGAGTCATAGTGTGGGGTGAATATTCTCGTGTGTGCTTGTTTGCTTTATCACTAAGTAATTTTTATTTGTTGTTCTTAGTTGTTCTCTATCTTTAGTTATGGAGATGGAACACGAAATACCAAAAAAATTAGGTGTACTTGCTATTCATGGAGATGGGGAACCTCCTAAAACCCTCGATGCTCGTTATGTGACAGAATTTATGTACTACTTTGATAATCCTGAGAAAACCCCATTCAACTTTGTTATGGGAGACACGTTGGATCAACGTGAATACTTTAGGGATTATCGCTTGACACAAAAAGGGAAACTATTATGGGATCAAATCTCTATGTTACGTTGGTATGCTCGTCAACTATGCTTGAGTTATGATTATACTTGTTGCTCTAGGATGAAGGCTCCACACCTTCCCTTTTCATGCAAATTCAATTATAATAAAACCATAGCTTCTTATGCTAATGGTGTATATGATTACTATGATGTGTGGAACAAATAGAAGAATTTGTTGCTTTTATGGGTGCTTATGAGATTGAATCTATGTTTAAAGAGTTTGATGATTTTGATGATTCAGTTTATAGACCTAAAAAAATTCTATACTTAAATATTGTTATAAGAATTATGAATACAATTACAATATTGATGCATTTATTGAGAAAGTCTCCGCTGTCCAAGAAGAGACTAATATTTTGCAGGAAGCTATGGAAGAAGAAATTGATGAAACTGTGAGCTCATTGGATGAAAAAGATGATGAGGAGAGCGAAGAACAAAAGGAGGAAGAGCGGATTAGCTACCCGTGCCCACCTTCTAATGAGAGTAACTCTTCAACTCATACATTGTTTAATAACCCTTCGTACTTACCGAAGGATGATTGCTGATGATTGTTATGATCCCTTTAATTCGTTTGAAATATCCCTTTTTGATGATGCTTGCTATACTTGTGGCCAAGATGCCAATACGAATTATGCTTATGGAGATGAACTTGCTATAGTTCCTTATGTTAAACATGAAATTGTTTCTATTGCACCCACGCATGATAGTTCTATTATCTTTTTGAATTCTCCCAACTACACTATATCGGAGAAGTTTGTGCTTACTAAGGATTATATTGATGGGTTGCCTTTTACCGTTGCACATGATGATTTTGATCAATATAATATGCATATGCTTGCTGCTCCTACTTGCAATTATTATGAGAGAGGAACTACATCTCCGCCTCTTTATGTTTCCAACACGATAGAATTGCAAGAACTGCTTATACTATGCATTGGCCTTTATTTTGTGTGCATGAATTGTTCTTTTATGACATGCCGATGCATAGGAAGAGAGTTAGACTTCGTTGTTGCATGATATATGTTACTTTGTGTTCACTACTAAATTACATATCATTGTTAATTAAAATTGGCTTTGATATACCATGGGATCCGGGTGGATCCATTGCTTGAGCACTATGTGCCTAGCTTAATGGCTTTAAAGAAAGCGCTGCCAGGGAGACAACCCAGAAGTTTTAGAGAGTCATTTATTTCTGTTGAGTGCTTTTATATAGTTTAAAAACAAAAAAATAAGAGGGGAACCTAAAACTTTTCAAAAAGGAAAGTGAAAGTGAGAGAGACAAGCATTGTTGAAGTGGGAGCTAGCCTTGAACTTTGTTCATGCTCACGAAAACTTTGTGAATCTTGATTACAGAAACTTTTCATCAAAAATAATTATCCCCTTGTACAATTCCATTGTATTATAAAAATAATGTGCCAAGGTTTGCCTTTAGGATGTTTACAATGCTTGTTGGTTTGTATGGTGCAGGACAGAAACTTTGGCTGTAGTGCGCGATTTTACATTTTTTTCCTGGAATGCCAAACGGTTCTGATTCTTTTTGCACTCTCTTGCTGTAGAACTTGTTTAGTTTTCCTAATTTTGGTAGAATTTTTGGGGTACCAGAAGTATGGTGAATGTTCAGATTTCTACAGACTGTCCTGTTTTTGACAGATTCTGTTTTTGATGCATAGTTTGCTTGTTTTGATGAATCCATCAATTTATATCAGTGGATTAAGCCTTGAAAAACCTATATTACAGTAGACACAATGCAAAAACATATGAATTGGTTTGCAACAGTACTTAGAGTAGTGATTTGCTTTATTATACTAACGGATCTTACCGAGTTTTTTGTTGAAGTTTTGTGTGGATGAAGTGTCTAATCGAGGATGTCTCAATATGAGGAAAAGGAAGAGAGGCAAGAGCTCAATCTTGGGGATGCCCAAGGCACCCAAGTAAATATTCAATGAGACTCAAGCGTCTAAGCTTGGGGATGCCCCGGAAGGCATCCCCTCTTTCTTCAACAAGTATCGGTATGTTTTCGGATTAGTTTCGTTCATGCGATATGTGCAGGTCTTGGAGCGTCTTTTGCATTTAGTTTTCACTTTTCTTTTATGCACCATGCTGGTATGATATAGTCCTTGGTTGATTTATAGAATGCTCATTGCACTTCACTTAAATCTTTTGAGTATGGCTTTATAGAATGCTTCATGTGCTTCACTTATATCATTTGAAGTCTGGATTGCCTGTTTCTCTTCACATAGAAAACCGCCATTTGTAGAATGCTCTTTTACTTCACTTATATTTGTTAGAGCGTGGGCATATATTTTTTAGAAAGAATTAAACTCTCTTGCTTCACTTATATCAATTTAGAGAGATGACAGGAATCGGTCAATCACATGGTTAGTCATAAAATCCTACATAAACTTGTAGATCGCTGAATATGATATGTTTGATTCCTTGCAATAGTTTTGCAATATAAAGATGGTGATATTAGAGTCATGCTAGTGGGTGGTTGTGGATTGTAGAGACACTTGTGTTGAGGTTTGCAAGTCCCGTAGCATGCACGTATGGTAACCGGTGTGTGACAAATTTGAAGCATGGGGTGTTTCTTTGATTGTCTTCCTTATGAGTGGCGGTCGGGGACGAGCGATGGTATTTTCCTACCAATCTTTCCCCCTAGGGGCATGCGTAGTAGTACTTTGCTTCGAGGGCTAATAAACTTTTGCAATTAGTATATGAGTTCTTTATGACTACTGTGAGTCCATGGATTATACACACTCTCACCCTTCCATCATTGCTAACCTCTTCGGTACCGTGCATTGCCCTTTCTCACCTCGAGAGTTGGTGCAAACTTCGCCGGTGTATCCAAACCCCGTGATACGATACGCTCTATCACACATAAGCCTCCTTATATCTTCCTCAAAACAGCCACCATACCTACCTATTATGGCATTTCCATATCCATTCCGAGATATATTGCCATGCAACTTCCATCATCATCATATACATTGTTGGGCCTACAAGTGCTTGCAAGTGATGTTGGGCCTGCATGGCAATATATCTCAGAATGGCTATGGAAATGCCATAATAGGTAGGTATGGTGGCTGTTTTGCGGAAGGTAAATGGTGGGTATATGGTACCGACGAAAGTTGCATGGTACAAGAGAGGCTAGCAATGGTGGAAGGGTGAAGGAGTGTGTATAATCCATGGACTCAACATTAATCAAAAGAACTCATATACTTGTTGCAAAAATTTAGAAGTCATCAAAAATCAAAGCACTACGTGCATGCTCCTAGGGGGGTAGATTGGTAGGAAAATACCATCGCTCGTTCCCGACTGCCACTCATAAGGAAGACAATCAATAAATAAAATTGTGCTCCAACTTCATCACAAAGCGGTTCACCATACGTGCATGTTACGGGAATCACAAACTTCAACATAAGCATTCTTTAAATTCATAATCACCCAACTAGCATGGCTTTAATATCACTACCTCCATATCTCAAAACAATTATCAAGCATCAAGTTGATCATAGCATCCAATTCACTTTCTATGATAGTTTTTATTATACCCAACTTGGATGCTCATCATTCTAGGACCAACTTTTAAGATCATAGCAAATACCATGCTGTTCTAAAAGACTCTCAAAATAATATAAGTGAAGCATGAGAGACTCGCAATTTCTACAAAATATAACCACCGCCGTGCTCTAAAAGATATAAGTGAAGCACTAGAGCAAATGACAAACTACTCCAAAATATATAAGTGAAGATCAATGAGTAGTCGAATAATTGTGCAACTATGTGAAGACTCTCTAACATTAAAGAAATTCCGATCTTGGTATCTTATTCAAACAGCAAGCAAAACAAAATAAAATGACATTGCAAGGATAGCACAACTCATGTGAAGAAGCAAATGTTGGAAATATGCCCTAGAGGCAATAATAAAAGGATTATTATTATATTTCCTTGTTCATGATAATTGTATTTTATTCATGCAATAATTGTATTATCCGGAAATCGTAATACACGTGTGAATACATAGACCACAATATGTCCCTAGTGAGCCTCTAGTTGACTAGCTCGTTAATCAACAGATAGTCATGGTTTCCTGCCTATGGACATTGGATGTCATTGATAACGGGATCACATCATTAGGAGAATGATGTGATGGACAAGACCCAATCCTAAGCATAGCACAAAGATCCTGTAGTTCGTTTGCTAGAGCGTTTCCAATGTCAAGTATCTTTTCCTTAGACCATGAGATCGTGCAACTCCCGGATACCATAGGAGAGCTTTGGGTGTACCAAACGTCACAACGTAACTGGGTGGCTATAAAGGTGCACTACAGGTATCTCCGAAAGTGTCTGTTGGGTTGACACGGATCGAGACTGGGATTTGTCACTCTGTATGACGGAGAGGTATCTCTGGGCCCACTCGGTAATGCATCATCATAATGAGCTCAAATTGACCAAGTGTCTGGTCACAGGATCATGCATTACGGTACGAGTAAAGTGACTTGCCGGTAACGAGATTGAACGAGGTATTGGGATACCGACGATTGAATCTCGGACAAGTAACGTACCGATTGACAAAGGGAATTGTATAGCGGGGTTGCTAAATCCTCGACATGGTGGTTCATTTGATGAGATCATCGAGGAGCATGTGGGAGCCAACATGGGTATCCAGATCCCGCAGTTGGTTATTGACCGGAGAGCCGTCTCGGTCATGTCTACATGTCTCCCGAACACGTAGGGTCTACACACTTAAGGTTCGGTGACGCTAGGGTTGTATGAATATGAGTATGCAGCAAACCGAAAGTTGTTCGGAGTCCCGGATGAGATCCCGGACGTCACGAGGAGTTCCGGAATGGTCCGGAGGTAAAGAATTATATATGGGAAGTCGAGTCTCGGCCATCAGGAAAGTTTCGGGGGTCACCGGTATTGTACCGGGACCACCGGAAGGGTCCCGGGGGTCCACCGGGTGGGGCCACCCATCCTGGTGGGCCCCATGGGCTTAAGTCGGAGGGGAACCAGCCCCTGGTGGGCTGGTGCACCCCCCCTAGGCCCCCCTCTACGCCTAGGGTTGGGAACCCTAGGGGAGGGGGCGCCTCCACTTGCCTTGGGGGGCAAGTCTCCCCCCTTGGCCGCCCCCCTAGGAGATCTCATCTCCTAGGGACGCCCCCCCCCCCCCGGGGTCCCTATATAAAGAGGGGGGTGGGAGGGCAGCCGCACCCCAACACCTGGCGCCTCCCTACCCCCCTTGCTACACCTCCTCCTCCCGTAGTCGCTTGGCGAAGCCCTGCCGGAACCCTGCTGCATCCACCACCACGCCGTCGTGCTGCTGGATCTTCATCAACCTCTCCTTTCCCCTTGCTGGATCAAGAAGGAGGAGACGTCACGCTGACCGTACGTGTGTTGAATGCGGAGGTGCCGTCCGTTCGGCGCTAGGATCTCCGGTGATTTGGATCACGAGGAGTACGACTCCCTCAACCCCGTTCTCTTGAACACTTCCGCTCGATCTACAAAGGGTATGTAGATGCACTCCCCTCTCTCATTTCTGGATGAACTCATAGATTGATCTTGGTGAACGTAGGAAATTTTTTATTTTATGCAACGTTCCCCAACAGTGGCATCATGAGCTAGGTCTATGAGTAGTTCTCTATTGCACGAGTAGACCACAAATCTGTTGTGGGCGTAGATGTTGTCAACTTTCTTGCCACTACTAGTCTTATTTTGCTTCAGCGGTATTGTGGGATGAAGCATCCCAGACCGACCTTACACGTACGCTTACGTGAGACAGGTTCCACCGACTGACATGCACTAGTTGCATAAGGTGGCTAGCGGGTGTCTGTCTCTCCCACCTTAGTTGGAGCGGATTCGATGAAAAGGGTCCTTATGAAGGGTAAATAGAAGTTGACAAATCACGTTGTGGTCATTCTTAGGTAAGAAAACATTCTTGCTAGAACCCTATTGCAGCCACGTAAAAGATGCAACAACAATTAGAGGACGTCTAACTTGTTTTTGCAGCAATTGCTTTGTGATGTGATATGGCCAAAAGTTGTGATGAATGATGAATGATATATTGTGATGTATGAGATTATGTTCTTGTAATAGGAATCACGACTTGCATGTCGATGAGTATGACAACCGGCAGGAGCCATAGGAGTTGTCTTAATTATTGTATGACCTGCGTGTCAATGATTTAATGCCATGTAATTACTTTACTTTATTGCTAAACCGTTAGCCATAGTAGTAGAAGTAATAGTTGGCGAGCAACTTCATGGAGACACGATGATGGAGATCATGATGATGGAGATCATGATGATGGAGATCATGGTGTCATGCCGGTGACGAAGATGATCATGGAGCCCCGAAGATGGAGATCAAAGGAGCTATATGATATTGGCCATATCATGTCACTACTATATAATTGCATGTGATGTTTATTATGTTTATGCATCTTGTTTACTTAGAACGACGGTAGTAAATAAGATGATCCCTTATAATAATTTCAAGAAAGTGTTCCCCCTAACTGTGCGCCGTTGCTAAAGTTCGTCGTTTCGAAGCACCACGTGATGATCAGGTGTGATAGATTCTTACGTTCACATACAACGGGTGTAAGACAGTTTTACACATGCAAAAACACTTAGGGTTAACTTGACGAGCCTAGCATGTACAGACATGGCCTCGGAACACAGAGACCGAAAGGTCAAACATGAGTCGTATGGAAGATACAATCAACATGGAGATGTTCACCGATGATGACTAGTCCGTCTCACATGATGATCGGACACGGCCTAGTCGACTCGGATCATGTAACACTTAGATGACTAGAGGGATGTCAAATCTGAGTGGGAGTTCATTATATAATTTTGATTAGATGAACTTAATTATCATGAACTTAGTCTAAAATCTTTGCAAAATATGTCTTGTAGATCAAATGGCCAACGCTCATGTCAACATGATCTTCAACGCGTTCCTAGAGAAAACCAAGCTGAAAGATGATGGCAGCAACTATTCGGACTGGGTCCGGAACCTGAGGATCATGCTCATAGCTGCCAAGAAAGCACATGTCCTAGAAGGACCGCTAGGTGAAGCACCCATCCCAGAGAACCAAGACGTTATGAACGCTTGGCAGTCACGTGTTGATGATTACTCCCTCGTTCAGTGTGGCATGCTTTACAGCTTAGAACCGGGGCTCCAAAAGCGTTTTGAGCAACACGGAGCATATGAGATGTTCGAGGAGCTGAAAATGGTTTTCCAAGATCATGCCCGGGTCGAGAGATATGATGTCTCCTACAAGTTCTATAGTTGTAAGATGGAGGAAAATAGTTCTGTCAGTGAGCACATACTCAAAATGTCTGGGTTGCACAACCGCCTGTCCCAGCTGGACATCAACCTCCCAGACGAGGCGGTCATTGAAAGAATCCTTCAGTCACTCCCACCGAGCTACAAGAGCTTCGTGATGAACTGCAATATGCAGGGGATGGTGAAAACTATTCCTGAAGTATTTTCAATGCTAAAGTCGGCAGAGGTAGAAATCAAGAAAGAACATCAAGTGTTGATGGTCAATAAAACCACCAAGTTCAAGAAGGGCAAGGGTAAGAAGAGCTTGAAGAAGGACGGCAAAGATGTTGCCGCGCCCGGTAAGCCAGTTGCCGGGAAGAAGTCAATGAATGGACCCAAGCCTGAGACAGAGTGCTTTTATTGCAAAGGGAAGGGTCACTAGAAGCGGAACTGCCCTAAATACTTAGCGGAAAAGAAGGCCGGCAACACTAAAGGTATATGCGATATACATGTAATTGATGTGTACCTTACCAGTACTCGTAGTAACTCCTGGGTATTTGATACCGGTGCCGTTGCTCATATTTGTAACTCACAGCAGGAGCTGCGGAATAAACGGAGACTGGCGAAGGACGAGATGACGATGCGCGTCGGGAATGGTTCCAAGGTCGATGTGATCGCCGTCGGCACGCTTCCTCTACATTTACCCACGGGGTTAGTTTTAAACCTCAATAATTGTTATTTAGTGCCAAGTTTGAGCATGAACATTGTATCTGGATCTCGTTTAATGCGAGATGGCTACTCATTTAAATTCGAGAATAATGGTTGTTCTATTTATATGAGAGATATGTTTTATGGTCATGCCCCGATGGTCAATGGTTTATTCTTAATGAATCTCGAACGTAATGTTACACATATTCATAGTGTGAATTCCAAAAGATGTAAAGTTGATAACGATAGTCCCACATACTTGTGGCACTGCCGCCTTGGTCACATTGGTGTCAAGCGCATGAAGAAGCTCCATGCCGATGGACTTTTAGAGTCTCTCGATTATGAATCATTTGACACATGCGAACCATGCCTCATGGGAAAAATGACCAAGACTCCGTTCTCCGGAACAATGGAGCGAGCAACCAACTTATTGGAAATCATACATACTGATGTGTGTGGTCCAATGAGCGTTGAGGCTCGCAGAGGATATCGTTATGTTCTCACTCTCACCGATGACTTAAGTAGATATGGGTATGTCTATGTGATAGCCTGGCTTATTAGGGATGATAGACTACTCATATCAATAAGGAATTCCTTCTTTTCCGGAAGCCCATTCGGACAGAACTCCAAAGTTAAGCATGCTCAGCTTGGAGTAATTTCAGGATGGGTGACCGACCGGGAAGTTGCTCCCGGGTGCGCACGAGTGAGGACAAAGGGCGCAGAAAAGACTAGTATTGATCTGTGGGGCCAGTCTAGATCTCGCCAGGAGTAACGACCACTGGCGGGTGTGTCCGGGGAGATACCAAGTTGGTATCAGAGCTGACCCTCGCGGTTACACGGATGTTTGCAGACAGGTGCGTGGCCATGTTGTTCATAATGTTTGTGACCCGCCGTGGCACACGACATGACACATGTACTGGACTGGATGCACAGACGTATGTACCAAGAGGGAACGTTCCTGTGGCCCGACGAGGACGCCGGTTCCTCTGAGTGGGGGTGTATGTGATAGCCTGGCTTATTAGGGATGATAGACTACTCATATCAATAAGGAATTCCTTCTTTTCCGGAAGCCCATTCGGACAGAACTCCAAAGTTAAGCGTGCTCAGCTTGGAGTAATTTCAGGATGGGTGACCGACTGGGAAGTTGCTCCCGGGTGCGCACGAGTGAGGACAAAGGGCGCAGAAAAGACTAGTATTGATCTGTGGGGCCAGTCTAGATCTCGCCAGGAGTAACGACCACTGGCGGGTGTGTCCGGGGCGTTATAGTCTACTTAATGAAACACAAGTCTGAGACCTTTGAAAAGTTCAAGGAATTTCAGAATAAAGTAGAGAATCAACGTGACCGAAAAATAAAGTTCTTACGATCAGATCGTGGAGGAGAATATTTAAGTCACGAATTTGGTATGCACTTAAGAAAATGTGGAATCGTTTCACAACTCACGCCGCCTGGAACACCTCAACGTAACAATGTGTCCGAATGTCGTAATCGCACTCTATTGGATATGGTGCGATCTATGATGTCTCTTACCAATTTACCGCTATCACTTTGGGGATACGCTCTAGAGACAGCTACATTCACTTTAAATAGGGCTCCATCTAAATCCGTTGAGACGACACCGTATGAATTATGGTTTGGGAAGAAACCTAAGCTGTCGTTTCTAAAAGTTTGGGGATGCGATGCTTATGTCAAAAAACTTCAACCTGAAAAGCTCGAACCCAAGTCAGAAAAATGCGTCTTCATAGGATACCCTAAGGAAACCATTGGGTATACCTTCTACTTAAGATACGAGGGCAAGATCTTTGTTGCCAAGAACGGATCCTTTCTGGAGAAAGAGTTTCTCTCGAAAGAAGTAAGTGGGAGGAAAGTAGAACTCGATGAAGTACTACTCTTCAACCAGAAAGTAGTGCAGCTTAGGAAAATGTTCCTGTGGTGCCTACATCGACTGGAGAGGAAATTAATGATGATGATCAAGGTACTTCGGATCAAGTTGCTACTGAACTTCATAGGTCCACAAGGACACGTTCCACACCAGAGTGGTATGGCAACCCTGTCCTGGAAATCATGTTGTTAGACAACGGTGAACCTTCGAACTATGAAGAAGCGATGGCGGGCCCAGATTCCAACAAATGGCTTGAAGCCATGCAATCCGAGATAGAATCCATGTATGAAAACAAAGTGTGGACTTTGACAGACTTGCCCGATGATCGGCGAGCGATAGAAAACAAATGGATCTTTAAGAAGAAGACGGACGCGGATGGTAATGTTACCATCTATAAAGCTCGACTTGTCGCTAAGGGTTATCAGCAAGTTCAAGGGGTTGACTACGATGAGACTTTCTCTCCCGTAGCGAAGCTGAAGTCCGTCCGAATCAGGTTAGCAATTGCCGCATACTATGATTATGAGATATGGCAGATGGACGTCAAAACGGCATTCCTTAACGGCTATCTTAAGGAAGAACTGTATATGATGCAGCCGGAGGGTTTTGTCGATCCTAAGAATGCTAACAAGGTATGCAAGCTCCAGCGATCCATTTATGGGCTGGTGCAAGCATCTCGGAGTTGGAACATTCGCTTTGATGAAATGATCAAAGCATTTGGGTTTATGCAGACTTATGGAGAAGCCTGCGTTTACAAGAAAGTGAGTGGGAGCTCTATAGCATTTCTCATATTATATGTAGATGACATACTTTTGATGGGAAATGATATAGAACTTTTGGACAGCATTAAGGCCTACTTGAATAAGTGTTTTTCAATGAAGGACCTTGGAGAAGCTGCTTACATATTAGGCATCAAGATCTATAGGGATAGATTGAGACGCCTCATAGGTCTTTCACAAAGCACATACCTTGATAAGATATTGAAGAAGTTCAAAATGGATCAGTCCAAGAAAGGGTTCTTGCCTGTATTGCAAGGTGTGACATTGAGCTCGGCTCAATGCCCGACCACGGCAAAAGATAAAGAAGAGATGAGTATCATCCCCTATGCCTCAGCCATAGGATCTATTATGTATGCCATGTTGTGTACCAGACCTGATGTAAACCTTGCCATAAGTTTGGTAGGAAGGTACCAAAGTAATCCCGGCAAGGAACACTGGACAGCGGTCAAGAATATCCTGAAGTACCTGAAAAGGACAAAGGACATGTTTCTCGTTTATGGAGGTGATGAAGAGCTCGTCGTAAAGGGTTATGTCGACGCTAGCTTCGACACAGATCTGGATGACTCTAAGTCACAAACCGGATACGTGTATATGTTGAATCGTGGAGCAGTAAGCTGGTGTAGTTGCAAGCAGAGCGTCGTGGCGGGATCTACATGTGAAGTGGAGTACATGGCAGCCTCGGAGGCAGCACATGAAGCAATGTGGATGAAGGAGTTCATCACCGACCTAGGAGTCATACCCAATGCGTCGGGGCCAATCACTCTCTTCTGTGACAACACTGGAGCTATTGCACTTGCCAAGGAGCCCAGGTTTCACAAGAAGACCAGGCACATCAAACGTCGTTTCAATTCCATCCATGAAAATGTTCAAGATGGAGACATAGATATTTGCAAAGTACATACGGATCTGAATGTCGCAGATCCGTTGACAAAACCTCTTCCGCGAGCAAAACATGATCAACACCAGAACTCTATGGGTGTTCGATTCATCACAATGTAACTAGATTATTGACTCTAGTGCAAGTGGGAGACTGTTGGAAATATGCCCTAGAGGCAATAATAAAAGGATTATTATTATATTTCCTTGTTCATGATAATTGTCTTTTATTCATGCTATAATTGTATTATCCGGAAATCGTAATACACGTGTGAATACATAGACCACAATATGTCCCTAGTGAGCCTCTAGTTGACTAGCTCATTGATCAATAGATAGTCATGGTTTCCTGACTATGGACATTGGATGTCATTGATAACGGGATCACATCATTAGGAGAATGATGTGATGGACAAGACCCAATCCTAAGCATAGCACAAAGATCCTGTAGTTCGTTTGCTAGAGCTTTTCCAATGTCAAGTATCTTTTCCTTAGACCATGAGATCGCGTAACTCCCGGATACCATAGGAGTGCTTTGGGTGTACCAAACGTCACAACGTAACTGGGTGGCTATAAAGGTGCACTACAGGTATCTCCGAAAGTGTCTGTTCGGTTGACACGGATCGATACTGGGATTTGTCACTCCGTATGACGGAGAGGTATCTCTGGGCCCACTCGGTAATGCATCATCATAATGAGCTCAAAGTGACCAAGTGTCTGGTCACGGGATCATGCATTATGGTACGAGTAAAGTGACTTGCCGGTAAGGATATTGAACGAGGTATTGGGATACCGACGATCGAATCTCGGGCAAGTAACGTACCGATTGACAAAGGGAATTGTATACGGGGTTGCTTAAATCCTCGACATTGTGGTTCATCCGATGAGATCATCGAGGAGCATGTGGGAGCCAACATGGGTATCCAGATCCCGCTGTTGGTTATTGACCGGAGAGCCGTCTCGGTCATGTCTACATGTCTCCCGAACCCGTAGGGTCTACACACTTAAGGTTCGGTGACGCTAGGGTTGTATGAATATGAGTATGCAGCAAACCGAAAGTTTTTTGGAGTCCCGGATGAGATCCCGGACATCACGAGGAGTTTTGGGGGTCGAGTTTTGATGACGGGAAAATGGCGGGCGTGGGAACACGCGTCCACGTCATTGATACAGAGTGAAATTTAAATGGATAAATGCATACAATAAAAATAGGATCAAACATTGCAGGTACTTCATTTTCAGAACTCTTACATTTACATAAAAGATCTGTTAATTACATCTCCATAGAGAAAACCCCTGATTAAGAATTCCAACTATCCTATTACATAGAATTGCAACACATGAGTACTACAATATGTAGAAACAAAAGAAGACTACAAAATGTAGAAATAAAAGTCCTCTTCGCCGTCTTCAACGTCGGTTTACTCGGGGAGCCTTGAACTTCGCCTATGCTAACATATGCGTTGCATAACATTCATGATTCGACAATGTTCATTCATATAGCACGTTCATACCTAGCTCATTAACCATCGCAAATATGTAGTGATTGTCTTTTTTTTAATCATATGAAAACCTATTTGATGGTTAACTAGCCGGGCTAACGTGCGTATGTGCAATATGGGGCATAACTCTTTTCACGAGTTAATTTTGACATGCATGTGATTTCGGCATGCATGCCTAAAATGGTGGATTATTTGGTTTTTATAGCAACGTATATAGCGTTGCACCGAGCCATCATATGCGAGGGCTATATGAAATTTGGTGATCACATATTCAATCGCACTATGTTATGTTTAGTGCAAGTGACATGGGCTATGACCCTAATTATCTTTTAGTTTTGTGGATGCATTCACCTATATGAAAGGAACGCATGATTTAATTTTAATCTGTATGAGGTTTTTTTATTACATATGGGTTATGCTTAAATACTAGTTTTGCTAGTCTCAAACATATGACATATGAGCATGCGGCTAAGCACTTCGGATTTGTGGCGCATGGGAATATTTTTATGAAGTTTCACTTCACTTGTATTAGTACTAACATCATGTAGCAACATTGTGCCCATGTGTAGCATAACCAAGTGAAGTATGGTGGTTTCTTCTTGCTTGTATTATCACCAACGTAGCACAAACTGTATGCTCATAGTGTAACCAAACAAAAGTATATATATCGGTATATGTTCCGCATGGACATGATGAAGTATATGACAATTCTCAAAGTCTATATATATGACCCTAAACTATGAAGAGCAAAAGTCATGTATATTGAGTTGTCATGGCTTTGTTTCACATGGGTTTTCACTAGTACAAAAACCGAGCGTATAATACTACTTCTTGAAACTAATGAATATATAGCTGCATGCTCCAAGTTTACACCCTATACTGATGCGTTTTAGGGGTCTAGCCAGACTATAAATTATATGGAAGAAACATGTGTGAATTTCCAACAAAATAGGACTTTATGAAACCAAATCAATATGAGCTTTGTTTCTATTTCTATCCTTGATCTGTATTAACATGGGATGCAATATCACCATGAGACCAAATCAAGATGGACATTTTTATTCTTGAATTGTATCAACATGGGATGCAAGATCACCATGAGACCAAAACGAGATGGACATAATTTGTTCTTGAGTTGTATCATCATGGAGATGCAAGAACACCATGAGACCAAAACGAGATGGACATAATTTGTTCATGAGACCAAAACAAGATGGATATAGTTTGATTCTTGAATTGTATCAACATGAATGTTCAAGATCACCATGTGACCAAAACAAGACATATATGATTTGTTCTTGAATTGTATCATCATGGAGATGCAAGATCACCATGAGACCAAAACAAGACATATATAATTCCTTCTTGAATTGTATCAACGCGGAGATACAAGATCACCATGAGACCAAAACAAGATGGATATAGTTTGATTCTTGAATTGTATCAACATGAATGTTCAAGATCACCATGTGACCAAAACAAGACATATATAATTTGTTCTTGAATTGTATCAACATGGAGGTGCAAGACCACCATGAGACCAAAACAAGACATATATAATTTGTTCTTGAATTGTATCAACATGGAGGTGCAAGACCACCATGAGACCAAAACAAGATGAGTATAATTTTTTAGTCTTGACTTTTATTATGAGACCAAGACAAGAAGATTTTTTATGCACATGTGCACTTAGTTCGCATCAGTATATAGGATGAAGATCAATATGTGACTAGACTAGGCATATCATCTATTTCCCTGATTTGTATCAACATGGGATCAAGCTCACCATGAGACCGAACCAAGAGATGAGAAACTATATATGCGGGGGCAATGTATGACACCAAAACTATAGAACACATATGGTGCAAGAAGAAGGCATCATCAGGGGAGCAAGGACGTAGCCATAGTCTCACCTTGTCTCCTACGTGGACGGAGAAGGCGAACGACGAGACGAGACGAACGGCAAGACGGACGGCCGGCGCGACGGCGACGACGATGAGACGGCGGCCGGCGGCGGGACGGAGGGCCGGCGCGACGGCGACGATGATGAGACGGCGGCCGGCGGAGGAACGGACGGTGAGACGAGACGGACGGCCGGCGCAACGACGAGACGAACGGCGAGACAGACGGCCGGCAGCGTGTACGCAGGCGCGCGTGTGTGCAAGCGAGCGATGGATGTGGTGAGCAATCAATGGATGGATCGGTGATGAGCAGCAGCAGCGACGGCGTGTGGATAGGAAAATGAGCCACCTTAGAGGAGTCGAGCGGCCTGGTATTTATAGGGACGGAGGGAAGCAGTGGAGGCCCGGCTCTACGCGCGCCTGCCCACGTTCTGATCGTGGGATCGTGTCCAAGAACGTGGGAGCGTGGCTGGCTCATCTCTTTTTCTATTTGTTTAATCACTAATTACCGGCAATGTCCCATCAACTGGGCTTAATTTGCCACGTAACGTGTGGGCTCTAGGCACGAACTAATTTCTTTGCATGCAATCGGCTGATGGAATAGGATATGCATGAATGTACGTAGCCATTGTCCCTTTCTTTTAATATGGACCCAAGCACATGTACGTGATCATTTTATTTAAATGAACCAAGCTTGATTAATTGAAATGGCTCATCGAGGCTTACTTCCTTAAGGTAGTGTAAAAAAAATGAATGAAATGATATTTTCTCAATCAAAGTTGCACGCCAATATTTTGATAACACTCTGACATTTTTTTTATATGTCGTCACACGGAACATTTTTTTCCTTTTATATACGTTGTATGAAATTTCATTCACATCGCCGGAATAATGTCCAAATTTACTCTGCGATCCAATATTTTAGTAATACCATCCGCGTCTAAGATGATTTGAATTTATGTCGACATTAGAATTCTCCGTCGGTGACAACATATGTGTATGCGAGCCACGTGTTCTCTATATTTTTAGGACGATACTTCATGACTATTTATTTTGATACATTTTATAATTTCTCGGCCCTTTTCAGTATCCGCATTATCGACATCTAGAAATGGATCGTAGACCTATTTTTTCAGTCACCAATTTGAGCGGTTGATTATAATTGATTTTTTTTAATTATAAAACAGATTTTTGCCATTTTGTGTTCATATTTTGTGTGGTTCATGCTTTTTATTTATCTTGGTCAAAATCCATGTCAACAAGTGCTCCTCGAGGTCTGGGTTTGAAGAGAAGTTTTTTTTTTTGAGTCAGGCCCAGAGCTCGAAACTTGGTTATACATGTTATTTTTGGTTTACAAAGTGTATCACATGAGTATGTGGGCTCACGACTTTTAGTTAGTTGTGTGCCAGTTACGTATGGTCATGCACTTCTACTACTTTTTTTTATCTCCATGACGCTAATTTATCCTGCCGCGGTTGAAGCTAAAAGGCAGGCCCTGTTTGAGATTATCCAGCCAACAACCTCATCCGGCTAACAAACTCCACCGGTGCCTCCCTCGACTATCTTTTTAAACAGTCATCCACAATATTCTATTAGCCCTACTAGACGACAACGGAGACGAGGCTTCGCTTACCTCCCTCTGCCCTCCAGCCATAACCCCGTACGCATTAGGATTTACCTTTCCGTTTCCTTGCATTCTTGCATCTAAATTTGTTTGACTGATTAGTCCACTATTCCCTTTGTGCTAGATTACTTTCTTAATCCCTCGTGAGATGTGCTTTCGCTGGAGTACAAATCTAAACTTTTAAACCGAGGTGCTGGTAAGTTTGTGATTAATTCACTCATATATACTACAAGCACATACATGATTTGTGTACTCTACTTGCTCCTTTATTTCTTTTCTCTAATACTGTAGGAAGGTTGGGGTACGATCTGGCCGAACAATCGTATTTGATTTCGGACGTATACCTGTTCCCTGATTAGGTACTACACCCCATGCTCTTTTTCCTTATGCGTACCAGCCTCAGATTAGATAAATAGTCTCTAGATGGATCCGTGCACATGATCTACGGACGTATACATGTTCTCTAATTAGGGCTTTTTTCCTTTATGCATGTACCAGTCTCATATATTAGATAAATAGTCTGCAGATGGATCCATGCATGTAGTTTACCTTTGGGCTATTAACAAATATGCATCTTGTACGATACATGTAAAAAACAATTTTTGATTGACGTGCCGGCAATCTATATACGAACTTACCGTTGTCAAGATCATTTTTTTAGATCTAAGATGCTCGCTTTAAGTTACAGACTTACATCTTTCTCACGGTTGGCGTGCCGGCAAGTTTGTACAAACTTGGTCCGTCGTACAGCCGTGAAGACTGATGTATGCTAGTATTTCTTAAATCTTTAATTGATTTTCTTTTATATAACCTCACGAATGTCGTTCAGCAATTTTTTTTATATGGGCTTGGTCCGTTGTATGACTGTTGAGAACAACAAGCATAGCATGTATGTCGAAAATAGTATTTCTTTTCGGTTGGCGTTCCGGCAAGTCCTTATGGGGGCTTCGTCCGTCGTACAACCGCGGAGATGATTACAAATGCCATATATATATATATATATATATATAATGCCGGCAATATGTTTCTTCTCACAGTCGGCGTTCCGGCAAGTCCCTATGTGGGCTTGGTCCGTCGTACGACCGTGGAGATGATTATAACCGCCACATATATATTATGTCGAATTATTATTTTTTTTTACGGTTGGCGTCCCAGCAAGTCCCTATATGGGCTTGGCCCGTCATACGACCGTCGAGAACAACAAGTCTCCGGCTGGCGTTCCGGCAAGTCCTTATGGGGGCTTGGTCCGTCGTACAACTGCTGAGATGATTACAAATGCCATGTATATATATTATGTCAGCAATATGTTTTTTTTTTCACGGTGGCAAGTCCCTATGTGGGCTTGGTCCGTCGTACGTCCGTGGAGGCGACTATAAGTGTCACACGTATATTATGTCAAAAATATGTTTTGTTTTTTCACAACAAGCAGATCCTAACATATACAACCTATGCTTGGGTCTGATGTTTTTTTTTATTTACTGAAGTGTTCCCTCTTTTTGTTTTACATACAGGGAAAGTATTGAATGGTTGGCCGAGAATAACTGCTCATAAAGCTAGGTAACACCATCGTGACTTTCCCTTCTTCTTTCCTTATTTAACCAGGCGTTTCTTTTACACATATACATGCCATCATATTCATTTTGTGCCTTTTTACATATAGATGGCGCGTGGTGAGGGGTCTGTTCCTTCGAATGAATTGTCGATTTGTCAGTTAGCTCAGCGGCATCTATATGAGCCTAATACTAGTGAAGAGGTCAACCCAGTGATCAGACAGCAGGTGCTCGCACATGCAGATTTGACACGCCATCCTCGTGGTTGGAATGTGGGGTCTACTCTTAGTGACTATTCTTTTCATCCACTAGCACCTTATCCTAAACCTGATCATGAAGCCTACACCCTAGGGACCAGGATGGTAGCAAAAGGTCTAGGTTGGGATGGTCACATAGTCGAGTATGTTCCGCAATCCAAAGGCTATGTTGAGTGGGGCATCTCTATATTGAATAACTACTCGTTTTGTTTGAAAGGAGAAGCGGAGGACACCGATTACATATATGGGGCCATCTATTGCTCCCTCGGTGAATATGAAGTTTCAGATTCGCTACTAAGGTCACTACTAGAAAGATGGGATCCACAAACAAATACTTTTCTTTTTTCATCTGGTGAACGCACCGTGACCCTGCTTGACATGCTTCTAATGTCGGGTCTTCCTTCAGTTGGAGATCCATACGAGGAATATGTTCCATCTATAGATGACTTAGAACCTTCAAAGCTTATGTTCCCAAATTTCTTATCTGGCCTTTTAGAAGAATTCTATCGGCTCAGCCGCGAAAATGGAAGTGTGACTTTTCAAGTTTGGTGTGACCATTTCCATAACAAACGCGAACACACTTCATCTTTCACCTCCCTTCGGGAACAACACATGTACATTGCGGCTTTTATAGCCCACTGGCTTTGCTCTTACGTGGTTGTTGGTGGGGGGCCTTATATTCGTCCTGGTGTCCTTCTTATGGCCTCTTGGATCGTCTCGGGTCGCAAGATCTCTTTGGCCCCCTCAGCACTTTGTTCATTGTATTATTCTCTTCGAAGGATCAGTATGCACCCTGTTGCTCCCTCCTATGAGAAAAGAATTTGGCCAGTGCATTATATCGCGGGGTGGATGGGTCTTTATCTGAGAAAACCATTTAAGGAAAAAGTGAAAGGGAAACATCTTCCAGATGTTAAGCAACTGCCGATGCATCCAACCATGGTTAAAACTATGTTTCGGGTTCCCATAACTTTCAGTCCTGCTAAGGCACGCATTTTCCTTGATGACCGAGCCAATATTTTTTGGAATCCTTATACTCCAAAGAACTTAGTCGGGGTGGATCAATTGCAAAGGTCCTTCACCATTTCTTCACATCGGGGTATGCTTCCATGGAGGCGTGCTACTGATGTTGATGATCTTTGCATAGCGGAGCCATATCATCCTGATCGAGTTGCACGACAACTTACTTTGAGACAACAAGTGCCCTATGCTCCGTTGGTCAGCGTGTACACAAAGGAGGATACTGGCGTTGCATATGCGTATTGGTCACATTTGTTACGCTCAGACCAAGGAGAGTTCCAGTACCTTCTTAATGATGCGCATGAGGCATTTTCTTCTGTGGCCTGGACCAACTGGTGGGTGGGATTCATGAAACCATTTAACAATATATTCAATACTCTTCGTCCGGGCATCTCGAATGGTCCGAATTATAATCCGCGGAAACGTAATTTTCTGAAACGCGGAGAGGAGTACATAGTTCCTCGCAAGCTTTCAGAGAATGATTTTGTTGTTATAAAGGAAGTCTCCGCCAAGGGTAAGGAGGAACATATTGCAGCCATCAAATTGAATGGAAGGAGAATTATGGACCACTGGCGTCCCATTTTGTGTGGCTTTCTCTCAAATGATGAACCTTTAATCAACTCTAAAAAGGTAAGATATATACATGTATATATTTGGTACTACCATAGTTCATTTGCCCCTTTCTTTGTCTCATTTTTTTATATCTCCTTTTAATAGAAGAAGCGAAAGGTTAAGGATGTTGTTGCTACTCAACCCATGAAATCTAAAGAGGTGAGTTAATGGTCTGCGTAAAACTTGTTCATTTCTTTGTTGTACTAATCATTACTGATAATATCATCCTTTTATATATGTGGCTGCAGCAAAGTGGCATACCAAGGTCTGTTGTTGAAGCGGGTTCTTCCTCTGCTCATCCATTGCTAGTGGGTAGTGATGATCTTTCGGAAACTGCCCCGGCCGCCGGCGGACAGAAGCGTAAAAATTTATCACCCATTCATGCTGACGAGGAAGAGAGGCTCCTCCTCAAGCGCAAACTTGATTTGTCCCAAGAATATGATTTTTCTGAACCAATAACCTTGGACGGTCCGTCATTAGATGTCGAACTCAGTAGCTTTGTTAATGATGAAGATTTTGGCCATGTTCTCACGGGAGAAAAGGACCATGGCCTTGGTGACCTCTTCAATTTATCCGTCGAGGATTGTACCATTGGCGAGCCCAGCCCGGGTGTGACTGAAGCTGTGCCCCATTCCCCTAGTGCTCTTGATTTCTTGTCAACTTTATCTGGTAGTTTATTTACCTATAGATACTTATGTAATTGGCCGTATCTACAAACCATCATTATCAACAAATTCTCACGACTCTTCCTCTTTTTTAGGTTGTGACCAAGAAATTCACCCCTCACAAGACCCTGAGGTGATGGTTGTATCAGGGAAAGGCGCACAGATGGACTGTAGTTTCATCAAGGACACGTTTATGGATGCTACGGATTTCATAGTGAAACGAGCCCTCGAAGGACTGGACGACTCTACCCTTGGTGATCGCGAGAGACGCATCATGCTTGAGAGTGTTTCTCAAATGCTGCCCACCCAAGTGCCTGAGGTTGCGAAGGTGCATGCCATTTTGGTCGGGCTTATTGACCTTTCCAAGAAGTTGGAGGGTGGCCAGACCGAATTCACGAGGGAATCCGAGCGAGATGAACATGTTGTTGCCGAAGTAGAACTTAAGATTAAGTCTGGCCATGAGGTTTCCAAGGCCATAATTGAGGACTTATCTGCCGTAGAAAAGAAGTGCACTGAAATGGAGGCACAAGAAGCAGAGCTGAAGGCCCAGCTTGAAGAGGTTACTGCTACTTTGCACAAGTTTAGATTGGAAATGGAACAGCACCGGCAAGCACATGATGCCCATCAATCTGATCAAAAGGAGTTGGTGAAGAGTCTACAGGATACCAATGCTGGCAAACGTACAAGGCTTGCTGAATTTAAACAAAAGACAGCAGATTTAAAGACCGAAGCAAGTGAGTTGCTGAACAACCTGCAGAACTGGCGAGCTCTTTGAGAGGGTGTAGACTTCCTTTTTTTTTGCCATTTCAATTCATCGTTTCCCTTTGAATCATTTTATGTTCAGTACTCACTTTCACTTCAAATGTAGCAGTACTTTGTTTTTTTTTTCCACGTGCGAACTCCAAATTTCATGCATGATGTGCTAGTAGGCCAGCTTTGACGTTGAAGCATCCTTATTTATTTACACTATCGTTTACGTATGGCCTGAAGCCTTATTTATTTTATTCTATTTTGATTTTATAAATGCATGTACGTACAATTTTTTTCGAACGGCGGTTTAAGCTTATGAAGTCTGGCGCTTGCTTGATGTTTTTTTTATTACCCCTTTTTTGACGTCACAGTTTGTACTCGTAAGTCATTGGTTTTTTTTTTACTTTATACTCGTAGGGGTATGGAGTATTTTGGATGATCCTTTTTTTGGCATCACAGTTTATACTCATAAGTTGTTGGAGTGAAATTTATTTATTTTATTCTAAGTGCCACAGTTTAGACTCGTAAGTTTATTGGAGTGAAATTTATTTTATTCTAAGTGCCACAGTTTAGACTCGTAAGTTTATTGGAGTGAAATTTATTTTATTCTAAGTGCCACAGTTTAGACTCGTAAGTTTATTGGAGTGAAATTTATTTTATTCTAAGTGCCACAGTTTAGACTCGTAAGTTTATTGGAGTGATTACTTTTTTGTGCCCCAGTTTAGACTCGTGAGGGTATGGAGTATGCTCGATGATTTTTTTGTGTCACAGTTTATACTCGTAAGTCATTGGAGTAATATTTTTTGTGCCCCAGTTTAGACTCGTGAGGGTATGGAGTAAGCTTTTTCCTTATGTGCCCCAGTTTAGACTCGTGAGGGTATGGAGTGAGCTTTTTCCTTATGTGCCCCAGTTTAGACTCGTGAGGGTATGGAGTGAGCTTTTTCCTTATGTGCCCCAGTTTAGACTCGTGAGGGTATGGAGTGTATTTCTTTATGCATAATAACGCTTAAGGAATTTCCCATTTACCGGTGCCGGCGAGTATTTCCCATCTGGTGATATGATCCTATACGCGCCGCTAGAATAAACCTCTTTTATGACGAAAGGGCCTTCCCATTTTGGTTCAAATTTTCCTTTCATCCGCCGCGTGATATTCATGGGACGAATGACCGCGAGTACTAGGTCTCCTTGTTTGAACGACCTTCTTTTGACTCGTTTGTCGAATGCTCGCGACATCCTAGCTTGGTATGCCTCAAGATTTTGCAAAGCTTGAAGTCGTCTACCTTCTAGTCTTTCTAATTCATCAAGACGTAATTGTACTGATTTTTCTTCTGACAAATTTTCATGTGTAGCGACCCTCAACGACGTGATCTGTACCTCCAAAGGTAGAACGGCTTCTCCTCCAAATACTAAGGAATAAGGTGTCATTCCCGTCGGCGTGCGTGTTGTGGTTCTATAAGCCCACAAGGCTTCGAGAAGCTTTTCATGCCAGTCACGCTTATTTTTTGATACAACCTTCTTTAGTAACTTGCAAAGAGTTTTGTTGAAAGCTTCTGCTTGTCCATTGGCGGCTGGATTATATGCCGTGGAATAATGATGGTCTATCTTAAATTTTGAGCATAATTTCTCCACTTGTTTGTTTTTAAACGGAGTTCCATTATCAGACATAATCCGAGAAGGAACACCAAAGCGATAAATGAGTTGTGTTCTTATAAAATGTTCTACATTCTCCGCTTTGTCTTCCTTTAGTGGTGTAAGTTCAGCCCACTTGGAAAAATAATTTGTTGCTGCCAAAATAAATTTGTGACCTTTGGACGATGGTGGATGAATTGGTCCAACTATATCCATTCCCCACATTTCAAAAGGCCAAGACATATTTGTCGCATGGAGTGGTTCGTGCGGCTGATGTATAAAGTCAGCATGCACTTGGCATTCATGGCATTTCTTTGCAAATTTAGTGGCGTCTTCAAACATTGTGGGCCAGTAGTAACCTAGACGCCTTAATTGGTAGTGCAATTTAGGGCCTGATTGGTGCGAGCCACATATTCCAGCATGCACCTCGTTTAAGGCTTCCATAATTTCATTTCCAGCAAGGCAGCGCAATAAGATGCCATCATGAGAACGCCTATAGAGTATGTCGTTGATGCATGTGTAATGAATTGACCTTTTGCGGATTCTAGACCTTTCGCTAGCATCAAGAGGTAGGTATCCATGAAGCAGATATTCTAGGAATGGTGCTCGCCAATCCCCTACCTCAATTTCACATACATCAGCTGTCATTGCAGAAGATACTATCACTTCTTCTTCTTCAACAAATATTGGCAATATTCTTCGCTCCTCTATGTGTACGTCCATCATTTCATGCGAGTCTAGTGACATACTTGCAGCTAAACCGGCTAAAGCGTCAGCCTTTTCGTTCTGATTTCTAACTATGTGCTGAATATTTAAATCTTTGAACATAGCTAGGAGCTCTTTTGCCCTTTTGAAATATGGCAACAATTCTTGTTTCTTTACCATGTAGGTCCCCATCAGTTGATTAATCACTAATTGTGAGTCCCCATAAACAGAGAGCGTATCGAGCCCCATGTTTATTGCTATTTCAAGCCCAATGATAAGAGCTTCATATTCGGCTGAATTATTTGACACCGCCGAAGTTAGGGTAAATGAGTATGGGATCACCCCTTCATTAGGTGTAATGAAAACGACTCCGGCACCTGACCCAGACTGCCGGCAAGCACCATCGAAATACATTTGCCATGTTGATTTGGTAACCGTCGTGGTGAATACGTCCTCATCTGGCAAGTCATCATCTATAGGAAAATCATCTGGGATCGGATGCGCTGCAAGGAAGTTAGCCAAAGCTTGACCTTTTACAGCCTTTTGCGGTATATACGTGATGTCAAATTGTGACAAAAGCATCGCCCATTTAGCTAGTCTCCCCGAGAGTACCATTTTACTTAAGATATATCTGAGAGGGTCTGCTCTTGAGACTAAATGTATAGTGTGTTCTAACATGTAGTGTCGCAGCTTTTGTGCAGCGAACACTAGTGCGAGACATATTTTTTCCATGTCTGGATAGTTGCACTCGGCCCCTACCAAGGTGCGGCTAAGATAATACAGGGACGTTTCCTTTCCTGCATCATTATTTTGCGCCAGGAGCGCACCTAGTGAAGTAGGCATTGCAGCAGTATAGAGAATTAGTGGTCGGTCTTTAATCGGTGCACCTAAAACAGGAGGATTTATCAAATATTTCTTAATTTCTAGGAATGCGTTTTGGCATGCTTGATCCCATTCAAAAGGGACTCCTTTTTTTATAAGTCGCGAGAAAGGTTTGCATCTCCCAGATAAATTTGAGATGAACCTCCTAATATATGCTAGGTGGCCTTGGAAACTCTTCAGTTCATGTAAGTTAGTGGGTGGTGGCATCTTAACGATCGCCTTGATTTTACTGGGATCGATCTGAATACCATTTTTTGTAACCACGAAACCGAGAAATTTTCCAGAGGAAACTCCGAACGCGCACTTCATGGGGTTCATTTTTAGATTATGCTGCCTAAGACGCTCAAAAACCATTTCAAGGTGTTTCAAGTGGTCTTGTTCATGCTTTGATTTCACAACTATGTCGTCTATATAGCATTCAACAATCACATATAACAACCCGTCTAAGATGATTGTCATTGCTCGTTGATATGTCGCCCCAGCATTTTTTAATCCGAAAGGCATTACTTTATAACAATATATGCCTTTAGGTGTGCGGAATGCTGTTAACTCTTCATCTTCAGGTGCCATTTTAATTTGATTATAGCCGGAATAACCATCCATGAAAGAAAATATTTCATGCCCCATAGTAGCATCGACTAGTATTTCAGAGATGGGTATTGGGAAATCATCTTTGGGACATGCTTTATTCATATCCCTGAAATCTACACATATGCGTGTTTGACCATTCTTCTTTTTAACTGGTACAATACTAGAGACCCATGTGGGATATTTGACTTTCCTAATAAACCCCGCGGCTATGAGTTTGTCGACTTCGGCTTCTATGTGCGGAAGTATTTCAGGCCGATACTTTCTTTGAGCTTGCTTCACTGGTGTGGCGTCATCTCGCACAGCAAGGCGATGGACCGCTATGTTTGGGTCCAACCCAGGCATTTCTTCATAAGTCCAAGCGAATACGTCTCTATTTGCACGCAGGAACTCATGATATTTTAGTTTATCTTCTTTAGACAAATGTTTGCTAATAAAAATTGGACGAGGATCATCAGTCGTACCAATATTTATTTCTTCCAAGTCATCGACGGTACATTGGTTGCCATCCTCCATTTGTGGAGATGCTTCTGTCATGTCCGTATACTCGGCCGAAGCCATACAAACCTCATATCCTAACCCATGCTTCATTTCTTTTAAAACATGGTCTTCGTGCAGAGCTTTGAGTTGTTCTTGAGATAACACCTTTTCAAACGGTGCTAGCTGTCCCCGGCCATCACATAGGGACGGGCCAGTGGCGATGTCATAACCCATTTGCTGCATCATGTACAAGACCCTGTTATCATACAAAGAAATGGGTAAAGATTCATCATCTTTGTTAAACACAGATATTTGTGTTGTATTTTTATTTTCACTTTCACCATCTTTTGAACCACGCGGCTCTTTTTGGGATTGTTTTATTCTATATTGTACCAAAGGAGGTAAAGGTGTAGGGAGATTAATACCTTTCATGTCATGGGATTTGTCTATGACACGAAATATTGGGTCACCCTTCTTCCTTTGGTTGCTTGGTATATACTGATAGGTCTTTTTCTTTGACGAGGATTCTGCGGCCTCCTTTTCTACCACATTTGACTTGGGTATTTTCCAGGATTTTGGCTTTTGCACCTTATCAACAGGCTCGAAGTAGAACTTTGCATCGGCATAGAAAGATTCAGCTATTGTGAATGGCTTCTTATCAGCAAATATTCTGACTGTATCACCTGTCCGATCTATATATTTGATACATTGATGTAATGTGGATGGTACAACTTGATTCTCATGTAACCACGGGCGTCCAAGCAATGCATTATATGATGTGGCCGCGTCAATCACGTGAAACTTCACGTATGTGGATAAGGTATCCAATTTTAAAACCAATGAAATGGTACCCATAGCTTCTTGCCCTGATTGGTTAAATCCATGTATAACCACGTTAGACTTGCTTAAATCTCCCTTGGAATACCCAATCTTTTTGAGCGTACGCAATGGTAGCAGATTTATAGCTGACCCACCATCTATCATTATGCGATTTGTTGGCAACACATCAATTTCGCCGAACATGAGAAGAGGTCTATTGTGCTTCTTGGGGCCTAACAACATATCCTCATCTGTGAACGTCATATTTAGGACTTCAGATTCTTCTACCTCGGTTTGAGATACTTCTACTCTGTAGTCTTCAGGAAACGTGAGTGCCGTGACAAGAGCTTTACGCATATCAGATGAAAGACACAAAGCATCATACACAGAAAGCATAGCTGGTATTTTCTTCAAATGTGCGATTACATCATATTTGACTGGCACCCTACATGCAGGGTCCGTCGAATCATTTGGAACTGCATCCCTGCTTATTGGTTCCTTTCTAGGTGGAGGATGAGGGTCTGCTAATTGACAACCTGATCTAAGATGAACCTGATCAACTTCTAAGGGCTCTTCGTCAGGGAAGCATAGAGACTCGCCATCATCCTCGAACACACCAATAGTGAGAACGTTGAATTCTTCACTTGGTATTCTCATGCGCTTCGTGGTGTGCTGATATATCTTCGGTGCGAAGAGCAGAGGAGGAGCTTCTTCCATCACTGGGGGTAGTACACGGTGTTTTGACCGCCGTGGCCCCCAACCTTGGGCTGCACCATTGCTGAAGGGAATGTAAGCCTCTCCTTTATGCTGATCTTGCGATTTGGCAAGGCCTGGAATTATCATAGGAGAACAACCATATTCGGAAATTAGTACTGTATCATCATAAGTACCCCTCATATTTGAAGATGCACGACTCACCGCATCATCTTGGAGGGTGGCGACATTTGCGGAAGCCTTTTTCTTTCCCTTTGTCATGCTTTTGAGGAGGTCTGCATCAATGGTCGCCCTCATCGATCATTTTCTGGATGATATTCTTCACAACAAAGCAATCTTTGAGTGTATGGCCCAAAATGCGATGGTAGTGACAGAAATTTGGATCATGAAATTTTGAAGCTTCTTCTGGCCTTTTGGGCCTGGGAAGTTCTATTAGACTCAACTCCTTTAAACCAGTGAAAAGGTCATCAATTTCTTCCACAGGAAAAGAATACTCCCTGTTTTGCCGTTCACTAAGAGTTGGCCTCCTACCAACCTGTGCATCTCGCTGTGCTTGATTCCCTATAGGTGCTCTTCCAGGCTGAGACTGAGGTTTTACCGCCGTTGTCTCCATGGCTTGTGCAGACTTGGGTTTCATCGGCAACTTTTCACGCTGACCACCTTTGTCTGTAGGCTTGTTGAACGTCGTTTTTGTTCGACGAGCGACAAGCTGCATAAAATTTTCTATATCCGTGGATTTTGAAGCTAACTCTTCAAATGTGAGGGGTCTCACTCCTTGTAACTGGACAGCCACTTCCGAGCGGAGATTGTTCATGCACATCCGCACTGCTTCTGGCTCGGTGATGGGCTGTGGGCAGTGAAGACTCAGGTTTCTCCATCTATTTATGAAGTCAGCCGCCTTCTCGTTGAACCCTTGTTCAGTTTGGGTCAACTCAGTTATGCCCACCGTCCTCTGCGTGCTATAGAACCGCTCGAGGAATGAGTTTTGCATTTGTTCCCACGTTTTTACAGAGCTTGGAGGTAGCTTGCTATACCAGGTGAAGGCAGGCCCAGACAATGTCTGTACAAACTGCCTAAGGAGAAGTGCTCCATTGTTGGCTGTATCTTGGCAAGCAGCAAGGAAGTGTGCTATATGCTCATGGGGAGATCCACTCCCATTGAACTTACTAAACTGCGGCTGCCTGTAATTTGTGGGGAAAGGAACTAGGTCCACATCGGGTGGGTACGGCTTAACATACCCAGGCCGCATCGAGTACTGAGTTTGCATCAATTGGGACTTTACCCCCTCAGCGATCATTCTTTGGATCGCCTCAAGGTTAAGCCCTACTCCTCCATGTTGGCTGCTAGCACTCGCGCCACCATCCCCTTCATTTCCTTTGTTCTGGTTATTGCTCATCTGAATTCGAAGGGCTGCTAGCTCGTCTTCCTTTTGCTGAAGCGCTGCCGTAAGGTTGGCTAATTGCTCCTCGACCGAACGAGTTTCATTCGCGGCTAGGACTTGTTCTGTATGCTTTGCACCATGGTGGAGTTCTATCTCATTTTCAGAAGGACATGGGGTACTGTCCGATAGGGGATTATAAGACCCACCACAGCTAGACCCAAGTTCTTCATAATCTGAACCCTTTTGGCTTCGTGTACTACGACGAGGACCTTCTATGACAGTTTTGCGTGCCTTCTTCCTCTTGAAATGTGTTGATGTGGATGATGTTTCGCTGGTCTTGTCTGACGCCGCCCTGACACCAACTGGCATTGCTTGGAACACCTCGAATGATCTATTCTTGGTTTGCTTACGAGAGGGCCATGGAGACAAGCTCGTGGCCACCTCATTTGATGGATTTGATAGCCACCTGTTCACCTTAGCCTGACTGTCCTCATCTGATGGGGCGTGTTCTGCCCCTTGGACTCTGCTTGACCCAGACCTTGCCCGTACTGCCCTTTCTCTTTCTTTGTACACCGCCCTTCTTGAACGGACATGAGCAGCTTGGTTCACATACTCTTGATGTTCAGGATGTTGCTGAATGAATTCTTGGTACTCAGGCCGTTGGGCCAGGGCCTCCACCAGTCGCATGATGGCACCACCCTCATCATTTTGTGATGTGGATGCACCGGGAAGCTGTGACCTTATTGCTTGACATATGCATTTAACAACATATGAGTCATCTGGGTTTCGAACTTGGATCTTTGGACGAGTGTTTTTCCATCTCCCCTTGACGGACTTGCTCACATGAGAACGGTGTCGGCTCGCCGCCTCTTGATCTACGGCAGCTGGAAGATCAATCCAAGATCGACGGACATTTCTCTGTCGCCATTGATGTCGCACTGGATCAAACGAACCTTCAAAGGACTCTCGTAGGATGGGTGCTTCTTCAAACAGAGCAACTGATGGTGCAGATGTTGGATTTATGTGGCCTGCTTCGAGGTCACCAGATGTAAGGCACACTCCCTTCCATTCCATAGAACGTTTTTGCATTATTCCCAAGTGTTCCTCACTAGGTTTATGGGCCAGTGAGGGGACAAACTCAGGAGCATCGGCTCGAAGTATATTCCGAGCGTTGGTGGGCCTTCCTGTTGAAGATGACGCTGACGGCAATATGACCGCAACGCCGCCTCTTTTCTCAGGTAGCTTGGAGTTGAGTGTCCCTACCATCTTCTCTTTCCCCTTGTAAACAAGTGGCGGAAACTCGGATTTCTCAAACACCACTTTCTTTCCCTTGTCCTTGGATTGCTGGCGGTCGGATGGTTCTGCTTCAACTATCTTTCCTTTCATTACTGACACTGGAGCATGAGCAACCCTTCCTGCAGAACTCTGAGCAGCCCTCTTTCTAGCAGCCCTCATTTTCCTCTTTGCAGACTTTGACAAAACAGGTGTGAACCCCTCCATTGGTGGAGAAGTGACTTCTTCTTGATCTGGTACAACTGGAGATGCAGCAGTAGTCTTCCAACTTTCACTTAGTGAGGTCACGATAGGACCAATTGGCACATTAAGCCAAAGGTCACCAAAGCGAAGGGTCACAAACTGCTGCACTTGGCCCTCCATACCTTCAAAATAAAGAAAACCATATATTAGTTTTCTTTGATTGATTTTTTTTTGTATATGGGGGCATAATGTTTTATGCTTTATGTACTATGGGAATTCATATGTTGCAATCCTATGTTGGAATTCAAAGATGAGGGGAGAAATAAGTCCCACCGGGCGTGCCAGAATCTGATGACGGGAAAATGGCGGGCGTGGGAACACGCGTCCACGTCATTGATACAGAGTGAAATTTAAATGGATAAATGCATACAATAAAAATAGGATCAAACATTGCAGGTACTTCATTTCCAGAACTCTTACATTTACATAAAAGATTTGTTAATTACATCTCCATAGAGAAAACCCCTGATTAAGAATTCCAACTATCCTATTACATAGAATTGCAACACATGAGTACTACAATATGTAGAAACAAAAGAAGACTACAAAATGTAGAAATAAAAGTCCTCTTCGCCGTCTTCAACGTCGGTTTACTCGGGGAGCCTTGAACTTCGCCTATGCTAACATATGCGTTGCATAACATTCATGATTCGACAATGTTCATTCATATAGCACGTTCATACCTAGCTCATTAACCATCGCAAATATGTAGTGATTGTCTTTTTTTTAATCATATGAAAACCTATTTGATGGTTAGCTAGCCGGGCTAACGTGCGTATGTGCAATATGGGGCATAACTCTTTTCACGAGTTAATTTTGACATGCATGTGATTTCGGCATGCATGCCTAAAATGGTGGATTATTTGGTTTTTATAGCAACGTATATAGCGTTGCACCGAGCCATCATATGCGAGGGCTATATGAAATTTGGTGATCACATATTCAATCGCACTATGTTATGTTTAGTGCAAGTGACATGGGCTATGACCCTAATTATCTTTTAGTTTTGTGGATGCATTCACCTATATGAAAGGAACGCATGATTTAATTTTAATCTGTATGAGGTTTTTTTATTACATATGGGTTATGCTTAAATACTAGTTTTGCTAGTCTCAAACATATGACATATGAGCATGCGGCTAAGCACTTCGGATTTGTGGCGCATGGGAATATTTTTATGAAGTTTCACTTCACTTGTATTAGTACTAACATCATGTAGCAACATTGTGCCCATGTGTAGCATAACCAAGTGAAGTATGGTGGTTTCTTCTTGCTTGTATTATCACCAACGTAGCACAAACTGTATGCTCATAGTGTAACCAAACAAAAGTATATATATCGGTATATGTTCCGCATGGACATGATGAAGTATATGACAATTCTCAAAGTCTATATATATGACCCTAAACTATGAAGAGCAAAAGTCATGTATATTGAGTTGTCATGGCTTTGTTTCACATGGGTTTTCACTAGTACAAAAACCGAGCGTATAATACTACTTCTTGAAACTAATGAATATATAGCTGCATGCTCCAAGTTTACACCCTATACTGATGCGTTTTAGGGGTCTAGCCAGACTATAAATTATATGGAAGAAACATGTGTGAATTTCCAACAAAATAGGACTTTATGAAACCAAATCAATATGAGCTTTGTTTCTATTTCTATCCTTGATCTGTATTAACATGGGATGCAATATCACCATGAGACCAAATCAAGATGGACATTTTTATTCTTGAATTGTATCAACATGGGATGCAAGATCACCATGAGACCAAAACGAGATGGACATAATTTGTTCTTGAGTTGTATCATCATGGAGATGCAAGAACACCATGAGACCAAAACGAGATGGACATAATTTGTTCATGAGACCAAAACAAGATGGATATAGTTTGATTCTTGAATTGTATCAACATGAATGTTCAAGATCACCATGTGACCAAAACAAGACATATATGATTTGTTCTTGAATTGTATCATCATGGAGATGCAAGATCACCATGAGACCAAAACAAGACATATATAATTCCTTCTTGAATTGTATCAACGCGGAGATACAAGATCACCATGAGACCAAAACAAGATGGATATAGTTTGATTCTTGAATTGTATCAACATGAATGTTCAAGATCACCATGTGACCAAAACAAGACATATATAATTTGTTCTTGAATTGTATCAACATGGAGGTGCAAGACCACCATGAGACCAAAACAAGACATATATAATTTGTTCTTGAATTGTATCAACATGGAGGTGCAAGACCACCATGAGACCAAAACAAGATGAGTATAATTTTTTAGTCTTGACTTTTATTATGAGACCAAGACAAGAAGATTTTTTATGCACATGTGCACTTAGTTCGCATCAGTATATAGGATGAAGATCAATATGTGACTAGACTAGGCATATCATCTATTTCCCTGATTTGTATCAACATGGGATCAAGCTCACCATGAGACCGAACCAAGAGATGAGAAACTATATATGCGGGGGCAATGTATGACACCAAAACTATAGAACACATATGGTGCAAGAAGAAGGCATCATCAGGGGAGCAAGGACGTAGCCATAGTCTCACCTTGTCTCCTACGTGGACGGAGAAGGCGAACGACGAGACGAGACGAACGGCAAGACGAACGGCCGGCGCGACGGCGACGACGATGAGACGGCGGCCGGCGGCGGGACGGAGGGCCGGCGCGACGGCGACGATGATGAGACGGCGGCCGGCGGAGGAACGGACGGTGAGACGAGACGGACGGCCGGCGCAACGACGAGACGAACGGCGAGACAGACGGCCGGCAGCGTGTACGCAGGCGCGCGTGTGTGCAAGCGAGCGATGGATGTGGTGAGCAATCAATGGATGGATCGGTGATGAGCAGCAGCAGCGACGGCGTGTGGATAGGAAAATGAGCCACCTTAGAGGAGTCGAGCGGCCTGGTATTTATAGGGACGGAGGGAAGCAGTGGAGGCCCGGCTCTACGCGCGCCTGCCCACGTTCTGATCGTGGGATCGTGTCCAAGAACGTGGGAGCGTGGCTGGCTCATCTCTTTTTCTATTTGTTTAATCACTAATTACCGGCAATGTCCCATCAACTGGGCTTAATTTGCCACGTAACGTGTGGGCTCTAGGCACGAACTAATTTCTTTGCATGCAATCGGCTGATGGAATAGGATATGCATGAATGTACGTAGCCATTGTCCCTTTCTTTTAATATGGACCCAAGCACATGTACGTGATCATTTTATTTAAATGAACCAAGCTTGATTAATTGAAATGGCTCATCGAGGCTTACTTCCTTAAGGTGGTGTAAAAAAAAATGAATGAAATGATATTTTCTCAATCAAAGTTGCACGCCAATATTTTGATAACACTCTGACATTTTTTTTATATGTCGTCACACGGAACATTTTTTTCCTTTTATATACGTTGTATGAAATTTCATTCACATCGCCGGAATAATGTCCAAATTTACTCTGCGATCCAATATTTTAGTAATACCATCCGCGTCTAAGATGATTTGAATTTATGTCGACATTAGAATTCTCCGTCGGTGACAACATATGTGTATGCGAGCCACGTGTTCTCTATATTTTTAGGACGATACTTCATGACTATTTATTTTGATACATTTTATAATTTCTCGGCCCTTTTCAGTATCCGCATTATCGACATCTAGAAATGGATCGTAGACCTATTTTTTCAGTCACCAATTTGAGCGGTTGATTATAATTGATTTTTTTTAATTATAAAACAGATTTTTGCCATTTTGTGTTCATATTTTGTGTGGTTCATGCTTTTTATTTATCTTGGTCAAAATCCATGTCAACAAGTTTCGGCCATCGGGAAAGTTTTGGGGGTCACCGGTATTGTACCGGGACCACCGGAAGGGTCCTGGGGGTCCACCGGGTGGGGCCACCCATCCCGGAGTGCCCCATGGGCTGAAGTGGGAGGGGAACCAGCCCCTGGTGGGCTGGTGCCCCCCCTGGGCCCCCCTCTGCGCCTAGGGTTGGGAACCCTAGGGGAGGGGGCGCCTCCACTTGCCTTGGGGGGCAAGTCTCCCCCCTTGGCCGCCGCCCCCCCTAGGAGATCTCATCTCCTAGGGCCGGCGCCCCCCCTGGGGTCCCTATATAAAGAGGGGGGGTGGGAGGGCAGCCGCACCCCAACACCTGGCGCCTCCCTACCCCCCTTGCTACACCTCCTCCTCCCGTAGTCGCTTGGCGAAGCCCTGCCGGAACCCTGCTGCATCCACCACCACGCCGTCGTGCTACTGGATCTTCATCAACCTCTCCTTTCCCCTTGCTAGATCAAGAAGGAGGAGACGTCACGCTGACCGTACGTGTGTTGAACGCGGAGGTGCCGTCCGTTCGGCGCTAGGATCTCCGGTGATTTGGATCATGACGAGTACGACTCCCTCAACCCCGTTCTCTTAACTCTTCGCTCGATCTACAAAGGGTATGTAGATGCACTCCCCTCTCTCGTTGCTTGATGAACTCATAGATTGATCTTGGTGAACGTAGGAAATTTTTTATTTTATGCAACGTTCCCCAACAGCAAAAACTTAGGCTCAACCGATACTAACCGATATTTGTTGAAGGAGAAAGGTGGGATGCCTACCGGGGCATCCCCAAGCTTAGATGCTTGAGACTTCTTGAAATATTATATTGGGGTGCCTTGGGCATCCCCAAGCTTGAACTTTTGTGTCTCCTTAGTTCCTCTCATATCATGGTTTCTCTTTTTATCATAAGCTTCATCCACAACAAACTCAACAAGAACTCGTGAGATAGGTTAGTATAAACCAATGCAAAATCTTATCATTTTCTACTGTAACAAATCACTAAAACTATTATTCAACATTTCATACTAAATGTCTCTGCATATTTAATACTTCTATCCTTAAATAGAATCATTAAACAAGCAAACATACGCAAACAATGCAAACATAACAGCAATCTGCCAAAACAGTACAGTCTGTAAAGAATGCAAGAGTATCAATACTTCCCTAACTCAAAAAATTATGAAATAAAATTCCCACTGTATTAAATTTATCATAGCTCATCATGCAAAAAGTTTCAACAGTATACCATTCTCTGAATTTTCTAGGGAATTTTTGCAACAGCAGTAAACTTTCTGTTTTCAAACAGCAACATGTATACTAGCAAAATAAGCATGGCAAAGGCTATCCTTGACATTTTTATTGAAACTAAAGATGCAAAACATTAATATAAATAACAGAAAGCAAAAACTAACAAAATAAAATGATGCTCCAAGCAAAACACATATCATGTGGTGAATAAAAATATAGCCCCAAGTAAAGTTATCGATGAACAAAGACGAAAGAGGGGATGCCTTCCATGGCATCCCCAAGCTTAGGCTTTTGGCTATTCTTGAATATTACCTTGGGGTGCCTTGTGCATCACCAAGCTTAGGCTCTTGCCACTCCTTATTCCATAGTCCATTGAATCTTTACCCAAAACTTGAAAACTCCACAACACAAAACTCAACAGAAAACTCGTAAACTCCGTTAGTATAAGAAAAAACCACCACTTAGGTACTGTAATGAACTCATTCTAAATTCATATTGGTGTAATATCTACTATACTTCAACTTATCTATGGTTCATACCCTTTGATAATACTCATAGATTCATCAAAATAAGCAAACAACACATAGAAAACAGAATCTGTCAAAAACAGAACAGTCTGTAGTAATCTGTATCAAACATATACTTATGGAACTCCAAAACTCTTAACAAATTAGGAAGTCCTAAGCAATTTGTGCAGAAATCCAGATCAAAAATAATCAGATCAGAATCACGGTTATGTGAATTAAGAAAACTAATTTACTGGGTGCAAAAGTTTCTGATTTTCAGCAGGATCAACACAACTATCACCGTAAGCTATCCTAAAGGTCTTACTTGGCACTTTATTGAAACAAAAGCTATAAAACATGATTACTAAAGTAGCATAATCATGTGAACACACAAAAACAGTAAGGATAAATATTGGGTTGTCTCCCAACAAGCGCTTTTCTTTAATGCCTTTCTAGCTAGGCATGATGATGACAAAGATGCTCACATAAAAGATAAGAATTGAAACATAAAGAGAGCATCATGAAGAATATCACTAGCACATTTAAGTCTAACCCACTTCCTATGCATAGGGATTTTGTGAGCAAACAACTTATGGGAACAATAATCAACTAGCATAGAAAGGTAAAACAAGCATAGCTTCAAAAATTTAAGCACATAGAGAGGAAACTTGACATTATTGCAATTCCTACAAGCATAAGTTCCTATCTCATAATAATTTTCAGTAGCATCGTGAATGAATTCAACAATATAACCAGCACCTAAAACATTCTTTTCATGATCTACAAGCATAGAAAATTTACTACTCTCCACATAAGAAAATTTCTTCTCATGAATAGTAGTGGGAGCAAACTCAACAAAATAATTATCATTTGAGGCATAATCCAATTGGAAACTAAAATCATGATGACAAGTTTCATGGTTATCATTATTCTTAATAGCATACAATATATCACAATAATCATCATAGATAGCAACTTTGTTCTCATAATCAATTGGAACCTCTTCCGAAATAGTGGAATCATCACTAAATAAAGTTGACACTCTTCCAAATCCACTTTCATATTCATCACAATAAGATTGAACATCCTCCAAAATAGTGGGATCACCACTTCCTAAAGTTGACACTCTTCCAAACCCAGTTTCATCAATATAATCATCATAAATAGGAGGCATGCTATCATCAAAATAAATTTGCTCATCAAAGCTTGGGGACAAAATATATCATATTCATCAAACGTAGCTTCCCCAAGCTTGTAGCTTTGCATATCATTAGCATCATGGATATTCAAGGAATTCATACTAACAACATTGCAATCATGCTCATCATTCAAAGATCTAGTACCAAACATTCTAATGCATTCTTCTTCTAGCACTTGAGCACAATTTTCCTTTCCATCATTCTCACGAAAGATACTAAAAAGACGAAGCGTATGAGACAAACTTAACTCCATTTTTTTGTAGTTTTCTTTTATAAACTAAACTAGTGATAAAACAAGAAACAAAAAGACTCGATTACAAGATCTAAAGATATACCTTCAAGCACTCACCTCCCCGGCAACGGCGCCAGAAATAGCTTGATTTCTACTACACAACCTTCTTCTTGTAGACGTTGTTGGGCCTGCAAGTGCACAGGTTTGTAGGACAGTAGCAAATTTCCCTCAAGTGGATGACCTAAGGTTTATCAATCCGTAGGAGGCATAGGATGAAGATGGTCTCTCTCAAGCAACTCTGCAACCAAATAACAAAGAGTATCTTGTGTCCCCAACACACCCAATACAATGGTAAATTGTATAGGTACACTAGTTCGGCGAAGAGATGGTGATACAAGTGCAATATGGATGGTACATAAAGGTTTTTGTAATCTGAAAATATAAAAACAGCAAGGTAACTAATGATAAAAGTGAGCGTAAAAGGTATTGCAATGATAGGAAACAAGGCATAGGGTTCATACTTTCACTAGTGCAAGTTCTCTCAACAATAATAACATAGCTAGATCATATAACAAGCCCTCAACATGCAACAAAGAGTCACTCCAAATCCACTAATAGCGGAGAAAAAACGTAGAGATTATGGTAGGGTACGAAACCACCTCAAAGTTATTCTTTCGGATCGATCTATAAAAGAGTCCGTACTAGAATAACACCTTAAGATACAAATCAACCAAAACCCTAATGTCACCTAGATACTCCATTGTCACCTCAAGTATCCATGGGCATGATTATACAATATGCATCACACAATCTTAGATTCATCCAACCAACACAAAGTACTTCAAAGAGTGCCCCAAAGTTTCTACCGGAGAGTCAAGAACGTGTGCCAACCCCTATGGATAGGTTCATGGGCGGAACCCACAAGTTGGTCACCAAAACATACATCAAGAGGCACGTGAAATCCCATTGTCACCACAGATAAGCACAGCAAGACATACATCAAGTGTTCTCATAAAATACTCAATCCGATAAGATAAATTCAAAAGGGGAAACTCAATTCTATACAAGAGAGTAGAGGGGGAGAAACATCATAAGATCCAACTACAATAGCAAAGCTCGCGATACATCAAGATAGTGCCATAGAGAGAACACGAGAGAGAGAGATCAAACACATAGCTACTGGTACATACCCTCAGCCCCGAGGGTGAACTACTCCCTCCTCGTCATGGAGAGCGCAGGGATGATGAAGATGGCCACCGGTGATGGGTTCCCCCTCTGGCGGGGTGCCGGAACGGGCTCCCGAGAGGTTTTTGGTGGCTACAGAGGCTTGCGGCGGCGGAACTCCCGATCTATCTTGATTTTTGATGGTTTTAGGGTACGTAAGCATATATAGGCGAAAGAACTCGGTCGGGAGGTGCTCGAGGGGCCCACGAGATAGGGGGCGTGCCCTCCTATCTCGTGGAGTCCTCGAGGATCTTCTGACTTGATCTCCAAGTCTCCAGGATCATATTCTTCCCAAAAGTAACGCTGCCGAAGGTTTCATTCCATTTGGACTCCGTTTGATATTCCTTTTCCTCGAGATACTGAAACATGCAATAAAACAACAATATGGGTTGGGCCTCCGGTTAGTAGGTTAGTCCCAAAAATGATACAAATGTGTAAAATAAAGCCCATAAACATCCAAAAGGGTAATATAATATCATGGAACAATCAAAAATTATAGATACGTTGGAGACGTATCAAAGCCCACCAAAAAAAAAAGAAAAAAGAAAAAGAGAGAAAAAGAAAAGGGGCAATGTTACTATCCTTTTTCCACACTTGTGCTTCAAAGTAGCACCATGTTCTTCATATAGTGAGTCTCCTATATTGTCACTTTCATATACTAGTGGGAATTTCATTATAGAACTTGGCTTGTATATTCCAACGATGGGCTTCCTCAAATGCCCTAGGTATTCATGAGCAAGCAAGTTGGATGCACACCCACTTAGTTTTCAGTTTGAGCTTTCATACACTTATAGCTCTAGTGCATCCGTTGCATGGCAATCCCTACTCCTCGCATTGACATCAATTGATGGGCATCTCCATAGCCCGTTGATTAGCCGCGTCGATGTGAGACTTTTTCCTTTTTTGTCTTCTCCACATAACCCCCACCATCATATTCTATTCCACCTATAGTGCTATATCCATGGCTTGCGCTCATGTATTGCGTGAGGGTTGAAAAAGCTGGAGCGCGTTAAAAAGTATGAACCAATTGCTCGGCTTGTCATCGGGGTTGTGCATGATGGGAGCATTTTGTGTGACGAAAATGAAGCATGGCCAAACTATATGATTTTGTAGGGATAAGCTTGCTTTGGCCATGTTGTTTTGAAAAGACATGATATTGGTACGCTCGAAGTATTATTGTTTTTATGTCAAATGATAGACTATTGCTTTGAATCACTCATATCTTAATATTCATGCCATGATTAGACATATGATCAAGATTATGCTAGGTAGAATTCCACATCAAAAATTATCTTTTTTATCATTTACCTACTCGAGGACGAGCAGGAATTAAGCTTGGGGATGCTGATACGTCTCCGTCGTATCTATAATTTTTTATTGTTCCATGCCAATATATTCAACTTTCATATACTTTTGGCAACTTTTTATACTATTTTTGGGACTAACATATTGATCCAGTGCCCAGTGCCAGTTCCTGTTTGTTGCATGTTTTATGTTTTGCAGAAACCCAATATCAAACGGAATCCAAACGGGATAAAAACAGACGAAGAATTATTTTGGAATATTTGGGATTTTCCGGAGGAAGAATCAACGCGAAACGATGCCCGAGGTGTCCACGAGACAGGGGCGCGTCCTCCCCCCTGGGTGCGCCTGGCACCCTCGTGGGCCACCCGTAAGGCGGTTGATGCTCTTCTTTCTCTGCAAGAAAGCTAATTTTATGAGAAAAATCTGGGTGAAAGATTCACCCCAATCGGAGTTACGGATCTCCGGATATAAAAGAAACGGTGAAGGGGAAGGATCTAGGAACGCAGAAACAAAGAGAGACAGAGAGATAGATCCAATCTCGGAGGGGCTCTCGCCCCTCCCACGCCATGGGAGCCAAGGACCAGAGGGGAAACCCTTCTCCCATCTAGGGAGAAGGTCGAAGAAGAAGAAGAAGAAGAAGGGGGGCTCTCTCCCCCTTGCTTTCGGTGGCGCCGGAACTCCGCCGGGGGCCATCATCATCACCGCGATCTTCACCAACAACTTCTCCGCCTTCATCACCAACTCTTCCCCCTCTATGCAGCGGTGTAACCCCTCTCTTACCCATTGTAATCTCTACTTAAACATGGTGCTCAACGCTATATATTATTTCCCAATGATGTATGGCTATCCTATGATGTTTGAGTAGATCCGTTTTGTCCTATGGGTTAATTGATGATCGTGATTGGTTTGAGTTGCATGTTTTATTATTGGTGTTGTCCTATGGTGCTCTCTGTGTCGCGCAAGCGTGAGGGATCCCCGCTGTAGGGTTTGCAATATGTTCATGATTTGCTTATGGTGGGTGGCGTGAGTCAACAGAAGCACAGACCCGAGTAAGTAGGTTGTTTGCGTATGGGATAAAGGGGACTTGATACTTTAATGCTATAGTTGGGTTTTACCTTAATGATCTTTAGTAGTTGCGGATGCTTGCTAGAGTTTCAATCATAAGTGCATATGATTCAAGAAGAGAAAGTATGTTAGCTTATGCCTCTCCCTCAAATAAAATTGCAATAGTGATTACCGGTCTAGTTATTGATTGCCTTGGACAAATAACTTTCTCGTAATAAAAAGCTCTCTACTAATACTTACTTTATTGCTTCTTATTCTAAACAGCCCCTACTTTTTATTTACATGCTCTTTATTATTTTGCAAGTCTATCCAACAACACCTACAAAGTACTTCTAGTTTCATACTTGTTCTAGGTAAAGCGAACGTCAAGCGTGCGTAGAGTTGTATCGGTGGTCGATAGAACTTGAGGGAATATTTATTCTACCTTTAGCTCCTCGTTGGGTTCGACACTCTTACTTATCGAAAACTGTTGCGATCCCCTACACTTGTGGGTTATCAGCAGGCGCGGGCCGGCACGGCTGCAGCGGAGCAGCGGCGGAGGCAGGGCCGCGCGACAAAGCGGGCGGGGCGGCGAGCCACAGAGGCGAGCGCGGATAACAGGGCTATGAGTGGTGCGGGACTGGGAGCAGCGCGGGATCGTCGGGCGTAAGGACGCGCGGGCGAAGGTAGCGGGCACGGCGACCGCGAGCTCCTCAGGTGCTCGGGCATGAAGGCGGGGATGGGGCCCGGGCGCGGACTCGCACGGGCGTGCACGGGACGATGACCAACAGCGAGAGGAAAAATAGTAGAGGGAAGGGGGAATCGGCGTGGGCGCTCACAGCGAGGTAGATGATGGCGAGCTCGTGTGGACGCGGGGAGGACCAGAGCTGGCAGATCGATGAGGTAGCTGAGGCAAGCACCAGCGAGGGGAACGGGCGCAGCCGGCGTTGTTGAGGCTCCCCAGCGCCGACCTGGTTCTGCAGACAAAGAAGACAAGGCCCATGGTGCGGATGGGCACGGCAATGGGGTGCGACAAGGCCAGTGGTCGCGTCTTCGACGGGCCATGGCGATGCTCGGAGACGGTGGCGGCTTCGGACGCTTCTCCCCGGCGTTGGAAAAGGGAGAGGAAGCAAGGGGGATATGGGAGGCGAGGGGGGGCCTGGGCGACGAGGGGTCGAGGGGGGCTGTGGCCTTATCCTCTTGGCGAGGCCGATGAGGAGGTCGGGGTCGACCTCACCCATGTAGCGATCACGCCACAGGAACAGAGGGAGAAGGAGACCAGTGGGGGGCTGGTTGACTGGGCCGGCCAGTTTGCTAGCTGGGCCGGTCGGTTCAGCGGGAGGGGGGATCCATTTTATTTTATTTTAATAAAATTGTTAGTGTTCTTATTTAGATTAAATAGTGATTGATTTTTGTCGAAGCTCAAACTTTGCACAAAAATGATATACAATATCCTAGGGTTGCAAAAAGTTTTTGAGGCATTTGCAAAGGTTGAGAAGGTTTGCTTTAATTAAAAAGGCCAATTTAGAAGCCTTTGGACCACTTATTGAATTCCTATGAATTTATTTGTGAGTCAATTCGAGTTGGTTCAACTTGACATAGGTCAGGGGAATTTATACAATATCACGAACACTTTAGTTTTGAACGTTTGAAAACTTTTGCCGTTTGACTTGATTTAGAATTTTGAATTTGAAGGGGATTTAATCAACGCAAGTTTATAAACAGTAATCATGATGACGTGGCATCATTAGCAGGGAATTACTATAGCTTAATTATCCGGACGTCACAATTCTCCTGCACTACAAGAAATCTCGTCCCGAGATTTAAGGGGTGAAGTAAGGGGGAAAGACTCGAGAAGGACGGAGCTCAACAGAAGATAGGTACCTGGGGGCTATCTCAGTGAACGTGGCATAGAGGCCTCTCTCGAGTTGAAATTTAAGAAAGTCATCGAGAGCAAGGTAAGAAGGTGCAATAAGAAGCTTCAACCGAGTAGGCAAACATTTGTTGCCTGAAATAGAGGGTGAAAGGGGTTCAGGGCAATGGGAAAGTATTGCGTCTGATAACAGAATAGATCACTAGGTGGGTGGCTCATGATGTACATACGAAGCCAAGCGCGAGGAACAATTTTTGGAAAAAAGGGATGTCCAAGAGAGTCAGGTTTCGATCCTGTGGAACTGTGGATTATGGGCCCACCATGTGGGTTAAAAGCAGGAAGGGTACTAACATTTGCACGGTCATGATAGCAAGGCAGGTCAAAGGACAACATGTCAGTTATGTTGGCAACAACGTTGATACCAATGGTGAGGGACGAAGAGAACCATTTTCCTGCTCGTTAAGACGAGCGGACCAATAGGCAAAGTTCTCGTCCATCGGTGGCTACCGGAATGTCATCAACAATAGTAACAAGGTCTTGCTGGCAAAGTTTGTACACCGAGGTGTTTACCTAAGCAGGGAATTATCACTCCTTAGATATGTTAGGTTACAAGAAAGGGTAACAAAACAATGGAAAGGAAAGTGTAGACTCGATCCAGTTATCGATGTTCTCGAGTGTCCAACAACTCAGAACCCGTGGAAATTGGAATCGGCGAGAATTAATAGTTTATAAAGAACTCATAAGAAGTTATGTAGTTCCGTGATATTCTCGAGGTACCACAGGGTAATACTTGAAGGTAGAACAGGATAGAGGTTGGACAGGTGAAAAGACCTGCAAAAGACAAGTAGTTTAAGTCGTCCGAGAAATGGGATCAAAAAAGAACAATATGGTCGGAACCACAGTTGCAAAGGACCAAATATAGGTGCCAGAAGAACTCATCGCAAGGGATTATTATTTTAACAAGAAGCTTCCATGATAAGTTCCACATATAGGACCGGTCTCAGAACTTAACTTCTCCGAATTACTCCCTCTGTAATGTGATATAAGATCTTTTAGCTCACTAAAGTATCGACTTTTTTGAGAAATAAAGTAGTGATCTAAAAGATTTTTTTATTAATTTTTTAGGTAAGATCTTATAGTTACAGAGGCAGAAATCACATATTTGACCTGAGACCCAAATCAAATCACAAACTGACCTGGTCATGAAAAAATTTCACTCTGCTGACCCTTTGGTGTGGCGCCCGACAGCTGGGCGCCACACCATACTGTGCAGCGCCCTTCCTTTAGGCGTCGCAACTCCTGCCACCGTGGCAGCCCTGGTCCAGTTGCGGCCCCACACGCACCTGTGCAGCGCCTAAGGGCTAGGCGCCACACTTTGACGTGCAGCGCCTAGCCCTTAGGCGCTGCACAGTGACTTAAGCGCGGCCGCCCCAGCCCGACCAGGCAGTTCTTCATCTCTTCGCTCTCTGGACAGAGAGCAGCGGCGGCGCCCCCATCTAATCCCCTCCCCCCCCCCCCCACATCCCTCTCAGATCTCAAGATTTGATCCGTGGATTCGATCCCCAATCCATCCTACTAGGTAAACTCTTCCGTTCTCTTTCTTTTGCTCCGTAAATTTGTTGCCATTTTAGAGATTTGTCCAAGATATGATGGAACCCTTGATTTGTTTGGTTTGCTCGATTTAGGATGTGTATTCATATTGGTAGTACCGTAGTGTTATTTATTAGTTCACAATATATGATTCTTGTTAGTGAAACCCTAGATTGTTTAGTTTTTTTAGATATATATGAGATGCCTATTTTTATAGATAACTATGAGATGTTGATTTTTGTAGACATATATGAGAAGTTTGTTTAGATATATATTAGATGTTGAGTTTATTTCAAATATTAGATGTTGAGTTTATTTGAAATATTAGATGTTTAGTTTATTTGAACACATATGACATATTCATTGTGTGAGAAGGAGATGTTGAGATTCTTGTAGTTGAACACATGTTATATGTTTAGTGTATACCGATATTTGAGATGAAGATGAACTCTTATATGTTTATTGTTTGAAATTGTAAGGATGGTTTGGCTTCTGGACGATGTCTATGACATGCAACACCGGGCCTACATGATGCGCGAGAAGGATAAGGTAATAATGAGTAATCTAAATATTTTGCAAATTTGCCTTTAGTTGAAATTTACATGCCCTAAGATTTGTCATTACTTGTTTTTTGCAGAAGCTTGAACCTCTGAAGATTCGGTATCACGGGGTCTCTGGTCCTGCCATGCCTTATGATGAGCGGTACACACCGTACATCAAGCAGGCAGGAGTACTCCCGTGGATTCTGTTGGTCAGCCGGTCCACGTAGAATCTAAACGCTCCACTGGTGTCCTCTCTTATTGATCGGTGGAGACCAGAGACCCATAGTTTCCATCTTCGGACCGGGGAGATGACCGTGACGCTCGAGGATGTCTCGTTGATCACCGGTCTTGCTATCGATGGGAGGCCGCTCTGTATGAGCACCGATTCTGATGGGTGGCGCGAGCAGATGATTGCTCTTATCGGTATGGCTCCTACCGAGGCTGAGGATGATGTAGAGGAGGGAGAAGAGAAGAAGAAGAGGGAAAGCAAAGTAGCCGGAGCTGCTTTCACATGGATTCAAAATAACTTTGCGACGTGCCCTCCGGATGCCACTAATGATGTGATCCAGACACATGCTCGTGTGTGTATGTGGTACGTTGTGTCGAGGACTTTGTTTCCTGACTCCACTGGCAAGAACGCTCCATGGATGTGGTTGAAGGCGTTGACCGTCTTCGATAGCAAATGGAGCTAGGGTTCAGCGACTCTTGCCTACTTGTACCGACGGGCAGTTGATCTGTTTTATGATCAACTCATTTCTTCATTAGCAATGCAAGCTTGCTGTCAAGTTAACATTGTTTTTCTTTCATATGTAGCTGGACGATGCGTGTTGCAGGATCACACCTAGTGCAGGCATTGGTGGTAATCTGCTTCTACTTTCTGTATGGAGCTGGGAGCGTCTGCCTGTTGGACGCCCGAAGAGCGTCAGGTTTGATCCTTGGTATGTAGATGAACATGACGAATTACGGCGCCCCACGTGGGCTTACAAGTGGGATATCGTTTCCGAGATGACGAACGATGTCAATCTCATGTACCAAAAGTACATTACCGAGTTGGACACGATTACGCCTGAGCAGGTAAGGAGGTCATTACTTTAGTACTTTCTCATGCTTGCTTGAAAAATAGTCATCAAATTTGCATTGTTGCCCTGTTTCATAGGTGGAATGGCAGCCATATGGCGCGGGTGAGAGCTTGGGGTACACCGCGGAGTTCCGCCTCAACCCGATGTGCTTGCGGGATAAGGATCTCTGGCTTATGTGGTGCCCACTGATATGCAACTGGGTGGTTGAGTTTCATTTGCCGCATCGTGTGTATCGTCAGTTTGGTCTTTTCCAGCCTCACCCGCCGGATTGGGTGGACACGGACAAAGCACTTCATAGGTAAGAGAGCATGCCTGCGTATTGTCCAATCATCGGGACTCCTTTTGATTGCGCTAATGTTTGGTTTTATACCACGCAGGTTGGACAGGAGAAGGCAGCGGAAGATAAAGGACTGGAACAAGCATCATTATGCGTATGTTACCCGCTTCCAGCTTTGTGTGGAGCAAGCTCGTAGCACTGCACGCGCCCCGCTTCGAGAGCACAACCCACTTGCTTTTGATAACTACGTACGATGGTTTATTGGAACTACTCGAGTTGAGATATGCCCGCCGGCATATAATGAGGATATTCTTGAAGAACTCGTAAACATGAGGATCTAGCAAAGGGGAAGTACAACAGCGATGTCAGGCAAGGGCAAGGAGTCCCTGCTGTTCCGGTGATTAACTATGTGGTAAAGTGTTCCCCTCTTTACTTTCCCGTTGACCGTATTACACATGTTTGAATGGCTAACGCATTCATTCTTTCTCATCCTCAACGCACCAAGATCAAGAAAGCAACCGATGAGAGCCAGTCTATTCTGGAGAAGACACCGGTTGGAACTGGCAATGATGATGGTTCACTACGAGCATTCCTCAAGGTACATATCACATTCACTAGAAGATAGTTCACCAACATCTCACATGCCCTCACAACTTCACGACACATTCATTAGAAGATAGTTGACGATGAGTGCACCGAAGCGAAGTCCCTACTGAGTAGAGCGAGGCCATTTCCCCTTCTTGTCACGTGCCGAGTCCTCCTCTTGCGCCTCGCGAGCCTTTGCAAGCTTTCTTGCCCTCTCCTCCTCACGAGCAAGTTTCGCTTGGCGTGCCCTCTCCTCCTCTCGTTTCTTCCACTCCATCCTCTCCTTTTGATGACACTCTTCCTCCAAGCCTCTTTGAAACGATTCTTCGAACCGCCGTTGCCCATTTTTCTTTGATCTGTTTCTTGGTTTGGGACAAGTTCATGTGTTGTGTCCCCCATTACTGCAGCCCCCACAACGGGATTGCTCACGAGGCTCTTGGAATTGGCCGGTGTCGTATTCTCCACCGCCACCACGGCCCCATCCGTCCATGTCACCTCTAAGACGCTTTGTCTTACGTCTTCCCCGTCTAACGACCTTCAATTCCGGGTCCGGCCATAGTTGAACTCCATGATACTCCGGCCATTGTGATTGGTCCAAGTATGGCTGGAACCGTGGAGTCCATGTATTCTTTACCGTCATGATTGAGAACTCAGACTCCCTCACGGTAAGAGGGTGATTGACGTCCACATTCCTAACCCGAGATGCATTTAACAAGTGCGAGCATGGGAGATGAAGCAAAGACGGCCTCATGCAGCTGCAATCACACCGTGTTAGGGAGACCTTGAAAGCCCGGCCTCCGTGTTGGCGGCCATCGTTTGTGGTTCCTCCGGGCTCTTTCACCTCATACTTCCACTCGTTGTCGTCATATAGTACAACTTCTTTGGAGTCTGCCTTTCGTGATTGAAATTCCAACCATTCTTCAACCTTTGGTGGGAAATTGTACTTGTGCTTACCCTTGTTCTCACCAGCAATCTGCTTATCAGTCTCCATTGAGTCCTTTAAAAAGTATTCATTCATCTTGTCAAATGTGTATTGAACTATTGCCGTCACGGGTAATGCACGTACACCCTTGAGCACCTTATTGAAGCATTCTGCCATATTGCTTGTCATTTGACCGTACCTCCGGCCATCTGCATCGAAAGCACGTGCCCACATATTCCTTTCGGCAATGTTCCTATTGAGAAACTCCTGACCGTCGGGGTCAAGCTTCTTGTGTCTGAGCAATGCATTGAACAATGTGGAAAACCGCTTGTTGGTGAAAGCGAGACAACAATCCTGAAGATCATCGGCCAACTCCTTCATACCACATGCCCTATAAAAGTTTGCACAAAAGTGCCTCATGCACCATCGATGATGCAACTTTGTATGTCCGGGAATGTCAACCACCACCGCATTTAGAATTCCAGGATGGCGATCCGATATGACACAAATTTCCCTTTCAGCCGGTAATACCCTTGTTCTTAGTTGACGCAGGAACCACTCCCAGTTATCATTGTTCTCCACCTCAACCAAAGCGAAAGCCAAAGGCAACACCCGGTTATTGGCATCACTTGCTATTGCAACCAATAAAGTGCCCTTGTATTGTCCGGTCAAGAACATGCCATCAATGGCGATGACGGGCCGACAATACTCAAAAGACCTCACGCATTGCTCAAAGGCCCAAAATGCACGGCCAAAAACTCGGACGGTCCTCCCGTTATGAATCAATGTTTGGTGCCCATGAGGCTCAACCACGTGAACCATGCCTGGGTTTGTGGCGGCCATAGCTAACAACAACCTAGGGAGTCGGTTGTATGCTTCCTCCCAATTGCCATACAACATCTTGAATGCGGCTTGCTTCGCCTTCCATGCCTTGCCGTACTTCACCTTGTAATGAAAGATGGCTTTCACAAGGTCAATGACACTCTTGATGCTCATTATTGGAAGTGTGGATATTTGGTTGGACAGCCTGTAAGCAACGAACTCGGACGTGAGTTGTCTGTGTTGTTGGTACACAAGCTTGCCATCCGCATTCTTGTGCCGGCACATGTGAGTTGGTAGACAACTCACTATGCGCCAAGTGGGACCTCCTTTCCATGCCCTTGCACGCACAATCCATGGACATGTTGGCACTTCACATTTGACCGTGTAACGCACATTCACGTCCGAGTTGGCCACTTTATGTGGACGATAATGTGTAACCGAGTAGTTGTCGAGCCACATCTTCAATTCTAAGAAGGATTGAAACTCACAACCGGGATATATCCCGTTCTTGCCGTCTTCCAAATCACGGTGAGAACTTGGCCTAGCTCCAAGAGATATGCATTTGCCACCATCCACAACGGCTTCATCCGCGAGACTAAGATCCTTGAACAATGGTGTCTTGTGATCCCGCCCGAATACCTTCTTGAATGCTTCGGCCTCCTTCGGCGTGAACCCCTCCTCATCAACTTCTTCATTGGGACCGTCGTCATCCGAGTCCGATGCATATGCACGGGAAAAAGGGATGGATTGGTCCATTGTCTCTTGCACATGATATTGGTCGAGATCACCCACATTGTTGTCATGGAGGTCAACTTCGTTGTCATCCTCCTCGTACTCATCATTCTCCTCTTCAAAACCTTCATTTTGGTTGTTTGGAGTCGGGCTCAATGTTGGCCAATCTTGTTGCGTGAATTGAGGTTCACTCATTTGATCTTGGTTCATGGGTGGGGGAGTGCTAGCAACCAACGGGGAGGGGTTCCGGTTCAAGTCTAAATTCAAAGTAGACTCAACCTTCTTGGAGGCAAATAACTCAAGAGCCTTGTCTAGAGATTCGGCAACTGTCTCCTTGTATGCAACCCAACGTTGCTCGGAGTTCACACGCATTGTCTTCCAACGGATGTGCGTTCCAAAACCAACATTATGCCTTCCCTCGAACTCAACAACGTCACTTGGGTCCATCCAATTCAAATCTTTCCTCACTTGTTCCAAAAGCTCCGCATAGCTAGGACTACTCTCAAACACCATGTCAAGCTCATCCGGGTCCGTCTCAACATTGCCTTTCAAAAAGGCCTCTTTATCCACATGATGAACATGAACACATGTTCTCCCCATCCCTACAATAATCAAAAACACACATATATCAAGTAAATACTTAAGAAAAATATTTGCACACATATGCCCTAACATATATATGAATTAATAACCCTAACCCCCACATAACAACCATAACCACATAACAACCATAACCATACATAACCCTAACACCAACATCAAACACACATAACCCTAACACCAACATCAAACACACATAACCCTAACCCTAGCATACTATGGAAGCCTAACCAACCCAAGTTAGCAACGAAACATAACATCATTCAACACAAATTTGCAAATCCAAGTCAAAACTAGGGTTTTCCCAAAGTAGCAAAATTTGAGAAAATGTGACAATTCTTATGAATGAAAACGAGGGGATCGGAGGAGATTACCTTAAGGGAGGGGTTGGCTTCGAAATCCATGGTCAAATACTCCGGATTTGCAAGATTTGAGAAGGATTTGAGAGGGGGGAGAGGGGAAGAGAGGAGGGCCGCAAGTCTAAGTGTTTGGGTGGGGTGGGGGTGTGTGGGGTGGGGGTGGGAGGGGAGAGAGGGTGGGGCCAGCCCAAGTGGAACACAGACTGTGCAGCGCCCAAGAGCTAGGCACTGCACATTACAGGTGTGGCGCCTAAGTCTTAGGCGCTGCAGTGCTGTGTCTGTGAAGCCGCAACTGGACCAGGGCTGCCACGCTGGCAGGATGTGCGACGCCTAAAGGAAGGGCGCTACACAGTAGGGTGCGGCGCCCAGCTGTCGGGCGCCACACCAAAAGATCAGCAGAGTGAAATTTTTTCGTAACCAGGTCAATTTGTGATTTGATTTCTGCCTCTGGTCAAATATGTCATTTCTGCCGTTTACAGAGGGAGTAACTATTTGGGCCCAGAACATATTGATTATTTGGGCTGAAATTCGAGCTTGCCAGCCAAGCCCGTCGAACGATCCCATTATTCTCACGGGGTCGCAGAAGGGACGGCGCCGACGACGAAGCAACAGCCGCCGCCCCTCCCCAAACACTCGACGAGCTGACCTGCGCCGCCGGCCGGTGACGGTCCCTTGCGGAGGGCACCGAACTAGAGGAGGCAATGCCGCCAGGAGGAAGAGGCGAGGGCGAGCACGGGGACGGGGAACCGGCGACCGTCCACGGAGACGGGGACGACGAGAACTCATCCCGTTCTTCGCCCCGGCCGCCATTACCGTTGCTGCCCGGCCTCGCCGTAATTCCCCTAGCGTCTGAGGTTTGCTCCCATCCTCCTTCCAATCTTAGGTCTATGAGATGGCACTGGGAACCTGAATTAACTGCCCCTACCAATTTTAGAAGGAGCAGAAGAAGAAACAAAAGCATGGGCAGGGGGAGGAGGAGGAGCAGCCCGCGGCGAGCTTCCCGGAGGACATTCTCATCGACATCCTGTCACGGGTACCCTACAGGTCGCTGTGCCGCTTCAAGTGCGTGTCCAAAGAGTGGCTCGCCCTCTGCTCCGATTCCGACATCCGCAAGAGGTCGCCGCAGACCTTGTCCGGCTTCTTCTACTTCGATCACGGTTGGAAGACATTGCGCCCTGGTTGGCGTTTCCAGAATTTGTCTGGGAAAGGTGCTCCTATGGTCGACCTCGACGATCTCCCTTTCTTGGGCAGCACATATAAACATTTCTCTGTCACACAATGCAGCACCAGCCTTCTCCTCTGCCGATGCTGGAAATCACGCCCTCCTAAGGACTGCGGTTGGAGTTATCGCCTAGATCTAGATCCATGGATGTTTATCCGATGGCCCGAGGTTGCGGAATTCGATTATGTTGTCTGCAATCCTGCTACTCGGGAGTGAACTGTGTTGCCTCCTATAGAACTGCCCGGCCACCTTTCATGTTCCCACCCAGGCAAGTACATTTTGGGTTTTGACCCGGCCACCCTGTCCCGCTTCGTTGTGTTTGCGCACCTGAACACTAATTACGGCATGTCCATGGAAATGATCTACTCAATGTTTGCAATTCATCCAGAATGTAATTTGATTTTCCTGACTGATGGTACGGAGAAGGTACTATCATACAACATGGATAATCAGAAAGTGCATGTTATATGCACTTCTGTAGAATTTTCGGAAGGTCTACCCTACACTCCCTGTTTTGCGGAATGGACAACAGATGGTTAGTGAAGGTTTACACATTTAGCATGGCTCCAGTCTCTTGTTAAACACCAATTGTTGGGTATATGCCAAATATTCTAGTTGAAGATGTGTGTTGGACAAGTCCTGAATGCACTTATTGGTGCATGTTCTTCTGGTTCTTTGAGCAATGTTGGTTAGCCATGAAGAATTTGTTACTGACCCTCCGATTAGAATGTTTAGTTATAAGAATGAACCTAGTCACTTAATCTATTTGTTTTGATGTAATAATTATCGATGTCACTCTTTTTTCTCCTCGCATGGAGCAAATATGACATAGTATATTCTGTGTTTGGGATGTCTAATTTCCTGGAAGCATATCTTTAGTATAGAATTTGCTATCCACCAATGCTAAAAATTGATCTTGCCTTGTTTTTATGCAATTCCATCTGGATTGGCTTTTCCATGTAAGTACTAAGTAACAACATGTACAGACTTACAGAGGGTATGAAGAAAGCTTAGTTTCCTTTATGAAATTTGCATAGTCTTCCATTGATGGTACCAGACAGTCTGCAGTTGTACAAGCCTACTGTCATATGCTAGTAGTTAAATGAAGTGTACGATTGAGCTGTATCCATGGTGGTGTGGCTTGTACCCTCCCATTTCTGGCGTATGCCCAGTCCTAGCTGCAGACCGCCAGACACTTCAGTGCTTACTGCTAGTCTACTACTGGAATTATGTTGCATCTGAAGTTCTGAACTTCTTTGCATTGCCTGGCTATGAAGCTCCATCCTCCTGAATGGGGGCTGGAAACCTTCTACCCGCCAATGAAGTTTAAGAACAAAAGCGTGGGTGGGCTATATATACATCTGAATTTTAGGAGATACTGGGAGACTAATATCTCTTGAGATCAGTCAGAGTTGAGGTGTTGCGCATATGATTCAAATTGAGCTGCTGCGACTAAATGATCTGAGACAATAGCATATGTGTGCAGCTGTACCTGTAAATAATGGAGGATATTCCCTTCACCGGAAGAACGTGTATGTTGTTGCTTTGATCTTTCATGTGCCGGTTCTCCTAATGAAATGGTGCTGGGAGATGTGTATCTAAAATTGTCGATGAGTTCTTATTTTGCAAAATAATCCTTCTCTTATTTTGCAAAATAGTCATCGCTATGTCTCTATAGTCTATATCAGGAAAATTGCCAGCTACTGGATACTGATGCTACCAATTGAGTCTGGCACTAGCAGTGCATGTATATAGTGCACCTGAGCAATTACGAGCTGGGAAGATTTTGCATATGGTCAGTGGTTTCATGAAGTACATGATCCAGATGAGAGAATCAAACTACTACTGGAGCTGAAAGAAAAGACAGCTTCTAGTTCATGATTATCAGAAGGGCAGAGCTATCAAGCAGAGTTCCAATAGCACATAATCTGAGAATCCTATAACCATGATCTACCAACGTATGCGGTCCACCTATTTTCCTGACACACAACCGATCACCCTCAGCTCTCCGATTCAGGCGAATTTGGCCTCTCACTTGCGTGACCCAATACCACGTAAATTGATCCCTCATAACAGTCAAATGGGTCGACACTAGTTCTAATATCGCATGGCATGGGGCAACATGACTTGACTTACTATTGTAGCCATATCGGTCCCCATAAGTGTAGATTTCGTCCCTCTTCTTTTTCATGGTGTGAATTGCCCTCCTCCATCTATCATCACCGTCACCATCTACAATCTCTATTATTAAAGCGGAGTTAAGGATGCATTCGTACGTCCAACTCCCCCTTCCGTTACCTACACTTGGCCATGGGCAGTCCGGCCTGGACGACCCGACCCGTCCCGGCCTGATCCGACCTCCATGGGTTGGGTCTGGGCCTAGATTTTGAGCCTGATGGTCAAGCTGGGCCGGGCTCAGGCCCAACGTATTTGCAGTTTAACAAAGACGCCTGACCCAAGGCCCGATAGGCTCTTTGCATGATGGACTGGGCTTGGGCCTGATTTTTAGGCCCGACGGCCTTCTTGGGCCAGGCTCGGGCCTAGGGTTTCTGCGTCGGGCTTTAGTAGGCCCGGATCGGCCCGACGGATGGCCAGGTATACCTTGACCCCTCATTCCGACACCCTACGTTAACCCAATCGAATCAAATTAAATATACCAAAACCTCAACTAAATAAATAATAAATCTTGTCTTCCCTTACTCATACCCAAATTAAATCAAATCTTTCCAAAACCTCAACAAAATTATTATTTTTGTATTTCCTACTCATGCTCAAATCAAATCTTATCAAAATCTAGAATATGATGGGTGTAATATTTATGTCGGACACGACTGACGTTGAACTAGTAGAATGTGCATGCCCCGTTGCAATGCACGGACAATTAGCTAGTATCATGTACAATTACGCCACGTCATTGATTGACTCCTTTCACTTGTAGGACCTCAGAGAGATTAAAATTTTAGTTTGGTATCAAGGGGACGTCGTGATCGGAATATATTACGCTCAAAGGCGGCTCAAGAATTGAAGAGTTTGTGGCTTTCATGACTCTGTTTTGATCATCCGAGTTTGCCAACAACATAACATGATATTCGTAAATAGCATCTTTTTTTTACCTCTTCTTTTTTAGGGATTTGTAAGCATCTGCCCAAATAAGAGTCTCCATATGACGGGCTCAATTGGGCCGACCAAAGCAAGTCCACGACTCTTTCTTCTCACAATCGAGCCCAGAAAAAAAAACAAGCAGTGAGGACACAAGTCCAACGCCGCCGCCGCTCCTTTGCTCCATTCCCCTTGCCAAACCCTCGCTCCACCAGACGACCTGCCGGCAACCACGCTCGACGAGCCGACCCGCAATGCCTCCAGGGGGAGGAGGAGGAGCAACGGGCGAACAAAGATTCGGGGAGCAGGACCTCCCACCGGCGACTGGCCACGGGTGCCGCGACGAGGGGCCCCCATCCCGTTCGCCGTCGCCGCTGACGCCGTTGCTGCCTGGCCTGGCCGTCACCCCCGTCGCCTCTGAGGTTCGTTCCTCGCCTCTTGTATTCTTTGATCCGTGAAATCGATCCGTGACCTAAATGAAATGTCTTTACCACATCTTTATTAGAACAAGAAGATCAGGCGGGAGGATGGGCAGCAGGGGGAGGAGGAGACCCCGGCGAGCTTCCCGGAGGACGTTCTCATCGAGATCCTGTCGCGGGTGCCCTACATCTCGCTCTTCCACTTCAAGTGCGTGTCCAAACAATGGCTCGCCCTCTGCTCTGCCCCCGACGTCCGCAAGAGGTCGCCGCAGACCTTGTCTGGCTTCTTCCACTTCAATCTCGGGTGGCGTTTCCACAATTTGTCCGGGAAAGATCCTCCCATCGTCGACTCCAATCTCCGTTTCTTACGCGGCAGCTACAAATTTTTCAGTATCCAACAATGCAGCACCAGCCTTCTCCTTTGCAAATGTTGGAAATCGTGCTATCCTAGGCAACGCAGTTGGAATTTCGTCCCGAATCCAAAGCCCGGGCAATGTTTCAAATGGCCCGAGGCTAAGGAGTTTGATTATGTTGTCTGCAATCCTGCTACTCAGCAGTGGACTGTGTTGCCTCCTATAAAATTGCCTGACGACCTTTCACGTTTCAGCCTAGACAAATACTTCTTGAGCTTTGACCCGGCCACCCCGTCCCGCTTTGTGGTGTTTGTGCCCCTGGACACATATTATGAATATGGCCTGTCCGCGGCCATGATCTACTCATCGGAAACTGGAGGGTGGACTTCCATGCAGAGTCAGCACAATGATAGCAGTGCATATTGGGTTAGTGATTCAGAAAGCACCTTCCTAAATGGCATTATGCATTTCCCTACTCGATCTTCGTCAATAGTCACAGTGGACATGAAAAGGAATGCTTGGGGGGAAATTGAAATGCCACCTGGCATGCCAAACAACTATGGCGGTGCTTCCATTGGGCAGTCACAGGGACGCCTGCATGTTTGGGAACAGAATCAAGATGGTTGCCAACTCTCTATTTGGGTTCTTGAGAATTATGATAGTGGACAGTGGACCCTAAAGTGTACCATTAACTGCTTTGAACTGTTTGGAAGGGATTGTTGCAAAAACGATGAGTACTACTCGATGTTTGCAATTCATCCAGAATGTGATTTGATTTTCCTTACTGACAATAAGAAGGCATTGTCATATGATATGGATAATCAGGAAGTGCATGCTATCTGTGCCACTGGAGATTTCTTGGAAGGTCTACCTTACACTCCGTCTTTTGCGGAATGGACATCAGATGGTCACTAAAGGCTTGCAATACTTGGCATGGCTCTAGTGTCTTAGTAAACATCAGTTGTCGGGTATATCCCAATTCTTGAAGATGTGTGTTGGATTAGTCTTGCGTAGCCATGAAGAATTTGTAACTGCCCTATTTGCTTTCATGTAATAATTGTTGATGTCACTCTTTTAGCTTCTCGTATGGGGACAAATGTGAGACAAATATATTATCTATGTTTGAAATGTTTATTTTCCTGTAACTATATCTTCAATATGCAACTTTCTATCCACCAATCTTAAATATTGAGTTTCCCTGTTTTTATACATTTGGAAGATTTATCTGTTATCTCCTTCTGGTTTGGCTTTTCAATGTGTGTTACAACATATACAATGGGTATAAAGAAGGCTTAGTTTCCTTTCAAGTATGAAACTTGCATGGTCTTCGATTGATGATATCAAACAATGTGCAGCTTTAGAAACCTAGTAGAGAACTTAGTTAACTAAGTCGGTATGTTTGTAGTTAATACCAGGTTAGTGCCCTACATGTCCCTGTGCCGCTTCAAGTGCGTGTCCAAGGAGTGGCTCGCCCTCTGCTCCGATTCCGACATCCGCAAGAGGTCGCCGCAGACCTTGTCTGGCTTCTTCTACTTCGATCACGGTTGGAAGACATTGCGCCCTGGTTGGGGTTTCCAGAATTTGTCTGGGAAAGGTGCTCCTATGGTCGACCTCGACGATCTCCCTTTCTTGGGCAGCACATATAAACATTTCGCTGTCACACAATGCAGCACCAGCCTTCTCCTCTGCCGATGCTGGAAATCACGCCCTCCTAAGGACTGCGGTTGGAGTTCTCACCTAGATCTAGATTCGTGGATGTTTATCCGATGGCCCGAGGTTGCGAAATTCGATTACGTTGTCTGCAATCCTGCTACTCGGGAGTGGACTGTGTTGCCTCCTATAAAATTGCCGGGCCACCTTTCGTGTTCCCGCCCAGGCAAGTACATTTTGGGTTTTGACCCGGCCACCCCGTCCCGCTTCGTTGTGTTTGCGCACCTGAACACGAATCATGGCATGTCCATGGAAATGATCTACTCATCAGAGACTGGAGAATGGACTTCCATGCAGAGTCAGCGTGATGATGTTGGTGTAAATTCGGTTAGTAATTTTGGAATAAGGCATAGCACCTTGTTGAATGGCACTCTGCATTTCCCTGCTTATGATTCGATAGTCACACTGGACATGGAAAGGAATGCTTGGAGGAAAATTAAAATGCCACCTGGCATGACAAACAACTATGCCCGTGCTTTAATTGGGCCGTCTAAGGGACACTTGTATGCTTGGCATATAGAGAATCGATATGATGGTCAACTCTCTGTTTGGGTGCTTGAGAATTATGATAGTGGCCACTGGACCCTAAAGTGTGTAGTTGACTGTTTTGAACTGTTTGGAAAGGATCGTCTCGAAAACGATAAGTCCTACTCAATGTTTGCAATTCATCCAGAATGTAATTTGATTTTCCTGACTGATGGTATGGAGAAGGTACTATCATACAACATGGATAATCAGAAAGTGCATGTTATATGCACTTCTGTAGAATTTTCGGAAGGTCTACCCTACACTCCCTGTTTTGCGGAATGGACATCAGATGGTCAGTGAAGGCTTACACATTTAGCATGGCTCCAGTGTCTTGTTAAACACCAATTGTTGGGTATATGCCAAATATTCTAGTTGAAGATGTTTGTTGGATAAGCCTTAGATGCACTTATGGGTGCATGTTGTTCTGGTTCTTTGAGCAATGTTGGTTAGCCATGAAGAATTTGTTACTGATCCTCCGATGAGAATGTTTAGTTATACGAATGAACCTAGTCACTTAATGTATTTACTTTCATGTAATAATTATTGATGTCACTCTTTTAGCTCCTCGTATGGAGCAAACGTGAGATAATATATTCTGTGTTTGGAATGTTTAATTTCCTGGAAGCATATCATTAGTATGCAATTTGCTATCCACCAATGCTAAAAATTGATCTTGGCTTGTTTTTATGCAACTCCATCTGGATTGGCTTTTCCATGTATGTTACATCATATACATACTTACAGAGGGTATAAATAAAGCTTAGTTTCCTTTATGAAACTTGCATAGTCGTCCATTGATGGTACCAAACAGTCTGCAGCTTTACAAGCCTACTGTCAAATGCTTGTAGTTTTTTTTTCGGGTGTCATATGCTAGTACTCCCTCCGTCCCAAAATTCTTGTCTTAGATTTGTCTAGATACAAATGTACCTAATACTAAAACGTGACTTGATACATCCGTATTTAGACAAATTTAAGACAAGAATTTTAGGACGGAGGGAGTAGTTAATACTAAGGTACCTTCAAATTTGTAGCTCGTCACTTTAACTCATGCACCTCTAGTGTGTTTACAATTCTTGTTTTGGTTGAGCTGTATCCATGCCTCCATCTCCATGGTGGTGTGAATTGTACCCTCCCATCTCTGGTGTATACCCAGTCCTCGCTGCAGATCACCAAACACTTCAGTGCGTACTGCTAGTCTGCTACTGGAATTATGTTGCATCCGAACTTCTTTGCATTGCCTGACAATGAAGCTCCGTTCTCCTCAAGTGGGGCTGAAACCTTCTACCCACCAATGATGCTGAAGCACATAGGCGTGGGCGGGCTATATACATCTGAAATTTTAGGAGATACTGGGAGACTAATATGTCTTTTTTCCACTCTTTCATGTTCTCCTGTTAACAACTCGTCAGAACTGGAACCTTTTCCACCCTGGTTGGTATTCTTTGTTTTGCGCCATTATGTGCAGCTGTACCTGTAAATAATGGAAGATATTCCCCTCACTGGAAGAACGTGTTTGTTGTTGCTTTGATCTTTGACGTGCCGGTTCTCCTAATGAAATGGTGTTGTCATGTGTGATGTGTACGTAAAACTGTCGATGAGCTCTTCTTTTGCAAAATAATCAATCTCTTAACTCACAAAATAGTCAATTTGATTGGTATGTCTCTAAATATGCAAAATTGCCAGCTACTGGTGCTTTTTTTTTGGACATCTTGCCAGCTACTGGTGCTAGTGCTACCAACTCAGTCTGGTACTAGCGGTGCATGTATATAGTGCACCTGAGCAATTACGAGCTGGGAAGATTTTGCGTATGCTTAATGGTTTCATGAGGTACATGATCCAAATGAGAGAATCAAATTACCATTGGAGCTGAAAGAAAAGACAGCTTCTAGTTCATGATTATAAGTTTATAACTAGCACATCCACTGAAGATTGTCAACTTTTTCCTTAAATCCAAGAATTAATTCTACGTAAATTTCACTCCGTCAGTTGCATATACGCACGGCCAACCTGAACCTGCTGCGCCTTGAGAAGCTCAGAGCCATCAGGCAGAGTTCCAATAGCACAGAGTCTGAGAATCCTATAACCATCTACCAACGCATGCGGTCCACCCACCTATTTTCCTGACACACAACCGATCACCCTCAGCTATCCGGTTCAGGCGAATTTGGCCTCTCACTTGTGTGCCCCAATACCAGGTAAAATTAATCCCTCATAACAGTCAAATGGGTCAACATTAGTTCTAATATGGCATGGCATGGCATGGCGCAACACGGCTTAGTTTTGTAGCCATATCGATCCCCATAAGTGTAGGTTTCTCTATCTTCTAAATCAAGTAGGCTCCGTCTTTGCTTGGCAGATCTCGTTACCCACGAAAGGTGACACCGCACCCTCAGAATTGGAACCGGCAGGCAGAACTTGCCTGAATACTCCATCTGAACACTTAATTGCAAAGTTTGTTTAGGGAAACTAGTATTGCTGTCACTACATAAAAATGGAACCATTCTAAACAATAGTTACCACTTGCCCCTGTCCGGCATACACAAGGATAACCAGATCCAAGATTGTTCCAGTTTGACGAAAGATTGAACCAGTTTATTTTTTACTTTACCGCAGGTCTAGGAGCTCAACCGTCCCTAGGAGGCTGGCTCTCATCCTGCCGTTGTTGATCCAGAAAATCCAAATTCAAGAGTCTAACCAGAATCAATGAACACAAACAAAATGGTTATGTGAACATCTCAAACAAAACAAGAATTGAAAACACAAGCATATGTTAACTATGACGCGAGTGAACCATACTCTCCAGGAGGTGTGTAAAGCTGCAGATTGTTTGATACCACCAATGGAAAACCATGCAGGTTTCATAAAGGAAATTAAGCCTTCTTTATACCCTCTGCATATGCTGTAGCTTACATGGAAGAGCCAATCCAGAAGGAGGTAACAAATAAATCAACCTAATGCATCGAATCAGGGAAAGATCAATGTTTAGCAATGGTGGATAGCAAATTGCATAGTAAAGATTTGCTTGCAGCAAATTGAACATTCAAGCATATATAATATATTGTTTCACATTTGCCCCATATAGGGGAGCTAAAAGAGCGACATCTGTAATTATCTGCCCCATAGGGGAGCTAAAGAGCGACATCTGTAATTATTGCATGGAAGCAAATATATCAAATGACCAAGTTCATTCTTACAGCTAAACATTCGCATTGAAGCGTTGGTTACAAATTCTTCATGGCTACATCATTGCTCAAAGAAAAAGAAGGGTATGCGCCTGGATACTAAAAGAAAAGAAAGAATACAAATTGAAGCGCATGTCTGACTTATCAGTTTCAGCTAGAAGATTCAGCATATACCCCACAACTCATGTTTAGTAAGACACTAGTGCCATACCAAGTATCTTAAGCATTCACTGGCCATTTGATGTCCATTCCGCAAAACAGGGTACGTAAGGCAGTAGGCAGAGTGGCAGACCTTCGAAGAAATCTTCAGAAACGCAGATAACATGGACTTTCTGATTATCCATGTTGTATGATAATATCTTGTCATTTCCATCAGTAAGGAAAATCAAATTACATTCTGGGTGAATTGCAACCATCGAGTAGTACTCATCATTTTTGCAACAATCCCTTCCAAACAGTTCAAAACAGTTAATGCTACACTTTAGGGTCCACTGTCCACTATCATAATTCTCAAGAACCCAAATAGAGAGTTGGCAACCATCTTGATTCTGTTCCCAAACATGCAGGCGTCCCTGTGACTGCCCAATGGAAGCACCGCCATAGTTGTTTGGCATGCCAGGTGGCATTTTAATTTTCCTCCAAGCATTCCTTTTCATGTCCACTGTGACTATTGATGAAGATCGAGTAGGGAAATGAATAATGCCATTTAGGAAGGTGCTTTCTAAATCACTGATCGGATATGTACGGCCACCATTGCACTGACTCTGCATGGAATTCCACCCTCCAGTTTCCGAAGAGTAGATCATGGCCGCGGATAGGCCATATTCATAATATGTGTCCAGGGGCACAAACACCACAAAGCGGGAAGGAGTGGCCGGGTCAAAACCCAGAAAGTATTTGCCTAGGCTGAAACGCGAAAGGTCGTCAGGCAATTCTATAGAAGGCAACACAGTCCACTCCTGAGTAGCAGGATTGCAGACAACATAATGGAACTCCTTAGCCTCAGGCCATTTAAAACATTGCCCGGGCCCTGGATTTGGGACGAAATTCCAACTGTATTGCCTAGGACGGCGCGATTTCCAGCATTTGCAGAGGAGAAGGCTGCTGCTGCATTGCTGGATGATGAAAAATTTATAGCTGCCGCGTAAGAAACGGAGATTGGAGTCGACGATGGGAGGATCTTTCCCGGACAAATTGTGGAAACGCCACCCGAGATTGAAGTAGAAGAAGCCAGACAAGGTCTGCGGCGACCTCTTGCGGACGTCGGGGGCGGAGCAGAGGGCGAGCCATTGTTTGGACACGCACTTGAAGTGGAAGAGCGAAGTGTAGGGCACCCGCGACAGGATCTCGACGAGAACGTCCTCCGGGAAGAAGCTCGCCGGGGTCTCCTCCTCCTCCCCCTGCTGCCCATCCTCCCGCCTCATCTTCTTGTTCTAAAGATGTGGTAAAGACATTTCATTTAGGTCACGGATCGATTTCACGGATCAAAGAATACAAGAAGCGAGGAACGAACCTCAGAGACGACGGGAGTGACGGCAAGGTAAGGCAGCAACGGCGTCGGCGGCGAGCGGGACTCCTCGTCGCGGGACTCGTGGCCAGTCGCCTGTGGGAGGTCCTGCTTCCCGAATCTTTGTTCGCCCGTTCCTCCTCCTTCTACTCCTCCTCCTCCTCCTGGAGGCATTGCGGCTCGGCTCGTCGAGCGTGGTCGCCGGCAGGTCGTCTGGTGGAGCGAGGGTTTGGCAAGGGGAATGGAGCAAAGGAGCGGCGGCGGCGGCGGCGTTGGACCTGTGTCGTCACTGGTTTTTTTTTTTTTTTTTGGAGCTCGATTGTGAGAAGAAAGAGGCGTGGACTTGCTTGGTCGGCCCAATTGAGCCCGTCAAATGGACTCTTGTTCGGGCAGATGCTTACTATTCCCTAGAAATTTCTCAAAAAAAAAATACTATTCCCTAGAAAAAAAAAGAGATAAAAATAGATGCTATTGACGAATCTCAGGTCCTGTGGTTGGCATACTCGCATGATCAAAACGGCGTCAAGAAAACCGCAAACTCTTTAATTCTTGAGCCGCATTTAAGCGTAATATATTCTGATCGCGACACGTACCCTTTATACCAAACTAAAATTTTAATCTCTTTGAGGTCCTATAGGTGAAATGAGTCAATCGATGGTCGAGTCATTGATAAGAAAAATATTTTGAATTTTCCTTTTGACGCCCCCTTTCAGTTATGGGTACTTGAATGATTGGGAAAGAAACTGGTTACTTCTAAATGTGCTACGGCAGATCAAAGATGAACTCATCTATTTTCTTTCTTCAATCTCAGGCAATGATTTATCTCATGTTCACTAACATTCATTTTGTATGTAGCTATTTCATTGATCCATGACATCGGCAATCCCCTGTTTGAATTTTTAGCTTGCTTTTGCTACTAATTATGAGTTCCTACATTTGTTCATTTGGTGTTGTATAATTGTACATGATACTAGCTAATTGCCCGTGCATTGCAACGGGGCATGCACGTTCTACTGGTTCAATGTCAACCGTGTCCGACATAAATCTTACACCCATCATATTCTAGATTTTTGAGAAGATTTGATTTGAGTATGAGTAGTAAAGACAAAAATAATAATTTTGTTGAGGTATTGGAAAAATTCAATTTAATTTGGGTATGGGTAGGGGAAGACAAGATAAACTTTTATTTAGTTGAGGTTTTGGTAATATTTAATTTGATTCGATTGAGTTAATGTAGGGCGTGGGGATGAGGGGTCAAGGGAAGAGGGGAGTTGGACATACGAATGCGTCCCCAACTCCGCTTTAATAGTAGAGATTGTAGGCGATGGAGAATGTATCCGGTACACACGCACTTGTGGTGCTACCGGTGCACCGGATGTCATAGAATATTTTGAAATCTGAAAAAATTCTAGCAAGTTAACGCAACATTAATGTATGATGTCACAAAATTTCGTATAAAAATTTGAAATATTTTTTGAGATACAAAAATGACAAATTTGACATCAGTGTGATAACGGGCCAAATCTAAAGTATGTTATGTACTATTCAGTGTTGACTTTGTCATTTTTGTTTTTCGAGTTATATTTTGAATTTTGAGTTGAATTTTTTTGACAACCTATATTGATGTTGTGTGAGTCTACTAATTTTTTTCAGAATTTTTTAAACATTTTAAAAGCACAATATGAGTTCGGTGCACCGGTAGCACCACAAGCTCCGGTGCACCAGATATTTTCCCTGTGATGGCACCTTTCGTGGCTAACGAGATCTGCCAAGCAAAGGCGGAGCCTAAATACAATCTTTTTTTTTCTTTTATCATCCTCCATAAGACGTTTTTTATCGCAGGCAGTGTGAGGTTGGTCCCATGATCAAGCTTGCAAGCTTCGCGACATGGATTTTGATAAATGATCAGATTTGCATGAGGCTGCCTATTCTCTCAAGGTGTTTGAGGTTATTGACCTCCAAGGGGACAATTGCAGGTGGAACTTGATTTCACAACCCTTTGAAGGCCTATGTCTTTTTTTTTTTGAATGATTTGAAGATTGCCCTCGCACGGTTTTGAAGGTTTGTGTCGTAGCAATGGCCTTTCTGTGAAATCCTCCTATATGTGCTTTGGAATGGATGGATGGATGGATGTAAACTGCAGGATGAGGTGATCGGCCGCTTGTGTGTTTTGGCCCTTTTTTGGTTTTATCTCCGTACATAAATTTCTTGTTACCCTAAAAAAACATAAATTTGTTGTTCTTTTACTCCTTGATGAAATCGACAGAGATCAAGCCTTGCTCGTAAAAAGAAGTTGTTTGGAGACATCCTACATAATGAGTGATGGCCACATTAGTTATATACTTATATCGATGTCATTTACAAGATGAATCATGATGCATCTCTAAGAAAGATTTGTCTCAACTTGTATATTAGTTCGATCTACAAAAAGTAATTGAAGGTGAAGCATGATAAATGTTTACCACGATATTTCTAGGTTCGTAGTTTCACTCCTTTCTCATGAGTGGTGAATTAAAGGGGATTTTAAATTTCATATACCCCACAAGTGTATGCGTTTCACACCTGGGATGGGTGCGTAGCTTCCTCAAGAGTTCACCCGCAAAAAAAAGCTTCCCTGCCTACAGGAGTACTCAGTAGGTGATTTTAGGCGTGGAAGCTGCTGAGTACTCCTGTAGGCAGCGAGATGCATGGTAGCTTTCAGGAGCGGCTTTTGGAAGCTTCTATGGACCCATTTAAATTGGTTTTAGAAGCTTCCGTGTTTCTTTTTCTTTTTTTCAACGTGTTTTCATGTTTTTTGGATTTTATATTTTTTCTTTTTGTCAAATACATGCCAACTTTTTTTGACACACCTTGTAGTATACACGTGGAAAAAAATAATACATGTTGAATATTTCTTAAATATGTGATAAACAATTCTCAAATACATGTTGGAACGTTTTTAGAATACATTTTAAATATTTTCTTAATACACATTGAGCATTTTTTTAACGGTAAGAAACATTTTTCAAGTTACACAGATATTTTTTTACATTTTATAAAAAATATGACTAGCATATATTTGAAATGGGTGAACGTGTTTCTGAATGATGCAAAAAAAATCCTAAAATTACGTGAATATTTATTCACTATTATAAACATTTTTAATGTCACGATTTTTTAAATAAATGAATATTAATAATTTTACAAAAATATTCTTTTACATTTAAAAATTGAAATAATTAGTAAATTGTATTTGGGTCTATGAAAATAAGTAGTAAAACAAAAAAATAAAAACCAGCAGAACAAGATGTAGGCCGGCCCATTTTTTTGCGCCAGAGGTGAGTGGTTGTTTCGTTGCTGCGGGCCAGACCTACCCCTTCCCGATTTTATTAGGTGGGCTTGGTGATAGGCTGTCGTCTTTTTATCCGTGGTACTAATTGTGAAGTACTTTGAAATATCACTCTTCCTTCTTAGGGTTGTGATAAATGATGAATTTTTTTAATTTGTTTATTCAAAATGTTTTATCTCTTTAACCGTGCGTCCAAATCTTGAACCGTTTTCATCGTTTGATTCGTCGCGTCAACATCATCAAAACTAGATCCGATATTGATAGGTTTTGATGAAAAAAATTCACAAAAAAAGGATGGAAAAAATGAACCGGGAGCATATTTTTTCCCTTTTTGGAAGCCGTTTTTGAGAGGCATGGCCCTACCTCTTGCGGAAGCAAATGCGTTCCTCTCGTGAAAGCAAAACCGTGCCTCTCATAAAAAAAAAGAGAACACGTTTTTTTTCGTTTTCGAGAGGCACGGCCGTGAAGCAAAACCATGCCTTTCGCGGAAGCAAAACCTTGCCTCTCACGGAAGAAAAAAAAAATGGAAAACACGTTTTTTTTCGTTTCCGAGAGGCACGGCCATGTCTCTCGCGGAAGCAAAACCGTGTCTTTCATAGAACGAAAAAAGAGGAGAAAACGCGTTTTTTTTTGTTTCCGAGAGGCACAGCGTGCCTTTCGCGGATGCAAAACTGTGCCTCTCATGGAAGGAAAAGAAAAAAGAGAAAACACATTTTCTTTCCGTTTTCGAAAGGCACGGCCATGCCTCTCGCAAAAGCAAAATCGTACCTCTGGTGGAAGCAAAATCGTGTCTCTCACGAAAGAAAAAAAAAGACATGTTTTTTTTCATTTCCGAGAGGCACGATCGTGCCTTTCACGGAAGTAAAACTGCGCGTCTTACGGAAGTAAAAAAAAAGAAAACATCTTTTTTTTCATTTCCGAGAGGCGCGGCCGTGCCTCTCGTGAAAGCAAAGTCGTGCCTCTCACGGAAGAAAAAAAATAGAAAACATGTTTTTCCCGTTTTCGAGAGGCACGGTCGTGCCTTTCGCAGAAGCAGAACTGTGCCTCTCGCGGAAGAAAAATCATGCTTCTCACGAAAAAAACTGTGTTTTTCACGCAAAAAAAAAAGTTTTGTCAAAAAGCTAAGAAAAACTGTGAAAACTGAAAAGTAAAAAAAAAACATCTATAAAGCCGAAAACGCGTGCGAAAAAAAGATCGAAGGAAGCGCCAAGAGCGCGACACGTGACGGCGTTGGGGAGGCTCCCGAAGGAGCGCTCCTCAACTAGTTGCACTCATTTCGTCCATGCACACTGTTCACGACTGCCATCTGACGCACACAATGACCCCACACGCAAACAAGAGGAGTTTGCAATCGCCCAGTCTAACAAAATATAACCATGCTAGAAAACACAGGGTAGGGGCTATTTTTGGTGGGGATTTTCGAATTTTAGGACGAACACAACAAAATCAAGCTAGAAAACACGGGGTAGGGGCTCCAAAAACGTGATCAACGTGGCTCATGATACCAAGATGATGTAGGGTAGAACCCTAGAGGCCGATCTTTCACCTTTGGAGAGGATCCCTACGAGGAACACGAAGAATACAAGGAGGGGAACAAGGGGAAAACACGAGAGAACACTCAATCAACAAGAACAAAGTCACACATGTGCTAGATCCTCAAAACACAAAAGGGTACAAGATCCAAATCCAACAAAGGACGATACAAGTGGCGGTAGTTCATCTCCGAGAGGAGTTCTTGAATCCACGAGGGATATTTCCGTAAAGGGGTCTTGAATCCAGGTGGATCTTCTCCAAAGAGGCCGCGGTCTCTCACGAGGAGGAGATCCGTATGGATGAGCAAAGCTCTATCTCAAATGAGCTAAACCTATGCTAACCCTCTCTAGGAGAAGGAGGAGGAGGTCTATTTATAGTCTAAGTGCAAATGAGGGCGAAGTGAAAGGGTACATGGGCTTATAAACAGCTGCGAGTGCCTCTCGCTTGGCGAGGTGGGACTAAAAAAACAGCTGCAGAAAGAATCAACTAAAAAACAGCTGCAGAAAATAAAAAATTAATTAGACGGTTCCATTGATACCGGTTGGTGGCACCAACCGGTACCAATGCCCCTCTTTGGTCCCGGTTGGTGGCACCAACCGGGACCAATGCCCCTCTTTTGTCCCGGTTGGAGCCACCAACCGGGACCAAAGGTCTTCGTTTCCCGCCCTTTGGGCTGCTGAAAAGAGGCCATTGGTCCCAGTTGGCGGCTCCAACCGGGTCTAAAGGTGGGCATTAGTCCCGGTTGGAGCCATGAACCGGGACCAAAGCATTTGCTATATATACAGCACTTAGCGCTCCCGACTTCGATCTCTCCTCCTCCTTTCCCGTCGCCGCGTCCCCTGCCGCCACCTCGCCGTCGCCGCCCCGACGCCGTCGCCGTCGCCACCCCGCGCCGCCCCGCCCCGACGCCGTCGCCGCCCCGCGCCGCCCCGCCCCGCGCGCCGTCGCCGCCCCGCCCTGCTACCCCGATCGACGTCGCCGCCCCGGCCCGCACCGCCTCGACGCCGTCGCCGCCCCGCGCCGCACCTCGCCGTCGCCGTCGCCGGCCGTGAGCAACTTTTTTTTATTTTTGTTAGATTTTTTTTAGATTTTTTTTGTAGTTCATAGATTTTTTTTGTTAGATTAGATGTGTAGTAATTTAGATATATGTAGTTCATAGATTTTTTTTGTTAGATTAGATGTGTAGTAATTTAGATATATGCATGTAGTTCATAGATTTTTTTGTTAGATTAGATTGTTTTTGTTAGATTAGATGTGTAGTAATTAATTTGTTCATATATGTTAGATTTTTTTCTGTTAATAGATTTTTTTGGTGATATTATTATTGAATATGCATGTTTGGTGATATTATTGTTAATAGATTTTTTTGTTAGATTAGGTGTGTAGTAATTTAGATATATGTAGTTCATAGATTTTTTTGTTAGATTAGATTTTTTTGTTAGATTAGATGTGTAGTAATTTAGATATATGCATGTAGTTCATAGATTTTTTTTGTTAGATTAGATTTTTTGTTAGATTAGATGTGTAGTAATTAATTTGTTCATATATGTTAAATTTTTTTCTGTTAATAGATTTTTTTGGTGATTTTATTATTGAATATGCATGTTTGGTGATATTATTGTTAATAGATTTTTTTGATGATATTTAGATTGTGTAATTAATTTTGTTCATAGAATTTTAATGATTTTTTTGTTCATAGTATTTAGAAAAAGGAAAAAAATAAGAAGTACTTTATATATAGTTGAACTACCTAGTTGATTTAATAAACTAATTTATTTTACTATATATAGAAGTAGTTTGTTTTTAGTAAGTACTACTTTATTTATTTATAGTAAGTGCTTAGTAGTTGAACTAGATAGTTAATTTAATTAATAAAACTACTTTATTTAACTATATATAGAAGTAGTTCCCGCATCGACGTCGGCGATGCCTATCCCGCATCCTCGTCGTCGTCGGTGGAGGCCTGCTTGATCAGGGTCATGTTCGGGACTGGGCTCCGCCGGGCTGGTATTGGGAGGTGCTATCTTCCGGGGGACGTAGGTTGGTGAGGAGGCAGCCCGTTGTTGACCCGATCCTTGTTTGGTGGCGGTCGCGTGGGCCAGTGAAGGTGCTGAGGCTTCCGGACACCGCGGAGGTGGTACGTCACCGTGTCAGCGAGGAGGACGAGCATGTCCGTCGATACATGGTTGCATTGGAGGGCAAGTTCGACAATACTGGCAGGTTCTTCAGGGATCTCACTGGAGCTATGATCCTGTGATGGTTCCTTATCTTTGGGTGTCCACCGCCCGCGTCGATACCCGTCGGGCGCTATAGTTCTAGTTGTATTAGTGATAATATTCGACGATGTACGGACACCAAGAGATGATGTACTTTTGCTTATAATTATTGAATGCATGCTAATTTGAATACTATACTTTATTTTATGATTTGGTTTTGCTTATTTTATGATTTGGTTTTGCTTATTGAATGCTCATATTGGATAAGTTCTCCTTCATTCCCGTGTGCTAGACAATTTGGTATAATAATGCACTCGGGAATGAAAGGAGGAGCTACGTACATCGATCACCGATAGTCAACCCGTGATTAATAATAATGATCTAGTTTAATATTTGAATTATGAACATAGGCCGGAAATGCCGTACTCATCGGACGACGAAAACCGCCCGGGGGAGTGCGACTGGTGCCACGACGACCGAGGTATCTGCGACAGGTTCATTGAGCTGGACGAAGATCGGCGCTTCAGCATTAAGCTCGAGGAGACCTATGATGTTCATACGGTACGCAACGACGACAATAGTTTTTTTCGTAATTAAGCACGACTTCAACTATTTTAACGTGTATTTTTCATGTTTTACAATTCGACTAGCTTATCCCATACTTTGCAAGATGCTATGTCTTGGAGAGCATGGGTTTTGAAGACCATGAAAGTTTCGAAACCAAAAAAATTATCCTAAGTACCCATCATGGTGTGGATTTTCAAGTAAAGTTGTATAATGCTCAGAGTGTAACCCATTTTGGTTGCAAAAATTGGGAAGCACTTTGCAAGATGTATGGTCTTGATGAGGGTATGCTTGTCACCATGGATCTTGATGATCCTACAATCGAGCAAGAGAGACCTTCGATTTGGGTCCTTGTGGATACACCTCCAATTCTTCCCCCATGTGAGCTTAACATAGTTATTAAGTAATTTATATTGTTTATTTCAAAATAGTTGACAACTTATTTCCAATGACATCTTATTTTCATTCTTCAAAGAATGTGCGGAAGATGGTAGACAGAACCTACTACACCGAAGGCTCCGAATTAACTTATCAGGAGAAAAATCATTTGGTCGCATTTTGTACTGATCTTGAGAATTATAATATCTACAATCAAACTCCTCAACATTATGGTCAATACGTGCCACTAGTGCACGTGTTGAACTACGGTAACTACCATGGAGATACCCTGGTAAGAATTTTTACTATTACGACATCCGTGCATCTTTTTGCACACTTGTAAAACTAGTACATCATTTCTAACTATGAAGTTATTACTATGTTTTTCAACAGATAATCCCAAATGATTGTGTGCCTCATCTGATGTATACGCACAATACCCTTCATGTTTTGAACATACAACCAGGTCTTCCTACGAATCTCAACTGTCCATACCGGGTTTCTAAAAGAAGTGGAGACATGACAATCAAAGAATGGAAAAAATGTATGGACAGTCGTAAGGAGCTTCTTGGAAGCAAAAAGCAGCGAAGGGCAAGAATTGGAGACAGAATGATCGCCATTCTTCATAATGGAGAGTCAGGGTCTATATTATTTAATGCTATTTTACCTTAAGGGTGTTTAGGGGTCCTACCTGATACTGATGATCATGTGCTAAGAACAATTATGTAGGGTTGGGTTCGATGACTATGAGGATGATGATCGTATGACTTATTATTAATAACGAGTAGAAGTTGTATGATGATGCATGATTAGTAGGACTTGTTATTATATATGATGATGTATGATGCGAGCATGCATGAGTTATTATATCAGCGGGTAAACCAAGGACAAAGATATAAGAGATGACACTTCTCTCTATTAGCTAGCTATAATAACAACCTAAAAATAACCCCCAAAACCCCTAAAGTAGCCACTTTTCTAAAAAAAATGGACTTTTGGTCCTGGTTGGTGCCACCAATCGGGACCAAAGCCCCCCCTGACTGGGCTGGGCGGACCGGCCACGTGGGGGCACATCTGTCCCGGTTCGTGTTTGAACCGGGACTAATGGGTGCAGGTATTAGTAACGACCCATTAGTCTCGGATCATGAACCGGGACTAAAGGCCCTTACGAACCGGGTCTAATAGGTGTTTTTTCTACTAGTGGTACATGGGGATGAACGTGGAATGCTCCGCATCAAATAACCTGCACGACGAGCTATACGGGAAGGGTGTAGGGAAACAACGATGTCATGTGTGAGAGAGGTGGAATGGACTCTTCCATCTCGATTGGCTCGGGGTCGGCGGCCGTGTCGAGGGAGATGGATGTCGTCCTCCATGCCGACTGGATCAGCGTCTCCTCGGCGGCCACGCCAAACCTCTCAGTGAGGCTTCCCTATAGCTCTTGGCCATGCATGTGCCGTGCGTACAGGTTGCAACACACACTATGTCGTGGAAGCGTATGGACCACTTCTGGCAAAGTAAACACATATAAAAGGCTCATTTGAAAAAAATATGCATCAGAGATGCTGGCCATGCAAGCTTAAGATCTGAGATGAACAAACTTACTTACTTTTTCGATCCAAAATAGTAATTTCGAAGTTATAGAACTGAACTGATACATCTCCAATAGTTTTGGGACCCAAAACTGCAATTTTAAAGTTATAGGACTAAACCGACACACCTTCAATAGTTTAAGGACCGAAAACTACAATTTCAAAGTTATAGGACTAAACTGATACGGCTCCAATAGTTTTAGGACCTATGATGCATTTTACTCTTCTAGGATTGCCTTCGTGCGTGACTTAATGGACTGGGCCTTCTTCTTTGCGAAGACTTATTTAAGAATATATATATATATATATATATATATATATATATATATATATATATATATATATATATATATATATATATAGGGAAAATGCATCCTACTACCGGGTGTAGCTACGCCCATTTCTCATATACTACCATGTGGTAGTATATACTCTACTTTATTATTTTTAGTATGTTCATATACTATATCTAAGATACTCCAAAACGAGTTATGTGAAAAAATTGCATGTGAGCTCATGTTTTTATCATATTTATGAAAATATGTACATATTTGTACGTAAAAAGAAGTATGCTAAAAATATACTACATACTACGTCAAAAATAGTATATATACTACCTAAATATTCTTACATACTACTCCCTCCATTCCGAATTACTTGTCTCACATATGGATGTATCTAGATATATTTTAGTTCTAGATTCATCCATTTCAGTGACGAGTAATTTGGAACGGAGGGAGTACATACTACGCATACATACACTGCGATATGGTAGATACTACCTAAAATGTACAAAATAAAAATGGGTGTAACTACACCCGGTAGTAGGAAAAATTTGTCATATATATATATATATATATATATATATATATATATATATATATATATATATATATATATATATATATACAAATTTTATCTACAAGCAATGGTAACTACCACCTAGCTAGCTGGCCTCCACGTGTCCACACTCTACACACCAACAAGCCAACCGGATAGATGGATCTGGTTAACGGGTTATATGGAATCCAATAAGAGCAACTAATTTAGTTTTATTATTAAATAATCCGGCAAGTTGTTCAACTACTTCCTTAATTCTGGGCTACGCACCTGGTCAAACTGTTTATGGGATAAGCATGTGTGGATGTGACGCCTATTATTCCTGGTGGAAGGAAAACCTTTGGTCAGAATACGATCGTAGTTTTTGTTAAAAATAGGTAGTATTGAGGATGGAATTTCTAGAAAAAATTTGTACAGAGTATATTACGACACACATATTATATTTTGTTGGGCTAGCTAACTATGTGCATGCATGCATCAAGTTGAGTGGATGCGTTGTAGTCACGTGCGTGCTCTTTCGAAAATCTCATGCGCGTTCACCACTTATATCTTGGAATCTGTATCTATGGATGAAATTATATTGTACCAAGGTGTATATAGTTCTGCTTGTGCCTTGGAATATGGATGTAGTTTTTATTTGGTATGTATGTTTACAAATAAGACTACGAGGAATTAACTAGAGTATATGTAGTGGATTGTATTTTGTAGCAGCAATACAATATGGAGTATATCATAAAAGAGAGTATTTTCTACAAATAATAATAATAATAAAAGAGAGTATGATCATATATGCCGCCGGCGAGGATTAATTATTTGGTGACATTGTGAATCTTACTTTGTGTACACTCAAAGTGGGAGTATGTAGAATGAGTAAATTTTAAAGAGAGTGATAGAATGGAGTAGTTTTACAACAAATTAATGCGTATGCATGCAGTATGTTGTATTCTGTTAAGGAAATATGGAGTATCTCCACTTAAGAAAGTATGGAGTATGTAGTATGTTGTATTCTGTTAAGAAAGTATGGAGTATTTCCATTTTAGGAAGTATGGAGTATGCAGTATGTTGTATTCTCTTGAGCAAGTATGCAGTATGTAGTATGTTGTATTCAGTTAAGAAAGTATGTAGGATTTTCCTTCTAAGAAAGTATGTAGGATTTTCCTTCTAAGAAAGTATGAAGTATATAGTATTTGAAAAATCTAATACATAATATAATTCATGGAGTGTATCATAAAATGGCTTATGTACGCCCATGGCCGGCCTCTAGTGAGAACAAAATAAATTGACAGCGGCTACGTTACAAACTTGAGCCATTCTGGAAAAAAGGAAATACATACATCCTTTATTTCAGAACGAGTATATTTATTATATACTTCTATAATTAATTCTTCTGGTATAAAGTATACAAGATCTAGTACGTAGATTATGGATGCAAATGTGATGTCCGCCATCCATGCATGTGATCATGTATTGATTAAAACTGATCCAGCCGTGAGTTCTTGTCATCGTCATGTGCCGCCGTAAAACGTCGTCGTCCCGCCGTACTGGAGCAGCAACCCATCGATCGTTATGTACAGCCGTCCCATGCCGGTCCTTAACAACTTGGCCGTGCACCGCCGTACGTGGTAGTTTCCGATGAAATCAGTAGCATCTTCTGCATCTTGGAACGCGGAGGAGCACGATCACTCTGCCGTATAACATGTAATTAAAACACGTACGACTGGAGATTTAAAAATAATAATATCATAAAACAAGACACCAGTTAGCAATTAGTTAGACATCTTGCCCGTCTAATCAATCAATACATTCATTTGTAAAAAAATATAAATAAAAAATCAGTCAATACCTTAAACGTCCGCTTGCTCACATGCATTCTACCAATCCAACCGGCTGTGCTTGTGACCAAATATGGTAGTTTTCTCATTTTCTGCAACGCCAAAGGGATAGAGAGAAAGGAAGATGTCAAGCCCATTAGTTGAATGAGCACCTTGCGGTACCGTGAGGCATTGTTGGCCGTGAAAAAGAGGAAATCAATTAGCAAGAAACATAGATGGAAAAGAATCGCCTAATTGAGTACCTCGCTCTCTAATTTCCGTCAATCCTAATCCAATTATTGCATCGATAGTAGAGAAAGAGGGAGAGAGAGAAACAGAAGGAAGATTATTAATTTCTGTCCAGATCTGATTCGTTTGGAGGCGCATCCTTATCCGATCGGTTATGTAAACAATGATGACCAAAAGAAGGGCCGGGAAAATCGGAAGAGAGGCAGGCTATTCAATGAAACAGGGCACCAACAATATGAGTTTTCCTCGGACCCGCAACCCATTAAGAAAATCAACGCCATCCCCTTAATGAGATCGGACGGGAGTAAACATAGAGGTAGTTACCCCACAGTGGTAGGATGTATTTTTCCTATATATATATATATATATATATATATATATATATATATATATATATATATATATATATATATATATATATATACAACAATGGATCCCTGTTTGGGCTGGGCCCTAGGCCGTTGCACTCGTCGCCATGGCCCAGGGCCGGCCCTGACCAACGCAGGTGATGGCCTAGACGACCACACATAAATTTGGGGGTGATACCTTGCAAACAACATTAACGTAAAATGTAGAGTATCTATGAAGCCATTGATTAATTAATTCACATAGTTCAAGGCTTCAAGCAGACTGCAGACAGGCATTGACCGGTTCAATTCGGACCGTGGCTGGTAGTCTCTCCGTTTCATAATACAGTGCATATATATTTTTTGAAAAGATAATCCTCACAAACTTTGATTAAATTTATGAAAAAAATTACATCTGAAATATCAAACATATATCATTAGATTCAACATAGATGTATTACTTTCATATTTCATATATTTTATATTGTATAGTTTTCTCTATAAAGTTGATCAAAATTTATAAAGTTTGTCTTCTTAAAAAATCCATACGCTCTACATTATGAAACTATATTTTTTCCACCATGTTGCAGGCTTGTAGCCGAACTACTTGACTCCTCCGTCAGACTGCTCATTCTTCTGACGGACGAGTGACGACACAAGTCTGTCGCCGCCACCTTTCCTTCCTCTTCCCTCTTCCCAAATCCTCGCTCCACCAGCCGACCTATGATGCCCCTAGGAGGAGGAAGAAGCGAGCAAGGATTCGGGGAGCGGGGCCACCCACCGGCGATTGGCCACGAGTGCCGCGACGAGGAGGCCCCATTCCGTTCGTCGCCGACACCGTCGCTGCCTGACCTCGCTGTCACCCGCGTCGCCTCTGAGGTGCCTTCCTTACCACTTGTATTATTCGATCCATGAGATGGGAGTAGTAACCTAAACGAAATGTCTCTGCCAAATGTCTAGAACAAAGAGATGAATCAGGAGGATGGGCAGGAGGAGCCCTCGACGATCTTCCCGGAGGACGTTCTCATCAAGATTTCGGCTAAAAATACGTAACGTTCTCATCGAGATCCTGCGTGGGTGCCTTACATGTCGTTGTGCCGCTTCAAGTATGTGTCAACATAGTGGCTCGCCCTCTCCTCCGACTCCAGCATCCGCAGGAGGTCGCGGCAGGCCATATCCGGCTTCTTCTACAAAGATCACAGTTGGCGCTTCCACGATTTGTCCGGGAAAGGTCGCCCCATGGTCGACCCTGACCTCCCTTTCTTACGTAGCAGTTACCAGCATTCCAGCATCACGCAGTGCAACACCAGCCTTCTCCTTTGCAAATGCGGGAACTTTCCCTATCCTGGGGAACACCGTTGGAATTTTTGTCCAAATCCATGACCCGAACAATGTTTCAAATGTCGTGAGGCTAAGGAATTTGATTATGTTGTCTGCAATCCTGCTACTCATGTGTGGACTGTGTTCCTATAGAATTCCCGCCTATGGAATTGCACGGCCGCCTGAAAAAGGAAATCCTGAAACATCTTTGTTTGCATTCTCGCATAGGCAAATACTTTTTGGGTTTTGACCCGGCCATTCATTCCCGCTTTGTGGTGTTTGTGCACCTGGGTGCATTTCGTGGCCTGTCCACGGAAATGATCTACTCATCGAAAAGTGGAGGATGGACTTCCATGCAGAGTCGGTGCTTTGATGTCAGTGTAAAGTCGTTTAGTAATCTAGAAAGCAGCCAAAGCACCTTCTTGAATGGCAGTATGCATTTCTTTACTTGTTATTCAACAATAGTCACATTGGACATGGAAAGGAATGCTTGGGGGGGAAATTATAATGCCACGTGGCATGACAAACAACGGTGGCGATGCTTCCATTGGGCAGTCTCAGGGACGAATGTATGCTTGGCAGATAGGGAATCAAGATGATTGTCAACTCTCCGTTTGGGTTCTTGAGGACTATGATAGTGGACAGTGGATGCTGAAGTGTACCGTCAACTGTTTTCAACTGTTTGGAAAGGATTGTCGTGAAAACGGCAAGTCCTACTCGATGTTTGCAATTCATCCAGAACATAATTTGATTTACCTTACTGACGGTAAGGAGAAGGTATTATCATACGACGTGGATGATCAGAAAGTGCATGTTATATGCACTTCTGGAGAATTCTTGGAAAGTCTACATTACACTCCCTGTTTTGCAGAATGGACATCAGATGGTCAGTAAAGGCTTACATACTTAGCATGCCTCCGGTGTCCTAGTAAACATCAGTTGTTGGGTATATGCCAAATCTTCTAGTTGAAGATGTGTGTTGGATACATGCACTTATGGATGCATGTCGTTCTGTTGCGTTGAGCAATGCTGGTTAGCCATGAAGAATTTGTGTCTGATCCTCTGATGGGAATGTTTAATTATATACGAATGAACCTGGTTAGCCATGAAGAATTTGTAACTGATCCTCTGATATGAATGTTTAGTTATAAGAATGAACCTTGTCACTTGATCTATTTGCTTTCATGTAATAATTATTGATGTCTAGCTCCTCACCTGGGGCAAATGTGAGATGATATATTATCTGCGGTTGAAATGTCTAATTTCCTGGAAGCATATCTTTTGGTATGCATTTTGCTATCTACCAATCTTAAATATTGATCTTGCCTTGCTTTTATGCATCAGGAACATATGTTTGTTATCTCCTTCTGGGTTGGCTTTTCCACGTTACCATGTACTCCCTCCGTTCCCAAATACTTGTCTTTCTAGGCATTTTAAATGGACTCAACATACGGATGTATGTAGACATATTTTAAAGTGTAGATTCACTCATTTTACGTCGTATGTAGTCACTTGTTGAAATCGCTAGAAAGACAAGTATTTAGGAACGGAGGGAGTACTATGTTGCAACATATACAGTGGGTATAAAAGAAAGCTTAGTTTCCTTCTTTTTTTTTGAAAGATCCAGCAATTGTTGGCTTGATTTAGATTTAGCAGGAAGCAACGGAAAACATAACATGGTGAAGATCCGAAGATTAAAGAAAAAGAAAAATATCAACCCTATTGGTCGCAGAACAACACCACACTCCACGGAACGCCATCCACTCAGTACAAGGCAGCGTAGCTCCGACTCCGATGGCCACGAGTCCCTCTGACCGGATCCACCTCCAGAACGATGCCCCCAAGAGAGAAAGCGACGCCGAATAGCGCCACCATCGTCCGATCTAAATTAGATCAAGGATTTCCCTCGGAGCACGTCGGGAAAGGCAAGGTAGGAGCTGCTACATCGATGCCTCCAACAAGGGAGCGACGCCAGAAGGCGCCGCCATCAACGACTCCGACCACAACTGGAGTAGGACTTTCGCCGACAGTCCCACCTGCATAGCCCGAGCCCAGAATCCAATCAACCTACACACCAGCCACTACCTCTGCCTCCAGGCCAACCGTATCTCCCGGCAAGCTCGACATGCTTCCAACCTTCCGTCTGCGTCCCCCACTGGACGAAGGATGCAACCCCCGCAGCGGCGTCATTCTTCTCCCATCGGAAGGATGCAACCAAGCAGCACGCCATTCGTCTCCTCGAGGATGCAACGCCTGCGGGCCATTCATCTCCTGACGAAGGATGCAACAACCGCCGCGGCTCCATTCCTCTTCCTCTAGCCACCACCATCTCGTCCTCCGCAGCAGCGTTGAGCTCACCCGACCACCAGCGGGAGGATGCAACACCAAGCAAGGTGCCATTCATCTCCCACAGCTTCGCCCGCACGGCTAGTGGCGCCACCTGAGCCGCCTCCAGACCCCCAGCCGCCAGGGCGCCAGATCCGGCTGCACCCAGCCAGGGGCCGCCCGCTGCCAAGCAAACCGCTTGCGACAGCCACCTCCGGCCGCGCTAGCGCCAGATCCGGCCGGCAAGGCCCGTCAGATCCGACCGCACCCAGCCAGCCAAGGGACCCCGACACGCTCGCCGGATCCGCCGCCCCGCCGCCAAGGGCGCCCGCTGCAGCAGCGAGCCACCCTGCCGCCGTCGCGCACCGGTGACTGCGCCAGATCCGCGTAGCCCCGCTCCGCCTCCACGCTCCCGCGCCAGATCCACGCACGTCTCCTCGCGGCCGCGCCCGTAGCGCGCTATTGCGCAAGAGCCTCGCGAGCTCGCCGCACTGGAGCCCCGACGAGTCGAGCACCAGCCCCCGCCGAATCGAGATGCCCGCGTCGCTCGGTCCTGCGCAGAGGAGACCAACGGCCCCGCCGCCGCCGACGCTGCACGGGCTTTGCCCGGCTGCGCACACCAGCGGCAGCGAGGGGAGTAGCTGCGCGGTGGTGGGCTCCCGGCGGCGTGCTAGGTTTTCCTCTCCCGAGCCGCCCGCGGGAGCGGCGCCTAGTTTCCTTTTATGAAACTTGCATGTCTTTGATTGGTGGTATACGAACAGTCTGCAGCTTTACAAACCTACAAGAGAATATGGTTCTCTTGTTCATATGTTTGTAGTTGATACTAAGGTCGTACCATTCAAATTTGTAGCTCATCACTCAACTCTTGCACCCCTAGTGTCTTTTCAATTCCTTTTTTGGTTGAGCTGTGTCCATAACCATTTTGTTTCTGCTCCTTAATTCTGGTTGGCTGTTGAATCTAGATTCTCCAGATCAACAATGGCAGTCGCGATAAAAAAAAAACACTGGCTCAACCGTTGATATGATTATCCACGTATGAGTGACAGGTGACAGCAGTATGTGGTAACTTACCCGCAAAAAAAAAAACAGTATGTGGTAACTATTGCTTAGCATGGTTCCATTTTTGTACACTGAAAGTAATACTAGTTTCCTGAACAAACTTTACAATGAGGAGTTCAGATGTCTTGATGTCTTGTACCATCCAGTTGTTTGGGGGTAGTCGGTACTTTTAAGTTGTGCTATGTTTAGACGCCACCCAATGTAGCATGCTTCAGGAATCCCGCCTACTGGGTTCCAAATCCCAATTCAAGGGCGTGTCTCTTTGATCCCTGAATGAGGTCGCTGCGAGGTTTTGCGTGTTTTTTGACCCTTTCTGTTTTGGTTGCGCCCATATATAAATTATTTCTGTATATCTGTGAGAAAGCTAAGCATGATAAATGTTTACCATTAAATTACTACTCCCTCTGTTCCGATCTACTCGTCGTAGTTTTAACAAAAACCACGACAAGTAAATCGGAACGGAGGGAATAGGTTCTTAATTCCAATCATTTTTTAGTGAATTAAAAGGGATTCTTCTACTCTCATGTACATGCACCGCATGAGTTGCTTAAGCAACCGCGGGCTTTCGTTTGCAGCTCTCTCAAGAGGAACTTCCTGGCAACTTGACAAACAAAATAAAACAAACAGGTGAAAGCATGCAACATGTTCGTCTCAAATTTCAGAGTCCACACAATCCCACGCCTTGTTATAACCGCAGAATGCCGGTCAGTTGGAACCGAGGAGATTTCCCACGCTTCAGGTGTGACATTCGCCGCAGTCCATCCCGCATGCACTCCACACTCCAGAGAACCATATCATGAATAAACACGGCAGAAGGGGAATGGAATGTGAATTGAATGGATCTATGTATAATTTTACACTGTATTCTGTTTTGTCAGGCTATTCTCCTGCTGGCTCCTTTAATATACAACTACCAAGAACTTACAACAGCCCTTTTTTTAGTTTTTCTCCTGCATCTCTTTCTCCTCTTTTTTTGGGGGGTTGCTTTTCTCTGTGGTGCTTACCTAAGAGATGATGTTAGTACACGGCGACGCGAAGCAGGCCGGGCTGAGGTTGCGTGTAATGGAGCCCTTCGTCCAGAAGGAACTGCTCGACGGCGATGGGCAGCCTCGCGGTGCGAGACCCCTTGGTGTGGTGGCCTGTTCCGACACATACCATGACTTGCATCCTTTCGCCTGAAGCCCTCGCCATGCCCCTCAGGGAGCCGAGCTCGACCTTCAGGATATGGATTGCTTCGCTCACGTGGAGGCCATGTAGATCAATCAGACGATCACTCCCCCGTTGCAAAGCACCAGGGTTCCTGGACAATGAAACAAAAAATTTCAGGATGAAACAGAAGTGCTTGTAAATATGTCGCCGACATCCCACAGAAGCAGCGTATACATAGCTTGTAAAGGGGAGAAAGCAACCTCTGTCGATAAATGGCTTCTCTAGCTTTCTCATGAGCTGCTTTCATTTGCGAGTTATAGGCCTGACCTTTGATGCTTAGTTCCTTGGCCAGAGCCTTGTTGCCAATTAGGTAAGCTTGTCTAGCCTGCCAAGTACATCTTTCCATCAATATTCCAACTAACAAAATTAATGAGTCAAATATGCAGGACATAGCAACTGATGATATCCTGGATGAAATTTATACGACAATAGTAGCTATGGGGCCAGATTTGCCCTTCCATAAAATAAGTCGCACAAATCCATCATTTTGTATGGCTTGCGCAAACTTGCATATGAGTAGTGGATAAATTATAATAAAACATGAATTTTCTCTGCCTTTCTTTTTTTACATGGTCTGCCCTTCTATTTAGGAAGGAAAGGAACAAGATAATGTTAATGTCATTGGTGGTTCAAAAAGATCAACTTTCATAGACGTGTAGTCAGAACGAAGTTAAAATGGGAGACATGATGATTATTCTTGATTGCAGTTAAAAAACATAAGCACATGACAATGATACACACCTACAATACATACAGCAAGAACCAATTTTATAACTGCCAAAATCAAGAAAAACCGATTAACAATGCCAAATACAATCCGTAGGCCAAACCCTCAAAAAGTTCCTACTATGATTCTGCCAGTGTTTTTTTTAATTCCGAACAGATATCTAAAAAGGAAATGCAAATGTGAACATGTGACATGTACATTGGTTTAGACGAATATAGATACATATACAACCAAGCATCTGGAGAAAACAATTAAGCTGCTCACCTGCTCAAAACATGCATTTCGAACACGGGCAAAATCACGAGCTTCTTCCCTCGATTCTGAATACATGCTTGCTGTTGGGCCACATACAAAGATAAATCCATCAGTCTATAATTGCATCTATCTAGAAGACATGAAAACACACCAATATGCTTCAAATTATGCACACCCAACTATAATTTGCTTCCTGAGATCTATCCATGATCCACATCATTCTGGTTCAACCCATACATTGTAAAGCACAATGTACCAATCCTAACTTGCCTATTCTAAGATAACAACAATACAATGTGCAAAACCATCAAATTGTGCAATTTGCACCAGAAATTAACTTATAGTATTCAGATGAGTATTACCGACTGCATCACCAGTATCAAGCCATGGAGTTGCAGTTGCACGTGCACTACTAACACTTTGATACTTGTTCCCAGAAGATGTTTTAGAACCAAAACTGTACTGCTTGGGTACAGAAACGGTAGAAACACCATTGCCGTAATCAGGACCTTTTTTGAACTTGTTGTGGCCAGAATTCTGCGATGCAAGTTTCCGAACAGCTGAAACAAAATCACCAGTACCACTAGATATGGTGGAAGAATTGCGCCCACTGAAGAAGCCAAGGATATCCATATCTCCCTTAGAGAAACCATTTTGATCTTCTGCTGTTGGCAGGGCAGGAAAGTCCCCCGTACTAAAGTTTGGTGAGCTGGGGGTCAAATTCATTGTCTGATTGGAAGTAGGATCCACTTGCATCTGAAAAATCAAAAGAAAAAATAACCCTTGGAGATGCTACTGAATGTTGCAATTGTAACATAACTGCTCGAAGCAATGTACATTACCAAATAAAGAGGAAACAAATTCTAATATTGTCTTTCAATGGATACATTTAATATTGGTGGCTTAGCAGAAAGAAAAAATGAAAAATCATTAAAGTTTCAGCCATATACGTCAAGAAGAGTCAGCTATGTGAAGCAATGCTCTGATTGAATGTCTAGAGGAGTTAGTGTGAAAATTACAGATAGAAAGAGATTACCTCTAGCTGGGTGAGAATTTCAATAGTATGATTGAAGTCACATCCATTTGCATAGTACAGCTCCGCAAGACTCTCTGCTGAAAATCCAGGAAACTGAGACGCTAAATACTCTAGGGGGTCAAAAAGGCCATCTGATGCTGCAACGTACTCACTAGAAAAACTCTCAGTAAAGCCCGTGGTAGGATCATACTGAAGGTCCTGATTTTCATTAGCAAAGTGGAGGTCACCCACATAATTTTGCTCCCAGTTGCTTGAACCAACAGTTGAAAAGGTTGCCTGTGAATTATCCTCGTAAAATAAATTGGTATGCCCAAGTTCCAGGTTGCTAGCTGAAGAAGACAACTCTTGGTGTTCTCTTGACAAGCGGCTAGCTTTTGTCCCATAGAACGGAGGTGCATTCAAGGATAATCCAGCAAGGGACAGTTCTTCAGGTTCTTGTTCGATTTTCTCGAAAGAAGTGAAGTCTGGAATAATATCATCTGGGAGCTGCTTACGCCAGAACTGGTGTGCCTCATCGTCTGAGTTATTAGACTTGGACGACTCAGACCTATCTAGAATTTTTTTTCCAGGTGACCCCCTAAGTTCAGACTTACTTGCATCTGAAGCTGTGCTATTACCATAGGATGGTCTAATAACACATGAAGGGACAAACTCTGCTGCATTGGGATTTAATGCAGTGACTTTATTTGGCAACATTGACCTTGCATCACCATTATTTGGAACAACTTTATTCAGTGAAGTCATCTTTTAACAGAAATTACATGTACAGGAAAACTCTTCCAATAAGATTTACCCAAACCCTGAAAAGGTGATAAACATCAAGGTTAGTATTAGTATGGTTCAGCACATTTACAAGAATTACATTTCCTATGAATAACTGAAATAGAAAAGCCATGTATCCTGTAATGGCAAGAAGCTATTTGCTAATCTGCAAAACTGTTTAGCTACTCCCATAATTTTCTGTGAGGTAGCTATAAATAATAAATTAATGCCAGATTACTGAGAATCGAATTTATTTTCGAGGAAAAAACAATTTCATGCTTATCAAAAACAGCACACGCAAATAAAAACTAATCCAATAAGGTCTGGCTCCAATTATTTGAGTAATATTTAGAGCAAGCGAAATGTGAACTCTAATCTAGGTAAGCCATTTATTAATTTACATGACATATATGGATGAACTAATCGACAAGTTGCTAGAATTGCCAAACTAGTCGGTCCTTTAAATCGTACTGTTAGGCTTCAAAAAGTTTCTTTTTTGTTACTATCATGCAGACATGGCAACAGTATTATCAGCATTACTTGTAATAGAAGTTTCCAAATTTACACAAGGCCTACTTGTAATAGAAGTTTCCAAATTTACACAAGGGCTAAAAGACGGTAGGTATCTTTCCGAAAAAGGGCGTTAGAATAGGGCGTCACCCATTTGCACACAAAATGGCGTGGCCTTTCTTGGCTCAGATATAACTGCCTGAGCTACTACTACAACCGCCAGCGTCACAAAACTGCATCTCCCCCATGCAGTTTCTATACGCCAAATTCACCGGCTAGGACGTTGAAATATCTAACGCTTCAATCGTACGCATTGGCCCTTTTACGGCAATAACTTCGCCTCGCCGCTAAATCAGTGAATTCGCATATTCGCAAAAATAATACTAGTAAATTCGCATGAGCGGCAAACGTAGCAGTAAAACAACAGAAAAGGAAAATAAGCTTAGGGCTACGCCACCCCGAATCGGAATCATACACAGCTCTAGCTCTAGCAGAGGCTTGAAAATCAAATCAAATCATGCGCCCGGCCAGGCAGACGAGATTGAGCAAACAGTGCACCTGGCTGGCTCTCCAGGCCACCCGCGCGCACGCGCTAGCTACGGACAGAGAGACGCTCGGGGAGGAGAGGACCCGCTGGAGCAACCCGACGGCGCGCCGAGATCCGGACGGGATCTACACGAGGCGAGCGTCCGCGGCAGATCTGGAGAGCTCCCGCCAACGCGAGCCGATGCCCTTCCGCCGGTCGACGAGCTGGTAGTGGTATATGGCTGGCGACCGGCCCATATGGGGCGCGAAGGATAAAAAGACTCGGCCGCCCCTCCCCGACGCGGGGCAGGGTACGGGTCGTCACCGCCCACGAGACGGAGACGGAGACGGAGCCGGCGCGGGAACGGAGGGGATTCGGAGGAGGTGGCCGAGGCGGGGTCGGAGGCGGGACGGGTCGCCGGGATTTGTGGCGTGGTGGAGGGCGGCCGTGGGGAGGGGAGGGGAGGGGAGGGGGAGGGACGGACGGACGGGTGGGGGGAGGCGGAGGAGGAGGATAGGCGAGGGATGGTGGAGTTTGACCCGACGCGGCGGGCGGTGGGGCCGGGGGATGGGGTGGTGGCGTGGAGAGGAAGGATGGGTGGGTGGTGGCTTGGCCTTGGGATCGGTGGCGGGATGAGGGCAGGGCCGCGTGCGCCTGCCTGCTACCTGTCTCCGCTCCCGCGGTGCGACGCGAATATGCGGCTCGCTGATTCGACCGAGGGGGAAATATCGGCGGGGCTCCCGCCGGTGGCTCCGTGGTCTGCCTCCGCCCGTCTGCTTCACACCGTTTCGTGGTTCCTGTTTGCCATCACCCATGAGCCATGATCCCGCTCCCCCCTTCCATCAAGTTGGGAATGGACCGGCATTACCCGTTGGTCCACTCGTCTGACATAATTTTTCGGCGTCAATGGACCTTCTGTATTGGCCTCGTCTAGGCCCATCGAAACGAGTGGGTCGTCTTCACTCTCCACCCGGCGTCACCACCCCTGCCTCGGACGCCCCCCACCGCTGCTGCCTCCAAGTCCCTGGACGTCGCTTTCGAAGTCCTCGGTTGATGCCGCTGTCATCCCCGGACGCCGTCACCGCCTTCTCTCAAGTCCATGTACGTCGATGTCTATGATGACTAGCAGACGCGTCGGCTCGCCGGCTCCCCAAATACGAAGCGATGACCTCATAACCTCGCCTTCATCTCGAACCCCGGTTCAGAAGTAAATTATGTTCCCTTGGTTCTACTACTGTTTAAGCAGGTTATTCATGGCTAGGGCAAAAACATGTGTTAGCTAGGTTTTCTTGATTTGGAAGGGTGGATGTTCTTGATCCGGAAGGAACCAGTGCTTGATTGGGAAGCTCGGTGTATATGTTGCTTCAGTTGTCTATCATATTGTGTAGACCAATTCTAGTTTGCCCTTGTTTCAATGCAAATGAGCAATCAATAAGTGCATTACCTGCTCCTACTAAAGTATTCTTATTTCAATCAAGGAAGGGGGTTTCCCTTAGTTTCTGTGATAAAGTAGTAACTCTATTGACACCTACTTCCTACTTTCAAAGAGCTTTGGCCGAAATAAGTTTATGTGTATTATAGCAGGGAATGTTTATGATGATAAAATTTAGCATTTTCCTAGATGACTGGTATATCTAACTTTCATATTGCCTTCTCGTTACTTGAATCAATGCTCCTAGCATGTTACCATTTTATTGCTAGTTGGTTTGTTAACCGCATGTATGATCCATATACTTGTAGATTCTTATTTCACTGTGTGCGTGTATTATTGTACCAGATAGTTGCCTCGCTTTTGCGAGAAAGGGGTGGAGATAGAGCTTAGTTGAGGTCTCAGATCAGGTCTATAGCAGCAATAATCCAAACTCTGACATCAACAACATCTCCAGCGACACCAACTACGCTTGTCATCGATTCCCATGATGGCAAGTTTTACCTTTTCTTGCAACTATATAAATCTTTCATGTATGTTGCTAGTTGTAGATGTGCATCCAGTTTCATTGACTGTTAGTCGTATGATTATTAGCTTGATTTCCTTGCCGACGGGTCTTATCCATGAAGCTAAATTGTTTGCTGAGGATATCCATGTAACTGAATTGTTTGATGAGGATATCCATGAAACCGAATTATTTGATGAGGATTATGATGAAGAAGAGGCGAAGGGTAGGTGATGGTGACTGATGGCTCAAGAATTTATCACTTTTAATAAATAGTTTTGACTTGGTTTTCACCATGTTTTGTTGTTTCTCAGTTATTTCTAAAGCTAATACTTCGAGAAAGAAGAAAAGTCATTTTCCCATTGTTTTGTAATCTTTCAGACTTGCATGTCGATGAGTATAGCAACCGGCAGGAGCCATATGGTTGTCTTAATATTATTGTATGACATGTGTGTCAATGTTTAAACGCCATGTAATTACTTTACTTTATCTCTATGAGTTAGCAATAGTTGTAGAAGCAATAGTTGGTGGAGGCGACTATATAACGGCAACGAGGACCTAGGTGACATGTTGGTGGTGATGGAGATCATGTTGGTACTTGAAGATGGTGATCAAAGGTACAAGAAGAAAAGGCCATATCATGTCAGATTATACTTGCATGTGATGTTTGTCTTTTTATGCATCTTATTTTGCTTACATAGCGACGCTAGCATTATAAGATGATCCCTCACACTTAATATCAAGATAAAAGTGTTCTCCCTTAGCATGCACCATTGCGAAAGTTCGTCGTTTTGAAGCCCCTCGTGATGCTACGCTCACATACAACGGGTGTAAACTAGTTTTACACATGCGAAAAAACTTTGGTTAACTTGACGAGCCTAGCATGTACAGACATCGTCTCGGAACACATCGAACTGAAAGGTTAAACATGAGTCATATGGATGATACGATCAACATGTTGACGTTCACCATTGAAACTACTCCATCTCACGTGATGATCGGACTTGGGTTAATAAACAACTTGAGGGATGTCATTTTAAGTGAGAGTTCATGAGTAATTTGATTAATTTGAACTAATTATCATGAACACGGTCTAAATGACTTTGCAAATATGTTGTAGATCAATGGCTCATGCTAAAGTTTGCTCAATTTCAATGCACTCTTAGAGAAAGAAAAATTGAAAGATAATGGAATCAACTTTGAGGACTGGCTCAGTAAATTGAGGATTATCCTTACTGTTGCACAGAAGGCTTAAGTTCTTGATGCACCGCTGGGTGCACCACTAATACGTCTCCAACGTATCTATAATTTTTGATTGTTTCAGCTATTATATTATCTGTTTTGGATGTCTTATATGCATTATTATACTATTTTATATTATTTTTGGGACTAACTTATTAACATAGAGCCCAATGTCAGTTTCTGTTTTTTCCTTGTTTTTGAGTTTCGCAGAAAAGGAATACCAAACGGAGTCCAAACGGAATGAAACTTCACGATGATTTTTCTTGGACCCGAAGACACCCTGTCATGGAATAGTCACGTCAGATGCCCTCGTGAAATGACTTAGTTGTGGAGCCATCGCAACTAGGAAGCTTGAAGGGGTTAAATCGGGACAAGAGACACGAGAGGATTTATACTAGTTCGGCCCCTTACGGTGAAGGTAAGACCTACGTCTAGTTGGGTTGGTATTGATGTTTCGATGACCAGGGAGCGAGATACGCTATGCCCGGCTCTCGATAAGTTGTTTCTTGCCCTAAGTCGCCAGCAGGTCGTCCCCTTATATACACGGGTTGACGCCCTCTGGCTTACAGAGTCCCGGCCAGCTTATAAACAGAGTCCGGCTCGGTGATCAGTTAAATCTACCTTACGTTACAAGTCATGCCATCATGGCGGTTTACTACAATGGGCTTAAGCCCCCCGTGGGCCTTAAGCTCTTTATTGAACCGCCATCTTCATGCTTGGTCTTGGGCTTCCTCTGATGAGTACTCTTTGCGTAACCCGGCCCCTCCTGGGCGGCTTACACAAATAGTCATATCCCCAACATTAGGCCCCAGATTGATTTGAACCTGTTCATGTCAATCTAAAAAATATTTTTAAAGAATTAAATCTTCAGTCTTCTGACTATATAGAGGGTTTTTGTTAACCCGCCATAACGCCATCTTCTGGATCCGTCTTAACTCGGCGTGACGTCATTCTTCCCTTAACTCATTTTTTATTCCATCAAATCCTTCAACGGATCTCTTCTTTACTGACTACTCCGAAAATCGAGGCGCCAGGGCCACTGGATAATAATTGTTATCTCCACGTTTCCCGCGCTGTCTCAGTTATCTTCTCCCTATAAATAGCCACGACTTGGGTCCTTTCCTTTTTACACTTTTCAGTCATCTTCTTCCTCTCCTTTCTGCCTCTGAAGCTCCGCCGCCGTCACCATCGACCCCCTCGTCTTCATCGACTCAGGCCGCTGCATCGACTTGACTGTAACCAGAGATCGACGGCGAGCCTCCGCGGTTCATCCTCATCCGTGAGTTCCTTTCTTCCCCTTTCTTAGATCTATCTTGAAGCTCTGCCAAGTTCATTGGGTTCATCAGCGCCCGATGCGAATCCTTGCTAGTTTGCACTTCCACAACCTGTTTAGATTGTAAAAACTGTGCAGAACTGCTGCGGTAGTTGTTTGTGTTGATCTTGCATAGAAATAGATCTCATTTCTCTTATTTGGAAACCTCCTTTGAATGCATGAACTTCTCTGCCCTGTTTTTAGGTCTAGAAATTTTCTCCTTTAGAACAATAGTTTGATCCATAATAAGAGCTGTTGTCCGTGAAACTTGCTTCTATCACCCGGAAAGCTTCTTCTGGAAAACTTACTTTTATCACCACTGTCTAGGTGTCCGGTTTAAATAAGTGACACTGAACTGTAAGCCTTGCCTTCCTTTTATGATCTTAAAAATCCTTGAATGACTGTTGATCCTGATAGCGGCTTAAACTTTACTGCACAATCACCCTTATATCATTAGGCCCCTTGCTTAAGCCGCTATTTTAAATAATTTTGAATATTTCTCCCGGGTTAAACTTGAACCGGAGCTTTCTTACTTTGTCGTAGGCCACTGCCGTTATGGCTCCTAAGGCGGCCAAGGCCCCTGTGACTTGCAACTGGGTTCCATCCACAATAACCAAAAGCAAACTTGCCGAGTTTGTAACGTCCGGCCATCTGCCAAAAAAGGAGGCCATGTCCTATCGTGCTCCTCACCCGTCTGAGGAGATACCTCAACCCAAAGATGGGGAGGTAGTAGTATTCACAGACCATATGAACCGGGGATTTGCCCCTCCCGGCTCAAAATTCTTCAGGGAAGTTCTGGATTTCTTTGACCTGAGGCCTCAAGACATTGGACCCAATTCCGTGTCCAATCTGTGTAATTTCCAAGTCTTTTGCGAGGTATACTTAGGAGAGGAACCAAGTCTGCTGCTGTTCAGAGAGCTTTTTTACTTGAACCGGCAGAATGAACGCGCCAACGGGCCTAGTCTTGAGCTTGGCGGCATCTCAATCCAGCGGCGGAGAGACTGCCTTTTTCCTTACGCTGAGCTGCCGAGGCACCCAAAAGACTGGAACCAGACGTGGTTCTACTGTCAAGACACCTCTCTAGCTAACGAGAAGCCTCTGCCCAGCTTTCGTGCCCTGCGTCTTGAGTCCAATCATCATCTGGCGGACAAGTTAACTGTTGTTGAGCGCCTGCCTCTTAACCCCACCATCAGGAAGATCAAAGCCCTTTTAGGCAACGGGTTAACTGGCATTGATTTGGTCCGGGTCTGGGTCACCTGGCGGATACTACCATTGAGCCGCCGCTCCAGCTTAATGTGTACTTACACAGGCGAAAAGGAAGACCCAATGCGTCATAACCCTGAGGACTTACCAGATGATGTGGTAGATGCCACAGTCCAATCGCTATTGAAGGAGGGCACTATAACCAGTAATACCTTCAGTTTGCTTCCCTTCTGCAAGAAGAATCCGGCTCCTGCGGTAAGTTACTAATCTTCACAAATACTCTTTAATATGTTACCTTCTGGTACTTATGATTCTTTATCTTTTTCCACAGGCCGATGATAATTTCTGGAAGGTCAAATATGACCATGAGGCTGCCAAACAGGCCAGGGCGGCCAAGAAGACTAAAAGAAAAGCCGCCAGGACGGGCACCTCTAAGAAGAAGAAACCCAGCGCCTCTGACATGTTTAAATTGGACGACTCTTCTTCGGATGAGGAAGAGGTAATCTTTTTTTATTTTCTTTAACCCCTTTGCCATTACTTTACTGATATTTGATCCTTTCAGGAGGATACTGGGAATAGTCAAGCAGCTGGCGAAGAGGTAACTATAATTTCCTCCGACTCAGAGCCTTTGCCAACACAAAGAATCCGAAGGGTGACCCGGAAAGTAAGGTTTTCACACCCTCTCGCTTACCAAGATCCTCAATTTCTTTTGAAGCAACAGCAGCTTGAGAACCGGCGACAGACTCGGGCCAACCAGGACGCAGAGCTTTCCTCCGGCTTACCCAACGTAACCAGGAAGCGTCGGACCGAGGTTATCTCCGATTTACCTTTGTACCCTTGATGGGTTTGATTCGTCAACCTCTCAATTCATCTGACTCCAACTATCAGGATACCTCCCCTTCTTCTGACGAGTCAATGCAATCGAACATGCCGGCTTTCAAAACGACTCCCGGGTAATATAACCTTTCTTACTTTAAGTTTATCCATACTTATACTTTGATACTTATCCTTCCACTTTGATTGACAGCTTGCAAGTAAATCCCAGCAAGAGGGCAAAGAAGAATAAGCCGTCCCAAGACCCGGTGGTTACTGAATCGGTGCTTGACTCATCCATTCCTGACAGCTCCACTCAGCCACCGCCTGAACCGGCTTCTGATATTCCGGTGCCAACTTCTGATCCGCCTGCAGAAGACATTATTCACAACTCGGATGACCCGGAAATTCCTAGCCCGGCCAAGACGACTGACCCGGAGGTTGAAATTGTGAAGAGCCAATATGTTGAACCGGGCCGGCCTACTGCCCTTGCCCAATGCACTGCCAAAGAGGAGTTTGCCCAGCGTCGGAAGTCCAAACAAGACATCACTGATTACTCTCACCTAAGTATTGGTGATATAGTCTCGGGCTATCTGAACCAAGTACACAGTAGTCGTGACCTGGAAATTGACATGGTGAAGCAAATACAACATAACTCTGAGGTAAAATTTAAGCTTTTACTCTGAATCTTTCTTACTACACCAGCCCCCAAGTCTATTGCTTATAGATGAATATGCTGTAGACTTAATAATCTGCTTGCTATTAGTTGTGTCCGGTTTAAATTGAATGTGTTTAACCCGGAGATAGCATGAAACTTTGAATTTGGGTTACACATTAGCCCCCAAGTGTCAAGTATCTTTACCTGTAAAGTGCTCGAGACTTAATATGTGTGACTTGGTAAAATAGATTAAAGATTCTTTAAACATACATTAGCCCCCAAGTGCCAAGTATCTTTACTTGTAAAATGCTTGGGACTTGAATGTTATCTTACCAAGATTCTTACCATAGCCTGATGTCAATGCAGGCCACCATAAGTCAATTTGAGGCGGAGATTGCCGATCTGAAGAGCCAGTTGAAAACCCAAGAGCTCGAAGCTCAGAAAGCCAATTCCAAGATTGAATTCAGTGTCTCTGAACAAGAGAAGCTGAAGAAAAATTTTGAATCGGAAAAGAAGACTTGGGTCGATGAGAGGGCTTCACTGGTGACTCGAGCTGAAACAGTGAAGGCATCTCTTGCCGAGGCAACAAATGAGCTGTCCGACTTAAAGCGGCAGATATCCCAAATGGTCTCAGCTATCTTTGGTAAGCCGCCCGTAAATATTGTAATCATTCAAGAGTTATCTTAATAGTTGCCTCCGGTTTACTGTTATACCTGTGAATATGCAGGCCCCAGGAGTACCAATCTGAAGGAAAATATGCTGGTCAAGCTTAAGGTAGTGTATACCTTGGTAGAGCAGCTGTACTCTGGGTCACAGCGTGCGTTGGTCCCTGTGGCCTTATCAAATACCTCTCCTCGGCTCCTGCAAGACGTGTTGAGACATCTTTTGGTGCTACCTCAACGCATTCAAGACTTAAGGCGGGCATCCGCAAGAGCCGGAGCCGTGGCTGCGTTGAGTCGGGCAAGAGCATGGGTGCCAGAACTTGACCTTGCTGACCTTTCTCTTGGATATCCAAGCCTTAAGGAGGACGACACTGCTTTTGGCGAACAAGACTTCACTGCTTGTGTTAAAGTCGTACGCCCCCTGGCGACTCTCATTGGGGAGGATACTGATCTCACTAAGTATTCGCCGGGTTATGATAGCGAGAACCGGAGAATCCCAAACGCCCCATATGACCAAGTCAGCCTGATCCCTCCAACGCGTAAGCATACCTTTGCCCCTGAAGTCGACCCGGCCAGTTTAATAGATGATGAAGCTGAATTTGAAGCTTTGAGCGGCATTGACTGGGCCTCGTCCACCTTCCAGGACAAAACAACCGAAGGAGAGGCGGGGAAGGATAACCCGGAGTCATCAAGCCAGCCGGAGGAATGAGCCGCCCGCCGGGTTATAACTTTGCAAAGAACAATGCCTCACTTGTTTAGACTCGGGGAGTCTTGTAATAGGATAGAAAAACTCTTTAATGCCTGTCATGCCTTATGGTACTTATTGCTTTTGTTAAGCCGCCATCACTAAATTCTTCTTGCTTATGGTAATCATGTGTTTTCTTGATATTTTACCTTGCTCTGTTTTATCCTGCATATAAAATAGGCAAGGTTTCCTGGACGACTCACTGCGCCAGTGGGTTATAAAATATTGATAACCTGGACATGATAAAAAAACCACATGTATAAACCGGTTCATGATTAGTTAAAACATAACCATAACAGCATACCTGCGCCCCTTTTGATAACCTCTCCGGCTCATATAAATTTTTACCTGGTACTTTTTAGAACCTGAGGTAACCAATATAAAACCGGAAGGATCAAGAACCATCTCCTCAAGAAGGTTTCAATGATAGTTAAAATAATTATACTTGCAATGTTCACAGGCTCCTGATTCGAATACGACCAGAGAACAAGGGGTTAAGCTAAGATTCGGATACGATCATATAGCCCCCAATGGTTTTGGCGATGCCGATCAAGTGGGTATCGACAGCTATGTTCTCTTTGGTTCGAATACGACCTATGTTTGAACAGGAAGCCCCCAAGTGAACATAAGAGTTGTTTAATGACGCTGATTCGAATACGATCCATGTCAGACCCAAAGGGGTTAATCTATGATTCAAATTTGATCAGGAAGCCCCCAAGTGGGTTTGGCAGTATGCCGATCAAGTGGGTATCGACAGCTATGTCCTCTTTGGTTCGAATACGACCTATGTTTGAATAGGAAGCCCCCAAGTAACCATGGCTAGATTCAGATATGATCATAAGCCGGACCAAAGGGAAAGCCAGATTCAGATATGATCCGTCCCCTGTTGGCAATGTCCATCACCTGATAAAGAAAACATGAAACATTTTTTATGGGAAAAAAGGACAGAGGTCCTGCTTTATTGCCTTATATAATATGTACATCATAAAAGGTATCTTTAAAAACTGGTAACTTAGGTATAGTAAGGCCGGAGATGAGCTATATTCCACGGCCGGCGGGTCTCCTCCTCCGATTTAAGTGAGTCCTTGTGCTCTCGAATATCGATGAGATAATATGACCCGTTGTGCAGATTCTTGCTGACCACAAAGGGCCCTTCCCAAGGCGGGGATAGCTTGTGCATGTCAGACTGATCCTGGATGAGCCGGAGCACCAAGTCGCCTTCCTGAAAGGTTCTGCTCTTAACCCGGCGGCTGTGATAGTGGTGCAGGTCCTGTTGGTAAATCACTGAGCGGGCTATTGCCAAGTCTCGCTCCTCGTCCAATAAGTCAAGTGCGTCCTGATGAGCCTTTTCGTTATCCGCCTCAACGTAAGCCGCCACACGGGGTGAATCGTGTCAGATGTCACTTGGCAGAACTGCCTCTGCTCCATAAACCATGAAGAAAGGTGTGTATCCCGTAGATCTGTTAGGCGTAGTGTTGATGCTCCATAACACGGAGGGTAACTCCTCCACCCAACAACCCGGAGTCCGCTGTAAAGGGACCAAGAGCTGGGGCTTGATACCTTTCAGGATCTCTTGATTAGCTCTCTCTGCTTGACCATTGGATTGAGGATGAGCAACAGCCGAAACATCAAGCCGGATATGTTTTCTTTGACAGAACTCTTCCATGGCACCCTTAGAGAGATTAGTGCCATTATCAGTTATGATGCTATGTGGAAAACCAAAACGAAAGATCACCTTTTTCATGAACTGAACCACCGTGGCTGCATCACACTTACTGACCGGCTCTGCCTCAACCCACTTAGTAAACTTGTCCACTGCCACCAATAGATGTGTCTTTTTGTCTTTAGATCTTTTGAAAGGTCCAACCATGTCAAGCCCCCAGACTGCAAACGGCCAAGTGATTGAGATCATCCTCAATTCTTGAGCCGGCACATGAGCTCGTCGTGAGAACTTTTGACACCCATCACATTTACTGACTAGATCCTCCGCATCAGCATGAGCCATCAACCAATAGAAACCATGACGAAAAGCCTTGGCTACGAGGGATTTTGACCCGGCATGATGGCCACAATCTCCTTCATGGATCTCACGGAGTATCTCTTGGCCCTCTGTAGGTGACACACAGCGTTGAAACGCCCCCGTGACGCTGAGGTGATGTAACTCGCCGTTAACAATCGTCATGGATTTGGAGCGCCTAACGATTTGTCTCGCCAATGTCTCATCCTCCGGCAATTCACCCCGGGTCATATAAGCCAAGTAAGGCACCGTCCAATCCGGGATAACATGAAGAGCCGCCACCAGCTGTGCCTCCGGGTCTGGCACTGCTAATTCTTCCTCGGTAGGCACCTTTACAGAAGGGTTATGTAACACATCGAGAAAGGTATTTCGCGGCACCGGCTTACGTTGGGATCCCAACCGGCTTAAAGCATCAGCCGCCTCATTCTTCCTTTGATCAATGTGCTCCACTTGATAACCCGTGAAGTGACCAGCCACAACATCTACCTCACGACGATAAGCCGCCATGAGGGGGTCTTTGGAATCCCACTTGCCTGACACTTGTTGAGCCGCCAAATCTGAGTCGCCCAAGCATCGTACCCGGCTTAAGTTCATCTCCTTAGCCATCCGGAGACCATGGAGTAATGCCTCATATTCAACTGCATTGTTAGTACATGGAAACATAAGCCGGAGTACATAACAAAATTTGTCACCACAAGGGGAAGTCAACACCACTCCAGCCCCCGAGCCTTCTAGCTGCCTGGACCCGTCAAAGTGAATAGTCCAGTATGTGTTATCTGGCTTCTCCTCAAGGGCATGTAACTTTGTCCAATCGTTGATGAAGTCCACCAAGGCCTGAGACTTAATAGCAGTACGTGGCATGTACTTCAAATCGTGAGGCCCAAGCTCAATGGCCCACTTGGCGACTCGTCCTGTGGCCTCCCTGTTCTGAATGATGTCTCCCAAAGGGGCAGAACTTACCATAGTTATAGGGTGGCTTTGAAAGTACTGCTTCAACTTCCGGTTTGCCATGAACACCCCGTAAACAAGCTTCTGCCAATGTGGGTACCTTTGCTTGGATTCAATGAGCACCTCACTGATGTAGTAAACCGGCCGTTGAACCGGATGCTCCTTACCGGCTTCCTTACGCTCCACCACGATGGCAACGCTGACGGCTCGTGAATTGGCAGCCACATATAACAGCAAAGGCTCTTTGTCAATCGGAGCCGCGAGAACCGGCGGTTCAAACAATTGTCTCTTTAAGTCTTCAAAAGCGGCATTAGCGGCCTCACTCCAAACAAAAGTGTCAGTTTTCTTCATCATCTGATACAATGGGAGGGCTTTCTCACCGAGCCGACTTATCAATCGACTTAGGGCGGCAACGCGACCCGCCAGTCGCTGAACATCATTGATGCACGCCGGTTTAGCCAGGGAGGTAATTGCCTTAATCTTCTCCGGGTTAGCTTTGATGCCTCTGTTGGACACCAGAAAACCCAAGAGCTTGCCCACAGGAACACCAAACACACATTTGGCTGGGTTAAGCATCATCTTGTAAACTCGGAGATTATCAAAGGTCTCCTTTAAGTCAGATATCAAGGTCTCCTTTTCTCTGGACTTCACCACAATGTCATCCACATAGGCGTGGACATTACGCCCAATTTGGTCGTGCAAACAGTTCTGCACACACCGCTGATAAGTCGCCTGAGCACTCTTGAGCCCAAATGGCATAGACACATAACAGAAGGCTCCAAACGGAGTGATGAAAGCCGTCTTCTCCTGGTCCTTAACTGCCATCTTAATCTGATGATAACCGGAGTAAGCATCCAAAAAACTCAAACGCTCACAACCCGCCGTAGCATCAATGATTTGATCAATACGGGGAAGAGCAAAAGGGTCAGCTGGACAAGCCTTGTTTAAGTCCGTGTAGTGCACAAACATCCGCCAGGTGCCGTTCTTCTTGAGGACAAGCACCGGGTTAGCCAACCACTCCGGGTGAAAAACTTCAATGGTAAACCCGGCCACTAAGAGCCGGGCGACTTCTTCCCAAATAGCTTTCCGTCGTTCTTCATTAAAACGGCGAAGAAACTGCCTGACCGGCTTATACTTTGGATCAATATTGAGAGTGTGCTCAGCGAGTTCCCTCGGTTCACCCGGCATGTCAGAAGGTTTCCATGCGAAGATGTCCCGGTTCTCACGGATGAACTCGATGAGCGCGCTTTCCTATTTAGGATCCAAGTTGCTGCTGATGCTGAACTGTTTAGAAGAGTCACCCGGGGCAAAATCAACAAGCTTTGTCTCAACTACCGATTTAAACTTTAACGCCGGGTCGTGCTCTGTAGTTGGCTTCTTCAGGGATGTCATATCCGCCGGGTCAACATTATCTTGATAAAATTTGAGCTCCTCTGCTGCACAGGCCGACTCAGCATAAGCCGCGTCACCTTCTTCACATTCCAATGCTACCTTACGGCTGCCATGTACAGTGATGGTGCCCTTGTAACCCGGCATCTTGAGCTGTAAATAAACGTAACATGGTCGAGCCATAAACTTAGCATAAGACAGCCATCCAAACAAAGCGTGGTATGGGCTCCTGATCTTGACCACCTCAAACGTCAACTTCTCAGCTCTGGAGTCATGTTCGTCTCCAAAAGCCACCTCCAGCTCAATCCTGCCAACCGGGTAAGCCGACTTACCAGGGACAACTCCATGGAAAACAGTGTTGGATGTTCTCAGATTTTTATCAGTCAACCCCATGCGCTGAAAGGTCTCATAGTAGAGGATGTTGATGCTACTACCCCCATCCATGAGCACTTTGGTGAACTTATATCCACCAACCTGAGGCGCCACTACCAAAGCCAACTGACCTGGGTTATTGATACGTCTCCAACGTATCTATAATTTTTTATTGCTCCATGCTACTTTATCTACTGTTTTAGGCAATATTGGGCTTTATTATCCACTTTTATATTATTTTTGGGACTAACCTATTAACCGGAGGCCCAGCCCAGATTTGTTGTTTTATGCCTATTTCAGTGTTTCAAGGAAAAGGAATATCAGACGAAGTCAAAACGGAACGAAATCAACTGGAGCAGTTATTTTTGGAAGGAAACCCACCTGAAGGACTTGGACCCCATGTCAGAAGATATGGGAGGTGCTCACGAGGGTGGGGGGCGCGCCCTCCCCCCTGGGCGCCCCCTGCCTCGTGGGGCACCCGTAGCTCCACAGACGTTCTCCCTGCACCCATATATACCTACGTACCCTAAAACTTCCAGAACAGAAGATAGATCGGGAGTTCCGCCATCGCAAGCCTCTGTAGCCACCAAAAACCAATCGGGACCCCGTTCCGGCACCCTGCCGGAGGGGGATCCCATCACCGGAGGCCATCTTCATCATCCCGGCGCTATCTATGACAAGGAGGGAGTAGTTCACCCTCGGGGCTGAGGGTATGTACCAGTAGTTATGTGTTTGATCTCTCTCTCTCTCGTGTTCTCTCTCATGTTCCATCTATGGCATGATCTTGATGTATCCCGAGCTTTGCTATTGTAGTTGGATCTTATGATGTTTCTCCCCCTCTACTCTCTTGTGATGAATTGAGTTTCCCCTTTTGAAGTTATCTTATTGGATTGAGTCTTTTATGAACACTTGATGTATGTCTTGCGTGGGATACCGTGGTGACAATGGGTTATTCTATTGATCCACTTGATGTATGTTTTGGTGATCAACTTGCGGGTTTCATGACACTTGGGAACCTATGCATAGGGGTTGGCACACGTTCTTGACTCTCCGGTAGAAACTTTGGGGCACTCTTTGAAGTACTTTTATGTTGGTTGGATGAATCTGAGATTGTGTGATGCATATCGTATAATCATGCCCACGGATACTTGAGGTGACAATGGAGTATCTAGGTGACATTAGGGTTTTGGTTGATTTGTATCTTAAGGTGTTATTCTAGTACGAACTCTTTTATAGATTGATCCGAAAGAATAGCTTTGTGGTGGTTTTGTACCCGACCATAATCTCTACGTTTGTTCTCCGCTATTAGTGGCTTTGGAGTGACTCTTTGTTGCATATTGAGGGCTTGGCATATGTTCTATCTATGTTATTAGTGTTGAGAGAACTTGCACTAGTGAAAGTATGAACCCTAGGCCTTGTTTCCTACCATTGCAATACCTTTTACGCTCACTTTTACCACTTGTTACCTTGCTGTTTTTATATTTTCAGATTACAAAAACCTATATCTACTATCTATTTTGCACTTGTATCACCATCTCTTCGCCGAACTAGTGCACCTATACAATTTGCCATTGTATTGGGTGTGTTGGGGACACAAGAGACTTTTTGTTATTTGGTTGCAGGGTTGTTTGAGAGAGACCATCTTCATCCTACGCCTCCTACGGATTGATAAACCTTAGGTCGTCCACTTGAGGGAATTTTGCTACTGTCCTACAAACCTGTGCACTTGCAGGCCCAACAACATCTACAAGAAGAAGGTTGTGTAGTAGACATCAAGCTCTTTTCTGGCACCGTTGCCGGGAAGGCTAGGTAAGTGAAGGTATATCTTTAGATCTTGCAATTGAATCTTTTTGTTTCTTGTTTTAGCACTAGTCTAGTTTATAAAAGAAAATTACAAAAAAATGGAGTTGAGTTTGTCTCATACACTTCACCTTTTTAATATATTTCATGAGTATGATGGAAAGGATAATTGTGCTCAAGTGCTTGAAGAAGAAATCTATAGAATGTTTGGTACTAAATTTTTGAATGATGAGCATGATTGCAATGTTGTTAGTATGAATTCCTTGAATATCCATGATGCTAATGATATGCAAAGCCACAAGCTTGGGGAAGCTATGTTTGATGGAGATGATATTTTTTGTCCCCCAAGCTTTGATGAGCAAATTTACTATGATGAAAGCATGCCTCCTATTTATGATGATTATTGTGATGATACGTATGCTATAAAGAAGAAGTTTGCTTATGTGGAGAGTAGAAATTTTTTTATGCTTGTAGATCATGAAAAGAATGCTTTAGGTGCTGGTTATATTGTTGAATTCATTCATGATGCTACTGAAAATTATTATGAGGGAGGAACATATGCTTGTAGGAATTGCAATAATGTCAAGTTTCCACTCTATGTGCTTAAATTATTGAAGTTATGCTTGTTGTACCATCCTATGCTAGTTGATTATTGTTCCCATAAGTTGTTTTCTCACAAAATCCCTATGCATAGGAAGTGGGTTAGACTTAAATGTGCTAGTCATGTGCTTCATGATGTTCCCGTTATGTTTATATTCTTACCTTTTTTGTGAGCATCATTGTCATCATCATGCCTAGCTAAAAGGCGGTAAAGAAAAGCGCTTGTTGGGAGACAACCCAATATGTATCCTTACTGTTTTTGTGTGTCCACATGATTATGCTACTGTAGTAATCATGTTTTATAGCTTTTGTTTCAATAAAGTGCCAAGTAGAACCTTTGGGAAGACTTGGGTGAAGTTTATGTGATCTTGCTGTGAAAAACGGAAACTTTAGCGCTCACGAGATTAGCTGCCAATTTTTACTGGAGAGTGGTTTTAGGTTGATTCTTTTTGCATATGATTAATAGACAAATTACTTAGGTCCAGCAATTTATTTCATAATTTTTGTAGTTCAATAAGTATACGTTTTATACAGATTACTACAGACTGTTCTGTTTTTGACAGATTCTGTTTTCTATGTGTTGTTTGCTTATTTTGATGAATCTATGAGTAGTATCGGAGGGTATGAACCATAGATAAGTTGGAGTACAGTAGATATTACACCAATATGAATTTAGAATGAGTTCATTACAGTATCTAAGTGGTGGTTTTATTTTCTTATACTAACGGAGCTTACGAGTTTTGTTTTGAGTTTTGTGTGGTTGAAGTTTTCAAGTTTTGGGTAACGATTCGATGGACAATGGAATAAGGAGTGGAAAGAGCCTAAGCGTGGGGATACCCAAGGCACCCCAAGGTAATATTCAAGGACAACCAAGCAACTAAGCTTGGGGATGCCCCGGAAGGCATCCCCTCTTTTGTCTTCGTTCATCGGTAACTTTACTTGGAGCTATATTTTTATTCGACACATGATATGTGTTTTGCTTGGAGCGTCAATTTATTTTGTTAGTTTTTGCTTGATGTTAGTTATAATTGTGTTTTGCCTCTTTAGTTTCAATAAAAAAGTCAAGGATAGCCTTTGCCATGCTTATTTAGCTAGTTTGCATGTTGCTGTTTGAAAACAGAAAGTTTACCGCTGTTGCAAAAATTCCCTAGAAAAGTCAGAGCATGGTCTAACGTTGAATCTTTTTGCATATTGAGCTATAATAAATTTATTATAGTGTGAATTTTAGTTCATAATTTTTGGAGTCAGGGAAGTATTGATACTCTTGCATTCTTTACAGACTGTACTGTTTTGGCAGATTGCTGTTATGGTTGCATTGTTTGCGTATGTTTGCTTGTTTAATGATTCTATTTGAGGATAGGAGTATTAAATATGCAGAGGCATTTAGTATTCAATGTTGAATAATAATTTTAGAGATTTGTTACAGTAGAAGATGATAAGGTTTTGCATTGGTTTATACTAACCTATCTCACGAGTTCTTGTTGAGTTTGTTGTGAATGAAGCTTTTGATAAAAAGAGAAACCATGATATGAGAGGAATTAAGGAGACACAGAAGTTCAAGCTTGGGGATGCCCAAGGCACCCCAAGATAATATTTCAAGAAGTCTCAAGCATCTAAGCTTGGGGATGCCCCGGTAGGCATCCCACCTTTCTTCTTCAACAACTATCGGTTAGTATCGGTTGAGCCTAAGTTTTTGCTTCTTCACATGAGTTGTGCTATCCTTGCATTGTAGTTTTCTTTAGCTTTGCTTGCTGTTTGAATAAAGTACCAAGATCTGAAATTCTTTAATGAGAGAGAACCATACATGAATTGGAAATTGCTAGAATACTCTATGTGCTTCACTTATATCTTTTGAGCTTGATAATTTTTGCTCTAGTGCTTCACTTAGATCTTTTAGAGCATGGTGGTAGTTTTATTTTTAAGAAATAGATGAACTCTCATGATTCACTTATATTATTTTGAGAGTCTTAAATAGCATGGTAATTTGCTTAATGATAATATACTTGGTATTCAAGATATGTGAAACTTTCTTTTGAGTGAATTGAATACTAAGATAAGTTGGATGCTTGATAATTATTTTGAGATATGAAGGTGGTGATATTAAAGTCATGCTAGTTGGGTGATTATGAATTCAAAGAATGCTTGTGTTGAAGTTTGCAAGTCCCATAGCATGCACGTATGGTTAAAGTTGTGTAACAAATTTGAAACATGAAGTGTACCTGGCTTGTGCATCCTTATGAGTGGCGGTCGGGGACGAGCGATGGTCTTTTACTACCAATCTATCCCCCTAGGAGCATGCGCGTAGTACTTGATTTTTGATGACTTATAAATTTTTGCAATAAGTATATGAGTTCTTTTGACTATGTTGAGTCCATGGATTATACGCACTCTCACCTTTCCACCTTTGCTAGCCTCTTCGGTACCATGCATTGCCCTTTCTCACCTTGAGAGTTGGTGCAAACTTCGCCGGTGCATCCAAACCCCGTGATACGATACGCTCTATCACATATAAACCTCCCTATATCTTCCTCAAAACAGCCACCATACCTACCTATCATGGCATTTCCATAGCCATTCCGAGATATATTGCCATGCAACTTCCATCATCATCATCATGACATACATTACTTTTGTCATATTGCCATTGCATGATCATGTAGTTGACATCGTATTTGTGGCAAAGCCACCATGCATTATTTTTCATACATGTCACTCTTGATTCGTTGCACTATCCCGGTACACCACCGGTGGCATTCATATAGAGTCATATCTTGTTCTAAGTTTCGAGTTGTAATCCTTATGTTGTAATCAATAGAAGTGTGATGATCATCATTATTAGAGCATTGCCCAAAAAAAAGAGAAAGGCCAAAAAAAAGAAAGGCCCAAAAAAAGAGAAAGGCCAAAAAAAAGGCCCCCAAAAAAGAAAATAATAATAATAAAAGAAAATAAAAAAGGGCAATGCTACTATCTCTTTTTCCACACTTGTGCTTCAAAGTAGCACCTTGTTCTTCATGTAGTGAGTCTCATATATTGTGCTTCAAAATAGCACCATGTTCTTCATGTAGTGAGTCTCATAAGTTGTCTTTTTATACTAGTGGGAATTTTTCATTATAGAACTTAGCTTGTATATTCCTATGATGGGCTTCCTCAAATGCCCTAGGTCTTCATGAGCAAGCAAGTTGGATGCACACCCACTAGTTTTCTTTTGTTGAGCATTCATAGCTCTAGTGCATCCGTTGCATGGCAATCCCTACTCCTCATGTTGACATCAATTGATGGGCATCTCCATAGCCCGTTGATTAGCCTCGTCAACGTGAGACTTTCTCCTTTTTTGTCTTCTCCACACAATCCCCATCATCATATTCTATTCCACCCATAGTGCTATATCCATGGCTCACGCTCATGTATTACGTGAAGGTTGAAAAAGTTTGAGATTATTTAAGTATGAAACAATTGCTTGGCTTGTCATCGGGAGTATAGAAGCTGGGAACATCTTTGTGTGACGAAAATGAAGCATAGCCTAACTATATGATTTTGTAGGGATGAACTTTCTTTTGCCATGTTATTTTGAGAAGACATGATTGCTTTGATTAGTATGCTTGAAGTATTATTATTTTTGTGTCAATATGAACTTTTGTCTTGAATCTTTCGGATCTGAATATTCATATCACAATTAAGAAGATTTACATTGAAATTATGCCAAAGTATCACTCCGCATCAAAAATTCTTTTTTATCATTTACCTACTCGAGGACGAGCAGGAATTAAGCTTGGGGATGCTTGATACGTCTCCAACGTACCTATAATTTTTTATTGCTCCATGCTACTTTATCTACTGTTTTAGGAAATATTGGGCTTCATTATCCACTTTTATATTATTTTTGGGACTAACCTATTAACCGGAGGCCCAGCCCAGATTTGTTGTTTTATGCCTATTTCAGTGTTTCGAGGAAAAGGAATATCAGACGGAGTCAAAACGGAACGAAATCAACTGGAGAAGTTATTTTTGGAAGGAAACCCACCTGAAGGACTTGGACCCCACGTCAGAAGATACAGGAGGTGCTCACGAGGGTGGGGGGCGTGCCCCCCTGCCTCGTGGGGCACCCGTAGCTCCACCGACGTTCTCCCTGCACCCATATATACCTACGTACCCTAAAACTTCCAGAACAGAAGATAGATCGGGAGTTCCGCCGCCGCAAGCCTCTGTAGCCACCAAAAACCAATCAGGACCCCATTCCGGCACCCTGCCGGAGGAGGATCCCATCACCGGAGGCCATCTTCATCATCCCGGCGCTATCCATGACGAGGAGGGAGTTGTTCATCCTCGGGGCTGAGGGTATGTACCAGTAGCTATGTGTTTGATCTCTCTCTCTCTCTCTTGTGTTCTCTCTCGTGTTCCATCTATGGCACGATCTTGATGTATCCCGAGCTTTGCTATTGTAGTTGGATCTTATGATGTTTCTCCCCCTCTACTCTCTTGTGATGAATTGAGTTTCCCCTTTTGAAGTTATCTTACTGGATTGAGTATTTATGAACACTTGATGTATGTCTTGCGTGGGATAACCGTGGTGACAATGGGTTATTCTATTGATCCACTTGATGTATGTTTTGGTGATCAACTTGCGGGTTTCGTGACACTTGGGAACCTATGCATAGGGGTTGGCACACGTTCTTGACTCTCCGGTAGAAACTTTGGGGCACTCTTTGAAGTACTTTTATGTTGGTTGGATGAATCTGAGATTGTGTGATGCATATCGTATAATCATGCCCACGGATACTTGAGGTGACAATGGAGTATCTAGGTGACATTAGGGTTTTGGTTGATTTGTATCTTAAGATGTTATTCTAGTACGAACTCTTTTATAGATTGATCCGAAAGAGTAGCTTTGTGGTGGTTTTGTACCCGACCATAATCTCTACGTTTGTTCTCTGCTATTAGTGGCTTTGGAGTGACTCTTTGTTGCATGTTGAGGGCTTGGCATATGTTCTATCTATGTTATTATTGTTGAGAGAACTTGCACTAGTGAAAGTATGAACCCTAGGCCTTGTTTCCTACCATTGCAATACCATTTACGCTCACTTTTACCACTTGTTACCTTGCTGTTTTTATATTTTTCAGATTAAAAAAACCTATATCTACTATCTATTTTGCACTTGTATCACCATCTCTTCGCCGAACTAGTGCACCTATACAATTTGCCATTGTATTGGGTGTGTTGGGGACACAAGAGACTTTTTGTTATTTGGTTGCAGGGTTGTTTGAGAGAGACCATCTTCATCCTACGCCTCCTACGGATTGATAAACCTTAGGTCATCCACTTGAGGGAAATTTGCTACTATCCTACAAACCTGTGCACTTGTAGGCCCAACAACGTCTACAAGAAGAAGGTTGTGTAGTAGACATCAGTTATCGACCCGCGGAGGATGATCCTCCCTGCTCCATATGATGGGCTGCTCTGACCACCTTATATAACGAGGAATTGTCGGCTCAACAGAATTCACAGCCCTCTTATGAACTTTCTGGTCACGTTTGCACAAACTAGTGGTAAACACGTGATATTGTCCACCACTCAACTGCTTCGGATGGCTTTGATAACCTGACTGCTGCTGCTGTCCACCTGGACCAGATTGCTGCTGATTATTACCACCTGGATGCCCCTGAAAACCGGAATTTGAGCCGCCGCCCGGGCCATGAAAACCGTCGGCCCCTGAGCCGCCGCCAGATCCATGACCGCCATCAAAGGTGTTGGAGTTTTTAAACGCCTTCATGATTGCGCAATCCTTCCATAGATGCGTGGCGGGCCGCTCTCTGGTGCCGTGTCTCGGGCAGGGCTCATTGAGTAGCTGTTCCAAAGATGGGCCTGACCCGCCGGATCGAGGCGGTTTACCCTTACGTCTTGGATTGTTACCCCGTACGTTGGCATTGGCCACAAACTCCGGGTTACCGTCCGCCTTACGTTTATTGCCGCCTTGATTCCCCGGGTTATGCTGCTGACCCTTTCCATTGTCGTTCCTTTTTCCCTTCGCTGTCTTCTCATCGTCCGACGCGGGATCCTTGGTACTATCAGAATCGGCATATTTGACTAAAACCGCTATCAGCGTACCCATATCCGTGAGGTCACGTTTAAGGCGCCCCAGTTTCTGCCTCAGCGGCTCAAAATGGCAATTTTTCTCCAGCATAAGAACCGCAGAACCGGCATCCATCTTATCGGAGGAATGAATTATCTCCTTGACCCGGCGTACCCAATGGGTGGTGGATTCACCTTCCTCTTGCTTGCAATCCATCAAGTCTACAATCGACATAGATTGCTTACAGGTGTCCTTGAAGTTCTGGATGAACCGGGCCTTTAACTCGCCCCATGAACCAATGGAATTGGGTGGTAAGCCCTTCAACCAAGACCGGGTTGTTCCATCTAACATCACGGTGAAATACTTAGCCATTTCCGCGTCACTGACCTCTAGCAGCTCCATGGCCATCTCATAACTCTCGATCCACGCCCCAGGCTGTAAATCGGCCGTGTAATTTGGTACCTTTCGAGGTCCCTTGAAGTCCTTGGGCAGACGTACATCGCGCAGAGCCAGCACCAGGCAAGGGAAGCCGGTTCTAGTGGCTACTCCCGCCTCAACAGATGTCATTGGATACTCCGGGTGATCATTCTCCTGATGTATTTGGTCCTGCGCCGGATTATAGCCCCCGGGTTGGTTATGTCGTTGGGCATTGCTTGACGAAGCTTCTGACTCCATGCGTCTGCTGTAACTCGGGCTCCGGTTCTGGCGAGGTGGTGCTACCCAGGGCGGGGGAGTTGAATGAATCCTGTCCCGGCTGTAAGAATAGGTCTCCTGCTGAGCCAGGGCTGTCTGGAGGAGCTCTCTGACCCTCCGGGTTTCCACCGCCATCGGGTCATCACCTTCCATAGGAAGAGCCGCTAAACATGCTGAAGCTGCGATCAAGTTCTCCATGGGGTTAGAAAAGTGACCCGGTGGAATCAGCACATAATGCGGTGGTGGCATGCTCACGTGAGGCAGCACCATATCCCGAGACTGAGCCGGTCCTCCTGTTCCGGTTGTCATAAGCTGATCGGCATCTGGTGGGTTACTAGGGCCGGCTCCGGGTGTAGCAAAGAGAACCCGGGGGTCGTAATTCGGAGGTAAACGATACTGCGTTTTCTGATGTCTCCTCCTCATTACTTCATTGGATGCGTTTAAGCTCATCGTGAGCTGGTAAGCTTCTGACTGCAAGCGCTGTGCCCGGGCATCGAGAGCCGCCCGCTCTGTGGCCAGTCTAGTATCCTCAGCTGCCAAGGCCTCCTTGGCCTTAGCTATCTCCTCACGCACCTGTGCTACTGCTGCGTCATGCTCATCTTTATCTGCAGGAATAACCGTGGCGGTTAACAGGGTCGTAAGTTTGTCCATAAGATCTATTAGCACCTGACCCGGTAGGCGCACGGGGCCGCCTGCCCCGGCTGCTCCTGATCCGAACGTGATCGCTGCAGCTGCTGTAGAGTTTGAACCGGGCTGGGTTCCAGCCATGAAGATTCTGGCCCATCTTGGCGGCTCATCGGGGTCCGGAATACTGATGCCATCGGAACAGCCCCTGAGCACGCCGTCTTGCACTTGATACAACGAATCTGTTGAACCGGCGGACGAATAATCGTGTGAGAGGACGGCCGTCTCACCCTTATCTTCAGATCCTTCAGAAACTTCTTCTCCGTGGACGCAGCCCACGAAGGCACGCCTCATGACCGGCTGAGTTCGGGTCTTCCTCACACGCTGAGCCGTCTCGACGAGGTCGGTGCAGTTGTCCGGCTCAGGGCCCGGCTCACCGATCCGGCCGATGAAGACATGGATTCCGCCGAAGGGGACCCGGTATCCATACTTAATTGAGCCGGCATCGGGACCCCAGCCTTCGTCGTCGATGTAGATCTTGCCGCGACGACTCTTGGTCATCCGGCCCACTACGTACCCCTTGAGCCCTTCAAAGTTGCCCTTCAAGAACTCAAATCCACCGTGCGCTGGCCCCATGGTGGGCACCAACTGTCGTAGAATAGTCACGTCAGATGCCCTCGTGAAATGACTTAGTTGTGGAGCCATCGCAACTAGGAAGCTTGAAGGGGTTAAATTGGGACAAGAGACACGAGAGGGTTTATACTAGTTCGGCCCCTTACGATGAAGGTAAGGCCTACGTCTAGTTGGGTTGGTATTGATGTTTCGATGACCAGGGAGCGAGATACGCTATGCCCGGCTCTCGATAAGTTGTTTCTTGCCCTAAGTCGCCAGCAGGTCGTCCCCTTATATACACGGGTTGACGCCCTCTGGCTTACAGAGTCCCGTCCGACTTATAAACAGAGTCCGGCTCGGTGATCAGTTAAATCTACCTTACGTTACAAGTCATGCCATCATGGCGGTTTACTACAATGGGCTTAAGCCGCCCGTGGGCCTTAAGCTCTTTATTGAACCGCCATCTTCATGCTTGGTCTTGGGCTTCCTCTGATGAGTACTCTTTGCGTAACCCGGCCCTCCTGGGCGGCTTACACAAATAGTCATATCCCCAACATTAGGCCCCAGATTGATTTGAACCTGTTCATGTCAATCTAAAAAATATTTTTAAAGAATTAAATCTTCAGTCTTCTGACTATATAGAGGGTTTTTGTTAACCCGCCATGACATCATCTTCTGGATCCGTCTTAACTCGGCGTGACGCCATTCTTCCCTTAACTCATTTTTTATTCCACCGAATCCTTCAACGGATCTCTTCTTTACTGACTACTCCGAAAATCGAGGCGTCAGGGCCGCTGGATAATAATTGTTATCTCCTTGTTTCCCGTGCCGTCTCAGTTATCTTCTCCCTATAAATAGCCACGACTTGGGTCCTTTCCTTTTTACCCTTTTCAGTCGTCTTCTTCCTCTCCTTTCTGCCTCTGAAGCTCCGCCGCCGTCACCATCGACCCCCTCGTCTTCATCGACTCAGGCCGCTGCATTGACCTGACTGTAAGCAGAGATCGACGGCGAGCCTCCGTGATTTTTGGGACTAACTTATTAAGATAGAGCCCAGTGTCAGTTTCTATTTTTTTTCCTTGTTTTTGAGTTTCTAGAAAAGGAATACCAAACAGAGTCCAAACGGAATGAAACTTCACGATGATTTTTCTTGGACCCGAAGACATCCAGAGGACTTGGAGTCCAAACCATAAGAGCCACGAGGCGGCAGCAAGGGTGGAGGGCGCGCCCTAGGAGGGGCGCCCCCCTCGGGGATCCCCTGACCTACCTCTTTGTCCTATAGATTCACATATGTTCCAAAACCCTTAGAAGCGTCCACAAAAATACTTTTTCACCGCCACAGGTCTCTGACCTAGTTAGATCCCATCTGGAGGCCTTTTTCCGGTACTCTGCCGGAGGGGGATTCGATCACGGAGGGCTTCTACATCGACCCTATTGCCCTACCGATGAAGTGTGAGTAGTTTACCTTAGACCTATGGGTTCATAGCTAGTAGGTAGGTGGCTTCTTCTCTCTTTGATTCTCAGTACCTTGTTCTCCTCGATGTTCTTGGAGATCTATCCGATGTAATACTCTTTTGCGGTGTGTTTATCGAGATCTGATGAATTGTGGATTTATGATCAGCTTATCTATGAATATTATTTGAATCTTCTCTGAATTCTTATATGCATGATTTGGTATCTTTGTATTTTTCTTTGAATTATCGGTTTGGCTTGGCCAACTAGATTGATTTTTCTTGCAATGGGAGAGGTGCTTAGCTTTGGGTTCAATCTTGAGTGATTTCACCTAGTGACAAAGTAGGGGTAGCGAGACACGTATTGAACGGTTGCCATCGAGGATAAAAAGATGGGGTTTTCATCATATTGCTTGAGTTAATTCCTCTACATCATGTCATCTTACTTAAGGTGTTACACCGTTCTTTATGAAGTTAATACTCTAAATGCATGCTGGATAGCGGTCGATGAGTGGAGTAATAGTAGTAGATGCAGGCAGGAGTCGGTCTACTTGACACGGACGTGATGCCTATTGATACGTCTCCAACGTATCTATAATGTTTGATTGTTCCATGCTATTATATTATCTGTTTTGGATGTTTAATATGTATTTATATGCTATTTTATATTATTTTCGGGACTAACCTATTAACCTAGAGCCCAGTGCTAGTTTTTGTTTTTTTGCCTGTTTTAGAGTTTCGCAGAAAAGGAATACCAAACGGAATGAAACTTTCGCGATGATATTTCTTGGACCAGAAGCAAACCAGGAGACTTGGAGATGAAGTCGGAGACTCAACAAGACAGCCACGAGGGTGGAGGGCGCGCCCAGGGGGGTAGGGCATGCCCCTACCTCGTGGGCCCCTCGGAGCTCTCCCGACCTAGATCCTTCGCCTATATATACTCTTATACCCCCAAAATATCAGGGGAGCCACGAAAACATTTTCCCACCACCGCAACCTTATGTATCCGTGAGATCCCATCTAGGGGCCTTTTCCGGCGTCCTGCCGGAGGGGGATTCGATCATAGAGGGCTTCTACATCAACACCATTACCCTTCTGATGAAGCGTGAGTAGTTTACCACAGACCTACGGGTCCATAGCTAGTAGCTAGATGGCTTCTTCTCTCTCTTTGATTCTCAATACCATGTTCTCCTCGATGTTCTTGGAGATCTATTCGATGTAATACTCTTTTGCGGTGTGTTTGTCGAGATCCGATGAATTGTGGATTTATGATCAGATTATCTATGAGTATTATTTGAGTCTTCTCTGATTTCTTATATGCATGATTTGATATCTTTACAAGTCTCATCGAATTATCGGTTTAGTTTGGCATACTAAATTGGTTTTTCTTGCAATGGGAGAAGTGCTTAGCTTTTGGTTCAATCTTGCGGTGTCCTTTCCCAGTGCCAGTAGGGGCAGCAAGGCACGTATTGTATTGTTGCCATCAAGGATAAAAATATGGGGTTTTCATCATATTGCTTGAGTTAATTCCTCTACGTCATGCCATCTTACTTAATGAGTTACTCTGTTCTTTATGAACTTAATACTCTAGATGCAGGCAGGAGTCGGTCGATGTGTGCAGTAATAGTAGTAGATGCAGAATCGTTTCGGTCTACTTGACACGGACGTGATGCCTATATTCATGATCATTGCCTTAGATATTGTCATAATTATGCGCTCTTCTATCAATTGCTCAGGAGTAATTTGTTCACCCACCGTAATATTTGCTATCTTGAGAGAAGCCACTAGTGAAACCTATGGCCCCGGGGTCTCTTTTCCATCATATAAGTTCTATTTTACATCATATTAGTTTCCCGTCAACTTTCCAATTTCTGTCGCCGTTCCTTTAATTTGCAATCTTTTACTTTCAGTTCTATAAACCAAAGATACCAAAAATATTTACTTTACCGTTTATCTATCTCTATCAGATCTCACTTTTGCAAGTAATCGTGAAGGGATTGACAACCCCTTATCGCGTTGGGTGCAAGTTTGTTGATTGTTTGTGCAGGTATTCGGTGACTTGTGCGTTTTATCCTACTGGATTGATACCTTGGTTCTCAAACTGAGGGAAATACTTTACTTTGCTGCATCACCCTTTCCTCTTCAAGGGAAAAACTAACGCAAGCTTAAGAGGTAGCACCTATATTTCATAATCATTGCCTTGGATATCGTCATAACTTTGCGCTTTTCTATCAACTGCTCGGCAGTAATTTGTTCACCCACCGTATTATTTGCCTTCATGAGAGAAGCCTCTAGTGAAACCTATGGCCCCAGATCTATTTTCCGTCATACTTGTTTTCGATCTACTATTTTGAAATCGTTTATTTTCAGATCTATAAACCAAAAAGCCCAAAAAAATAGTTACCTTTTTGTTCTTCTATCTCTATCAGATCTCACCTTTGCAATTGATCGTGAAGGGATTGACAATCCCTTTATCGCGTTGGGTGCAAGTGTTTCATTGTTTGTGCAAGTGCATCGATTGGGGACTTGCTTATACCTCCTACTGGATTGATACCTTGGTTCTCTAACTGAGGGAATATTTATCTCTACTTTGTTGTATCACACTTTCTGTAGGATCGAAAGTATGTCTAGAGGGGGGGGGGGGGGGGTGATTAGACTACTTGACCAAATAAAAACTTAACCTTTTCCCAATTTTAGTTCTTGGCAGATTTTAACAACTTAGCACAAGTCAAGCAATCTTAACACAATTCAAGCAAGCATTCAAAAAGTATATGAGCAGCGGAAAGTAAAGCATGCAACTTGCAAGAATGTGAAGGGAAGGGTTTGGAGAGTGCAAACGCAATAGGAGACACAGATGTTTTTGTCGTGGTTCCGATAGGTGGTGCTATCGTCCATCCACGTTGATGGAGATTTCAACCCACGAAGGGTAACGGCTGCGCGAGTCCACGGAGGGCTCCACCCATGAAGGGTCCACGAAGAAGCAACCTTGTCTATCCCACCATGTCCATCGCCCACGAAGGAATTGCCTCACTAGGGTAGATCTTCACGAAGTAGGTGATCTCCTTGCCCTTACAAACTCCTTGGTTCACTCCACAATCTTGTGGGAGGCTCCCAAGTAACACCTAACCAATCTAGGAGACACTACTCTCCAAAAGGTAATAGATGATGTGTTGATGATGAACTCCTAGCTCTTTTGCTTCAAATGATAGTCTCCCCAACACTCAACTCACTCTCATAGGATAGGATTTGGTGGAAAGATGATTTGAGTGGAAAGCAACTTGGGGAAGGCTAGAGATCAAGATTCATATGGTTGGATTGGAATATCTTGGTCTCAACACATGAGTAGGTGGCTCTCTCTCCGAAAATGGGTAGTGGAAGTGTAGGCACGTTCTGATGGCTTCCCTCACAAATGAGGAGAGGGTGGAGGGGTATATATAGCCTCCACACAAAATCTAACCATTACACACATTATACCAAACTCGGTGGGACCGAATCAGAAAACTCGGTCGGACCGATTTAGTACATATGTGACCGTTAGGCAATTTCGATGGAACCGACATGTCATCTCGGTGGGACCGATATCATTAGGGTTAGGGCATAACGTAATCTCGGTTGGACCAATTACTCAAACTCGGTTGGACCGACTTTGGTAATAAGCTAACAAAGAGTTGGTCAGGCAAACTCAGTGGGACCAAGTTGCTCGTCTCGATGGGATGGAAGCATTACGAAAAGGAAACAGAGAGTTTGCATTGCAGACTCGGTGGGACCGATCGCTCATCTCGATTAGACCGAAATGTTACGAAGGGAAACAGAGAGTTTGCAACCCCATCTCGGTGAGATCGAGATCCCTATCGGTGAGACCAAAACGTTACGAAGGGAAACAGAGAGTTTGCAACCCCATCTCGGTGAGACCGAGATCCCTATCGGTGAGACCGAAAAGACTAGGGTTTTTGGCAGTGGCTATGTCAAATGAACTCGGTGGCGCCGTATGGATCAAATCGGCGGGGCCGAGTTTGACTTTTGGTTTGGGACATATGTGGATATGAGAAAGTGGTTGAGGACTTTTGAAGCATATCACTAAGCATTTTGAGCAAGCAAGCCATTAAGCAACACCTCATCCCCTTTTAATAGTATTGGCTTTCCTATAGACTCAATGTGATCTTGGATCACTAAAATAGAAAATGCAGAGTCTTGAATTTTGAAGCTTGAGCCAATCTTTTGTCCTTAGCATTTTGAGGGGTCCATATTCCTTATCCGTGCCATGCCAATCATTGAACTTTCCTGAAATATTTATCTTGTAATGGCATTAGTCATTGAGCTATATGTTGTTAATCATTATCAAAACCACCCAGGGATAGTTGCACTTTCAATCTCCCCCTTTTTGGTAACTGATGACAACATATAGATCAAAGCTTCGACAAATGATAATAAGATTGAAATTCAATATCGCTTTGAGAAGTATGTGACAAACAAGAGCTCCCCCTAAATTTGTGCATTATTTAAAATTTGCTTTGCACTGCAAATGCACAATGTGTTAGGATCATGGGTCACTCTTCCATGTCACATACATCTTGGTGGAGCGCTCAAAATGATAATAATTGAAAACATGCACTCATCACCAAGCAAAGTGAATGGTCATAAGTGGATATGAAGGATAATGTCATTGAAGCACACATTAAAGTAGCATTCTATTAAACACATGATCATCCGAGTATCTCACAAAATACATAATGTAACAAGCAAACACACAATAAAGTTCAATCAAGTAAAATGCAAAGAGAGACAAAACAACACACACACACACACACTCTCTCTCTCTCTCTCTCTCAGACTATGATCTATACATATTTCTCCCCCTTTGGCAACAAGTACCAAAAAGTTAAAAATATGCATAATGCTATGCGTCTCTCAGGCTTGGTCTTCATGAGGTGGTGTAGAGATGACTCCAAGGACGAAAGCGTCTGTAGATGTGGTTGGAGCTGGTGGAGTGGCTGCTGGAGCTAGTGGCACTGAAGCAGTGGCCGCTGGTGCATATGTAGTAGCTCTTGTGTCTGGGACAGGCACTACAGCAGACCTCTGACTTCTGGGCACTCTAGTAAAAGCATCTATAGTAGACTTTCCCTTCTTCTCCTCCACTTCCTCCTGAAGTTGCTCAACCACTAACTGAATCTCAGTTACCTTGACATCAAGATCATAGAATTTTTGCAGAATGATCCTCTCCAAGCTCTCCTGGTTTTGAGTCAGGGTGTCCAAGCCCTTCTCAATCCTCAAGGTGGATTGGATCAGATATCCAAGATGATCTTGCTTGCTCTTCAAGAACACTTGAGATGCTTCTTCAGTTGTTGGCATCTTTGCAGCTTTCTCTGCCCTTGCCTTCTCTCTCTTCTCATGTGCTTGCACTGAGGATGGATCTTCCTCAGTCATGACAACAATGTTGTCCTCAAAGTCTGGTCTGAGGGGTAAATGCTCCTTGGCCAACAGATATGTGCATGTGCCCATCTTGGAGTTGATGAGCACCTGAATTTGTGGAGCATACCCACAAGATCTCTTCTGATCTGCAGCTGTCCTCTTGATTGTTTCCACAATCAGACTCATCACTTTGAACTTTTGAGGGACATCAAATATATGCAGCAAGTTGATGGAGTGTCCTCTGATCATTCTGTGATCTCCTGATTTTGTCAACAAAGTGTGCCTTAGAATGGTATTGATAGTAGGAAGGCATGACAGTAAGTGCTTCACTGAGCCAAACTTGTGAGTCTCCAGGTCTGCATCAGGAATATCCTTGTACATGCTAGCCATTGAGTTGTGATCGTTCTTCTTCTTGGCATAGAGATCCAAGTCATCTTCATGAGCTTCTGGGGCAGTGATCAATCTAGCCCACTCATCAACTGTAGGCTGGTACCTTGTACCCTCTTACATCCATACAATTCTACCATCTGGATAGAAATGAGCAGTAGAGTAGAATTGCATGATCAGCTCATCATTCCAATTTGTGAGCTTCTGGCCGACAAACTTGTCAACCTCACAGGCCTTGAAGCTGTCATAAACACCTGGGAAGTGATCTTCATTCTCTCTAATGTAGGTCCAGTCAACCCATCTCATGTCACACACTATGGGCTTCTTGTCAAGCAGGATTGTCTCATAGAAATCTTGTCGTTCCTTTGTGTGGAACCTGTAATCCACAGCAGTTCTCCTCTTGACAGCATATGGGTCAGCATTTCTCCACTGTCTCAGTCCTGCATCATTCCTGATCCTCATGTCTTCTGCAACATGATGTGCATCATTATGATCTGGGATCTTTGGCTTTAGCTTCCTTAGCACCTGGGCTTCAGCTTCCTCTTCTTCAATCTCAGGCACTGGGGCCTTGTTCTTCTCCTCAGCAGGTATGTTCCTGGTACTCCTCTTGGGTGCACTCTTGGGAACTGGAGCAATAGTTTTGGGCTTAGCAGCAGCCCCTGACTTTATAGCATCTCCCATGAGCTTCTGCGCCTTAGGTGCTAGAGCAGCATCCTCTTCCTCTTCAGAATCTCTCATCATAGAGGGCTTGCCAATGATCCTGGTAGTGGTCTTCTTGACTCTCTCTTTCCTCTTCTTCCCTTCTGCAACAGTCTCTTTGGGTTCAGATCCCAAAGTTTCTTGAGTGGAGGCTCTGGACTTAGACATAGGAACTCTCCTTGCTGGTGCTTTCTTGTTCAACCCTGGCTTGGTTGAAGCAGTAGTACCATATTCTTTCTTCAACACTTTCTTCTTGGAAGTGGCCTCATCCTCAGCTGCAACATAGTCTTCATCCTCTGAATCAGAAGTTCTCTTCTTCCTTGTTCTAGTAGCTGCCTTGGGCAGGTTACTAGGTGTGCTCCTGCTACCCTCATCATAGCTGCTGGAGGGAGCAGTGCCCTCACTCAACTGTCCTTGCTGTTCAGACCTGTTCTGACTGTCACTCTGGTCAGACATCTTGCAGGCAAACTGTCAGCAGACCCTGTGAATAGGTTGTAGATGAGGTAGAGTAGATGAGCATCACAAAGTACAGAGGTTTTGCAAAACAAATTGAGTCAAAAAACTTAGTTTTAGTTCTCTACAGAAGTGATCTCGGAGCTACCGAATTGACAAACTTGGTGATACCGAAGCAACACTTGGAACCTAAACTAGTGAACTCGGTTGGGCCGAGTCACAGTTCGGTGGCACCGAGATTGCTAGGGCTTCACAGAATCCTGAACTCGGTCACACCAATTTGCATGTTTCGGTTAGACCGAAAAGCGCATGTGCATTGGCCTAAGCCGAATCGGTGAGACCGATTTCTACATTTTGATCGGTCCGAGATGAATTCTGCGGAGGGCTAAGCCTAAAATTTTCGAATCAATCTAGACCTAAGGAAGATTTAGCTGGATAGGTTAATCTCATTCGTGGCAATAAGCATGGCATTGTCCTTGTGCTAGGAATCGGAGTGAAAAAGACAACACAAGGGGTCGAACACGTACCCTAGAGCGGTGAGTGTTCGCTACGGCGGTGACGGCGGAGCATAATCCATTGACAGCGGCAGAGTCCAACGGCGGGAGGTCATTGACAGCGAGGAGACGATCCGGAGACCCGAGGAGGCAGAGCAGGACACGTGCAGGTTGAGAAGATTTGAAGTAATTTCCAAAATCTCACCCGTGGGTATATATATATCCCAACCCTGTCGGTGTGACCGAGTGGAACAACTCGGTGGCACCGAGATTGCAGAGTCGCAAGCGGTTGCTGCAACTCGGTGTGACCGAAGTGTTCAAATCGGTTGCACCGAGATGAAAACCTAGATCAACTTAGTGAACTCGGTTTGACCGAAATGGATTTCTCGGTCAGACCGAAATGCACAAAGAGGTTTTGGAAGTTCAAGTCTATGACGAATCGGGGACTCCGAGTGCTCCTCACACAGAGTGGTTCAAATCTGACTTGATCAAACTTTGTGATGTAGCATGAATAGAGTTTGAGACAAGAAAAGCATAGATAGCTAGAGAAGGTTCTTAGGCATTCTTGTCCATCCACTTGGAAAAATAAAAAGATCCAAACAATCAAAACAACAAGTGGATGTCCTCGAATGAGTAAAATATGCAACCAACATGCTCATACAATAAAATGGCAAATGAAATATGTGGCAAAGCATGCACAACCAATTCTAGCATCTATCAAACAATTGGCGATGACTAGGTCATCTATATATGAGTATATTGACTTAGGAGTCAAATGAGAACATTTGATCATAGGTCATACTCATCGTTTGAGCACAAGTGGGGTTACCACTTTTACATAAAGCATTGTTGTGTTCACACCATTAGAGTTGCTTTAGCTCAATTCTTTAGAGTAAAGCTCCCCCTAGATGTGAGATCCCCCCTAAGAGGGATGAACTAACCTTGGGTTTTGTCGATGATGACTTAATGTAGGTGTTGAAGATGTGGATGCTCAACATTGTTGATCATTTGGAGCAATCCATTGGAGTGAGTTGCACTTTCAATACCTACATGGGTTAGTCCCACAAGGAAAAAGCAAGGATATCCATAGACATAGAGTGATGCACACACAAGATGATGTCCATGAAAGCATTAGGTTACCTTGTCCCTTGACTCACCAACAAGAGGGTTTGTGACTCCTTGAACTAGTGCAAGATGTGGAAGTTGATTGCACTTGTCTTTGCCAAAATGATATGAGTGAAGTATATTGGCGGAGTCACCCTCAAGAACTCTCTAGTCCTTCTTCTTTGGGATCCACATCATCTTGATGGGAATCCTTCGGGTAGTGGTGGAACTTGATGAAGTAGAGCTTGATGTAGTCTTGGGAACCCACTTGACCAAGGCCTTGGGAGCTTCTTCAAATGCATCGATCTCCTCTTGAAGCTTGTCCTTGCCTTTTGCTTGTGGTCTTGTGGTGGAAGATCATCTTGAGCTTTTGTCCCTTGGAAAGAAGTAGGATCATACTTCTCTTGTTGGGGAACAAACTTCGTCTTGGGGTATTGATCTTCTTCCCACTCAACTCCATTGGCATTGAACTTTCGTTCAAAACAAACACCTTGATTCTTCCGGTGCCTTCCTTGCTTGCATACAATTTCCTCAAATTGCTTACTTCTGGCAAGGCTCTTGTAAACACCTTTCTCTATAATTCCCTTCAATAAGCTATTTTCTTGCTCAAGTGTAACTTAGCTAAGAGAATCATTAGTGGAATCAAGAGAACAACTAGAAGCAACAATATTGGATTTATCATGATTATTGTTACTACTAGAAGAAGAATCTTTCTTGTTCTTGTTGCTAGATTTTACTTGTGGCATGTAAGTAGACAAGAGTAAACACTTGGCAATGTAAGAACAACTTTTCTTCCGAAGATCAACATTGATGGATTTTAAGAACCCATGTTCTTGCTCAAGATTGAGCTTTTCGAAGCATAACTTCTCATGAGTTTTTAAAAATCTCGATGATCTTCTAAAGTAGTTTCATGAGCTAACTTAAGAGTGTTTAGTTCTTTAATACCCAGACAATATGAGCACATGCTCACTAGTTGGGCGATTCTCCTCCATCTTTTAGCTATATAACTTGTTGGAGACTTCATATCTCTCAACTCGGGTATTTGCTTGAAATATTAACTTCAACTCCTGGAACATCTCATATGGTCCATGACGTTCAAAACATCTTTGAAGTCCCGATTCTAAGCCGTTAAGCATGGTGCACTAAACTATCAAGTAGTCATCATATTGAGCTAGCCAAACGTTCATAACGTCTGCATCTGCTCCTGCAATAGGTCTGTCACCTAGCGGTGCATTAAGGACATAATTCTTCTGTGCAGCAATAAGGATAAACCTCAGATCAGGGATCCAATCCGCATCATTGCTACTAACATATTTCAACATAATTTTCTCTAGGAACATATCAAAATAAACATATGAAAGCAATAACGCGAGCTATTGATCTACAACATAATTTGCAAAATACTACCAGGACTAAGTTCATGATAAATTTAAGTTCAATTAATCATATTACTTAAGAACTCCCACTTAGACAGACATCTCTCTAGTCATCTAAGTGATCACGTGATTCAAATCAACTAAACCATGTCCGATCATCATGTGAAATGGAGTAGTTTTCAATGGTGAACATCACTATGTTGATCATATCTACTATATGATTCACGCTCGACCTTTCGGTCTCCGTGTTCCGAGGCCATATCTGTATATGCTAGGCTCGTCAAGTTTAACCTGAGTATTCCGCGTGTGCAACTATTTTGCACCTGTTGTATTTGAACGTAGAGCCTATCACACCCGATCATCACGTGGTGTCTCAGCACGAAGAACTTTTGCAACGGTGCATACTCAGGGAGAAAACTTCTTGATAATTAGTGAGAGATCATCTTAAAATGCTACCGTCAATCAAAGCAAAATAAGATGCATAAAGGATAAACATCACATGCAATCAATATAAGTGATATGATATGGCCATCATCATCTTGTGCTTGTGATCTCCATCTCCGAAGCACCGTCGTGATCACCATCGTCACCGGCTTGACACCTTGATCTCCATCATAGCATCATTGTCGTTTCGCCACCTATTGCTTCTACGACTATCGCTACCGCTTAGTGATAAAGTAAAGAAATTACAGGGCGCTTGCATTTCATACAATAAAGCGACAACCATATGGCTCCTGCCAGTTGCCGATAACCCGGTTACAAAACATGATCATCTCATACAATAAAATATAGCATCACGTCTTGACCATATCACTCACAACATGCCTTGCAAAAACAAGTTAGACGTCCTCTACTTTGTTGTTGCAAATTTTACGTGGCTGCTACGGGTTGAGCAAGAACCGTTCTTAACTACGCATCAAAACCACAATGACCGTTCGTCAAGTTAGTGCTGTTTTAACCTTCGCAAGGACCGGGCGTAGCCACACTCGGTTCAACTAAAGTTGGAGAAACAGTCACCCGCCAGCCACATGTGTGCAAAGCACGTCGGTAGAACCAGTCTCGCGTAAGCGTACGCGTAATGTCGGTCCGGGCCGCTTCATCCAACAATGCCGCCGAACCAAAGTATGACATGCTGGTAACCAGTATGACTTGTATCGCCCACAACTCACTTGTGTTCTACTCGTGCATATAGCATCTATGCATAAAACCTAGGCTCAGATGCCACTGTTGGGGAACGTAGTAATTTCAAAAATTTCCTACGCACACGCAAGATCATGGTGATGCATAGCAACGAGAGGGGAGAGTGTTGTCCATGTACCCTCGTAGACCGAAAGCGGAAGCGTTAGAACAACGCGGTTGATGTAGTCGTACGTCTTCACGGCCCGACCGATCAAGCACCGAAACTACGGCACCTCCGAGTTCTAGCACACGTTCAGCTTGATAACGTCCCTCGTACTCCGATCCAGCCGAGTGTTGAGGGAGAGTTTCGTCAGCACGACGGCGTGGTGACGATCTTGATGTTCTACCGTCGCAGGGCTTCGCCTAAGCACCGCTACAATATTATCGAGGAGGACTATGGTGGAGGGGGGCACCGCACACGGCTAAGAGATCAAGAGATCAATTGTTGTTGTCTATGGGGTGCCCCCTGCCCCCGCGTATAAAGGAGCAAGGGAGGAGGAGGACGGCCCTAGGAGGGGCGCGCCAAGGGAGTAGGATTCCTACTCCTAGTAGGAGTAGGTTTCCTTCTTTCCTAGTCCAACTAGGAGAAGGGGGAAAGGAGGGGAGTGGAGAAGGAAGGGAGAGGAGGGCCGCGCCCCAAAACCCTTGTCCAATTCGGACTGGGCTTGGGATGGGTGCGCGCCACCTCCTGGCTCCTTCCCACTAAGGCCCATTAAGGCCCAATACTCTTCCCCGTATTCCCGTAACTCCCCGGTACTCCGAAAAATACCCGAATCAGTCGGAACCTTTCCGATGTCCAAATATAGTCATCCAATATATCGATCTTTATGTCTCGACCATTTCGAGACTCCTCATCATGTCCTCGATCTTATCAGGGACTCCGAACTCCTTCGGTACATCAAAGCTCATAAACTCATAATATAACTGTCATCGAAACCTTAAGCGTGCGGATCCTACGGGTTCGAGAACTATGTAGACATGACCGAGACACGTTTTCGGTCAATAACCAATAGCGGAACCTGGATGCTCATATTGGCTCCTACATATTGTACGAAGATCTTTGTCGGTCAAACCGCATAACAACATACGTTGTTCCCTTTGTCATCGGTATGTTACTTGCCCGAGATTCGATCGTCGGTATCTCAATACCTAGTTCAATCTCGTTACCGGCAAGTTTCTTTACTCGTTATGTAATGCATCATCCCACAACTAACTCATTAGTTACATTGCTTGCAAGGCTTATAGTGATGTGCATTACCGAGAGGGCCCAGAGATACCTCTCCGACAATCGGAGTGACAAATCCTAATCTCGAAATATGCCAACTCAACATGTACCTTCGGAGACACCTGTAGAGCTCCTTTATAATCACCCAGTTACGTTGTGACGTTTGATAGCACACAAAGTGTTCCTCCGGTAAACGGGAGTTGCATAATCTCATAGTCATAGCTAGGAACATGTATAAGTCATGAAGAAAGCAATAGCAACATACTAAACGATAGTGTGCTAAGCTAACGGAATGGGTCAAGTCAATCACATCATTCTCCTAATGATGTGATCCCGTTAATCAAATGACAACTCATGTCTATGGCTAGGAAACTTAACAATATTTGATTCACGAGCTAGTCAAGTAGAGGCATACTAGTGACACTATGTTTGTCTATGTATTCACACATGTATTATGTTTCCGGTTAATACAATTCTAGCATGAATAATAAACATTTATCATGAAATAAGGAAATAAATAATAACTTTATTATTGCCTCTAGGGCATATTTCCTTCAGTCTCCCACTTGCACTAGAGTCAATAATCTAGTTCACATCGCCATGTGATTTAACACCAATATTCATATCTGTATATGATTAACACCCATAGTTCACATTGTCATGTGACCAACACCCAAAGGGTTTACTAGAGTCAATAATATAGTTCACATCACTATGTGATTAACACCCAAAGAGTACTAAGGTGTGACCATGTTTTGCTCGTGAGAGAAGCTTAGTCAACGGGTCTGTCACATTCAGAGCCGTATGTATTTTGCAAATATTTTATGTTTACAATGCTCTGCACAGAGCTACTCTAGCTAATTGCTCCCACTTTCAATATGTATCCAGATTGAGACTTAGAGTCATCTCGATCGGTGTGAAAGCTTGCACCGATGTAACTCTTTACGACGGGCTCTTTTATCACCTCCATAATCGAGAAATGTTTCCTTAGTCCTCACTAAGGATATTCTTGACCAATGTCCAGTGATCTACTCCTAGATCACTATTGTACTCCCTTGCCAAATTCAGAGCAAGGTATACAATAGGTCTGGTACATAGCATAGCATACTTTATAGAACCTATGACTGAGGCATAGGGAATGACTTTCATTCTCTTTTCTATTTTCTGCCGTGGTCGGGTTTTGAGTCTTACTCAATTTCACACCTTTGCAACACAGGCAAGAACTCTTTCTTTGACTGGTCCATTTTGAACTATTTCAAAATCTTGTCAAGGTATGTACTCATTGAAAATCTTATCAAGCATCTTGATCTATCTCAATAGATCTTGATGCTCAATATGTAAGTAGCTTTACTAAGGTCTTTCTTTTAAAGAACTCCTTTTAAACACTCCTTTATGCTTTCCAGAAAAATTCTACATCATTTCTGATCGACAATATGTTACTCACATATACTAATCAGAAAGGCTGTAGTGCTCCCACTCACTTTATTGTAAATACAGGCTTCACCGTAAGTCCGTATAAAACTATATGCTTTGATCAACTTATCAAAGCGTATATTCCAACTCTGAGATGCTTGCACTAGTCCATAGATGGATTGCTGGAGCTTGCACATTTTGTTAGCACCTTTAGGATTGACAAAACCTTCTGGTTGCATCATATACAACTCTTCTTTAAGAAAACCATTAAGGAATGCAGTTTTGACATCCATTTGCCAGATTTCACAAAATGTGGCAAATGCTAACATGATTCGGACAGACTTAGGCATCGCTATAGTTTGAGAAAATGTCATTGTAGTCAACACCTTGAACTTGTCGAAAACCTTTTTGCGACAAGTCGAGCTTTGTAGATAGTAACAATACTATCAAGGTCCGTATTCCTCTTGAAGATCCATTTATTTTTATGGCTTGCCGATCATCGGGCAAGTCCACCAAAGTCCACACTTTGTTCTCATACATGGATCCTATCTCAGATTTCATGGCCTCCAGCCATTTCGCGGAATCTGGGCTCATCATCGCTTCCTCATAGTTCATAGGTTTATCATGGTCTAGTAACATGACTTCCAGAACAGGATTACCGTACCACTCTGGTGCGGACCGTACTCTGGAAGACCTACGAGGTTCTGTAGTAACTTGATCTGAAGTTTCATGATCATCATCATTTTAGCTTCCTCACTAATTGGTGTAGAAATCACTGGAACTAATTTATGTGATGAACTACTTTCCAATTTGGGAGAAGGTCCAATTACCTTATCAAGCTCTACTTTCCTCCCACTCACTTCTTTCGAGAGAAATTCCTTCTCTAGAAAGGATTCATCTTAGCAACGAATATCTTGCCTTCGGATCTGTGATAGAAGGTGTACCCAACAGTTTCCTTTGGGTATTCTATGAAGACGCACTTCTCCGATTTGGGTTCGAGCTTCTCAGGTTGAAACTTTTTCACATAAGCATTGCAACTCCAAACTTTAAGAAATGACAACTTAGGTTTATTGCTAAACCATAGTTCATACGGTGTCGTCTCAACGGATTTTGATGGTGCCCTATTTAAAGTGAATGCAGTTGTCGCTAATGCATAATCCCAAAACGATAGTGGTAAATCGGTAAGATACAACATAGATCGCACCATATCCAATAAAGTGCGGTTATGACGTTCGGACACACCGTTACGCTGTGGTGTTCCAGGTGGCATGAGTTTGTGAAACTATTCCACATTGTTTTAATTGAAGGCCAAACTCGTAACTCGAATATTCATCTCCATGATCAGATCGCAGAAACTTTATTTTCTTGTTACGATGATTTTACACTTCACTCTAAAATTCTTTGAACCTTTCAACTATTTCAGACTTATGTTTCATCAAGTAGATATACCCATATATGCTCAAATCATCTGTGAAGGTCAGAAATAATGATACCCGCCACGAGCCTTAATACTCATTGGTCTGCATACATCAGTATGTATTATTTCCAACAAGTTTGTTGCTCATTCCATTGTTCCGAAGAACGGAGTTTTAGTCATCTTGCCCAAAAGGCACGATTCGCAAGCATCAAATGATTCATAACCAAGTGATTCCAAAAGTCCATCTTTATGGAGTTTCTTCATGCGCTTTACACCGATATGACCCAAACGGCAGTGCCACAAATAAGTTGCACTATCATTATCAACTTTGCATCTTTTGGCATCATTATTATGTATATGTGTATCACTATGATCGAGATCCCACAAACTATTTTCATTGGGTGAATGACCATCGAAGGTTTTATTCATGTAAACAGAACAACAATTATTCTCTGACTTTAAATGAATAACCGTATTGCAATAAACATGATCAAATCATATTCATGCTCAATGCAAACGCCAAATAACATTTATTTAGGTTTAACACTAATCTCGAAAATATAGGGAGTGTGCGATAATGATCATATCAATCTTGGAACCACTTCCAACACACATCATCACTTCACCCTCAACTATTCTCTGTTTATTCTGTAACTCCTGTTTCGAGTTACTAATCTTAGTAACCGAACAAGTATCAAATACCCAGGGGCTACTATAAACACTAGTAAGGTACACATCAATAACCTGTATATCAAATGTACCCTTGTTTACTTTGCCATCCTTCTTATCCACCAAATACTCAGGGCATTTCCGCTTCCATTGACCATTTCCTTTGTAGTAGAAGCACTCAGTTTCAGGCTTTAGTCTAGCTTTGGGCTTCTTCACGAAAGTGACAACTTGCTTGCCATTCTACATGAAGTTCCCTTTCTATCCCTTTGCCCTTTTCTTGAAACTAGTGGTATTGTTAATCATCAACACTTGATGATCTTTCTTGATTTCTACCTTCGTTGATTTCAACATCACGAAGAGCTCAGGAATCGTTTTCGTCATCCCTTGCATACTATAGGTAATCACGAAGTTCTAGTAACTTTGGTGATGGTGACTAGAGAACTCTATCAATCACTATCTTATCTGGAAGATTAACTCCCACTTGATTCAAGCGATTGTAGTACCCAGACAATATGAGCACATGCTCACTAGTTGAGCGATTCTCCTCCATCTTTTAGCTATAGAACTTGTTGGAGACTTCATATCTCTCAACTTAGGTATTTGCTTGAAATATTAACTTCAACTCCTGGACCATCTCATATGGTCCATGACGTTCAAAACATCTTTGAAGTCCCGATTCTAAGCCGTTAAGCATGGTGCACTAAACTATCAAGTAGTCATCATATTGAGCTAGCCAAACGTTCATAACGTCTGCATCTGCTCCTGCAATAGGTCTGTCACCTAGTGGTGCATTAAGGACATAATTCTTTTGTGCAGCAATAAGGATAAACCTCAGATCACGGATCCAATCCGCATCATTGCTACTAACGTCTTTCAACACAATTTTCTCTAGGAACATATCAAAATAAACATATGAAAGCAATAACGTGAGCTATTGATCTACAACATAATTTGCAAAATACTACCATGACTAAGTTCATGATAAATTTAAGTTCAATTAATCGTATTACTTAAGAACTCCCACTTAGACAGACATCTCTCTAGTCATCTAAGTGATCACGTGATCCAAATCAACTAAACCATGTCCGATCATCACGTGATATGGAGTAGTTTTCAATGGTGAACATCACTATGTTGATCATATCTACTATATGATTCACGCTCGACCTTTCGGTCTCCGTGTTTCGAGGCCATATCTGTATATGCTAGGCTCGTCAAGTTTAACCTGAGTATTCCGCGTGTGCAACTGTTTTGCACCCATTGTATTTGAACGTAGAGCCTATCACCCCCGATCATCACGTGGTGTCTCAGCACGAAGAACTTTCGCAACGGTGCATACTCAGGGAGAAAACTTCTTGATAATTAGTGAGAGATCATCTTAAAATGCTACCGTCAATCAAAGCAAAATAAGATGCATAAAGGATAAACATCACATGCAATCAATATAAGTGATATGATATGGCCATCATCATCTTGTGCTTGTGATCTCCATCTCCGAAGCACCGTTGTGATCACCATCGTCACCGGCTTGACACCTTGATCTCCATCATAGCATCGTTGTTGTTTCGCCACCTATTGCTTCTACGACTATCGCTACCGCTTAGTGATAAAGTAAAGAAATTACAGGGCGCTTGCATTTCATACAATAAAGCGACAACCATATGGCTCCTGCCAGTTGCCGATAACCCGGTTACAAAACATGATCATCTCATACAATAAAATATAACATCACGTCTTGACCATATCACTCACAACATGCCCTGCAAAAACAAGTTAGACGTCCTCTACTTTGTTGTTGCAAATTTTACGTGGCTGCTACGGGTTGAGCAAGAACCGTTCTTACCGACGCATCAAAACCACAATTACAGTTCGTCAAGTTAGTGATGTTTTAACCTTCGCAAGGACCGGGCGTAGCCACACTCGGTTCAACTAAAGTTGGAGAAACAGTCACCCGCCAGCCACCTGTGTGCAAAGCACGTCGGTAGAACCAGTCTCGCGTAAGCGTACGTGTAATGTCGGTCCGGGCCGCTTCATCCAACAATACCGCCAAACCAAAGTATGACATGCTAGTAAGCAGTATGACTTGTATCGCCCACAACTCACTTGTGTTCTACTCGTGCATATAACATCTACGCATAAAACCTAGGCTCGGATGCCACTGTTGGGGAACGTAGTAATTTCAAAAAAATTCCTACGCACACGCAAGATCATGGTGATGCATAGCAACGAGAGGGGAGAGTGTTGTCCACGTACCCTCGTAGACCGAAAGCGGAAGCGTTAAAACAACGCGGTTGATGTAGTCGTACGTCTTCACGGCCCGACCGATCAAGCACCGAAACTACGGCACCTCCGAGTTCTAGCTCACGTTCAGCTCGATGATGTCCCTCGTACTCCGATCCAGCCGAGTGTCGAGGTAGAGTTCCCTCAGCACGACGGCGTGGTGACGATCTTGATGTTCTACCGTCGCAGGGCTTCGCCTAAGCACCGCTACAATATTATCGAGGAGGACTATGGTGGAGGGGGGCACCACACATGGCTAAGAGATCAAGAGATCAATTGTTGTTGTCTATGGGGTGCCCCCTGCCCCCATATATAAAGGAGCAAGGGAGGAGGAGGCCGGCCCTAGGAGGGGCGCGCCAAGGGTGTAGGATTCCTACTCCTAGTAGGAGTAGGTTTCCTTCTTTCCTAGTCCAACTAGGAGAAGGGGGGAAAGGAGGGGAGTGGAGAAGGAAGGGAGAGGGGGGCCGCACCCCAAAACCCTTGTCCCATTCGGACTGGGCTTGGGAGGGGCGCGCGCCACCTCCTGGCTCCTTCCCACTAAGGCACATTAAGGCCCAATACTCTTCCCCGTATTCCCGTAACTCCCCGGTACTCCGAAAAATACCCGAATCAGTCGGAACCTTTCCGATGTCCGAATATAGTCGTCCAATATATCAATCTTTATGTCTCGATCATTTCGAGACTCCTCATCATGTCCCCGATCTCATCCGGGACTCCGAACTCCTTCGGTACATCAAAACTCATAAACTCATAATATAACTGTCATTGAAACCTTAAGCGTGCGGACCCTACGGGTTCGAGAACTATGTAGACATGACCGAGACACGTTTTCGGTCAATAACCAATAGCGGAACCTGGATGCTCATATTGGCTCCTACATATTCTACGAAGATCTTTATCGGTCAAACCGCATAACAACATACGTTGTTCCCTTTGTCATCGGTATGTTACTTGCCCGAGATTCGATCGTCGGTATCTCAATACCTAGTTCAATCTCGTTACCGGCAAGTCTCTTTACTCGTTATGTAATGCATCATCCCGCAACTAACTCATTAGTTACATTGCTTGCAAGGCTTATAGTGATGTCCATTACCGAGAGGGTCCAGAGATACCTCTCTGACAATCGGAGTGACAAATCCTAATCTCGAAATATGCCAACTCAACATGTACCTTCGGAGACACCTGTAGAGCTCCTTTATAATCACCCAGTTATGTTGTGACATTTGGTAGCACACAAAGTGTTCCTCCGGTAAACGGGAGTTGTATAATCTCATAGTCATAGGAACATGTATAAGTCATGAAGAAAGCAATAGCAACATACTAAACGATCGTGTGCTAAGCTAACGGAATGGGTCAAGTCAATCACATCATTCTCTTAATGATGTGATCCCGTTAATCAAATGACAACTCATGTCTATGGCTAGGAAACTTAACCGTCTTTGATTCACGAGCTAGTCAAGTAGAGGCATACTAGTGACACTATGTTTGTCTATGTATTCACACATGTATTATGTTTCCGGTTAATAGAATTTTAGCATGAATAATAAACATTTATCATGAAATAAGGAAATAAATAATAACTTTATTATTGCCTGTAGGGCATATTTCCTTCAGTGATAGCTTCTCTCAGAGTGATTGTCGGAGTCGAAGCCGGATACCCATTCACCAACATGAGCTTGATGTTTTCGTTTTGTGTAGCTCTTTGATGATTTGTCCTTCCTTTCTGAATCCTTGCTTGTCATGAAGGTTCTTCGTTCATGATGATCATGTCTCCTCCTCCTCTCTCTTGGTGGTGATTCTTCTTTTCTACTTCTTCTTTTGGGTGAATCTTCTCTCCTTTTGTAAGGAGCCGTACACTCATTGGAATAGTGTCCGGGTCTTCCACAATTGTAGAAATTACGTTCATGACTTGACAATCTTTTGTCATTGTAGGACCTTGACTTGGAACTCCTTTCCTTGCTTCTACTCTTGTAGAACTTGTTGAAGTTTTTCACCATTAAGATCAATTCCTCATTAAGGTTTGTTTCTCACTTGATGATGTAGGAGCATCACATGAGGCTTTGTAAGCACCACTTGACTTGTTGTGAAGCTCTTCCTTATCCTTGAATGACATCTCATGAGCAACAATTCTCCCAATGACTTCCGTTGACTTGAGATCTTTGTAATTGGGAATCATTTGAATCAATGTGCACACGGTATCATATTTTCCATCCAAGGCTCTTAGGATCTTCTCGATGATGAATTTGTCGGTCATCTCTTCACTTCCTAAGCTGGCAATCTCATTTGTAATGAGAGCAAGCCTAGAGTACATTTTAGCGACGCCTTCACCATCCTTCATTTTGAACTTGTCAAGTTGACTTTGAAGCACATCCAATCTAGATTCCTTGACGGAGTTGGTACCTTCGTGCATGTCAATCAAAGTATCCCAAATTTCCTTTGCATTCTCAAGGCGGCTAATTTTGTTGAATTCTTCGGAGCACAATCTGTTAAAGAGGATATCACAAGCTTGAGCGTTGTATTGCAGCATCTTCAACTCTTCTGCGGTAGCTTCACGGTTCGATTCTCTCCCATCGAAGAATTCACCTTGCAAACCAATACACACAATAGCCCAAACGGCGAGGTTATGTCCAAGAATATGCATTTTCATCTTATGCTTCCAACAAGCAAAATTAGTACCATCAAAGTAGGGACCTATACGGTGGTAATTTCCCTCGCTAGACGCCATACTCTCCTAGGTTGTGAAACCAAGGCTATGATCACCAAAAGCTATGGAAATCAAGGCAAATGGAGACCAAAGCTCCGAGACCAATTTTAGGATCGAAAGTATGTCTAGAGGGGGGGGGGTGATTAGACTACTTGACCAAATAAAAACTTAACCTTTCCCAATTTTAGTTCTTGCCAGATTTTAACAACTTAGCACAAGTTAAGCAATCTTAACACAATTCAAGCAAGCATGCAAAGAGTATATGAGCAGCGAAAGTAAAGCATGCAACTTTCAAGAATGTAAAGGGAAGGGTTTGGAGAGTGCAAATGCAATAGGAGACACATATGTTTTTGTCGTGGTTCCGATAGGTGGTGCTATCGTACATCCACATTGATGGAGACTTCAACCCACGAAGGGTAAGGGCTGCACGAGTCCACGGAGGGCTCCACCCACGAAGGGTCCACGAAGAAGCAACCTTGTCTATCCCACCATGGCCATCGCCCACGAAGGACTTGCCTCACTAGGGTGGATCTTCACGAAGTAGGCGATCTCCTTGCCCTTACAAACTCCTTGGTTCACTCCACAATCTTGCTGGAGGCTCCCAAGTGACACCTAACCAATCTAGGAGACACCACTCTCCAAAAGGTAATAGATTGTGTGTTGATGATGAAATCCTTACTCGTGTGCTTCAAATGATAGTCTCCCCAACACCCAGCTCACTCTCTAGGATTGGATTTGGTGGAAAGATGATTTGAGTGGAAAGCAACTTGGGGAAGGCTAGAGATCAAGATTCATATGGTTGGATTGTTGGAATATCTTGGTCTCAACACATGAGTAGGTGGCTCTCTCTCAGAAAATGGGTAGTGTAAGTGTAGGCACGTTCTGATGGCTTACCTCATGAATGAGGAGATAGTGGAGGGGTATATATAGCCTCCACACAAAATCTAACCGTTACACACATTATACCAAACTCGGTGGGACCGAATCAGAAAACTTGGTCAGACCGATTTAGTAAATATGTGACCGTTAGGCAATTTCGGTGGGACCGACATGTCATCTCGGTGGGACCGATATCATTAGGGTTAGGACATAACGTAATCTCGGTTGGACAGATTACTCAAACTCAGTTGGACCGACTTTGGTAATAAGCTAATAGAGAGTTGGTTAGGCAAACTCGGTGGGACCGATTTGCTCGTCTCGGTGGGACCAAAGTGTTAGGAAAAGGAAACAGAGAGTTTGCATTGTAGACTCGGTGGGACCGATCGCTCATCTCGGTTAGACTGAAATGTTACAAAGGGAAACAGAGAGTTTGCAACCCCATCTCGGTGAGACCGATATCCCTATCGGTGAGATCGAAAAGACTAGGGTTTTTGGCAGTGGCTATGTCAAATGAACTCGGTGGCGCCGGATGGATCAAATCGGTGGGGCCGAGTTTGACTTTTGGTTTGGGACATATGTGGATATGAGAAAGTGGTTGAGGGCTTTTGGAGCATATCACTAAGCATTTTGAGCAAGCAAGCCATTAAGCAACACCTCATCCCCTTTAAATAGTATTGGCTTTCCTATAGACTCAATGTGATCTTGGATCACTAAAATAGAAAATGTAGAGTCTTGGACTTTGAAGCTTGAGCCAATCTTTTGTCCTTAGCATTTTGAGGGGTCCACATTCCTTATCCATGCCATGCCAATCATTGAACTTTCCTGAAATATTTATCTTGTAATGGCATTAGTTCAATGAGCTATATGTTGTTAATCATTATCAAAACCACCCAGGGATAGTTGCACTTTCACTTTCCTCTTCAAGGGGAAAACCAACACAAGCTCAAGAAGTAGTAGCCACCCCCTCCCGTGACGTTTTGTACGACTTAGAATCAAGGCTCTAAAAATGTTTTGAGAACCACGGATATACCTGGCCATGGGTTACCCGGCCTGGCCCAACCCGACATTGCCCGCGGGCCGGGCCTGGGCTTGAGTTTTGAGCCCGAAGCACACGTCAGTCCGGGCATGGGCTTGTCATTTTCAGATTTTAAGGAAGGGGCCTGGCCCATGACCCGAGGCCCAGCGGGCTTTATCACTTTCGGCCGGGCTTGGGCCTAAAAACTAGTCCTGATGGTCGGGCCGGGCCTATGTTTTCTTTCTCGGGCTTTGTTAGGCCTAACCCGAAGCCCGGCCCGGCCCGGCAGATGGCCAGGTATAACCACGGGGCATATGAGATGTTTGCCGAACTAAAAATGATATTTCTGGCTCACACCTGCGTGGAGAGGTATAATGCCTCACACAAATTCTTTAGCTGTAAGATGGAAGAGAACAACTTCGTTAGCGAGCATGTACTCAAAATGTCTGGGTACGCCAATCGTCTGAATCAGCACATTAACATGCAAGGGATGAATAAGACAACTCCCTAAGCTTTCTCTAGTAAAAAGCGGGCCTTTAGTCCCGGTTCGTAAGGGCCTTTAGTCCCGGTTTCCCAACCGAGATTAAAGGCCACTGCTTTTAGTCCCGGTTGTGTTACCAACCGGGACTAAAGGGGTTCCGCGTGGCCGCTGTCTGGAGCAGGGCTGGAGGACCTTTAGTCCTAGTAACACCAACCGGGGCTAAAGGAATTTTTATGATTTTTTTAATTGTTTTTGATTTTCAATTTTTTGAATTATTTGACAATTTAATCTCTAATCACACCTCCTCACTGATCCAGCGTGGAGCACTCATTCCAAATCGTCTAACTTCCCGACCGGTCACCCATCCTCTCAAAAACACGGGCATGGGCATGATAATCCCCAAGTGCAGGGAATCATCGTAGCAATTCCCAAAGGTGGAAGTGATAAGTATGGAGTGTCGAACCCACAAGGAGCTAAAGGTAAGATCAATATTCTCTCAAGCCCTATTTGCCACTGATACGACTCTATGTGCACCAAACGTTTGCTTCCAACTAGAAACAAGAAATAAAACTGTGTTGTGGGTATAAAGAGGATAACTTTGTATGATATCGGAGAGCTAAAATATAAAAGTAGGTGCTGTTATCTTAAAGTTAGAATATATTACTAAATAATATAAATAGCAAGTATGGAATAATGGTGGGTCGGTGTGCGGAATTGTCCTAGGCAAATGTTAACAAGACCGGTGATCACTATTGCAATTTCATACGAGGGAGAGGCATAAGCTAACATACTTTCTCTACTTAGATCATATGCACTTATAATTGGAACTCTAGCAAGCGTCCGCAAATACTAAAGATCATTAAGGTAAAACCCAACCATAGCATTAAAGCATCGAGTCCCCTTTATTCCCATACGCAACAACCCCCTTACTCGGGTTTGTGTTTCAGTCACTCACCAACCCACTATAAGCGAATCATGAACGTATTGCAACACCCTACAGCGGGAATCCCTCACGCTTGCGCGACATGGAGGGCACCATAGGACAACATCAAAGTAAAACATACAACTCATACCAATCTAGATCATCAATCAACCCAAAGACAAAAGATATCTACTCAAAACATCATAGGATGGCAACACATCATTGGATCATAATATGTGGCATAAAGCACCATGTTCAAGTAGGGATTACAGCGGGGTGCGGGAGAGTGGACCGCGTAAAAGAGATGAGGATGGTGATGATGATGGTTATGTTGATGAAAACGATCACCGCGACAGTGATTCCCCTCCCGATGGCACTCCGGTGCCACCAAGAGAGAGGAGGAGAGGTTCTCCCCCTTATGCTTTCTCCTCCATGGCTTTCCCCCTCTAGTCCTTGGCCTTCATGGAGATGATGGCCCCTCCAAGATCCTCCTCCATGGCCTCCGGTGATGATGGCCCCCTCCGACAGGGTGCCAGAGAGGGCCTAGATTCATTTCTCGTGGCTACAGAGGCTTGCGGCGGCGGAACTTCCGATCTAGGTTAATTCCCGAAGGTTTCTGTATTTATAGGAATTTCTGGCGTTGGTTTCACGTCAGGGGGGTCTCCGGGCTGTCCATGAGATAGGGGGGCGTGCCCTAGGGGGGGGGGGGGCGCCCCCCACTCTCATGGGCAGCCCGGGACTCTTCTGGCCCAACTCCGATGCTCCGTGGTCTTCTTTTGGTCCATAAAAAATCCTCAAAAATTGGCACGTCAATTGGACTCCGTTTGGTATCCCTTTTCTGTAAAACACAAAAACAAGGAGAAAACAGAAACTGGCACTGGGCTCTAGGTTAATAGGTTAGTCCCAAAAATCATATAAAAATGACATATAAATGCATATAAAACATCATAGATGGATAATATAATAGCATGAATACTTCATAAATTATAGATACGTTGGAGACGTATCAGGGTAGCCCGGCCAGACGACCCGGCCCGAGCCCGACCCGAAAAACCCGGGCCGGGCCGGGCCGGGCTCGGGCTTTGTTTTGCAGCCCGAAAGATAGTTCGGGCCGTGCTCGGTCTTCAATTTTTCTGTATTTCGGGCCGGGCTTTCGGGCTTCGGGCCGGGCTTGCACGTGCGCGTACTAAGAAATAGCATTCGGGCCAGGCTTTCGGGCTTCGGGCTTGATTTCTGGCCGGGCTCGGGCTTGAAAATAGGGAGTATTTTGGGCTTCGGGCTGGGCTCGGGCTTGAGAAATGAAGCTTGGCCTTTTACGAGCCTGGCCCAAAACCCAGCCCGGCCCGACGTTTGCCCGGGTTTACTCTCACTACTCCAGCCTGAGCATGCTTCACTTCCGAGTTCTATTTCCCCTGGTTTCCAAGTGTGCACTTGTTGTTTTTCTCATAATAGTAAGCTATCAATCCTATTAACCCTTAGGTCTTGATATCACATAATTATTTTTTTGAATCCCAAACAATTATTAAAATAAAATTAGTAATAATAATATTGAATTTCAATGAAAATTTTAATAATATTATTTTATTCATTTTTTGATGTTTATTCGTTTAATATGGCATAATTAATGTCTTTAAATCTGTAATTCAAAATTTGACAAATAATACGTCCATTATTATCAAAAAAATGTGAGGAATTCAAATATGACATCATTTATTTATTTTTAAAATAAAATTAATTTTTAAATTCTTTCTCATATGCTGGCTTATTGGTGATGTGATTAGGATGAGAACTAATGAGCTTTCTATGTTTGGCTAAGCACAAGTGCCTGATCTGGATTCATTGATAAAATGGTTATAAGTTATTGATCTTATACTAGCTCAGGTATAAAATGGTGAATCCCTGAATCACTATATACAATGTCTGTCCAGTTCCAGCAGTTGCTGTTATTTGATTTTAGGAGTTGAACTTGGGCGTGATGTCACGCGTTTCACCGTTTGAGTTTGAAACTATTATTAAAAAAAACAATAATTATTTAGTAACACTAATATTTATTGAATAAGTAGTTTGACCATAGTTTGACCATAACTTGACCAAAAATTCGAAAAACCTTAAATTTGAGGATAACTTTTTTCCTTCCAGAATTTAAGGATTATAGAAGTTAAAATGATTAAAAACAACAATTAAATGACCAAAACACCTATATAAGCAAAGCGGTACTATTTTAACTAAAATCCTAATTTAAATTATTATACAAATAACCAAATAAATCTTATTGTGACAACAATCAAGCATGTGGCTAGGAGCAAAAGGAATTAAATTAGAAACTATTTTTAAACTCAAGTTATTCACAATCTACAGTTTGAAGCAAATTCGAAAAAATTCAAATTTAAACCATTCAAATTCGAAAACTAATGGAAAAAAACAGAAACTAGACAAAATTTCGAATCTAATGCAAAAAGAATCACTCAGAAACATCAAATATCCTAAAAGATATAAGCAATTTAAAACGGAAACTAAAAACAGAACACAAGTGGAAAAACAGAAAAGAAACTTTCAAAACCCTTTAGTCAGCAACTTTCAATGAAAGCAAAATAAGTAATAATAATATTGAATTTCAATAAATAAAATAAGTAATAATATTATTTTATTAATTTTTTGTCATCTATTCATTTAATATGGCATACTTAATATCTTTAAATCTGTAAATCGAAATTCGACAACTAATATATCCATTATTATCAGAAAAATGTGAGTCCAAATATGACATCATTTATTATTTTTAAAGAAAATTAATTTTTTAATTATTTCTCATATGTTGGAATCAATTGCTTCTTGGTGATGTGATTATGATGAGAACTAATGAGCTTTGTATGTTTGGCTAAGCAGAGGTGCTTGATCTGGATTCATTGATAAAATGGTTATAATTTATTGATATTGTACTAGCTCAGGTATAAAATGGTGAATCTCTGAATCACTGTATACAATGTTTGTCCAGTTGCAGGAACTGTTGTTATTTGATTTTAGGAGTTAAACTTGAGTATGATGTCACACGTTTCACCGTTTGAGTTTGAAACTATTATTCTAAAAAACAATAATTAGTTAGTAACACTAATATCTATTGAATAAGTAGTTTGAACATAATTTGACCACAGTTTGACCAAAAATTTGAAAAACCTTAAATTTGAGGATAACTTTTTTCCTTTCGGAATTTGAGGATTCTAAAAGTTAAAATAATTAAAAACAAGAATTAAATGACTAAAACATCTATATAAGCAAAATAGTATTGTTTTAATGAAAATTCGAATTTAAATTATTCTAAAAATAACCAAATAAATCTTAATGTGACAACATTATAACATGTGACTAGGAGCAAAAAGAATTAAATTGAAAACTATTTTTAAACTAAAGTTATTCATAATCTATGGTTTGAAGCAAATTTGAACAAATTCAAATTTAAACCATTCAAATTTGAAAACTAATGGAACAAGCAGAAACTAGACAAAATTTTGAATCTAATGCAAAAAGAATCACTCAAAAACATCTTATATCTTAAAACATATAAGCAATTTAAAACAGAAACTAAAAACATAACACAAATGGAAAAACAGAAAAGAAACTTTCAAAACCCCTTTAGTCCCGGTTGGTATCTCCAACCGGGACTAAAGGTTGCGTTTGACCCAGGACTAAAGCTACACGAGCCTCGTCCGGCCGCTCGAACCGGGACTAATGCTCACATGAGTCCCGATTCGTAACGCGACCAGGACTATTGATCCTTTCCGGCTAGAACAAAAGCCCTGTTTTCTACTAGTGTTTTCGCGATGCTTAAAACTACGAAAGTAAAAATCAAGAAAGAACATCAAATGTTGATGGTCAAAAGACCACCAGTTTCAAAAAGGCTAAGGGAAAGAAAGAGAACTTCAAGAATAATGCCAAGCAAGTTGCTGCTCCAGTGAAGAAGCCCAAAGTTAGATTTAAAGCTGACACTGAGTGTTTCTACTGCAAGGAGAATGGCCACTTGAAGCGTAATTGCCCCAAGTACTTGGTAGATAAGAAGGTCGATAATATCTATAGTTTGAAGCAAATTTGAACAAATTCAAGTTTAAACCATTCAAATTTGAAAACTAATGGCACAAACAGAAACTAGACAAAATTTTGAATCTAATGAAAAAAGAATCACTCAAAAATATCAAATATCCTAAAAGATATAATCAATTTAAAACAGAAACTAAAAACAGAACATAAATGGAAAAACAGAAAAGAAACTTTCAAAACCCCTTTAGTCCCAGTTGGTGTTTCCAACCGGGACTAAAGATCTAAAGCCTCAACCCATTTAGTCCCGGTTGGTGTCTCCAACCGGGACTAAAGGTCTAACCTTTAGTCCTGGCTAGAGACACCAACCGGGACTAAAAAGGTTCGCACCGGCCGCATCCTGCCGCAACCCCTTTAGTCCCGGTTGGTATCTTCAACCGGGACTAAAGGTTGCATTTGACCTGGGACTAAAGCTAGCCGAGCCCCGTCCAGCGTCCTAGCCGCTCGAACCGGGACTAATGCTCACATTGGTCTCGGTTCGTAACGTGACCTGGACTATTGATCCTTTCCAGCTAGAACGAAAGCCCTGTTTTCTACTAGTGTTTTGGCGATGCTTAAAACTACGAAAGTAAAAATCAAGAAAGAACATCAAATGTTGATGGTCAAAAGACCACCAGTTTAAAAAAGGCTAAGGGAAAGAAAGAGAACTTCAAGAATAATGCCAAGCAAGTTGCTGCTCCAGTGAAGAAGCCCAAAGCTGAATCTAAACCCGACACTGAGTGTTTCTATTGCAAGGAGAATGGCCACTTGAAGCATAATTGCCCCAAGTACTCGCAGATAAGAATGCCGACAATGTCAACAATGGTATACTTGATATGCATGTTGTTCACGTGTACCTTACCAGTGCTCGCAGTAGCACCTGAGTATTTGATACTGGTTTAGTTGCTAATATTTGTAACTCGAAACAGGAGCTGCAAGATAAAGGAAGACTAGCTAAGGACGAGGTGACGATGCGAGTTAGAAATGGCTCCAAGGTTGTTGTGATCGCCGTCGGCACGCTCCCTACACCTCTAACTTGGAGATTAGTTTTAAACCTAAATAATTTTTATTTGGTACATGCGTTAAGCATGAACATTATATCTGGATCTTATTTATTGCGAGATAGTTATTTATTTAAATCTAAGAATAATGGTTGTTCTATCTACATGAGTAACATCTTTTATGGTCATGCACCCGATGTGGATGGTTTATTTTTGTTAAATCTCGATAGTAGTAATACACATGTTCATAATATTAATGTCAAAAGATGCAAAGTGAATAATGATATTACCATACCGCTTTTTGTTGATATATGGCCCACCTCCTTCCTCATAAAGTGTCTAGGAGTGCGTGCTATGGCCGACTGTTAATCAGTAGCCCGCTTCTCTTCTCTCCTCGCCAACTCATCAAACACATAATATTTAAAGTCTTAAAGCCCGCCTACGTCATACTATTGTACTTCCTCTAAAGATGGTCCGTCTCTTGCCAGCAATTATGCAGCATGCATGCAAGTTTTGTATTCCTGAAAATATGCATGCATGCAAGTTTTACATTTTAAGTGATGAGTGGGCTTGTTCTGCACCCCAACTTGGTGCACCCACGCAAGAAAACATAATAAATATTTAAAATAATTCTGAAACTTTGTTGAAATGATCATCAACAAATGTTATCGGCGCTTGGAAAGTTCGATGGTCAAATAACATTCGAGGAGCTCTGTACAAAAAGACAAAATCACTGAAAATTAGTCAAAATGTGAGCGCACTGTTTGAGCAGATTTTATAATTTTGTCTTTTTATACAGAGCTGCTCGAATGATTTGACCACCAAACTTTGCAAGCGTCCATAACATTTGTTGATGATCATTCTCACAATGTTTTAGAATTCTTTGAAGCGTTTTTTTATGTTTTCTTGCGTGGGTGCACCGTGGGTGCATCAAAGGTGGGTGCAACCACTACTTTCCTTTAAGTGATGCTACAACAATACAAGCCTAGGCTCATCTTATCTTGCCATTTGTGATTGTGGGGCTTAATTATAAAGAATTTGCAAGCATGACAGGTTTCTTCATAATGATTCCACAACATGGCCGTGAATTAGCATATATGAGAAAATTCAACGGCCAACATCAACTAAGCAGAAAAGAACTGTTCAAAAAAAAAGAGAACAAAAATAGCATATATGAGAAAATAAACATTGTTTCTTTTGTGTAAGTCATTTTTCCTTGTTAGTAAACAAAGTTATTTATTACAAAAAAATACAAATATATATTCTAAGGCGGAATGAATTAAGAATTCGAAATATGTATTTGGCAACCCTGTGCCCGATTGCAATACTACCACACGGTTCCTTTGGCGTTCGATCCGCATCGCACGGCACATTTTTTCTTCGTCCGGTGAAGCTCGTTTGCATCCTCGTCCCGCAGGACGGGGTCGTCCCCGCACTTGAGAAAAGTGAGGCCCTTCCTCAACCTCCCGACCTTACATCACATACCTCGCGCCGCCGCTGCACTACCTCACGCGCGTCGCCGGCTCTCTATCGGCCACCATCGTCACACCACTGCACACTGGAACCGCCTGCCTCGCGCCGCCCCTCCCAGCTTCGTCGACCCCCGCACCAGCATCGCTTGCTCCTAGGAAGTGGATGCCCAGGGGCTGCCGCCATCGGCAGAGCTTCCAACCCCGTCCCACCCGGTTCCTCAACTCCGGCGACTGCGCAGGCGTGCACAGCCTCCACTCTTCACCAATGCAGCCTGCCCAAGTGCTTCTCCGTCGAGGACTCCCATCGCCGCCCTCTCTTGTTCTCCAACGTGCACTGACAGTCATGCTCTTCTGCTAGGCGCCTCACCCACTTCTTCCTCAGCGCCTGGACGCTCCCGAACATAGTCGCCATCCCGTGCTCCGCCACCTCCCCAACCTCAGGGAGCTCGGCCTCTGCATCGTCGCCCTGGATTTTCCCCTGTGTTTAACATGTTAATTGAGAGAGGGTTGAGCTCATCCTATGAACCGAAACATGCTTCTTCTCGGTTCACATGTTTGAGCTCGACCTGTCTCAATCTCCGGGAGGATGTTTTCATATCACAACACGCACATACGTGTACTCCTGGTTTGGCAGCCTAGTTGTAGGTTCCACACCAACTAAATTTGGTCGCTCGATCTGCATTCACTCCGGTTCATCAGCTGGTTCGTTCCAACACTACACACACCTGCTACTGGATTGTTTTTTGGACATGTCAACTGGGAGACATCAACCAGGGTCTGCCCCTCATCAGCGGAGAAGAAGAGCACTGCTGGCTTGTACTAGTAGGTTGCAGTTTCAGAAGGAAAATCGGGATAAAAGTTCAAGTGCCGCTGACAGACGCACGTTGATGTGGACGTCCTCGTCAATCGATGCAGGCTGCTGCTCTATATCCATCACCATCTCTCTTACTCTCTCTCATGTGAATTTTGGACATTGCCTACTTATGCACTTCACCGTTGATGCAAAAAAGCTACTACCCCGCTTAGAACTGCTTTTTTTTTCTTGCATCAGAATCTCAACATTCTTCTGAACCTCATTTGAACCTATCTCCCATTAAGCAGGTACTCAAGCTGGGACACTCCGGCACGTTTTGATGTTCCATGTAGGCCTACATTTGTTTTAGATTGTGGATTTTTTGCTACTGCCGACAGAGAACAAGAATGCAATGACATTTTATTTTGAACTTCCATCTCTTTTGTTGCACATTGTTTAGGATATTGCTAGTTCTAAAGCATTTTTTTCTCTGAACTATTTATCCCAGTAAATCTCGTGTTAATAACACGGTAATATATACACGAAAACCTGATAACTTACATACAAACACAGTGATAGTTTGAGCTATAATTTTTTTGTTTAAAACTTACTCCCGATAACGTTTGTGTAAATAACATGGTAACCTACGTATAAATATCACGGTAACTTCTTTGATTCGGGAGAAAAGTTGTTGGAAAACATACACCCCATTAACTTCTGTGCAAATAGCATGGTAATATGCACACAACTGAAGTGATAATTTATGTACAAACACCACGATAACTTTTTAACCCCGAAGAAATAAGTTGTTCAAAAACATACCCTCTGGTAACTTCAGTGCAAATAGCATGGTAATGTGCAGACAACAGACGTGATAACTTATATACAAACACCGCGGTAACTTTTCGTCTCCGGAGAAACAAGTTTGTTAAAACATACCTCCGGTAACTTCAGTGTAAGTAGCATGATAATATATGAACCATAGACCTAATAATAACTTACATACACACCTCGGTAACTTTGATCAGGGGAAAGAGTTGTTCAAAAGCATACCCTGGATAAATTGTAAATAGCATGGTAATATACAAACTGCATATTTGATAACCTGGATGTAAATACCTCGGTAACATTGACAAATAAGGAAAAAGTTTGACTAGGTGAAAAATTATTGAGAAAATAATCCCCATTAATTCGATGTAAATATAACGGCAGCTCACGCATCGCAAACTTGATAAGTTATGTACAAACACCGTGTTAACATTTGACTCGGAGAAAAAGATGTTGAAACATACAATGATAAATTGTGTATAAATAACACAGTAATGTACAGACCACGGTCGTGATAATATTCGTACAAACACCACGGTAATTTTTTACCCAGGAAAAAGTTGACAAAAACATATCCCTCATAACCTTTGTGTAAATAGTATGATAGTTTACTCATGTAGATCTGATAACTTGTGTATGAACATCATGGTAACTTTCTAATCTGGGGTTGAAAAAATTGTTGAAAACGTAGACACAATACCTTCTATGTACCTAGCATGATGATTTACACAACGCAAACATGGTAACTTTGGTACGAAACACCATAGTAAATTTGCCCAGTGATTTTTTTATGAACACGCGATAACTTATGCCTAAATAACGTGATAATTTACTCACCGCAGATTTGAGTACTTGCGTAAAAACACCATGGTAACAATGACCGGAGGGGGGGGGGGGGCATTGTTCCAAAACCCGTAGAAGTGAGGCTGCTGGTTTGGATTCTCAGTTACTAATCACTGCTTGTTTTGTTTATTCTCGTCACTGGAAGATACGATTAGTATGTAAGTTGTATGTAATCAGTTAAGTGGGCTAGCGCAACTGGATGTTGCAGCTTAGTTTCGTGTGGGAGGGTCTGGGTTTGATTCCCCTTCAATGCCTTTCTTTTTGCCTATTTTAAACTACATAACTGAAAAGAAGGAGGGCGGTCGCTCGGGAGGAGGTGGGATCGAAGGGAGAAGAGCGGTGTGGCACTTTTAGCAATCTGGCACACGTGTGCCAAATATCATTGTCCTTCAGAATTTAGGTGTTACCCTAAGTATTTTGATCAGGATTTTAACTAATAAAATATCATACTTTAAAAATAATATTATTGAAAACTATGTTCAAATACGAATTCAACAATATAATTTTTGGTGACATGCATTAACATGTTGCTAGACAAATATGTGGTGAAACTTTAACCCAAAATACGACGGGGCGAATAAACCCAAGCGGAGGTAGTACTTGCTAAAACAAGTCCATTACGCATGCACATACACTAAGAGCATCTCCAACAGGCGCCGCAAAAGGCGCGCCCGTGCGGTAAAGTTAGGTTTTAGCGCGCGCCGGCTGATTCCGCGCGCTCCAGCGGTGGCGGGAACTTACCGCGCGCGGGAGAAAGCGGCAAGCGGCGCGGTAGATTTGGCGCGCCGCTTACCGCGCGCCTATAAATTGCCGCGCTCGCCACGCGCACAGCACACAGCCACGCGCCCTCGCCTCGCAACCTTGCCGCCTCGCCGCTTCGCAGCTTTCCGCGCCGCCATGCCGCCGCGCCGCCGGGGTGCTTCGGGCTATCGCGGCGTCCACGAGCGCCCCAACGGCTGGTACTCCGCCGAGATACGGTCCGGCGACGTCCGGCTCGGCCTCGGGACATTCCGGAGCGCGCGGGAGGCGGCCCGCGCGTACGACGCGGCGGCGTGGCGCTTGGACAGGCCCCGGTCGCGGATGAACTTCCGGGATGTCTTCACGCGCGAGCAGGCGCAGCGCGTCGCCCCTCCGCCGCGTCTCGTCACCGACATGGACCGTGCCGACCACGCTCGGCGGCAGCACCGCCTCCTCGTCGCCGAGGAGGACGAGCGAGCCATGGCGGAGTGGCGCTATCGCCACCCGGAGGACGTCGCCGACGAGCATGCCTACTGGGCGGAGAGGACGGTAGGGCGGCGCGCGGAGCGGGCTGACCGGCGTCAGCGGAAGGCATTGGCGAACGAGCAGTGCGACATAGTTTCAGCAGGTGGGAGGTCGTTCTTCACGGCCAACGATGAACGTTGGGACGACATATGGCTCTCAACCTCGGACGACACCGACGAGGATGATGATGGTGATGATGGTAGCGACTTGAAGTAGTTTCCATCACTGTATGTCGTAGTAGTTTCTATCTATCTATCTATGCCGTAGTAGTATCTATCTATCTATGTATGTCGAACTATCTATCTATGTATGTCGAACTATCTATCTATCTATGTAAATTATTTTGTATCGTTTTTTTATCTATGCAAAAAAATGTTTAGAATGAGCGCGCGCGCTGCATTTTTACCGCGCCTGCTGGAGCTGCGCGCACGCGGCTTTACAGCGCGGCTGGTGGAGCAAACGCTGCGCGCCGCGCCAAACCAGGCGATGGGCGCGCGCCAAATCTGTTTTTAGCGCGCGGCGCGTTCGGCGCCTGTTGGAGATGCTCTAAACATGCAGAGCATTGTATATCCACTAATCGTGTATATATGCTTTGCTTTGATATTTAGGGACATAAGAGGGAACTAATTCTTGTCTACTAGAATCACAAAATAAATTAATGCAAAATTTGGTAATAAAAACTAAAACTAAAATAAAAATAAAATAAATAAAATTTAAACAAAATAAAAACTGCAGCTTTCTTAATAAGAATGAATTTAAGGCATTGGTATTACCCTAATGATAGAAGAAAATAAAATAAATACAAAAATTGCACAGAAAATTGTTTTTTTCATAGTTTGCAAGAATAAGCATATAATATTGTAATTACTTATTTGGACTCCGATATAATTTGCATGGATATTCGATAGTACTTGCCCTTGTATGTTAGAGATTAATTGTCTTACTCATGCCGATGGTATTACCTCAAATAGTCAAATAATCACAAAAAAAGAATGCAAGATTTTGTAATGAAACTAAAAATAAAAAATAAAGATAAATAGAACTAAAATAATATTAAACAGCTATAGGTTTATAAGGAAGATGAATTAAAGGCTTTGATTTTAAAAGGAAAAAATGGCAACATCTTAAATAGAAAATTACACATTTTCACAATGTGCAAAAAGAAGGGTATAATAGCGCAATTTTTCGGACTCCAGTATAATTTGCACACATATTACATAGTACTTGCTTGTGCATGTGTATGCCAATGATTAATTGTCTTACTCATGCCAATGTTATTACCCTAAATGAATCACACACAAAAAACAGATTTGGTAATAAAACTAAAATTAAAATAAAAGTTAAAAAATAAAACTAAAGTTTTCTATGGAAAATGAATTAAAGACATTGATATTACCCCTAAATGAAGAAATATTCTAAAAAGAAAGAAAATGACAACAACTTGCATAGAAAATTGCACCTATTCAAAATATATGCAATAAGAAACATATAATAGGAAAAAAAATCAGACTCTAGTATAATTTGCACACATATTACATAATACTTGTGTGTATAGGTCAGAGATTAAGTGTCTTACTCATGTCAATGTTATCGCCTCCGAACGTGCATACACAAACACGACGAAATAAATTGAGTCTCATATTTATTTCGTGCGTGCGACAAGAAGACACAAGAAGCACTTGGACAATCTTGCGAACACAGAACCCTAAAATTGCGGTCGCAATTTGATATAAAAAGAGAAAACAAAAATAGTGACCCAAGCAACAAGAAGCATCAACTGAAAAACAAATGGACTACTACCGGACTGACGCATAACCCACTAGCGTAAGACTAACGGGCTGAAGCCTTTCCGCTGAACAAAATCGACTGAAAACAAAAATTACATCAGTCAACTATAACCCAAACAGACCCCAAGTACGAATCACGGACTATGTGAATGATGGTTGCAGATTCGACGGAGAGCTAAAAATAATAATCAGGCGCCTGTTATATAGCAAAACCGCTTCTTTTCTGACTCTGCCGAAAATCAAGCCTAATTACTTGCATCCATGTGAGGACATGGCAATACAAACATGTGTAAATACAATGAGATAAATATACGCTAGATTTTTACTAGACAATTAATGCAATACTACTTTACATGTCCTCCCGTCTGAAAACCTTACAAGAAGCCTGCATAACTCCAGTACAATGCTTTTGTACAGAGTGACTACAATGCGTAGCCGAAGCCTGAGCCAATACTTACTACTCGACACAGCCGGATACTACTACAAATGCTACATTACGTAATAACTTCATGCTCGATCATACGGAGCTTGATGCCTCCTGTCTCGAGCAATCATCAGCTAGGACGCAAATTATTCATTCCTCAGGACGGCAGGCACATGCCCCCCAAGTACGTATTATTCTTGACGTCTTTGCCCAATCATTGGCGATAGCAACAACCCACCACGAGCTAGCTATCGTTCGCCTCCGGCTAGGCGATCGATCAGGCGTCGTCGGCGTCCGTGCACCGGGGCCCCGCGGCCACCTTGCGACCCTGCGGCGCCGCCGGCGACGCAGGCGGCGAGTCGAGGCAGCGCCGGAGCAAGCGCGACACGGCGGCCACGAGCTCCTCGGACGCCTTCTTCCCGGGCGCACGCGGCGCCTCCCGCGCGAACGCGCCGTGCCGGTCGAGCGCCTCGGCCGTGGTGATGGCGCGCTGCCCCCGGGCGCCCGCGCGGCGGATCTCGTCGCCCACGGCAGCCGCGCAGAGCCCGCAGACCCAGCGGCCCATGTACTCGGCCCGCACCGCCGCGATGTACTCCGGCGTGCACTCCTCCGTGAAGCCGCAGCACTCGCACCTCGCGGCCTCCACCTCCATACCTCTCGGTCGATGCGATTTAATTACCGCTCCTTCTCCCAGACGACGTAGGACGACGGGACGGACGGCGCCTCGGCCGCTCTCCGGTTGCCGCCGCTCCTCCCGCTCCTGGCCTGCTCGCTCCGGCTGGCGTCTGCTACGGCGATGATGACGGCGTCGGCGCCTGGTGTCATCGCAGTCGGGCGACGTCTCCCTCGCGCTTCCCTCTCCTCCGCCTCGGCTCGCGCTCCCCTCCCGCCCTGGACTTCTCCGCCCGGACATGCGGTGGCAGCCAGCCAGGTGGTATTTATGCACCGCCAGCGCCGTGGAGCATGTGGCCACGTCTTGCCCCGCTGGCCCCGCGCGTCGGTGGGGCAGGGGGAGGTGGTAGCTCCTGTCCAGGCCTTAGCCAGTAGCGTGGGGCTGCTAGAGGGAGGTCCACGTCGGGGGGCTGAGCTGGACGGGCGCCCGGCCTTTTGAATGCGTGGTCTGAGAGTGCTGACAGCTGGCCACGGTGGGCCGCGCGGGCTGCTCGCCGTGCCCAGGGGTCGGGTGGATTTGGTGCGGGTTCGGATGGGCCGTCGCTGTTGCTGGGCCCCGCCTGCTGTTTTCGTGCGCCTGACACGTCGCTCTCGCGATTTTATCGCGACAGGAGTGTTTTTGTCGCCCGTGGCTCCTCGGTTTTGTCTTGGGTTGGGTTGGTGCCTCCAATCATAAGGCCACTTTTCTTTCTTCTTTTTTTCCCTCAAGTAAACTAGCGGTGGTGGTAAAAAACTATCATAATAACAGTATACTGGAAATTAACACTAGGTGCTTTAATCAGTGATAATCAACTTGCTAACACAGCAAGTTCGTGGTTTTCCGGTTGAAACAAAAGTTGTTTTCTAGGGAGAAGCAGTCTAGTCGGCATCTCAAGGAAAGAAAAAACACGGTGGAGACAAAAACGAAGTTACCAGCACTGAAATACAAAACCCGCTGATGACACTACGCCCCGCCAGATCTCAACCACTAGCGAACTAGACCAGCGCCACATGGAAAGATGCTCTAGGTCTGTTCATGATCATGCATATGATGCAGATCGTTCATGGCCATAGCATCTACTATTATTACCTAACATGGGATATCGCATGTGTACGTCAAAGATAGTACTAGTAAGGGCATCTCCAACCTGACCCTCAAACCGTCCACAACCATCTGGATCGTGTAGCCCGTATACGTACTAGTTTGGCATCCAGCACGGTTCAGACATATTTTTTCATCCAGCGTCTCTTGCATCGGTCCATTCAGCAGGCAGGACACACATTTTCCCGCAAACCAGAGACAAAATTGAGGGTTTTGCGGGCGTCCGAACCGCTGCCATGCCCGCGTCTGACTAACCTAGCCCACCCAACCCCTCCCCCCTCGCCCGCACGCGTTCCGACCTGAAGCCAACAACCCTCATTCATGCGGGCTGCGGACGTGACCGCTCACTAGAGCCGGCCTGAAGCCGCTCGCCGGCCAAGGGCGCCGCCCGCTGCGCACGCCTTCTGTCCGCATTGAAAGGACATCCGTCTGCCCGCCTAGCTCCAATAAACCGACGCGTGTGCCAAGGAACATACTTCGGCGCCCCGAGCGCCACACATCCGTTCATGTGCCGGCCGGCATTGAACACCTCTCCGGCTGGCTCCTTGCATCCGTCCGCTATATAAATGTGACCAGGCGTCATGCAAGAATTACACACCTCACATCAGCTCTCTATCTCCTCCTTGTACAACACCCTCCATGGCCTTCGGCGAGCAGTGGAAGGAGTTCTCTGGCATTGTAGCGGCCTGGGTTGCCCGGCAAGCCAACCCGATATATGTTGGCATCGGGCAAACCCTCCGGTTCCGGCGCCACCACCATCGCCAGCCCCTCCTCGCCCATCCAGGCTGGCCAACGCCGTCTCCCGACAACTCCATCGCTAGCAATGGCGGGAACGCCTCAGGCAGGTGGGGAAAGAAGCCATGTTTGCGGAGGTCGGCACGCCCACGGCCACCTCGGACAACGAGAAAATGTAGATCATGGGAGGCCACCGCCGCTTTGTGTCCCAGGAAGGCCACTGCCACTGCGTCGCCGGGTGACACAGTTGGTGTCTTGCCTAGTGAGCGAGGGTGTAGACCATGACGACCGCCTTCCCCCGCCCAAAAACAAACCTTTATCCGTGCTTCACGGAGGCGGAGGCTATTCTACTCCTTCCGTTAAAGCATACCACTCCGGGGCTCCCGGCAGTCCAACGAGCGGGTTGCCGCCATAGGGAAGACATGTTGTGGGAATGGAGATCCGCCGCGGCTGGTCATAGACTAGTTTTATCTAGTCCGGTATAATTTACTCCCTCTATCCCATAATATAAAAGCATTTTTTACACGGACGGAGGGAATAGTTAAAATATGTCCAAATTGTAAATATTTTTCCCTGATTTGAATGCAAATCATCCGGTTTTGCATGTAATCCGTCTGATCTATTGAAAGGCGGTTTGGAATGTTTGTAGATAGCTGTGGATGGCCAACTCCTGCATCCATGTGCGCGGACAAATGTAGTGTCCGTTTTGCAGGTCAGATTTGGAGATGCCCTAAGTACGTGTCCAGAAAAAATAAATCGTATCCATTGGCATTTGGTGATGCCACGTAGCCTTGCAGGCGAGCCGTGAGCGTTCCCCCACAAACCGTACCCTTACTACTCCCCCGTTTCAAAATAAGTGTCTCAATTGTAATATTAGCTAATTCACACCAGCATTTTTTTTCGAACTTACACAAATTCTCATGTCAGGTACTCATGTTAGATTGCGACCTCGCATGACGTCGACGTTGGAGTAAATTGCATAAAACCACCACTTTGAGGGCTAGCTTTGCGAAAAACACTAGGATACAGATTCGCTGCAGAAAGCACCACGTCTTGCGTAATTCTTTTGCAAAAACCACTGATCGGCGGATCGGGCCGCGTTAAGTGAGTTTATGACAGGTGGGTCCCGTTTTATGCTTACGTGGCAAAACAGTTTAGGCTTAATGCGAAAAAGCCCCCCAGATTCCTCTCCCTGCTTCCCAGGCCCATCCCGATCCCAACCGCTGTCGCCCCTCCCGACCCCGACCACCGTCGCTCCTCCCGACCCCAGCCACCACCCGTCCCGACCCCAGACAAGGCAGAGGCCCGTCCTCCCCTAGCAACCATCCCACCGCTGCCCGCGGCGAAGTCCCCGCAGCCGCACGTGCCGCCGTCCTTCCCACGCTCCCTCGCCGTCCCCTTCCTCGCCCTCGCCCCCCTTCTCCGCCGTGCATCTGGAATCCATGGTCCCCGCTCCCGGCGGCGCCGGCGCCGGCGCCATCCACCTCCGTGTGTTATTCAGAGGGCCCTACCTGCTCCGCCTCGCCACGGACGTAGGGGACTCCATGGCCGTGCGCCTCGGCTGGCAGCCGCACCTTCTGCCGGTTCCTCCCCCTCCCCCCCTCCCCATGCTGCCTGGAGCGGTCTTCCACCATGCGCCATCGTCAGAGCCGGCGAGGATCCCCCGCCCCTGCCTCCCCCGGTCGCCGTCGTCGTGCCCCCAACCGGATCGGGGCACATCGGCCTTCACTGTCCCCGCCCTGCAGCGGATCCGGCGGGAATGCCCCGACCAGCTCGGTGTGGTGAGCGCGTGGGGCTACAGCGGGAGGACGACGTCCGGAGCAGCAGGGGCAGCCTGCCGTTCCTCGACACTCCAGCGACCGCAGATCGAGGCTGATGCCAAAGACGACGTTCTGCACGCGCCACCAATCTGCGGCAGAACGAGAAGCGGGGGCTAATTGCGTTTTTTATTTTTTATTTAGGGGTGTCTATGTAAAATTCTAGGGTCTAGTTTGTAATTTTAAATTAAAACCCATTTGATACAAAAAGTTCCGCCACGTAGGCAAAAAACAGGCCCCGCCTGTCATAAACTCACTTAACAGAGCCAAATCCGCCATCAATGGTTTTTGCAAAAGAATTACGCAAGACGTGGTGCTTTCTGCAGCGAATCTGTATCCTAGTGTTTTTCGCAAAGCTAGCCCTGAAAGTGTTGGTTTTATGCAATTTACTCTCGACGTTGCGGCCTCATGTACGTCTCGCAAGGTTGGTGGAGGCGCCAAGTAGCGTCCGATCCGAGTAACAGCGTCATCGATTCCGAAAGTGGTCCGCTGTACGCACGCACCTGTCCAGGGTCGCTGGCGAGGAGCATTGGCACCGTTCGTTCGTACGTGCGTACGTGCAACATCAGCACTGCTGCCTAGGTACGGTGCATATTCACACGCACACGTGAATCGCGCGAGATCTATCTATCGATGGCACATCCTGGCTCCAAGCAGAGACACACAGCATGTACCAACAGCGTCCGATCGGTCCAGATGGAACTTACCGTGCCGTCCGTGCAACAGTGCGTACGGTGAGTGTGCAGGAACGTACCGGCTACCGACAAGGACGCGACGCCGACGCGACCGATTCACACAAGGGCGATTTTTAACTGCGACCTGAGAGCATCTACAGAGCGCATATGGCAAATATGACTCCTCCAACGCTCGCGAACACGCTCAGTGACCGTGCACTCCTCAAATTAGCACAACTGCATCCGGACATCTCATATGAGATTCTCAAATCCATACAAAAGCATGCAAACGAAAAAACCTACGTACTACGCAGATGATCTAGCTACTCCTCATCGGAGATGCCAACTATCTCCGTGCCAGGCTCCCGGTACATGGGCGGCAACTGCAGCTCCGGCTCCTTCGGTACCTCCGGTTGCTCCGCTCCGGCCTCCTCCTCCTCTATCTCCTCGTCGAGTTCGGCGAAGAGCACGTCGGACACCATCTGCTCCTGCCGAAGGAATTGCCTGCTGCTTCGCCATCTCCACTGCTTGGGCGATGACAAACTCCACCTCAGCTTCCGCTATGTTGAACTCTGGAGCAGGCTGCTCCACCTCGTCCTCCTCCAGATCCGCCACCTCCATCAGCTCCGACAGCTGCTCTCCCTCCTCCTCCCGCTGCTACTCCTCCTCCTTCTCCGGCTCCTGCGAGTCCGGAGGCAGCCCAACGGCAATGCGGGCGGTGTGTCTTGCCTGGATCTCCTCCGCGATCTGCCTCCGGCGCTCCGGTGTGAGCATAGAGTAAGTGGTGATCTTTCGCCGGACCATGGTGATGCCAGAGAGCGGGGGAAAGGAGGCGAACGGGCTCGGGCGGCAGCGCAAAGATTGAAGGAGGTGGATGAGTTAGGGTTGGGGGACGCCGACCGGCTTAAATAGACGGATTTGGCCTCGGACGGCGAGCCGGAGCGGCGCCACGCGGTGTTCACACCGCGGTGACAGAGGAGCCGTCCGTCGGCCTGCCGGGTTTCCAAACGCTTGAGGCCTGTTTGAAACGCCCGTGTAGATTTTTCATGACCGGACAGTGACTAGATGGGCCGCCCGAGCGTTTGTGGTGTCGCGCGATCTTCATTCATTCCGGCCGGCCGCCCCACCGCGGGGCACGGGCAACCAATGTGACCCGTACGTCGCGACAGCGAATGATCGGAAGAAGCTGGTGCCGCCGACTAGCTGTGCCCGTGCAAGTCCGCGTCGCGGGGTTCTGCTCGTCAACTTCGACACAGACTCTATCTCGCTACCTATCACCGCGCGACTTTCCTGCTCTAGTTTTATCCTTTCCATCACTGCTCCTCAGCTTGTCGTGGTTGATGCCTACGCGGTGATGGCGCGCGCCGGCAGCAGTGCAGCGTCGCCACCATCAAATCATCACATGGATCGCCAACTAGCCATACGAACGGTTCCCACCAGTCATGTTCTGTATGGATGGTTATGTTGAGTATTGCTTAGGTCATACTCCCTCCGTTCCAAAATAAATGCCTTAATTTTATACTAACTTTAGTATAAAATTTATATTAAGGTTAAGACATTTATTTTGGGATAGAGGGGTAACAATTTAAGCTGTGCCAAAACAAAGATTCAAAAGTTACGAAGCAAACCATACAAGTTTTTTAGAAATTGCAACTTCCTATAAAGACTATCCTCGATGAATACGGTGCAATAAAATCGTGTCATTTTCACTGCAGGAGACAAAGAAATTGCATCATTTTCCTACGGTTGATAGTGTTGTAGAAAAATGGTGACACGACGTCTTATATAATTAAGAAAAAGCACATGTATAGTGCCGTAAATCATGTCATTTTCGCTGCACAGACAGAGAAATGGTGTTTCTATTTTTTTTTTGAATGAATCGCGAGACAGAGATGCGGTGACATGATGCCTTATTTTGATAAAGAAAAACTACACGTTTTCAGCAAGAGTTCTTTGTACTAATTGACCAATTTAATTAATTTGAGGGGACGAGAGTGCCCACGTAATGCGATTTCACGGTGTAAAGACGATATGACGATGATTATTCCTGTAGATTTTATCGGGCGGTCTAACTTTTTTTGTGGGGGTTTATCAGCGAGTCTTTGTTGTGACTCCGAATTTTCTAGGCAGCAGGAGGGCCTCTCATGGAATATTCGTTGAGGCATTTCTCATTTCTCCTATATATGGCTGAAAATTAATTGCTCTTCGAGTTTCATTACTGGTAACATGTGAAGTTCTGACGTGCCAAAATGCACACGATTATCCCTTTATTTTATACAGACTAGTCAACGCCGCACCAGCCATTCATCTATCTACCACCACAAGCTTGTGGCCTTCTTGGCTACAAAACCAAAACGTCCTTGTTAGCAATTTACTACAAAGCGCCAAGGTCGGGACAGTGACTGAACTGTACTGGCCTCGTGCGTGACTGTAGACGGTGGGTTTCGAGGGAGTGAATAGTAAAAAATATATCACATTATGGGCTATCGTTTCGGAAAACTATCATTTTTTTTTAATTTTCCAAAAACTACCCAAAAAATGGCAGGCTGTTCCAAAAAACCCAAGTGGCCGAACGGTTACGTTTTAAGTGAAGTTATGACATGTGAGGCCCGCCCGTGTCGGCTATAGGGCTCACGGCGCGTGGGTGACGGCCGTTAGGGCGCACGAGCCGTCCCGACCAGGTAAAAACGGATCCGGCCCTCACTCTGTCTCCCTCACGCTCACTCACTCTCACTCTCCCCCCTCGCTCTGTTTCCCCTTGCCGAGCTCACCATCGTCGCCGACCACCTCAGTTCCTCGTCGCCGGCTAGGATGCCTTCTTGGAATGATGGAGATGAGAGCTCCGACGACGGCAGCATGGGGGGCAACCTGATGGACATGGAGTAGTTTGTAAGCATCCTCCTCCTCCTCTCTGTCATTATCTAGGGTTAGGGTTAGGGTTGAATCGATTTGGGAATGAGGGTCGATGAGCTGCATATTTGTATGGATGGATTCGTTTGCATTGGTTAACTGTTAATTTTGATCTAGGGTTTGGATGGCACCGTGATGTCTGATCTGATCTACCTTGTAAATCTGATCTGACCTTGAGCAAGGCAAAGCTTGACTCAAGTTGAACTAGTTGATGCATTGGTTCTGATCTACCTTGTACTGCATGTAGGACACACCTGACACCATCCTTGAGCCACTCTGGTGTGGTGCTCCCATGGAGGAAGTTGCCAAGTGCACTCTGCACCAGATGAAGCCTAGGAAGTGTGTTGCTTTTGAAGGTGCTAACACTGGGAGGAGGTTCTATGGATGCCCTGTTTAGGTGAGTAATTTAGTATGCTGGTTGGATTCAGTTATGCTGGCTGGATTCAGTTATGCTGAGTGGATTCAGTTAATGTGTAGGTGGATTCAGTTAATTTGTATGTGGATTCAGTTAATGTGTAGCTGGATTCAATTAATGTGTAGGTGTTTTTTAGTTTGCAGAAAGTAAGTGATTGAGTTATGCATTTTCTGAAGTATGTGTTGTCTGATCAAACTACAAGGAGGTGTGAATTATGGTGTAGTTCAGTGGGTTGATCCTATCTAGCCTGATGCACTTAAGAACTGCCTCATCAAGCTGTGGGAAATGTTCCATGAGCAAAACCTTGGAAGGATTCAAGACAAGCATGCATATGAGGATGATATTGCCAAGTTGAAGAAGGAGTATGATCATCTCTGCACTGAGTATCATAAAATGGTTGATGATGTTTGCAAGATGTTTGACTGGCAGGATGGTGTTGGCAAGATTGACTACCAGCAAGCAATGGATGCTGAGAAATATGAGAAGAAGAAGGAAGATCTAGAGCTGGAGATAAAGATGGAGAAGCTAAGGCTAGCAAAAGAACAGAAGTGTATCCTTCAGTCCTAGGCAGAGATAATTCACAACACCAGGAAGGATATGAAAGAGATCAAGGTGGACAGGGATCTTCTTGCACAAGAGAAGAAAGAGATTGAGAAAGTAGTTGCTGATCTGCTGAATGCTAGCCATGGGAGCAAGGAAAAGCTTGAGCAAATCAAGGCCATACTAGAGGCTTGAAGATTTGGACAATGGTGGTTAAGTAAGTAAGGTGGCCTACACATATAACAGGCCTTGCAAGATGATGGTAGGAGTATATTTTGTGCAGTCCTATATGAACTGTTTAAGTTATGGTAACTGGAGTGGTGATAGACTTTGAGAACCTTTGCTAAGTCTGGCTTATGTTATTGTACTGTTAAGAACATACTCCCTCCATTCCAAAATAGATGACTCAACTTTGTACTAAAGTTAGTACAAAGTTGAGTCAATTTTGGAACGGAGGGAGTATCTATCTTAAGTAATGCAGCGAAGAACTGTTTTATTTCCTGAAACTAGCAATGTTGTACTAGTTTATTTTTGGGCCTAAAACCATTATGTATACAATCTGGGCCTAGTACTGGGCTGGTTTATTACTCCTGTGCCTACCTACCACAAACCTTTAGTACTCTATAAAGCCCACCCCCTTGGCAGAAACCGCAGTCAATCCCCCCCTCCCCCCACCCTTCTCCACCCCTAGCCGCCAAAGAAAACCCTAGAATCCCAGGTAGAAATGGATCATGGAGAGGTGATAGATGGAGAAGAAGAGACGCCCAGGGGAGCCGGGCGCAGAGATGCAAGGAGGAGGGTGAGAAGGCAACTTGTGTTGGGGATCGTTGCAGAAATTAAAAAATTTCTATGCATCACCAAGATCAATCTATGGAGTAACTAGCAACGAGAGAGAGGGGAGTGCATCTTCATACCCTTGAGGATCGCGATACGGAAGCATTGCAAGAACGCGGATGAAGGAGTCGTACTCGAAGCGATTCAGATCGCGGTGGATTCCGATCTAAGCGCCGAACAACGGCACCTCCGCGTTCAACACACGTGCAACCCGGTGACATCTCCCGCGCCTTGATCCAGCAAGGAGGAGGGAGAGGTTGAGGAAGAAGGCTCCAGCAGCAGCACGGCGGCGTGGTGGTGATGGAGTGTCAGTTCTTCGGCAGGGCTTCGCAAAACTCACGCGGAGGAGGAGAGGTGTTGGGGAGGGGAGGGGCTGCGCCTTGGATGTGGTGCTGCACCCCTCCCTCCACCCCTCTATTTATAGGGAGAAGGGGGAAGGGGGGCGGCCCCTCTAGATGGGATCTAGGGGGGGCGACGGCCAAGGGGGGAGGGGGCTTGCCCCCCAAGCCAAGGGGGCGCCCCCTTTAGGGTTCCCCCCAACCCTAGGCGCATGGGCCCTAGGGGGTGGCGCCCAGCCCACTTGGGGCTGGTTCCCTTTCACCTACAGCCCATAAGGCCCTCCGGGGCAGGTGGACCCTCCCGGTGGACCCCCGGAACCCCTTCGGTGGTTCCGGTACAATACCGGTATACCCCCGAATATTTCCGGTGACCGTATGATGACTTCCCATATATAAATCTTCACCTCCGGACCATTCCAGAACTCCTCGTGACGTACAGGGGACTCCGAACAACATTCAGTAATCACATACAAATCTTCCTTATAACCCCAGCATCATCGAACCTTAAGTGTGTAGACCCTACGGGTTCGGGAATCATGCAGACATGACCGAGACAACTCTCTGGCCAATAACCAACAGCGGGATCTGGATACCCATGTTGGCTCCCACATGTTCCACGATGATCTTATCGGATGAACCACGATGTCGAGGATTCAAGTAATCCCGTATACAATTCCCTTTGTCAATTGGTACGTTACTTGCCCGAGATTCGATCATCGGTATCCCAATACCCCGTTCAATCTCGTTACCGGCAAGTCACTTTACTCGTTCCATAATGCATGATCCCGTGACCAACTACTTAGTCACATTGAGCTCATTATGATGATGCATTACTGAGTGGGCCCAGAGATACCTCTCCGTCATACGGAGTGACAAATCCCAGTCTCGATTCATGCCAACCCAACAGACACTTTCGAAGATACCTGTAGTGCACCTTTATAGCCACCCAGTTATGTTGTGACGTTTGGTACACCCAAAGCATTCCTACGGTATCCGGGAGTTGCAAGATCTCATGGTCTAAGGAAATGATACTTGACATTAGAAAAGCTTTAGCAAACGAACTACACGATCTTGTGCTATGCTTAGGATTGGGTCTTGTCCATCACATCATTCTCCCAATGATGTGATCCCGTTATCAATGATATCCAATGTCCATAGTCAGGAAACCATGACCATCTATTGATCAACGAGCTAGTCAACTAGAGGCTCACTAGGGACTTGTTGTGGTCTATGTATTCACACATGTATTACGGTTTCCAGACAATACAATTATAGCATGAACAATAGACAATTATCATGAACAAGGAAATATAATAATAACCATTTTATTATTGCCTCTAGGGCATATTTCCAATAGTCTCCCACTTGCACTAGAGTCAATAATCTAGTTACATTGTGATGAATCGAACACCCATAGAGTTCTGGTGTTGATCATGTTTTTCTCGTGGAAGAGGTTTAGTCAACAGATCTGCGACATTTAGATCCGTATGCACTTTACAAATATCTATGTCTCCATCTTGAACATTTTCACGAATGGAGTTGAAGCGACGCTTGATGTGCCTGGTCTTCTTGTGAAACCTGGGCTCCTTGGCAAGGGCAATAGCTCCAGTGTTGTCACAGAAGAGAGTCATCGGGCCCGACGCATTGGAAATAACTCCTAGGTCGGTAATGAACTCCATCCAGATTGCTTCGTGTGCTGCCTCCGAGGCTGCCATGTACTCCACTTCACATGTAGATACTGCCATGATGCTTTGCTTGCAACTGCACCAGCTTACTGCCCCACCATTCAAAATATACACGTATCCGGTTTGTGACTTGGAGTCATCCACATCCGTGTCGAAGCTAGCATCGACGTAACCCTTTACGACGACCTCTTTGTCACCTCCATAAACGAGAAACATATTCTTAGTCCTTTTCAGGTACTTCAGGATATTCTTGACCGCTGTCCAGTGATCCATGCCGGGATTACTTTGGTACCTCCCTACCAAACTTACGGCAAGGTTTACATCAGGTCTGGTACACAGCATGGCATACATAATAGACCCTATGGCTGAGGCATAGAGGATGACACTCATCTTTTCTCTATCTTCTGCCGTGGTCGGGCTTTGAGCCGAGCTCAATTTCACACCCTGCAATACAGGCAAGAACCCCTTCTTGGACTGATCCATATTGAACTTCTTCAATATCTTATCAAGATATGTGCTCTGTGAAAGACCTATGAGGCGCCTCGATCTATCTCTATAGATCTTGATGCCTAATATGTAAGCAGCTTCTCCAAGGTCCTTCATTGAAAAACACTTATTCAAGTAGGCCTTTATGCTTTCCAAAAGTTCTATATCATTTCCCATCAATAGTATGTCATCCACATATAATATGAGAATAGCTACAGAGCTCCCACTCACTATCTTGTAAACGCAGGCTTCTCCATAAGTCTGCATAAACCCAAACGCTTTGATCATTTCATCAAAGCGAATGTTCCAACTTCGAGATGCTTGCACCAGCCCATAGATGGAGCGCTAGAGCTTGCATGCCTTGTTAGCATTCTTAGGATCGACAAAACCTTCCGGCTGCATCATATACAATTCTTCCTTAAGGAAGCCGCTAAGGAATGCCGTTTTGACGTCCATTTGCCATATCTCATAATCGTAGAATGCGGCAATTGCTAACATGATTCAGACGGACTTCAGCTTCGCTACGGGTGAGAAGGTCTCATCGTAGTCAACCCCTTGAACTTGTCGATAACCCTTAGAGACAAGTCGAGCTTTATAGATGGTAACATTACCATCCACGTCCGTCTTCTTCTTAAAGATCCATTTATTTTCTATCGCTCGCCGATCATCGGGCAAGTCTGTCAAAGTCCATACTTTGTTTTCATACATGGATCCTATCTCAGATTGCATGGCTTCAAGCCATTTGTTGGAATCTGGGCCCGCCATCGCTTCTTCATAGTTCGAAGGTTCACCGTTGTCTAACAACATGATTTCCAGGACAGGGTTGCCATACTATTCTGGTGTGGAACGTGTCCTTGTGGACCTACGAAGTTTAGTAGTAACTTGACCTGAAGTACCTTGATCATCATCATTAACTTCCTCTCTAGTCGGTGCAGGCACCACAGAAACATTTTCCTGAGCTGCTCTACTTTCCGGTTCAAGAGGCAGTACTTCATCAAATTCTACTTTCCTCCCACTTACTTCTCTTGAGAGAAACTCTTTCTCTAGAAAGGACCTGTTCTTGGAAATAAAGATCTTGCCTTCGGATCTGAGGTAGAAGGTATACCCAATGGTTTCCTTAGGGTATCCTATGAAGACGCATTTTTCCGACTTGGGTTCGAGCTTTTCAGGTTGAAGTTTCTTGACATAAGCATCGCATCCACAAACTTTTAGAAATGACAACTTAGGTTTCTTCCCAAACCATAATTCATATGGTGTCGTCTCAATGGATTTAGACGGTGCCCTATTTAAAGTGAATGTAGCTGTCTCTAGAGCGTATCCCCAAAATGATAGCGGTAAAACGGTAAGAGACATCATAGATCGCACCATATCCAATAGAGTGCGAGTACGACGTTCAGACACACGTTACGCTGAGGTGTTCCAGGCGGCGTGAGTTGTGAAACAATTCTACATTTCCTTTAGTGCATACCAAATTCGTGACTCAAAAATTCTCCCCCACGATCTGATCGTAAGAACTTTATTTTTCTTTCACATTGATTCTCTACCTCATTCTGAAATTCCTTGAACTTTTCAAAGGACTCAGACTTGTGTTTCATCAAGTAGACATACCCATATCTACTTAAGTCATCAGTGAGGGTGAGAACATCACGATAGCCTCCACGAGCCTCAACGCTCATTGGACCGCACACATCAGTATGTATGATTTCCAATAAGTTGGTTGCTCGCTCCATTGTTCCGGAGAACGGAGTCTTGGTCATTTTGCCCATGAGGCATGGTTCGCATGTGTCAAATGACTCGTAATCAAGAGACTCCAAAAGTCCATCTGCATGGAGCTTCTTCATGCGTTTGACACCAATGTGACCAAGGCGGCAGTGCGACAAGTATGTGGGACTATCGTTATCAACCTTACATCTTTTGGTATTCACGCTATGAGTATGTGTAACATCACGTTCGAGATTCATTAAGAATAAACCATTGACCAGCGGGGCATGACCATAAAACATATCTCTCATATAAATAGAACAACCATTATTCTCGGATTTAAATGAGTAGCCATCTCGTATTAAACGAGATCCAGATACAATGTTCATGCTCAAAGCTGGCACTAAATAACAATTATTGAGGTTTAAAACTAATCCCGTAGGTAAATGTAGAGGTAGCGTTCCGACGACGATCACATCGACCTTGGAACCATTCCCGACGCGCATCGTCACCTCGTCCATCGCCAGTCTCCGCTTATTCCGCAGCTCCTGTTTTGAGTTACAAATATGAGCAACCGCACCAGTATCAAATACCCAGGAGCTACTACGAGTACTGGTAAGGTACGCATCAATTACATGTATATCACATATACCTTTGGTGTTGCTGGCCTTCTTGTCTGCTAAGTACTTGGTGCAGTTCCGCTTCCAGTGTCCGTTTCCCTTGCAATAAAAGCACTCAATCTCAGGTTTGGGTTCATGCTTTGGCTTCTTCCCGACAACTGGCTTACCGGGCGCGGCAACTCCCTTGCCGTCCTTCTTGAAGTTTTTCTTACCCTTGCCTTGAAGGAAATATGCCCTAGAGGCAATAATAAAGTTATTATTTATTTCCTTATTTCATGATAAATGTTTATTATTCATGCTAGAATTGTATTAACCGGAAACATAATACATGTGTGAATACATAGACAAACATAGTGTCACTAGTATGCCTCCACTTGACTAGCTCGTTAATCAAATATGGTGAAGTTTCCTAACCATAGACATGAGTTGTCATTTGATTAATGGGATCACATCATTAGGAGAATGATGTGATTGACTTGACCCATTCCGTTAGCTTAGCACTTGATCGTTTAGTATGTTGCTATTGCTTTCTTCATGACTTATACATATTCCTATGACTATGAGATTATGTAACTCCCGCTTACCGGAGGAACACTTTGTGTGCTACCAAACGTCACAATGTAACTGGGTGATTATAAGGTGCTCTACAGGTGTCTCCAAAGGTACTTGTTGAGTTGACGTATTTCGAGATTAGGATTTGTCACTCCGATTGTCGTAGAGGTATCTCTGGGCCCTCTCGGTAATGCACATCACTATAATCCTTGCAAGAAATGTAGCTAATGAGTTAGTTATGGGATGATGCATTACATAACGAGTAAAGAGACTTGCCGGTAATGAGATTGAACTAGGTATTGAGATACCAACGATCGAATCTAGGGCAAGTAACATACCGATGACAAAGGGAACAACGTATGTTGTTATGCGGTTTGACCGATAAAAATCTTCGTAGAATATGTAGGAGCCAATATGGGAATCCAGGTTCCACTATTGGTTATTGACCGGAGACGTGTCTCGGTCATGTCTACATGGTTCTCGAACCCGTAGTGTCCGCACGCTTAAAGTTAGATGACATTTATATTATGAGTTTATGTATTTTGATGTACCGAAGGTTGTTCAGAGTCATGGATGTGATCAAGGACATGACGAGGAGTCTCAAAATGGTCGAGACATGAAGATCGATATATTGGACGACTATATTTGGACACTGGAAAGGTTCCGGGTGAGATTGGGACAATACCGGAGCTCCGGGAGGTTATCGGAACCCCCCGGGAGGTATATGGGTCTTAATGGGCCTTAGTGGGAAGGAGGTGAAAGGAGCAAGGGAGAGGGCGCCCCCCAAGCCCAATCCGAATTGGGAGGGGGACCGGCCCCCCTTTCCTTCCTCCATCCTTGCTCTTCCTTCCCTCTCCCTTTCCAAATAGGAAAGGGAGGAGTCCTACTCCCGGTGGGAGTACGACTCCCCCCCTTAGGGCGCGCCTCCTCCCCTTGGCCGGCCCCCTCCTCCACACCTTTATATACGGGGGAGGGGGCACCCCATAGACACAACAATTGATCATTGATCTCTTAGCCGTGTGCGGTGCCCCCCTCCACCATAGTCCACCTCGATAACATTGTAGCGGTGCTTAGGCGAAGCCCTGTGATAGTAGAACATCATCATCGTCGCCATGCCGTCATGCTGACGGAACTCTCCCTCGACACTCAGCTGGATCGGAGTTCGAGGGACGTCATCGAGCTGAACGTGTGCAAGAACTTAGAGGTGTCGTGCTTTCGGTGCTTGATCGGTCGGGCCGTGAAAACGTACGACTACATCAACCGTGTTGTGCTAACGCTTCCGCTTACGGTCTACGAGGGAACGTAGACAACACTCTCCCCTCTTGTTGCTATGCATCACCATGATCTTGCGTGTGCGTAGGGAAATTTTTGAAATTACTACGTTCCCCAACAGTGGTATCAGAGCCAGGTTTTATGCGTTGATGTTATATGCACGAGTAGAACACAAGTGAGTTGTGGGCGATAGAAGTCATACTGCTTACCAGCATGTCATACTTTGGTTCGGTGGTATTGTTGGATGAAGCGGCCCGGACCGACATTACACGTACGCTTACGCGAGACTGGTTCTACCGACGTGCTTTGCACACAGGTGGCTGGCTGGTGTCAGTTTCTCCAACTTTAGTTGAACCGAGCGTGGCTACGCCCGGTCCTTGAGAAGTTTAAAACAACACTAACTTGACGAACTATCGTTGTGGTTTTGATGCGTAGGTAAGAACGGTTCTTGCTCAGCCCGTAGCAGCCATGTAAAACTTGCAACAACAAAGTAGAGGACGTCTAACTTGTTTTTACAGGGCATGTTGTGAATTGATATGGTCAAGACGTGATGCTATATTTTATTGTATGAGATGATCATGTTTTGTAACCGAGTTATCGGCAACTGGCAGGAGCCAGATGGTTATCGCTTTATTGTATGCAATGCAATCGCCCTGTAATTGCTTTACTTTATCACTAAGCGGTAGCGATAGTCGTAGAAGCAATAGTTGGCGAGACGACAACGATGCTACGATGGAGATCAAGGCCTCGCACCGGTGACGATGGTGATCATGACGGTGCTTCGGAGATGGAGATCAGAAGCACAAGATGATGATGGCCATATCATATCACTTATATTGATTGCATGTGATGTTTATCTTTTATGCATCTTATCTTGCTTTGATTGACGGTAGCATTATAAGATGATCTCTCACTTAATTTCAAGATAAAGGTGTTCTCCCTGAGTATGCACCGTTGCCAAAGTTCGTCGTTCCCAGACACCACGTGATGATCGGGTGTGATAAGCTCTACGTCCATCTACAACGGGTGCAAGCCAGTTTTGCACACGCAGAATACTCAGGTTAAACTTGACGAGGCTAGCATATGCAGATATGGCCTCGGAACACAGAGATCGAAAGGTCGAGCATGAATCATATAGTAGATATGATCAACATAGTGATGTTCACCATTGAAAACTACTCCATTTCACGTGATGATCGGTTATGGTTTAGTTGATTTGGATCACAAGATCACTTAGATGATTAGAGAGATGTCTATCTAAGTGGGAGTTCTTAAGTAATATGATTAATTGAACTTAAATTTATCATGAACTTAGTCCTGGTAGTATTTTGCAAATTATGTTGTAGATCAATAGCTCGCGTTGTTGCTTTCATATGTTTATTTTGATATGTTCCTAGAGAAAACTATGTTGAAAGATGTTAGTAGCAATGATGCGGATTGGATCCATGATCTGAGGATTGTCCTCATTGCTGCACAGAAGAATTATGTCCTTGATACACCGCTAGGTGACGGACCTATTGCAGGAGCAGATGCAGACGTTATGAACGTTTGGCTAGATCAATATGATGACTACTTGATAGTTTAGTGCACCATGCTTGACGGCTTAGAATCGAGAATTCAAAGACGTTTTGAACGTCATAGGCCATATGAGATGTTCCAGGAGTTGAAGTTAATATTTCAAGCAAATACCCGAGTTGAGAGATATGAAGTCTCCAACAAGTTCTATAGCTAAAAGATGGAGGAGAATTGCTCAACTAGTGAGCATGTGCTCAGATTGTCTGGGTACTACAATCGCTTGAATCAAGTGGGAGTTAATCTTCCAGATAAGATAGTGATTGACAGAGTTCTCTAGTCACCATCACCAAGTTAGTAACTTCGTGATGAACTATAGTATGCAAAGGATGACGAAAACAATTCCCGAGCTCTTCGCGATGTTGAAATCAACGAAGGTAGAAATCAAGAAAGAGCATCAAGTGTTTATGATTGACAAGACCACTAGTTTCAATAAAAGGGCAAGGGGAAAGAAAGGGAACTTCAAGTAGAATGACAAGCAAGTTGTCACTCCCGCGAAGAAGCCCAAAGCTAGACCAAAGCCTAAAACTGAGTGCTTACACTGCAAAGGAAATGGTCACTAGAAACAGAAATGCCCTGAATATTTGGTGGATAAGAAGGATGGCAAAGTGAACAAGGGTATATTTGATATACATGTTATTGATGTGTGCCTTACTAGTGTTTATAGTAGCCCCTGAGTATTTGATACTTGTTCGGTTGCTAAGATTAGTAACTCGAAACATGAGTTACATAATAAAACAGAGACTAGTTGAGGGAAGTGACGATGAGTGTTGGAAGTAGTTCCAAGATTGATATGATCATCATCACACACTCCCTATACTTTCGGGATTAGTGTTAAACCTAAACAAATGTTATTTGGCATTTGCGTTGAGCATGAATATGATTTGATCATGTTTATTGCAATACAGTTATTCATTTAAAGTCAGAGAATAATTGTTGTTCTGTCTACATGAATAAAACCTTCAATGGTCATAGACCCAATGAAAATAGTTTGCTGGATCTCGATCGTAGTGATACACATATTCATAATATTGATGCCAAAAGATGCAAAGTTAATAATGATAGTGCAACTTATTTGTGGCACTGCCGTTTGGGTCATATCGGTGTAAAGCGCATGAAGAAACTCCATAAAGATGGATTTTCGGAATCACTTGGTTATGAATCATTTGATGCTTGCGAACCGTGCCTTTTGGGCAAGATGACTAAAACTCCATTCTCCAGAACAATGGAACGAGCTACTGACTTGTTGGAAATAATACATACTGATGTATGCAGACCAATGAGTATTAAGGCTCGTGGCGGGTATCATTATTTTCTGACCTTCACAGATGATTTGAGTAGATATGGGTATACCTACTTGATGAAACATAAGTCTGAAATAGTTGAAAGGTTCAAAGAATTTCAGAGTGAAGTGGAAAATCATCGTAACAAAAAAATAAAGTTTCTGCGATCTGATCGTGGAGATGAATATTTGAGCTACGAGTTTGGCCTTCAGTTAAAATAACATGGAATAGTTTCACAAACTCATGCCACCTGGAGCACCACAGCATAACAGTGTGTCCGAACGTCATAACCGCACTTTATCTGATATGGTGCGATCAATGATGTTTCTTACCGATTTACCAATATCGTTTTGGGGTTATGCACTAGAGATAGCTACATTCACATTAAATAGGGCACCATCAAAATCCCTTGAGACGACGCCTTATGAACTGTGGTTTGGCAAGAAACCAAAGTTGTCGTTTCTTAAAGTTTGGGGCTACGATGCTTATGTGAAAAAGTTTCAACCTGATAAGATCGAACCCAAATCGGAGAAGTGCGTCTTCATAGAATACCCAAAGGAAACTGTTGGGTACACCATCTATCACAAATCCGAAGGCAAAATATTCGTTGCTAAGATGGATCCTTTCTAGAGAAGGAGTTTCTCTCGAAAGAAGTGAGTGGGAGGAAAGTAGAGCTTGATAAGGTAATTGTACCTTCTCCCGAATTGGAAAGTAGTTCATCACAGAATAGTTCTAGTGATTGCTACACCAATTAGTGAGGAAGCTAATGATGATGATCATGAAACTTCAAATCAAGTTACTACAGAACCTCGTAGGTCTTCCAGAGTACGGTCCGCACCAGTGTGGTACGGTAATCCTATTCTGGAAGTCATGTTACTAGACCATGATAAACCTACGAACTATGAGGAAGCGATGATGAGCCCAGATTCCGCGAAATGGCTTGAGGCCATGAAATCTGAGATAGGATCCATGTATGAGAACAAAGTTTGGACTTTGGTGGACTTGCCCGGTGATCGGAAAGCCATAGAAAATAAATGTATCTTCAAGAGGAAGACGGACGTTGATAGTAGTGTTACTATCTACAAAGCTCGACTTGTCGCAAAAAGGTTTTCGAAAAGTTCAAGGTGTTGACTACAATGAGATTTTCTCAACTGTAGCAATGCTTAAGTCTGTCTGAATCATGTTAGCAATTACCGCATTTTATGATTATGAAATTTGGCAAATGGATGTCAAAACTGCATTCCTGAATGGATTTCTGGAAGAAGAGTTGTATATGATGCAACAAGAAGGTTTTTGTCAATCCTAAAGGTGCTAACAAAATGTGCAAGCTCCAACGATCCATCTATGGACTGGTGCAAGCATCTCGGAGTTGGAATATACGCTTTGATAAGTTGATCAAAGCATATAGTTTTATACAGACTTGCAGTGAAGCCTGTATTTACAATAAAGTGAGTGGGAGCACTACAGCCTTTCTGATAAGTATATGTGAGTGACATATTGTTGATCAGAAATGATGTAGAGATTTTTCTGGAAAGCATAAAGAAATGTTTGAAAGGATTTCTTTAAAAGAAAGACCTCAATAAAGCTACTTGCATAATGAGCATCAAGATCTATTGAGATAGATCAAGACGCTTGATAAGATTTTCAATTAGTACATACCTTGACAAGATTTTGAAGTAGTTCAAAATGGAACAGTCAAAGAAAGACTCAAATCCCGACCACGGCAGAAAATAGAAAGAGAATGAAAGTCATTCCCTATGCCTCAGTCATAGGTTCTATAAAAGTATGCCATGCTATGGACCAGACCTATTGTATACTCTGCCCTGGTTTGGCAAGGGAGTACAATAGTGATCTAGGAGTAGATCACTGGACATTGGTCAAAATTATCCTTAGTGGAATAAGGATATGTTTCTCGATTATGGAGGTGACAAGAGGTTCATCGTAAAGGGTTACATCAATGCAAGTTTTGACACTGATCCAGGTGACTCTAAGTCTCAATCTGGATACATATTGAAAGTGGGAGCAATTAGCTAGAGTAGCTCCGTACAGAGCATTGTAGACATAGAATATTTTGCAAAATACATACGGCTCTGAATGTGACAGACCCGTTGACTAAACTTCTCTCACAATCAAAACATGATCACACCTTAGTACTCTTTGGGTGTTAATCACATAGCGATGTGAACTAGATTATTGACTCTAGTAAACCTTTTGGTGTTGGTCACATGACGATGTGAACTATGGGTGTTAATCATATACAGATATGAATATTGGTGTTAAATCACATGGCGATGTGAACTAGATTATTGACTCTAGTGCAAGTGGGAGACTGAAGGAAATATGCCCTAGAGGAAATAATAAAGTTATTATTTATTTCCTTATTTCATGATAAATGTTTATTATTCATGCTAGAATTGTATTAACCAGAAACATAATACATGTGTGAATACATAGACAAACATAGTGTCACTAGTATGCCTCCACTTGACTAGCTCGTTAATCAAAGATGGTTAAGTTTCCTAACCATAGACATTAGTTGTCATTTTATTAACGGGATCACATCATTAGGAGAATGATGTGATTGACTTGACCCATTCTGTTAGCTTAGCACTTGATCATTTAGTATGTTGTTATTGCTTTCTTCATGACTTATACATGTTCCTATGACTATGAGATTATGTAACTCCCGCTTAATGGAGGAACACTTTGTGTGCTACCAAACGTCACAATGTAACTGGGTGATTATAAAGGTGCTCTACAGGTGTCTCCAAAGGTACTTGTTGAGTTGACATATTTCGAGATTAGGATCTGTCACTCCGATTGTCGGAGAGGTATCTCTGGGCCCTCTCGGTAATGCACATCACTATAAGCCTTGCAAGCAATGTAGCTAATGAGTTAGTTACGGGATGATGCATTACGTAATGAGTAAAGATACTTGCTGGTAACGAGATTGAAATAGGTATTGAGATACCGACGATCGAATCTCGGGCAAGTAACATACCGATGACAAAGGGAACAACGTATGTTGTTATGCGGTTTGACCGAGAAAAATCTTCGTAGAATATGTAGGAGCCAATATGAGAATCCAGGTTCAACTATTGGTTATTGACTGGAGACGTGTCTCGGTCATGTCTACATGGTTCTCGAACCCGTAGTGTCCGCACGCTTAAAGTTAGATGACATTTATATTATGAGTTTATGTATTTTGATGTACCGAAGGTTGTTCGGAGTCACGGATGTGATCACGGACATGACGAGGAGTCACGAAATGGTCGATACATGAAGATCGATATATTGGACAACTATATTTGGACACCGGAAAGGTTCCGGGTGAGATTGGGACAATACTGGAGCTCCGGGAGGTTATCGGAACCCCCCGGGAGGTATATGGGCCTTAATGGGCCTTAGTGGAAAGGAGGGGAAAGGAGCAAGGGAGGGGGCGCCCCCCCCAAGCCCAATCCGAATTGGTAGGGGGGCCAACCCCCCTTTCCTTCCTCCCTCCTTCCTCTTCCTTCCCTCTCCCTCTCCAAATAGGAAAGGGAGGAGTCCTACTCCCGGTGGGAGTAGCACTCCCCCTCCTTAGGGCGCGCCTCCTCCCCTTGGCTGCCCTCCTCCTCCACTCCTTTATATACGGGGGAGGGGTGCACCCCATAGACATAACAATTGATCATTGATCTCTTAGCCGTGTGCGGTGCCCCCCTCCACCATAGTCCACCTCGATAACATCGTAGCGGTGCTTAGGCGAAGCCCTGCGATGGTAGAACATCATCATCTTCACCATGCCGTTGTGCTGACGGAACTCTCCCTCGACACTCGGCTGGATCGGAGTTCGAGGGACGTCATCGAGCTGAACGCGTGCAAGAACTCGGAGGTGCCGTGCTTTCGATGCTTGATCGGTCGGGCCGTGAAAACGTACGACTACATCAACTGCGTTGTGCTAACGCTTCCGCTTACGGTCTACGAGGGTACATAGACAACACTCTCCACTCTCGTTGCTATGCATCACCATGATCTTGCATGTGCGTACGGAAATTTTGGAAATTACTACGTTCCCAACATGCCTTTCTTGAAACTAGTGGTTTTATTGGCCATCAACACTTGATGTTCCTTTTTGATCTCCACCTCCGCTGATTTCAGCATTGAAAATACCTTAGGAATGGTTTTCACCATCCCCTGCATATTGTAGTTCATCACAAAGCTCTTGTACCTAGGTGGGAGTGGTAACCCACAAGTGTAGGGGATCGCAACAGCTTTCGAGGGTAGAGTATTCAACCCAAATTTATTGATTCGACACAAGGGGAGCCAAAGAATATTCTTAAGTATTAGCAGTTGAGTTGTGAATTCAATCACACCTGGATAACTTAGTATTTGCAGCAAAGTATTTAGTAGCAAAGTAGTATGATAGTGATGGTAACAATGGCAAAAGTAAAGATAATAGTTTTGTAGTAATTGTAACAATAGCAACGGAAAAGTAAATAAGTGAAGCACAATATGTGAAAAGCTCGTAGGCATTGGATCAGTGATGGATAATTATGTCGGATGCGATTCCTCATGTAATAGCTATAACATAGGGTGACACAGAACTAGCTCCAGTTCATCAATGTAATGTAGGCATGTATTCCTAATATAGTCATACGTGCTTATGGAAAAGAACTTGCATGACATCTTTCGTCCTACCCTCCCATGGCAGCGGGGTCCTAGTGGAAACTAAGGGATATTAAGGCCTCCTTTTAATAGAGAAACGGACCAAAGCATTAGCACATAGTGAATACATGAACTCCTCAAACTACGGTCATCATCGAGAAGTATCCCAATTATTGTCACTTCGGGGTTGTCAGATCATAACACATAATAGGTGACTATAGACTTGCAAGATAGGATCAAGAACACACATATATTCATGAAAACATAATCGGTTCAGATCTGAAATCATGGCACTCGGGCCCTAGTGACAAGCATTAAGCATAGCAAAGTCATAGCAACATCAATCTCAGAACATAGTGGATACTAGGGATCAAACCCTAACAAAACTAACTTGATTACATGGTAAATCTCATCCAACCCATCACCTTCCAGCAAGCCTACGATGGAATTACTCACGCACGACGGTGAGCATCATGAAATTGGTGATGGAGGATGGTTGATGATGACGACAGCGACGAATCCCCCTCCCCGGAGCCCCAAACGGACTCCAGATCAGCCCTCCCGAGAGAGATTAGGGCTTGGCGGCGGCTCCTTATCGTAAAACATGATGAAACTTTCTCTCTAATTTTTTCTCCGCGAAACGGAATATATGGAGTTGGAGTTGAGGTCGGTGGAGCATCAGGGGGCCCACGAGACAGGGGGGCGCCCCCCCCCCCCACCCTCGTGGACAGGGTGTGGGCCCCTGGCCTTGATTCTTTCGCCAGTATTTTTTATATTTTCCAAAACTTATCTCCGTGGATTTTCAGGTCATTCTGAGAACTTTTGTTTTCTACACAATAAACAACATCATGGCAGTTCTGCTGAAAACAACGTGAGTCCGGGTTAGTTTCATTCAAATCATGCAAGTTAGAGTCGAAAACAAGGGCAAAAGTGTTTTGAATAGTAGATATATTGGAGACATATCAACTCCCCCAAGCTTAAACCTTTGCTTGTCCTCAAGCAATTCAGTTGATAAACTGAAAGTGATAAAGAAAAACTTTTACAAACTCTATTTGCTGTTGTTGTTGTAAATATGTAAAGCCGTCATTCAAGTTTTCAACAAGTATTATGAACTAACCATACTCACAATAACACTTAGGTCTTACAATTACTCATATCAATGGCATAATCGGCTAGCGAGCAATAATAATAAAACTCGGATGACAACACTTTCTCAAAACAATCATAATTTGATATAACAAAATGGTATCTCGCTAGCCCTTTCTGAGACCGCAAAACATAAATGCAGAGCACCTTTAAAGACCAAGGACTGACTAAACATTGTAATTCATGATAAAAGAGATCCAAACAAGTGATACCTAATATAAACCAATAGTAATGAATGCAAATGACAGTGTGCTCTCCAGCGGGTGCTTTTTAATAAGAGGATGATGACTCAACATAAAAGTAAATAGATAGGCCCTTCGCAGAGGGAAGCAAGGATTTGTAGAGGTGCCAGAGCTCGATTTTAAAATAGAGAGGAATAACATTTTGAGCAGCATACTTTCACTGTCAACGCAACAACTATCAGATGGCTATATCTTCCATACTACATGCATTATAGGCAGTTCCCAAACAGAATGGTAAAAGTTTATACTCCCCCACCACCAACAAGCATCAATCCATGGCTTGCTCGAAACAACGAGTGCCTCCAACTAACAACAACCCTGGGGGAGTTTTCTTTAATTATATTGGTTTGCTTTGATCTTTTTGGATCATGGGACTGGGCATCCCGGTTACCGGCCCTTTCTCGTAAATGAGGAGCGGAGTCCACTTCTCTTGAGAATAACACACCTAGCATGGAAGATACAGGCAGCACTAGTTGAAACATGAGCTGCTTGAGCATACAAAACAGAATTTCATTTGAACGTTTGGAGTTTGGCACATACAATTACTTGGAACGGCAGGTAGATACCACATATAGGAAGGTATGGTGGACTCATATGGAACAACTTTGGGGTTTAAGGAGTTCGGATGCACAAGCAGTATTCCCGCTTAGTACATGTGAAGGCTAGCAAAAGACTGGGAAGTGACCAACTGAGAGAGCAAAAACAGTCGTAAACATGCATTGAAATTAATTCACATCGGGTACAAGCATGAGTAGGATATAATCCACCATGAACATAAATATCGTGAAGGCTATGTTGATTTGTTTCAACTACATGCGTGAACATGTGCCAAGTCGAGTCACTCAATTCATTCAAAGGAGGATACCATCCCATCATACCACATCATAATCATTTTAATAGCATGTTGGCACGCAAGGTAAACCATTATAACTCATAGCTAATCAAGCATGGCACAAGCAACTATAATCTCTAAATGTCATTGCAAATATGTTTACTTCATAATAAGCTGAATCAGGAACGATGAAGTCATCATATTTACAAAAACAAGAGAGGGTTCATACCAGCTTTTCTCATCTCAATCAGTCCATCATATATCATCATTATTGCCTTTCACTTGCATGACCGAACAATATGTATAACAATAATAGTGCACGTGCATTGGACTAAGATGGAATCTGCAAGCATTCAACTCAAGAGAGAAGACAAAGTAATATGGGCTCTAAGTTAAATAAACAATCATGCATGTGAGAGCCACTAAACATTTTTTAATATGGTCTTCTACTCTCAACCCCCAAAGGGAAGAAAAGAAAATAAAACTATTTACACGGGAAGGCTCCCAACAAGTAAGAAGAAGAACAAGAAATCTTTTTGGGTTTTCATATTAATTACTACTACAAGCATGGAAATTAAACTAACTATTTTTTTTGTTTTGCTTAAGGTTTATCAAACACACAAGAAGAAAGCTAGAAAAAAGAGAATTAAACTAGCATGGATAATACAATGAAAGAGTATGAGCACCGAGAACTAGAATAGTGTGTGAACATGAATGTAAAGTCGGTGAGAAATACGTACTCCCCCAAGCTTAGGCTTTTGGCCTAAGTTGGTCTAAGGCCAAGGATAGCCTGACTGATATCCGTAGTTGTAACTGGGGTCGTACTGAGATGCAGTAGCAAATGCATCCTGAGCTGCGGCATGTTGGCGAGACGCCTCCGCTCTCCCCTTGTGTTCAGCTGCCTCCTCCTTGGTAACAACATATCTTCCTTTTGCCTGGTAATCAAAAAGGAAAGGAGCAGGGAGAGTAACATGGACAGAGCTATGCCTGTCAAAGATTAGTCGATACTGGAGGAATTGTTCGTTCCTCAAAAGAAAACGATGTTTGACCATAGCGTCATAATCTAAATAAGCAGGAGGCAACACCATATCCCCCTCTCGTGGGGCTATACCAAGATAATTAGCCACACGGGTCGCATAAATTCCTCCAAATAAATCTCCAGCCCTACCATTATTATGCAACCTACGTGCAACTATTGCCCCAAAGTTGTAATCTTTATTACCTAACACAGCGCTCTTGATGACACAAAGATCAGGGACACACATATGACATGCTTCATCTTTACCGTTAATGCATCTACCAATCAAGAGAGCAAAATAATGTATAGCAGGAAAATGAATGCTCCCTATGGTAACTTGTGCTATGTGCCTAGATTCTCCCACAGTAATACTAGCAAGAAAGTCTTTATATTCAGATTTGTGGGGATCATTAACATTGCCCCACTGCGGGAGTTTGCAAGCATTTGTAAAATCTTCTAAGTCCATGATATAAGATTTATCATAAATATCAAACAGGACACTCTAAGAATTACGTGAACATTTATATTTAAACCTTCTCACAAATGAATCAGTCAATTGATAGTACTGAGGACACTTATCTTGTAAGAAGTCCTCAAGATCGGCATTACGCACATATGCGTCAAATTCATCCTTAAAGCCTGCATTAACCATAAAATCGTCTGATGGCCACTCACAAGCTCGCACTTCTGCATCCCTCGGTAGTTCATCGTCTTGCTCACGCATAGTAAGCCTGGGTCCTTTCTTTATTGAGGAACCACCTAGATACATTCTCCTAGACATATTTCTTTTTTGAAAATTTTCTGAAATTTTAGTAACTTCAAAATAAAGGTGAATAAAACTAAACAAGATTGGTAGCAACTACTCTTACAAGTGCCTAGAGCCTATATCATGCATTAGAATTGCTTGGGACCTCATAAATTTAACATGCAAGCTCAAGAACAGGGTCACCTATGCGGCAAAAAATTTCAATGAATAAAGCACTAGAACGAAAACTAATTGGACCAATGGAGGAGTCACCTACCAAGCAACAATCTCCCAAAGCAGTTTTGTGAATGGAGCTTTGAGCAAGGAGATCGAAAATCATAGCAAAATGAGTTAGAACTCGTGCTTGAGCTGGATGGGGATTTTTTGGGAAGAAGATGGAGTGTGTGGGTGCAGGAATAAGTGTAGGGGGGCCACCGTGAGCCCACGAGACAGGGGGCGTGCCCTGGGGTTGTGGGCGCACCCTCCACCCTCGTGGCCTGGTGCTTGCCCCTCCTGCAGTGTTTTCAGTGCCTAAAATCCTCAAATATTCCATAAAAATCATACTAAATTTGCAGGGCATTTGGAGCACTTTTATTTTCGGGATATTTTTTATTGCACGGATAATTCAGAAAACAGACAGATAATACTATTTTTGCTTTATTATTCTAAATAACAAAAAGTAAAAAGAGGGTACAGAAGGTTGTGCCTTCTACTTTCATCCATCTCATGATCATCAAAATGAATCCACTAACAAGGTTGATCAAGTCTTGTTAATAAACTCATTCCAAATAACACGGAACCGGAGAAATTTCGAATAACACTAGGTTACCTCAACGGGGATATGGACATCCCCAACAATAAGAATATCATACTTTTTCTTGACAGTAGGAAGAGGAAATTCAAACCTCCAATAATGATAGTTGGAACTTTTCCAATAGAATTGATGCTATGGACTTGAGATTGTTTCCTCAGAAAGTGTACTGTATGCTCATTACCATTAACATGAAAAGTGACATTGCCTTTGTTGCAATCAATAACACCCCCTGCAGTATTCAAAAAGGGTCTACCAAGGATAATCGACATACTATCATCCTCGGGAATATCAAGAATAACAAAGTCCGTTAAGATAGTGACATTTGCAACCACAAGAGGCACATCCTCACAAATACCGGCAGGTATAGCAGTTGATTTATCAGCCATTTGCAAAGATATTGTAGTAGGTGTCAACTTACTCAATTCAACTCCATGATATAAAGAGAGAGGCATAACACTAACACCGGCTCCAAGATCACATAAAGCAGTTTTCACATAATTTCTTTTAATGGAGCATGGTATAGTTGGTATCCCTGGGTCTCCAAGTTTCTTTGGTATTCCACCCTTAAAAGTATAATTAGCAAGCATGGTGGAAATTTCAGCTTCCGGTATCTTTCTTTTATTTGTAATGATATCCTTCATATACTTAGCATAAGGATTTTCTTTAAGCATATCAGTTAAGCGCATACGTAAGAAAATAGGCCTAATCATTTCAGCAAAGCGCTCAAAATCCTCATCATCCTTTGTCTTGGATGGTTTAGGAGGAAAGGGCATGGGTTTCTAAACCCATGGTTCTCTTTCTCTACCGTGCTTCCTAGCAACAAAATCTCTCTTATCATAATGTTGATTCTTTGATTGTGGGTTATCAAGATCAACAGCAGGTTCGACATCTACTTCATTATTATTGCTAGGTTGAGCATCAACATGAACATTATCATTAACATTATTACCCGGTTCATGTTCATCACCTGAATGTGTTTCAGCATCAGAAATAGAAATATCATTGGGATTCTCAGGTGTGTCTACAATAGGTTCACTAGAAGCATGCAAAGTCCTATCGTTTTTCTTTTTCTTCTTTTTAGAAGAACTAGGTGCCTCTGAATTATTTCTCTGAGAATCTTTCTCGATTCTCTTAGGGTGGCCTCCAGGATACAAAGGTTCCTAAGTCATTCTACCAGTTCTAGTAGCCACTCTAACAGCAAAATCATGTTTATTATTTAATTCATCAAGCAAATCACTTTGAGCTTTAAGTACTTGCTCAGCTTGAGTGGTAACCATAGAAGCATATTTGCTAATGAGTTTAAGTTCACAGTTAACTTTAGCCATATAATCACTCAAGCATCCTATCTCGAAAGCATTATTCTTTAATTCTCTACCAACATAAGCATTAAAACTTTCTTGCCTAGCCATAAAGGCATCAAATTCATCTAAGCATGGGCTATGGAATTTAGTAGAAGGAATTTCAACTTTATCATATCTATAGAGAGAATTTACCTTTACTACCTGTGTCGGGTTATCAAGACAATGTGTTTCTTCGACAGGCGGTATATTAAGACCATGTATTTCTTCAATAGGAGGTAAATTCTTAACATCTTCAGCTTTAATACCTTTTTATTTCATTGATTTCTTTGCCTCTTGCATATCTTCAGGATTGAGAAATAGAACACCTCTCTTCTTAGGAGTGGGTTTAGGAATAGGCTCAGGAGTTGGCTCAATTGGTTCAGGAATTGGATCAGGGAGAGTCAAATTATTTTCATTAGTCAACATATTATTCAATAGTAATTCAGCTTGGTCGACTGTTCTTTCCCTGAAAACACAACCAGCTAACTATCCAAGTAGTCCTTGGAAGCATCGGTTAGTCCATTGTAAAAGATATCAAGTATTTCATTTTTCTTAAGAGGATGATCAGGCAAAGCATTAATTAATTGGAGAAGCCTCCCCCAAGCTTGTGGGAGACTCTCTTCTTTGATTTGCACAAAATTATGTATTTCCCGCAAGGCAGCTTGTTTCTTATGAGCAGGGAAATATTTAGCAGAGAAGTAATAAATCATATCCAGGGGACTACACACACAACCAGGATCAAGAGAATTAAACCAAGTCTTAGCATCACCCTTTAATGAGAACGAAAATATATTAAGGATATAATAATAGCGAGACTTCTCATCATTAGTAAACAGGGTGGCTATATCATTAAACTTGGTAAGATGTGCCACAACAGTTTCAGATTCAAGGCCATAAAAAGGATCAGATTCAACCAATGTAATTATTTCAGGATCAACAGAGAATTCATAATCCTTATCAGTAACACAGATAGGTGAAGTAGCAAAAGCAGGGTCAGGTTTCATTCTAGCATTAAGAGATTGCTACTTCCATTTAGCTAATGACTTTTTAAGATCATATCTATCTTTGCAAGAAAAGATAGCTCTAGCAGCTTCCTCATTCATAACATAACCCTCAGGAACAACAGGTAATTCATAATCAGGGGGAGAACTTTCATCATCACTATCATCAATAATAGCATCTTCAATAATTTCATTCTCTCTAACCCTAGCAAGTTGTTCATCAAGAAATTCACCTAATGGCAAAGTAGTATCACGCATAGAAGTACTTTCATCATAAGTATCATGCATAGCAGAAGTGGCATCATCAATAACATTCGACATATGAGAATTCATAGCAGTAGCAGGTTTAGGTGTCGCAAGCTTACTAATAATGGAAGGAGAATCTAGTGCAGAGCTAGATGGCAGTTCCTTACCTCCCCTCGTAGTTGAGGGCAAAATCTTAGTTCTTTCGTCTTTCAAGTTCCTCATAGTGATCAATAGATATAAATCCCAAGTGACTCAAAGAATAGAGCTATGCTCCCCGGCAACGGCGCCAGAAATTAGTCTTGATAACCCACAAGTGTAGGGGATCGCAACAGCTTTCGAGGGTAGAGTATTCAACCCAAATTTATAGATTCAACACAAGGGGAGCAAAAGAATATTCTTAAGTATTAGCAGTTGAGTTGTCAATTCAACCACACCTGGATAACTTAGTATCTACAGCAAAGTATTTAGTAGCAAAGTAGTATGATAGTGATGGTAACAATGTCAAAAGTAAAGATAATAGTTTTGTTGTAATTGTAACAGTAGCAACGGAAAAGTAAATAAGCGAAGTACAATATGTGAAAAGCTTGTAGCATTGGATCAGTGATGGATATTTATGTCGGATGCGATTCCTCATGTAATAGCTATAACATAGGGTGACACAGAACTAGCTCCGGTTCATCAATGTAATGTAGGCATGTATTCCGAATATAGTCATACGTGCTTATGGAAAAGAACTTGCATGACATCTTTTGTCCTACCCTCCCGTGGCAGCGTGGTCATAGTGGAAACTAACGGATATTAAGGCCTCCTTTTAATAGAGAACCGGACCAAAGCATTAGCACATAGTGAATACATGAACTCCTCAAACTACGGTCATCACCGAGAAGTATCCCGATTATTGTCACTTCGGGGTTGTCGGATCATAACACATAATAGGTGACCATAGACTTGCAAGATAGGATCAAGAACACACGTATATTCATGAAAAAATAATAGGTTCAGATATGAAATCATGGCACTCGGGCCCTAGTGACAAGCATTAAGCATAGCAAAGTCATAGCAACATCAATCTCAGAACATGGTGGATACCAGGCATCAAACCCTAACAAAACTAATTTGATTTCATGGTAAATCTCATCCAACCAATCACTGTCCAGCAAGCCTACGATGGAATTACTCACGCACGGCGGTGAGCATCATGAAATTGGTGATGGAGGATGGTTGATGATGACGACGGCGACGAATCCCCCTCTCCGGAGCCCCGAACGAACTCCAGATCAGCCCTCCCAAGAGAGATTAGGGCTTGGCGGCGGCTCCATATCGTAAAACGCGATGAAACTTTCTCTCTGATTTTTTTCTCCGCGAAATGGAATATATGGAGTTGGAGTTGAGGTCGGTGGAGCATCAGGGGGCCCACGAGACAGGGGGCGTGCCCAGGGGGAGGGCGCGCCCCCACCCTCGTGGCCAGGGTGTGGGCCCCCTGGCCTTGATTCTTTCGCCAGCATTTTTTATATTTTTCAAAACTTATCTCCGTGGATTTTCAGGTCATTCGGAGAACTTTTGTTTTCTGCACAATAAGCAACATCATGGTAGTTCTGCTGAAAACAACATCAGTCCGGGTTAGTTTCATTCAAATCATGCAAGTTAGAGTCAAAACAAGGGCAAAAGTGTTTGGAAAAGTAGATATGTTGGAGACGTATCAGGGAGCGACTGAAGTACTCTGTCAATGACCGCGTCATCCGGGAGATTAACTCCCAGCTGAGACAAGCGGTTGGGCAACCCAGACATTTTGAGTATGTGCTCGCTGACAGAACCATTCTCCTCCATCTTACAACTGTAGAACTTGTCGGAGACTTCATATCTCTTGACTCGGGCATGATCTTGGAAAACCATTTTCAGCTCTTGGAACATCTCATATGCTCCGTGCTGCTCAAAACGCTTTTGGAGCCCCGGTTCTAAGTTGTAAAGCATGCCACACTGAACCAGGGAATAATCATCACTATGCGACTGCCAGGCGTTCATAACGTCTTGAGTTGCTGGGAAAATGGGTGCTTCACCTAGCGGTGCATCTAGGACATATGCTTTCTTGGCAGCTATGAGGATGATCCTCAAGTTCCGGACCCAGTCCGTATAGTTGCTACCATCGTCGTTCAGCTTGGTTTTCTCTAGGAACGCGTTGAAGTTGAGGGCAACATTAGCGTGGGCCATTTGATCTACAAGACATATTGCAAAGATTTTAGACTAAGTTCATGACAATTAAGTTCATCTAATCAAATTATTTAATGAACTCCCACTCAGATAGACATCCCTCTAGACATCTAAGTGATACATGATCCGAGTCAACTAGGCCGTGTCCGATCATCACGTGAGACGGACTAGTCATCATCGGTGAACATCTTCATGTTGATCGTATCTTCTATACGACTCATGTTCGACCTTTCGGTCTCTTGTGTTCCGAGGCCATGTATGTACATGCTAGGCTCGCCAAGTCAACCTAAGTGTTTTGCATGTGTAAATCTGGCTTACACCCGTTGTATGCAATCGTTAGAATCTATCACATCTGATCATCACGTGGTGCTTCGAAACAATGAACCTTCGCAACGATGCACAGTTAGGGGGAACACTTTCTTGAAAGTTTATGAGGGATCATCTTATTTATGCTACCGTCGTTCTAAGCAAATAAGATGTAAAACATGATAAACATCATATGCAATCAAATAGTGACATGATATGGCCAATATCATTTTGCTCCTTTTGATCTCCATCTTCGGGGCGCCATGATCATCATCGTCACCGGCATGACACCATGATCTCCATCATCGTGTCTTCATGAAGTTGTCTCGCCAACTATTACTTCTACTACTATGGCTAACGGTTTAGCAATAAAGTAAATTAATTACATGGCATTATTTAATGACACGCAGGTCATACAATAAATTAAAGACAACTCCTATGGCTCCTGCCGGTTGTCATACTCATTGACATGCAAGTCGTGATTCCTATTACAAGAACATGATCAATCTCATACATCACATATATTTCATTCATCACATCCTTTTTGGCCATATCACATCACACGGGATATGCTGCAAAAACAAGTTAGACGTCCTCTAATTGTTGTTGCATGTTTTTATGTGGCTGCTATAGGTTTCTAGCAAGAACGTTTCTTACATACGCCAAAACCATGCCAATTGCTATTTACCCTTCATAAGGACCCTTTTCATCGAATCCGATCCGACTAAAGTGGGAGAGACAGACACCCGCTAGCCACCTTATGCAACTAGTGCATGTCAGTCGGTGCCTGTCTCACGTAAGCGTACGTGTAAGGTCGGTCCGGGCCGCTTCATCCCACGATGCCGCCGATACAAGATAAGACTAGTAGTGGCAAGTAAATTGACAAAATCGACGCCCACAACAAACTTTTGTTCTACTCGTGCATAGAAACTACGCATAGACCTAGCTCATGATACCACTGTTGGGGATTGTTGCAGAAATTAAAAAATTTCTACGCATCACCAAGATCAATCTATGGAGTAAATAGCAACGAGAGAGAGGGGAGTGCATCTTCATATCCTTGAAGATCGCGAGACGGAAGCGTTGCAAGAACGCGGATGAAGGAGTCATACTCGAAGCGATTCAGATCGCGGTGGATTCCGGTCTAAGCGCCGAACAACGGCACCTCCGCGTTCAACACACGTGCAGCCCGGTGATGTCTCCCGCGCCTTGATCCAGCAAGGAGGAGGGAGAGGTTGAGGAAGAAGGCTCCAGCAGCAGCACGACGGCGTGGTGGTGATGGAGTGGCAGTTCTCCGGCAGGGCCTCGCCAAGCTCACGCGGAGGAGGAGAGGTGTTGGGGAGGGGAGGGGCTGCACCTTGGATGTTGTGCTGCACCCCTCCCTCCACCCCTCTATTTATAGAGAGAAGGGGAAGGGGGCCGGCCCCTCTAGATGGGATCTAGGGGGGGCGGCGGCCAAGGGGGGAGGGGGCTTGCCCCCCAAGCCAAGGGGGGCGCCCCCTTTAGGGTTCCCCCCCCAACCCTAGGCGCATGGGCCCTAGGAGGGGTGGCGCCCAGCCCACTAGGGGCTGGTTCCCTTCCACCTACAGCCCATGCATAAGGCCCTCCAGGGCAGGTGGATCCTCCCGGTGGACCCCCGGAACCCCTCCGGTGGTCCTGGTACAATACCCGTATACCCCCGAATATTTCCGGTGACCGTATAATGACTTCCCATATATAAATCTTCACCTCCGGACCATCCGGAGCTCCTTGTGACGTCCAGGATCTCATCTAGGACAACGAACAACATTCGGTAATCACATACAAATCTTCCTTATAACCCCAGCGTCATCGAACCTTAAGTGTGTAGACCCTACGTGTTCGGGAATCATGCAGGCATGACCGAGATAGCTCTCTGGCCAATAACCAACAACGGGATCTGGATACCCATGTTAGCTCCCACATGTTCCACGATGATCTTATCGGATGAACCGCGATGTCGAGGATTCAAGTAATCCTGTATACAATTCCCTTTGTCAATCGGTACGTTACTTGCACGAGATTCGATCGTCGGTATCCCAATACCTCGTTGAATATCGTTACCGGCAAGTCACTTTACTCGTTCCGTAATGCATGATCCCGTGACCAACTACTTAGTCACATTGAGCTCATTATGATGATGCATTACCGAGTGGGCCTAGATTCATGCCAACCCAACAGACACTTTCGGAGATACCTGTAGTGCACCTTTATAGCCACCCAGTTACGTTGTGACGTTTGGTACACCCAAAGCATTCCTACGGTATCTGGGAGTTGCACGATCTCATGGTATAAGGAAATGATGCTTGACATTAGAAAAGCTTTAGCAAACGAACTACACAATCTTGTTCTATTCTTCGGATTGGGTCTTGTCCATCACATCATTCTCCCAGTGATGTGATCCCGTTATCAATGACATCCAATGTCCATAGTCAGGAAACCATGACCATCTGTTCATCAATGAGCTAGTCAACTAGAAGCTCACGAGGGACTTGTTGTGGTCTATGTATTCACACATGTATTATGGTTTCCAGTCAATGCAATTATAGCATGAACTATAGACAATTATCATGAACAAGGAAATATAATAATAACCATTTTATTATTGCCTCTAGGGCATATTTCCAACAACTTGCAGAGATGATCCTTGCAGCACGCAACCGCAAGGACATAGAGCAGTTCCTGGAGGCATTCCCCTGGCTCCAACCCTAGTGATGATGATATCATCTACTAGGCAAGGAGGAGGGAAAATTTCCTTCCTTTTCAGGTGAGTAGGCATAGGTGGATGATACGTCTCCGTCGTATCTACTTTTCCAAACACTTTTGCCCTTGTTTTGGACTCTAACTTGTATGATTTGAATGGAACTAACCTGGACTAACCCTGGACTAACACTGTTTTCAGCAGAATTGCCATGATGTTGTTTTATGTGCAGAAAACAAAAGTTCTCGGAATGACCTGAAACTCCACGGAATATCTTAGAATAAATAATAAAAAATCCTCGCCAAATATGAAGACCAGGGGGCCCACACCCTGTCCACGAGGATGGGGGGCGCCCCCCTAGGGCGTGCCCCCTACCTCATGGGCCCCCTGGAGACCCTCCTACGCCAACTCCAACTGCATATATTGGCTTTCGGGGAGAAAAAATCAGAGAGAAGAAATCATCGCGTTTTACGATACGGAGCCGCCGCCAAGCCCTAATCTCTCTCGGGAGGGCTGATCTGGAGTCCGTTCGGGGCTCCGGAGAGGGGGATTCATCACCGTCGTCATCATCAACCATCCTCCATCACCAATTTCATGATGCTCACCGCCGTGCGTGAGTAATTCCATCGTAGGCTTGCTGAACGGTGATGGGTTGGATGAGATTTATCATGTAATCGAGTTAGTTTTGTTAGGGTTTGATCCCTAGTATCCACTATGTTCTGAGATTGATGTTGCTATGACTTTGCCATGCTTAATGCTTGTCACTAGGGCCCGAGTGCCATGATTTCAGATTTGAACCTATTATGTTTTCATGAATATATGTGAGTTCTTGATCCTATCTTGCAAGTCTATAGTCACCTACTATGTGTTATGACCCGGCAACCCCGAAGTGACAATAATCGGGACCACTCCCGGTGATGACCATAGTTTTAGGAGTTCATGTATTCACTGTGTGCTAATGCTTTATTCCGGTTCTCTATTAAAAGGAGGCCTTAATATCCCTTAGTTTCCAATAGGACCCCGCTGCCACGGGAGGGTAGGACAAAAGATGTCATGCAAGTTCTTTTCCATAAGCACGTATGACTATATACGGAATACAAGCCTACATTACATTGATGAACCGGAGCTAGTTCTTTGTCACCCTATGTTATAGCTATTACATGAGGAATCACATCCGACATAAATATCCATCACTGATCCAATGCTACAAGCTTTTCACATATTGTGCTTCGCTTATTTACTTTTCCGTTGCTACTGTTACAATTACAACAAAACTATTATCTTTACTTTTGACATTGTTACCATCACTATCATACTACTTTGCTACTAAATACTTTGCTGTAGATACTAAGTTATCCAGGTGTGGTTGAATTGACAACTCAACTGCTAATACTTAAGAATATTCTTTGGCTCCCCTTGTGTTGAATCTATAAATTTGGGTTGAATACTCTACCCTCGAAAGCTGTTGCGATCCCCTACACTTGTGGGTTATCAAGACTAATTTCTGGCGCCGTTGCCGGGGAGCATAGCTCTATTCTTTGAGTCACTTGGGATTTATATCTATTGATCACTATGAGGAACTTGAAAGACGAAAGAACTAAGATTTTGCCCTCAACTACGAGGGGAGGTAAGGAACTGCCATCTAGCTCTGCACTAGATTCTCCTTCCGTTACAAGTAAGCTTGCGACACCTAAACCTTCTTCTGCTATTTGTTCCGATATGTCGCATGTTATTGATGATGCCACTTCTGCTATGCATGATACTTATGATGAAACTAATTCTATGCTTGATACTACTATACCCCTTGGTGAATTTCTAGATGAACAAATTGCTAGGTCTAAAGAAAGAGAAATTATTGAATCTGAATATGATGATGATAGTGATGATGAAAATATGCCTACTATTCCTGAGGGTTATCTTTTTGATGCGAAATCTTCTGCAGCTATTTTTGCCTGCTAGGATAGATATGAACTTAAGAGGCTGCTAGTTAAATGGAGTAAAGAATCTCTTAGAGATAGAATGAGACCCGACCCTGCTTTTGCTACTTCACCTATTTGTGTTCCCGATAAGGATTATTATGAATTTTCTGTTGATCGAGATATAATTACTTTGGTTGAATCTGGTCCTTTCTTTGGCTATGAATCTGAAACTGTTGTGGCACATCTTACTAAGTTAAATGATATACCTGCCCTGTTTACTAATGATGAGAGATCGTGCTACCTTTATTTACTCAAAATATTTCCGTTCTCATTAAAGGGTGATGCTAAGATATGGTTTAATTCTCTTGATCCTGGTTGTGTGCGTAGTCCCCAGGATATGATTTATTACTTCTCTGCTAAATATTTCCCTGCTCATAAGAAACAAGCTGCTTTGAGGGAAATATACAACTTCGTGCAAATTGAAGAAGAGAGTCTCCCACAAGCTTGGGGGAGGCTTCTCAAGTTACTTAATGCTTTGCCTGATCATCCTCTTAAGAAACCTGAAATACTTGATATCTTTTATAATGGACTAACTGATGCTTCCAGAGATTACTTGTATAGTTGTGCTAGTTCTCTTTTCAGGGAAAGAACACCGGATGAAGCTGAAATTCTATTGAATAATATGTTGACAAATGAAAATAATTGGGCACCTCCAGAGCCACCTCTTGAGCCAGCTCCCGAGCCAATTACTGAGCCTATTCCTAAACCAACTCCGAAGAAGAGAGGTGTTCTATTTCTCAGTCCTGAAGATATGCAAGAGGCAAAGAAATCTATGAAAGAAAAAGGTATTAAAGCTGAAGATGTTAAGAATTTACCTCCTATTGAAGAAATATACGGTCTTAATTTACCGCCTGTTGAAGAAGTATATGATCTCAATTCCTTATTCAATGAAGAACCTCCTGATCCCGATATCCTGACACAGGTAGTAAAGGTAAATTCTCTCTATAGATATGATAAAACTGAAGTCCCTCCTACTAAAATTGCTAGTCAGTGCTTGGATGAGTTTGATGACTTTATGTTTAAGCAAGATGACTTTAATGCTTATTTTGGTAGACAACTAAAACAAAATACCTTTATGATTAAACGCTTGGGTGATTTTATGGCTAATATTAGAGGTGAACTTAAACTTGTTAGCAAACATGCTTCTATGGTTACCACTCAAGTAGAACAAGTACTTAAAGCTCAGAAAGAAGTGCTTGATGAAATGAATAGTAAGAAAAATGATTATGCTGTTAGAGTGGCTACTAGAACTGGTAGAATGACTCAGGAACCTTTGTATCCTGAAGGCCACCCTAAGAGAATCGAGCAAGATTCTCAGAGAAATAATATTGATGTACCTAGTTCTTCTAAAAGGAAGAAAAAGAAAAATGATAGGACTTTGCAAACTTCTAGTGAACCTATTGCTGAACCACCTGAGAATCCAAATGATATCTCTATTTCTGACGCTGAAACACAATCAGGTGATGAACATGAACCTAGTGAAAATATTAATGATGATGTCCATGATGATGCTCAACCTAGTAATGATAATGATGTAGAAGTTGAACCTACTGTTGATCTTGATAATCCACAATCAAAGAATCAACGTCATGATAAAAGAGACTTCATTGCTAGGAAACACGGTAAATAAAGGGAACCATGGGTCAAGAAACCCATGCCTTTTCCTCCGAAAACATCCAAGAAAAAGGATGATGAGGATTTTGAGCGCTTTGCTGAAATGATTAGACCCATCTTTTTGCGCATGCGATTAACTGATGTGCTCAAAACAAATCCTTATGCTAAGTATATGAAGGATATCATTACTAATAAAAGAAAGATACCGGAAGCTGAAATTTCCACCATGCTTGCTAATTATACTTTTAAGGGTGGAATACCAAAGAAACTTGGAGATCCAGGAGTACCTACTATACCATGCTCCATTAAGAGAAATTATGTTAAAACTGCTTTATGTGATCTTGGAGCCGGTGTTAGTGTTATGCCTCTCTCTTTATATCGTAGACTTGACTTGAATAAGTTGACACCTACTGAAATATCTCTGCAAATGGCTGATAAATCAACTGCTATACCTGTCGGTATTTGTGAGGATGTGCCTGTTGTAGTTGCGAACGTTACTATTTTAACGGACTTTGTTATTCTTGATATTCCCGAGGATGATAGTATGTCTATTATTCTTGGAAGACCTTTCCTTAATACTGCAGGGGCTGTTATTGATTGCAACAAAGGCAATGTCACTTTTCATATAAATGGTAATGAGCACACGGTACACTTTCCGAGGAAACAACCTCAAGTTTATAGTATCAACTCTATTGGAAAAATTCCATCGATTATATTTGGAGGTTTTGAATTTCCTCTCCCTACTGTCAAGAAAAAGTATGATATTCTTATTGTTGGGGATTTTCATATCCCCGTTGAGGTAACTTAGTGTTACTCGAAATTTCTCTGGTTTCGTGTTATTCGGAATGAGTTTGTTAGCAAGACTTGATCAACCTTGTTAGTGGGTTCATTTTGATGATCACGAGATGGATGAAACTAGAAGCACAACCTTATGTACCCTCTTTATATTTTCTGTAATCTAGTAGAAATAAAGTATAATATTATTTTTTCTGTCTGTTTCCTGACTTATCCGTGCAATATAAAAATATCACGAAAATAAAAGTCCTCATAATGCCATGCCAATTTAATATGATTTTTTCAGGAATATTTGAGGATTTACTGTGCAAAAATTACCGCGGGGGGAGCTGCCACCTGGCCACGAGGGTGGAGGGCGCGCCCTACCCCCCTGGGCACGCCCCCTGCCTCGTGGGCCCACGGTGGCCCTCCTCCACTTATCCCTGCACCCATCTTCTTCCTCTGCCTCACACAAACATGAAAACCCAACTCAAGCACGAGTTCCAGCCCCTGTTGCTGTGATTTTCGATCTCCTTGCTCAAACCACCTCTTGCAAAACTGCTTGGGGAGATTGTTCCTTGGTATGTGACTCCTCCATTGGTCCAATTAGTTTTTGTTCTAGTGCTTTATTCATTGCAAATTTGTGCTGCATAGGTGACCATGTTCTTGAGCTTGCATGTCAAATTTATATGGTTCCAAGTAGTTCTAATGCTTGATATAGGCTCTAGGCACTTGTGGGAGTTGTTGCTATCAATTTTATTGAAGTTGGTTCACTTTTATTTGAAGTTACTAAAAATTTTAGATTATTTCAGAAAATAATGAAGAAACTTTTGAGGGGCTCGTCGAGCCGAAGCTCGAAGGAAAAACAAAAGGAAGAAGAGCAGAAGCCCAAATTTAATTTGCCACGTACCGCGGAGGTCCGGCCATGTGAATGGCCTTTCGATGACTTCTTGAGGAGAGCCGGATTTATGAGGATTTCTATTTATTGATTGCGAATGCTGGCCTCACCGACTTCCTCCGCGACCAACGTCATCAGTATCTCTTACTCACAAATACTTTTGTGCAAAACTTCTACTTTTTCCCTAAGAAATCACCTCCATCAGTAGAGTTTCATTTATATGACGTTGTTAAGGAGATGCCATTAGCTGAATTTTGCGATGTTTGCAAAATACCCTTTGAGGGCACCTTGGATGAACCACACCGTAACGAAGTAGAAGCTTTTATTAATACTATCACTGTGGGAGAAACCAGGAAGGTTTCTGATGCAAGGATTACTAGCATACATTTTCCTGTTTTACGCTACTTTGCCCTATTTGCTAGTCGTTGCTTGATTGGGCGCGGGAACTGTGGAAACCTTAGTGTTCCTGATATTATTATTTTGTTCCATGGTTTATACCGAAATAACTCTGTTATTATGGGTGGAATTGTTGCTAGACGGTTAAGTCTGAACCGTACTAAGGGCCCTATCTTTGGAGGCATTTATGCTTCGCGCTTAGCTGAACATTTTGAAATACCTATTAGGCATGAGGAGAAAGAGGAAACATCGTTGCCCCGTGCTTATTTAGATTATAAGATTATGCTAGGGCATGACTTTCTTGTTAAGAGTCGTGAAGGGGAGCTCAAATATAAATTATACTTTGATAAACATCACCCTGAGACTATTACTTTGCCTGCTCCCTCTTTGTTTAACTTGTCTGCAGGCCCTCACATTGTTTCGTGGGCGGCCGTTCAAGCCTATCGGAATCCTACACCAGCCCCGGAACCGGAGCCACAAGATGAGCCTCCACGACAGTCTGTTTATTCTTGGGATCTAGAGCTGGTTGCCAGCCAGTGGCAGTCAGAGTCTTCTGCATCACAGTACGACCCCAGCTTCACCTACGGGTATCCGCCAGGCTATCCCTGGCAATAGAACAACTTAGGCCAAAAGCCTAAGCTTGGGGGAGTACGTATTTCCCACCGACATTACATTCATGTTCACACACACTCATTGCTAGATGTCGGTGCTCATACTCTTTCACTGTAATATCCATGCTAGTTTAAATTTCCTTTTCTAGTTTTCTTCTTGTGTGTTTGATAAACCTTAAGAAAACCCCAAAAAAAATTAGTTAGTTTAATTTCCTTGCTTGTAGTAGAATTAAAATGAAAACCCAAAAATATTTCCCGTTCTTCTTTTGCTTGTTGGGAGCTTTCCCGTGTAAATAGTTTTTATTTCTTTTCTTTTCTTTGGGGGTCAGTAGGAGAAGACCTTGATTAAATTGTTTAATGGCTCTTATATGCATGATTGTTTATTATACTTAGAGCCCATATTGCCTTGTCTTCTCCTGTTTATTGAATGCTCGCAGATTCCAGCTTAGTCCAATGCACGCGCACTCTTATTATTATACACATCGTTCGATCGTGCAAGTGAAAGGCAATTATGATGATATATGATGGACTGACTGAGATGGGAAAAGCTGGTATGAACTCAACCTCTCTTGTTTTTGTAAATATGATGATTCATCGTTCCTGGGTCAGCTATTATGAAGTAAACATATTTCCAATGTCATTTAGAGATTATAGTTGCTTGTGTCATGCTTGATTAGCTATGAGTTATAATGGTTTACCTTGCGTGCCAACATGCTATTAGAATGATTATGTTGTGGTATGATGGGATGGTATCCTCCTTTAAATGAATTGAGTGACTAGACTTGGCACATGTTCACGCATGTAGTTGAATCAAATCAACATAGCCTTCATGATATTTATGTTCATGGTAGATTATATCCTACTCATACTTGTATTCAGTGTAAATTAATTTTAGTGCATGTTTACGACTGTTGTCGCTCTCTCAGTTGGTCGCTTCCCAGTCTTTTGCTAGCCTTCACCCGTACTAAGCGGGAATACTGCTTGTGCATCCAAACTCCTTAAACCCCAAAGTTGTTCCATATGAGTCCACTATACCTACCTATATGCGGTATTTACCTACCGTTCCAAGTAAATTTGTATGTGCCAAACTCTAAACCTTCAAATAAACATTCTATTTTGCATTCTCGAATAGCTCATATGTCAACTAGGGCTGCCCTTATCTTCCGTGTTAGGCGGGTTATTCTCAAGAGGAGTGGACTCCGCTCCTCATTCACGAGAAAATGGCTGGTCTCCGGGATGCCCAGTCCCATGCTTTATGCAAACTAAATCAAAATAATTGCAAACAAAACTCCCCCTGAGACCCGTTGAATGTTGGAGGCACTCGTTGTTTCGAGCAAGCCATGGATTGATGCTTGTGGAGGAGGGGGAGTATAAACTTTACCATTCTGTTTGGGAACCGCCTATAATTTGTTTAGCAGGGAAGATATCGTCGTCTCTTAGTTGTTATGTTGACAATGAATGTATGCCTCTCAAAATATAATTTATATCTATTTCAAAATCGAGCTCTGGCACCTCTACAAATCCCTGCTTTCCTCTGCGAAGGGCCTATCTATTTACTTTTATGTTGAGTCATCACCCTTCTTATTAAAAGCACCCGCTGGAGAGCACACTGTCGTTTTCATTCATTATTATTAGTCTATATTGGGTATGACTTGACTGGATCTCTTTTACCATGAATTACAATGTTTAGTCAGTCCTTGATCTTTAAAGGTGCTCTGCATTTATGTTTTCCGGTCTCAGAAAGGGCTAGCGAGATACCATTTTGTTATATCATGTTATGATTATTTTGAGAAAGTGTTGTCATCCGAGATTTATTATTATAGCTCGCTAGCTGATTATGCTATTGATATGAGTAATTGTGAGGCCTATGTGTTATTGTGAGTATGGTTAGTTCATAATATTTGCTGAAACTTGAATGCTGGCTTTTCATGTTACAACAACAAGAGCAAACAGAGTTTGTAAAATTTTTCTTTTTCTCTTTCAGTTTGTCAACTAAATTGCTTGAGGACAAGCAAGGGTTTAAGCTTGCCGGAGTTGATACGTCTCCGTCGTATCTACTTTTCCAAACACTTTTGCCCTTGTTTTGGACTCTAACTTGTATGCTTTCAATGGAACTAACCCGGACTAACGTTGTTTTCAGCAGAATTGCCATGATGTTGTTTTATATGCAGAAAACAAAAGTTCTTGGAATGACCTGAAACTCCACGGAATATCTTAGAATAAATAATAAAAAATCCTCACCAAAGATGAAGACCAGGGGGCCCACACCCTGTCCACAAGGGTGGGGGCGCCCCCCTAGGGTGCGCCCCCTACCTCGTGGGCCCCCAGGAGATCCTCCTACGCCAACTCCAACTCCATATATTGGCTTTCGGGGAGAAAAAAAATCATAGAGAAGAAATCATCGCGTTTTACGATACGGAGCCGCCGCCAAGCCCTAATCTCTCTCGGGAGGGCTGATCTGGAGTCCATTCGGGGCTCCGGAGAGGGGGATTCGTCGCTGTCGTCATCATCAACCATCCTCCATCACCAATTTCATGATGCTCACCGCCGTGCGTGAGTAATTCCATCATAGGCTTGCTGGACAGTGATGGGTTGGATGAGATTTATCATGTAATCGAGTTAGTTTTGTTAGGGTTTGATCCCTAGTATCCACTATGTTCTGAGATTGATGTTGCTATGACTTTGCTATGCTTAATGCTTGTCACTAGGGCCCGAGTGCCATGATTTCAGATCTGAACGTATTATGTTTTCATGAATATATGTGAGTTCTTGATCCTATCTTGCAAGTCTATAGTCACCTACTATGTGTTATGATCCGGCAACTCCGAAGTGACAATAATCGAGACTAGTCCCGGTGATGACCATAGTTTGAGGAGTTCATGTATTCACTATGTGCTAATGCTTTGTTCCAGTTCTCTATTAAAAGGAGGCCTTAATATCCCTTAGTTTCCAATAGGACCCCGCTGCCACGGGAGGGTAGGACAAAATATGTCATGCAAGTTCTTTTCCATAAGCACTTATGACTATATACGGAATACATGCCTACATTACATTGATGAATTGGAGCTAGTTCTGTGTCACCCTATGTTATGACTGTTACATGACGAACCGCATCCGGCATAATTATCCATCACCAATCCAGTGCCTACGAGTTTTCCATATACTGGTTCTCGCTTATTTACTTTTCCGTTGCTACTGTTACAATCACTACAAATACCAAAAACATTACTTTTGCTGTCTTTACTTTTGTTACCGTTACCACCACTATCATATTACTTTTCTACTAAACACTTTGCTGCAGATACTAAGTTTCCAGGTGTGGTTGAATTGACAACTCGGCTGCTAATACTTGAGAATATTCTTTGGCTCCCCTTGTGTCGAATCAATTAATTTGGGTTGAATACTCTACCCTCGAAAACTGTTGCGATCCCCTATACTTGTGGGTTATCAGTGAACTAGGATTCTGTACCCATGATATTGTTGTTATGTTTCTGTGGTCCTAGATATGTCTGTCTATCTATGTGATGGATGAATTTGGTGTAAGAATAATGTTGAATGAGCTATGTATGTGATGAATCAAGTTGTCTATGATGCAATGTATGAAGTTGGTGTAAGGATAATGTTGAATGATCTATCTATGTGATGAATCAATCTGTCTGGTGCAATTTATGATTGAATCTTTTATCTATATTTGTATGTATGAATGATTTGATCTGTTCATCCTAGATGGCCAAATCTTGCTGGTAGACAAGTTGCCACCCAAAGTGACAAAATTTGGCCACTTTAGGGTTGGTAGACAAGTTGCCACCCAAAGTGATCAAATTAGACCACTTTAGGTTTGGTACACAAGTTGCCCCCACAAAGTGACCTAATTTGGCCACATTTTAGGTCATATCAACATAAGAAACAATTTTATATGAAACAATTCATAACTTAGGTCATATCAAATCAAAATAGAGCTTGATAGCAGACAACTCAATTGTTCCAAGCAGTTCAAACACACACCACATAACTTAATTGTTCAAAGCAGTTCAAACACACACACACACACACACACACACACACACACACACCAGATAACTTAATTGTTCCAAGCAGTTCAAGCACACACCACATAACTTAATTGTTCAAATCACAACATAGTTCCGAGCAAAGTGGAGTGCAACATATTCAATGGTTGCCACTTGCTGTGAGATACAAATCAAATTTGCTTGGGGCCCTCCTCTTCCTCTTAGAACCAACATCAGCTTGACCTGATGTTGATGTTGCCCTTGGAGCATTGAAACCTCTTGCAACTCTTGATCTGGTGTTCTTTGCTGGAAATGATGCACTTGAACTTTTGTTCTTGGCTGGTGTTGTGTTCTTTCTCTTTCTTAATCCAGCTGTTGAGACTGCAGTACCAGCAGTGGTTGCCCTAGCTGGAGCTGGACCTGGACTTGATGATGTGGCCCTAGCTGGAGGTGGCCTGGGTGGTGCTGAAGTTGCTGGGTAGGATTCCCTGTTTTCCTACAATTAAAAACAAGTTGCAGCTCAAAAGATGTATGCATTAAAAACAAGCAGCAGATTTTCATAGATGAATTGGCTTAGTTACATGGTGATTGTTTTTCCTTGTCATAAACTTGGCCTTAAGATTGTCTCCACACATTGTCCATCCGTGGCCTTGCTTCCCACAGTTACTGCATGTTATTGTGCCCATCCTTGATGTATCCTTTCGAGCTGGCACTTTAAATTCACCCTTTCTCCTAGTTGTCTGCTTCTTGCCTTTCTTCTCCCTAAAAACTGGTGGTTCTTTGTCTGGTGTGTTGGTGTTGGGCCAGAATTCAGGACCAGGGACAGGGTAGATGATGTGCTGGTATGCAGCCTTATACATTGTCTTCTTAAAGAATGGATGCACATAATCTTGTGGGTGAACTTTTATCTTCTGCATTGCAGATATTGTATGGTGGCAAGGTGATCCAGTCATGTCCCACCTCCTGAGAGAGCAACTCCCTTCATCAAGATTCACACAATATGTGTTCACTAGTTACTTGCCAGATATTGGGACCAGCCATGTTTGCTTCACAATATTTAGCCCACTTCTTGCTCTCTTCAAGCTTCTCCATGTAATGTAGGGTTATTTCCCACCTACAGCTCTCTGTTTTCTCTCTGATGCCCTGGTACTTAACCATTAGTTTGGTCCTCAATCCTTCAAACATGGTCTTAATTGCTTTGGACCTAACATATAGAATCATTTTGTTGAAAACCTCACTAAGGTTGTTCACTACCAAGTCAGTCTTGCACACATGATCCATTGCATATCTAGCCCAACACTCCTTAGGAATGCCATTCAACCACATGTAGGCTGGTTCACATACTGCTTTCAAACCTGCCATTCCTTCTTTGTGACCATGTTCAGTGAAGGAATAGCTAGCTTTGTCAACCCATTTCTTAAGTTCTTCTGCTCTAAAGCCAGCTGACTGGAAGTTGGCATATATGTGTCTTAGGCAATATCTTTGTGGGGATTGAGGAAATACTTCATCAATTGCTTTAAGAATGCCCTGTAGTTTTATTACATAAGCTAGTAATGAGATAACTATAGCAGCATGGCTATGTGCATAAGAATAATACAGAGTCAGAGAAAATACCTTCTGCCTGTCAGACATGATGGTGTAGTTCGCAAACTAGTTGCTGGTGCCAATGCAGACTCTAAGTTGGTTTAGAAACCAGGTCCAGCTAGGCCCATCCTCTTTGTCAACCACCTCAAAAGCAATTGGGAACACATTGTTGTTCCCATCTCTCCCAGTTGCTGCCAATATCTGCTGGCCTGTGGATAACTTGATGAAGCAGCCATCAAGTCCTGCATAAACAAAGATAGTTAGGGCCAAATTGAATAACTTGCTTACATTTCAAATAGTATTACATCACTGATTTGTACCTATGAAAGACCTACAACAAGCAAGAAATCCATCTTTTGTTGCCTGGAGGCAATAGAACATGTACTTGAACCTTGGTGTGGTGGCTGGGTTCAAAGGATCGTCAAAAGTTGTCACTATGCACCTGCTTCCAGGGTTTGTGTCAAGCACACATTGTAGGTAGTCCCTCAATGTTAGATACTGCTTTCTATGATCACCTTGCACAACATCAACAACCATCAGTCTTGCCCTATATGCCAAACTCCTAGGTACATGCACCACAAACTTCTTAGTATGTTTGAGAACTGTCTCTACATCAGCCTTTACATTTGATCTAACTGTGTCCTCCACAGCTTATGCAACCCATTCAGCAGTAACATGTGTACTCTCTCCACAAGCTCCACAACTATGATCCATGTGACACTTCTTGATTGTGAATGTATCTACATGGGCTACTTTGGATGCAGTCATGAAAAATTCACACCCATTCTTCCTCTCTGGGCATCAAACAATAACTCTTGATGGTTCATTCCTATGGTACTGAAAGTTTCTCGAAGTCCTAACATGAAAATTTCTCAAAGCCTTTCTAAACTCATACACATTGATGAAGCAAAGGTCCTTTCACAGCTGCTCATGTGCATTAGGTACCTTTGGGTCATACCATTTCCTCTCTTTCTTCTTCTTCTTCTTCAATCTTCTCTTCCTTCCAGAAGGTAGTCTTGGAGCCTCTCCATCTGAGTCAGAAATGCCCACATCACCAGGGAAGCAATACTCATCAGCTTCAGGTACAAAATCTTGAAACTTGGGGTTGTCTGGCTGACTATGAGCTCTGGAAGTAGGACTTGGATTTGCTGCTGCTCTTCTCACAGGCTTGAGTTTCTCAGGCCTCCATTTTGCCACAACTATTTCCTCTCCACTAGCAGCATCTTTCTCCTCCTGCCAAAACTCTGAAACATCACTGTCACCTTCAAACTGTGGTCTGTCTTCTACAACATCTCTTTCTTCTTCATTTCCAATATTTTCTTCACCTCTCTTCAAAGCCTTGTAAGACATCTTTATCCCTCTATAGTCACCCCTATCAATCTCAAAGTCTGAGGATGATTTGTCAATATCATCATTCTCTTCACCAGCAGCCTGTACATCATCATCTCCACCATGAGCTTTTGAAATGTTCAAGTTACAGCTTTGTTGTGTGTTCAAATTAACTTTAAGAGGGTGGACCACTCCATCTTGTGACAGACTTAACACAAAACCAGGACCCCCCACTGGACTGCCTATTGGAATTTGTTCTTCACAAACATTGTGAGCCCTGTTACATTCAACATCTCTATCTTCATTTGCCTTGGAAACAATGATATTCAGCATTGTGAAATCTGAGTGGTCTATCATTTTTTCAACTGCATCTTGACTGTCCAGAAGCAATAAACCTTCCTGTCCAATCCCTTGTTCTTTTACCCGGTACATGTAGTCATCTGACCCATAGCCTTCAGTTTCAGTAAGTGTTATCAAGTTCAGAAAAGTGATGTCTGAAACAGAAAACCTCCTTTCTATGTTATGTCTGCCCTGGAAATGCAGCCTCACCTCCCAAATTTCATCATCCAGCCTGCATTACATAATATGTTATTTGAAAAGCCTAAATAACTAAGTGTTTTTTGCTACAAAATTCAGTGCACACTAACTATAAAGTACAGTAAGGAATTTGAATCCAACAAATGCTTCTCTGAATCCACCATGCATTTATACTAAATCTAACTAATCCTTTAGTGCTAAAGGATACAGCTGCATCCAAAACATGCCACGGAGTGTTTCCTCAACTTTGATTCAGTGCATGTTCATGTTCTAGATGAATCACAGCAGCATCAACCTAGGGTTTGGTCAAAAAACTAACTAAATTAAGCTATGTTGTTTGAACTGAACAAGCAGAAATGCAGAAACTGTTGAAGGAGCTCATAAGAGAAGAAAAAAACTTACTCCACCCCTCCAAATGCAGAGGCCCAGTGTTGGGAGTTGGCCGGATCTGCTTGCACAGCACTAGCAAGAGACCTCGCTGCTTTGCACTCAAGCGAGACCAGGCAATCATCAGGCGACGACGGTGCAGCCTGTGGCGTAGGAGCCTGCGTCAGAGCTGCAGCCTGTGGTGTCCGCTGCGGTGGCGGCGGCGGCGCCGCTGGCTGGGTTGCGAAGCTACCGCTCCCCAGCCAGTTGTCAACCTCTGAGTAGTCGCCGCCTTCATCCCCCCTTCCACCTCCACCCGTTGAATGGTCGCCATCGCCCAATTTCACCGCCGCTGCCGCCATCGGCTAGGTCGGAGAGGAAGGCGCGCGTGAGAGAGAGAGAGAGGGAGACAAAGAGAGGGGAGACAGAGTGAGGGCGGGCCGGATCCGTCTTGACTGGGTCGGGACGGCTCGTGCACCCTAACGTCCGTCACCCGCGTGCCGTGAGCCCTGTGGCCGACAAAACCCTGACTGGCGGGCCCCACATGTCATAACCCCACTTAAAACGTAACCGCTCGGCCACTTGGTTTTTTTTGGAACGGCCCGCCTTTTTTGTGGTAGTTTTTTGGAAAACTAAAAAAAGTGATAGTTTTCCGGAACGATAGCCCATAATGCAGTAGTTTTTTGCTATTCACTCGTTTCGAGGCCGTAGGCTGACCCTGGAAAAACGCTTGTTCCCGCACGCGCACCAGGTTCGGCGTCGCCCAGCGGCAAGGGAAGGGAAGGCACACACACCGTGGAGGGAAGCTGCCGGTGTTGGTTCGAGCCGACGATCGATTGGATGCATCTTTGCAGAGGCCGGCACTCCCGCAGTTACCTCAGACAGTGAGGAAAAATAGATCATGGAAGGCCATTGTCGCTTGGGTCCTAGGAAGGCCACCCACCATGTCACTGGGTGACATAGCTGGTGACTTGCCCGATGAGCATGGACGTAGACCATGACAACTGTCTTCCCTGTCCCAAAAACAAACCCTGATCCATGCTTCGCGGAGGCGGAGGCTATTCTTCGTCTCCCGTTGAAGCATACTCCTTCGAGGCTCTCGACAGCCCGACGAGCGGGTTGTTGGCATAAGGAAGACATGGCATGGGAATGGAGATCCGTCGTGGCCGGTCATAGACTAGTTTTACCATAGTCCTATATATTGTAGTTAAAATATGTCCGGATTGTAAATATTTTCGTCCGGTTTGAATAAAAATCATCAGATTTGCATGTAATTCGTCTGATTTGTTGAAAAGTGGTTTGAAATGTTTGTGGATAGATTCGGATGGCCGGCTCCCGCATCCATATCCACATATGGATGCGGTGTCCGTTTTGCATGCCAGCTTTGAAGATGGCCTAAGTATGTGTTTTCAAGAAAAAAAATAAACCGTATGTATTGGCATCTGGCAATGCCACGCAGCCTTGCAGGCGAGGCGTGAGCTGTCCTCCACAAACCGTACACTTACTACTCCCTTCGTATCAAAATAAATGTCTCAATTTTAGTATAATTTTTCCCAAAAAACTTTAGTACTGGCTAATTCAGGCCAGCATTCATTTATTTTTCAAACTTACACAAATTATTGCGTCAGGTACTCAGGTTTGATGCCAAAAATTGGCATGCCAAATTTTGGCATTGCTAAATGTTGGCTAGAGATTGGTTGCTTGCCAATTTTCGCTGCCGATCTCACAAAAGATTACCAATTGTTGGCAACTTTTAATGTTGCTAAATGTTGGCTTGCCAAATATTGGCAATACCAAATGTCGGTAGCAAACCAATTATGCTCAAAATTCTTACTTGTCCTCGGAGTGCGTTTTGGAAGCTGCCGCGGCAAGTGGACAAGCCGGGCTCACATGCATGATCGACCTCGACGTTGCGGCCTCATGTAAGTCTCGCAAGGTTGGTGGAGACACCAAGTAAGTAGCGTCCGATTTTAGTGACAGTGTCATCGATCACGAAAGTGGTCCGCTGTAGGTACGCACCTGTCCGGGATGGTGCATATGCGCGCACACACGAATCGTACGAGATCTATCGATGCTACGCCGCGCCGCCGATGCCGTTAGCTAGAGCATGCGTACGTCCTCGATCGTGTCGCTATAGCTCCGATCAAGCATCTTGGCTCCAAGCAGAGACAGGTGTATCAACAGCGCCCGATCCAGTGTGCGCTGTGCCTGTGCGTGCAACAATGTGTGTGCACGCGAGCAGAGATCGAAAGGCGTTTTTCTTTTCTTTTTACGTGTAACCTGATCGCGTGATCTTCCTTCCTTCCTTCCGGCCGGCCGGCCCACCGCGGGGCACGGGCAATCAATGTGACCCTGCCGCGACAGCGGCCTGCAATGCGGCGGCGGCGAATGATCGGAGGCAGGTGGCGCTAGTGGCTGCCGCCGCCGGCTACGCTGCGCCGTGCAAGTCCGCGTCGCGGGGTAGAAGCTCGTCAACTTCGACACAGACTCTGTCTACTCTATCTATCCATCCACCTATGACCTATCCCCGCGCGCCTTTCCTTCCCCGGTTATATCCGTCCCATCATCGCGTGCTCCCCAACTTGCGCCGTCGATGGCTACGTCGTGATGGCGCCGGAAGCAGAGCAGCACCGCCGTCACATGGATCGCCAGCTAGTCTCCAAGTACACGATGGAGGCAAATCTTTGGGTCACCGTCTGGGGCTAAAAGTCTAGGGTCACTCATGTCGCGAGAGTAATAATCCATGCCATTGTTTCGGGTCGATAGTAAAAAACTCTATCCTCTTTTTAATTAGTAGATGAGGTAAATTTATTGCCTCCGTTTCGAAAAAAGAAGTACACTGTGTGTGGCGAGAGAAGTAGCGCTGGTACGGTGCCAACCGCTCTGTAAACGGCGCTGGACGATCTGCCGCATGGCTCAGCCAAATTCTTCAAAACAAAAGTTCATTTGTAAACTCCACCTCGTTACACCCCAAGTATCGTTCGAATCTTTGATCACTTCATAAGCTATTTAGTTTTGTTTCTCCAGTTTGTTCTCCCACTAACATTTGTGCCGAATCTAAATGGTGGGTCCTGCTCGCTAGGTTGATGTAGGACGCTGGGCAAATAGAATCTCTGCTGGCGACTCCACATCCACACCGCACCTATACTGGACTGGAAATGCGGGGTTTTCCAGAGGAGGGTTGTAACGGAAGCGATCAAGAGGAGGTGGGGCGTACACAGATGGCAACCATCGCATGAATCACAGCCACATCTGTCCAACAAGCGGATCGCATCGAACAGGCTCGGGATTACAGTATTTTTTTTTATAGGAAAGGTCACCATGGCATTCTTTATTTAATTAAATATACGCACTCCTCCCGGAACTACTTGTCTTTTTTTTTTTTTGCGAGGCCCGGAATTACTTGTCACCGAAATTATATGACAAGTAATTCCAGACGGAGGGAGTAGTTACATGTCAATGAGTTCGCTCAAAATAAAGCTAGGAGCGTGAAGTGTTAGAAGTATAACTGTGCCTAGCTGTATGGTGAGCAACTTGATTAGCCTCCCTTGTTTGAGTATGACAGTCAAATGGGGTACAAATTTGAAAATGCACACTTCCTTTCATTTTTTGTGTGGATGGATGGAAATACTATTGTAGTACTTAATAATAATGTCCTTACAATCTGCAAGTTCTTGCTCTAATGCAGGGGGGGGGGGGGGGGGGGGCAATCCAAGTCATGGTTCTGCACTCTAGTCTACCAATATTTGCTAAGCAATCATTAACATTATTATGAGTACGCCTAACATGAGTAATAGACAAAGATGCTTAATTTCCTTGATCATAGAGGAGTACATTGTTTCTATGTCTGATTGTTTGCACTGCAATGAGAGGATCCAACTCTACTGTGATGGGAGAATTTACTGCAAGCTTCAACTCTGCTAATCAGGATTTTCACAATTTATATTCTAAGTGCTAGAATATATTGCCAATCTCTCTCCATCAGTTCGGATTTTTGAGTTGACTGGAGCATGTATTCAATATTGTATCAGAGCCAAGAGGTCTTGAGTTCAAGACTCTGCCAAAGCAGTATTAAAGAAGGATTCTACGACCTACATAAAATCCCACGTCTAAGGACAAAATAAGTCTAGATGTGAGGGGATGTTGAAATATATTGCCCGTCTCTCCATTAGTTCGGACTTCTGAATGAGTTGGCCGGAACTTGAACTCAGTACTAAGAAATGGGAACCAAAATGTATATGTTCCTTCGAGATTGTACTAGCTTAAAAAAATTATCCTCCATGAAATAACGCACATGCCTAGTGCAATAAATCATGTCATTTTCACTACGAGAGACAAAGAAATTGTGACATTTTTTTGAATTAACTGCGGGACAAAGAAAGGGTGACATGACTCCTTTTTTATTTGAGTTGACATCTTGTTATTTAAAATAAAAGCATATGTATGGTGTCGTAAATCAAGTCATTTTCGCTGGGTGAGACGGAGAAATGTCTGTGCCAAAGGAATATAAATATTCTATTACGTTAGTTCGTGATTTACCCACCCATATGAATGAAATAATGTAAATAAATATTTATCAAATTTTGCTCGTGATTTATTTTATATTTTGATAAGAAGTTTGGTAAGTAAATTAAAATAGAATTAATTTAGAAGGCAAGTAAATTAAGATGATTGATTATCATACTGAAAAGGTTGGACGAAGGGGTGGTGGGAAGAAAAATAAAACACGAAACCTTATATTCATTTCAAGTAAGTAGAGAAGTTGACACCTTGTTTTTTTTTTAATAAAAGCACATGTATGGTGTCGTAAATCAAGTCATTTTCACAAGCAAGACATAGAAATGGTGATATGTTTTTTATTCTGTGACACGACACCTTATATTAAAAAGAAGGATATGCATGTTTTCGACAATAGATGCACAAGCATGCCAACTTAATTAGTTCGAGGGAACGAAAGTGTCCATGTAATGCGCTTTTGCCGTGCAAAGGCGAGATGTTGATGATAACGTTCGCATATTTTATCAAGCAAATCTTTTGGGTTTTATGGGATAATCAGTTATTCAAAGTCTGTAGGTGATCAAGGGTAAGGTGTGTGTGTGTGCTCATTAGGGTAAATGTATATGTGTGTATATAACTATAAGCTTCTGCGATCGTATTGTGCTACAAAAAGGCCTTTAGGCTCGACTCAGAATTATCCATGCAGGAACACCTCAAGTCACTCTCATGGAATTTTCGTTGAAGATTTCTCCGGCCTATGGCTGAAAATTGCTGCATACATTTTCTTCGAGTTTCATTACTCGCAACAATAAAAAAAATCGTGACGCGCTAAAATGGACACGATAATCCATTTATCCAGACGAGTCAAACACTGCACCGACCATTCGTCTCTCTACCACAACCGTGGCCTTGTGGGGTACAAACGTAATCGTCCAGCGTACGTCGCGCGCGCTGTCTCCATCTCGTGCTAGCGGGTGTAGGATATAGTATTATTTGAGCATGCAGGTGAAACTCATCGATCGATCCGGGACAGCCTGTGAAATCATTGTTATTACAGTAAATTCTACTTAGTAGACGGTTGATCGGGTCAGGCCAGGTTACGGTGCAAGCTATGGTCGACCGGAGCAGGGCGCATCGCTGTGTGCATTCTGGGAGCTACCGCCACACAGTGGCGGGGGCGGGGGGTGCTGGCAGGGGCCTTGGCCCCCCTATGCTCTTGCAAATACACCTATATGTACTCCTAATCCTTTATTTGTCAGACAAAATTAGATAGGTTTAGATGATTTGGCCCTCTCTAACATTATATGACATGTTTTAGCCCCCTCTATATTCAATTTCTGGCTCTGCCACTGCCGCCACATGCACGAGGACATTAAGCGAGATTCGGTCGATGCTCTCCACTGTGTTGTTTCATCGCGCGCGAGGTTGGTGCAGATCAAGACGTGTCGTTGATTCTATAATAAGCAGTGAGAGCGCTCGATCTGTCGTCTGTGCGCCTGTATGTACGTCCGACCGGACTGCTGGCCATGGCCATGAACACATCATTCGCAGTTGACACCGGTCCTGACTCCTACTTACGTAGTGCAGGGGTGCAACACTGCCTGTCCAGTTATAGAGCTAGGTAAGTGCTCACGTTATCCCATAATATCAGAGCGTTTTTGACACAGGAGAGTAGCCCGTCCTGCTACCTGCCATACATGCGCTGACGGTGTGTGCGGCGATGCTGCGGTGAGCCCATCGGAGCATCTTTTATTTTAACTTCTATATACAAATAAAAAAGAAGCAAGCCGGCCTCTGCACCATGCAAGTCCGCGTCGGTGGCTTCTGCTCGTCAACTTGGACACGGACTCTTTCTTTCTCACTGCCTTTCCCGTTCCCGCTCTGGTTTTATCCGTTTCATCATTGCCGCTGCACAGCATGTGGTTGATGATGATGGCGACGACGGCGCAGCGCCGCCGCCACATGGATCGCCAGCTAGTGTGCAGGTACGGGAAGAGAATTAGGCCGCAAACTCTCTCCTGCGATTCTGATGAGAACCTGTGGTTCAGCTGCGCAAGCTGATGCGTACTCCACCGGCTAACTAATTCCTCTGCCTGATGCTGATCCATATACTCCCTCCGTTCCGATTTATTTGTCGTGGTTTTAGTTCAAATTTGAACTAAAACCATGACGAGTAAATCAGAACGGAGGGAGTAGGTAGGAGCACATGCTGGTTAATACTTCAAAACTTCAAAGGCTTCATTCTCTACTCCAGATCGACCTTGCAGTGCGGTTGCTTGTGTCATGCAGTAGTACATTTTAGCTGTGTTTGAGAGTCAGAGCTAACTATTTGAAGGGCAAAACTGGTATAACCGTATGAGTTTCTTAGACATTGTGTTCGTCTTTTTGTTTTTCAGGGAAAAGATGATTCATTAGATAGGAATACTGACTGGCACAATCAGAATTTACTTCCACCACAGCAAATCCCGTGCGAGTAATAATTTCTCGGCCAAGCAGCTAGTCTGCCCTGTATCCATCAGGTCACTGTATTCGCCTTGGTGAAATATAGCACGTGTATAGTGCAATGCATCGTGTCATTTTCGTCGCGAGAGACAAAGAAATACCGTGAGAGTCTGAGAGAAATGGTGACATGACGCCTTGTATAGTGCTACCTCCGTCCCAAATTATTTGTCGCTCAAATGAATGTATCTGATACTACTATTTAAAAGATTTTGCAGGAGTTATACTAACCGGTCAACTTAATTAGGTTCGAGGCAATGAAAGCGCCCACGTAATGCACTTTCCCAATGTAAACACGGTTACATTTATAGATATTGTCACACATTCCTCCGTTCTTATGTACTTAAAGTTCTTGTCTTTCGTTCTAAATTATTTGTATTTCTAGTCTTGTACTGAGTTCCTCAGGCATTGTATTTTTTACAAACAATGATTACGACGCAGACATGCACATACATGTAAATACTCACACCACCACACACATACACCCACACATTAGATCGGAGATTCAAGATTAACGAAATCACCATAGACGTCTCGCTATCAACGGACGATGCCTCCCATTTAAGGAATAATCCATATTGACGAGACACCAAAGCGTTAAAGGCTAGGGTTTGATTCTTAGCGAGTTGAGATACCATCATCCTCTTAACCATCCAACCACTAATTGGTTCTTTCTCAAACATTATATTGATCCTAGATAAGATTATTCTTGATGAAATAGAGCACATGCATAGTGTCGTAAATCATGTCACTTTCGCCATGCGAAACAGAGAAATGTTGATTTCTTTTCTGAATTAGTCGTGAGACAGAGAAACTGTGACATGACCTTTTGTATTTTAAGAATCTATACACGTTTTCAGCGAGGATTGTTACTAAACACTAACCGTCCAACCTATGGTTTGAGGCACTGAAGGTGCCCACGTAATTCGCTTTCGCCGTGTAAAGATGGAAAGGCGATGGCTACTTTTGTTTTTATTATTTGGGGATTTATCAGGTTCACGATTTAGTTGCGATTCGGAATTTTCTACGCCGCAAAACACATCAAACTCAAAGGCCTCTCTCTCACGGATTTTGGTTGAAATATTCCAACTACAATTTCATGGCCGCCTCTTTACCACATTTTCTCGGAGTTCCATTTACTCGTAAAAATACGAAATTCTGACGTGCTGGAGGGGACACGATTATCCGTTTATCCAGACGAGTCAACACTGCACCAACCATTCATCTCTCCACCACAACCTTGTGGCCCTGTGGGGTTACAAAACCAAAATGTCCATGTTACTGCTGGTAACGAGATGGCCAGGACGGTGACTGAACTGAATTGGCATCCCAACCAGATGCTTATCTGGATTTGGACTTATCTTATCTTGTTGCCTGGTCACAGGTTCTGATTCACCAGAGCACTTTCTCGGACTGCAGGTGTCCACCCTCCACCACAAGACGGAGAAACTGAATTCCGCTTCTTGCTGACGAGCCCCAGCTGGAGTCACATTTGCAAACCATCACAGTAGAATTCAGAACAAGAACAACGGAAGCAGATTCATCCATAGATAACATGACATTGTGGCTGGAACAAACAACATTTCCCCAGTCTCTATGACCTAATAACATCTACTACTACAGTAACAAATATGCCGATCCATAGGTACTAGTACATGTAGGGTCAATACAGACATCACCGATAAACACCCATATGTGGGCGTCACAGAAAACTCAAGTACTACTAAGCATAAACACCTGAACATAGTGACCATCATCGCATCAGCTAGACAGGGCGGCTGCTGGAAGGGTTCACAGGCGAAATGCCCATGCCGAACGTCTGCGACTTGCACGCGAGCCTCACGGTCGTGTGGATCTGCGAGGGCTCAGCCATCGCGCCGTTTCCGTAGTCGCCGCAGGCCAGCCTCTTCGTGGTGGGCGGGAACAGGGAAATGCCGAGTTGGCTGATCGTCTCGATGTGGCGCGCCGTGAACGGGTTGTTCCACATGAAGGTGTTCATGGCTGGCGCGGCGAAGATCGGCTTCTTGTAGTCCCATGCTCGGACAATGCACGTCAGGAGGTTGTCGCATAACCCGCCGGCGATCTGTGAAGCTAATGAAATGTCAGCTTGTGATGGGACGAGAGCAGCTTGTTGGTCTGTTAGCTGATTCAGGGATGCAACATCGAATGTAAAGGTTCATGGAAGAAGAGACAACAGACCTTGGCCAGGGTATTTGCTGATAAGGGGGCGATCACCATGATGTCTGCCCACTTCCGCAGCTCTATGTGCAGAACCTCGTCTCCTATCTTCGTCCAGGTAGACCACTCATCATCATCAGTGTAAAGAACGACGTCGCTAGGCAGAGATGATCTATCAACAAAGTGCAATGATGACTTGGTGGCCACAGCTCGGACTTCTGCCCACTCGGAGAAGATACGGCAGAGGCTCTCGAATTTTATAGCAGCTACGCTCCCTGAAACAGCAAGGAGGACCCGAGGCCTGCTCGGTTCCAGCTCCCAGCTTTCCTGTACCGGTTCTGATGTAGCCATCTGCTTTACTTGGATCGCCCTGCATTCGAGTTACAGGTATTCAGAGGATTTATGCTGGTACAGGAAAACATGATCTACAGTGCACACTCTGGAATCAAAATAAAGAAATTCAAGAAGAAAAAACATTTGAAAGAAGCAAACAATATGTTGTGTTGTCCCCAAATTCAAGTGTACCTGAAATTTATCTAGTACCACTCAGAGAATGATACGTCTACATCTGTTATCATCAACATAGAAACTAAATGTTGTCAGTCTGACTGAGGTGCAGTTTTGTTGCATTGCATGACAGCATGAGGGAACACATTGACATCCTTAAAAACATAACTAACTGCTCCAATTTATCATTTACATCTTCTAATATGGTCAAATGTACATTTGAGAGAAGTAGACATTGGAATGGCAAAGCAATAGGAGATAATCAAACTAATAATCTGAAACCTGGTGTTACATGCATTCACAAGTTCCGGTATGATAATTATCTAATTTCCCAGATTTTATGTTGCGAAATAAATCGAAAGCTACCATGTTTTAGCTACTCCAGTAGCTCATGTCCAATAAGGAAGCTGCATCTAGCGTTTCCTGGGTTACTTTTCACACACGGGAACACCACGCGGATGGGACTAATTGTTTCTTCTGTACTGCAATGACATTGACATTTGGGCTCCAATGCTAGTCGCCATACTCAGCAATTTGGCTTGTCTACAATTTGCACAATTTGGGTGAGTTTGGTTGACTCTTGATGGTTGCTGGAAACGCTGGGATTCTCATACTCTCATTGAGTCGTTCATGGATGCATGGCATGAAACCATCAAAGATGTTTTTCGTATGATTCAAGTGTCTAAAATTGATAAGGAATTCTTGACTCACAAGGAACTAAGCAACGCTGACCAAGACTATCAAAGTTGTGGTGGTGCACAACCACGATCATCGTGGCATGTTACCACAGAAGTCATCCCACCATCTTGTGAGCCTTTGCATGGTCACACCTAGGATCTGAAAAAATGGTTGATATTTCCTGGCACCTAGGATAGTATCCGGATAGTTCATCTTGGATAATACTGCCTCCGTCACTATTATAAGATGCCCTCATTTTTTTCTGAAATCAGACATATATAGACACGTTTTAGTGTGTTTGTTCACTCATTTCAATCCGTATGTAGTTCATATTGAAGTATCCAAAACGTCTTATAATAGTGAATGGAGGGAGTAATAGTTAATAAACATTCGGGAGGTGATTTCCACCTGATCTAGGGAAGGATATATCTAGGTAAACATTTGGATATTCAAACTATGACTTACTTTTCCTTTAGAAAACAGCAAAACAATCTAACGAATTCAAGTAAAACCAGGTATCGAAACTTGCGTATTTTGTACTAAAGTAAAATATCGTTTAACTGCTTGATCCAAATTTACTTGCTCAACTAAAATCTTTTAAATCATAAAAATGGTCTAATAAATCATAAAGAATTCTAATAATTCCAAAAATTACAGGAAGTCAAACACTAATTTTTCGGCACTGCTTCAGAAGTGCAGGACTATGTTTATGTCTGAACTATGTAAAACTTACTATCCACAGTGTAAAAGTTTGGCCACTAAAGATTTACCTAACACATTAGAAGTCTCCCTAGATTGCAATTGGAATTAAATATAATACATGTATCTCAGCAAAAGTACATACTATGGCTGGCACAGTCATGTGCAGATCGACTCCGAACCGAACCCGTCAAAGAAAGAACTAGGCCACTAGGGTATTGGATCTACCAGCTTCGGTTCCCTCCCTGCCCTGGAGACCCTTTGGGAGTCGACCCACTTATGTTGCACACCAACGGCAATCGCTGCCTTTCACACGAAATCGTCGCCCTCAAACGTGTCTTGCATTTCTCAAAACCATGAAGCATATCAACATATAACTTAACATTTTGTATGAAAACTGCATCAGAAAAGCCACTAGTAGGGTTTAATTAGGGACGAAAAGCTACTACTCTGGGCATAACTGCCCTATGATTCTCTGTAAGCATGGAGCATACATGAAACAGATCCAGACTGCTGCCCTCAAACGTAACTTGCATTTTGAAATCACATGGACAGAATCAACATATAGCCTAACATTTTGTATGGAAGCCACTAGTCCTTTATTTATTTAGGGACGAAACGCCACCAGTCTTGGCGATAACTACCCTATGATTCTGTATAAGCATGGAAACTACAGTTTAGCTCTTCTGGCCGCAACTTAATGGGCCAGTTTCTCACGAAGTACCACGACCGCAGCAGCATCAGAGATTCAGGGTCCAGGATCTACTCACCTGAGAGGCGATTTGGTAGGGGCGCAGGCAGATAAGCGGTTGAAGATGGCGGCGGAGGCGGGAGGGGCCGGAGAGCGTCTTCGGGCGGCGGTAGGCGGAGGCGGCGGCGGCAGCGACCGAGGCTGCCCGGAGCGGCGCGCCGCGGGCGGAGGGAATTGGGAGCGACTGGAGGCGCTGGCCGCTGTGGAGCGTCGGGACTTCGACTGGTCACTTTCTCGCTTGGTCAGACTCGGACTCGACTGGGCAGGGTCGTCGCTGGTCCGGTGTTGGGCCTTACAGGCCGAAATCCTTCTCCCCTGCAGATTAGTGCTTCGGCCCTCTTTTACCAGGCCTGGGTCGATCATATGAGCGCAAAAATTCCCCTCAAAAAAAAAATATGAGTGCAAAAATATTGAGTAGAGGTAGTTCTCAAAAGAATTCTAAAAAAAAGGCAGTTCTCAAAAAAAAAAATTGAGTAGAGGTTCTCAAAACAAATATGGAGTAGAACACACCAACAAAACATTTTGTAGAAAAAAACTCCAAAGAAAGTACTATACAATGTGCGAAACCAAATCATCAACTCAGTGCATTTAGAGAGTTTTTGCACGCCCAAGCCAAAGAAAGAAATAATATTGTAGGTATATTCAGATATGTGCATCAGCCCTTTGAAGCAGAAGTAGCAATTGCGTGAAAGAAATGGCACTCTCTTTACAATGGTGCAACTCCCCTGTTGAATCAGATTGCCTTGAATTCGTAAAGATGGTAAGCAACAAAAAAGGAGTAAGATTTTGCATCCCAAAGCTCAAAGAGATATTTGTATTACTCGTGTTAGTACAAGCCTAAACAGTTGTAGCGGTTACATGGCTATGTAAAAAGAATTATAACGCAGCCTCCTCCCATAAAAAAGTTCCTTGACTCTCGCCGGCGCCGGCGCCGATCCGCCTCGTCTTCGGTGGTCTTAGGGCCATGGTGGTGTGGTGGATCCCGGCCCTTGCCGACGGAAGGGCTTCGTTTTTAGATGTTCCTTCAAATTTTGTTAGATTTTGTGTCCTGCTCAGGAAGTCGAGACGGTGGCGACTCCCTGAAGATTGAATAAGGTTCTCCCCGTCTAGCCCTCGTCCCAGTGGTGCGACTAGTATCATCGGTGGGCATGTGGAGGTGTGTCTCCGATGGATCTGTCGTTGGTGGATTTGCTCGGATCTGGTCATAGTTCGTCTATGTTCATGTATCTTCAGGTTGAATACTTCTGATCCACGGTACTCTTCAACTTCGGTGGTTGCTGTTCTGGTGCGCTGGTCCTATGGGTCTTAGCACGACGACTTTTCGACTGTCTACTACAACAAGTTTTGCCTAGCTCCGGTGATGGAGGGGCGATGACGGCGGCGCGCCTTTGGCTTGCTTCAGTGTCTGTAGTCGTCGCTATTGCGGTCTATGAATCTGGATGAAAATTTTATTATTTCTGGTGTTTGGTGTATTGTCACAATGAAAGATGAAAGATCAAAAGTTTTCCTGCAAAAAAATACGCTAATCCCCATTAAACGTTCACTGCCACGCATTTGCGGACGTGCAGGATGGCATTTTTAGTGTTAGGGGTGGTGGTAATTTTCAGAAAAGGCATGAAAGTTCTTTTTATGTTTAGTGCAATTTTCATAAATAACTGACATCCTTTGGATCTGGACCTTGTGGCTCTGGGGTTGGGGTGTTTGTTGGGATCTCACTCCCAGCGAACAGTCGCTAGGTATCGTTATCGATTTTATTTTATTTTTGCATGTAATGAGAATAGTTGTGTCGCATGGATTGTAATACTTAGGCTAGCCATGGTGGGAGTAACTTAGGTAGTAACATAATACACCCAAAGACATACTTTCCCGTCTCATAATGTGAGATGTTTTTGACACCAGTGTAGTGTCAAAAAACGTCTTACATTATGGGACGGAGGAAGAATATATGCTCATGTGGCATGTAGTTAATGAGGAGAGATGTGCTTGTGAAAACATAATATGTTACCGTAACATAACACACCCAATGCAAAATGCGTCTACAACAAAATAAATGAAGGCTTGCATGACACTATATTTATGTTATTACCCACTATGATGATAGTAACATAGACTAGCCTTAGAATTTATTGAGTAGAGCCGGATTTTTAGATCCAAGCAACAAAGACAGAACTAAAAACCACCTAAACACACTAGAAAAGGGCAGAAAAATGTTTGCGGCCTTCCGCGCGCGAAGCACACCTTCTTCGTATGTACAAAAGCCAAAGGTGGTGCCACATACACCAACACGATCAGTAAACCCTTTCACGGCCGACCACCAACCGTCAGGTCGATCAGGATTTCAGAACCCCACGGTGGCCATCGGCCCGAACGACGCGGCGCGGGAGCACTCGACGCCGGCGGGCGCGTTGAGGGCGCCCAGGAGCGCCCTGCCCTCGACGAGCTCGCGGAGGGCCCTGGCGTAGCTGGCGCGCAGCCGCCGCAGCGTCCGCCGGTACAGCGCCGCCAGCCACCGCACCCGCACCCGCCGCAGCGCCCCGAAGAGCCTCCGCCTGCTCTCAGCCGATCCTGTGCCGCGGCCGCCTCCATCGCCGCCCAGCCTCGCCACCGCCATCCTCTTCCTCCGCCCACCGCCGATCCCGCTCGCCGCTGCCGACGCCGCGTCCGCCCTCCGGCGCCGCGGCATGCGGAACTGCATGGCCCTCCTCGCCGCCCCCGCGTCCACCATGTCGATCAAATCAAAATGTATGCTCTGGGTCAGTGATCGGCTCGCTCTCTCCCTCTCGTTTGTTTCTCTGTCTCTTGCTATGCCACGGGAAGAAGCTATATATACACGCACTCCATACGGGGCTAATCCTTCGGCGTCCTCTTTGCTCGTAAGTGAGGCGTCATCTGCGTGCGGCAGTTGAATTTTTATACAAAGATAACGAAATCTATGGCCTATACAGCTTTAGATGGCGTCTTTTCTTTTTCCTGAAGGGTAGTGCGTCCCATGCAGCGCTCAAGGGCCGGCATTGACCGCTCTGACGTCCATCGATCAACGTTCGAGCAGGTAGTTTAGTCAGTTGGCCACCACACAGTCACCAATAATCAACAGAGCAGGATGCTACAAAGCACAAACGCCCCCATAATCAGGACGCGACAATCTAGCAAGCCACTGACTCATACGTGTGTGTGTGTGTTCAAGGTACTGCGAGTCAAAAGTGCTGAGGAACTTAGTTAGGATTAAGCTATTCCGGTCGAGCTCGATCGCCTGCTAAGCTGCTTGCTGCGAGATAAGCTCGACAATGCGTCAGGATAAACAAATCTTGGTTATGTAGGACCGACAGCCTGAGCTAAACTAAGATTCCTTTTTTTTTTTTGAGGATCAGCTAAACTAAGATTCCGAGCTAGCTTAATCATGGGCGGGCGAACTGATCGTCATTGACTTGACTAGATGACCTGTTCATTTTTGTTAAAAATGTGCGCAAGCTGCTGATTGAGCCCAGTCCATGGGCTGCTGGAGCCTGTCCAGCTATCGAAATTGCCCAGATCCAGAAGGAACTGATGGAGTTCATTGTGATCCCTTCAGATTAAGAGTTAAATGGAGTTGACAAAATGTCGTTCTGGGAAGGACAGCCAGCAGGGTGGAATCGGCCATGCAAATAGTGCTAGCACAAGATATAATTTTCATGGTAATATAGCTTTGCAATTCCAAAGTTTGTCATCCAAACAGGATGTGGTATTGAAACCTCAGAGGCATTTCAAGGGGCAATTCAGTGAACAACCAAACAGGCGAATTCATATTCGTGCCATTTCAGTTTCCTCACTGATTTGGAATTCTAGACCAATTCAATACAGTACTCACCAATGGAGACATCCAAACGCAGCGTAAGACTTTCCTCGAAAAAATAACAGAGCTAAGACTTATAAAAAGTCAAATAACTCCAAATGCAATTTAAAACAAGATAATATATTTTGACACAAGTACTTTGTTATGCTCAAATCGCCTTACATACCCTAAAAAATCGCCTTACATTTCTTAATCTTCGATTGTAATGCCACATCGGCATTCTGTTATTGTTAACACACCACACATTAGTCAATGCCGACAAAGCGTTCTACTCTGTCACAATGAAAGCATATTCTAGTGAACCACCAAAAAAATTATCAAAGTTCGTGAACCTAAATGAACTAGATTGACAAGTAAAGTAATTCTAGAATTCTAGTGCGTTTTCTACTCAGGTAATAAGTCATGTCTTCTCTGGGAGAAAAGATAACTTTGTTTCCGTACACCCCCATAGACAAGTTTACATATTTTAATGCAGGTTAGAAGTTACATACTCCCTCCCCCAAAATAAATGTCTCAAGCTTAGTGCAACTTTGTACTAGAACTAGTACAAGGTTGAGACAATTATTTTGGGACGGAGGGAGTATCATACTCCCTCCGTCCGATAATATTTGTCATCGAAATGGATGTATCTAGACGTATTTTAGTTCTAAATACATCCATTTTTATTCATTTATGCGACAAGTATTTATGGACGGAGGGAGTATATACTACCTCCGTCCCGAATTACTTGTCACGGAAGTGGATGTATCTAGACGTATTTTTAGTTCTAGATACATCCATTTTTACGACAAGTAAATTTGGGATGGAGGGAGTACTTAAATAGTTCGTCCCCACTATTTTTATTATCTTAACATGCACGTGTATATGCCACTTCATTATAAGGCCCACCACTACATACATGAGAATTTTTTTTTTCATTATTAGATGATCCCACACGTTCCACCTCAACAAAGGTCCAACCAACATGCATGGGAAACAACTTTCCATTATATTATGTCAGTTATATTGAAGAAATATTTTCAACTACACAATAATCAAATATAATATATAATATCTATTTTTTTGTTTTAGTTCATATATTAACATTCCAACTATTTATATTTCATACAATCAAATCATTAAAAAAATATTGCAATCGGTTCATGCTGCAACGCGCGGGCTATCCTCTAGTTCAATAAAAAAAGGCAATATATTCTTCTGTATCCAAATCTGTATTCGATACAGTTGATCTACAAACTAACATGACGATAACCTTTTAAAGTAACATTCAAATTCATGTGAACTTATAGGGGCGGGGGGGGGGGGGGGGTACCGAAGCAAAACTCAAGATGTACATGTTTGTTTTCACATTAAATAATTGCATATATAATTTAAAAGGATAGACGTTTCATTTTGAAAATAATAAATAAAATCATAGAAAAAAGTTCATCCTAACTTTTGTTTTTTACTCGTTTGCCCTGAAAAAACAATCTGGTTTTACAATCTTTTAATAGGGGAATTTGTTTTTTTAGAAAATTTAATAGCGGAACTTGTTTTACGGTGTAATTCGTCCAAGACAAACTGCGAATTCAGGCCTAAAAGCACACCCAACCCCAAGCCCATAGTACCCATCGGAAGGCCCAATGAAGCCACAACCTTCGCTACGAAGGCACTCGGCCCCAACCCAACAGCCGACGGCTTTCACCAGCCGTTCTCCTCTGCGCTACTTCTGTCCTCCCCCACCACCCACCACCGCAGACCCTCAAAAGAAAAAAAGAAGAAAAAAAACTCGCACCACCGCAGAGATCGCCGGCGACGGCGACGCGATGGCAGCGTCGGCCCTGGCGGCGTCGGCGGCGGCGAGCCAGTCCATGAGGAACCGCGAGATTCTCGACGCCGTGGGCACCACCGCGGCGGCGCTCTCGCTCGCCGGCTCCTCCTTCATCGTGCTCTGCTACCTCCTCTTCCGCGAGCTCCGCAAGTTCTCGTTCAAGCTCGTCTACTTCCTCGCCGTCGCGGTGAGAGCATCGGATCTGGGAGCTTTGCTTGCTGTTTTATCGGTTTGGGATGCTGATTGCGTGATCTGGCGTGCGCGTGGCTTGGAATTTGGGGCTTGTGGCGCGATCTGCGAGCAGTGTTTTGATAGCTTGGTCTGTAATTGAGCAATTTTGATGTCTCGTATCGTTAGTTTGCACAAATGGCCGTGCATACGAGCTCTAGTAGCTGTGGAGAATTCGGTGCAGGAAGTAGTCAGGACCGGGATCTTCAGAAATGTGCGTCGAATTTTGACCCATGATGCTTATTTCTGCCAATTGGGGCCATTATAGATTCATTTTTCCGATAGTTTCGTAGCTGCAATAGCTTTAGCACGAAGCTAAGCATGTCTTACACTATGGTTAGCTTCAATTATTGATCAACTTAATACTTGTTTCATAAGATAATCGGAAGATGAGATGATTGAGATCATGTGACCTGTTGCCATTCCCACATGGGCCGCTCCAGTTTAATGAAGCTAAGCGGTAGGATGTCTTCCACATATATACTTGAATGCGGAAAAACTGGCTTCCAATAGGCATTTCTTAAATTGTCCATTTGCAAGAGATCACATTGCCCCCCTAGCTCTATTATGTTGTTGAAATTGCAACCAGTGGGATGATGAGCATACACCTACTTTTGTTTTGGCGATAGAATGCGGAATTCTTTCTAGAAAAATGAAATAATGTCTAGTCAAGGTGCTCTGCATACTAGTGAAAGCATTATTTGAAGCAAGCTTTCTTCATTGCTTTAACTACTGTATGCTTCAGTTTTTCTGACAATGTTCACTTCAATTGCAGGATATGCTTTGTAGCTTATTCACTATAATGGGGTATGTTGCTGTCTGTATAATTTTAATATACTCTCTGCTGAACGTAGTTGCTTCCTGTCTTTCTGATTATATCCACCTTTGCTAATAACACTGACAAAAAGCCACATCAACATTTTGTCATGGGTAGTATATTTTGATATTTCCCTTCAGTTATCAATAAGACGAATATAAATGGAATGTATAGCACTTCTTTCTGCTAGAACAAACACACTGTTCTTTTTTCTCTTCCGTATTTTACAATGATATTTGCCATACAGCTTGCTTGCTGGGTTTTGTGGCAGATTAATTTAGTGAGTTTGTTATCTGATGTTTTAGGGGTCCAGCAAATGCATTCTATTGCTTTGCACATGACTACAGTGCACATTTCTTCTGTGTGGCTTCTTTTCTATGGACAACCACTATAGCATTCACTCTTCATCGCACAGTTGTCAAGCACAAAACTGATGTTGAGGAGTTTGGATTCATTTTCCACTTGTATGTATGGGGTATGTATGTTGTTCACCACTTTGGCACTTCTCTGATTTCTTCATGTTTCCAAATTACTTGCAGCGACCTGTCCAACCATTTAAAAAGCATGCTTTGAATAGATTACATTTCTTAAAACTTCACAAATTCATAGTTGTGTCATCTATGTGTAACTAATTTGCCGATGAATATGGAAATTTTCAGATAACATAGCTGTCAGCTGTGTTGGATGCATCATGCTTTGTCTGTCTTAATATTCAGGTTGCTATATCTCATGGCGACATTTATATATGGCGTACGTATGTAACCCATTTTTTGTGTTGCTATTTTCAACCCTGCCTATGCCAGTGCCAATTTCTGTTGTTTGTCCAATCAGATGATCATGCCTATGTATCTCGAAAATGAGTATGAGTGATTTCATTTGCTGGCCTCATATAGTTGGAACTGGTAACTAGCCATGTTAGTAACTTGTGCTGCAGATTCTGTCTATGTATCATCTAAGTTTACCGCCCTAGGTGCCCTTTATTTTATTTGTATATGGGTTGCTTTAAACATAGAGCCTCCTTTTTTTGATTCCTCAGGAACTTCACTAGTTACAACTGTATTACGTTCAATAGGAAGTGATTATGGAAGGCCAGGGACCTGGTGTTGGATCCAGCAGGGAAGCACGGGAAAGGTACATCTTTCTCTTTTATTAAGAGCTTGTTAATTTGGTTATACACACTCCTGTTGCTTAAACTAAGATACATTTGATCCTATTTTTCTTATATTATCAGTGATTCCAAGAACAGCTCAAATAGTTGTCTTCCTGAATTCTACTGTTTCCATGTAGCATTTGTACATCATCCATAGCTGTTATCAAACGGTTCAAACTGCCATTCACTATTTTTATGGATTTGTGACTTAGCTTGCTTGGACTACCTTCAGATTTTTCAGACATTGCAATATATTGACAATCCATTTGTATGGTCTTCACTTAGTCCCTGAGATGTAGAAATGTTTTCATGTATCATCTTCTTAGTAATTCCTTCACAAGAATGCTCTTTACTTGCAGATTTTACACTTGATTACCTTTTACCTTCCACTTTGGGGTGCCATTCTCTACAATGGGTTTACGTACTATCAAGTAAACCGCATGTTGAACAATGCAACACGGGTATGCATACAACACACGTTCTGTTAACTGTTTTCTCTTGTATATTTACTACTGAGGATAGGCTGACTGAGGCTTGTATTGTAGAACTTGATATGTTCTGCTCTTTCTGGCTGTATCTTCTGAAAAGTTTATATTAATTTGTAGATGGCTGTTGGCATGAGTGATCGATCAAGTCAATCTGACGTGAGGGCAGACAAGAAGGTATATGCATTGTGTGCATCAGTTTTTAACTGAAAACAGACTATTCAATATTGTTAGTCCATAAGCTCCTTTTATGTTTTTGTACTACTTCTCTATAAGATTCAATGATAAATAAATTACAGCTGCTTTTATTGTGAGGAATATGTCCCTATGTAGTATACTCATCATCATGCTACTTTGGTGTGTCCTTGATCAGCTTTTAACCATTATTTGCTTCCTTTTGTAGGCATTTAACCGGTGGGGTTATTACCCTCTGATTTTAATTGGTTCATGGGCTTTCGCGACAATCAATCGCCTGTATGACTTTGCTAATCCTGGTCACAAGATATTTTGGCTGTCCATCCTTGATATTGGGTTTGCTGGACTTATGGTGAGTCTTTGGATGTTTTTTTCTTCCATTCTTAGACTAGATGCTTCTGGATTCATATGATGCAAAGTTGCTAACTGGGGTTCGTGCTTCCTGGAGATACTGAACCAATCCATGTTATTGTTTTGTCATTCTATTGATAGTTCTACTCCAAAAGATGGGCATGCTTGCATTCCAACATGTTTATTTCTTTATTTCTTGGAATGGGCCCATGCAATTGGCTTGTAGTATTTGCTAGCCTTCATTATAGAACTAAATTAGTTTAATAGTTTCGGATAAAATCCACCGTCAAAACAGGCCTTAGGGTATTTATGAGTTATGACTCCCTCTTGTTACTGTATTTGCTGGAATCATACTGTTCCTCTGTGCCTGCCTTATCTACAAAATAATTTTGTTGTTAACTTTATTACACATTTCTCCTATTTTTCATCAATTCTACAGACTAATGTTCCCCAACATTTTTAGGGCCTTTTTAATTCGATTGCTTATGGTCTCAACTCTTCAGTGCGCAGAGCAATTGCAGAAAGAATTGACATGTAAGTTGTCTTCCATAGACCTACTTTCCACAACCATATGTTTTTTTGGGTCATGTACCTTGCACTATTCTGGTTGTAGTTGGTACTGATAAAGGGTCTGTTTCCAAAAATTTCTAGGTATCTACCCGAGAGAATCAAAAGGAGCCTCCCTACTTTGTCAAGATTGAGAAGTCAGCAAGAAAATGAGCTGACATCTCTTATTGTTGAGAGTAATAACACTATAACAGAAACAACAATGCGAGTAACACCTAGGAGTTCTCTAGCTGGCTGAGTTTGTTCATATCTTTCGGGCTCTTCATCAAGAGGAGGGTGTATTAGTGTGTACCATTTACATCACTGTAGGAGCAGATGCTTAGCACTTACACTGACCATTTGGCAAATCGGGTTGTCCGCGGTACATAAGAGGTTGTTAGGAGATAGCCAACAGTGGGTAGATACTCTGATGTTCATCTATAGCCTGTAGGTAAGTTGGTGAGGTTGCCGTTATTCTTGCCCCACCCTCATGTTGTACTTCTTGAGAACTCGTCTCATCGGTTTGGCGAAACTGACTACGTACTGATTGCTCTTGTATACTAGGGTATGGTTTCACCTTTGTTTCTGCCCAGAATGTACCCTATGATCTTTGGCCATAACAAGAAAATTGGCCCTTGTTTGTACTTTGGATATCGATATTTAACTTTGTGGTCACTTTACTGCATTTTTCCGTCAAACAATTGTGAAGTCATGACAAATATTTTGATAGCCAAAATTTGAACCTGTGTTGGGTTCTCATAGTACTGCTGCTTCTTTTGAAAGGCATATAAGTTTCCAGTTTCAGCTTGAGTAGAAGTGCTGCACCAAGTTTGCTAAATGCTCAAAAGGGTTTATGCATTAAGAGCAGGCAAAGCCTCTCCACATGAAATTTTGCTATAGTAACTAATGCTCTACTATCTCCTGCTCCGTTATATATATAGAAAAAAAAAACAGACCACACAGCGGATACTCATCAAAAATACAAAGGGAACAACTCTTCAACAATGAGTATGCCGTGGCGGCGACCGCTAGTACACTTCAATTTTGGCATGTATCCTTCTATTGCACTTATATGTACTCAAAATCCTTCCATTGGAAGACTTCACTCGGAAAATCAGAGGAAGCGTATCAAAACATGTAACCCTTTCTGCTCATCATATACACCTAAAAATTCTCAAATCCTTGCCATATGTTTTCAGTCGTTGAGACTACATGGCTGTGGCATGACTGTTCCCAATTTCCTCCATTTTGCATTCTCACAGGTGCTCTCTGCATCACCGCCTCCTCGCTTTAGGGTAAGCCTGACATTGTGCAAGGATATCCCATGGCAAGGCACGGCTCTACTGCAACTCAGCTTGATGGCCTCTCTTGAGGCGCTTGTCCCCCTGATGTTCTTGAACAGCACATTGCTCACCTCCACAGCCGATTTCTGTACAAAAAACACACGCACTAGATTATATATATTTGCACATACACAAATGAATAAAACCAATGTGGTCGTCGTGTTCTTTTACCTGTTCATTACATGGTGTGGCCGAGTCGCAGTAGTTCTGGTCGATGATGATCGGGTTTTGTACATTATCCATCATCATGTTCTGGAACACGATGTTCTTTGCGTAGCCCCGCCCGCCCTGCCATGTCTTGATACGAGCCCCATTCGTCGTGCCGCGCAGTCGCGCCCCGTCGATGGTGATGTTTGCAACTTGCGCTTGAGAGTTGCGATCGCCTAAGCTCCCGATGCTTATCCCGTGCCCCGGTCCACACACGATGTTGTTGACATGTAGGTTCTCGGTTCCATCCTCGATTGACATGCAGTCGTCCCCGGTCTTGATTGCGCAGTCCATGACTTTGACATCCTTACTATGGGCGATATGGATGCCGTCGGTGTTGGGGCTAGTGCCGGGTGCTGTAATGGACAGGCGTGACATCGTTACATCACTGCAAAGCTCCACCGATATGTGGATTTGTTGGCTGTTCAGCAGTTCTAAATTATCCACTCTCAGATTTGTGCAAGAATAGAACGTCAAAGCCTGGAAAGTGAAAAGAAATTAAGATGGCCAACATGTAATCAAGAAAACAAGGCTACTCGCTTGGAATATGTGGAGCAAGATGATGATTGGAAGGTGCACTCACTGTTGGAGCCTGCCTGCAAGGCTGTCAAGGAAAAGAAAAGGAACAATTCATATTAGAAAGCTTTCAGGAAAAAGGAAATGAAAGCTGTAGTAGTTAAACTTAAAAGTTGACAGTGAAACATTGCATTTTTTCCCAGTGGTTTTCATTAATGCGCAACTTATAAGTTCAATATACTTACGAGTTTTGAGTTTACTTTGCAGGAGTTCTGCCACCAAATCTTTCCATTTCCATCGATGGTCCCACCACCGGTGACGGTAAGATCACTCACAGATCTGAACAAAATCCAGTGCCTAATGGTATCTTCTATCCAATATAATCTCTTTGGAGGGGCTACCAAAGTACCTTCAATCTGGAATTTGGTACAACTTGTCATCTTTGTTTGCAAAATTTTATGAAAAAAAATGATGCATGGATGTTCTTGTCATTCATCTATCTCACCGTTAACTTGATACTGGGTTTGCATGGGCCAGAGAAGGTTAAATGCTTGGTTAGGTATTTCTTGCCCCCGGGGATGAGCACAATGCTAGGATTCAAAGAGGAGCAAGCTGCAGCCCACGCCTTCGACAATGCCTGCAAGAGGTGGATGCGCAAGAAACCCATGGTAAGCCTTCCATATCCATTTCCATTTCTAGTGAAATGAATTGTGCTATGTATTTTGGAAGTGGTGGTTTTGCAGTATACATACATACCTTTGTGTCGTCATGGCGTCCATCGCCGTAAGCCCCATATCCGAGCACACTGAAAACATGATTTGACTGTAGAGACCGGCCTCTATGATCGGCCCCATTCGTCGAAGGGGCCACTTTCATGTCTCCCTTGGCAAGAATGCAGCACAAGAACAATGACAGTAGAGGGAAAAGGGGCACAATGGAGGCCATTTGTGCAAGAAGAATTGCCTTCTTAGTATGTGCTCTTGGTGCAGAAGCTGATGGAACCAAGTATTCCATCGTGAGGATTATTTATAGGCGCCAAGTTGGGTGGGGGATCTTTGGATCTTCTTAGCTCAGGTTGCTTCTGGTTGATTAGCTAAGTTGGCACAGATATTTGGAGCGTGGCATCAGAAGATTCTCTTGGCATGGGAGTCAAGATAAATGTGCTTGAAACATTATGTCTGCCGTTGCATCCAACTAAACCCAGTTTGGCTTTTGAGGTTGTCTCAACACTAAGATCCTGACAGCAAAAATTATGAACACCTGGAGCACCCAGCCGACCACCTGTGGAGACAGATCATCTGAAAACTGCATGCATTTCTTCGGTGCTGCACTCTTCAGATCCACTAGCCTTGCATGGATGCTTGAACCCTTGCAGATGTATGACCCACACGCTGGTGGAAGTAATGAATCATCGTGCACCTTGTCAGTGCTAATGACAAATCATCAGGGAAAGAAGGCATGTGATTGCATTTGAACAGAGCTTTCGTTATAGGATCTTAGCCGAGAAAGGAAAGGCGTGAGGCTCGATTCAAGGTTGCCGATTTGATGGAGATTTCTTGCGCTAACAGTTTAAGAGAGGTCGTTATCTTCTTGCCGGTATGAAGGTCGTGGAGTAAGAACATCTACAGCCAAACTCCTCCACTTTCTCCCTAAACACTCGGACCCTAAAACGTCACCCAGCCGAACCCCCCGAATCCGGTCGATATATTCGGGCTGTCCGACACCCTTCATCTACACCCCGTATGTGTGACAGCCCGGACGCGTCCGCCACGTCGGACATGCCCATCCCGACCACTACTGCAAAACTAATTATCAGTGGCGGGTGTAAAAGGCCTATAGGTGGTGACAGGGCGCCCGCCACTGATATCGCGTTAGTTGCACTATTACATTCTATCGATATTCTCATCGGGCATGCTAGCCGTGTACTTGCGACGAAATCACATCGAGCAAGATGGATTAGCAACCGGGTAACTAACATGCGCCGACGATACCATCATCATGGTCGAAGGCTCCGACACGGACATCGCTAACCTCAAGTTCCTCCTTCTATGCTTCCAACAAATGTCTGGCCTCAAGATCAACTTCGACAAGAGTGATGTGATGGTAATGGGCTATTCTCCGGCAGAAGCCCTCGACATTGCCAACTGCCTCAACTGCCGCCTCGGCTCCTTCCCCACGACGTACTTGGGAACCCCCATCAGTGACCAAGTTGCAAACGCGCATGGAGCCTTGGCAGGGTAGGTGACTGTCGAAGGTGGCTCAGACGATCCTCATTAACTCCTCCCTCACTAGCCTCATCCTGTTCCTTATGAGTTTCTATAGCCTCCATGAGACCCTTCACCATGAGATCGCCACAATCCAATCTTGCTTCTATTGGGCCGGCGACAACAATAAGCAGAAGTACCATATGGTTAGCTGGCCGGACATCTGCAAGCCCCGGGAACAGGGAGGCCTCGGTATCATGTGCTCTAAGCGCATGAATATTGCCCTCCTCACCCGCTGGCTCTGGCGCATTTCGCAAGGGCATGGTGGTCTCTGGCTCGACATCATCCGGAACAAGTACTTGGGAGGACAACCCCTGGCCTTTTGTCAAAGATCCGGCGGTTCCCAGTTTTGGCAATCAGTCATCCAACTGCTACCCGTCCTCCATATTGGGACCTCCATCTCGGTTGGATCGGGTACGGCGACGTTGTTCTGGTTCGACCGTTGGGTGGGAGACACCCCCTTTGCGGCCCGCTTCCCCAACCTCTTCTCCATCGCCGTCGCCCCCTTGATCTCAGTTGAGAGGGCCCCTATTGACTTAGGGCGCCTCGCCTTCCGGAGGCCATTTGGGCCTCCGGAAGCCACCGCGTGGCTTGAGCTGCTTGATTGCATCGCTCTCCACGAGCAGGTGGTGGATGCTGGCACGGACGAGGTGCGGTGGCGTTTTGAGCCTTCGGGCCAATCCACCAAGTCCCTTTACACGGCCATCGCCCCCTCCTCCGCTCCTCCCCCCTCCCTACGGTTTGGTCCATCCGCCTGCCACTGAAAATTCGGATATTCATGTGGCAATGGATCCGCGGAAGGATTCCGTCTGGGGTGGAGGTCCGCAAACGCAATGGCCCTGGGTCCGGCCTCTGTCCTCTGGGTGGTACCCCCGAAGATTCGAATCACATCATCTTCTCCTGTGTCTCAGCTCAATTCATGTGGAGCTGCTTTAGGGAGGCTGTGGGAGGTGATTGGTGCCACACCAACTTCCCCGACCTCTTCGCCGAACTCTAGAACTCCCCTCTGCCCTCTCGCCACATTAGGTGGCTCGAGATTGGGGTGCTTGCGTGGACTCTATGGACGATTCGCAGTAAGCTTGTGATTCGGCGTATTCCTCTTCGATGGGCTACTGATGCTCTCTTCAAACTGTCTGGTTACTTGCAGCTTTGGCGGCCGCTTAGCCGCCCTCAGGATCGCGACGCCATCACCGCCTTCATCGCAGACCTTCGCTCGATGGCCGTCCATCTGTCGCCCCCTCCCCCCCCCCCCCCCCCCCCCCCCCGAGCCAGGTTAGACGCCTTGCCTCGGCCGCGTCCTTTTTATTTCTTTTGGGCTTGTTGAGCTGTGCCCTCAGTAGAACCTTTGTACTTCTTGTTGTATGACTTGGGTGTGTGTGTGTGTTTTGGACTAGTCCGTGTATGTGTGCTCTTGGGGGTTTGCTTTATATATAAAGCGGGGCGAAAGCCTTTTTCGGTACTAACATATTTTTTCTAGGACAAGCTAGTGTGCTTGGGGCTGAGGCAGAAAAAGATATTAACTTGCCGGTGCAAGTTTCCCAGCGTGAGTCCATAAGCAACCCGAACGGTTGGAAGGTCCGCCTACAAAAGCCATGTGCATTGAGCCCGTGGGCCATTGAAGTAGCAAAAGGTCACATCAAATGGGAATATGCTTCTAAATACAACTACTGGTTCAAATTCAAGAACGAGGCAACGGTATAGGTATCAAGTGTATTTGGACATGGGAGCTAAATTGAATATCCGTAAAATTATCAACTATAGTCAAGGGCATGTTGAATTATCTTAATCTAATTCGATGGGGTTTGATTGTGTACTTGAACTACTTTATCTGACCATTTTCAATTTCATGTGCATTAATGTAGGCAAGAGCTGTCCAAACAATTCAAACGCAAACTATCGCCATGCAGCGATAGTTTGGATTCAAAGGGTTACTGCGGACAGCAAGGCGAGTCATCCGAGGAGTTTCTGTACACTGTGTGTGACAATTCATAGAGGTTTTTCTATTGGGACGACATGCACCCGACCCATGCAGGATGGGAGGCTGTCATGAAACAGTTGGAAAAACCCTTGAGCGAGTTTGTAAATCAAGCCTAGTTAGCTAGGCTTTATGTATTTGTGTAGATTTTTGTATCCATGATGACAATCTTCTAATTTTATTTGATAGTTTCATGTATTTCAAAGACTGAGATTCTCCCGATTCCATGATGAATATTATACTGTATTCGCATCTTCTTTTGTGAAGATTATATTTATAAGAAGTAACTGATGTCATATGCCACATCTACAATAAAGATGTGTTCTAGCTATACAAATCGAGTACCTATATACGGCTCAATAAGCTCAAGGCAATTCTACACCGGTTGAATTTTTTGTTGTCGGCTTATAGGTAGTCTACAAGGTCGGTATCTTCGACGGGTGACACGTGCTTTGTCTTTGAACTCAGGACCAAGGAGGGTAAATTTGCCTATGGATATGGGCATTTGTGGGCATCCACTTCTTTTGTGTTCATGTGCAGTGCCCAAACCCGCTCATCTTTTTCTAGAATGCCCAAACCCGCTCAACCAGTCGTGGGTAGAAAAACCTGAACATAACCAAAAATCCAATTCGGTGCCCAGGCTCATATGCAACCGGTCAGAAAAAAAATCAAAACAAATACCAAAAAAAGTTCAAACAAATCCAATTTTTTTTGCGTGATATACAATTATATGCATGAGGTTTGCTCCAAATTTCAACTTATTTGGACATCTGAGCAGCTCTCAGCAAAAACAAAAAAAACAAATCGGATCAGAACAATGTGTGAACAGTAAACTTTTTTACAGACCTTGAATTTGTCTTTTTGCTGAGAGTTGCTCAGATGTCCAAATGAGTTGAAACTGGAAGCGTACCTCACGCATAAACTTATCTACCACATTTTTTGAATTTTTTAGTATTTGTTTTGATTTTTTCATCAGAGGAGGTGCAAATGAGCTCGGGAGCAGAAACATAACTCTATATTCCTTGCAAAATGTGTATATAGTCAGCCTAAAGTCAGGTGAGAATCTCAATCCATATCTTCCTCTATGTCGGGGGAGCAGTGAGACCGACGTCGTAAGTGAGTGAGTCCATGACAAAATGTGTAGTGTGGTGAATTTTTTTCCTCTCCCTGAAAGTTCGACCATGATGCCATGTTCGGTCAGAGAAATCGACGAAGACCATTTTCTGCTCTGTGTCGAGTTTGTATTTCTGATTGTGGAGCGGACTGATATGTCTTTCTTTTCGCGAATACGTGAGATTGATAGGTGGACTGATCTGTTGTAATACTTCTCTGAATATGCAAGGGTTTTCTTCTTCTTAGGCGATTGTTAGGCGCCGGCGGACTGGCGCAAGGGCTCAGCCGGTCGAGCGCAGACCGTCGGATTAGGCATCCCATAGCCACCCGATCCCGCTACCCCACGTCATCTTATCTTCTTCCCCAATCGCTTCTTCACAAATCAGAAACAGAGCGCGAGTCCTTCCGCGCCGCTGGCCGCATCCGCCTCATGCGCTCCCCACAACTCGCCGCAGCTACCGCTGCCCTATAGTCGTCGGCGCAAGCAGGCCCATTGCTCCCATAGCCGGTGGTGATTGAAACACATCATCCCAGGGTTTGGAAAAAAGCTTTTGCTGCCTAGGTTGTAACTCTGCGGCCGCTTGGTTCTAGCACACGGGAATCATGATAGCCGCAGCGTCGGTCGCAAAGCTCCCCACAACTCGCGCGCAGCTACCGCAGCCCTATAGTCGTCGGCGCAAGCAGGCCCATTGCTCCCGTAGCCGGTGGTGCTTGAAACACATCATCCCAGGGTTTGGAAAAAAGCTTTTGCTGCCTAGGTTGTAACTCTGCTGCTGCTTGGTTCTAGCACACGAGAATCATGATAGCCGCGGCGTCGGTCGCAAAGCTCCCCACAACTTGCGTGCAGCTACCGTTGCCCTATAGTCGTCGGCCACAAGCAGGCCCATTGCTCCCGTAGCCGGTGATGATTGAAACACATCATCCCAGGGTTTTGAAAAAAGCTTTTGCTGCCTAGGTTGTAACTCTGCTGCCGCTCGATTCTAGCACACGGGAATCATGATAGCCGCGGCGTCGATCGCAAAGCTCCCCACAACTCGCCGCAGCTACCGTTGCCCTATAGTCGTCGGCCGCAAGCAGGCCCATTGCTCCCGTAGCCAGTGGTGATTGAAACACATCATCCCAGGGTTTGGAAAAAAACTTTTGCTGCCTAGGTTGTAACTCTGCTGCCGCTTGGTTCTAGCACACGGGAATCATGATAGTCGCGGTGTCGGTCGCAAAGCTCCCCACAACTTGTCGCAGCTACCGTTGCCCTATAGTCGTCGGCCGCAAGCAGGCCCATTGCGCCCGTAGCCGGTGGTGATTGAAACACATCATCCCAGGGATTGGAAAAAAGCTTTTGCTGCCTAGGTTGTAACTCTGCTGCCGCTTGGTTCTAGCACACGGGAATCATGATAGCCGCGGAGTCGGTCGCAAAGCTCCCCAGACACCGATGGTCGCCGGCACCGTGGCTCACCATGTGTCGCAGCTCCGGCAACATGGCTGTAACTGATGGGGAACGTAGTAATTTCAAAAAAATTCCTACACACACGCAAGATCATGGTGATGGCATAGCAACGAGAGGGGAGAGTGTTCGTCCACGTACCCTCGTAGACCGTAAGCGGAAGCGTTAGTACAACGCGGTTGATGTAGTCGTACGTCTTCACGATCCGACCGATCCAAGCACCGAACGTACGGAGCCTCCGAGTTCAGCACACGTTCAGCTCGATGACGATCTCCGGCCTCCGATCCAGCCGAGCTCCGAAGATGAGTTCCGTCAGCACGACGGCGTGGTGACGATGATGATGTTCTACCGGCGTAGGGCTTCGCCTAAACTCCGCGACGATATGACCGAGGTGGAATATGGTGGAGGGGGGCACCGCACACGGCTAAGGAACGATCTGTAGATCAACTTGTGTGTCTATGGGGTGCCCCCCCGCCCCCGTATATAAAGGAGTAAGGGGGGGAGGCTGGCCGGCCCCTTGGGCGCGCCAAGGGAGGAGGAATCCTCCTCCTAGTAGGAGTAGGATTCCTCCTTTCCTACTCCTACTAGGAGGGGGAAGGAAGGGGAGAGGGGGGAAGGAAAGGGGGGCGCCGCCCCCCTCCTAGTCCAATTCGGACCAGAGGGAGAGGGGGCGCGCGGCCCACCCTGGCCGCCCCTCTCTCTTCCCACCAAGGCCCATGTGGCCCATTAACTCTCCCGGGGGGTTCCGGTAACACCCCCGGCACTCCGGTTTTCTCCGAAATCACCCGGAACACTTCCGGTGTCCGAATATAGTCGTCCAATATATCAATCTTTATGTCTCGACCATTTCGAGACTCCTCATCATGTCCGTGATCACATTCGGGACTCCGAACAAACTTCGGTACATCAAAACTTATAAACTCATAATAAAACTGTCATCGTAACGTTAAGCGTGCGGACCATACGGGTTCGAGAACTATGTAGACATGACCTAGAACCATTCTCGGTCAATAACCAATAGCGGGACCTGGATGCCCATATTGGTTCCTACATATTCTACGAAGATCTTTATCGGTCAAACCGCATAACAACATACGTTGTTCCCTTTGTCATCGGTATGTTACTTGCCCGAGATTTGATCGTCGGTATCCAATACCTAGTTCAATCTCGTTACCGGCAAGTCTCTTTACTCGTTCTGTAATACATCATCTTATAACTAACTCATTAGTTACAATGCTTGCAAGGCTTAGGTGATGAGTATTACCGAGAGGGCCCAGAGATACCTCTCCGACAATCGGAGTGGCAAAACGTAATCTCGAATTATGCCAACCCAACATGTACCTTCGAAAACACCTGTAGAGCACCTTTATAATCACCCAGTTACGTTGTGACGTTTGGTAGCACACAAAGTGTTCTTCCGGTAAACGGGAGTTGCACAAGCTCATAGTTGCAGGAACTTTGTATAAGTCATGAAGAAAGCAATAGGAGTATACTAAACGATCAAGTACTAGGCTAACGGAATGGGTCATGTCAATCACATCATTCTCCTAATGATGTGATCCCACTAATCAAATGACAACACATGTCTATGGTTAGGAAACATAACCATCTTTGATTAATGAGCTAGTCAAGTAGAGGCATACTAGTGACTATAGTTTTGTCTATGTATTCACACATGTATCATGTTTCCGGTTAATACAATTCTAGCATTAATAATAAACATTTATCATGATATGAGGAAATAAATAATAACTTTATTATTGCCTCTAGGGCATATTTCCTTCAGCCTCCCACTTGCACTAGAGTCAATAATCTAGATTACATAGTAATGATTCTAACACCCATGGAGTCTTAGTGCTAATCATGTTTTGCTCGTGAGAGAGGCTTAGTCAACGGGTCTGCAACATTCAGATCCGTATGTATTTTCCAAATCTCTATGTCTCCCACTTGGACTTGGTCCCGAATGGAATTGAAGCATCTCTTGATGTGCTTGGTCCTCTTGTGAAATCTGGATTCCTTTGCCAAGGCAATTGCACCAGTATTGTCACAGAAGATCTTCATTGGTTCCGATGCACTAGGTATGACACCTAGATCGGAAATGAACTCCTTCATCCAGACTCCTTCATTTGCTGCTTCAGAAGCAGCTATGTACTCCGCTTCACATGTGGATCCCGCCACGACGCTTTGTTTAGAACTGCACCAACTTACAGCTCCACCGTTTAATAAAAACACGTATCCGGTTTGCGATTTAGAATCGTCCGGATCAGTGTCAAAGCTTGCATCGACGTAACCATTTACGACTAGCTCTTTGTCACCTCCATATACGAGAAACATATCCTTAGTCCTTTTCAGGTATTTCAGGATGTTCTTGACCGCTGTCCAGTGATCCACTCCTGGATTACTTTGGTACCTTCCTGCCAAGCTTATTGCTAAGCATACGTCAGGTCTGGTACACAGCATTGCATACATGATAGAGCCTATGGCTGAAGCATAGGGAACATTTTTCATTTTCTCTCTATCTCTGCTGTGGTCGGGCATTGAGTTTGACTCAACTTCACACCTTGTAGCACAGGCAAGAATCCTTTCTTTGCCTGATCCATTTTGAACTTTTTCAAAATTTTGTCAAGGTATGTGCTTTGTGAAAGTCCTATTAAGCGTCTTGATCTATCTCTATAGATCTTGATGCCCAATATGTAAGCAGCTTCACCGAGGTCTTTCATTGAAAAACTTTTATTCAAGTATCCCTTTATGCTATCCAGAAATTCTATATCATTTCCAATTAATAATATGTCATCTACATATAAAACTAGAAATGCTACAGAGCTCCCACTCACTTTCTTGTAAATACAGGCTTCTCCAAAAGTCTGTATGAAACCATATGCTTTGATCACACTATCAAAGCGTTTATTCCAACTCCGAGATGCTTGCACCAGTCCATAAATGGAACGCTGGAGCTTGCACACTTTGTTAGCACCTTTTGGATCAACAAAATCTTCCGGCTGCATCATATACAACTCTTCTTCTAGAAATCCATTCAAGAATGCAGTCTTGACATCCATTTGCCAAATTTCATAATCATGAAATGCAGCAATAGCTAACATGATTCGAACAGACTTAAGCATCGCTACGGGTGAGAAAGTCTCATCGTAGTCAACCCCTTGAACTTGTCGAAAACCTTTTGCAACAAGTCGAGCTTTATAGACAGTTACATTACCATCAGCGTCAGTCTTCTTCTTCAAGATCCATTTATTCTCAATGGCTTGCCGATCATCGGGCAAGTCAACCAAAGTCCATACTTTGTTTTCATACATGGATCCCATCTCAGATTTCATGGCCTCTAGCCATTTTGCGGAATCTGGCTCATCATCGCTTCCTCATAGTTCGTAGGTTCATCATGGTCAAGTAACATGACTTCCAGAATAGGATTACCATACCACTCTGGTGCGGATCTTACTCTGGTAGACCTACGAGGTTCAGTAGAAACTTGATCTGAAGTTTCATGATCAATATCATTAGCTTCCTCACTAATTGGTGTAGTCGTCACAGGAACCGGTTCTCGTGATGAACTACTTTCCAATAAGGGAGTAGATACAGTTATCTCATCAAGTTCTACTTTCCTCCCACTCACTTCTTTTGAGAGAAACTCCTTCTCTAGAAAGGATCCATTCTTAGCAACGAATGTCTTGCCTTCGGATCTGTGATAGAAGGTGTACCCAACAGTCTCTTTTGGGTATCCTATGAAGACACATTTCTCCGATTTGGGTTCGAGCTTATCTGGTTGAAGTTTCTTCACATAAGCATCGCAGCCCCAAACTTTAAGAAACGACAACTTTGGTTTCTTGCCAAACCACAGTTCATAAGGCGTCGTCTCAACGGATTTTGATGGTGCCCTATTTAATGTGAATGCGGCCGTCTCTAAAGCATAACCCCAAAACGATAGAAGTAAATCGGTAAGAGACATCATAGATTGCACCATATCAAGTAAAGTATGATTACGACATTCGGACACACCATTTCGTTGTGGTGTTCCGGGTGGCGTGAGTTGCAAAACTATTCCGCATTGTTTCAAATGTAAACCAAACTCATAACTCAAATATTCTCCTCCACGATCAGATCGTAGAAACTTTATTTTCTTGTTACGATGATTTTCCACTTCACTCTGAAATTCTTTGAACTTTTCAAATGTTTCAGACTTGTGCTTCATTAAGTAGATATACCCATATCTGCTCAAATCATCTGTGAAGGTGAGAAAATAACGATATCCGCCACGAGCCTCAACATTCATCGGACCACATACATCTGTACGTATGATTTCCAACAAATCTGTTGCTCTCTCCATAGTACCGGAGAACGGTGTTTTAGTCATCTTGCCCATGAGGCACGGTTCGCAAGTACCAAGTGATTCATAATCAAGTGATTCCAGAAGTCCATCAGTATGGAGTTTCTTCATGCGTTTTACACCGATATGACCTAAATGGCAGTGCCACAAATAAGTTGCACTATCATTATCAACTCTGCATCTTTTGGCTTCAACATTATGAATATGTGTATCACTACCATCGAGATTCAATAAAAATAGACCACTCTTCAAGGGTGCATGACCATAAAAGATATTACTCATATAAATAGAACAACCATTATTCTCTGATTTAAATGAATAACCGTCTCGCATTAAACAAGATCCAGATATAATGTTCATGCTCAACGCTGGCACCAAATAACAATTATTCAGGTCTAGAACTAATCCCGAAGGTAAATGTAGAGGTAGCGTGCCGACTGCGATCACATCGACTTTGGAACCGTTTCCCACGCGCATCGTCACCTCGTCCTTGGCCAGTGCTCGCTTATTCCATAGTCCCTGTTTTGAGTTGCAAATATTAGCAACATAACCAGTATCAAATATCCAGGTGCTACTACGAGCTCTAGTTAGGTACACATCAATAACATGTATATCACATATACCTTTGTTCACTTTGCCATCCTTCTTATCCGCCAAATACTTGGGGCAGTTCCGCTTCCAGTGACCAGTCTGCTTGCAGTAGAAGCACTTAGTTTCAGGCTTAGGTCCAGACTTGGGTTTCTTCTCTTGAGCAACTTGCTTGCCGTTCTTTTTGAAGTTCCCCTTCTTCTTCCCTTTGCCCTTTTTCTTGAAACTAGTGGTCTTGTTGACCATCAACACTTGATGCTCCTTCTTGATTTCTACCTCCACAGCTTTTAGCATTGCGAAGAGCTCGGGGATAGTCTTGTTCATCCCTTGCATATTATAGTTCATCACAAAGCTCTTGTAGCTTGGTGGCAGTGATTGGAGAATTCTGTCAATGACACTATCATCAGGAAGATTAACTCCCAGTTGAATCAAGTGATTATTATACCCAGACATTCTGGGTATGTGTTCACTGACAAAACTATTCTCCTCCATCTTGCAGCTATAGAACTTATTGGAGACTTCATATCTCTCAATCCGGGCATTTGCTTGAAATATTAACTTCAACTCCTGGAACATCTCATATGCTCCATGACGTTCAAAACGTTGTTGAAGACCCGGTTCTAAGCCGTAAAGCATGGCACACTGAACTATAGAGTAGTCATCAGCTTTGCTCTGCCAGACGTTCTTAACATCGTCAGTTGCATCAGCAGCAGGCCTGGCACCCAGCGGTGCTTCCAGGACGTAACTTTTTTGTGCAGCAATGAGGATAATCCTCAGGTTACGGACCCAGTCCGTGTAATTGCTACCATCATCTTTCAACTTTGCTTTCTCAAGGAATGCATTAAAATTCAACGGAACAACAGCACGAGCCATCTATCTACAAACAAACATAGACAAGCAAAATACTATCAGGTACTAAGTTCATGATAAATTTAAGTTCAATTAATCATATTACTTAAGAACTCCCACTTAGACAGACATCTCTCTAGTCATCTAAGTGATCACGTGATCCAAATCAACTAAACCATAACCGATCATCACGTGAGATTGAGTAGTTTTCAATGGTTCACATCACTATGTTGATCATAGCTACTATATGATTCACGCTCGACCTTTCGGTCTCTGTGTTCTGAGGCCATATCTGCATATGCTAGGCTCATCAAGTTTAACCTGAGTATTCCGCGTGTGCAAAACTGGCTTGCACCCGTTGTAGATGGACGTAGAGCTTATCACACCCGATCATCACGTGGTGTCTGGGCACGACGAACTTTGGCAACGGTGCATACTCAGGGAGAACACTTCTTGATAATTTTAGTGAGAGATCATCTTAAAATGCTACCGTCAATCAAAGCAAGATAAGATGCATAAAGGATAAACATCACATGCAATCAATATAAGTGATATGATATGGTCATCATCATCTTGTGCTTGTGATCTCCATCTCCGAAGCACCGTCGTGATCACCATCGTCACCGGCGCGACACCTTGATCTCCATCGTAGTATCGTTGTCGTTATGCCATCTATTGCTTCTACGACTATCGCTACCGCTTAGTGATAAAGTAAAGCAATTACAGGGCGTTTGCATTTCATACAATAAAGCGACAACCATATGGCTCCTGCCAGTTGCCGATAACTTCGGTTACAAAACATGATCATCTCATACAATAAAATATAGCATCACGTCTTGACCATATCACATCACAACATGCCCTGCAAAAACAAGTTAGACGTCCTCTACTTTGTTGTTGCAAATTTTACGTGGCTGCTACGGGCTTAGCAAGAACCGTTCTTACCTACACATCAAAAACCACAACGATAGTTCGTCAAGTTGGTGCTGTTTTAACCTTCTCAAGGACCGGGCGTAGCCACACTCGATTCAGCTAAAGTGAGAGAGACAGACACCCGCCAGCCACCTTTAAGCACGAGTGCTCATAACGGTGAAACCAGTCTCGCGTAAGCGTACGCGTAATGTCAGTCCGGGCTGCTTCATCTCACAATACCGCCGAACCAAAGTATGACATGCTGGTAAGCAGTATGACTTGTATCGCCCACAACTCACTTGTGTTCTACTCGTGCATATAACATCAACGCATAAAACCTAGGCTCTAATACCACTGATGGGGAACGTAGTAATTTCAAAAAATTTCCTACGCACACGCAAGATCATGGTGATGGAATAGCAACGAGAGGGGAGAGTGTTCGTCCACATACCCTCGTAGACCGTAAGCGGAAGCGTTAGTACAACGCGGTTGATGTAGTCGTACGTCTTCACGATCCGATCGATCCAAGCACCGAACGTACGGAGCCTCCGAGTTCAGCACACGTTCAGCTTGATGATGATCTCCGGCTTCCGATCCAGTCGAGCTCCGGAGATGAGTTCCGTCAGCACGACGGCGTGGTGACGATGATGATGTTCTACCGGCGCAGGGCTTCGCCTAAACTCCGCGACGATATGACCGAGGTGGAATATGGTGGAGGGGGGCACCGCACACGGCTAAGGAACGATCCGTAGATCAACTTGTGTGTCTATGGGGTGCCCCCCGCCCCCGTATATAAAGGAGTAAGGGGGGAGGCCGGCCGGCCCCTTGGGCGCGCCAAGGGAGGAGGAATTCTCCTCCTAGTAGGACTAGGATTCCTCCTTTCCTACTCCTACTAGGAGGGGGAAGGAAGGGGGAGAGGGGGGAAGGAAAGGGGGGCGCCGCCCCCCTCCTAGTCCAATTCGGACCAGAGGGAGAGGGGGCGCGCGGCCCACCCTGGCCGCCCCTCTCTCTTCCCACCAAGGCCCATGTGGCCCATTAACTCTCCCGAGGGGTTCCGGTAACCCCCCCGGCACTCCGGTTTTCTCTGAAATCACCCGGAACACTTCCAGTGTCCAAATATAGTCGTCCAATATATCAATCTTTATGTCTCGGCCATTTCGAGACTCCTCGTCATGTCCGTGATCACATCCGGGACTCCGAACAAACTTCGGTACATCAAAACTTATAAACTCATAATAAAACTGTCATCGTAACGTTAAGCGTGCGGACCCTACGCGTTTGAGAACTATGTAGACATGACCTAGAACCATTCTCGGTCAATAACCAATAGCGGGACCTGGATGCCCATAATGGTTCCTACATATTCTACGAAGATCTTTATCGGTCGAACCGCATAACAACATACGTTGTTCCCTTTGTCAACGGTATGTTACTTGCCCGAGATTTGATCGTCGGTATCGAATACCTAGTTCAATCTCGTTACCGGCAAGTCTCTTTACTCGTTCTATAATACATCATCTTATAACTAACTCATTAGTTACAATGCTTGCAAGGCTTAGGTGATGAGTATTACCGAGAGGCCCCAGAGATACCTCTCCGACAATCGGAGTGACAAAACCTAATCTCGAATTATGCCAACCCAACATGTACCTTCGGAAACACCTATAGAGCACCTTTATAATCACCCAGTTACGTTGTGACGTTTGGTAGCACACAAAGTGTTCTTCCGGTAAACGGGAGTTGCACAATCTCATAGTTGCAGGAACTTTGTATAAGTCATGAAGAAAGCAATAGCAGTATACTAAACGATCAAGTGCTAGGCTAACGGAATGGGTCATGTCAATCACATCATTATCCTAATGATGTGATCCCACTAATCAAATGACAACACATGTCTATGGTTAGGAAACATAACCATCTTTGATTAATGAGCTAGTCAAGTAGAGGCATACTAGTGACTATAGTTTTGTCTATGTATTCACACATGTATCATGTTTCCGGTTAATACAATTCTAGCATGAATAATAAACATTTATCATGATATGAGGAAATAAATAATAACTTTATTATTGCCTCTAGGGCATATTTCCTTCAGTAACGTCGCCAGAAAATGCTTGTAACTCTGGTGCACATGGATGTAGCTTCTTCAGTACATGATTGAAGCCTTTTTGCGTTGACAACATCGCTGGTTGCAGCTCTGGCGACACGGTTGTAGCAACGCCAAAATGGTTGCAGCTTTGACGCATGTGGATGTAGCTTGTGCGGGATACGGCTGAAGCATTTTGCCGGCGATGGCGTTGCCGGTTGCAGACCCCGTGTGCACCGTTGTAGCTTCTCCGAGAGCTGGTTGTAGCTTCCGCGATACACGATTGTAACATTTTCGCCGACGTCGACGTTGGCGGCTGCAGTCCGTATGCATACGGTTGCAGCTCTTGTATGCGCGGTTCCAGCACACGAGCACCACGGTTGCAGCTCCCGGTGTGCGTGGTTCCAGCATGTGGTCCCCGTGGTCGCAGCTCCGCTGTCGGGTGGTTCCAGCATGCGGTATCATGGTCGTAGCTTTTTTCCATCACAGTTGCAACTTTCTCTACGTCGCTCGCAGCTTTTGTCGATGCGGGCCGTGCTTCCGCCGTAGTCGGATGTAGCATTGGCCAACCCCCGTTCACGGTGCCGGCGGTCCAGCGAGGTGCATGCTCCTATGGTGCGGCCGTGCAGCGCTAGCCTTGCTAGCACCGGTCCCTTGCGTGCAGTGCTCATCTTGTTTGCAGCAACGGTGTTGACACCTCAAGAGCTGCTCATCCCATGGCGTATCTTCGTTCCTAGCTCCTGCCCCTGCAGTAGGTTGTGAGGAGGGGCTCGCTGGATGAGAGAGTCGGTGCGAGAGAGAGAAAAAGCAGGGAGAAAAGGTGTGCACGGGTGGATGACGACTGAGTGGCTGGGAGGAGTTGGCATACATTATGGTCGCATGATTTAATTTGAGTTAATACCATAATTGGTACATAAACTTGTACAGGTGGGAATAGATTCATACAAAAACTAAAACCCCCCACAAAACTGGTCCCTAAACTCTACCTATGTAACAAAATCACCCAAAACACTCTGGACGCGACATTTGGCATGCCATGTTGGCTCTGGTAATTTTGCAGAAAGGCCCTCCAGTTTTATTTTTTTACACCGCGCTCCTGCAACCCCTCCTGCCCATTCCCCATTTACAAATCCCTAGCCCCAAGCTCCTCTCTGTCCACTCCGCCGCCGCCCCTCTCTGTCCACTCTACCGCCGCTCCGGCCACGCCACAGCCATCCTCTCGCTTCCACCGCTGGCTCGTGCGACATGAAGGGGTCGACATCTTCAGGATGGAAGGAGCAGGTAGGACGCCGTGGGGCAGGGACATCGCCGTCGTCGAGCCAGCGTCACCCGCTCCATGGAAGTGACCTCGCGGGCGCTGACAATACGAAGGGCGGCGAGCCCTGGGCGAAGATCACCGGCGAGGTGCGCTACATGGATGTTGATTCTTGCAAGGTGTGTACCCTCTCCTCAATTTGAAGATGGACAGTGAAAATTTGTAGTGAATTTCTTTTCAATTTTGTACTCAATGTGGTAACTTTCTGAAGATGTTTTGGTTGGATATGATTGTAGGGGACTGAAATACTTCCAGACTTTGATTGGAGTATACCTCCATCCTCCCCTGATGCCGTTTTAAATGGCATTGACACTAGTGACCAATGTTGTACACCTCTGACATGTCGTTCAGCAAGATGTCACACTTGGGGAAATCTCTAAAGTATGCTTTCACCCACTGGTTGGGGGGCTTGCCGTCCAACCAATCATATGCCTCCAAGTTCTATGCCCTCATCTTCTCTCTGTTCAAGGTCCACTTGTCCACATTTAGTTGACCTAGCAATGGCCCACAACATATTCTTCAGTGTTTCCCCTTTGAACTTCTGGTGGAAGTTTTGATGAAGATGTCTAACACAAAATCTGTGTTCTGCATCTGGCCATATCTTCTCAACAACATTGATCAAACCCTGCAAAATTAGTTAATAAACATGTCAGACAACAGAAACAGATGGAAATATGCAACAACAACATGTCTGGACAAATGGAACACACCTTTTGCTTGTCACTCGTTATAGTGAAAGGGGAGGTGTTAATAATGTTCATTCTTCAAAGTGGTGATAAACCATTCCCAAGAGTAAGTTGACTCCACCTCCACCATCCCCATTGCAATTGGAAATATGCAATCATTGGGATCAATCCAAACAGCTATAAGCAGCACTAATTTCTAGCGCCGTTGCCGGGGAGCATAGCTCTATTCTCTGAGTCACTTGGGATTTATATCTGTTGATCACTATGAAGAACTTGAAAGATGACCGAACTACTATTTTGCCCTCAACTACGAGGGGAGGTAAGAAACTGCCATCTAGCTCTGCACTAGATTCTCCTTCTGTTATTAGTAGGCTTGCGACACCTAAATGCTATGAATTTTGATATGTCGCATGTTATTGATGATGCCACTTCTGCTATGCATGATGAAACTACTTCCGTGCGTGATATTACTTTGCCATTAGGTGAATTTCTTGATGAACAACTTGCTAGAGTTAGGGGGAATGAAAATATTGAAGAACCTATTATTGATGATAGTGATGATGAAGGTTCCCCCAATGATTATGTATTACCTGTTGTTCCTAAGGGTTATGTTATGAATGAAGCAGCTGCTATGGAAATCCTTGCTTGCAATGATAGAAATGATCTTAAGAAATTATTAGCTAAATGGAAGCAGCAGTCTCTTAATGTTAGAATGAAACTCGATCCTGCTTTTGCTACTTCACCTATTTGTGTTCGTGATAAGGATTATGAATTCTCTGTTGATCCTGATATTATTACTTTAGTTGAATCTGATCCTTTTTATGGCCTTGAATCTGAAACTGTTGTGGCACATCTTACCAAGTTGAATGACATAGCCACCCTATTTACTCATGATGAGAAGTCTCGCTATTTATATATCCTTAAGATATTTCCGTTCTCATTAAAGGGTGATGCTAAGCCTTGGTATAATTCTCTTGCTCCTGGTTGTGTGCATAGTCCCCAGGATATGATTTATTACTTCTCTGCTAAATATTTCCTTGCTCATAAGAAACAAGCTGCCTTGCGGGGAATATATAATTTTGTGCAAATCAAAGAAGAGAGTCTCCCACAAGCTTGGGGGAGGCTTCTCCAGTTACTTAATGCTTTGCCCGATCATCCTCTTAAGAAAAATGAAATACTTGATATCTTTTATAATGGACTAACCGATGCTTCCAAGGACTACTTGGATAGTTGTGCTGGTTGTGTTTTCAGGGAAAGAACAGTCGACGAAGCTGAAATACTATTGAATAATATGTTGACTAATGAAAATAATTGGACTCTTCTTGAGCCAATTGAGCCAACTCCTGAGCCTATTCCTAAACCCACTCCGAAGAAGAGAGGTGTTTTATTTCTCAGTCCTGAAGATATGCAAGAGGCAAAGAAATCAATGAAAGAAAAAAGGTATTAAAGCTGAAGATGTTAAGAATTTACCAAGAAATACATGGTCTTAATATACCGCCTGAAGAACCACATTGTCTTGACAACCCGACATAGGTAGTAAAGGTAAATTCTCTCTATAGATATGATAAAGTTGAAGTCCCCTCTACTAAATTTCATAGCCCATGCTTAGATGAATTTGATGACTTTATGGCTAGACAAGAAAGTTTTAATGCTTATGTTGGTAGAGAGTTAAAGAATAATGCTTTCGAGATAGGACGCGTAGGCGATAATCTGGCTAGAGTTAAAGATGAACTTCACCGCGTTAGCAAATATGCTTCTATGGTTGCTACTCAAGCTGAGCAAGTACTTAAAGCTCAAAATGATTTGCTTGATGAATTAAATAATAAAAATGACTTTGCCGTTAGAGTGGCTACTAGAACTGGTAGAATGACTCAGGAACCTTTGTATCCTGAAGGCCACCCTAAGAGAATCGAGCAAGATTCTCAGAGAAATAATTTAGAGGCACCTAGTTCTTCTAAAAAGAAAAAAAAGAAAAGGGATAGGACTTTGCATGCTTCTAGTGAGCCTACTGTAGACACACCTGAGAATCCCAATGATATTTTTATTTCTGATGCTGAAACTCAATCAGGTGATGAACATGAACCTAGTGATAATGTTAATGATAATGTTCATGTTGATGCTCAACCTAGCAAAAACAATGACGTAGAGATTGAACCTGCTGTTGATCTTGATAACCCACAATCAAAGAATCAACGTTATGACAAGAGAGATTTTGTTGCTAGGAAGCATGGTAAAGAAAGAGAACCATGGGTTCAGAAACCCATGCCCTTTCCTCCTAAACCATCCAAGTCAAATGATGATGAGGATTTTGAGCGCTTTGCTAAAATGATTAGACCTATTTTCTTACGTATGCGCTTAACTGATATGCTTAAAGTAAATCCTTATGCTAAGTATACGAAGGATATCGTCACAAATAAAAGAAAGATACCGGAAGCTGAAATTTCCACCATGCTTGCTAGTTACACTTTTAAGGTGGAATACCAAAGAAACTTGGAGATCCGGGTGTTCCAACTATACCATGCTCTATTAAAAGAAATTATGTTAGAACTGCTTTATGTGATCTTGGAGCCGGTGTTAGTGTTATGCCTCTCTCTTTATATTGTAGACTTGAATTGAATAAGTTGACACCTACTGAAATATCTTTGCAAATGGCTGATAAATCAACTGTTATACCTGTCGGTATTTGTGAGGATGTGCCTGTTGTGGTTGCAAATGTCACTATCTTAACGGACTTTGTTATTCTTGATATTCCCGAGGACGATAGTATGTCTATTATCCTTGGTAGACCTTTTATTAATACTATAGGGGCTATTATTGATTGCAACAAAGGCAATGTCACTTTTCATGTTAATGGTAATGAGCACACGGTACACTTTCCGAGGAAACAATCTTAAGTTCATAGTATCAATTCTATTGAAAAGGTTCCAACTATCATTTTTGGAGATTTTGAATTTCCTCTCCCTACTGTCAAGAAAAAGTATGATATTCTTATTGTTGGGGATTTTCATATCCCCGTTGAGGTAACTTAGTGTTATTCGAAATTTCTCCGGTTCCGTGTTATTCGGAATGAGTTTGTTAACAAGACTTGATCAACCTTGTTAATGGGTTCATTTTGATGATCACGAGATGGATGAAACTAGAAGGCACAACCTTCTGTACCCTACTTTTACTTTCTGTTATTTAGAATAAATAAAGCAAAAATAGTATTATCCGTCTGTTTTCTGAATTATCCGTGCATTAAAAAATAGTTCGAAAATAAAAGTGCTCCAAATGCCTTGCAAATTTAGTATGATTTTTTCTGGAATATTTGAGGAATTTAGGCACTGAAAACACTGCAGGAGGGCCAATCATCAGGCCACGAGAGAGGAGGGCGCCCCCCCTGTAGGGCGCGCCCCCTGTCTCGTGGGCCCCTGGTGGCTCCCCTCCACTTATGCCAGCACCCACACACTTCATATTCTACCCAAAAAAATCCCCATCCAGCTCAAGCACGAGTTCTAGCTCGTTTTGCTGCGATTTTCGATCTCTTAGCTCAAAGCTCCATTCACAAAACTGCTTTGGGAGATTGTTGCTTGGTATGTGACTCCTCCATTAGTCCAATTAGTTTTTGTTCTAGTGCTTTATTCATTGCAAATTTTTGCTGCATAGGTGACCATGTTCTTGAGCTTGCATGTTAAATTTTTGAGGTCCCAAGCAATTTCAATGCATGATATAGGCTCTAGGCACTTGTAGGAGTAGTTGCTATCAATCTTGTTTAGTTTTATTCACTCTTGTTTTGAAGTTACTAAAATTTCAGAAATTTTCAGAAAATGTTAAGGAGGCTCTTTAAAGGCTCTTCTAGCCAAAGCTCTAAGGAAAAACAAGACAATGAGAAGGAAAAACCCAAGTATAATCTTCCTCTCTTAGCGGAAGTACGGTCGTGTGAATGGCCGTGTGGGGATTTCTTGAAAGAAGCCGGAATTCATGAAGACTTTTATACTCTAATCGACACTGCAGGCCTCACCGGTTTCATCAACGACCGAATCGATCAGTATCTCTTACTTACCAATACTTTCGTGCAAAACTTTTATTATTATCCTCAGAAGTCACCGCCTGTAGTATCATTTCATTTATATGATGAATTCAAAGAAATTTCTTTACATCATTTCTGCGCGGTATGTAGGATACCTTATGAGGGAGAATTAGATGAACCCCATCGTGAAGATGTGGATGGCTTCGTTAAAACTATTGTTGTGGAAGAGCCAAAGAAGGGCTCTGAGGCAAAAGTCTCTAGCATACACTTTCCTGTTTTACGCTACTTTGCCATATTTGCTAGTAGATGCTTGATTGGTCGTGGAAATAGTGGAAAATTTGAGCGTTCCAGATACTATTATTCTTCAACATGCTTTGCTGGGAGACAACACTTTTAATATGGGTGCCGTCGTTGCTAAACGGCTAGCCCTGAATCATACAAAAGGCCCCATATTTGGAGGTATCTATGTTGCACGTCTTGCTGAACATTTTCAGATACCCATTAGGCACTATGAGGAGGATGAGACAAAATTACCTCCTCACATTTTAGATTACAAGAGCATGGTAGCACACAAGTTTATTATTGACAATGAAGAGAATATGTTGTTGTATAGACTTAGATTCAATAAGAAACACTTTGAGTTTATTATTCTGCCTGCGCCTTTGTTGTTTGATTTGCTTGCAGAAAATTGTCTTGTCACGCCAGAAGCGGTGAACAATCATCGAGCTCAAGCTTTTACTCCAGAACCTGAACCTGAGCTGGACCCTTATCGTGCGTCATCTGTCCAGTGGGATCCGAAGATGACCAGCCAGTGGTATCCTGATTACACCTCCCATTATACCGGGGAGAGTAGCAGCGGTCCTTGGTATTAGACCAACTTAGGCCAAAAGCCTAAGCTTGGGGGAGTACGTATTTCTCACTGACTTTACATTCATGTTCACACACTAGTCATCGGTGCTCATACTCTTTCATTGTATTATCCTTGCTAGTTTAAATTTCTTTTTCTAGTTTTCTTCTTGTGTGTTTGATAAACTTTAAGAAAAACCAAAAAAAATTAGTTAGTTTAATTTCCATGCTTGCAGTAGAAATTAAAATGAAAACCCAAAAAGATTTCTAGTTCTTCTTTTTGCTTGTTGGGAGCATTCCCGTGTTAATAGTTTTATTTTCTTTTCTTTCTTTTGGGGGTCGACAAGACCATATTGAAAATGCTTAGTGGCTCTTATATGCATGATTGATTATTTAACTTAGAGCCCATATTACTTGTCTTCTCTCTTGAGTTGAATGCCTGTAGATTCCAGCTTAGTCCAATGCACGTGCACTCTTATTATTATACACATCGTTCGATCGTGCAAGTGAAAGGCAATAATGACGATATATGATGGACTTATTGGGATGAGAAAAGCTGGTATGAACTCGACCTCTCTTGTTTTTGTAAATATGATGAGTTCATCGTTCCTGAGTCAGCTATTATGAAGTAAACATATTTGCAATGACATTTAGAGATTATAGTTGCTTGTGCCATGCTTGATTAGCTATGAGTTATAATGGTTTACCTTGCGTGCCAACATGCTATTATAATGATTATGATGTGATATGATGGGATGGTATCCTCCTTTGAATGAATTGAGTGACTCGACTTGGAACATGTTCACGCATGTAGTTGAATCAAATCAACATAGCCTTCACGATATTTATGTTCATGGTGGATTATATCCTACTCATGTTTGTACTCGGTGTGAATTAATTTTAATACATGTTTACGACTGTTATCGCTCTCTCAGTTGGTCACTTCCCAGTCTTTTGCTAGCCTTCACCTGTACTAAGCGGGAATATTGCTTGTGCATCCAAACTCCTTAAACCCTAAAGTTGTTCCATATGAGTCCAACATACCTACCTATATGCGGTATTTACCTGCCGTTCCAAGTAAATTTGTATGTGCCAAACTCCAAACCTTCAAATGAAATTCTGTTTTGTATGCTTGAGCAGCTCATGTTTCAACTAGGGTTGCCTATATCTTCCATGCTAGGTGGGTTATTCTCACGAGGAGTGGACTCCGCTCCTCATTCACGAGAAAGGGCCGGTAACCGGGATGCCCAGTCCCATGATCCAAAAAGATCAAAGCAAATCAAAATAATTAAACAAAACTCCCCCAGGGCTATTGTATGTTGGAGGCACTCGTTGTTTCGAGCAAGCCATGGATTGATGCTTGTTGGTGGTTGGGGGAGTATAAACCTTTACCATTCTGTTTGGGAACTGCCTATAATGCATTTAGTATGGAAGATACAGCCATCTCATAGTTGTTGCGTTGACAGCAAAATATGCCGCTCAAAATGTTATTCAATCTCTATTTTAAAATCGAGCTCTGGCACCTCTACAAATCCCTGCTTCCCTCCGCGAAGGGCCTATCTATTTACTTTTATGTTGAGTCATCACCTTTCTTATTAAAAGCACCCGCTGGAGAGCACACTGTCATTTGCATTCATTATTATTGGTTTATATTGGGTATGACTTGACTGGATCTCTTTTACCATGAATTACAATGTTTAGTCAGTCCTTGATCTTTAAAGGTGCTCTGCATTTATGTTTTGCGGTCTCAGAAAGGGCTAGCGAGATACCATTTTGTTATATCATGTTATGATTATTTTGAGAAAGTGTTGTCATCCGAGTTTTATTATTATGGCTCGCTAGCTGATTATTTTATCGATATGAGTAATTGTGAGACCTATGTGTTATTGTGAGTATGGTTAGTTCATAATATTTGCTGAAACTTGAATGCTGGCTTTTCATGTTACAACAACAAGAGCAAACAGAGTTTGTAAAAGTTTTTCTTTATCACTTTCAGTTTATCAACTGAATTGCTTGAGGACAAGCAAAGGTTTAAGCTTGGGGGAGTTGATACGTCTCCAACGTATCTACTTTTCCAAACACTTTTGCCCTTGTTTTGGACTCTAACTTGCATGATTTGAATGAAACTAACCTGGACTAACGCTGTTTTTAGCAGAACTACCATGATGTTGTTTTATGTGTAGAAAAGAAAAGTTCTTGGAATGTCCTGGAAATCCACGGAGGCACTTTTTGGAATTAATAAGAATTTTTGGCGAAAGAATTAATGCCAGGGGGCCCACATCCTGTCCACGAGACAGAGGGGCGCTCCCCCCCAGGGCGCGACCTCCTATCTCGTGGGCCCCCTGGACCTCCACCGACCTCAACTCCAACTCCATATATTCATGTTCGGGGAGAAAAAAATCAAGGAGAAAGTTTCATCGCGTTTTACGACACGGAGCCATCGCCAAGCCCTAATCTCTCTCGGGAGGGTTGATCTGGAGTCCGTTCGGGGCTCCAGAGAGGGGGATTCGTCACCGTCGTCATCATCAACCATCCTCCATCACTAATTTCATGATGCTCACCGTCGTGCGTGAGTAATTCCATCGTAGGCTTGTTGGACGGTGATGGGTTGGATGAGATTTACCATCTAATCAAGTTAGTTTTGTTAGGGTTTGATCCCTAGTATCCACTATGTTCTGAGATTGATGTTGCTATGACTTTGCTATGCTTAATGCTTGTCACTAGGGCCCGAGTGCCATGATTTCAGATCTGAACCTATTATGTTTTCATGAATATATGTGTGTTCTTGATCCTATCTTGCAAGTCTATAGTCACCTATTATGTGTTATGATCCGACAACCCCGAAGTGACAATAATTGGGATACTTCTCGGTGATGACCGTAGGTTGCGGAGTTCATGTATTTACTATGTGCTAATGCTTTGTTCCGGTTCTCTATTAAAAGGAGGCCTTAATATCCCTTAGTTTCCGTAAGGACCCCGATGAACACGGGAGGGTAGGACAAAAGATGTCATACAAGTTCTTTTCCATAAGCACGTATGATTGTTTATGGAATACATGCCTACATTACATTGATGAAATGGAGCTAGTTCTATGTCACCCTATGTTATAACTATTGCATGAGGAATCACATCTGGCATAATTATCCATCACTGATCCATTGCCTACGAGCTTTTCATATATTGTTCTTCGCTTATTTACTTTTCAGTTGCTACTGTGACAACTACTACAAAAACCCAAAAACATTTATCTTTACTTTTGCTACCGTTACCTTTATTATCATACTACTTTTGCTACTAAATACTTTGCTGCAGATGCTAAGTTATCCAGGTGTGGTTGAATTGACAACTCAACTGCTAATACTCAATAATATGCTTTGGCTCCCCTTGTGTCGAATCAATAAATTTGGGTTGAATACTCTACCCTCGAAAGCTGTTGCGATCCCCTATACTTGTGGGTTATCAAGCACACCCTTGTATTTGCTCTTCAGGTGACACCCATCAACAAATATAATTGGCCCGCATCCCCTCAGAAAACCTCTCTTGCTAGCATCATAGGACCAATATAGTGAAGATAGGTGATCCTTTGGAAGCAGGTCACCTTTTTCCTTCACTTTGGTTGTGCAAACAATGAATTTGCTCCCTGGATTACTTCTCCTCAGTTCTTCTCCATAGTCCCACAACTGGTTATACTGTGCTTTCTCATCACCATGTATGATCTTAAGTGTTGCACTCCTGGCCCTGCCAAGCTTCATTCCCACTGGATTAAGTTTGAACTTCTGCTGAACTTTTCTTCCAAATGTATCGAAGTCCATGCTCTTGTTGTCTCTAAACTCATCAATAAATATCTCAGTAAGGTACTTTACTGTCAAGCACTTGGAATCCCATGTTTTCTGACAGGTGTGCTCTCCATTGTACTCTCTGATGACAATGCTTCATGTTCTGTTGTTTCTAGATGCTTTCAACCTCCAAGGGCAATCTGGTTGACACACACCAATGAATCTCTCTGCCTCATTTCTAGGTTTGAAGATTTTTCACTCTGTTTTTGACTGTGTATGTAGTGACTGCTTCCCTTAGCTCTTTCATTTCTCCAAATACTTGCCCAACCCTGAAGATTGGGTTGCTCATGTCCATTTCTACATTGAATGTTCTGAATGTATATTTCAACTTCTCCAACTCATTGATGACCCGCGAGTATACGGGATAGTTGTAGCCTCTTTCGTTAAGTAAGAGTGTCGAACCCAACGAGGAGCTAAAGGTAGAACAAATACTCTCTTGATGACCCACAAGTATAGGGGATCTATCGTAGTCCTTTCGATAAGTAAGAGTGTCGAACCCAACGAGGAGCAGAAGGAAATGATAAGCGGTTTTCAGCAAGGTATTCTCTACAAGTACTGAAATAAGTGGTAACAGATAGTTTTGTGATAAGATAAATGGTAACAAGCAACAAGTAACAAAAGTAAATAAAGTGCAGCAAGGTGGCCCAATCCTTTTTGTAGCAAAGGACAAGCCTGGACAAACTCTTATAATAGGAAAAGCGCTCCCGAGGACACATGGGAATATCATCAAGCTAGTTTTCATCACGCTCATATGATTCGCGTTCGGTACTTTGATAATTTGATATGTGGGTGGACCGGTGCTTGGGTACTGCCCTTACTTGGACAAGCATCCCACTTATGATTAACCTCTATTGCAAGCATCCGCAACTACAACAAAAGTATTAAGGTAAACCTAACCATAGCATGAAACATATGGATCCAAATCAGCCCCTTACGAAGCAACCCATAAACTAGGGTTTAAGCTTCTGTCACTCTAGCAACCCATCATCTACTTATTACTTCCCAATGCCTTCCTCTAGGCACAAATAATGGTGAAGTGTTATGTAGTCGACGTTCACATAACACCACTAGAGGTTAGACAACATACATCTTATCAAAATATCAAACGAATACCAAATTCACATGACTACTAATAGCAAGACTTCTCCCTTGTCCTCAGGAACAAACGTAACTACTCACAAAGCATATTCATGTTCATAATCAGAGGGGTAATAATGTGCATATAGGATCTGAACATATGATCTTCCACCAAATAAACCAACTAGCATCAACTACAAGGAGTAATCAACACTACTAGCAACCTACTAGCACCAATCCCGGACTTGGAGACAAGAACTGGGTACAAGAGATGAACTAGGGTTTGGAGATGAGATGGTGCTGGTGAAGATGTTGATGGAGATTTCCCTCTCCCGATGAGAGGAGCATTGGTGATGACGATGGTGATGATTTCCCCCTCCCAGAGGGAAGTGTCCCCGGCAGAACAGCTCTGCCGGAGCCCTAGATTGGTTCCGCCAAGGTTCCACCTCGTGGCGGCGGAGTCTCGTCCCAAAAGGTTCTCTTCTATTTTTTTATCATCGAAAGACTTCATATGGGAGAAGATGGACGTCGGAGGGACACCAGGGGGCCCACGAGGTAGGGGGCGCGCCTAGGGGGGGGGGGGCGCCCCCACCCTCGTGAGCATGGTGTGGGCCCCCTGGCCTTCATCTTTGGCGACGATTTTTCTTTATTTATTTTAAGGTGTTCCGTAGAGTTTCAGGACTTTTGGAGTTGCGCAGAATAGGCCTTCAATATTTGCTCCTTTTCCAGCCCAGAATTCCAGCTGCTGCCATTCTCCCTCTTGATGTAAACCTTGTAAAACAAGAGAGAATAGACATAAGTATTGTGACATAACGTGAAATAACAACCCATAATGCAATAAATATCAATATAAAAGCATGATGCAAAATGGACGTATCAACTCCCCCAAGCTTAGACCTTGCTTGTCCTCAAGCGAAAATCCGATAACAATAAATATGTCCTCATGTTTAGAGGTAGAGGCGTCGATAAAAATAAAATACGGACATGAAGGCATCATGATTATTTCATAACAGCAACAAATATAGATTTTGTCATATGATTACTTATGTTCAAGTGATGATCTTTTCACAAAGCCAGAATATGAATCAGAAACCTTATTGGGCACCAACAATTATAATCTCAGTCATTGAAGCAATTGCAATTTATCATAACATCGAAAAGATTCTATGTTAGAGCTTAAAAGCAAGTCCACATAATCAACTATCACTTAGTCCTTCATAATTGCTAACACTCACACGATACCTGTGGTTACGGAGTTTTAATCGGACACAGAGAAAGATAGGGGATTATAATTTTGGCCCCACAACCTTTTACCTCAAGGGTAATGTCAACAATAATAATTCACGCTCCCCCACATCCAATTAGATATATATATATATATATATATATATATATATATATATATATATATATATATATATATATATATATCATGTTGTTTCCAACATGCTGAGCTTGCCAAAGGATAAAATGAAAAAGGAAGGGTGAAGATCATCGTGACTCTTGCATAAGGTAGAGGATAATAATAAAAGATAGGCCCTTCGCAGAGGGAAGCAGAGGTTGTCATGCGCGTTTAGGGTTGATGCACAAAATCTTAATGCAAAAGAACGTGACTTTATATTGCCCCTTGTATGTGAACCTTTATTATGCAGTCCGTCGCTTTTATTGCGTCCACAACAAGTTCGTACAAAGTTTATTTTCTCCGCACTAATAAGTCATGCATATTTAGAGAGCAATTTTTATTGCTTGCACCGATGACAACTTACTTGAAGGATCTTACTCAATCCATAGGTAGATATGGTGGACTCTCATGGCAAACCTGGTTTAAGGGTAGTTGGAAGCACAAGTAGTATTTCTACTTAGTGCTGAGAATTGGCTGGCATGAGGGGGAAAGGCAAACTCAACACGGTAGAGGAACCATGACAACATACTTTATCTCAGATGTAAGAAAACATAACTCATTATGTTGTCTTCCTTGTCCAACCTCAACTCTTTAGCATGTCATATTTTAATGAGTGCTTCCAATCATAAAAGATGTCAATGATAATATATCTATATGTGAAACCTCTCTTTCCTTATTACTTCCTATTAATTGCAACGATGACCAAAGCTATATTTGCCAACTCCCAACAACTTTTAATCATCATACTTTTTCTATGTGAAGTCATTACTTTCACTAAGATCAAAATGAACTCTTTGATTCTTCTTATTCTTTTTCTTCTAATCACCCAAGATCATGGCAAAATACTCAAGCCCTTGACTCAACACTAATCTTTATTATATAGCTCATAGACTCGATTAAAAGAAGGATCATAAAGCAAAACTCAAAACTAGATCATGCCATGACTTTATTCTACTAAAACAAGATACTACTAATAGGATCGAACTAAGAAAAACGGTAAAGATAGGAGTTGTGATGGTGATACGATACTAGGGCACCTCCCCCAAGCTTGGCAGTTGCCAAGGGGAGTGCCCATACCCATGTGATTATGTCTTCGGAGGTGATGGAGGTGTTGCATTTTTCTTCTCCAGCTTACGTCCGAGGCTAAAATTTTCCTCCCTTAGATCATCATTCTTGAGCTCAAGTTTCATTATCTTTTTGCATAGTGCTGCCTTGCTGTCCTGCGAAAAACAAGGTGGGATAGATTGGACCTTAGGGAGGCTTGACTTCTTGAACTCCACATGCATAGCACCAGGTTGAGGTAGGGGATAGTCCTCCTCGTCGGAACTTGTTTCCTCCTTCCTCTTTGGATCGTAGTCTTCTTCTTCCTACGTGGTCCAGCCATAATGCTCCACATCCCCATATACTTTTGGATTTGCAATATAATCATCCATGTAGCTCTCTCCCTCCGAATCTTGGGAAGACATCTTGCCCTAATCTGCAGCAGCAACAGCTCGAAACGAAAACAGAGGATATTTGCGTGATACGAGAGTCAAAACCTTCGGGAGTATATATAATCAATTTTTACCGACCAAAATACGTCGTGCAAGGAAACGGAGTCCGGAGGGCACACGAGGTGCTCACGAGGTAGGGGGGCGCGCCCAGGGGGTAGGGCCCGCCCTCCACCCTCGTGGAGGCCTCGTGTCCTCCCCGGACTGCTACTTATTTTTCTATTTTTCTAAATATTCCAAAACGGAGAAATATTTCCTTAAAGATTGTTTTGGAGTCGGTTTACTTACCGTACCACATACCTATTCCTTTTGGGGGTCTGGAACGTTCTGGAAAGTGTCCCTTATGTATTCCTCCGGGGTTACGGTTTCAATAATATTGGTTTCAACATTTATAGGATTACCTGAGATATAGTGTTTGATCCTTTGACCGTTTACCACCTTCGGATTTGTGCCTGCGAAGTTGTTGATTTTTATGGCACCGGAACGATAGACCTCTTTGATAACATAGGGACCTTCCCATTTGGAGAGAAGTTTTCCTGCAAAAAATCTTAAACTAGAGTTGTATAGCAATACATAATCACCTACATTAAACTCACGCTTTTGTATCCTTTTGTCATGCCACCTTTTAACTTTTTATTTAAACAACTTGGCATTTTCATAAGCTTGGGTTCTCAATTCATCAAGTGAGCTAATATCAAATAACCTCTTCTCACCGGCAAGTTTGAAGTCATAGTTGAGCTCTTTAATAGCCCAATATGCCTTATGTTCTAGTTCGAGAGGTAAATGACATGCTTTTCCATAAACCATTTTATACGGAGACATACCCATAGGATTTTTGTACGTAGTTCTATAGGCCCATAATGCATCATTCAGTTTCTTGGACCAATTCTTTCTAGACCTATTGACAGTCTTTTGCAAAATTAATTTGAGCTCTCTATTGCTCAATTCTACCTGACCACTAGACTGCGGGTGATATGGAGATGCAATTCTATGATTAACGTCGTATTTAGCAAGCATCTTACGGAAAGCACCATGAATGAAGTGTGAACCACCATCAGTCATTAAGTACCTAGGGACTCCAAACCTCGGAAAAATAACTTCCTTAAGCATTTTAATAGAAGTGTTATGATCAGCACTACTAGTTGGAATAGCTTCTACCCACTTAGTAACGTAATCAACAGCAACTAAAATATGAGTGTAACCATTAGAGGCAGGAAAAGGTCCCATATAATCAAAGCCCCAAACATCAAATGGCTCAATAACAAGTGAATAATTCATAGGCATTTCTTGACGTCTACTGATATTACCAATTATTTTACATTCATCGCAAGATAAAACAAATTTACGGGCATCCTTGAAGAGAGTAGGCCAATAAAAGCCGGATTGCAATACCTTATGTGCAGTTCTATCTCCAGCGTGGTGTCTTCCATAAGCCTCGGAGTGACACTTGCGTAGGATCTGTTCCTGTTCATGCTCAGGTACACAACGTCTAATAACACCATCTACTCCTTCTTTATAAAGATGTGGGTCATCCCAAAAGTAATGTCGCAAGTCATAGAAAAACTTTTTCTTTTGTTGGTATGTGAAGTTAGGCGGTATAAATTTAGCAACAATATAATTAGCATAATCAGCATACCATGGAGTGCTACGAGAAGTACTTATGACATTTAATTGCTCGTCAGGAAAGCTATCATCAATAGGTAGTGGGTCATCAAGAACATTCTCTATCCTAGACAAGTTGTCTGCAACGGGGTTCTCAGCTCCTTTTCTATCAACAATATGTAAATCAAATTCTTGAAGCAAGAGAACCCATCTAATGAGTCTAGGTTTTGCATATTTCTTTTCCATAAGATATTTAATAGCAGCATGATCTGTATGAATAGTTACTCTAGAATCAACAATATAGGGTCTAAATTTATCACAAGCAAATACAACCGCTAAAAGTTCCTTTTCGGTAGTAGCATAATTTCTTTGAGCATTGTCTAGAGTCTTACTAGCATAATGAATAACATTCAATTTGTTATCAACTCTTTGCCCTAGAATAGCACCTACAGCATAATCACTAGCATCACACATAATTTCAATGGGTAAATTCCAATCAGGTGGCTGAAAAACAGGTGCAGAGACTAATGCTTTCTTAAGTATTTCAAATGCTTCTACACAATCATCATCAAATACAAATGGTACATCTTTTTGTAATAAATTAGTCAGAGGCCGAGAGATTTTTGAGAAGTCCTTGATGAACCTCCTATAAAATCCGGCGTGACCAAGGAAACTTCTTATACCTTTGATGTCCTTGGGACATGGCATCTTTTCAATAGCATCAACCTTGGCTTTATCAACTTCAATACCTCTTTCAGAAACTTTGTGCCCCAAGACAATACCTTCATTCACCATAAAGGGGTAGTTTTCCCAATTCAAGACAAGATTAGTTTCTTCACATCTCTGCAAAACTCGAGCAAGATTGCTCAAGCAATCATCAAAAGAGGAACCATAGACGGAAAAGTCATCCATGAAAACCTCACAAATTTTCTCACTAAAATCAGAGAATATAGCCATCATGCATCTTTGAAAGTTAGCAGGTGCATTACATAAACCAAAAGGCATACGTCTATAAGCAAAAGTACCAAAAGGGCATGTAAAAGTAGTCTTTGATTGATCTTTAGCCGACACAGGTATTTGAGAAAAACCAGAATAACCATGTAGAAAGCAATAATGTGTATGTTTGCATAATCTTTCTAGCATTTGGTCAATAAAAGGTAAGGGGTAATGATCTTTCTTAGTAGCCTTATTTAATTTGCGGAAATCAATTACCATCCTATAACCTGTGATAATTCTTTGCGGAATCAATTCATCTTTATCATTAGGTACAACAGTAATATCTCAATTCTTAGGGACACAATGGACAGGACTTACCCACTGACTACCAGCAACGGGATAAATTATACATGCCTCCAGAAGCTTGAGTATTTCTTTTCTTACCACTTCTTTCATTTTAGGATTCAAACATCGTTGATTCAAACGTCGTTGAGGAACACGAACCGGTTTGGCATCCGCTTCCAAATTTATTTTATGTTGACATAGAGTGGGACTGATGCCCTTAAGATCATCCAGAGTATATCCAATAGCGGCACGATGCTTCTTCAGAGTTTTCAATAATCTTTCTTCTTCATGCTCTGAAAGGTTAGCGCTAATAATGACAGGATATATTTTCTTTTCATCACGATAAGCATATTTAAGACTATCAGGCAACGGTTTAAGCTCAAACATGGGATCACCCTTGGGTGGAGGAGGATCCCCTAGGATTTCAACAGGCAAATTATGTTGCAGAATAGGTTCCTGTTTAAAGAATATTTCATCTATTTCCCTTCTTTCATTCATGAACATATCATTTTCATGGTCTAGCAAATAGTGTTCTAAAGGATCACTAGGAGGTACAACAATAGAAGCAAGACCAATAATTTCATCCTTACTAGGCAATTCTTCCTCACGATGTTGTTTACTAAATTTAGAGAAATTAAACTCATGAACCATATCATCCAAGCCAACAGTAACAACATTCTTTTCGCAGTCTATCTTAGCATTAATAGTACGCCAGAAGGGTCCACCAAATAAAATGGGACAAAAGCTATCTTGTGGAGAACCAAGAACAAGGAAATCAGCGGGATATTTGGTTTTCCCACACAAGACTTCAACATCTCTAACAATTCCCATTGGAGATATAGTATCTCTATTGGCAAGTTTAATTGTAACATCAATTTCTTCTAACTCAGCAGGTGCAATCTCATGCATAATTTCTTTGTATAAGCCAATGGGTATAACACTAGCACTAGCACCCATATCACATAGGCCATGATAACAATGATCTCCTATTTTAACAGAAATAACAAGCATGCCTACCACATGTATATGTTTATCTCTATCACATGGTTTAGCAATTCTAGCAGTTTCACCAGTGAATTGAATAACATGCCCATCAATATTATCAGACAAGAGATCTTTAACAATAGCAATATTGGGTTCTACTTTGACTTTCTCCGGAGGTGTATAATCCCTAGTATTGCTTTTACGAACAACAGTTGAAGCTTTGGCACGATCCTTCATTCTAACAGGGAAAGGGAGTTTCTCAGCATAAGAAGTATAGACAATAGGATCATTATAAGTGACAATCTTTTCTTCAACTTTAATAGGTGCAGCTACTTTTACTTCTATGGGAGGATGATATTTAAACCACTTCTCCTTGGGGAGATCAACATAAGTAGCAAAAGATTCACAGAAAGAAGCTACTATCTCAGAGTCAAGTCCATATTTAGTGCTAAACTTACGGAAAATACCGGTATCCATAAAAGATTTAACACAATCAAACTTAGGTATCATACCTGACTCCTTACCTTCGTCGAGGTCCCAATCTTCAGAGTTGCGTTTAATTCTATCCAATAAATTCCATCCAAATTCAATAGACTTCATCATAAAAGAGCCAGCACAAGAAGTATCGAGCATGGTGCGATTATTATCAGAAAGCCGAGCATAAAAATTCTGGAGAATTGTCAATTTTGAGAGCTCATGATTGGGGCATGAATATAACATTGATTTAAGCCTCCCCCAAGCTTGCGCGATGCTTTCTCCTTCGCGAGGCCAAAAATTATATATATAATTGCGATCACGATGAACAAGATGCATAGGGTAATACTTTTGATGAAATTCCAATTTCACTCTTTTATAGTTCCATGATCTCGTATCATCACATAGCCTATACCATGTCAATGCGTCTCCCTCCAAAGATAAAGGGAAAGCCTTCTTCTTAACAGCATCATCGGGTATACCTGCAAGCTTAAATAGTCCACAAATGTCATCCACATAGCGTAGATGTTCATCAGGATGCTTTGTTCCATCTCCTGTAAAAGTATTAGCTAGCAGTTTTTCCATCAAACCCGAAGGAATTTCAAAAGGAGTTTCATTTTCAATAGGTCCAATAGGTTCAGTAGGTTGAGGAGCAACTCTTGGCTCAACTGGACGGGGTGAAGATACCCCGAACAAGCCCCTCAGACAATTACTTTCCATAGTAACAAGTGACAGAAAATTTTAGCACACTAAATAAATTATTCCTTACCAAATTTCACCTACCAAAGGCGCTTCACTCCCCGGCAACGGCGCCAGAAAGAGTCTTGATGACCCACAAGTATATGGGATCTATCATAGTCCTTTTGATAAGTAAGAGTGTCGAACCCAACGAGGATCAGAAGGAAATGATAAGCGGTTTTCAGCAAGGTATTCTCTGCAAGTACTGAAATAAGTGGTAACAGATAGTTTTTTGATTAAATGGTAACGAGCAACAAGTAACAAAAGTAAATAAAGTGCAGCAAGGTGGCCCAATCCTTTTTGTAGCAAAGGACAAGCCTGGACAAACTCTTATAATAGGAAAAACGCTCCTGAGGACACATGGGAATATCGTCAAGCTAGTTTTCATCACGCTCATATGATTCGCGTTCGGTACTTTGATAATTTGATATGTGGGTGGACCGGTGCTTGGGTACTACCCTTACTTGGACAAGAATCCCACTTATGATTAACCTCTATTGCAAGCATCCTCAACTACAACAAAAGTATTAAGGTAAACCTAACCATAGCATGAAACATATGGATCCAAATCAGCCCCTTACGAAGCAACGCATAAACTAGGGTTTAAGCTTCTGTCACTCTAGCAACCCATCATCTACTTATTACTTCCCAATGCCTTCCTCTAGGCCCAAATAATGGTGAAGTGTTATGTAGTCGACGTTCACATAACACCACTAGAGGTTAGACAACATACATCTTATCAAAATATCAAACGAATACCAAATTCACATGACTACTAATAGCAAGACTTCTCCCTTGTCCTCAGGAACAAACATAACTACTCACAAAGCATATTCATGTTCATAATCAGAGGGGTAATAATGTGCATATAGGATCTGAACATATGATCTTCCACCAAATAAACCAACTAGCATCAACTACAAGGAGTAATCAACACTACTAGCAACCTACTAGCACCAATCCCGGACTTGGAGACAAGAATTGGGTACAAGATATGAACTAGGGTTTGGAGATGAGATGGTGCTGGTGAAGATGTTGATGGAGATTGCCCTCTCCCGATGAGAGGAGCGTTGGTGATGACGATGGTGATGATTTCCCCCTCCCAGAGGGAAGTGTCCCCGGCAGAACACCTCTGCCGGAGCCCTAGATTGGTTTCGCCAAGGTTCCGCCTCGTGGCGGCGGAGTCTCGTCGCGAAAGGTTCTCTTCTATTTTTTCTCATCGAAAGACTTCATATGGGAGAAGATGGACGTCGGAGGGCCACCAGGGGGCCCACGAGGTAGGGGGCGCGCCCAGGGGGGCGCCCCCCACCCTCGTGAGCAGGGTGTGGGCCCACTGGCCTTCATCCTTGGCGACGATTTTTCTTTATTTATTTTAAGGTGTTCCGTGGAGTTTCAGGACTTTTGGAGTTGCGCAGAATAGGCCTTCAATATTTGCTCCTTTTCCAGCCCAGAATTCCAGCTGCCGGCATTCTTCCTCTTCATGTAAACCTTGTAAAACAAGAGAGAATAGCCATAACTATTGTGACATAACGTGAAATAACAGCCCATAATGCAATAAATATCAATATAAAAGCATGATGCAAAATGGACGTATCATCTCTCAAGTCCCATTTGCAACTGATACGACTCTACGCACGCTTGACGTTCGCTTTACCTAGAACACGTATGAAACTAGAGGTACTTTGTAGGTGTTGTTGGAAAGGGTTGCAAGATAATAAAGAACACGTAAATAAAAAGTAGGGGCTGTTTAGATAAAGATGCAATAAAGTAAATGTAGCGAGTGTGGAAAAGTGGTGGTAGGAGTTGTGGAATTGTCCCTAAGCAATTGACAACTTTACTAGACCGATAGCAAGTTTTATGTGGGAGAGGCCACTGCTAGCATGTCATCCCTGACTTGGAATTCTATGCACTTATGATTGGAACTATTAGCAAGCATACGCAACTACTAACGTTCATTAAGGTAAAACCCAACCATAGCATTAAGATATATTGGTCCCTCTTCAATCCCGTATGCATCAATTTCTATTCTAGGTTGAAGCTTCTGTCACTCTAGCCCTCCAATACATAGTCCTATCAACATACAACTAACCCTATGGTGTGATCCACGCGCGCGGTCATATTATGGGCATCAAAGGACAACAACATAACCACAAGCAAATTAAATCAATCATAGAAATTCATCAACCACCAATAGGACAACGAAAATCTACTCAGACATCATAGGATGGCAACACATCATTGGATAATAATAAGAAGCATAAAGCACCATGCTCAAGTAGAGGGTACAGCAGGTTGCGGGATAGTGGACCGCTGTAGATAGAGAGGGGAAGGTGATGGATATGTTGGTGAAGATGGCGGAGGTGTTGGTGAAGATCGCGGTGATGATGATGGCCCCCGGCGGCGTTCCGGCGCCACCTGAAGCAAGGGGAAGAGAGCCCCCCTTCTTCTTCTTCCTTTACCTCCTCCCTAGATGGGAGAAGGGTTTCCCCTCTGGTCGTTGGCTCCCATGGCTTGGGAGGGGCGAGAGCCCCTCCAAGATTGGATCTATCTCTCTGTTTCTGCGTTCTGGAATTCTGCCCTGGCACCGTTTCTTTTATATCCAGAGATCCGTAACTCCGATTGGATTGAAACCTTGCGGCCAAAGAAGGGCATCAACCGCCTTACGAGTGGATTGAATTCTGCCCAGATCGTTTTCCAAAAATAGCTTTCTTGCGGCCAAAGAAGGCATCAACCGCCTTACGAGTGGCCCAAGAGGGTGGGGGGCGCGCCCACCTGGAGTGGGCGTGGGCCCCTATCTCCTGGCCACCTCGGGCACCATCTCGCCTTGATTTTACATCCCAAAAATCACAAATATTCCAAAATAATTCTCCGTCCATTTTTACCCTGTTTGGACTCTGTTTGATATGGGGTTTCTGCGAAACATAAAACATGCAACAGATAGGAACTGACACTGGGCACTGGATCAATAGTTAGTCCCAAAAATAATATAAAAAGTTGCCAAAAGTATATGAAAGTTGAATAATATTGGCCCAGAACAATCAAAAATTATAGATACGACGGAGACGTATCAGCATCCCCAAGCTTAATTCTTGCTCGTCCTCGAGTAGGTAAATGATAAAAATAATAATTTTTGATGTGGAATGCTACCTAGCATAATCTTGATCATATGTCTAATCATGGCATGATTATTAAGACACGAGTGATTCAAAGCAATAGTCTATCATTTGACGTAAAAACAATAATACTTAGTGCATCCCAACAAACAATCATGTCTTGCAAAATATCAATGCTTCAGAAAGTTATCTCTACAAAATCATATAGTCTTGTATGCTCCCTTTTCTTAACACAAGGTACCCCTCATGCCTATCCCGTTGTCAGCCAAGCAATTGTTTCATACTTTAGTATTCTCAAACTTTTTCAACCTTCACGCAATACATGAGCGTGAGCCATGGATATAGCACTATGGGTGGAATAGAATATGATGGTGGAGGTTATGTGGAGAAGACAAAAAGGGAGAAAGTCTCACATCAGCGCGGCTAATCAACGGGCTATGGAGATGCCCATCAATTGATGTTAATGCGAGGAGTAGGGATTGCCATGCAACGGATGCACTAGAGCTATAAGTGTATGAAAGCTAAAACTGAAACTAAGTGGGTGTGCATCCAACTTGCTTGCTCACAAAGACCTAGGGCATCCCATCGTTGGAATATACAAGCCAAGTTCTATAATGAGAATTCCCACTAGTATATGAAAGTGACAACATAGGAGACCCTCTATATGAAGAACATGGTGCTACTTTGAAGCACAAGTGTGGAAGAAGGATAGTAACATTGCCCCTTTCCTTTTTCTTTTTTTCTTTTTTTTGGGTGGGCTTCTTTGGCCCCCTTTTTTTTATTTAGGCTTCTTTGGCCTTTCCTTTTTTTTATTTTTTTTCTTTTTTTTCATGGGGCAATGCTCTATAATGATGATCATCACACTTTTATTTACTTACAACTCAATATTACAACTCGATACTGGAACAGAGATATGACTCTATATGAATGCTTCCGGCGGTGTACCGGTATGTGCAATGATCTAGCGTAGCAATGACATCAAAAAATGGACAAGCCATGAAAACATCATGCTAGCTATCTTACGGTCATGCAAAGCAATATGACAATGAATGCTGAAGTCATGAATATGATGATGATGGAAGTTGCATGGCAATATATCTCGGAATGGCTATGAAAATGCCAGTATAGGTAGGTATGGTGGCTGTTTTGAGGAAGATATAAGGAGGCTTATGTGTGATAGAGCGTATTGTATCATGGGGTTTGGATGCACCGGCGAAGGACCAACTCTCGAGGTGAGAAAGGGCAATGCACGGTACCGAAGAGGCTAGCAATGATGGAAAGGTAAAAGTGCGTATAATCCATGGACTCAACATTAGTCATAAAGAGCTCACATACTTATTGAAAAAATTTATTAGCCCTTGAAACAAAGTACTACACGCATGCTCCTAGGGGGGAGGTTGGTAGGAGTTAACCATCGCGCGCCCCCGACCTTCACGCAAAGATAAACAATCAAAATATAATGCGTGCCAATTTGGTTACATAGTTAATAGACCATACGTGCATGCTTCGGAAATCACAAACCTTAACACCAACATCCTTACTAAACACAACCATCTAATAGTACCTCCCACATATTATCATCTCTATATCGCAAAACTATTGCAAGGAATCAAACATATCATATTCGACGATCTACAAGTTTATGTAGGATTTTATGACTAACCATGTGAATGACCAATTCCTGTCATCTCTCTAAACAGATATAAGTGAAGCAAGAGAGTTTAATTCTTTCTACAAAATATATGCACACACTCTAACAAATATAAGTGAAGCAAAAGAGCATTCTACAAATGGCGGTTTTCTATGTGAAGAGAAACATGCAATCCAGACTTCAAATGATATAAGTGAAGCACATGAAGCATTCTATAAAGCCATACTCAAAAGATATAAGTGAAGTGCAAAGAGCATTCTATCGATCAACCAAGGCCTATCTCATACCAGCATGGTGCATAAAAGAAAAATGAAAACTAAATGCAAAAGACGCTCCAAGACTTGCACATATCGCATGAACGAAACGAATACGAAAACATACCGATACTTGTTGAAGAAAGAGGGGATGCCTTCCGGGGCATCCCCAAGCTTAGACGCTTGAGTCTCCTTGAATATTTACTTGGGGTGCCTTGGGAATCCCCAAGCTTGAGCTCTTGCCTCTCTTCCTTTTTCTCATATCGAGACATCATCGATTAGACACTTCATCCACACAAAACTTCAAAAGAAAACTCGGTAAGATCCGTTAGTATAATAAAGCAAATCACTACTCTAAGTACTGTTGAAAACCCATTCATATTTTGTTTTTGCATTGTTACTACTGTAACATAACTTTTTCATGGCTTAATCCACTGATATAAATTGATAGATTAATCAAAACAAGCAAACTATGCATCAAAAACAGAATCTGTCAAAAACAGAACAGTCTGTAGAAATCTGAACATCCACCATACTTCTGTTACCCCAAAAATTCTACCAAAATTAGGAAAAATAAAAAAGTTATACATAAAGACAGTTCAAAAAGAATCAGAACCAATTGACGTTCCAGTTAAAAATGTAAAATCGCGCACTACAGCCAAAGTTTCTGTCCTGCACCATACAAACCAACAAGCATTGTAAACATCCTAAAGGCAAACCTTAGCACATTATTTTTATAATACAATGGAATTGTACAAGGGGATAATGATGTTTGATGAAAAGTTTCTGTAATCAAGATTCACAAAGTTTCCGTGAGCATGAACAAAGTTCAAGGAGCTCTCCCACTTTAACAATGCTTGTCTCTCACACTTTCACTTTCTTTTTGAAAAGTTTTTAGGTTCCCCTCTTTATTTTTTTGTTTTTAAACTATATGAAAGCACTCAACAGAAATAAATGACTCTCTAAAACTTCCGGGTTGTCTCCCTGACAGCGCTTTCTTTGAAGTCATTAAGCTAGGCATGCTCAAGTAACGAATCCACCCGGATCCCAAGGTATATCAAAGCCAATTTTAATTAACAATGATTTGTAATTTAGTAGTGAGCACAGAGTAACATATATCATGCAACAACAAAGTCTAACTCTCTTTCTATGCATCGGCATGTCATAAAAGAACAATTCATGCACACATAGTAAAGGCCAATGCATAGTATAAGCAGTTTCTTGCAATTTCATCATATTGGAAACATAGAGAGGTGGAGATATAGTTCCTATCTCATAATAATTGCAAGTAGGAGCAGCAAGCACATGCATATTATATCTATCAAAATCATCATGTGCAATGGTAAAAGGCAACTCATCAATATAATCCTTAATAAGCACAAACTTCTCCGGTATAGTGTAGTTTGGAGAATTCAAAAAGAAAATAGGACTATCATGCATGGATGCAATAGCAACAGTTTCATGTTTAACATAAGGAACTATAGAAAGTTCATCTCCATAAGCATAATTCATATTGGCATCTTGGCCACAAGCATAGCAAGCATCATCAAAAAGGGACATTTCAAGAGAATCAACGAGATCATAGCAATCATCATAGCAATCATCCTTCAGTAAGCACGAAGGGGAATTAAACAATGTATGAGTTGAAGAGTTACTCTCATTAGAAGGTGGGCATGGGTGATCAATCCGCTCTTCCTCATTTTGTTCTTCGCTCTCCTCATCATCTTTTTCATCCAATGAGCTCACAGTTTCATCAATTTCTTCTTACATAGCTTCCTGCAAAATATTAGTCTCTTCTAGGACAGCGGAGACTTTCTCAATAAATGCATTAATATTGTAATTGTATTCATAATTTTCATAGCAATATCTAAGTATGGCAAGATTTTCAGGCCTATAAACATCATCATCAAAAGCTTCATACTTTTCAAACAAAGATTCAATTTCATAAGCAGCCTTAAAAGCAATAAATTCTTCAATTTGTTCAACATCATAGTAATCATATATACCATTAGCATAAGAAGATAAGGTTTCATTATCATTAAATTTGCATGAAAAGGGAAGGTGTGGAGCCTTCATCCTAGAGCAACAAGTAATATCATATCTCAAGCATAGATCCCGAGCATACCAACGCAACATATTAATTTGATCCCATAAAAATTTCCCTTTTTGTGTAAAGCAATAATCCCTAAAGTATTCACGTTGATGCAACGTGTCTCCCATTATAAAGTTGAATGGAGTTTTCTCAGGATTATCAAAGTAGTACATAATATCTTTCACATAATGAGAATCGAGGGTTTTAGGAGTTACCCCATCTCCATGAGTAGCAAGTACACCTAATTTTTTTGGTATTTCGTGTTCCATATCCATAACTGAAGATAGAAAACAACTAAGAACAGCAAATAAAAATTACTTGGTGATAAAGCAAACAAGCACACTCGAGAATATTCACCCCACGCTATGACTCCCCGACAACGCGCCAGAAAAAGGTCTTGATGACCCGCAAGTATACGGGATAGTTGTAGCCTCTTTTGATAAGTAAGAGTGTCGAACCCAACGAGGAGATAAAGGTAGAACAAATACTCTCTCAAGTCCTATCTACCACTGATACGACTCTACACACGCTTGACGTTCGCTTTACCTAGAACAAGTATGAAACTAGAGGTACTTTGTAGGTGTTGTTGGAAAGGGTTGCAAGATAATAAAGAACACGTAAATAAAAAGTAGGGGCTGTTTAGATAAAGATGCAATAAAGTAAATGTAGCGAGTGTGGAAAAGTGGTGGTAGGAGTTGTGGAATTGTCCCTAAGCAATTGACTACTTTAATAGACCGATAGCAAGTTTTATGTGGGACAGGCCACTGCTAGCATGTCATCCCTGACTTGGAATTCTATGCACTTATGATTGGAACTATTAGCAAGCATCCGCAACTACTAACGTTCATTAAGGTAAAACCCAACCATAGCATTAAGATATATTGGTCCCCCTTCAATCCTGTATGCATCAATTTCTATGCTAGGTTAAAGCTTCTATCACTCTAGCCCTCCAGTACATAGTCCTATCAACATACAACTAACCCTATGGTGTGATCCACGCGCGTGCTCATATGATGGGCACCAAAGGACAGAAACATAACCACAAGCAAATTAAATCAATCATAGCAATTCATCAACCACCAATAGGACAACGAAAATCTACTCAGACATCATAGGATGGCAACACATCATTGGATAATAATATGAAGCATAAAGCACCATGTTCAAGTAGAGGGTACAGCGGGTTGCGGGAGAGTGGACCACTGTAGATAGAGAGGGGAAGGTGATGGATATGTTGGTGAAGATGGCGGAGGTGTTGGTGAAGATCGCGGTGATGATGATGGCCCCCGGCGACGTTTCGGCGCCAGCGGAAGCAAGGGGGAGAGAGCCCCCCTTCTTCTTCTTCTTCCTTGACCTCCTCCCTAGATGGGAGAAGGGTTTCCCCTCTGCTCCTTGGCTCCCAAGGCTTGGGAGGGGCGAGAGCCCCTCCAAGATTGGATCTATCTCCCTGTTTCTGCGTTCTGGAATTCTGCCCTGGCACCGTTTCTTTTATATCCGGAGATCCGTAACTCCGATTGGATTGAAACCTTCGCCCAGATTGTTTTCCAAAAATTAGCTTTCTTGCGGCCAAAGAAGGGCATCAACTGCCTTACGAGTGGCCCAGTTGGGTGGGGGGGGGGGCGCCCACCTAGAGTGGGCGTGGGCCCCTATCTCCTGGCCACCTCGGGCACCGTCTCGCGTTGATTTTACTTCCCAAAAATCACAAATATTCCAAAATAATTCTCCGTCCGTTTTATCCCGTTTGGACTCCGTTTGATATGGGGTTTCTGCGAAACATAAAACATGCAACAGACAGGAAGTGACACTGGGCACTGGATCAATATGTTAGTCCCAAAAATAATATAAAAAGTTGCCAAAAGTATATGAAAGTTGAATAATATTGGCATGGAACAATAAAAAATTATAGATACGATGGAGACGTATCACTCATCTTTTGACAAGTTGAGCTCATCATCATCCAGTGGATCTTCCTCCTCAAATATCTCTTCCTCTTCTTCATTGTTGTATTCAATGATTTGTCCACATTTTGAGCAAACAGATCATCATCTTCATCTTCACAATCATAGTCACTCTCATAAAAGTCTGAGTCAGTTTCATTCAACTCTTCTTCTCCATCATTGTTTTTAACTGCATTAACTTCATTCTCTGCGTCATGATCTGCCTCTGCATCCTCTCCTTCCTCTGCATTCTCTGCATCATGATCTGCCTCTGCATCCTCTCCTTCCTCTACATTCTCTTCATCCTCATTTCCATCTGCAATTGGGCATCCTTTTAGTATGATATCAGGATATAATGTCTGAATCCTATTCTCCTCATCAACTAACAAATCCAATGTGTTGGCTTCTCTGCTGGACCTCACTATAGCAGCTATAACATCTGGATTGTCAACACATAGCAGGCCATCACCATAGTCTTTCCCTGGCAAAATCCAGTACACCTTGATTTGAGGGTCTGTAGGGTCATAGTCCATCCTTGCCAAGCAATACTTGATCATCCCCAGTGACCATGTGTCTGAATGACAGTAGTCAAAAGCTTCATGACTGCACCCAATGTAAGAGAACTTCATTTCTCCACCTATACATTCCCCCAAGAAATTTCCATTGTGCTCAAACTCCACTGAGAATAACCGGCAAGCTTCTCCATTTGTCACTCCAATAATTGACACATGAAATTTTCAGTGCACAACACATTAAACTCTATCTGAATCATAGTTTCAACTGACAGAGTATAGTGCTCAAACTCTAACTGAATCTGTACTCTGATTTTCAAACACTATGGTGTACTGAATATCAACTAAAAGACCACCCTTTCATCACAAAACAATAGTAAAAATGCTGATTTTCAGCATTTTACAGTGCAAAACATAACAGTAGTGCATCTACAGTACAGTGCAACAATAGCATATAATCTTTGAATATGTGAACAACAAAATCACATCAACACATGACCTCTTCCCTCTCTGACCTAAAGGACCACCCATTCCCTGTATGCTACCCAAAACCCTAGGTAAAATCCCCTCACATTGCCCTTGATTGACCCCCCCCCCCCCCCCAATTCCACAAATCAGCATCAAGAAACACTAGATAAGCTCATGGAAACTACTCCCCTTCAAACCCTGGGGACGCACACAACCAACCCTAGTGAGCAGGTCGACCCAAAATTCACAATAAATCGACATGATCGGTCTCAAAAACCTAACCCACCCGGTGCAGGAACAGGGGAAGCAGAGGAGGAGGCAGAGGAGTGCGAATCGCCAGGTGCTTACTGTATTCTGGAGGGAACTCGCCGGGTTCCCTACGTCGCGGCTCCATGGTGCCCTATGTCGCCGCAGATGAGGCCGACGGCGGTGAAGGAAATATGCCCTAGAGGCAATAATAAAGTTATTATTTATTTCCTTATTTCATGATAAATGTTTATTATTCATGCTAGAATTGTATTAACCGGAAACATAATACATGTGTGAATATATAGACAAACAGAGTGTCACTAGTATGCCTCTACTAGACTAGCTCGCTGATCAAAGATGGTTATGTTTCCTAACCATAGACATGTGTTGTCATTTGATTAACGGGATCACATCATTAGGAGAATGATGTGATTGACTTGACCCATTCCGTTAGCTTAGCACTTGATTGTTTAGTATATTGCTATTGCTTTCTTCATGACTTATACATGTTCCTATGACTATGAGATTATGCAACTCCCGTTTACCGGATGAACACTTTGTATGCTACCAAACGTCACAACGTAATTGGGTGATTATAAATGAGTACTACAGGTGTCTCCAAAGGTACATGTTGGGTTGGCGTATTTCGAGATTAGGTTTTGTCACTCCGATTGTCGGAGAGGTATCTCTGGGCCCCCTCGGTAATGCACATCACTATAAGCCCTGCAAGCAATGTAGCTAATGAGTTAGTTACGGAATGATGCATTACGGAACGAGTAAAGAGACTTGCCGGTAACGAGATTGAACTAGGTATTGGATACTGACGATCGAATCTCGGGCAAGTAAAATACCGATGACAAAGGGAACAACGTATGTTGTTATGCGGTTTGACCGATAAAGATCTTCGTAGAATATGTAGGAACCAATATGGACATCCAGGTTCCGCTATTGGTTGTTGACCGAGAATAGTTCTAGGTCATGTCTACATAGTTCTCGAACCCGTAGGGTCCGCACGCTTAACATTCCGATGACAGTTATATTATGAGTTTATGAGTTTTGATGTACCGAAGGAGTTCGGAGTCCCGGATGAGATCGGGGACATGACGAGGAGTCTCGAAATGGTCGAGACATAAAGATCGATATATTGGACGACTGTATTTGGAGTTCGGAAAGGTTCCGAGTTATTCGGGTATTTTCGGGGGTACCGGGGAGTTACGGGAATACGAGGAAGAAGCAATGGGCCTCATGGGCCAAGTGGTGGAAGAGAGGAGGTAGGGCGCACGGCCCCCCTAGCCCAAACCGAATTGGACTAGGGGGCCGGCTCCCCTTTCCTTCTTCTCCTCCCTCTCCTTCCTTCTCCTTCTCCTCCTCTTCCTTCCCTTCTCCTAGTAGGACTTGGAAAGAAGGGGGAATCCTACTTGGAGTAGGATTGCCCCCCTTGGGCACGCCTCCTCCTCCTTGGCCGGCCCTCCTCCCCTTGCTCCTTTATATACGGGGGAAGGGGGCACCCCATGACACACAAGTTGATCTACGGATCGTTCCTTAGCCGTGTGCGGTGCCCCCCTCCACCATAATCCACCTCGGTCATATCGTCGCGGAGTTTAGGCGAAGCCCTGCGCCGGTAGAACATCATCATCGTCACCATGCCGTCGTGCTGACGGAACTCATCCCCGACGCTTCGCTGGATTGGAGCCCGGGGGACGTCATCGAGCTGGACGTGTGCTGAACACGGAAGTGCCGTACGTTCGGTGCTTGGATCGGTTGAATCGTGAAGACGTACGACTACATCAACCGCGTTGTCATAACGCTTCCGCTTGACGGTCTACGAGGGTACGTAGACAACACTCTCCCCTCTCATTTCTATGCCATCACCATGATCTTGCGTGTGCGTAGGAATTTTTTTGAAATTACTACGTTCCCCAACAGTGGCATCCGAGCCAGGTTTTATGCGTTGATGTTATATGCATGAGTAGAACAGAAGTGAGTTGTGGGCGATACAAGTCATACTGCTTACCAGCATGTCATACTTTGGTTCGGCGGTATTGTTGGATGAAGCGGCCCGGACCGACATTACGCGTACGCTTACGCGAGACTGGTTTTACCGCCGTGCTTTGCACACAGGTGACTATCGGGTGTCAGTTTCTCCAACTTCAGTTGAACCGAGTGTAGCTACGCCCGGTCCTTGCGAAGGTTAAAACAGCACCAACTTGACAAACTATCGTTGTGGTTTTGATGCGTAGGTAAGAACGGTTCTTGCTCAGCCCGTAGCAGCCACGTAAAACTTGCAACAACAAAGTAGAGGACGTCTAACTTGTTTTTGTAGGGCATGTTGTGATGTGATATGGTCAAGACGTGATGCTATATTTTATGGTATGAGATGATCATGTTTTGTAACCGAGTTATCGGCAACTGGCAGGAGCCATATGGTTGTCGCTTTATTGTATGAAATGCAAACGCCCTGTAATTGCTTTACTTTATCAGTAAGCGGTAGCGATAGTCGTAGAAGCAATAGTTGGCGAGACGACAATGATGCTACGATGGAGATCAAGGTGTCGCGCCGATGACGATGGTGATCATGACGGTGCTTCGGAGATGGAGATCACAAGCACAAGATGATGATGGCCATATCATATCACTTATATTGATTGCATGTGATGTTTATCCTTTATGCATCTTATCTTGCTTTGTTTGACGGTAGCATTTTAAGATGATCTCTCACTAATTATCAAGAAGTGTTCTCCTTGAGTATGCACCGTTGCCAAAGTTCGTTGTGCCCAGACACCACGTGATGATCGGGTGTGATAAGCTCTACGTCCATCTACAACGGGTGCAAGCCAGTTTTGCACACGCGGAATACTCAGGTTAAGACGAGCCTAGTATGCAGATATGGCCTCGGAACACGGAGACCGAAAGGTCGAGCGTGAATCATATAGTAGATATGATCAACATAATGATGTTCACCATTGAAAACTACTCCATCTCACGTGATGATCGGTTATGGTTTAGTTGATTTGGATCACGTGATCACTTAGATGACTAGAGAGATGCCTGTCTAAGTGGGAGTTCTTAAGTAATATGATTAATTGAACTTAAATTTATCATGAACTTAGTCCTGGTAGTATTTTGCAAATTATGTTGTAGATCAATAGCTCGCGTTGTTGCTTTCATATGTTTATTTTGATATGTTCCTAGAGAAAACTGTGTTGAAAGATGTTAGTAGCAATGATGCGGATTTGATCCGTGATCTGAGGTTTATCCTCATTGCTGCATAGAAGAATTATGTCCTTAATGCACCGCTAGGTGACAGACCTATTGCAGGAGCAGATGCAGACGTTATGAACGTTTGGCTAGCTCAATATGATGACTACTTGATAGTTTAATACACCATGCTTAACGGCTTAGAATCGGGACTTCAAAGACGTTTTGAACGCCATGGACCATATGAGATGATCCAGGAATTGAAGTTAATATTTCAAGCAAATACCCGAGTTGAGAGATATGAAGTCTCCAACAAGTTCTATAGCTAAAAGATGGAGGAGAATCGCTCAACTAGTGAGCATGTGCTCAGATTGTCTGGGTTCTACAATCGCTTGAATCAAGTGGGAGTTAATCTTCCAGATAAAATAGTGATTGACAGAATTCTCTAGTCACCATCACCAAGTTAGTAGAATTTCGTGATGAACTATAATATGCAAGGGATGACGTAAGTGATTCCCAAGCTCTTCATGATGCTGAAATCGACGAAGGTAAAAATCAAGAAAAACATCAAGTGTTGATGGTTAACAAGACCACTAGTTTTAAGAGAAGGGCAAAGGGAAAGAAAGGGAACTTCAAGTGGAAAGACAAGCAAGTTGTCACTCCTGCGAAGAAGCCCAAAACTGGACTAAAGCCTGAAACTGAGTGCTTACACTGCAAAGGAAATGGTCACTGGAAACGGAAATACCCTGAATATTTGGTGGATAAGAAGGATGGCAAAGTGAACAAGGGTATATTTGATATACAGGTGATTGATGTGTGCCTTACTAGTGTTTATAGTAGTCCCTGAGTATTTGATACTTGTTCGGTTACTAAGATTAGTAACTCGAAACAGGAGTTACAAAATAAACAGAGACTAGTTAAAGGGGAAGTGACGATGAGTGTTGGAAGTAGTTCCAAGATTGATATGATCATCATCGCACACTCCCTATATTTTCGTGATTAGTGTTAAACCTAAATAAATGTTATTTGGCGTTTGCGTTGAGCATGAATATGATTTGATCATGTTTATTGCAAATACGGTTATTCATTTAAAGTTAAAGAATAATTGTTATTCTGTTTACGTGAATAAGACCTTCGATGGTTATACACCCAATGAAAATAGTTTGTTGGATCTTGATCGTAGTGATACACATATTCATAATATTGATGCCAAAAGATGCAAAGTTAATAATGATACTGCAACTTATTTGTGGCACTGCCGTTTGGGTCATATCGGTGTAAAGCGCATGAAGAAACTCCATAAAGATGGATTTTCGGAATCACTTGGTTATGAATCATTTGATACTTGCGAACCGTGCCTTTTGGGCAAGATGACTAAAACTCCGTTCTCCGGAACAATGGAACCAACTACTGACTTATTGGAAATAATACATACCGATGTATGCGATCCAATGAGTGTTGATGCTCGTGGCAAGTATCGTTATTTTTGACCTTCACAAAATGATTTGAGCAGATATGGGTATATCTACTTGATGAAACACAAGTCTGAAACATTTGAAAAGTTCAAAGAATTTCAGAGTGAAGTGGAAAAATCATCGTAACAAGAAAATAAAGTTTCTGCGATCTGATCGCGGAGACGAATATTTGAGTTACGAGTTTGGTCTTCAATTAAAAACAATGTGGAATAGTTTCACAACTCATGCCACCTAGAACACCACAACGTTATGGTGTGTCCGAACGTTGTAACCGCACTTTATTGGATATGGTGCGATCTATGATGTCTCTTACTGATTTACCACTATTGTTTTGGGGTTATGCATTAGAGAAAGCTGCATTCACGTTAAAAGGGCACCATCTAAATCCGTTGAGATGACACCGTATGAACTATGGTTTAGCAGTAAACCTAAGTTGTCATTTCTTAAAGTTTGGGGCTGCGATGCTTGTGTGAAAAAGTTTCAACCTGATAAGCTCGAACCAAATCGGAGAAGTGCGTCTTCATAGAATACCCAAAGGAAACTGTTGGGTACACCTTCTATCACAGATCCGAAGGCAAAACATTTGTTGCTAAGAATGGATCCTTTCTAGAGAAGGAGTTTCTCTCGAAAGAAGTGAGTGGGAGGAAAGTAGAACTTGATGAGGTAACAATACCAGCTCCCTTATTGGAAAGTAGTTCATCACAGAAATCGGTTCCTGTGACACCTACACCAATTAGTGAGGAAGTTAATGATAATGATCATGAAACTTCAGATCAAGTTGTTACTGAAATTCGTAGATCAACCAGAGTAAGATCCGCACCAGAGTGGTACGGTAATCCTATTCTGGAAGTCATGTTACTAGACCATGATGAACCTACGAACTATGAGGAAGCGATGATGAGCCCAGATTCCGCGAAATGGCTTGAGGCCATAAAATCTGAGATATGATCCATGTATGAGAACAAAGTATGGACTTCGATTGACTTGCTCGATGATCAGCAAGCAAGCCATGTTAATTAAATGGATTTTTAAGAGGAAAGACGGACGCTGATAGTATTGTTACTATCCAAGCTAGAATTGTCGCAAAAGGTTTTCGACAAGTTCAAAGTGTTGACTACGATGAGAGTTTCTCACTCGTATCCATGCTTAAGTCTGTCCGAATCATGTTAGCAATTGCCGCATTTTATGAAATCTGGCAAATGGATAAACAAAACTGCATTCCTTAATGGAGTTATTAAAGAAGAGTTGTATGTGATGCAACCAAGAGGTTTTTGTCGATCCTAAAGATGTTAACAAAATGTGCAAGCTCCAGCGATCCATCTATGGACTGGTGCAAGCATCTCGGAGTTGGAATATACGCTTTGATAAGTTGATCAAAGCATATAGTTTTATACAGACTTGCGGTGAAGCCTGTATTTACAAGAAAGTGAGTGGGAGCACTACAACATTTCTGATAAGTATATGTGAATGACATATTGTTGATCGGAAGTAATGTAGACTTATTCTGCAAAGCATAAAGGAGTATTTGAAAGGAGTTTTTCGAAGAAGGACCTCGGTAAAGCTGCTTACATATTGAGCATCAAGATCTATAGAGATAGATCAAGACGCTTGATAAGTTTTTTCAATGAGTACACACCTTGACAAGATTTTGAAGTAGTTCAAAATGGAACAGTCAAAGAAAGAGTTTCTTGCCTGTGTTACAAGGTGTGAAATTGAGTAAGACTCAAAGCCCGACCACGGCAGAAGATAGAAAGAGAATGAAAGTCATTCCCTATGCCTCAGCCATAGGTTCTATAAAGTATGCCATGCTGTGTACCAGATCTATTGTATACCCTAACTGATTTTAGCAAAGGAGTACAATAGTGATCTAGGAGTAGATCACTGGACAACAGTCAAAATTATCCTTAGGGGAATAAGGATATGTTTCTCGATTATGGAGGTGACAAAAAGGTTTGTCGTAAAGGGTTACGTCGATGCAAGTTTTTGACACTAATCTAGATGACTCTAAGTCTCGGTCCAGATACATATTGAAAGTGGGAGCAATTAGCTAGAGTAGCTCCGTGCAGAGCATTGTAGACATAGATATTTGCAAAATACTTACGGATCTGAATGTGACAGACCCGTTGACTAAAATTATCTCACAAGAAAAAACATGATCACACCTTAGTACTCTTTGGGTGTTAATCACATAGCGATGTGAACTAGATTATTGACTCTAGTAAACCCTTTGGGTGTTGGTCACATGACGATGTGAACTATGGGTGCTAATCACATGGTGATGTGAATTATTCACATGGCGATGTGAACTAGATTATTGACTCTAGTGCAAGTGGGAGACTGAAGGAAATATGCCCTAGAGGCAATAATAAAGTTATTATTTATTTCCTTATTTCAAGATAAATGTTTATTATTCATGCTAGAATTGTATTAACCGGAAACATAATACATGTGTGAATATATAGACAAACAGAGTGTCACTAGTATGCCTCTACTAGACTAGCTCGTTGATCAAAGATGGTTATGTTTCCTAACCATAGACATGTGTTGTCATTTGATTAACGGGATCACATCATTAGGAGAATGATGTGATTGACTTGACCCATTCCATTATCTTAGCACTTGATCGTTTAGTATGTTGCTATTGCTTTCTTCATGACTTATACATGTTCCTATGACTATGAGATTATGCAACTCCCGTTTACCGGAGGAACACTTTGTATGCCACCAAACGTCACAACATAACTGGGTGATTATAAAGGAGTACTACAGGTGTCTCCAAAGGTACATGTTGGGTTGGCGTATTTCGAGATTAGGTTTTGTCACTCCGACTGTCGGAGAGGTATCTCTGGGCCCCCTCAGTAATGCACATCACTATAAGCCTTGCAAGCAATGTAGCTAATGAGTTAGTTACGGAATGATGCATTATGAACGAGTAAAGAGACTTGCCGGTAACGAGATTGAACTAGGTATTGGATACCGACGATCGAATCTCGGGCAAGTAACATACCGATGACAAAGGGAACAACGTATGCTGTTATGCGGTTTGACCGATAAAGATCTTCGTAGAATATGTAGGAACCAATATGGACATCCAGGTTCCGCTATTGGTTATTGACCGAGAATAGTTCTAGGTCATGTCTACATAGTTCTCGAACCCGTAGGGTCCGCACGCTTAACGTTACGATGACAGTTATATTATGAGTTTATGAGTTTTGATGTACCAAAGGAGTTCGGAGTCCCAGATGAGATCGGGGACATGACGAGGAGTCTCGAAATGGTCGAGACGTAAAGATTGATATATTGGACGACTATATTCGGAGTTCGAAAAGGTTCCGAGTGATTCGGGTATTTTCGGGGGTACTGGGAGTTACGGGAATACGAGGAAGAAGCAATGGGCCTCATGGGCCAAGTGGTGGAAGAGAGGAGGTAGGGCGCGCGGCCCCCCTAGCCCAAACCGAATTGGACTAGGGGGCCGGCCCCCCTTTCCTTCTTCTCCTCCCTCTCCTTCCTTCTCCTTCTCCTCCCCTTCCTTCCCTTCTCCTAGTAGGACTTGGAAAGAAGGGGGAATCCTACTTGGAGTAGGATTGCCCCCCTTGGGCGCGCCTCCTCCTCCTTGGCCGGCCCTCCTCCCCTTGCTCCTTTATATACGGGGGCAGGGGGCACCCCATGACACACAAGTTGATCTACGGATCGTTCCTTAGCCGTGTGCGGTGCCCCCCTCCACCATAATCCACCTCGGTCATATCGTCGCGGAGTTTAGGTGAAGCCCTGCGCTGGTAGAACATCATCATCGTCACCATGCCGTCGTGCTGACGGAACTCATCCCCGACGCTTCGCTGGATTGGAGCCCGGGGGACGTCATCGAGCTGGACGTGTGCTGAACACGGAGGTGCCGTACGTTCGGTGCTTGGATCGGTTGAATCGTGAAGACGTACGACTACATCAACCGCGTTGTCATAACGCTTTCGCTTGACGGTCTACGAGGGTACGTAGACAACACTCTCCCCTCTCGTTGCTATGCCATCACCATGATCTTGCGTGTGCGTAGGAATTTTTTTGAAATTACTACGTTCCCCAACAGGCGGCGTCGCCTCGCAGGAGCAGAGGGCACAGATGAGGAGGAGAGGACGGGTGAAAGAAAGGAAAGGTTTTGGAAGGGGTTTGCATCGGGGTTGACGACCAGGGGGTTTTATGTCGGGGGTATGGACTTGTCTGTGAAATTGCTAAAGCGCGAGTTTTTTTTGTAAAAACACGCTTCGGGCCCGACAGAGCCTACCTGGCGTGCCACGTGTGCAGTTCGGGGTGGTTTTGGGTGATTTTGTTACAGCAGTCAAGTTGGAGGACCAGTTTTGTGGGGTTTTTTTAGTTTTTGTATGAATCTATTCCCACCCCTATAAGTTTATGTACCAATTGTAGTAGGACTGTGCTAACTTCCCGCCGGCAGGAATTCTGCAACAGATCCGCACGCTATCTTTCGATCATTCTGAAATATGGAACAGATCCGTAGTGCGTGTGCGATGCTTCCACATAATTTCACTTTCTCATGCATGTGCCTAACATTCCCTCTTGATTAGAGTAACTAATTGCATGCATGCGGTAAAAGATAGAATTGACGATGTCACCAAAGATTCTTCCCAGTGAGAAAATTCAAAATGTTTTGTAGCTCAAACCGTCCCTCCGGTTGAAAAACTATTTTCACATAAAAGAGTCGTAGCGACGAGATCTTCAAAACTAGATCTCATGTTGATATGTTTCGATGATTTTTTTTCCGTAAAAAGTTACCACGTGTTCTACACAAGTTATCATGCCTGTGGTGCATAAGTTATCATGTTGTTTACATAAAAATTATCGGGGCATAAAAAAGTTCCTTCAACCTTCTCTTCACAAGCACATGCGTGCATGCATTAGATAGAAAAAACTAATGTCATCCTAGTTCTCCCCCCGGTTGAAACTTCAAAATGTTTTATAGCTCAAAACTGTTGGTTTGATTGAAAAATTGTTTCACATAAAAAATTCATCTCTACAAGAATTTCGAAATTAGATCTCATGTTGATATGTTCTGCCAACTTTTTTCCTGCAAATAGTTACGAGGCCTGGACTAAGTAAGTTATCAGGTCTGATGTGTGTCTATTATCATGCTATTTACACATGAGTTACCGTGGTACATTTTCAACAATAAATTTTTCTATGACAAAGTAACTGCGGTGTTTGTGCGTGAGTTAACATGCATGTAGTCCGTATATTACCATGCTATTTATGCCTAAATTATCGAGGGTATATTTTCAAACAACTTCGGTCCCGGGGGTCAAAGTTATCACAGTGTTTGTACATGAGTTATCAAGTCTATGATATGTATATTATCGTGATATTTATATGGAAGTTGTGGGGGTATGTTTTCAAACAACTTCATCCCCTCCAACTACCCCTGGATCATTGTTACCGTGGTATTTATTTGTAAGTTATCATGTATACTTGCGTACAGTATCATGCTATTTACACGGAAATTATTGGGGGATGTTTTAAACACCTCCCCCCCTCCCCGGTTCAAAGTCATCACGGTGTTTGTGCATGAGTTATCAGGTTTGTGGTGTGTAAGTTATCATGCTATTTACGACAAAGCTGTCGGGGATGTCTTCAACAACTTGTTCTCCCGGGTCAAACTTATCAGCGTGTTTGCACATAAGTTATCAGGTCTGCGGTGCATAAATTACCATGTAATTCACACAAGAATTACCGGGGACATGTTTCTTCAACTTTATTTTCCCGGGGCCAAAAGTTATCGACGTGTTGCGCATAAGTTATCAGGTCTACGGTGCGTAAATTACCATGTATTCACACAAAAGTTATCAGAGGTGTATTCAACAACCCCCACCACTGTCAAAGTTACCATAGTGTTTGTACGCAAGTTATCGGGTGTAAGATAGGTAAATTACCATGCTCTTCACACGAACCGGCTCACGGGACTCGAGGTGTCGCCGTCTCCCATGCCGTACTCTTCCTCGTTGGAGCCCACAACTGGGACGGTGCCATTGGACATGAGATTGATGATGAGCCGTTCTAGGAGGAGCCGGCGTCATGACGACGCGGTTGCAGAGCCAGCACTGGTGCACCATACAGGGTGCTGGAGAATGCGACTCCGTCTCGCCAACGTCCACTGTTGCAAGGGCTATCAGCCTTCCACGCTCACTGCCTTGCACAACGGGCACGCCGCGCCATGTTTGTGTCTGAGGACGCCCATGGCGCGTGCCCCAGCTTGGTGCCCCAACGGAAGGGCGCATCCGCCACCGCGTTTGGACGCCAGACAGACCTCACCGCCTCCGGTGAGGCAACGATGGCACCCCTGCTGACGGATCAATGCACCATTTGTGCAGATGCAATAGATTCCCGACGGAAGGAGTCCGAGTGCCACCGTTGGGCGGCCTCGCCCAGGAGCGGCGAAGCGCAAACCATTTTGTCATCTTCTGTCGGGGCCATGATAATCGAACTAGAGAGGAATCATTCGGATCTATCGTAAAAAAATCGGTGGTTCAGAAAGTAGCTTTTCCGGTGGTAAAAAAGGGTTAAATAGCATGGTATACATTTGCTTTACAACAATTACACCATGTCGAGTTTTTTTCGCGGTAAAAAAGGGTTAAATAGCTTGGTTGCTTTACAACAATTACACCATGTCGAGCCTGAGACCATAGTTTGAATCTCAACATGGGAATAGTGTTTTTGTCCCTCCCGCAAGAACTTGAATTTGAGGGTCACCATTTCTTTGTTGAGAAAAAATTCGAGTGTTGCCATTTTTTTTCTTGAGAATTTTTTTGACTGTTACAAGCTTCTAACAGAAGGGGGGAAAAACCTTGACGACTGAAGCAGAGTAGTGGCCTAGTGGCCTAAACGAATATAAATCACCCAGCCTTTGTCATAACACTCAGCAAGGCCGGTCCAGCTTGTCACCGAGGGTAGCGCACTCGACACCGAACGATCAGGTTCCGAGTTCAATTCCTGTCGCTGCTTCTTTTTTGCGCAAAAAAAACGACCGACGGGAGCCACACGATTACCTGCTCGACCAAATGCACCGCTAGACCAGGGCAGCTGATCCAATGGCCTTCCTGGAATCCGCCTCCTCCGGGGCATCTCCAGTCACCGGCCACCACAACAAGGTGCGCGACCTGTCCGACATCCCAACGTCCGCTCCTGTGACATAGTAAAAATTGTGCCGCTAATGTTGCGTTTTGCTTTTTTTTGAACTAGGACGTTACACCACGTGCTTCCGGCGTTACAAGGCGCATTTCTTGCTAGACGGAATCGAGGATGCAGCGGAGAGCGCTGCCGGATCGCAGCAACCGCCGGTGTCTCTGGCGAAGAGTCTGGCTGCTCTCGCCGAGGAGTCAACCGGTGCTGCTCAGAGGCAGCGGAAGCCCCTGTCACGGATGGAGCGCAAGAGGCTGGCCGAGCTCCAGATGAAAAAGAGGGTCAAGGCGCAGTATTTGAACGGCAAGTTTTACGATCTCATGGGCAAGGTGGTGGCTAGTGCCAATACGTTGGAGGATGCTTACGACATTGTCCGGCTGAATTCTAATGTCGATCTGGCGTCTGCAAGGGACGATGTTTGCTTTAGCGCATTGGCAGAGCAGCTCAGAAGAGGAGAGTTTGATATCACTGCGAATTCTTTCTCAGTAGTGGCAAAGAGGCAAGGAGGAGACCGCATTGTTCTTCCACGTCTCAACTTGAAAGTTATCCAGGAAGCAGTTAGGGTGGTGCTTGAGGTTTTTTACAGACCTCAGTTCTCCAAGATATCACATGGCTGTCAGAGTGGGCGAGGATATCACTCAGCTCTAAGGTTCATACCCACTGAAATTGGGGTTCCAGATTGGTGCTTTACTGTCCCCTTGTACAAGGAGGTAGACAGTAATGTAGTCTTAAAGCTTATTTCCCAAATACAGGAAAAGATTGTTGATGACCAGTTAGCGGCATTCATGCAAGATATGTTTGATGCCGAGGTGATCAATTTGGTATTTGGAGGGTTTCCCAAGGGCCATGGAGTTCCACAAGAAGGAGTACTTGCACCAATCCCGATGAATATATATCTTGACAGTTTTGGCCATGAAGTATTTAGGATTTGCATGAAATATGAAGGCCTTTATTCAGGGGCAAAAAATGTTGCTGACAACCAGGGCTCCAAGCTGCGTCTCTGGTTTAGAAGTCAAATGAAGGACATGGATCTAAATAATGAAGATCAAACAGAGGGCCAGCCAAACATGAGATTATATGCTTGCAGATACATGGATGAGATTTTTGTTGCGGTTGTGGGATCCAGGGACATAGCAGAAACTGTAAAGTCTGAAGTTGTTGATTACCTAAGCAAATCACTTTACCTGAAAGTTGATGATGGATTGTGTCTTGTACCAGTAAAAAACAACTCCCGGGGGTTGCAGTTTGCTGGCACCATAGTTAAGGCCGCAACAAAAGAAAGTGCTGCACTGAAAACTGTTCACAAGTTGAAGGAGAAGGTTTGTTTATTTGCTTGTCAGAAGCAATAGATATGGGATGCTATGAATATTAGGTTAGGAAAGAAGTGGTTGGCATATGGTTTGAGGAGGGTAAAGGAGTCTGAGATCAAGTCACTTCGTCTTAGAACTCCATTGCTGGATCACATTGCACAATTTAGGAAAGAGGGCATGAAGACAGACCATTGGTTCAAGACTTTACTCAAGGTATGGATGCAGGACATCAATGCCAAAAATGAAGCTAATGAGGAGGGTGCTCCTGTCAAAATACATTGCTGAACCAGCACTTCCGCAGGAACTCAGAGATGCTTTTAACAACTTTCAGAAGCAGGCTAAAGACTATATCTCATCAGAAACTGTTGCTACAGAAGCACTGTTGTCCAGCTTAAAGAATCAGGAATCAATGTATACCTGCCCTGATGATCCTGCCATTAAGATTTATGCGCCTCTTAGTTATATCAAGAAGTGCCTCAACCGCTATGGTGTAACTAATCTTGAAGGTTTCCTAAACATGTTTCAGCCCTTGTTTTGCTAGATGATGAGCTAATCATAAGTTTGTTTGCAGGAATAATTCATCGTTGGGTAAGATGGTTCTTTGAGGTTGACAATTTTAAAGAGCTTCAACTTATGTTAGTTGAATGTGTCAGGAAATCCTGCATTCGGACACTATCTGCAAAGTACCGAATGTACGAAAAATTGATAGAAAAGCGGTTTGAACTTGATGATTATAGCATTCCAATGATCGAGAACTTTGAGGCAATGATAGCACAGCTAGAACCTAGTTCTTCCTCAGTTTCTGCTGATGAAGCTCTGACATATGGCATTTCTAGTAGTGGCATATGTGTGCTCACCCTCTCAAGGGTTAGAGTCCCAGCTCGGAAATTCAACTGCTTTGTCATGGGCTGCCAATATTCATCACCAAGTTTGTACATTATTCATGTGAAGGAGAAACAGCGGTTTCCAGGATGGAGGACAGGTTTCTCATCATCAATTCATGGGAGTTTAAATGGCAGACGAATTGGGTTGTGTACTCAACATGTTAAAGATCTATATCTAGGGCAGATCTCCCTTCAGTCAGTTGATTTTGGTGTGCTGATTAGATGACTATAAGATGACCCTGCGGTTTTCAGTTTGAGAATATTTCCCCCTTTATTGTTTGCAAATTTTAGCTGCTCCCATGATTCTCTGAAATAATTTCTTTTGCAAAGTAAATTTACTGTTTTAGATGAATTGACCATTTTTCAAGAAGCACACATGTGCAAAGATTATTTGAAGATTTATTAGCTCTGTCCAAAATTTCAAAAGTGCTTCTACAAATTCAGAAAGTATATTTCTATTTTGAGGGAAACATTGCTTCAACCTGATGCATCTCTATTCTGAATCTCCGTATACTAAGTTCATTAGCTGCCCTCTTCTAGTCACGATGACTCTCTACTGCTATTAAGTATTAACACTTACTTGCTCGAGACTTCCCTTCAGGAATTGGTGAGTGAGAAAACTTTGGTGCCATCGCTTCAAACCTTGCAAGTCTGGCCAAGCTCTGGGTGCTCTGTATGTGTCACTGTGATGACATGAAACTTCTCATATTCTTTCTCAATGGTTTCTTCAGTCATGCTGCTCTCTAAGTTTCCTTTGTGCCTGGGGTGTTCCTGGGCTTTCTGTATCATTTACATCTTGTAGTGTCCCATGATTAAACTGTACTGAATGTTCAGTGAGGATTTTAAACTTGGACTTACTGAATTCTCCTTCAGGGTCATGGTCACGGCACTCTGATTCCAAGAGGCTGGACGTCTGCTGTTCCAAGGTCATGATTTACATGCCCATCCGAGTTCAATCAATAAGTATGCTGCTGGTAAAGAAGGCATCAAGGGGTCGCCGCCATGAGGGTCCGTCATTTGGTTTAGTTGCTCTCAGGGATTATCAGGTTAGTTGGGGTACTGATGTTCATATATATGTTTCATATTGATTATAATCTGCTTTCATCTCCAAAGAACTGAAGGAATGATTGCAAACAATATTAGCTAATGAACATGGAGTAGTCCAGGAAATCTCATATTGTCCATTTATTTGTTACACCTGGAACTAAAGAAGGTAAGCAATTAGCAGCTCTAAGAACAACTGAACAAGCATAACTTAAAATCGCATGCGCGCTCTTGCTTCTTTACCATTTGTTTTGTTATTGGCTTATAATCTATTAAAGGTTAGTGCTCCAGCTTATGTAGCCGGAGTGCATTTGAATCTGGTTAGTTTTAGCTATTTCATACTGTGATGGATTGCAACAGATCACATTATTAAACACGAAATCATTTGTACGTAGCCATAGCAACCAACGCAAAGCTGCCATCCCACCTAGATAAGAACTCAGCTTGTCACCACTCGCTAAGTGCAAAACGTGTTTGGAACGCCAAAGAGTGGGTACGTATAAATTACTCCCTCCATTCCTAATTATAAGTCTTTTAGAGATTCCAGTATGAACTACATACGGAGCAAAATGGGTGAATCTACACTCTAAAATACGTCTATATACATCTGTATGTAGTCCATATAGAAATCTCTAAAAAGCCTTATAGTAGTATTTAGGAACAGAGAGAGTATATGTCACCTGGATCAGTTGAGAAGAACGATGATAAAGGAGAAGATGGCAAAATAATTTCGATCACATGTACAGAGTCACAGTACAGAGTCATAGGCCAAATAGTGTGTCTACCACACGGTACCTCAAATAGTGCAAGTAGGACCAACCGTGTGTGTCTGTGTGGTACCAAGGCAAATACAACTAACTGGAAAGATGCTACTGGAGGCCACTTCTAGTTTGGAGTGTTCTTAGGGCATCTCCAGCCGTTTGCCTCCCCAGGAGGCATTTTTTTCGCCTCCTGGGGAGGTGCCGGCGAGAATTTTTGCCTGGGTGTCAAAAAGTTTCCACTCGTTGTCTGCCCCACCCCCTCATCTGTCTCTTCTCTGCTCGGCCATGGAGGTGGAGGCGGCATGGCGTGCCCAAGTCTGCTGCCCCGCCGTCGCGTTCGACGCCGCCCCGGCCACGCAGAGGCGGGCGCGAGCTCCGCCCCGGCCACGGGAGCGGGCGAGCTCCGCCACGCATAGGCGGGCGCGGGCGCGGCGAGCTTCGCGTCTGCTCTGCTCCGTGCGTCCGCCCTCGAGCGCGGCTCCGCCCCGCTCTGCCGCGCCGATGCCGCACCGATCGGGCCGTCCCCGCTCGCGCGCTGCTCCGCCCCGCGCATCGCCCAGCCGCGCCGGAGAGGCCGTTCCCGACGACATTGCAGCGCACGTCGCAGGGCACGTCGGACCACCGTCACGGGCTCGCGTCCGACTCCCTCCACGTCTCCAACGCGGTCCCGCCCGTGCCATTCGTGAGCGACCGCGCCCATCACAGCAGCGCCTCGCCCTGATCGTTGACGGCGTGGGCGCGCGACGGGACACAACGCCGCGCGAGGAGCAGCCAGGCACCGCGCAGGTCGCGTGCTCGCGCGCCTTCAGCGCCGAGCCGCCCGAGCGGAGCACCTCGACGAGCACCGGCACGGCGCCCGAGCGGAGCACCTCGACGAGAGTCGTCCGGCCCCGCCTACGCCATGAGGATGGAGCCCAGGAGGCAGCGCGGCGGCTGGAGACTAGGCCATGGTTCGGGGAGGCGGCGCGACGGCCGGAGACGAGGCCGTGGTTCGGGGAAGCAGCGGACGCCGGCGAAGTGCGGGCAGCGGCGGCGCTGAGAGGACGCGGGCCGGCGTGGGCGGAGGCGCGGCGAGGCGTGCCGGAGCGCAGGGCTGGGAAGGAGGAGGGGTCGGAGGAGAGGGGCGCGGCAGCTTGGGCGGCGGGGTCGGGGCCTCGTCGGCTTCGAGGGAGCTGCAGCTGGTGCGCTTCGAGGGAGAGAGAGAGGAGGAAGCACGTGGGTGGGCCAGCGAGGAAAAGTCAGGGGAGAGGAGGGAGACGCTGGCAGGTGGGGCCATCGCCTAAAACGGCGAAATTAGGCCTCCCAGGAGCCCCCCGGTGCGCTGGGTGTCGCATGCGGTCGCCGGCGCTGTTTTTCGCTTTTTCCGGCGAAAAACGAGCACTTGGGGGCACGAGTGGGACGTTTTTTGTTCGCCGGCGCCCAAAAAGTGGCTTGGGGAGGCTTCTTGGGAGCCCTAGTGGAGATGCCCTTATTGCCAATGGTTTCTTCCTCCTTCATCAGGCCTATGGAACTCTGAGCAACGCCGGCCTGAGCTGCCATCAAATCTGCGAGTTGGGCGATCTGCCGTTCGCCGGAGTGATGGATGCCGCGGTGCACGTTCTCGTGTTCCCATGACCAAGGCAGGGACACATCAACCCCACGCTCCATTTCGCCACCGCTCTCGTCGATGCCGACGTCCAAGTCACTTTCCTCCACACCGAGCACAACCTCCGCCGCCTTGCCCAGGCACCTCTGCCGCCTCGCTTACGCTTGCTTTCTATCCCCGACGACCACCCTCGCAGCTTCTTGGAGCTCTTGGAGTCCATGTGCACGACTAGCAGCGCCGCGTACCGTGCTCTGCTCTTGTCTGCCAACGCCCCGGTGACATGCGTTGTTGCCGATGGCACCATGCCGTTCGCCATCGACATCGCTGAGGAGCTCGGCATCCCGGCGCTCCTGTACATGCCCAAGCTCGGCGAGAGCCCCTTCCCTGCGGACGACCCGGTGTGCGGCGTTCCAGGGATGGAGGGCTTCCTCCGGCGCCGAGATCTTCCTCGGGGACCCTACTACGCTGAACAAGGCCACAAGGACCCCTGGATGCTCAAGCTAGCCGAGGTCACCGCTCGTTCCAGCAAGGCATGTGCGCTCATACTCAACACCGCCGCGTCCATGGAGCAACCAGCGCTCGCTCACATTGCGTCGCGCACAAGCGATCGCCATAGGCCCACTGCACGCCAGGTCGAGGTTCGCCGCAAGCCGCGCAAGAGCCTGTGGCAGGAGGACGACGGGTGCATGGCGTGGCTGGATGGCCACGAGGACCGGTCCGTCGTGTACGTGAGCCTGGGGAGCCGCGCAGTGATCACACACGAGCAGTTCACCGAGTTCCTCTCCGGCCTGGTAGCTACTGGGTACGCCTTCCTCTGGGCGCTCCGGCCGGGCATGGTCCAGATGACCAGCTCCACGCTCCTCCAAGAAGCCATCGGGCCAGTGGAGGGCGGCAAGGCACGCGTTGTCGAGTGGGCTCCTCAGCGGGACGTGCTGCGGCACCGGGCGGTGGGCTGCCTCCCGAGTCCTGACACACGCCGGATGGAACTCGACGCTGGAGTGCGCCATGGAAGGCGTGCCGATGGTGTGCTGGCCCTTCTTCTCCGGGCAGCAGATCAACAGCCGCTTCGTGGGCGCCGTGTGGAGGACGGGGCTGGAGTGGACATGAAGGACGTCTGCGACAGAGGCGTCGTTGGGAGGACGGTGAGGGAGGCCATGGTGTCCGACGAGATCAGAGGGGTGGCCCAAGCTATGGCGCAGCAGTTGAGGCTGAATGTCGCGGAGGTGGGGTCGTCGTCGTCCGAGTTGGAGCTGCTGCCTGCTGGGCTTGGCGAGTGAACGACGTACCGTCCATGAGTCGTATCCGTCAATCCGTGTCCGACTCCGGTCGTGGCCGCAAGCCCGACCCGACTTCGACTTGCTTTCCCGGTCGTGGTGTACGAGCATACTATATAAATTGAAGAGAGGGCCAGGCCATGGTGTAACCAGCATCGCAGACAAGCGCGCTTTACGTTTAGTTCCCGGTTTTTCGTTGGCGAAAGAGTTGGCCAGCAGTAGTAGCCGGGATCGATGAAGCTTCCGGCCGGCCTCGGCCTCGTTCTCGTCCTCATCCTCGTTCTGAATCCCAATGGCGTGGAGGCCCGGCCTGCGCCTACCGGCGGTCATGAGAAGAAGCCGTCGAGCGCCACCTTCTTTGTCTTCGGGGATGACTTCGCCGATAACGGGAACCTCCCTCCGACCGGCCCCGTCACCCAGATGTCGCGGCAATGGGCCTACCCCTACGGCTCCAACTACGTCGATGCCGATGGGTTTCCGCGGCCGAATACTCCGTCCGGCCGCTTCTCAAACTATAAAATCCAGTCGGATTTCATCGGTAAGTGCTACGTTATATTACCATAAAAAAAGAAGTACTATGTAATCCCTGGTGCATCGTAATTAATCCTATCGTACTCGTTGCTTCACTAATAACTTGCAGCAACCATGTTGGGGTTGGAGGAAGCCCCTCCGGCGCATGCCCTCACGGCCAAGAAAACCTGCGACCCGTCTGGCATGACCTTCGCCACTGGTGGTGCAGGTGTGTTGCATAGTACATCGCACGAGGTCCCTGCCCTCGCCAAACAGGTCGACACCTTCAGGAAGATGGTCAAGGACGGGACCATCACGGAGAAACAACTGAGTCACTCCGTAGCGCTCATGGCTTTCTCTGGCAGCAGCGACTATGCAGGCACCGGCGTCATTGGCCTAAGCAGCCCCAACGATGTGAGTATCATATCAACGCACAATGTATATATGCGTACACTAATTTGGATAATTAATTTGTTTGTGCATCTTACTAACTTATGATTTTCATGTATGCGATGTAGATTAATGCTTATATTGGGAAGGTGACAAAAGAGATTGCGGCTAATGTGGATCAATTGTTGAAGCTCGGGGTGACAAAGGTTCTTGTCAATAACTTGCACCCTATCGGTTGCACGCCATCACACACCCGAACCAACAACTACACCACGTGTGATATTTTTGAAAACTTGGGAGCATCAATCCACAACGATAATCTGAAGCAAGTTATGACATCAAAGAAGAATGTCTACATCGTGGACGTGTACACCGCCTTTACTAATATTGTGGATCATGGGGCAGGTATGTATCTACATGCATTCAAAACCGTCTCATTATTTTAGAATTATCTTAATCTAATTCGATGGGGGTTTGATTGTGTACTTGAACTACTTTATCTCAACATTCTTAATTTCATGTGCATTAATGTAGGTAAAGGCTCAGAGCTGTCTAAACAATTTAAGCGCAAACTGTCGCCGTGCTGCGAGAGTTTGGCTTCGGATGGTTACTGCGGACAGCAAGGCGAGTCATCCGCAGAGCTTTTGTACACTGTGTGTGACAATTCAAATAGATTTTTCTATTGGGATGACATGCACCCGACCCATGCAGGATGGGAGGCTGTCATGAAACAGTTGGAAAAACCCTTGAGGGAGTTTGTAAATCAAGCCTAGGTAGCTAGGCTTTATGTATTTGTGTAGATCTTTGTATCCATGATGACAACTTTCTGATTGTATTTGATAGTTTCATGTATTTCAAAGACTGGGATTTTCCCGATTCTTCTGGTTGTATTTGATAGTTTCATGTATTTTCGAAGACTGGGATTTTCCCGATTCCATGCTAAATATTATAATTAATATATTTGCATCTTCTTCTGCGAAGACTATTTATGAGAAGTAACTAATGTCATATGCCACATCTACAATAAAGATGTGTTGTAACTATACAAATCGAGTACTTGCCTATATACGGCTCAATAAGCTCATGGCAATTTCACACCTGTTGAATTTTTTGTTGTCGGCTTATAGGTAGTCTAGTAACTGAGGACTAAGGAGGACAGAAATGACAAATACTCGATGAAATTTGGATAAACATAGGAAAACGATTTTATTTGAGACGGGTGTACGCGGTTGTTCCTTGGGCCACCTCGAACGCCATTGGGTTGGCAGGATCATGCGGCGCGCTTCAACCCCCTCCAGCCGTTGCCAGGTGATTGTAACCATGCGTCCCTGTTTGGACCCATACACTGTGCTTCCCTTCAGCCTTATACACGGTGCTGCGATGATGTGCTTTGAGCGCCTTGCTGCGACGGCATCAACTAGGACAACGACGATGCTGTGAGGCATGCTTTGCCGGACGAGCGGCTCTAACAAGGCGGTTGAAATGGCGGGATGCCCAAGCAAGGAAAGAAAGAAAAAAAAAATCTGGATTTCAAGCGAACAATCATTGAATGGTTTCACTTCCTCCTACTTTAGACCAGCACTTGGCATTTCGGACGTTTTTGTTTGTGAGGCGAGGCAACAGATTTGCCAAACATGACAACAAAAAGAGGAAGAAACCATTGTGCATTTGAGCTGCGGCACCACCAACCGTGTGACTGCAAGAAATGGAAGTGCCGTAGTGTGGATTAAACAAATGTGCATCAGTTATCACCAGACATTGTGTTCTCAGCAAACAAATCAAAAACTTTAATCACCCTACTTGATTTGAGGTCCGAAATGAGCAGGGAAGACCGTGAGATACGAGTATAAGAAATCAATCAGATTCGTGCACAGAAGTACAGAACTAACTCGGCATGAATCGATCCCAAATAGCCCACGAAGTTGAGAAGAGGTCCCCGGCAGGCATTCCATCAAACATCTCAGAGGCATTTGACACAAGAAACAAATCCTGCGATATCGTATCCGTACCTATTCTTTAGAGTTAATTGTGCATATTGTTGCTGGAGAATGCTGGATGCTTCTTACTCATACAACATACCAATATCTAGAGCAAACACCAAAGCCACAAAATCATAACACATCAAAGAGCCACGTTCACAAATAAAATTGTAACTTAGTGCACCTACGTAACACAACAAGCCAGATAGCACCAGGCAGGCCAAAGTGGTCATCACCCCCACACAGAAAAATACAGCCCTAAAAAGGATCATCCGCCCTACGGGCTTTTACCTTACAGTGACTATATCATCAATCTTCAAGATCATTCTAACGCACTCGCATGCCAGCGAGATGGCGCTCGTGCTCACAAGCAACGGCTGCACGACATTCTCCTCCAGGATGTTTGTGATCTGGCCTTTCCTCACATTGATGCCCGTGTTCTTCTCACCCTTGGCATGACGGTTCCTTAGCTCGGTAACAATGGCGATTGGGTTGAGCCCTGCATTCTCGGCCAGTGTGTAAGGGATGACCTCAAGTGCATCAGCAAACTCCTTGATGCAGTAACTCTCCATCCCGTGGAGCTCCTTTGACCAGGCAGCCAGTTGCATTGACATTTCTATTTCAGGAGCACCGCCACCAGCAATTAAAAACCTCTTGTTCACCAAGCACCTTCAGAAAAATAAGCATGAACAGGATCAAAACACTGGAGAAACAATAAATTTTAGGCTAAGATGCAACACCATAAATACTACCACCCCCGTCTCAAAATATAAGGCATTTTTGTAGGCTAAACCAGACTACAAAAACATACTATATTTTGAGACGGATGGTACAAGATAATGCACAATCTTGAAATACACCATGAGCAAGGATGGTCATTTCATGGGGATACATGTCTACTTATGTGCAAGGCATATACACTTATTTTAATTGTCATTATACTTATGAACACAAGGCCATACAGACCAGAAGGCCAGGCCCCCCATATTTGGGCAAACAAGACATCCAAGCAGTTGTTTCTTAAGTAAAATTCAGAAGCAATCATCTATTATTATGAATCAACATAAGTTGTAAGGTTAATCCTACCAGCCCAACATATCCATACTTCTCACATCTAGAGTTCGCACATGAGTTTCCTTAAAATGAGCAGTCACTCGAATTAGAGACATAAATAGTTTGCTCAGAAAATATTATCAATTTCATAAGATCTGATGTGTGCACCCACAAATTGTCATGCACCGATTACACTAAAGCCTACTACTGTGTAAGTGTTGAAAATCACAAGCATTAAGGCAGTAAAAGGTGTTGAAGCTAGCTACTAGCTCTCAACAGGATTTCCTTTTCAAAGGATGCAATGCACACACACACACACACCTTCGTCACTGCACTGGTTTCTCTTGTACACATGCACACAGCTAGTGGTATGAAGCTTAGGGCATGTACAATGGTTGATAAGATAGTCTTATCTTAAGTCTTGCATGTAAATTAGAGATGACAAAAAAACATGTCTACAATGGGTCATTTCTTAGCCTTATCTTCAATAATTAGTTGTTCCTAGAAACATGGTGAGACAAATTGTGCTAAGAGATCATCTCTTGTCTTCTCTTACTTAAATAAGAGAAGACAAGCCTTATCTTACGATTTCTCTCTCCTCCACCTCATCATTTATCCTACGTGGCACTCTTAAGATAGAACCATTGTACATGCCCTTATACACTACAACTAGGACACGGCTGCTTTTATAGGATTACAAACAAACCTACACCTACAGCTCACTCTCAAACAGCTAACTATTACTTCACGTGACTAGCCAAATTGACTTTGGCATCTGACTTGTATGCAGCTCACGCTTGTACCATTAGCTGACCAAGTGCTAGCTAATATTACTAGCCAGCTTACATTATACTTGCCATCTTGCTGAAACTAGAAACATATAACCTGCCAACATGCATGCACAGATACTAACAACTACTATGTTTAACAAGATTAGAACTTGAAAGTTGCTGCCTAGCCACTCTAGTGCCCTACTGCAGCACTTAGCCCATTGTGATATAGCCATCAGATTCAAGCGCTGCAATACAGAGGACTGAGGTGAAGAGACACAGAGTCGCCTTCACTGTGCTCATGAAGCAGGTAGGTACCTAGGCTAACCCTAAATCATCCCCAACAAGCTCAAAGGTAGCTTCCACACACAGCACCCTCGTCACTTACTCTTCTGAAATGTAATTTGACAAGTCTATTTATTGTCCGCACAAAGCACCAAATGTTCAGACACAAGCATACATGACAAAGGGTCATTGTAAAGAACCATGAACAGACATGACGTGCAACTTAACAAATGACAAATGCAGCTTCCTAATTCATCTTGCATTCCAACTTAGCAAATGACAAATGAATCAACATAATTGATCTGCTATTATGTTAACAGCCATATTATTTATCCGCGCTTACTGCTGCAGTATCTTAAGACAAGTGTACCGCCCATGCAAAGCACCACATGACGGATGATTGAGCAATCACCCAAATAGCATGAGCGTAACAGGAGACCATGATGATCATGGCAGAAAGACAACATGACAGTATATGTGCAAGCAACATGCAGAAAATTGGCATTTACTTGAAGCATGAGGATTGCAATCCAACCTACAAAATGCAAGGATTCTGTAATTGCTTGAGATTAAACTAATGAACCAATGTTGTTTTCGACACGTAAAGAAACAGATTATAGCAGAACATATGTTCGTTGTTTTTACTGCAATGAACAGCTCCAATAGAAAATTAGGAGTATGACCATATGGTCTTAATGGGCTGTAACTAATAACTGCTACACATAGATAGGCAGATTTGAGTTAAATGATGTAAAGTAACTTAAATCTAGAGATGGTTAAGAAGATTAATATTTCACCCAAATCAGCACATTAAAACGACCTAGAAAGGCAGGCCTACAATCAAGAAACTTTCAAGCATATAACAGACAGAAGATTGTTTCAGTGGAAGTCACATTACCTGATGACACATAGGGCATCGTGGATACTGCGATCAGCTTCATCAATAACCAACTGGTTGGACCCACGGACAAGCACAGTTGCAGTCCTCCCCATGTCCCTGATGCCAGTGATCTTGACAATCTTGCCATCTCCGGCAGACACCTCCTCAACAACATCAGCATACCCAAGTTTATCCTCACGGAAATGCTCAATGTTGGCAATTGGCAGACAGTTGAGAGTCTTGGTGATAAACTCAATCTCGTCCCTCTCTACATCCTTGACCACCAGAATCTTGGCCTTTGCGAGATAGTGCAGCGACAACTCGGTGACCGCATCACGCAAGATGCTCTTCTGGATGAGGAGGACATTGCATCCAGACGCCTTGATCTTCTTAACCATCCCAAGGATGTAATTGCGCTCCTCGCGGAGGATGCGGTCCATCTGCGCATAGTCGGACACGATGACGCTCTGCTCAATATCAGTCTTGGGCGGTGAGATCTGAAACTGGATGACAGCGATCTTGGCATTCTCGATCCTAGATGGCCCTCCGGCAGCATGGCTGGCCTTCTTGTCAAAGATAAGGCCGCGGACAAGCTCGGTGTCATCGACGGTGCCGCCGAGCTTCTTTATGATGCGGATGTCACGGAGATCAAGAAGCTCCGGGTGGGCGGGATCGACCACGGAGAGGGCGGCGTCAACAGCGAGCGGGGCGAGGAGGCCGGAGTACTGGGAGACGACCTTGGAGTTGAGCGCGGTGGAGGCAGATTTGACAAGGGAGTCCCGGTCGGTGAGCTCGATGGGGATGGCCATGCCCTCGAGGACCTGGACGGCGCGGGCCGCGAGGCGGTGGAGGGAGTCGGCGGCGGCGGTGGGGTGGGCGCCGGCCGCGAGGAGCGACTGCGCGCGGCGGAGCAGGGCCCCGGCGATGACGACGACGGTGGTGGTGCCGTCGCCGGCCGCCGCGTCTTGGGAGCGGGAGAGCTCGGCGAGCATGCGCGCGGCGGGCTGGAGGAGCGACATGCGCGAGAGGATGGTGGCGCCGTCGTTGGTGATGATGACCTCCTGGTCCCCGGAGGAGATCATCTTGTCCATGCCGCGGGGCCCGAGGGAGGTGCGCACCGCGTCGGCGACCGCGCGCGCGGCCGCGATGTTGGCGCCGCGGACGTCGTCGCGGCGCTTGGTGTCGGTGTAGGTCTCGCCCTTGCGGGCCGACGGCGCGGCGGCGACGGCGGGAGCGGCCATGGCGGCGGCGGATCGGGGGGAGCGGAGGGGAGGAGGCGCTGGCTAGGGCTTTTCAGATTTCGGTTGGCTCGTGGAGCGGAGGGGAGGAGGCGCTGGATGGACCTGGAGAATGCGATCGCGGTCTCGGTATGTATCGAAGGAGAGCGGGCCGAAACTTGCGGCCCAGTAGAGGCCGTGGCCGTGAATGTTGGTCTCGCAGGGCCTACAATGGTGCAAGTGCCACCGTCACCGGTAACGCGGTATACGCTCAAAAAAAAAAAAGGGTAAGGCGGCAAGGGTCGCGGTACCGTTAGACTTTTTTTTTTTTTGCGGGTGCGGTACCGTTAGACTTGTCGCTCTTAGACAGGCTCCGATCTGCATATCGCCAAATCTCAACCCTAAAAAAAATGTCTCAGTCCTAAAAAAATATATCTATTTCTCACAAAAAAGAAACTTGGTTTTATTTGTCTTTTTCTGATTTTATACAATTTTGGTAGATGACAATAGCTGTGGGGCCGAATATGCTATTTTTTGGACACCAATGTATGCAGTATAAGAAAAGCAAGATTATTATGGTTATACTGTGATATGCAAACTCTGTGGTTTTATGCAGTAGTGGAAGGTGCCCTGGATTAGTTCTTTTGCTTTCGGTTTGGGGCTTGAAGTGCTGCTGCCCACAACGTGTTTACTTTTTTCTTTTTCCGTGTTTCTCCCCGTTTCGGTATTGAAGTGTTTGTATTTTGGATGCTTGGTGATTGTGCTTTATCTATAAAGCGGGTCGCGAGCTTTTTCGTCAAAAATGTTGTTCAAATTCTTCTCTTCTGGTAATCTTACCGAAATGCATATATTAATCATACATACATCTCTAATTAATCAAGCGCGAATGCAGTCGTACCCGATTAAGATCATGGATTTTTTTATTATAATATATCAAATTGCTAATGCAGCAGAAGAGTGGATACACCCCATGCTTTGAGGTGCTCCCCCCCCCCCCCCCCCCCCCCCCCCGCGCGTTCATGGTTTTTACTTGTTGGATGCTTGCATATGTATGTTATTTACATCATATCATACTTCTTTATCTGAAAGATGAGACTTTTTTTCGTTACTTCTACATATAAATTGGAGGACTAGCATGACAAGAGTCGCCGATTTTCTTCACACTCGACCTTTGGCGGCAAACTCTATTTTTGATCGAGGGGACATCAAACTCTTTTTCTCCTTCATAACAGACCTAAAAACAGAACACCAAAGAGCCAGCCCACAACTCAAATACAACCCCTCTAACCATCTCTTAAAGAAAACTCTGGACAAAGATGATGGAGCGTGATATACAATGATTTTTCTTTAGAAAATTAACGTGGTAGAATGTTTGGACTTGGTCCAATAGATAAATTCAAATAAATCATAAAGGCTCATGAATAAATGACAAGAGTAGAGGTGCAATTTTAGTCCCATCCCAGAAATGAAGGTGGTGTGAGGCCAAGTTATACGTGGAGTCTCTCCACTCCACTAAGCGTTGGGTATGAGAAGAGGATGAGAACACGACACGTGCACGCTAGTCTCATTGGACGTGGGCATGCGACATGCGACATGAATGGTCCGCAGAAATTTGGTTTGTGACTTTGCAGGAGCGCGGCTTTCTTTTGCCTGTTTTTGGTTTCCTCACCAGTAAGTTTTTGAGTCGGAACCTTGACCAATAAGTTTTCGAGTTGAAAGCCTAGTCGATTTGGATTTGCATCATGAGCGCGACAGAAGACCATGTGTGTTCTCCTGTATATATGACTTATTAGCTACCGCCAAATACACACCAAGAATCGAGTTAGGATTTTTGTCCCTCTAATTGTTTGCGCCGCCATCGTAGTACTCCATCTCGAAGATCAACGTGCACCTGCAACTACAAGACCAGGTCTCCAAAAACTCCCGCCCTGTGATCTTGAACTGAGAGAGGGAAAATTAGGACTTTAGGACTTTGGGAAGCACTTCACGTGACTTCTTGCAATTTTCATCACAGGTCATCTACCTCCAAGGTTTGGCGCTGCTGCACGCCATCATCACAAACGTCTGCTCCAACCGTTCTTCGCTAACATCGCCATCAACATAATCGCCTCTGCATCAACTATGACTACTTCATCTACAAACGATCGGCCCATGCGACGTATTCTGATCTAGAATGTGATTGCGTTTGCTGTTACATGCGCGATGATGATGTTCAATTCGTCTACTATGCTGGAGCTATGCATGCTAATAAGTGTTCACTTCTGCTTCGGTACATCCCCCGTAAACACATCGACGTTGAGATTACCCCATAACCTTTCATATTAAAAGGTGGGATGGTCTTTTTTGAAGTATGTCACCCGCACCGAGACCTTTGATACGCGTCTTCTGTACGGCCGAGTGGGCCGATACGATGCACAGGCACCACGCATGACTGGGCCGACCCACCGGGACGAGGCCACTTGCTATTTCAAAGCGCAACATAACAATCCTAATAGAAGGAGTGAGTTTGCACAAGGAATCGAACTCGTAACCTCGTCCTCCTGGTTACAGTGCTTTCCACTCGACTACACTGCCGCTAGTGATAATAGAAATCACTAAATGTATAAGAACACGAGAGAAGGTACTATAGCGACCAAACCGGGTACTACAACAGACCAGATTGGATATTATAGCAACCCAGAATGATTACTGTAGTATTTTCAAAAAATTCCGAATCTTTTTTTAAAACGTGAACGTTTTTAGAAAAAGCAAGAACATTGAAAAAATACATTTTAAATTTTGGAAGAATTTTTTAAAAGAGCAAACAAATTCTGGAAACCTAACTTTTTTCAAAACATGTTTTTTTAGAATCATGAACATTTTTTAGACTTGAGAATACATTTTTTTAAAAAGGTTTTTTTAATTTAAAAATGTGAATATTCTTCGAAATTCCTGAACATTCTTTTAAACCAAAATTCTGAACAATATTTTAAAACCACAAACATTTTTTTGAATTTGTGAACATATTTTAAAAATAAAATAGAAAATAGAAATAAAAATCAATAAGAAAACTGGTTCAGAAACATTCAGGAAGGTTCCCAAAACCGGCCAGGAACCTACCAGAAGGTTCCCAAAACCGGCTAGGAACCTTTAGTTGGTTCCCAAAACCGACATCCAGTGCATGTTAGCTATTCGCAAAATGGGCGGGCCCATCTCATTTGCTGCGTGCTACGCCTATGCGAAACGGCGCCAGTTTCTTTTTTTTCTTAATTCACTTATCTCCTTTTGAAATCTGTTTAGAAATTTGAAATATTATTTGAAGTACAAAAAATGTTATTCTTGTCAAATATTGATTAAAATTTTATGAAATGATTTGGAATTTTAAAATATGTTCCTGCTTTCAAACTTTTTGTTCACAAATTTTAGGAATCTTTGCATTTTTAAAAAGTTGATAAATTTTGAAAAAAAGTATGTGGTTTGCGATTCCTGTTCAACATAAATATTTGAGATTTGTTAAGAATTTTGGAAAAAGTGCTCAAATTTATAAATGTTTCATACACAATTTGAAATTCCAAAATTATAGACAAATTTCAAGAAATGGTTATGATATAAGAAAATGTACATGTTGATTGATAATGACGGAAATTATAAGTAACCAAAGCATTAAAATTAGGAAAACTTATATGCTCCTGGATGCATCCGTCTAGCCTAGTCTAGCACACTCCTCTCAATTGATGGTTTTTTGGACTATGGATAAATGATCCCAACTTCTTGTAGCAGGCTGACACGTACATATGAGGCATCCATGCCAGGTTTGATGATTTTCAACACCGTTTGCACATTGCGATACGTCCAGCAATTTATCGACCCTTTCCACCGAAAAACCTCCAGAAAATACAAAACTTGTCAAAACATCAAACAACTTGGCATAATGCCCTAAATTGGCCATAAAAGCTATTGGAAAAAATTTGGGGTCATTTGACAGTTATCTAAAAACAACATGCTTTCAAACGGACCAGAACACTCTCCGTTGAACATGGTCTATTTTTTGACATCCTTTAAATGAACCCAACTTTTGCAAATAGGTGGCATGCCCATGTAGACATCCATGCCTGGTTTGAACGACTTTCCACACCTTATGCAAGTTGCGACATATTTAACCATTTATCTACCTTTTTAACTGAGAAAACGCCATAAAATGCAAAACTTGTCGAAAATGTAAACAACTTTGCATGACACCTTTAATTGGTCATACAAAGCCATGAAAAAAATTGGGTATATTTCAAGGATGTTGAGAAACAACGTTCCCTTATGGGGAGCCTTCTGGACACCCTTTGTTGAACATGGTCTAGTTTTGGACATCCTTAAAATGAACCTAACCTTTGCAGGCAGATGGGTATGCACATGGTAGGTTTCCATGCTAGGTTTGAATGATTTTTGACACCGTATGCAACTTGTGACACGTCCGACCATTTATCGACCTTTTTTTGCCTGAGAAAACTTCAAAAAATACAAAATTTGTCTAAAACCAAAACAGCTTGGCATGGTGCCTTGAAGGTCATACGAGGCCATGGAAAAACTTAGGACCATTTCAAGGATGTGTAGAAGCAACGTGCTCTCATACGAAGTCTTTTAGCTTACCTAGACACCCTCCGTTGAACATGATCTAGTTTTGGACATCCTTTAAATGATCATAACTTTTGGAGGGCATCCATGCTAGGTTTGAATGCTTTTTTACATTGTATGCAAGTTGCGACACGTCGACCATTTATCGGTCTTTTTGGACCAAGAAAAGTCCAAAAAATGTCAAATTTGTCCAAAACAAAAAAAATGTCATGGTGCCTTTAATTGGTCATATAAACTCATGGAAAAAAATTTGGGGTCATTCGACAGATGCCGGAAAAACAAGCTCTCAAATGGACCCCTCTCATCTACACGAATACCCTCCATTGAACATGGTCTAGTTTTAAATATTTTTGAAATGATCTCAACTTTTTCAAGCAGGCGGGCATGCCCATGGTGGTCATCCATGTCAGGTTTGAACGATTTTCGACACCATATGCAATTTGCAACGCGTCCGACCATTTATCGGCCTTTTTTGACAAGCAAAACTATGAAAAATACGAAATTTGTTGAAAACTAAAATAACTTGGTATGGTGACTTGAATTGGTCATACAAGACCATGGAAAAAATTGAAGACATTTCAAGGATGTCGGGAAACATCACGCTCTCAGGCGGAGACTTCTGGCCTACCCGAACACCCTCCATTGAACATGGTGTTTTTTTGGACATTCATGAAATGATCACAACTTTTGCCAGCAGGTGGTCATGCTCATGATAGGACAAATATATTTAAAATCATAATTTAGACATGTACTTGAAACTACTTTTTTAATTTCCTTGTTTCCACACGCGACGATGGACCGACCCGGTCGGGCGTTCTCCTGTGAATAAATTATTTAATTCGTGGACTTTGTTTTTTAAATTCATGAACATATTTTCAGTTTCGTGAACTATTTTTTTTGTCAAATTCATGAACTTTTTTCAAATCGGTGAACATTTTCAATTTTGAGAACTTTTTCCTCCTTGGAGCTAGGGGCGGCAAAAAACCAACAAACTAAAGACCAAACCGATATCAAAACCAAAAAAACCCAATTTTTATTTTTTTTGTTGGTGTTGGAAAATTTCTGCCACATGTAGCGACCAGCGTGCGTGTGGCGGAGACGTCTATTCCATGGGCAAAACTGATCACTTGCACACAAGGCTTAAACTTGTTTTGAGCTTTTTGTGGTAGCCTCCATGTACCTGTAGGCAGCACAGTGTGGTTCGTGGTTTTAGTCCCCCTTGTCTGGTTACACGGAAGGAGGCAGGAAGCTTGCCTATATAATAGGGCAGTCTGGTTATATGATTGGCGGTTTTTAAAATTCAAAAAATATTCATAGATTAAAGAAAAGTTCAAAAGTTTTAAAAAAGTTCATAGATTTGAAGAAGTACACAAATATAACGAAAAGGTTCGCGAAAATGGAAAATTTTCAATGATTTTAAAAAATGTTCATGGATTTGACAAAAAAGTTCACGAATTTGATAAAAGTTCACAAAATCGGGAAAACTTCATCGATTTGAAAAAAGTTCATGATTTTGATAAAATTTCCAAAATTGAAAAACATTCATTCATTTGATAAAAAAGTTCACGCATTCAAAAAAAAATTTCACAGATTTGAAATATTTTCAAGAATCTAAGAAATGAAAAAGAAAATAGAAAAATAAGAAATAAAGAAAAACAAAAACAAAGAAAAAAGTCCAAACAAAATCTAAAAAAATGAAACCCAGATTGAGAAGATGGCAACAAGAAAAATAAAAGAAGTAACTAGGCACAACAAGTGAGTTGTCCCAGTTGGTTATAATGGGTGAAAGTAAACCAAGAGGGCATGAGTTTGAATCCTACATCATGCACCCATTTTTTGAGGGTTAGAAAAGGAAAAAAAGAAAATTAAATGACCCAAGCTCGAATGCGTGCGCAGGGGGAGGGGGGTTGCACCGGTTTGTGTGAAGCTACTCCCCGTACTGAGCGCGGGGGGGGGGGGGGGGGGGGGGGATGTTGCACCGGTTTGTGTGAAGTTACTCCCCGTACTGCGTATATGGCGGGTGACCTATCATATATACGAAAGTGAGTAATTTTTGTGTGTGCAGGGAATATACGAAGTGAGTACTCCCTCCGTCTTAAAATTGTTGTCTTAGATTTGTCTAGATACCGTATCTAGACAAATCTAACACAAGAATTTTGGGACGGAGGGAGTAGATTTGACAAATGTCCATATTGTCCATTTTACGTTTAGTAGGGTGTGTGTTTTCCTAGTACTCCTACATGCGGGCAGCAAAATATTAACGTGTGTTTTGCAAGTACATGCGGCGAGCAAACATATGATTACAAAACATCTCATCTAGCTGATTTACGTGCGACATACATGATACATGCCTATACGCTTACTCATGAGTAATGCAGCTGGCTAATCACCTACTCCCTGATTAGCACTACTTCCCACGCGGACCATGGTGCCAATTGGATAGAGAAATTCTTCCTCTTTACCTAACAAAAATTGATAAAAAGCGCCAGCTTTCAGACCCAGTGATGATAAAAGCACATCCGACCGACGGTGCCATCCATTTTGGAAAAACTCGACGCCTGACTTTGACGCCTTTTCACCAGTCTCCACTCACCAGACCCATCCGGCCAAGCTTCACCAACAACCGGTTCCGAGCACTATTTATAGCCCTCACTTCTGCTCTCCATGAAACCAAGCAGCCCTGCGCCATTGCAACAGTCACATATTACATCATTTGCACCGGCTGTACTAGCTTGATCATCACAACAATGGCCTCCACCAACAGCTGGACCCATGAGATCGAGTCGGCGGTCACCGCACCGCGCCTCTTCCGCGCCGGCGTCATGGACTGGCACACCCTGGCCCCCAAGCTCGCGCCGCAGATCGTCGCCAGCGCCCACCCCGTCGAGGGAGAAGGCGGCATTGGCAGCGTCAGGCAGTTCAACTTCACCTCAGGTACGCATCACAGACAATTCATGTCAACTGCAGTCTGGTACACATGGTCAAAGCATAACACAGAATTGACCTTGCAGCCATGCCCTTCAACCTCATGAAGGAGAGGCTCGAGTTCATTGACGCAGATAAGTGCGAGTGCAAGTCGACTCTTATCGAGGGCGGTGGCATCGGCACGGCGATCGAGACAGCCACTTCACACATCAAGGTGGAGCCGGCAGCAAATGGCGGGAGCGTGGTGAAGGTGGAATCGACATACAAGCTGCTTCCGGGCGTGGAGGTGAATGATGAGATTACCAAGGCCAAGGATTCTGTCACGGCCATCTTCAAGGCCGCCGAGGCCTACCTTATCGCCAACCCAGACGCCTACAACTAAATCAGTTGAGAGAGATCATATATGATTTTGTTCTCCCTTGTTTTACTTTTGTGTGCTTTCTTCCTGAACTAATAAAGCTGCTCCAATCTCCAAGTAGTGACGGGAGAGCACTGAGCTGAGTGTGGACCTGGGAAGTTTAGAAGTTGTGTATTTGTAACTATCAAAGGGTGCTGTTGTTTGAGAAGTTGAAAAGTTGTGTATTTGTAACTATCAAAGGGTATTGTTTGATGATGTTGCTGCTTGCTTATGTATATTCCTCATGATTTCGTATGGGAACAAAAGCAAGTATGTGAAACATATAAAAGGAAGTGGATGTTTATGGGCCAAGAAAGTCTTATGTTTGCTCCAGTGACTATAATTTCTTTGTTTTTTCCAAATATAAGAAGAAAGAGTTTGAATGTATATGTTCTTTTGCCAAGTCCCTCTATTAGGCCCATGCAGTTTCTTCTGTTGTAGCTTTGCTAACGACTCGTCCATTCCTCTCGTGACGAGCGACTCAGAAGACCTAGCCGCCACCTACATCTCCAACCCTCTCGTCGCTGCCACTATGGGGGGGGGGGGGGGGGGGGATCTGCCTGTCCACCTGGGAGCTTTAGGCGATGTCCAGCTGGACCAGATCGGAGCTGGTGGCAACTGCGGATGTACGGTCAGGCGACGATGGTTCTAGACCTGCGGCGTTGAACAATAATGTTGCATGTGCAGCGGCGTCCGAAGGTCCCCCGAGACAGGGTCCTAGATGCCGGCGGGCTGACTTTCGGCTCGTCTTTGGCGTAAAACAACATTGGACTATTGGTTTAGGATGGGTTTATGGAGTCTTTGTGTGTTGGTCGGTGCAGCGAGCCGACGTGGCGACGTTACCACAATTCAGGAATAATGTCTGCATGTCAAATCCCCGTTTCATTGGTGCGCTTAGTGTCGGTGGAGGGTGCGTGGAGGTGTGTATTCAACGGACCAGTGGCGGCGCCGACGGGAGGTAGGAAAAGCTAATGATATGTGCGCCCTAGTCATGAGATGAAGTGGTAGATTCTTATGCCTACTCAGTGAGCCTTTCATTTACTAGTTTTTAAATGAATTTAGGGACTAGTCACCTTTTTATTGACGTTCAGTTAGATCTTTGGTTGTGAACACTTTTTTTCGAAGGAGACGACAAACTCTTTTCCTCCTCCAGAGTTAATGGACATAAAGACAAGCACCAAAGAGCGTATCCACATCTCAAATGCAACCTATCTAAGGGCATCTCCAGCATCAAACATCAAACAGACTCCTCCAAACGTGTTCATTGACAGTCGAGCAAATGCTGGCCATCCAAAGGTAGCCCCAAAAAGTCCCCTACTTGCATGCCCCTCCTGTCTTTTTTTCAAAGTTATTCTCCTAACATTGAAATAACTCTAAGATTAATATTAGAATGCAACAATAATTAAAATAATAAATATTTCAATGCAACAATAGTTAAAATTTTAGTATTCAATCAAAATATAAAGTTTCCGAATAACATAGTTCAAATTGAAATTCAATTTATTCAACACTCGATATCCTGGCGTTGAACCCTCGGAGCTGAGAACATGCTTGTTTCTTCAAGACACTATCATTATTGCTGTTCCATTGTCTTCCTCCTCGTCATCCGACGAAGAACAACCCATGAACTCCTCCTTGTAAAAGTATTCCTTGCCTAGATCCATCGTGTTTCCTTGAAACTATACAACAAAGACGTCAAAGAATGAATTATGGAATTTGACCGAATACTTGTTGTGCCTTGTGTCCGGCATGGACGACAACGGTTGGGGTGGACGGTACAAGGGCGTGTGATGGATCCGACGACGACGGCTTGATGGAGAGGCGGCTGGGTGGAGTGGCAGAGGTCCATGAAGGCTTGAGCATCGCCTGAGGGGGTGCGGGGTGGTTCTGATTGGTTTGGGTGGGTCCAAGCTACCGGAGTCCGACATAGAGGACGTCCGAACTTATCGGTCTTGAGGATTCTAGCCGAAATTAGGGCCACACGTCCTTAAAGTGCCAAAACAGTCTCGGTCTTGAGGATTCTAGCCAGAAAAAAAATGCGGCAGACAACGCGTGTTGTTAATCGTGAGCGGGGGCGCGAGCAAGGCAGCCACACACACGTACTACTCGATCTTGTATATGTGCCAGGCAAAACATAATTGATTCAAAAAACAAACAAACAAACAAACAAACAAAAAAGAAGGATGGGCTTGTGCTAGGATGAGGTGGTGTTGATGTCATACTTAGATGTGACATAATTATGTCATATCTAGATGAGACCTAGACACACCCTTCTTCTGTTGTAGCTTTGCTGACGACTCATCCTTTCATATCCTTCTCAAAAAAAAAAATCCTTTCCTATCGTGACGACTGACTAGGAAGTACATCTCCAACCCTCTCCCTGCTGCCGTTGCGTGCGGGGGCAGGGGCGGGGGGATCTGTCCACCTGGGAGTTTAAGGCGATGGTGATGGCCAGCTATAGCAGATCCGAGCTGGTGACTGCTGATGTGCGGTCAGGCGATGGTGGTTCTAGAACCGCGGCGCTGAACAATAATGTTGCATGTGCCAACGGCATCCGAAGGTCCCCCGAGACAGGGTCCTAGATGGCGGGGGGCTGACTTTTGGCTCGTCATTGGCGTAAAACAACATTGGACTCTTGGTTAGGCTGGGCAGCGAGGCGACGCGGCGACGTTGCCACAATTCAGGAATAATGTCTGCCTGTCATATCTCCATTTCATCGGTGCGCCTAGTATCGTTGAAGGGCGCGTGGAGGTGTGTCTTCGACGGATCTTGGTGGAACTAGTCGGCTTTGGTCTCGGTGGGTTCGTCTGTATTCAGTCGGTGTTCGTGGTCTTTGGATTTTCTGTAGGCTCTTTTCAGCGTTTTCATCCCCGACACGGCCATTTTTCATGATGATCACGGTCATTGGCGTCTTTCGGTCTACATCAACGACTTCTCGACCACTACTTCTAAGAGCTAGTTGGCTTTAAAAAGTTTGCTCCACCGAGGTGGAGACGCAGAGGCGGCATCAAACTTCGCTCATGGTCGCCGCCGGTGGATGCAGGAGGAAGAGGATATCGGCACCCCTAAGGATTTAGATGTGATTTTCCTTTTTTATAAGGGTGTGTTTGTAAGGACTTGTGATACTTAGTATATGGCTTTATCCTTTTCACAAAAAAGTCTCAAGCTGTTAGCGTTTGGCCAAGCCTCAGGTTTCTCTTCAGAAATTGGGGCCTAGAGATTTAATGTTCTCATATCCCATTTTTTCAAATTGGGATGTGCTACTTGGCGTCGTGTTGGTTTTGTCTGAAGGAAGGGATGACGTAGTATAGTAGCACATAGTATTTTCCTCAATTAAGAACCAAGGTTTAACCAAAAGAAGACACCACACAAACAAGATAAATGGTACCTGCACACACGCAAAGCAAATGCTTGCACATCCAACAAAGGCAAGAGGGTTATTAAATCTGATAGTGGTAATATAATAGAAATATCGGATAGCAGGGCACTCAATGCAACTGGCCCTATGCTTATGGCCTTCAAAACCCATCTCATAGAATAAATGTACTCGAGGCGGGTGTAGCACGTCGTGGGACGTGATCGTGATTGTTGGTAAAGCCAAAGTGAGCGCACCCAAAGATCCAGTGACTTACCCACAGCAAGTCACGCCATAACTGACGGCCCACTCTACACCATAGGATCTAAAATCGGTGGGCAGATCCGCATGAACAGTACCACATCTACAGTACCCGTCTACAGGAACCAGTTCATAGTGGTCAGTCTACAGTAAATCCGTACACAGTAGTTTCTGCTACAGTGTTTGATCTGATCTGTTTATCCTTCATCCAGTGGCTAGCTGGCCGCCAGTTACAGCGTAACTTGCTATGGGCAAGTCACTGGATCTCTATGTTAAGGACATGTCAAAGCTTTTTTCCATTAGGCGAAAAGTAATCCGGCCCACGTCGTCACTCACAGGATTAAGCCTGTAGCATCTAGCCTTCCAGAGCGGAGGAAAAACCCTAACCAACCCGCACATAAAAACGAAGCAATATCCCTACTGCCGGCAAGGCCGGGTCGATCATGCCTCCATGGCCCTAAAGGCCACATGAGACGAGGAAACTGATGGCAACGCCGACGGGAGGTAGGAAAAGCTAATCACATGTGCGCCAGAGTCATGAGATGAAGCGGTAGATTCTTAGGCCTACTCAGTGAGCCTTTCATTTACTAGTTTTTAAATGAATTTAGGGACTAGTCACCTTTTTATTGATGTTCAGTTAGATCTTTGGTTGCGAACACTTTTTTGTTCGAAGGAGACAATCTTTTCCTACTTCATAGTTAATGGACATAAAGACAAGCACCAAAGAGCGTACCCACATCTCAAATGCAACCCACCTAAGGGCATCTCCAGCAGCAAACATCAAACAAACTCTTCCATTTGTCCGTCATTGACAGTTGGGCAGGCGCTGGCCATCCAAAGGTGCCCCCCAAAACACCCCTACTTGTGTGCCCCTCCTCTCTTTATTTCGAAGTCATTCTCCTAACGTTGAAATAATTCTAAGATTAATATTAGAATGCAACAATAATTAAAATAATAAATATTTCAATGCAACAATAGTTAAAATATGAATATTCAATCCAAATATAAAGTTTCCAAATAACATAGTTCAAGTTGAAATTCAATTTATTCAACATGATATCCTGGCGTTGAACCCTTGGAACCGAGAGCATGCTCGTTTCTTCAAGACACCATCATTATCGTTGTTCCATTGTCTTCCTCCTCATCATCCGACGAAGAACAACCCATGAACTCCTCCTTGTAAAATTGTACTCCTTGTCTAGATCCATCATATTTCCCTGAAACTATACAACAAAGATGTCAAAGAATGAATTATGGAATTTGACCAAACACTTGCTGTGCCATGTGTCCGGCATGGATGACAACAATTGGGGTGGACGGTACAAGGGCGAGTGATGGATCCGATGACGAAGGCTTGATGGAGAGGCGGCTGGGTGGAGTGGCAGAGGTCCATCAAGGCTTGAGCATCGTCCGAGGGGGTGCGGCCGGGGTGGTTCCAATGGGTTTGGGTGGGTCCAGGCTGCCGGAGTCCGACACAGAGGACGTGTGAACTTATCGGTCTTGAGGATTCTAGCCCAAATTAGGGATCCATGTCCTAAAAGTGCCAAAACAATCAAGTCGATCCAGACATTTGGGGCCGAAATGAAGGTCCGCATTGGAGATGCCTTGACCATCTCTTGAATAAAACTCTGACTAGATACAGTGCAAGGTCCTTGGTTAGTTGCTTACAAAATAAACTAAGTTTTGTTTAGCATCATTTTTGGTTTTTATAGTAGACGTGCCTAATTGCATACAAATAAAAAACATCAATGCTTAAAAATTCATCTTCACCGGCATCTCTCTAATCAGCTTGCATTGTACATGGTCAAAGATGATAAAGCGTGATATACAATGGCTTTGCATTAAAAAAAAATAACGTGTGTTTTGCCAGCACATGCGGTGAGCAAAGTATGATTACAAACGAATGCAACCCAGCATCTCAACTAGCTGATTTTTTTAGGGAACTCAACTAGCTGATTTACGTGTAATGAAACATATACACGCTCACATGCATTTGTTAATGGGTAACGCAGCTGGAACGATAGAGAACGATAGAGAACACATTCTTCTCCTAACTAAAGATTGATAAAAGCGCGAGCTTTCAGACCCAGCAATGATAAAAGGTTAGCTTTCACACCCCACGGTGCCATCCAATTTAGAAAAACCCTTTGGCGCCTTCACCAGTCTCCACTCACCAAACTCATCCGGGCCAAGCTTCACCAACCCCGCTTTCTAGCTCCTATTTATAGTGCTCACTGCTGCTCTCCAGGAAATCAAGCAGCTCTGCACCATTACAACAGTCACGGCTCACATCATTTGCACCATTGTACTTGTACTAGCTTGATCGTCACAGCAATGGCCTCCACCAATAGCTGGATCCATGAGATTGAGTCGCCGGTCACTGCATCGCGCCTCTTTCGTGCCGGCGTCATGGACTGGCACACCCTGGCCCCCAAGCTCGCGCCACAGATCGTCGCCAGCGCCCACCCTGTTGAAGGAGAAGGCGGCATCGGCAGTGTCAGGCAGTTCAACTTCACCTCAGGTATGCATCATATACAACTCATATCACCTGCAGTCTAGTACACATGGTGAAAGCATAACACAGAGTTGACCTTGCAGCCATGCCCTTCAACCTCATGAAGGAGAGGCTCGAGTTCATTGACGTAGACAAGTGCGAGTGCAAGTCGACCCTCATAGAGGGTGGTGGCATCGGCACGGAAATCGAGATGGCCACGTCGCACATTAAGGTGGAGCAGGCGGCCAACGGCGGGAGCGTGGTGAAGGTGGAATCGACATACAAGCTGCTGCCAGGCGTGGAGGTGAAGGATGAGATCACCAAGGCCAAGGACTCTGTCACAGCCATCTTTAAGGCTGCCGAGGCCTACCTTATCGCCAACCCGGACGCCTACAACTAAATCAGTCGAGATGGATCAAATATGATTATGCTTTCCCTAGCTTGATTTTGTGTGCTTTCCTCCTGATCTAATAAAGCTGCTCCAACCTCCAAGTAGTGATGCGAGCGAACTGAGCACGGTGTGGACTTGAGAATGTTAAAATTTGTGTATTTGTAACTATCAAAGGGTGTTGTTGTTTGATGATGTTGCTGCTTGCTTATCTATATTCCTCATGATTTTGTACTGGAATAAAAGGATGTATCAGAAACAAATAAAGAACATGTACATATATATTTCGAATTGGAAGTTTATGGGTCAGGGAAGCCTTATGTTTGCTCGACTGAACATAATTTCATTTGCTCTTTCGAATGTATATGCCATTGCGTTTTATTATTGGCATCTTCCTTTTTTTTGGCAAGTGCCTCTATTAGCCCATGCAGCTTCTTCTGTTGTAGCTTTGTTGACGTTTCAAGCTGTAAGAGCTCAGCCAAGGCTCAGGTTTCTCGTGAGAAACTAGGGCTTAAAGGTTGTCAAAACAAATACTCACTCCGTTACTTTATGAGTCATTTTACAGTGCATCCGGACGATATGGACAGTCCGTCGGAGCGAATTCGACGGTCCAGATCCGATGCAATACACTGATGTCACATATACTATATCAGACCCCGAGGGGCATTTTCCGGAGAAAAAAATATTTCGAACTAATCAGATTTTCCCTCCCAAATATTTCGAGGGTATTCTCAGTACGAATTTCAGAGCTATTTTCTGTTCGATTTTTGTCCCCTTCGCTAGGGTTTATTCCTTGCCGCCGCTAGGGTTTTAATCCTCGTCGGCAGGATCTAGCCGCTCGTCGCGGCCCCTCCCTCCCTCCTTGCCGTTAGGATCTAGCCGCGCGTCGCGGCCCCTCCCTTCCTCCACCCCAATTCCCTCGCGATCTTGCACCACCTTTTCAATGAAGAACACGAGAGGAGGCACACTGCCCTCCCCGCGCCGGCCGCCGGCGAAGATTCGGCGCCATCCCACCTCCCAGTCCTCCATGCATGTGCCTATAGCCACAAGGTTATAGGCAACCTCTTTCCCACACCCCAATTGGTGTTTTGCATCCTCTACATCACCTCTCCGCCATGGCTGCAGCTTTGATCTGTCCATGCATCTCGTCTGATGGCAAGGTGGTTGGGTATGGATCATGTTCTGCGGGACTAGATGAAACCGGCCGCCGGCCTTGACGGCCAGCCCCATTCGTCCAGCCCCGACTGCAAGATCTACGAACGTTCAATCGCTGCATTCATACACTTATACATTTCATTCAACATGTATTCTTGGAGATCAATAGAGATGATAAGCTATTAATTTTGGAATGTACTATAAACAATTCATAGTTTATGTTGCTCAATATTTATGATATCGCTTCTTCTCGTGCAATTGCTGGACTAGGATCAACAGACTTGGTATGTGCTTTATAAAGAAAATTAGATGCACATGGGATATCCACCTTTTGAAAATTGGTGTTAATTCTTATTATGATCTTTTAGCCTTATTAAAGGGAGAGTAATGATCCTCGCAAAAAGCAGAGAGAAAGGAATGAGCATTCGATTCTTCCATATGTTGCATTTCATTCTTCCGTGTTTAGTTATGTCTAACATTTGTTACATGCACACACTTGACAAGGTTAGCACAAATAGTAATTTTTCCTCTGTTTTGCAGGGCTATGACAGAACATGCTATGTGATTCCCTGAGGCAGGATGGATGTACCATGGCCACACCACTGTGCTCCTGAAGGTGATCCCTTCAATTCAGCGTTGTAGCAACCTGCAGAGGCCCACTATGGTACGTGCTTTACTCTTGTTATCCTATGCTCTTTTTTATTGGCTTTGCGGCCTGCCTACGAGACATTGACTATGCCGTTTTCTGGGATAGCTGAAATTGCGTGTTGAATCATGCAGTATTTTTTCTTCCGTTGTGAGGCTATGCTCATACTCGTACCTTTTTCTCTCGTATGAAAATAGACATATCATAATCCATTATTCTTCTAGGGTTGCCCGTGCGCTGTAATTGGTCTGAACCTTGCCCATGCACTGTTACTGTCACATGGTAGTAAAAAGCAAATATAGATTTCTACGAGATCCCGTAGAGACCAAATTTATTTCAAGCAAAATATTATAACCAATATATTGAAGTTTTACAACTTGACTCACGCGCAATGGACTAAGAACACGGCTAGGAAACCTTCTTCGGGACTAAAACCCAACCACACCCTACTCTATCGCTTTATGGCCAAGTGTACACTCCACATGTAAGAATGAACCACACTGCTGGACTATCTGCTTGCATCTTCATCGTCTTCAACCGCAGCTGCATCCGATAGCCTAGCATGGTACTGCTTGAACCTATTCATGTATTTCATTTTGTTGTAGGGTGAATCGACAAGCACAACAGGTAGCTCTCTTCTGAATTTCTTGATGTAGGCCTGCATGCAAGGATATGTTAGTATTGTTCCATAAGTTTCATAAAATAGCATAAGTTTAGGTGTTACTGTCACACCCTAGCTAGTTCATGCATTAGAGTGTTGCATCATGTCTATTCCATTCAACAGAAACTTGAAATGGGGATGACAGAACCCCCAACCCCCTCTGAACCCAACTAGGGTTTACTAAAAATATTTTCAATGAACCTGAAATGCCCTTCTAAAATGTCCATCATTTTTGTCTTGGTTCAGAACCTCTGCCAAAAGTGGTGCACAATTTTCTAGGTCATCCTAAGGTCTTTGAATTAAATCATAAGTATTTGAATTTGGACATTTAAAATCTATAAAATATTTTAAGTGTCCAAATAATCATAAACTAAAATGTTCCATGTTGTTTAAATTCTAAACAGTGGGCATGAGTAGTTTGGGGATTTTTGGAGTAGTTTAGGTATTTTTAGAAACTCCACAAAGTTACAGAAAAAAATAGAAAAAGAAAAACAAAGCAAAGCAGAGGCTTACCTGGCGCCCACCTGGCAAGCCCACCTGCCGGCCCAGCCCAGCCACCGCTCCAGCGAGCTGCTTGGCTCGGCCAGGCAGGCAGCCAGGTGCTCGACGTCGGCACCAGCGCGTGCCACGCAGCTGCCCGCCGCCCTGCTTCCTCCCCTCGCCGTTTTGCCGCCCTGGGTCGGTCACCCACTCCTCCCCCAAGCTCACAGACACGCCTTTTCCTCCCCAGCTCCTCTCCCTCGCTCTCCCGCACCATGGCCGATGCCACCGCAGCCGCACCGTCGTCGTAGTCGCGCTCTCCGTCGTCCCTGCGCCGCGCCACCGTGTCCAGAAGCTCCGCCGCCCTCCTCTTCTTCGAGCAAGCCGAGCCCCGAGCGCTCGCTTGCCCCGAAGCCACTGCACTGACCTTGCCCGCGACTCCGTCACCGCCGAAGATCCCCTTTGCCGTCACCGCCGCAACAGCTCGTCCCCGGCCGCGCCGTCTGCTTCTACGTGACCGCCGTGAGCCCAGCTACCTCCTCCCCCTTCTCGTTCTCGCTCTCGAGCCCTGCATCAACTGCATGAAGCTTCACCGCACGCGCCACCGCCGAGCTCGTCGCCGACGTGTCTACGGCCAACCACCGGCCACACCACCGTGTCCAACACACTCAATGCATCCCCAGGAGCCCAACGCACCTCACCACGTGCCTCGCCGTGCCCCGTAGCCTCGGGTTCATCTTCACCCGACTCCGGCGACCGCCAAGGTCGTCGCCGGCGACGTTTCCGGCCACCCCGAGCTCAACCACCACCACCAAGCGCTGCGACTTGCTCCCAGCTACGCGTAGATGCCCCCCGCCGCTCTTTTGGTCGCTGGAACGCAGTAATGCACTCTCACCGCCGCGTCTGGTCTCGCCGGCGGCTGAACGCCGGTGGGTTTGACCCCGTTGACTTGACTGGGTGGGCCCAGGTTGACTCCCCCTGAGTCTATGACAAGTGGGGCCCGTTCTGCTAATTAACTTAGATTAGCACTAACTAAATTTAGTTAGTTTAAATAACTATAGACACGCGGGACCCACTGGTCAGTTTGACCTGGACCAGCGCCGTTGACTACTGACGCCATCCCGACGTGATGCTGACGCAGTAAATAATTCACTGGAATTATTTCTACACAGGAAAATCCAGAAAATACCACAAACTTCAAAAACTCATAGAAATTAATCTGTAGCTCCAAATGCAAAGTGTTATATATGAAAAATGATCAGAAAAATCCAATCTATCCATCTGTACTGGTTTCATGCATGTTAAATCAAGCTAACCTGCTGTTTAGTACAGAACAAGTTTAAGCACTTAAAAGGGCCACTTATGAGTTGAACCTTTGGTTCAAAATAGTTCAAACCCATCTGGTCTTAGTTGCATTAGCCCAATACACTCATTTTTCCATGTCTCATGCATGCATCATATTGTTGCATATTGTTTGGTGATGATTGTGTATCGGTGCTCTCTGCGGCAGGTCCTGCCCCCAAGGAGTACCGTGATTCCCCCAACGAAGAACAATACCAGTGCACCGACCCATCAGGCAAGCAACCAACCATTTGATCATATCGATACAATCCCATGTTCTCGCTTGTGCTCTCTTTTACTGCATTAAGACAACGCGATTCAAACTGATGTGTGCTACGGTAGTTGAACCCATTTCCTCTGCATGACCTTTCATTGCCACAGTAACTAGATAAAGCCCACTAGCATGTGTAGGAGTTGATTGAGCCATATGAATGTGTTGTTCCTACCTTGCTGTGCCTGCTATGCTTAGAGTCGTGTCAGGTCTGGTTCATCTGGGTGATGGGCTAGAGTGAAATGATCATGTCAGTATGAGAGTGATGTGTTGAACACGATTTGGTAAAGGTATCCATGAGAGGCCATGTAGGAGTACATGGTGGGTTGTTTCATTGAAGCCATCCTTAAGCACCGAGATCTGTATGTGTGATTTAAGATTCAGCTACTACCATACATTGGGCCCTGAAATATGACCCCGCTCGACTTCTTATCCACCCTAGTCCTCTGTCCAGGAGTTGCACGTAGTTTCTGGTGTTTGTAGTTTACTGGAGGCCATGGACAGCGCTGACTGCGGGGTGGGCTGTGATGCGGTAGGTACGTGGCACGGTGTACCGGATGCCCGTTAGGTATCTCGGGAACCCTGTTCACATCGTTCGGGGCCGTATGTGGAAACCTCGGCCGGACTCCCTGCGGATGGAACCTGAATAGGCGATAAACCTGGACTAGAGACTTAGGTGTTTAGGTAGGTCGTGGTCTACACCCACGTCGGCTTTCGCTTGAAGTCCGACGAGCACATGTCGTGTGCAGACGCTAAGTGGTGGAAACATGTATGAAGAAGTACACCCCTGTAGGGTTAACATCATCTATTCGAATAGCCGCGTCCGCGGTAAACGACTACTTGGTTGCCTATACAGTTCATAGACAAGTAAATGGAAACTACTAAAAGCTTCAAGACAAGCGTGAGTGCCGAGGATGGCTCTACTGTAGGAAGATGGAGGTGGATCCTCGGTAGTGTATTGAAGTGGTGAGTAGTGGACTCGAGTGCGCAAAACCATTTCAAGTTGGAGTCTCGTAGGATAGATTAGCCATGAGTCAAAGCTGGCTTGCTGCAATAACCCCACCAACCCTTCTTGATAATGTGCATGTATGTAGGATCTGATGTAAGTCTTGCTGAGTACCTTTGTACTCATGTTGCTTTAATTTACATTTTACAGAAGATGCTACAACCCTTTCCGACGGGTTCTTCATAGACGTTGACATCAATGAGTAGACTGAGGCCCAGGTGGTGATCCTGAGCTTGTGAAGGACCATGTAGTATAGCTAGGCTTACCCAAGCCTCTTTTATTTTACTAGTTGTCTGTACTCAGACAAGTTACTTCCGCTGTTGGCTTGTATGCTTGTATGACTTGAATGTGGGTCGTGTGACCCGTACTTGTGTGTATGATATGTATGGCTCTCTGAGCCTTTAAATAAAGTACCTGTGTTGTAGAGTCATGTTGTGATGCCTTGTTGTATTTGCACATATCGAGCATATTGTGTGTATGATTGAAATGCTTGGTATGTGTGGGATCTGACTATCTAGTTGTTTATCCTTAGTAGCCTCTCTTACCGGGAAATGTCTCCTAGTGCTTCCACTGAGCCATGGTAGCTTGCTACTGCTCCGGAACACTTAGGCTGGCCGGCATGTGTCCTTCTTCGTTCCTGTGTCTGTCCCTTCGGGGAAATGTCACGCGATGAATACCGGAGTCCTGTTAGCCCGCTACAGCCCGGTTTACCGGAGTCCTGCTAGCCCAGTGCTACAGCCCGGATTCACTCGCTGATGGCCGACACGTTCGATGCTGGGTCATGGATGCCTGTCCCTATAAGTCTGCGCCACTTTGGGTTTACGACTAGCCATGTCAGCCCGGGCTCCTTATCATATGGATGCTAGCGACACTATCATATACGTGTGCCAAAAGGCGCAAACAGTCCCGGGCAAAGGTAAGGCGACACCCGTGGGAATACCGTGCGTGAGGCCGCAAAGTGATATAAGGTGTTACATGCTAGATCGATGTGGCATTGAGTCAGGGTCTTGAAAGCGTTGGCATCAGAGCCGGACTGCCTGTAGGTTCTCCAAGCCAAACCGGTCGATGTTGAGTCTAGAAATGCTTTAGTTATATCTAGGGGAATTGATTGTGGGATGGAACGTAAGGCTCTTTTTACTCCTTTATCTCATGGCATTCTGATCTGAGTCAGTCCATTCTTCCACCGATGGTTAAGGATTAGGATCTCTTCTTTCTATTAGGTTCACGTGTTACTAATCAGTAGTACCTTATAGGTTTGATGATTACAAGCCTAGTTCAGTTCTACTACCATGTTATGTTGCTAAATTGGACCCAGAACCTTGATATGATATTGTTGAGTGTCTAGGCAACTCTTTGCAAAATGTCTCAAAATCCTTTTTGAGCATTCACAGCCGTTATGCTGTCCAAATTCTGCTAGAAATTCTAATGCCTTTGTATTATATCATGTTTCAGATGGCTTCTCGCGCTCAAAACGAAGTGGTTCGCCTGACCTGGTGCCTCGATGTGCCCGGTCATACGGCTATGTTAGTCCGGGTAATGATCGAGACGGGTTACCGTTGGTACCCCGAATACACTGTCGAAGAGCAGTTCCGAGACTTTAATCAAAGCCAATATCTCTGCACTGTCAGGATATTTCCCTCTTATCCTGGACCTACTGAGCCCCTCCACTATTCCTATGGACTCGGGGTTACTATTGAGATGGCTGTGCAGGATGCTGCCTATTCTATGATGACAATCATGCGAGTCAGGACTGGCCTGCTTTGAAACACCGACTTCCGTTATATGCCAGCTTCACTCCCGGGAGCGCAGGGGTATCTCCAGGCTATCTCTGCTGACTCCACACATGAGGACCCCAACGTCGTTCTCGGTACGCTCCTTGTTAATTGCTATTCGTTAACTGTTCTCTTTGATACTGGAGCATCTCATTCATTTATATCTGAGAGCTATGCTCGATTGCACAACACCACATTTTGTGACATGCCCACCTCCATGGTAATTCAAACCCCTGGTTCTAAGTGGCAAACCTCTAGAATCAGCCATGGAAACGAAATCCTTGTTGACAGATTGGTCTTCCTTGCGTCACTAATAGCTCTCAAGTCCTCGGAAATTAACATCATCTTGGGTATGGACTGGATGTCAGCCCATTATGCTAAGATTGATTGCTCTACTAGAACTGTTCAACTCACCCATCCTTCGGGCAAGACAGTCAATGTTTTGACCCGAGTGTCTAAGCGTCAGCTTTATTCCTTAAATGCCAACCCACTTCCAGACCTTGAAGATATTCCGGTAGTCCGTGACTTCCTGGATGTCTTTCCAGAGGAACTGCCAGGTGTTCCACCTGACAGGGATGTCGAGTTCGTGATAGACCTTGTTCCAGGAACCGTCCCAATCTCTAGAAGACCTTATAAGATGGCACCCCTAGAACTAGCCGAGCTCAAGAAACAACTCGATGAGTCCTTACAAAAGGGTTTCATTCGTCCTAGTTCTTCTCCGTGGGCTTGCCCCGTCCTCTTCGTCAAGAAGAAGGATGGAACGGATTGGATGGTTGTAGATTACCGACCTGTCAACTTGGTCACTATCAAGAACAAGTATCTGCTCCCCAGGATCAACGACCTGTATGACCAGCTCGCTGGATCCTTAGTCTTTTCCAAAATGGATTTGAGGTTGGGCTACCATCAAATCAAAATCAAGAATGGGGACATTCCTAAAATGGCCTTTGTTACTCGTTACGGCCAATACGAGTACACCGTCATGTCCTTCGGTTTAACCAACGCTCCAGCCACCTTCTCTCGGTTAATGAACTCAATCTTCATGGAGTATTTGGATAAATTCGTCGTGGTTTACCTCGATGATATACTCATCTACTCCAAGAACGAGGAAGAACATGCCGAGCATCTAAGGCTAGTGTTGATGAAACTTCGAGAGCATCGCCTTTATGCCAAGTTCTCTAAATGCAAATTTTGGTTGCCAGAAGTGACCTATCTAGGACATGTAATCTCTGGTAAAGGTATTGCTGTCAATCCTGAGCGAGTTCAAGCCGTCCTTGACTGGACTCCACCTGAAACGGTCAAGCAAGTTCGGAGTTTCCTTGGTTTAGCGAGCTACTATCGCCGCTTCGTCGAGAATTTCTCCAAGGTTGCTAAACCTCTAACTGAACTCCTCAAGAAAGATAAAAAGCTCGAGTGGACCCCACAGTGCGAGTTCAGCTTTCAGGAACTGAAAATACGCCTGACATCTGCTCCCGTACTTGTTCCACCAGATTTTTCTAAGGACTTTGTTATCTATTGCGACGCCTCGTGAAAAGGACTAGGTTGCGTACTCATGCAAGATTGTCATGTGATTGCCTACGCTTCTCGACAGTTGCGCCCACATGAGGATAACTACCCTACTCATGATCTAGAGCTTGCAGCTGTAGTCCATGCACTCAAAACCTGGCGACATTACCTCCTCGGTAATCATTGCAAAATCTTCACTGATCACCAAAGTCTGAAGTACATATTCACCCAACCGGATTTGAATCTCAGACAAAGACGTTGGGTCGAGTTGATCATAGATTTCGACTTAGGGATAACTTACACCCAGGGAAAAGCCAACGTCATGGCTGATGCACTAAGTCGTAAATCTTATTGCAACAATATGATGTTGCAACAAAGTCAACCACTTCTCCATGAGGAATTTCGGAAGCTTAACCATCACATCGTTCCTCAAGGATTCCTTTCCACCTTGGTGGCGAAACCTACTCTTATGGATCAAATCATCGCTGCCCAAAAACGAGATAAAGGAATATCTCGGATCAAGGAGAACATTGCTAGCGGAGGTGCTAAATGTTTCTCTACAAATAATCATGGTGTTGTGTACTTTGAGAACCGTCTAGTGGTTCCCAAGAACCAACATTTACGGCAGTTGATCCTTAAGGAAGCTCATGAATCCCCTCTCACCATTCATCCCGGTAGCACTAAGATGTATCAGGACCTACGCCAGAGGTTCTGGTGGACTAGGATGAAGAGAGACATTGCTCATTTTGTTGCTAATTGCGATGTTTGTCGTCGTGTAAAAGCAGAGCATCAACGACCTGCTGGCACTCTTCAACCTTTGGCCATTCTTGAATGGAAATGGGATAAGATCGGTATGGATTTCATTACCGGGTTTCCCAGGACCAAGAGAGGGAATAATGCTATCTTCGTCGTTGTCGATCGTCTTTCCAAAGTAGCCCACTTCCTACCCGTTCGTGAGAGTATAACTGCTAGCCAGCTAGCTGACCTGTACATCTCCCGAATAGTGTCTCTTCATGGTGTTCCATTGGAGATTAACTCAGACCGTGGAAGTCTCTTCACCTCTCGATTTTGGGAAAGTTTCCAAAATGCTATGGGAACTCGTCTCTCTTTTAGCACCGCCTTCCATCCTCAATCAAGTGGTCAAGTAGAACGAGTCAATTAAATTCTGGAGGAAATGCTTCGAGCTTCTGTCATCGCTTTCGGTATGAACTGGGAGAAATGCCTTCCATTCGCCGAGTTCGCTTATAACAATAGTTATCAAGCTAGCTTGGGCAAAGCTCCTTTTGAAGTTCTCTATGGACAAAAATGTCGAACGCCTCTTAACTGGTCAGAAACCGGGGAAAGACAACTCTTTGGCCCGGACATGATCCAGGAAGCTGAAGAGCAGGTTCGCATTATTCGTGAGAAATTGAAAACAGCCCAATCTCGTCAAAAGAGCCAATATGACCGCAAGCATAAGCCTATGTCTTATGAAGTTGGCGAGAAGGCTTACCTTCGGGTTACTCCTTTGAAGGGTACCCATTGATTCGGTATCCAAGGCAAATTGGCTCCTCGCTACATTGGACCCTTTCGCATTCTTGCCAAACGAGGAGAAGTTGCCTACCAGTTGGAACTACCTCCGCATCTTTCCAGAGTCCACGATGTCTTTCACGTCTCTCAACTCAGGCGTTGCTTCTCGGATCCTATCCATGGAGTGGACCACGAAACGCTTGATCTTCAAGATAATCTCACGTATCGAGAGTATCCCGTTCGTATCCTCGATCAAGCCGAGCGAACCACTCGACGCCATAATATCAAGTTTCTCAAGGTTCAATGGTCACACCATTCGGAGAAGGAAGCAACTTGGGAAAGGGAGGATCCTCTTCTACTTGAGTATCCCGCCTTCTTCCCAGAGGAACCTAAATCTCGGGACGAGATTCTTTTGAGTGGGGGTGAGTTGTCACACCCTAGCTAGTTCATGCATTAGAGTGTTGCATCATGTCTATTCCATTCAACAGAAACTTGAAATGGGGATGACAGAACCCCTAGCCCCCTCTGAACCCAACTAGGGTTTACTAAAAATATTTTCAATGAACCTGAAATGCCCTTCTAAAATGTTCATCATTTTTGTCTTGGTTCAGAACCTCTTCCAAAAGTGGTGCACAATTTTCTAGGTCATCCTAAGGTCTTTGAATTAAATCATAAGTATTTGAATTTGGAGATTTAAAATCTATAAAATATTTTAAGTGTCCAAATAATCCTAAACTAAAATGTTCCATGTTGTTTAAATTCTAAACAGTGGGCATGAGCAGTTTGGGGATTTTTGGAGTTGTTTAGGTATTTTTAGAAAGTCCACAAAGTTACAAAAAGAATAGAAAAAGAAAAACAAAGCAAAGCAGAGGCTTACCTGGCGCCCACCTGGCAAGCCCACCTGCCGGCCCAGCCCAGCCACCGCTCCAGCGAACTGCTTGGCACGGCCAGGCAGGCAGCCAGGTGCTCGACGTCGGCACCAGCGCGTGCCACGCAGCTGCCCGCCGCCCTGCTTCCTCCCCTCGCTGTTTTGCTGCCCTGGGTCGGTCACCCACTCCTCCCCCGAGCTCACAGACACGCCTTTTCCTCCCCAGCTCCTCTCCCTCGCTCTCCCGCACCATGGCTGACGCCACCGCAGCCGCACCGTCGCCGTAGTCGCGCTCTCCGTCATCCCTGCGCCGCGCCACCGTGTCCAGAAGCTCCGCCGCCCTCCTCTTCTTCGAGCAAGCCAAGCCCCGAGCGCTCGCTTGCCCCGAAGCCACTGCACCGACCTTGCCCGACTCCGTCACCGCTCAAGATCCCCTTTGCCGTCACCGCCGCAACAACTCGTCACCGGCCGCGCCGTCTGCTTCTACGTGACCGCCGTGAGCCCAGCTACCTCCTCCCCCTTCTCGTTCTCGCTCTCGAGCCCTGCATCAACTGCATGAAGCTTCACCGCATGCGCCACCGCCGAGCTCGTCGCCGACGTGTCTCCGGCCAACCACCGGCCACACCACCGTGTCCAACACACTCACTGCATCCCCAGGAGCCCAACGCACCTCACCACGTGCCTCGCCGTGCCCCGTAGCCTCGGGTTCATCTTCACCCGACTCCGGCGACCGCCAAGGTCGTCGCCGGCAACGTTTCCGGCCACCTCGAGCTCAACCACCACCACCAAGCGCTGCGGCTTGCTCCCAGCTACGCGTAGATGCCCTCCGCCGCTCTTTTGGTCGCCGGAACGCATTAATGCACTCTCACCGCCACGTCTGGTCTCGCCGGTGGCTGCGCCGGTGGGTTTGACCCCGTTGACTTGACTGGGTGGGCCCAGGTTGACTCCCCCTGAGTCTATGACAAGTGGGGCCCGCTCTGCTAATTAACTTAGATTAGCACTAACTAAATTTAGTTAGTTTAAATAACTACTGACACGCGGGACCCACTGGTCAGTTTGACCTGGACCAGCACCGTTGACTACTGACGTCATCCTGACGTGATGCTGATGCAGTAAATAATCTACTAGAATTATTTCTACACAGGAAATTCCAGAAAATACCACAAACTTCAAAAAATCATAGAAATTAATCTGTAGCTCCAAATGCAAAGTGTTATATATGAAAAATGATCAGAAAAATCCAATCTATCCATCTGTACTGGTTCATGCATGTTTAATCAAGCTAACCTGCTGTTTAGTACAGAACAAGTTTAAGCACTTAAAAGGGCCACTTATGAGTTTGAAACTTGAACCTTTGGTTCAAAATAGTTCAAACCCATCTGGTCTTAGTTGCATTAGCCCAATACACTCATTTTTCCATGTCTCATGCATGCATCATATTGTTGCATATTGTTTGGTGATGATTGTGTATCGGTGCTCTCTGCGGCAGGTCCTGCCCCCGAGGAGTACCGTGATTCCCCCAACGAAGAACAATACCAGTGCACCGACCCATCAGGCAAGCAACCAACCATTTGATCATATCCATACAATCCCATGTTCTCGCTTCTGCTCTCTTTTACTGCATTAAGATAACGCGATTCAAACTGCTGTGTGCTACGGTAGTTGAACCCATTTCCTCTGCATGACCTGTCATTGCCATAGTAACTAGATGAAACCCACTAGCATGTGTAGCAGTTGATTGTGCCATATGAATGTGTTGTTCCTACCTTGCTGTGCCTGCTATGCTTAGAGTCGTGTCAGGTCTGTTTCATCTGGGTGATGGGATAGAGTGAAATGATCATGTCAGTATGAGAGTGATGTGTTGAACATGATTTGGTAAAGGTATCGATGAGAGGCCATGTAGGAGTACATGGTGGGTTGTTTCATTGAAGCCGTCCTTAAGCACTTAGATCTGTATGTGTGATTTAAGATTCAGCTACTACCATACATTGGGCCCTGAAATATGACCCCGCTCGACTTCTTATCCACCCTAGTCCTCTGTCCAGGAGTTGCAAGTAGTTTCTGGTGTTTGTAGTTTACTGGAGGCTGTGGACAGCGCTGACCGCGGGGTGGGCTGTGATGCGATAGGTACGTGGCACAGTGTACCGTATGCCCGTTAGGTATCTCGGGAACCCTATTCACATCGTTCGGGGCCGTATGTGGAAACCTCAGCCGGACTCCCTGCGGATGGAACCTGAATAGGCGATAAACCTGGACTAGAGACTTAGGTGTTTAGGTAGGTCGTGGTCTACACCCACGTCGGCTTTTGCTTGAAGTCTGCCGAGCACATGTCGTGTGCAGACGCTAAGTGGTGGAAACATGTATGAAGAAGTACACCCTTGCAGGGTTAACATCATCTATTCGAATAGCCGCGTCCGCGGTAAAGGACTACTTGGTTGCCTATACAGTCCTCGGTAGTGTATTGAAGTGGTGAGTAGTGGACTCGTGTGCGCAAAACCATTTCAAGTTGGAGTCTCGTAGGATAGATTAGCCATGAGTCAAAGCTGGCTTGCTGCAATAACCCCACCAACCCTTCTTGATAATGTGCATGTATGTAGGATCTGATGTAAGTATTGCTGAGTACCTTTGTACTCATGTTGCTTTAATTTACATTTTACAGAAGATGCTACAACCCCTTCTGACGGGTTCTTCGTAAACATTGACATCGATGAGTAGACTGAGGCCCAGGTGGTGATCCTGAGCTTGTGAAGGACCATGTAGTATAGCTAGGCTTACCCAAGCCTCTCTTATTTTACTAGTTGTCTGTACTCAGACAAGTTACTTCCGCTGTTGGCTTGTATGCTTGTATGACTTGAATGTGGACGTGTGACCCGTACTTGTGTGTATGATATGTATGGCTCTCTGAGCCTTTAAATAAAGTACCTGTGTTGTAGAGTCATGTTGTGATGCCTTGTTGTATTTGCACATATCGAGCATATTGTGTGTATGATTGAAATGCTTGGTATGTGTGGGATCTGACTATCTAGTTGTTTATCCTTAGTAGCCTCTCTTACTGAGAAATGTCTCCTAGTGCTTCCACTGAGCCATGGTAGCTTGCTACTACTCCGGAACACTTAGGCTGGCCGGCATGTGTCCTTCTTCGTTCATGTGTCTGTCCCTTCAGGGAAATGTCACGCGATGAATACCGGAGTCCTGTTAGCCCGCTACAGCCCGGTTTACCGGAGTCCTGCTAGCCCAGTGTTATAGCCCAGATTCACTCGCTGATGACTGACACGTTCGATGTTGGGTCATGGATGCCTGTCCCTGTAAGTCTATGCCACTTTGGGTTTACGACTAGCCATGTCAGCCCGGGCTCCTTATCATATGGATCCTAGCGACACTATCATATACGTGTGCCAAAAGGTGCAAACGGTCCCGGGCAAAGGTAAGGCGACACCCGTGGGAATACCGTGCGTGAGGCCGTAAAGTGATATGAGGTGTTACATGCTAGATTGATGTGGTATTGATTCGGGGTCCTGACAGTTACTCTACGTACTTCGTCATATTGCATCCTCAGTTTTACTCTCGTAAATAATTCGATGTTCTTCAGCATGTACAGTGCACAGCAAGAGCTGTAACATTTTATGTTGTTAGATCAACATTTCAGATATTAACAATCTAAAACAAAAACAAAAGCTAATATTGTTGACTGACGTCTCATCAACTTTTGGCACATTAATGTTCCGTACTGGCCATTACGTCACGTTAATGTCTTCCCTTTCATTGTTTTCTATCCCATTGACTCGCCTCGCTGCTCTCAGATGTGGTTCCATCCCACGTACATGCAAGCCCAATGGGATGAGAAGTTGCCTACGACTAATACTTACATACGATGCTAAATCCTTTGTTATAATTAAATATGTTGAAATTCTCACCATGTTATTTACTTCTTTGGGTACCATACAGTGAAAAAGTGAATCAAGAACCTGAATCTCTTTCCTTTTGGGGTTTACGACACAAGTAACCAGTGGACGTTTTGGCTGTTTGTAGGTAGGAAAACCTAGAGTACACAGATAATTAGATCAACGTGTATAGTAATAAAAAAATTCTGTTCTACGTCAGGTTAAAATACCATATCATGTTTCAGGTACCTGGTGCCTTGTGTTGTTCTAGGAATGCCTGCCAAAGCGTCCTCGTAGCACTCCTCTATCCTACCATCTCTTTCGAGCTTAGCGACTCCGGCCACCCTCTCAATGTAAACCAGTTGGCCGTCCCTTGTGTCAATTGGTTCATCATGACGCATCTGGATCGCAGCATCAACCACCTACAACAATAATCAAGTTAATTGTATTGTACAAAAATGAAACTTCATAAACTAATTTGTAAAATATCTTACTTCGTCACCCAACCATACACCATCTTCAGATCCATCTTTTTGGGTGAGGCATTGCAAATGCTTCGATAGCACGACAATATCATCAACTAAGACCATTTGTTTTTCATGATTTGTAGTGTTGATCAGTGACGCCACGAAATCCTATCGAACCACATCTAGCTGGTCCCTCTAGGTTTCAGGAACTTATGACCTCTTTTTTAAGCTGCTAGAGCCGATTTTCCTCTTTTTGTTGTCCGTGTCCTCGAAATCATTTGTAGACTCTGATTGAGTCTTATTTTTCCTTTTTTCTTCTTCTCAGTATCATACGAAGCATACTCGTCATTCTTAAATAATTGCAATACCACACTTTTCTTTTTGCCCCAATGATTTGGAGGTGTCAATTCAACCACACTTACATTTTGCTGCTTTCGAAATGATTCATCATGGCTGTCATCATCTATGAAGGCACGGGGCTCTTCAGGCTCTCGCGATCCCGTAGCCTTCACAGAGTGCTGCTTACTCCGTCTATTAAACCAATTCTGGCATACGAAATAAACCGCGTGTTACCCTTTAGCAGATTCTTGCTCAGTTATAGGTAAAATGTGCACCACCTGGAAATCTTCAAGGCTTGTGGTGGCTTTGGAATGCATTTGCTTATCCAAACTAGGAGCACCCTGGATATCATCCACCTCTTTCAAAAGCTTATGAATACCACTGAGATCCTGTTTGATTTTTATTTCAGCTCTTTCGAATGCTTCATCCTATACGTGGAAGATCACATGTTATTTCTGAAACGACAATGATTGTTTCATAATTAAGTTAACATGTGTACGTCAAAATCTTCAGCAAGGTTCTTCATGGGGGGCTCCATGTCATTTTTTATTCCCTGCTTACAATGGTGCTTAGCAGCGACCTCCGTGACATCATTTTGTTTCCCCTGGTTAGAAGCTTGCTCAACATTCTCAACAGAGGCCTCCATTGGGTGTGAAGGTGCCCCGAGGTCAGAAAGATGTATGTCCTCCACTCCTGGAAATATTCCATCGCATTTTTTCTTTAAAAAATACATGTTAGTCTGGGGTGTTTTCATAGTAAACTAATTTAGAAAAAACCTTGTACACGTAAATTTCCAATTATATATACTAATCTCATAATTCTAGGCTTACATTCAATTCTTTGATGAGGTCCTCTGCGAGCTTGCCATTTGTACGGGTACGCCTAAGGCACTCATCCATTTTCTTTCCAAGGGTGCACGTCCTATCGACTTGTTCTGCACCGGCCTCCCGCATGAGGGAGGCAACTTCTTGCAAATCAGTCAATACACGTCGGACGAGTACCTTAATCTGAGACTTTGAAACAGTTAGAATCATATAACTTCGTACTAGTTGGAATGTTACAATATATATTTGTGCCTGATGTAACTCATAAACCTGAGCGCCAGTCTTCGGTTTGGCAAGCGTACCATCTCGTGCTGGAATGAAAGGCCTCATTAGGTCCTCAACATACTGCAATTTAGTGTCGTTAGTATGATTTAGAAAATATACATGTTACATAATCCAGGCAATGTGTTGGCATTTTACCTCTCCAACTCCTAGATAATTATTCTGGACTATATTGTCAACCTTTTTTGCCTTCTCCTTGGTCCAGTTCTGAATCAACGGCCTTAACCTTGATTCATACGAGATGCTAGAGTCCAATTGATGCACTCTGAACTTCTCGTAGTACCATGTCTGCATGACAACAAAAGCAGTTTACAAATATTCTTGTACATTATGTAATGTATGTTAGGTAACTGATAATTGTACTACTACGAATTACATGCAGCAGTGGTAGATTCCCCTCCAGAATTGCCTCACCATTTACAAAATTCTTCACGCTATCCATAAGATAGTCAAGCGTTAGCTGTCCAAGATTTGTGTCCTTTATCGTCTCAACATTTCTAACAATCCCAATATATTTGTTATCCACATACTCCTCTTTTGTTCGGCATACATATTTGCCTATGGTGTACAAGACAAATGGCCTGACAAAATTCGGTGTGCTGTCGCCTTTCATCTTGGCTAGAAATCCTTTGAAAGTTATTTTGGTGTCATTACGGTCTTCCAGTTTCTTTCACAACTCCATATTATCATCAAGATTTGATGGGACGTGCTTCTTCCCATGGCAGGGCATGCCTGTTATATGCGCTACATCTTCTAGTGTGATCCTACATGGTCTCCCATTGATGATAAATGCATCCTGCTCTGCATCATATGAATTAGTGATGGCCATGCATAGTACACGTCTAATTTTGATGCTAGGTGTCTTGAGAAGTCCACCCAGTCCTATCAACTAGATGTACATCCTTTGCTGCGTGTTTAATCCATTTATGAACTCCTCATATGGCGGCAAAGAAGCATCCTGGGTTTAATGGATGTGCAAGTGTGATTAGATTCAACATGGTGTACAATTTAAACACTCATACAGATGAATACAACTTATATATACCAACATAAAAATGGTGCTCTACGCTACTGCATGAGGTAATTTTTTTACAAGCATGCTGTGTTCCATGAATGTCCAAATACTATCCTTAGATTCAGCTTGGTTACATTTGAATGGTCATATAAGATAATCTCCATTGCAAGGCGCTTATCTGAAATAAAATAAAGATTGGAAAATAAAAAAAACTATCCAACCGTGGTCTCCTCAACTCTAGGCGCTAATCATGGTCAGTAGTATGGAATTAAAACATGGGCCATCGATGCCTTCCATAACTCGTGCGGAAGGAAAAAAGAAGGCAAGCACCCGTTGCACTAATTGGCATCGACAAGACCAGACGCTAAGATTTAGCCTGGAACTAATCAATGAACTATCAATCTGGTAGGAAACAAATCCTAGCACCCTCCCCTAACACCCCCCAACTTAATTTGTTTAAAAACATGCCGAGTTACATGAATATGCAAACAACGAGTGGGGTTGCAACAAGAGATCATGGGAGGAAGATCGTGGCACGAAAAATAGCAGCGGCTGCAGCAGGAGATCGTGGGGAGTTACTAGAGGATTCATGTTTGGCTCCATCGTTCCGTCTTGATGGATTCCTAGGTTGCTCCGTCCTTCGGTCTTGCTGGTTTGGGCGGCGCAGAAGGACGAACTATGATCTACGAGGTTTCAAAGGATCCCTATTTATAGGGATAGTAACAACCCGGGCATATATCCACGTATAGATTTCTTCGGATGGAGGAAATCAAGGAGGGGACCCACCTGGTTGAATGTTAGGGGGGGCGTGGAGAGTTTAGCAAAGGTAAGTTATGGTGTAAAAAAACTAAGGTAAGTTGCGTAACAACACGTAGGTCTCCTGAGAATCACGATCGTCAAAAAGATATAGTTCCCGCTCTTTGAAAATCAGCCAAAAGAACTGGACCGCTTTTATTATTGGCTATAAGTAAATCACTGAACCTCTTTTAGGATGAAAACTGGTTCTAAAGTTAACTAGGATTGAGTGTTCACACATGAAGTATTTTACTCTCTCTTGTGAAGCTATTTTATTGCCCATCCGATCTTCCTTGCTCATGCTCATACCTTTTTTCCTCGTATATGTGAGACCAAATTTTGTTGATAATAATGAATCATGTCTGGTGCTGCTCAAGATGTCACGACACCATGGTTTTTGCTTCGGTGAGATTTCGATGAAGTAAATGAATTTCATTCATTTCAGCACTCACTGCAATACTTGCCTTTCGGTCAAAATATTTCAGACTCACTAAATTTTGGCCAAAATATTTCAGCACTCACTGAAATTTTTCTGAAACTTCTAACTAGCGATGTTAAAAAAATTCTGAAACTTCTAACTAGCGATGTAATTGTTCTGAATCTTGTCCAGACTCCGACGAAACTTAAATATAAATTTAAGAATTCAGTTAACCTTCCTAAGCTTCAAAAGTTCTGCTTGTAAAAAGCAAATATATGTTTTAGCGTCTGCCACGTAGACCAAATTTATTTCAAGAATAGTATTTGGAATTAGTACTGTGAAGTATTACAACTTGATTAATCCGCACTGGACTAAGAACATGGCTAGGAAACCTTCTTCGGGACTAAAACCAAACCACACTATACTCTACGGCTTCATAACCAAGTGTACACTCCGTAGTCTTCCGGCCCGATGACTCCGCGACGGCCGAGCGGAGCGGGCTCCTCAGGCTCCTCCTTCATGGGGACGAAGGCAAACGCGTTCGGCTCCTCCGGCTCCTCCTCGTCCTCCGACCACTCCCTCTTCACGGGAAGAAGGCCCACGCCAGAGGAGGAGGAGCTCCCGACATACGAGGACCTCACGTAGGAGAAGGACGCGCGCCGGCGGTCGTACTCCGCTATCTAACTCCACTGGAAGCTCGGGGGCGGCGATAGGCCATGGTTGGTCCACTTCGGGGCCCCGCGCTTCCACACGCCGTCGGACCGGACGCGCCGTTCGTGCTCCGGCTCCCTTCCGCCGCCACATCTGCTGCCGGAGCCGCGTCCGGAGCTCCACATTCGGCCCCACATGGCGGCTGGAGGCGGGGCGAGTGGTCGCCGGCGGCTAGAAATCTAGAGAGGAGAAGGGGAATCGCGTGGCTCGGCAGCAGCGAGGGATAGGGTTTGAACCCGCAAACGAGTCGCGGAACCGCAGTTATAGCGGTCGGGGCATGCGGTTTGCGGGCCGGGCGAGTATGCGGGCTCTGTTCTAGCCGGAAAAATGGGCCGAGCCCGCATACTCGCCAGAATTTTGTGGGTTTGCGTGTTTTGCAGGGTCTGCTAGAGTTACTCTAAATGTGTCGAGCCCAAGAAGGGGAGGGTGTGTGCGCCAGTTTGTGGGTTAGGCTCTAACCGATGCTGAGGCGCCAAATAGGAGTTGGCGGCGTAAGGGTCATGGTACCGTAGACTTGTCGAGTTCGCGGAAAAGCTGTTTTGCAGTCCGCAGTGAAAAGCCGCAGAGGCAGACCCCGCAAAGCCGACCGGCATCCTGTTTTACGGGTCGCTTTGTGGGGTCTGCCTGTGCGGCCGTCCTCCCCCCAACCCACAAAATGTAAATTTGCACTCAATTTGCATTTCTTTGCATTTTCAACCACATTGGATACATAGGACATCACCAAATTTTTGCTAGAAAAGCAAGCCCAAAGAAAACAAGAACCACAAGTATGCATTTTAGAAGATTTCCAACTTCCATAACTGCTCCCACGAGTTGAAGCAATATCTTCTCCATGCACTCATTGTTGATCTGCGGATTCTTGATCTTTACTTCTTAATTGTTCTTCTTTGGCAAAGATGTAGCCGTTGCTTCCCCTCTAGTTGCGCATGCATGCGGCTCATTGCCTTCGATTGCATTAAGGAGTGCATGAACGCCTATCGATTTTCTTTGTACCAATAGATCAATGTATTCGCCTTCCCAAAACCAAAATGAGCATCCATTTTCCTACACACATGATGATGTTCCAAATGAGCAAACATAATGAGCTATCCAAATGGCCTATGGTTGAAAAACCAATACCCCCTATCCTGATGAACTGTGATAATCAAACTGTGATCGTCAAGATAAACAGTTCTAAGGACAATCTGAAGTCCTCAAGGCATGTGAAGAGGAGACTAAAATTGTTGGAAATATGCCCTAGAGGCAATAATAAAAGTATTATTATATTTCATTGTTCATGGTAATTGTCTTTTATTCATGCTACAACTGTATTATCCGGAAATCATAATACACGTGTGAATACATAGACCACAATATGTCCCTAGTGAGCCTCTAGTTGACTAGCTCGTTGTGATCAACAGATAGTCATGGTTTCCTGGCTATGGACATTGGATGTCGTTGATAACGGGATCACATCATTAGGAGAATGATGTGATGGACAAGACCCAATCTTAAGCATAGCACAAAGATCGTGTAGTTCGTTTGCTAGAGCTTTGCCAATGTCAAGTATCTCTTCCTTCGACCATGAGATCGTGTAACTCCTGGATACCGTAGGAGTGCCTTGGGTGTATCAAACGTCACAACGTAATTGGGTGACTATAAAGGTGCATTACAGGTATCTTCGAAAGTGTCTGTTGGGTTGACAGGGATCGAGACTGGGATTTGTCACTCCGTATGACGGAGAGGTATCTCTGGGCCCACTCGGTAATGCATCATCATAATGAGATCAAGGTGACCAAGGTGTTGGCCATGGGATCATGCATTACGGTACGAGTAAAGTGACTTGCCGGTAACGAGACTGAACAAGGTATTGGGATACCGACGATCGAGTCTCGGGCAAGTAACGTACCGATTGACAAAGGGAATTGTATACGGGATTTGATCGAATCCTCGACATCGTGGTTCAACCGATGAAATCATCGAGGAGCATGTGGGAGCCAACATGGGTATCCAGATCCCGCTGTTGGTTATTGCCCGAGAGTCGTCTCGGTCATGTCTACGTGTCTCCCGAACCCGTAGGGTCTACACACTTAAGGTTCGGTGACGCTAGGGTTGTATGAATATGAGTATGCAGCATACCGAATGTTGTTCGGAGTCCCGGATGAGATCCCGGATGTCGCGAGGAGTTTCGGAATGGTCCTGAGGTAAAGAATAATATATAGGAAGTGGTATTTCGGCCATCGGGAAAGTTTCGGGGTCACCCGGTATTGTACTGGGACCACCGGAAGGGTCCCGGGGGTCCACCAGGTGGGGCCACCCATCCCGGAGGGCCCCATGGGCTGACGTGGGAGGGGAGCCAGCCCATAGTGGGCTGGTGCGCCCCCCTAGGCCCACCCCCTGCGCCTAGGGTTGAAACCCTAGGGTGGGGGGGGGGGCGCACCACATGCCTTGGGGGGCACTCCTCCCCCCTTGGCCGCCGCCCCCTTGGGAGATTGGATCTCCTAGGGCCGGCGCCCCCCTGGGGGTCCTATATAAAGGAGGGCAGGGGGGAGGGCAGCCGCACCCATTGCCTTGGCGCCTCCCTCCCCCTGCTACACCTCGTCCTCCTCCCGTAGACGCTTGGCGAAGCCCTGCTGGAGTTCTGTTGCATCCACCACCACGCCGTCGTGCTGCTGGATCATCATCAACCTCTCCTTCCCCCTTGCTGGATCAAGAACGAGGAGACATCTCCCGTCCCGTACGTGTGTTGAACGCGGAGGTGCTGTCCGTTCAGCACTTGGACATCGGTGATCTGAATCACGTCGAGTACGACTCCATCATCACCATCCCCTTGCAAGCTTCCGCACGCGATCTACAAGTGGTATGTAGATGCAAACTCACTCCCTTGACTCGTTGCTTAGATGAACTCATAGATGGATCTTGGTGAAACCGTAGGAAATTTTTTAATTTCTGCAACGTTCCCCAACAGTGGCATCATGAGCTAAGTCTATGCGTAGTTCTCTAATGCACGAGTAGAACACAATTTTGTTGTGGGCGTGGATCTTGTCAACTTGCTTGCCACTACTAGTCTTTTCTTGCTTTAGCGGTATTGTGGGATGAAGCGGCCCGGACCAACCTTACACGTACACTTACGTGAGACCGGTTCCACCGATTGACATGCACTAGTTGCATAAGGTGGCTGGCGGGTGTCTGTCTCTCCCACTTTAGTTGGAGCGGAATCGATGAAAAGGGTCCTTATGAAGGGTAAATAGAAGTTGACAAAATCACGTTGTGGTTATTCGTAGGTAAGAAAACGTTCTTGCTAGAACCCAATTGCAGCCACGTAAAAGATGCAACAACAATTAGAGGACGTCTAACTTGTTTTTGCAGCGATTGATCATGTGATGTGATATGGCCAGAAGTTGTGATGAATGATGAATTGTGATGTATGAGATCATGTTCTTGTAATAGGATTCACGACTTGCATGTCGATGAGTATGACAACCGGCAGGAGCCATAGGAGTTGTCTTTATTTTTTGTATGACCTGCGTGTCATTGAAGAACGCCATGTAAACTACTTTACTTTATTGCTAAAGGCGTTAGCCATAGAAGTAGAAGTAGTCGTTGGCGTGACAACTTCATGAAGACACGATGATGGAGATCATGATGATGGAGATCATGGTGTCAAGCCGGTGACAAGATGATCATGGAGCCCCAAAGATGGAGATCAATGGAGCTATATGATATTGGCCATATCATGTCACAACTATATAATTGCATGTGATGTTTATTATGTTTATGCATCTTGTTTACTTAGGACGACGGTAGTAAATAAGATGATCCCTTACAAAAATTTCAAGAAGTGTTCTCCCCTAACTGTGCACCGTTGCTACAGTTCGTCGTTTCGAAGCACCACGTGATGATCGGGTGTGATAGATCCTTACGTTCACATACAACGGGTGTAAGACAGTTTTACACAGCAAAACACTTAGGGTTAACTTGACGAGCCTAGCATGTGCAGACATGGCCTCGGAACACGGAGACCGAAAGGTCGAACACGAGTCGTATGGAAGATACGATCAACATGAAGATGTTCACCGACGATGACTAGTCTGTCTCACGTGATGATCGGACACGGGCTAGTCGACTCGGATCGTGTAACACTTAGATGACTAGAGGGATGTCTAATCTGAGTGGGAGTTCATAATTTGATTAGAACTTAATTATCATGAACTTAGTCTAAAACCTTTGCAAATATGTCTTGTAGATCAAATGGCCAATGCTCATGTCAACATGAACTTCAACGCGTTCCTAGAGAAAACCAAGCTGAAAGATGATGGCAGCAACTATACGGACTGGGTCCGGAACCTGAGGATCATCCTCATAGCTGCCAGGAAGCAATATGTCCTAGAAGGACCGCTAGGTGACGCTCCCGTCCCAGAGAACCAAGACGTTATGAACGCTTGGCAAACTCGCGCTGATGATTACTCCCTCGTTCAATGCGGCATGCTTTACAGCATAGAACCGGGGCTCCAAAAGCGTTTTGAGCATCACGGAGCATATGAGATGTTCGAAGAGCTGAAACTAGTTTTCCAAGCTCATGCCCGGGTCGAGAGATATGATGTCTCCGACAAGTTCTATAGTTGTAAGATGGAGGAAAACAGTTTTGTCAGTGAGCACATCCTAAAGATGTCTGGGTTGCACAACCGTATGACCCAGCTGAACATAAACCTCCCAGATGAGGCGGTCATTGACAGAATCCTCCAGTCGCTCCCACCAAGCTACAAGAGCTTTGTGATGAACTACAACATGCAGGGGATGGAAAAGACCATTCCTGAAGTGTTCTCGATGCTGAAGTCAGCAGAGGCTGAAATCAAGAAAGAACATCAAGTGTTGATGGTCAATAAGACCACTAAGTTCAAGAAGGGCAAGGGCAAGAAGAACTTCAAGAAGGACGGCAAGGATGTTGCCGCGCCCGGTAAGCCAGTTACCGGGAAGAAGTCAAAGAATGGACCCAAGCCTGAGACTGAGTGCTTTTATTGCAAGGGGAAGGGTCACTGGAAGCGGAACTGCCCCAAATACTTAGCGGATAAGAAGGCCGGCAACACCAAAGGTATATTTGATATACATGTAATTGATGTGTACCTTACCAGTACTCGTAGTAACTCCTGGGTATTTGATACCGGTGCCGTTGCTCATATTTGTAACTCACAGTAGGAGCTGCGGAATAAACGGAGACTGGCAAAAGACGAGGTGACGATGCGCGTCGGGAATGGTTCCAGAGTCGATGTGATCGCCGTCGGCACGCTGCCTCTACATTTACCTACGGGATTAGCTTTGAACCTTAATAATTGTTATTTGGTGCCAAGTTTGAGCATGAACATTGTATCTGGATCTCGTTTGATACGAGATGGCTACTCATTTAAGTCCGAGAATAATGGTTGTCGATTTATATGAGAGATATGTTTTATGGTCATGCTCCGATGGTCAATGGTTTATTCTTAATAAATCTCGAGCGTAATATTACACATGTTCATAGTGTGGATGCCAAAAAATGTAAAGTTGATAACGATAGTCCCACATACTTGTGGCACTGCCGCCTTGGTCACATTGGTGTCAAGCGCATGAAGAAGCTCCATGTTGATGGACTTTTAGAGTCTCTTGATTATGAATCGTTTGACACATGCGAACCATGCCTCATGGGCAAAATGACCAAGACTCCGTTCTCCGGAACAATGGAGCGAGCAACCAACTTGTTGGAAATCATACATACCGATGTGTACGGTCCAATGAGCGTTGAGGCCCGCGGAGGATATCGTTATGTTCTCACTCTCACTGATGACTTGAGTAGATATGGGTATGTATACTTAATGAAACACAAGTCTGAAACCTTTGAAAAGTTCAAGGAATTTCAGAATGAGGTGGAGAATCAACGTGACCGAAAGATAAAGTTCCTACGATCAGATCGTGGAGGAGAATACTTAAGTCACGAATTTGGTACACACTTAAGGAAATGTGGAATCGTTTCACAACTCACGCCGCCTGGAACACCTCAGCGAAACGGTGTGTCCGAACGTCGTAATCGCACTCTATTGGATATGGTGCGGTCTATGATGTCTCTTACCGATTTACCGCTATCATTTTGGGGATACGCTCTAGAGACAGCTACATTCACTTTAAATAGGGCACCGTCTAAATCCGTTGAGACGACACCGTATGAATTATGGTTTGGGAAGAAACCTAAGCTGTCGTTTCTAAAAGTTTGGGGATGCGATGCTTATGTCAAGAAACTTCAACCTGAAAAGCTCGAACCCAAGTCGGAAAAATGCGTATTCATAAGATACCCTAAGGAAACTGTCGGGTATACCTTCTACTTAAGATCCGAGGGCAAGACCTTTGTTGCCAAGAACGGATGCTTTCTGGAAAAAGAGTTTCTCTTGAAAGAAGTAAGTGGAAGGAAAGTAGAACTCGATGAAGTACTACCTCTCGAACGGGAAAGTGGTGCAGCGTAGGAAACCGTTCCTGTGATGCCCACACCAACTGAAGAGGAAAACTATGATGATGATCAAGGTACTTCGGATCAAGTTGCTACTGAACTTCGTATGTCCACAAGGACACGTTCCGCACCAGAGTGGTACGGCAACCCTGTCCTGGAAATCATGTTGTTAGACAACGGTGAACCTTCAAACTATGAAGAAGCGATGGCGGGCCCAGATTCCAACAAATGGCTTGAAGCCATGAAATCCGAGATAGAATCCATGTATGAAAACAAAGTATGGACTTTGACAGACTTGCCCGATGATCGGCGAGCGATAGAAAACAAATGGATTTTTAAGAAGAAGACGGACGTGGATGGTAATGTTACCATCTATAAAGCTCGACTTGTCGCTAAGGGTTATCGACAAGTTCAAGGGATTGACTACGACGAGACTTTCTCTCTCGTAGCGAAGCTGAAGTCCGTCCGAATCATGTTAGCAATTGCCGCATACTATGATTATGAGATATGGCAGATGGACGTCAAAACGGCATTCCTTAACGGACATCTTAAGGAAGAGCTGTATATGATGCAGCCGGAAGGTTTTGTCGATCCTAAGAACGCTAACAAAGTATGCAAGCTCCAGCGATCCATTTATGGGCTGGTGCAAGCATCTCGGAGTTGGAACATTCGTTTTGATGAGATGATCAAAGCGTTTGGGTTTATGCAGACTTATGGAGAAGCCTGCGTTTACAAGAAAGTGAGTGGGAGCTCTGTAGCATTTCTCATATTATATGTAGACGACATACTCTTGACGGGAAATGATACAAAACTTCTGGACAGCATTAAGGCCTACTTGAATAAGTGTTTTTCAATGAAGGACCTTGGAGAAGCTGCTTATATATTAGGCATCAAGATCTATAGAGATAGATCGAGACGCCTCATAGGTCTTTCACAAAGCACATACCTTGATAAGATTTTGAAGAGGTTCAAAATGGATCAGTCCAAGAAGGGGTTCTTGCCTATGTTACAAGGTGTGAGATTGAGCTCAGCTCAGTCACCGACCACGGCAAAAGATAAAGAAGAGATGAGTGTCATCCCCTATGCTTCAGCCATAGGATCTATTATGTATGCCATGCTGTGTACCAGACCCGATGTAAACCTTGCCGTAAGTTTGGTAGCAAGATACCAACGTAATCCCGACAAGGAACACTGGACAGCGGTCAAGAATATCCTGAAGTACCTGAAAAGGACAAAGGACATGTTTCTCGTTTATGGAGGGGACGAAGAGCTCGTCGTAAAGGTTACGTCGATGCTAGCTTCGACTCAGATCTGGATGACTCTAAGTCACAAACCGAATACGTGTATATGTTGAATGGTGGAGCAGTAAGCTGGTGCAGCTACAAGCAAAGCGTCGTGGCGGGATCTACGTGTGAAGCGGAGTACATGGCAGCCTCGGAGGCAGCACATGAAGCGATTTGGGTGAAGGAGTTCATCACCGACCTAGGAGTCATACCCAATGCGCCGGGGCCGATCAAACTCTTCTGTGACAACACTGGAGCTATTGCCCTTGCCAAGGAGCCCAGGTTTCACAAGAAGACCAGGCACATCAAGCGTCGTTTCAACTCCATCCGTGAAAATGTTCAAGATGGAGACATAGAGATTTGCAAAGTACACACGGATCTGAATGTCGCAGATCCATTGACTAAACCTCTCTCGCGAGCAAAACATGATCAACACCAGAACTCTATGGGTGTTCGATTCATCACAATGTAACTAGATTGGTGACTCTAGTGCAAGTGGGAGACTGTTGGAAATATGCCCTAGAGGCAATAATAAAAGTATTATTATATTTCATTGTTCATGGTAATTGTCTTTTATTCATGCTACAACTGTATTATCCGGAAATCGTAATACACGTGTGAATACATAGACCACAATATGTCCCTAGTGAGCCTCTAGTTGACTAGCTCGTTGTGATTAACAGATAGTCATGGTTTCCTGGCTATGGACATTGGATGTCGTTGATAACGGGATCACATCATTAGGAGAATGATGTGATGGACAAGACCCAATCTTAAGCATAGCACAAAGATCGTGTAGTTCGTTTGCTAGAGCTTTGCCAATGTCAAGTATCTCTTCCTTCGACCATGAGATCGTGTAACTCCCGGATACCGTAGGAGTGCCTTGGGTGTATCAAACGTCACAACGTAATTGGGTGACTATAAAGGTGCATTACAGGTATCTTCGAAAGTGTATGTTGGGTTGACACGGATCGAGACTGGGATTTGTCACTCCGTATGACGGAGAGGTATCTCTGGGCCCACTCGGTAATGCATCATCATAATGAGCTCAAGGTGACCAAGGTGTTGGCCACGGGATCATGCATTATGGTACGAGTAAAGTGACTTGCCGGTAACGAGACTGAACAAGGTATTGGGATACCGACGATCGAGTCTCGGGCAAGTAACGTACCGATTGACAAAGGGAATTATATACGGGATTTCATCGAATCCTCGACATCGTGGTTCAACCGATGAAATCATCGAGGAGCATGTGGGAGCCAACATGGGTATCCAGATCCCGCTGTTGGTTATTGCCCGAGAGTCGTCTCGGTCATGTCTGCGTGTCTCCCGAACCCGTAGGGTCTACACACTTAAGGTTCGGTTATGCTAGGGTTGTATGAATATGAGTATGCAGCATACCGAATGTTGTTCGGAGTCCCGGATGAGATCCCGGACGTCGCGAGGAGTTTCGGAATGGTCCGGAGGTAAAGAATAATATATAGGAAGTGGTATTTCGGCCATTGGGAAAGTTTCGGGGTCACCCGGTATTGTACCGGGACCACCGGAAGGGTCCCGGGGGTCCACCGGGTGGGGCCACCCATCCCGGAGGGCCCCATGGGCTGACGTGGGAGGGGAGCCAGCCCATAGTGGGCTGGTGCGCCCCCCTAGGCCCACCCCCTGCGCCTAGGGTTGAAACCCTAGGGTGGGGGGGGGGGGGCGCACCACATGCCTTGGGGGGCACTCCTCCCCCCTTGGCCGCCGCCCCCTTGGGAGATTGGACCTCCCAGGGCCGGCGCCCTCCCTGGGGGTCCTATATAAAGGAGGGCAGGGTGGAGGGCAGCCGCACCCATTGCCTTGGCGCCTCCCTCCCCGTGCTACACCTCGTCCTCCTCCCGTAGACGCTTGGCGAAGCCCTGCTGGAGTTCTGCTGCATCCACCACCACACCGTCGTGCTGCTGGATCATCATCAACCTCTCCTTCCCCCTTGCTGGATCAAGGAGGAGACGTCTCCCGTCCCGTACGTGTGTTGAACGCGGAGGTGCTGTCCGTTCAGCACTTGGACATCGGTGATCTGAATCACGTCGAGTACGACTCCATCATCACCATCCCCTTGCAAGCTTCCGCACGCGATCTACAAGTGGTATGTAGATGCAAACTCACTCCCTTGACTCGTTGCTTAGATGAACTCATAGATGGATCTTGGTGAAACCGTAGGAAAAATTTTAATTTTCTGCAACGTTCCCCAACAAAAATCTGTCAGAAAACTGAGGAACTCCGAAGTTATTACGAACGTCGAAAAACTTGGTAGATCCCTTCACAAAGGGTCTATCACGTAATGTGATAGATGATGCATCGATGGAGATGGGTTTGAGACCCACCGTGAGTTGTCCATAGTGGTAACCCACTCTATGTGATCAGAGATCCCGTGAAGTAGAAGTGGGAGACAAGCTGTCGGTCAGCTGAGAGGAGAGTATCCCTATTTTAACTATCCCACTCCGTGAAGATGCAATACTCTCCTGATCTGCATGGAAAGTTGATATTTATCTTAATGTGTTCCAAGTGGCTTATTTGAGTAAGCAGAGATGTTGTCCTGTAGAGCATCTCCTGAGGAACACACCTATATGAATTTGACTGTTAATGTTGCAGTCTGTGAGAATTGGGTGTTCTCTAATAAATTCATGAAAGGTCCTGGAGTATGACGTATACGCTCCACCCGCGGGGAAGCCTTGCGGCAGCCCAGTATCGGTCAAGAATTTGGGTGAAACTAGTCTCGGAGAAAACTTATAGTTCAAGGCATAGTCCACTATTCAAGTTGTGATCTAGTGAAGCATAAAAATTCTAAGTGGAAGTTCAACTTCACAGTCTCCACTAAGCACCGGTATATAAACAATGTTTTGGAACTAAATGATGAGATGTGCCAATGAGACTTTATGGGGGATTGTTGGAATTTTGCTAGTAGGCCTTTGGCCCAAAGCCCAACTAAAATTCAGAAATTCTCTTGACCCATTCATGCACACATGTGAATGGAGTGAGTGAGACCAAAGTTTAGTCCCACCATAGAAGTTGAGTGAGACTTGCACTTCTTTATAAGGTGAGCTCTTCTACCACTTGTATAAGCATGAAAAGAGGAGACCTACATGCGTGCTCCTCCTCCTCGCCACGCCACAACTCGTCATGACACGCCGCGGGTTGCGGGATTGAGCTGAACCGAGGACAGAGTTATGCACGTTGTCTATATTTTTGCTGCTCGGGAAAAAAATAATGAGTCATTAATTAATAATTAATGGACGCGTTAATTACTGAACCATTTCCGATTCTTTTGGATCACGATGACTCGGACGTGGGATTTATTCCCACAACCTACCCGGCCCGCACTATATAGTCAGGCAGACGTCTACCCTAGCCGCCGCCGCTTCGTATGGTTTCGCACCACCTTTCCAAATCATTGCCCCGCCACGCAAGTCTTCTATCCCTCCTTCCGGCATGCATCGCGAGAAGGGACAGCAGGCCTCCGGAACCCCGCCACTCGTGATCCTGTACGGGAGAGGGGGCGATCGGGGTTTTGGAGAGCGTACTCGCGCGACTGCTGGTAGCGACGACTTTGCCAACGACGACTTCTTCCCCGACCTCGGCAACCTCGTCCTCAACGACATGGCCGAAAACATGAACGCCGGCGGTGCTGCTCCAGCTCCACTGTATGTGATTCGATCCTTCCTGTTCGAGATCGTAGTAGAATTCATGTGTTTAGTATGTACCCTAGATGTGATCTGTTCATCTACTATGCTAGTTCGCATGATTAGTTTAATCTTTGCTAGTGTTGTCATGATTTATCTTCTGTTTATTCAGATTAAAACTCGTAGTAATTTGCTCATATGTTCAACAGTCGATTTGGATCCGGATCATGATGGCGACACGAGACACGTGCGTTCTCCTATGTATTTATCTTATCGGCCACCGTTAAATACACACAAAGAATCGATTTCGGAAGTTTGGGCTGCCATCGTAGTCTACGTTGACGTGCACCTGTGAGCGGGAGAGTAGGTCTCTGGAACCTCCCGCCCTTCTGATCTTGATCTTGAACCTCCCACCTTTGTGATTTTGGGAAGTGCTTCGCGCGACTACTTGGAATTTTCAGCACATGTCGTCTACCTCCAAGGTCTGGCGCTGCTGCGCACCGTCGTCACCAACGTCTGCTTCGACCGTTCTTCACCAACATCGACATCAACAACATCGTCCCTGCATAAACTACGGCTACTTCATCAACAAACGATCAGTACATGCCACGTATTTCGATCTACCATTTGAATATGTTTGCTGCTACATGTGCGACGATGATGCTTGGTTCGTCTACTATGTTAGAGCTATGCATGCTAATAATTGTTTATGTCATGATTTATTTACTAGAATTAATCACGAAATTCCCTAACTTTCCAACATAACGTGTGTTTTGCTAGTACTCCTACATGCGGCCAGCAATATATTAACGCGTGTTACGCTAGTGCATGACGCGAGCTACATATGATTACAAACTGCATGCAACCCAACATCTCATCAAGCTGATTTACGTGCAACGTACAACTCCATGATAGCATGCATTTCCTAATTAGTAACGCAGGTGACTAATCACCTACTCCCTGATTAGCACGAGAACAATTTCCCCACGCGGACCGTGGTGCCAATTGGATAGAGAACACATTCTTCAACTTTAACTAAAGATTGATAAAAGCACGAGCTTTCAGACCCATCAATGATAACCGACGGTGCCATCCATTTTGGAAAAGCTCGATCCCTGGCTTCACCAGTCTCCACTCACCAGACCCATCCGGCCAAGCTTCACCAATCCCCGCTTTCAAGCCCCTATTTATAGCGCTCACTTCTGTTCTCCAGGAAACCAAGCAGCAGTGCACGATTACAACACTCACAGAACACTCACAGCTCACATCATTTGCACCGGCTGTACTAGCTTGATCATCACAGCAATGGCCTCCACCAACAGCTGGACCCACGAGATCGAGTCGCCGGTCGCTGCACCGCGCCTCTTCCGTGCCGGCGTCATGGACTGGCACACCCTGGCCCCCAAGCTCGCGCCGCAGATCGTTGCCAGCGCCCACCCCGTTGAGGGAGAAGGCGGCATCGGTAGTGTCAGGCAGTTCAACTTCACCTCAGGTATGCATCACATATAATTCATGTCACATGCAACCTGATACACATGGTCAAAGCATAAAACACAGTTGATCTTGCAGCCATGCCCTTCAACCTCATGAAGGAGAGGCTCGAGTTCATTGACGCGAACAAGTGTGAGTGCAAATCGACCCTCATCGAGGGTGGTGGCATTGGCACGGCGATCGAGACGGCCACGTCGCACATCAAGGTGGAGCCGGCAGCCAATGGCGGAAGCATGGTGAAGGTGGAATTGACATACAAGCTGCTACCGGGCATAGAGGTGAATGATGAGATTACCAAGGCCAAGGATTCTGTCACGGCCATCTTCAAGGCCGCCTGAGGCCTACCTTATCGCCAACCCAGACGCCTACAACTAAATCAGTTGAGAGGGATCACATATGATTATGTTCCCTCTGGTTTGATTTTTTGTGCTTTCTTCCTGAACTAATAAAGCTACTCTAATCTCCAAGTAGTGACGCGAGAGCACCGAGCAGAGTGTGGACCTGAGAAGTTGAAAAGTTGTGTATTTGTAACTATCAAAGGGTGATGTTGTTTGATGATGTTGCTGCTTGCTTATGTATATTCCTCATGATTTCGTATGGGAATAAACGGAAGTATGTGAAACACATAAAAGGAAGTGGAAGTTTATGAGCCAAGAAAGTCTTATGTTTGCTCGAGTGACCTTTTTTTTTGCTCTTTTCAAATATAGGAAGAAACAGTTTGAATGTATATGTTATTTTATTTTTCCCAAGTCCCTTAGACCCATTTAGTTTTTCCTCGCAAAAAAAACACCCATTTAGTTTCTTCTGTTGTAGCTTTGCTGACGACTTGTCCTTTCCTCTCGCGATGAACGACTCAGAGGCCCTGGCCGCCGCCTACATCTCCAACCCTCTTGCTGCCGCCGCCGCGCGGGGAGGGGAGGGGATCTGGTCCACCTAGGAGTTTCAGGAGATGAGGATGGGGATGGACTGCGGTGTACAGTCAGGCGACGGTGGTTCTAGACCTACGACGCTGAACAACAATGTTGCATGCACCAACGGCATCCGGAGGCCCCCCAAGACAGGGTCCTAGATGGCGGAGGGCTGACTTTTGGCTCGACTTTGGTGTGAAACAACATTGAACTCTTGGTTTACACTGGGTTTATGGAGTCTTTGTGTGTTGGTTGGGGCAGTGAGGGTACGTGGCGGCGTTGCTACAATTCAGGAACAATGTCTCCCTGTCATATCCCTGCGCTTAGTGTCGGTAGAGGGCATGTGGAGCTGTGTTTTTGATGGATCTTTGTGGCACTAGTCGGCTTTGGTCCCAAGTGGGTTTGTCCGTATTCGGTCAGTTTTTGTGGTCTTTGGAGTTTCTGCAGGCTCTTTTCAGCGTTTTCATCCCCGACAAGGCTATTTGTCATGCTAATCATGGTCGTCGGCATTCTGGTCTGCATCGACGACTTCTTGACCACTACTTCTAAGAGCTCCTTGGTTTTTAAAAGTTTGCTCCATCGAATTGGAGACGCAAAGGCGGCATCGAGCTTTGCTTGTGGTCGCAACCGGTGGATGCAGGAGAAAGAAGATTTCGGCACCCCTAAGGATTTGGATGTGATTTTATTATTTAATAATTGTATGTTTGTAATTGTGCTACTTAATATATGGCTTTAGCCTTTTCACAAAAAAGTCTCAAGCTGTTCGCGTTCAGCCAAGCCTCATGTTTCTTTTTAGAAATTGGGCCTAGAGATTTAATGTTCTCATATCCCATTTTTTTCAAATTGGGATGTGCTACTTGGTGTAGTGTTGGTTTTCACCGAAGAGGAAGGGATGAAGTAGTATAGTAGCAAATAGTATTTTACTCAGCTAAAAATCAAGGTTTATTGAACCAATAGGAGACACCACACAAACAAGATAAATGGTACTTGCACACACACACAAAGTAAATGCTTGCACCCAACAAAGGCAAGAGGGGTTGTCAATCCCCTTGTTCTCGTCAATTGCAAGGATTAAATCTGATAGTGGTAACATAACAGAAATGTCGGATAGCAGGACACCCAATGCAACAGGACCTATGCTTATGACCTTGAAAACTCATCTCATAGAATAAATGTACTGGAGGCGGGTGTAGCACATCGTGGGACATAACGGCCATTGCCGTCATTATTGGTGAAACCAAAGTGAGTGCACCTCTCTGTTAAGGACATATCAAAGCTTTTTGCCACGAGGCAGAAAGTAATCCGGTCCTCGTCGCTTGAGGGATTAAGCCTGAAGCGTCTATCCTTTCGGACCAAGACAAAAACCCTAACCAACCCACACCTAAAAACAAATCAATATACCTCCCACCGGCAAGGCCGGGGTCGACCGTGCCTCCATGGCTCTAAAGGCCACATGAGACGAGGAAACCGAAGGCGCCGCCGACGGGAGGTAGGAAAAGCTGATCACATGTGCGCCCGAGTCATAAGATGAAGCGGTAGATTCTTAGGGCTACCCAGTGAGCCTTTCATTTACTAGTTTTTTAATTGAATTTAGGGACTAGTGGCCTTTTTATTGACGTTCAGTTAGATCTTTGGCTGCGAACACTTTTTTGTTCGAAGGAGACGACACTCTTTTCTTCCTTCAGAGTTAATGGACATAAGGACCGAAGGGGGTGTGTGTACCGGGCTCATAACTGTTTATGTCCTGATATGTTTACTAGAATTAATCACAAAATTGCCTATAGCTTTCCAACATAACGTGTGTTTTGCTAGTACATGGGACGAGCAACATATGATTACAAACTGCATGCAACCCAACATCTCATCTAATGTTAATTTACGTGCGACATACATGATACATGCCTGTGCGCTTACTCATGAGTAATGCAGCTGGCTAATCACCTACTCCCAGATTAGCAGTAGAACAATTTCCCCACGTGGACTGTGGTGCCAATGGGATAGAGAACACATTCTTCCTCTTTACCTAACAAATATTGATAAAAGCGCCAACTTTCAGACCCAGCGATGATAAAAGCACATCCGACCGACGGTGCCATCCATTTTGGAAAAACTCGACGCCTGACTTTGACGCCTTTTCACCAGTCTCCACTCACCAGACCCATCCGGCCAAGCTTCACCAACAACCGGTTCCGAGCACTATTTATAGCCCTCACTTCTGCTCTCCATGAAACCAAGCAGCCCTGCGCCATTTCACAGATTACATCATTTGCACCGGCTGTACTAGCTTGATCATCACAACAATGGCCTCCACCAACAGCTGGACCCACGAGATCGAGTCGGCGGTCACCGCACCACGCCTCTTCCGCGCCGGCGTCATGGACTGGCACACCCTGGCCCCCAAGCTCGCGCCGCAGATCGTCGCCAGCGCCCACCCTGTCGAGGGAGAAGGCGGCATTGGCAGCGTCATGCAGTTCAACTTCACCTCAGGTACGTATCACACGCAATTCATGTCAACTGCAGTCTGGTACACATTGTTGGGTGGCTCTCTCTGTGTCTAGTTACTCTCGCTCAAAGGTACACGATAGACAGGAGACTCGAGTTTGTTTTGTGTGCAACGAATGCACCGGCGCTCCAACGCCCTGTATTTGTTATAACAGAGCTCACCACCAGCTAACAAACTGGGATTACAGCCGGCTTTGTAGCCATCGGCAACGCAGCCCCCACGCAACACGATCACCACGCGCACGTACGCCCTGGCTACCCGGTCTCCCACCAACGTGAGCAACCTACTCATCCGCGAGACCTGGGCATCTATCGCTGCACGATCGCAGGCCCCAGCCACAGACCGGCTCAGTTCAGACTAAACACACACGCACACGCCCACACCCTTGCCGGACCAGACCTGACGCACCCTACGTCGGTCACCTCGGCAGAGCATGGCTTATTTTGCCCCAACAGTCACCCCCTAAGCCATGACCTAGAGTAGCACCGGCTCGTCGATGTCGGCGAGGAGTGCCTTCTCCTCCGCCGCCTTCTTCGGCTTCCGGCAGTCCTTCTGGAAGTGGTCGCGCACACCGCAGTTGTAGCACCGGCCGCGCCGTCGCCCTCCGCCCGACGCCGTGCTGCTGCCATCATCGTCGTCGTCGTGGTCGAACCTGCCGCCGTGCTGACGCTCCCGCGCACGCCACTGCGCCGCCGTGTACATGAGCTGTCCATCAGCTCGCTCGCCGACCGCCTGCCCACGCCGTCGCAGCCGCTCGTCGAACGCCTTCAGGCGCCCCAGCGCGTCCTCGAACAGCAGCGTCGACAAGTCGCAGAACTGCTCCATCCCGGCGACCGCCGCGTATAGACGATCCGGGACGCAGTCTAGCAACTTTTTCACCATCGCCGCGTCGTCGAGTGTCGCTCCCAGCCCGGCGTAGCGCGCCGCCATGCCGCTGATCTTGCCGGCGAAGGCGTCCAGCGACTCACCGCCGTCCATCCGCAGGAGCTCGAACTCGCTGCGCAACGTGCCCAGCCGCGCTGCCCTAACGCGATCGGCCCCGACGAAACGCGCCTTGAGGCTGGCCCAGACCTCTGCCGCCGTCTTCTTCGACACCACCTGCAGGAGCAAGTCTTCCGCGAGCGTGCCGAGCAGGTATGCCCTCGCCGGCTTGTCCTTCTTGGCGATCACGGCCGCCGCCGCGTCCTCCGGCACCACCACGGCCTCCCACAGCCCAGCCGCGTCGAGATTGGCCTCGACTTTGATTGCCCACGCGGTGTAGTTCTCACCGGTGAGCATCGGCACCGGCTGCGGCAGTGAGCTGCCCGATCCGCCGGCGTACGGGATGAGCGACATCGCCGGCGATCACCTTCGCAACGAGGCTCTGAATACCAAATGTTGGGTGGCTCTCTCTGTGTCTAGTTACTCTCGCTCAAAGGTACACGATAGACAGGAGACTCGAGTTTGTTTTGTGTGCAACGAATGCACCGGCGCTCCAACGCCCTGTATTTGTTATAACAGAACTCACCACCAGCTAACAAACTGGGATTACATCCGGCTTTGTAGCCATCGGCAACGCAGCCCCCACGCAACACGATCACCACGCGCACGTACGCCCTGGCTACCCGGTCTCCCACCAACGTGAGCAACCTACTCATCCGCGAGACCTGGGCATCTATCGCTGCACGATCGCAGGCCCCAGCCACAGACCGGCTCAGTTCAGACTAAACACACACGCACACGCCCACACCCTTGCCGGACCAGACCTGACGCACCCTACGTCGGTCACCTCGGCAGAGCATGGCTTATTTTGCCCCAACACACATGGTCAAAGCATAACACAGAATTGACCTTGCAGCCATGCCCTTCAACCTCATGAAGGAGAGGCTCGAGTTCATTGACGCAGATAAGTGCGAGTGCAAGTCAACTCTTATCGAGGGCGGTGGCATTGGCACGGCGATCGAGACAGCCACTTCACACATCAAGGTGGAGCCGGCAGCAAATGGCGGGAGCGTGGTGAAGGTGGAATCGACATACAAGCTGCTTCCAGGCGTGGAGGTGAATGATGAGATTACCAAGGCCAAGGATTCTGTCACGGCCATCTTCAAGGCCGCCGAGGCCTACCTTATCGCCAACCCAGACGCCTACAACTAAATCAGTTGAGAGGGATCATATATGATTATGTTCTCCCTGGTTTGATTTTTGTGTGCTTTCTTCCTGAACTAATAAAGCTGCTCCAATCTCCAAGTAGTGACATGAGAGCACTGAGCAGAGTGTGGACCTGACAAGTTTAAAAGTTGTGTATTTGTAACTATCAAATGGTGCTATTGTTTGAGAAGTTGAAAAGTTGTGTATTTGTAACTATCAAAGGGTATTGTTTGATGATGTTGTTGCTTGCTTATGTATATTCCTCATGATTTCGTATGGGAACAAAAGCAAGTATGTGAAACATATAAAAGGAAGTGGATGTTTGCGCTTAATGTCTGCATGTCAAATTTCATTGGTGCGCTTAGTGTCGGTGGAGGGTGCGTGGAGGTGTGTATTCAACAGACCAGTGGCGGCGCCGACGGGAGGTAGGAAAAGCTAATCACATGTGCGCCCGAGTCATGAGATGAAGTGGTAGATTCTTAGGCCTACTCAGTGAGCCTTCATTTACTAGTCTTAAAATGAATTTAGGGACTAGTCACCTTTTTATTGACGTTCAGTTAGATCTTTGGTTGCGAACACTTTTTCTCAAAGGAGACGATAAACTCTTTTCCTCCTCCAAAGTTAATGGACATAAAGACAAGCACCAAAGAGCGTATCCACATCTCAAATGCAACCCATCCAAGGGCACCTCCAGCATCAAACATCAAACAGACTCCTCCATTTGTCCGTGGGCACGTCCAAACGTGTTCATTGACAGTCGGGCAGATGCTGGCCATCCAAAGGTAGCCCCAAAAAGTCCCCTACTTGTATGCCCCGCCTGTCTTTTTTTTCAAAGTTATTCTCCTAACATTGAAATAATTCTAAGATTAATATTAGAATGCAACAATGATTAAAATAATAAATATTTCAATGCAACAATAGTTAAAATATAAATATTCAATACAAATATAAAGTTTCCGTATAACACAGTTCAAATTGAAATTCAATTTATTCAACACTCGATATCCGGCGTTGAACCCTTGGAGCCGAGAACATGCTCGTTTCTTCAAGACACCATCATTATCGCTGTTCCATTGTCTTCCTCCTTCTCATCCAACGAACAACAACCCATGAACTCCTCCTTGTAAAAGTACTTGTCTAGATCAATCGTGTTCCCTTGAAAATTATACAACAAAGACGCCAAAGAATGAATTATGGAATTTGACTGAACACTTGATGTGCCATGTGTCCGGCATGGACGACAACGGTTGGGGTGGACAGTACAAGGGCGTGTGATGGATCCGACGACGACGGCTTGATGGAGAGGCGGCTGGGTGGAGTGGCAGAGGTCCATCAAGGCTTGAGCATCGTCCGAGGGGGTGCGGGGTGGTTCTGATGGGTTTGGGTGAGTCCAAGCTACCGGAGTCCGACATAGAGGACGTCCAAACTTATCGGTCTTGAGGATTCTAGCCGAAATTAGGGCCACACGTCCTAAAAGTGCCAAAACAGTCAAGTTCAGACATTCGAGGCCGAAATGAAGGTCCGCGTTGGAGATGCCCTCACCATCCCATGGATAAAACTCTGACTAGATACAATGCAAGGTCCTTGGTTAGTTGCTTAAAAAACAAACCAAGTTTTGTTTAGCATCATTTTTCTTGTTTTTATAGTAGACGTGCCTAAGTGCTATACAAATAAAAAGGATCAATGCTTAAAAATTCATTTTCACAGGCATCTCTCTAATCAGCTTGCATTGTACATGGTCAAAGAAGATAAAGCGTGATATACAATGGTTTTGCACTAAATAAAAACAATAACGTGTGTTTTGCCAGCACATGCGGTGAGCAAAATATGGTTACAAACGAATGCAACCCAGCATCTCAACCAGCTGATTTACGTGTAATGACACATGTACACGCTCACATGCATTTGTTAATGGGTAACGCAGCTGGCTAATAATTAATCACCTACTAGCACTAGAACAATTTTCCCACGCGGACGTGGTGCCAATTGGATTGAGAACACATTCTTCTCCTAACTAAAGATTGACAAGCGCTTAAAAATAACAGTAAAGATTGACAAAGGCGCGAGCTTTTCAGACCCAGCAATGATAAAAGGTTAGCCGACCGACGGTGCCATCCAATTTGGAAAAACTCTGGCGCCTTCACCAGTCTCCACTCACCAACCCCTCTTTCCAGCTCCTATTTATAGCGCTCACTTCTGCTCTCCAGGAAACACAGCAGCTCTGTGCCATTACAACGGTCACAGCTCACATCATTTGCACCGGTACTAGCTTGATCATCATAGCAATGGCCTCCACCAACAGCTGGACCCATGAGATTGAGTCGCCGGTCGCTGCATCACGCCTCTTTCGTGCCGGCGTCATGGACTGGCACACCCTGGCCCCCAAGCTCGCGCCACAGATCATCGCCAACGCCCACCCTGTTGAAGGAGAAGGCGGCATCGGCAGTGTCAGGCAGTTCAACTTCACCTCAGGTACGCATCATATACAACTCATATCACCTGCAGTCTGGTACACATGGTCAAAGCATAACACAGAGTTGATCTTGTAGCCATGCCCTTCAACCTGATGAAGGAGAGGCTCGAGTTCATTGACGTGGACAAGTGCGAATGCAAGTCAACCCTCATTGAGGGCGGTGGCATCGGCACGGCAATCGAGACGGCCACGTCGCACATCAAGGTGGAGCCGGCAGCCAACGGCGGGAGCATGGTGAAGGTGGAATCGACATACAAGCTGCTGCCAGGCGTGGAGGTGAACGATGAGATCACCAAGGCCAAGGACTCTGTCACGGCCATCTTCAAGGCCGCCGAGGCCTACCTTATTGCCAACCCGGATGCCTACAACTAAATCAGTTGAGAGGAATCATACATAATTATGCTGTCCCTGGTTTGATTTTTTTGTGCTTTCTTCTTGAACTAATAAAGCTGCTACAACGGTCCAGCCTCCAAGCACTGACGCGAGAGCAGTGAGCAGACTATGGACTTGAGAAGTTTAAAAGTTGTGTATTTGTAACTATCAAAGTTTGCTGTTGTTTGATGATGTTGCTGCTTTTTGTACTGGAATAAAAGGAAGTATTTGAAACCACTTCTGCTTCGGTACACCCCCCTTATACACATCAAGGGCTGAGATTCACCCATACCCTTTCGCTGCCAGAGGCACGATCGTCTTAAGTAAGAAAAATTGCCCCCGCGTTGCCCCCGCGTGTCCGCGGCGATACCCCCGCGCGCCCGTCTATACGCGGCTGCGGGACGAGCCGAGCTGCTTGGCAATCGTGAGGGCGCGAGCCGAGCCGTCCAGTTGGCAGCCGTGAGGGCGTGATTTTTTAAAAAAAAGTCCGCGCTGACCGGTGGGGCGTACGTGTGGACGTGGCGCGGACGGCCGTGCCGTCGTGCATTAACTGCTTTGCAGTTTTGGCGGCGCGCATGCAGGCGCCGACTGCTCGCGGCAGATCTCCTGTCGCCCGCGCCCTCCACTGCCGCGCGTGCGGGTGACCGGGCGCCTGCCGCCAGCATGCTAGCCTCGTAGTCCGCGCCGTCCACTGCCGCGCGTGCGGCGACCGGGCGCCTGCCGCCAGCCTTCCGCCTCGGGTCAGCTGCGTTGACGCGACGGGTCGGCTGCCGCCTGTGCGGCGACCGCCCGCACGGCACCGACGCTTCGACTGCCACGCCTGCCGTCGCCGCACGGCACCGACGCTTCGACTGCCGCGCCTGCCGTGCTCGCGCCTTCCCACGCCACCGATCCCTCGCCTGCCGCGCCGCGCCGCGCCTTCACACGCCACCGCTGCCTCGCTTCCACACGCCACCGCGGTCGCGCGTGCCGCCAGCCGCCCGCCTCTCCCTCGGGGCGCACGCCACTGACGGCTCGCCCGCCCACCTCCCTCCCCTGCCGTCTTTAAAAGGCCGCGCCAGCCCTTACCACGCCGTGCTATCTCCCTCGCCCCGCCCAACTCCCTTCCTCTCCTCGTCCGCCCATCTCCCTCTCCTCGCCGGCAATGTCATCGAGCGACTCCGACGAGGGGGCGTGGCCGACCGGCGTCTGGCCGCTGAGCCTCACCGTAGGCGACACGGAGGACATGGCCCGGTTCGGTGTGATGGTGCCGCCGGCAGCCAAAGTGCTGCGGCCGTGGCGGATCGGGGCGGACGGCATCCCCACCATGGGACCGCCGCCGCCGAGGCAGCAGCTCCACGCGTTCCCTGGCGGCCACTACAACCGGAGGGCCCGGCGCAGGTGGTGCGCGGGAAGAACTTCGACATCGTCCTCGGCGCTTTCAGGGATGCGGCGGTCGGCCGCACCGTCGGGGACATCACCGGCGAGGCTGGCACTTCCCGTGGTCACCGCCGCCACGGCCCACCTCCAGCCGCCCCCACTGCCCCGGCACAGCAGGCGCCCCCTGACCCGGCGCTGGTCGAGATCCCGCCGGCGCAGGCCGCCCTCGCGCAAGACGGAGACCCCGACGACACGCCAGGGCTACTTGCGGTGCTGGCCCAGTCGGCAGAGGAGGCGGCGGCGGCGGCCACTCGTGAGGAACGAGAGCGGCTGGCGGCCATAGCGGCGGTGCTGGAGCAGCAGGCGCGGGAAGACAACTGGTGGGATTTCAGCAGCAGCGACGACGACGACGACGGAGACGGCGACGACGGCGAAGGAGAGGCCAGCAGTATGGCGCCGGTCGTCGACCTCACCGGCGGCAGCGACGACGAGTAGTCTATGAATTAGGGTTTTTATTTAAATTTCGGTGTAAGTTATGTAAGAGCAACGCTCGGTTATGTTTAGTGTTATGTAAGGTAGTTTGAATTATGAATGAACTCAGAATGGCTTATCTGAAAAAAAAACGTATGTTTAATTTGTGTTAGTCGTGCAACTTCAAAAAGTAACATGCATTTCAACGTTACGAGAAATACCAGTGCTCGGTTACGCATGCATGGGGCCTTCACTCATACTCGAACGGTCTTTGAAAAATTCTTAAAGCGATAAAAAAGACATAACACTTTTCATGCATCGTAATGATGATGGTGGAACAGTATAAAAAAATATAGGTACATTTGAATGCTGTGGTAAAAAATTTATAGTAGGAAATAAAAACAATGGTAAAAAAATTGCGTAGTGTGCTTGCAGGCCACAACTGCACTTAATCGGTCCGGCCCGATCAAGCCGGGCGGCGAAAGGGCCGGCCTTTCGGCCCAGCTACGGCCTGCAGCACAGACCAACGGGGCAGAGACGGGGCGGGGCGGGAATCAGAGGAGTTCGAAACGGTAGTGGGAGGCAGGTATATAAGGCGGTCGCGGCGTCGTTCGGCGGGTGAGGAGGGACTAAACTTTAGTCCTCACCCCCGCCGACCCTGCCCTCGCACCGCGCGCAGAGTCAATGGGCCGGCCCACGCGCGCCGTCGCGCACTCTCACTGTGCCGGCAATGTACGCTGTCGAAGACTTTTCTGTTTTTTGTTTTATAAATAATATTAATAAAACTCCATACGTAATATAGAATTGTTAACTATATTTATTATAATTTATAGGTAAAAATAATCATGATTGTTTTAATATTTTATGTGTTTTGTGTAAATGCCCAACATTTTGCAGCTTATTAAAACTTACTAATTAGTTTATTGATATAACTAATATTTTGGAAAGGACCGTTCATAAAAAACTGTACTTGACATAGAATTTTTTAAGTAGTTAAAAGGAAAAACAGTACTTAATACAGAATTTGTTAAGTAATTGTATTAAAAAGAGTAGTTAATATGGAATTTATTTCGTGTTGAAAATATAGATATGAAAAATTTACTATTGTTATTTCTACACGAATTGACAAGCTTATATTAAAAAATAAGATAGTAATAATGTCAGTTGACTTTAGTTAAAGTCACAACATTATTACTACCTATTTCAATAAATATCTGAAATATTTATTAATCATAGAATAAAAAAAATATTGATGGCCCGCCCCTTCCACCTCTCCCCGCGCAAATTTGGGATGCAGTGGGCATGCCCATCTTAGGGCCCCAGGCAAAAGTTGAACGAATTCGGACACCAAACGCACGTTGTGTCATGCCCGGTCAGTGTTTTCGGTGCGTTTCACTGAGAAAACCGTAGAAATTCATACGGTGCCGGAAAATTATGAAAACTTGCAGGCATGATGGCCCTGCCGATGAGTGTGTGCGGAAAAAGTATGGGGTCCACCGGCTGAGTAAGAAAAGAGAACACAGTTCGGGGCTGACATCGTTCATATCCGATCAGTGCCGGTTGCATGGGACGTACGAGGTGGCAACCACGAAAGGTCGCCCAACTTTGGGATGCAGTGCGCATGCCCATCTTAGGGCCCCACGCAAAAGTTGAATGAATTCGGACACCAAACGCACGTTGCGTCACGCCCGGTCAGTGTTTTCGGTGCGTTTCACGGAGAAAACCGTAGGAAATTCATACGGTGCCGGAAAATTATGAAAGCTTGCAGGCATGATGGCCCTGCCGATGAGTGCGTGCGGAAAAAGTGTGGGGTCCACCGGCTGAGTAAGAAAAGAGAACGCAGTTCGGGGCTGACATCGTTCATATCCGATCAGTGCCGGTTGCATGGGACGTACGAGGTGGCAACCACGAAAGGTCGCCCAACTTTGGGATGCAGTGGGCATGCCCATCTTAGGGCCCCACGCAAAAGTTGAACGAATTCGACAACCAAACGCACGTTGCGTCACGCCCGGTCAGTGTTTTCGGTGCGTTTCACGGAGAAAACCGTAGGAAATTCATACGGTGCCGGAAAATTATGAAAACTTGCAGGCATGATGGCCCTGCCGATGAGTGCGTGCGGAAAAAGTGTGGGGTCCACCGGCTGAGTAAGAAAAGAGAACGCAGTTCGGGGCTGACATCGTTCATATCCGATCAGTGCCGGTTGCATGGGACGTACGAGGTGGCAACCACGAAAGGTCGCCCAACTTTGGGATGCAGTGGGCATGCCCATCTTAGGGCCCCACGCAAAAGTTGAACGAATTCGGACACCAAACGCACGTTGCGTCACGCCCGGTCAGTGTTTTCGGTGCGTTTCACGGAGAAAACCGTAGGAAATTCATACGGTGCCGGAAAATTATGAAAACTTGCAGGCATGATGGCCCTACCGATGAGTGCGTGCGGAAAAAGTGTGGGGTCCACCGGCTGAGTAAGAAAAGAGAACACAGTTTGGGGCTGACATCGTTCATATCCGATCAGTGCCGGTTGCATGGGACGTACGAGGTGGCAACCACGAAAGGTCGCCCAACTTTGGGATGCAGTGGGCATGCCCATCTTAGGGCCCCATGCAAAAGTTGAACGAATTCGGACACCAAACGCACGTTGCGTCACGCCCGGTCAGTGTTTTCGGTGCGTTTCACGGAGAAAACCGTAGGAAATTCATACGGTGCTGGAAAATTATGAAAACTTGCAGGCATGATGGCCCTGCCGATGAGTGCGTGCGGAAAAAGTGTGGGGGTCCACCGGCTGAGTAAGAAAAGAGAATGCAGTTCGGGGCTGACATCGTTCATATCCGATCAGTGCCGGTTGCATGGGACGTACGAGGTGGCAACCACGAAAGGTCGCCCAACTTTGGGATGCAGTGGGCATGCCCATCTTAGGGCCCCACGCAAAAGTTGAACGAATTCCGACATCAAATGCACGTTGCGTCACGCCCGGTCAGTGTTTTCCGTGCGTTTCATGGAGAAAACCGTAGGAAATTCATACGGTGCCGGAAAATTATGAAAACTTGCAGGCATGATGGCCCTGCCGATGAGTGCGTGCGGAAAAAGTGTGGGGTCCACCGGCTGAGTAAGAAAAGAGAACGCAGTTCGGGGCTGACATCGTTCATATCCGATCAGTGCCGGTTGCATGGGACGTACGAGGTGGCAACCACGAAAGGTCGTCCAACTTTGGGATGCAGTGGGCATGCCCATCTTAGGGCCCCACGCAAAAGTTGAACGAATTCGGACAGCAAACGCACGTTGCGTCACGCCCGGTCAGTGTTTTCGGTGCGTTTCACGGAGAAAACCGTAGGAAATTCATACGGTGCCGGAAAATTATGAAACCTTGCAGGCATGATGGCCCTGCCGATGAGTGTGTGCGGAAAAAGTGTGGGGGTCCACCGGCTGAGTAAGAAAAGAGAACGCAGTTCGGGGCTGACATCCTTCATATCCTATCAGTGCCGGTTGCATGGGACGTACGAGGTGGCAACCACGAAAGGTCGCCCAACTTTGGGATGCAGTGGGCATGCCCATCTTAGGGCCCCACGCAAAAGTGGAACGAATTCGGACACCAAACGCACGTTGCGTCATGCCCGGTCAGTGTTTTCGGTGCGTTTCATGGAGAAAACCGTAGGAAATTCATACGGTGCCGGAAAATTATGAAAACTTGCAGGCATGATGGCCCTGCCGATGAGTGCGTGCAGAAAAAGTGTGGGGTCCACCGGCTGAGTAAGAAAAGAGAACGCAGATCGGGGCTGACATCGTTCATATCCGATCAGTGCCGGTTGCATGGGACGTACGAGGTGGCAACCACGAAAGGTCGCCCAACTTTGGGATGCAGTGGGCATGCCCATCTTAGAGCCCCACGCAAAAGTTGAACGAATTCGGACACCAAACGCATGTTGCGTCACGCCCGGTCAGTGTTTTCGGTGCGTTTCACGGAGAAAACCGTAGGAAATTCATACGGTGCCGGAAAATTATGAAAACTTGCAGGCATGATGGCCCTGCCGATGAGTGCGTGCGGAAAAAGTGTGGGGTCCACCGGCTGAGTAAGAAAAGAGAACGCAGTTCGGGGCTGACATCGTTCATATCCGATCAGTGCCGGTTGCATGGGACGTACGAGGTGGCAACCACGAAAGGTCGCCCAACTTTGGGATGCAGTGGGCATGCCCATCTTAGGGCTCCACGCAAAAGTTGAACGAATTCGGACACCAAACGCACGTTGCGTCACGCCCGGTCAGTGTTTTCGGTGCGTTTCACGGAGAAAACCGTAGGAAATTCATACGGTGCCGAAAAATTATGAAAACTTGCAGGCATGATGGCCCTGCCGATGAGTGCATGCGGAAAAAGTGTGGGGTCCACCGGCTGAGTAAGAAAAGAGAACGCAGTTCGGGGCTGACATCGTTCATATCCGATCAGTGCCGGTTGCATGGGACGTACGAGGTGGCAACCACGAAAGGTTGCCCAACTTTGGGATGCAGTGGGCATGCCCATCTTAGGGCCCCACGCAAAAGTTGAACGAATTCGGACACCAAACGCACGTTGTGTCACGCCCGGTCAGTGTTTTTGGTGCGTTTCATGGAGAAAACCGTAGGAAATTCATACGGTGCCGGAAAATTATGAAAACTTGCAGGCATGATGGCCCTGCCGATGAGTGCGTGCGGAAAAAGTGTGGGGCAAAATGACAAAATAAACATATCGGCAGGGCCATAAACATTATTTAAAAAAATTTGTTCTCTGTTTGAAGTTAAAAAAATAAACAAAATGACAAAATAAACATATTTCATACTGTAATGTGACTTTACCCACTGCCGGGCAATTCACCTCCAGACAGTGTACTGCCAGGCAGTTAAGTAAAGCCATATCACAATATAAGATATGACCATGCATGGACTACAGGAGGCGGGTATATAAACTGGTGTGGACATCGTTCGGCCGCCGAGGTGGGACTAAATTAGAATGGCTGCCGCACGCCAAGGAGTGACAGAAGCGACGCGGGCCGGACCGAATCTATGACCTGGACTGCGTGCACTGGCCGGCACAGTGAGAGTGCGCGACGGCGCGCGTGGGCCGACCCATTGAATCTACGCGCGGTGCGGGGGCTGGGTGGGCGGGGGTGAGGACTAAAGTTTAGTCCCACCTCGCCCGCCGAATGACGTCGCGACTGCCTTATATACCTGCCTCCCACTACCGTCTCGAACTCCTCTGATTCCTGCCCCGCCCCGTCTCTGTCCCGTTGGTCTGTGCTGCAGGCCGTAGCTGGGCCGAAAGGCCGGCCCTTTCGCCGCCCGGCTTGATCGGGCCGGACCGATTACGTGTAGCTTCGGCCTGCAATCACGGTTGGGCTTTTTTTTCTTGCATGACTATTTTTTTTTGCCTTCTATGAGTCACGGCGCGGGGGGAGGTCGGAGGGGCGCATCACTATTTTTTTTGCATCATTATTTTTGTCATCACTTTATGGAAAAAAATAGTAAGTTCTTTATAATTAGTTACTATAACAATACTAAGTTTGGGGTCCATCGGGTAACGTTAAAATGGTTGCATTAAAAAATGGCATCAATAATTTTGACGTTAAAAAAACATCGAGGATAATGGCTTTTTTTTGAAGAATATGCATGATCAATGTGAACCTTCACAAGCTCTCAGCAGGTGAAGACTCACATCGATCCTGCATATCCACCAAATAGAGTCCCACAAACCGAGATGTTTGTGCATTGACCGAAAGATAATTATATAAAGGAGTCAACGACGCGCCGGCTTAGCGATGTGGTATTAAACTACAATGAATGTTCGTAATAAATGCATCGTGGGCCAGCCGGCGGTGGTTTTACGGGACGGGCCAACTGGCCCACTACAGCGTGACCACGTCTATGACGACGTACGTGCGTGCATGGCATGGAAACCAAGCCGCCATTACCTCGCCCCAGGACCGCCTACCCCCGCCGCCTCCACGCACGTCCTCACCCGTCCCCGATCCGACGGTCGCACCGCCTTGGCCGTCCAAACTCCCTTCCCTGCCGGCCTGACGGCGGCCATACAATCCGTCATCTGCGCGCGCGACTTGGATCTCTGGCCCGGCCGTGCCGTCTGGGCAAATTCGCCGGCACCCTAAACCCTAGGACGGGCAGTCGGCCATCGCGCTCGTGTGGGCATAGGGCGCGCAGCTGCCACGACTAACCGACCCCGGGTGGGGTTTGGCAAGGAGGGCTGCCGGTGCTCATCGAGACGCCGGAAGGTATGGTATCTCATTAAATTATAGGTAATCTTTTTTCAATCTCGTAACTAGTTAGATAACTTGCATCTTATTTAGAATGCAAGAATTGGGAGATGTGTACTGCTCGGTTGAGAAGTGGTGCGAATTGGTGGGAAAATTCACACCCAGACAACGCATGATGTTACACGGCACAAATTTGGACTGTATGCTGAGAATTCCTTCCGTGAAAATGAGGAAAAATTTATTGGAATTTATGATTACAACGTATGACAGTACTAGAAAGCGATTTATTATTCGGCCAAATACTGACGGCATCAGTGTTCTTAATGAAGATGTTTACGACATATTCGGGCTACGTAACGAGGGTGATGATGTCAGTAGCATGATAGCAACAGTACAACTAGATGCAAAAAAATGTGTTCCGAATCGGTTTCTAGACAAAAGAACAGGCCTAATCCTCATCGATGAGTTGATAAAAAATATAGTTGATACTCAGTCATATGATGATGATTTTGTTAGAAGGGCCGTACTGATTCTTATGGGTACAGTCTTAGCACCACAATCCACCAAGTTTGTTCCTTATCGTTATTACAAAATGGTGGAGGACGTGAATGCTATCAAGTCATACAATTGGAACGAATTCACGTTGCGGGTTTGCATGGATGCTATTAAAAAATCGGTGGAAGATCTTGAAAAATTCAAGTGGCCTATCGGGAACTTGGCTCTTCTTCAGGTACAAGTCATTTCGTAATAGTTGTATGTACATATAATTTTTATGTGATTTATGTGTCTGATTAGTTGTGTTTACTATCATGCAATACATATACTGGGAAAAAGTTGAGCCAATTGGTGTGGATACATTTGATCCTTTGTCTCGTGAATACCCACTAATGGTTAACTGGCCAGAAACGGAAGGAAAAAAGAGAGACGACTATGACAACATGCACGGGCGTGGCACCGGCAATGTAAGTCAATAAGTGTAGTTTTTATTGGTTGCACATAGTAATTAACTGTAGTTGTTATATAATTTATTTATTTTTATATTGTATAGCTTGAAAACTGCGTTAGCGAAGAGTACAGACGTGCTAAGGTAGCACGTGAAGGGACTGTCACAGATGAAGAAACGAAGAAACCTAAACGGAAAGGTGGTGGCAGGAGTAGAAAGCCAAGCACGTCAGGGGTTTCATCAAACACGACTAACAGTATGGACCGTGTGATGACATACATTAAGCTGCTTCACAAGGAGGTTCTCAATATACCCGAAAGATGTGCACAGGTAAGTTAGAAGTTATACTAAACATGTTTTAGTTCTTCAAGTACTTATCTTGTTTCATTTGTGTTTGCAGATGGTAATGGAAAAGTTGAACACGGAAGGTGTGCTGTACAAGCCCAATAAGAGGGACACCAATGACGAATTTGATAATGTAGGTGAAGGAGTTGGGATGGAGAATGGCTAGCACAAGTCATCAAAATATTGGCCAGATATTGATTCACCTACCGACGTGGAGCTAGTAACATCTTTCACGGGTTTCAATGATACCTACGTGCCCGTTGATGACACGGGTGCTCCGGCAACGACACCGGGTACAGGTGACGCAACTGATCCTTTCGTTATAGACGATAATGCAAAGTCTCCTTGTTCGTCATCAAGTGTACGTACAAAAGAGTTTCCGTCCATGTCCCGAACCCCGCAGAATGCTGATATTTCTGGTGAGTCTATGGGTGGTTTGTCACCAACAAAGTCTGAAGACATGTTTGAGAGTTTCCCGGCAAAGAGCAACATAGGTATTGATGAAGGCAGTCAGGACAATGAAGGTAAACGCAAACGAAATCCGTCGAAATATTGTCAATCCCCGTACGACCTTCTCATTACCCGCAAGAAACGTGTTAAAAAAAGTAAGTCAAGTACTACTTTATAATTCATTCACGCGTTATGTAAATTTTTTATTATTTTTAACGAATGTACCTGCATTGTTTTAGATCTATTTGTATCGTCACCTCATTCAATTCTGGCTAGTTCCCTTAATACGACTCCGGATCACATAGAGGCAGCCAGAGTTTTTGTTGAGACTCTCGCATCGACAAAGAAGCATGCACACCGAACCGTGGTCGATATGCCGCCACCAGATGGGGACACATGCACGCCAGCTATGCTTCACGATGTCCTGACGTTTAAATGGTTGAATGGAGCTGTAAGTATGAGTTTGGTTTTAACAAAACTCTCATTTGTACTTCACAAGTTGATAGAAATTTTTTGTTTATGTATGCAGATAATCAATGCATACTGTAAACACCTACAACACCGTGATTTCTCTGACCGTTTCATATCAACAACGTGGTTCCCCAAATTTATGTTGGGTAGGGCTAGGGGAAAGACCAATTCAATTAATGATTTGGATTCAGAACAAGTTACAAAGAAATCAAAAGTCCTCGCAAGAGTAATGGATGAGTATTTCAGACGGGACAAGGTATTCCTTTCATATTTATTTGTTTTTGTTAGTCATCACTATTTAATTGCACTAACATCATTTTATTATTATATAGGCGTATTTTCCTATGCACGTTAATGATAATCATTGGATAACCATAGTGATGCACACCGTCAAGGAGGAGTTTCAAGTTCTTGACTCAAATTCGAAAGGCGCAATTAGCCAAAGAATTCGCAATATGATTGCCACCCTGGTACGCCATAATTTTCACACTCGCATTCAGAAAATTATTGAGTCATACATTAATTTCTGGTTTGTTAATTTGTTTCAGAGAGCTGAAATTTCTAGGGATATTATAGAGGCCAACTCTATTCTTGAATTAAAAAAAATTCCAGATGTCTCATCATGGCCAATTAATGAGTATAAAATGCCGAGACAACATGATGGGTAAGTTAAATGAGTACAACAAAGTGCATGCTATATCCTAAACTGATCACACATGTTTATTGCAGAGTGTCATGTGGACTTTTTGTGATGTGGTGCATAAAATACTGGGACGGAGATCGCTGGACACATGAATTTGACCAGCAAGAGATCAATGAGTCAAGGCCACGTATTGTCGCGGAAATCATTTTTTCTGAGGTCAACAGATTAGAGAAAGTGAAGATGAAAATTGTTAAAATCATGGAGAAGGAGTAGGTATTAGCATCGGTAGGGTTTTAGTCCCGTAGAAGGTTTCCCTACCGTTGTTGGATACTTTGATCGATTGTAATGCGACATGGCACTGGGATAGATTTCGACAACTTTTCACGTTTTATTTATTGCTTTCGTGAGAAACTACATATTTAAATGCGTGTGGGCAAGTAATATTTTTTCTGTCCTAAAATGTATCAGTTTGTCTCTGCGATATTACATGTACTGTTGTTGTTGTTCGTACTCGCGGCGGTCATTTTTTTATTAAAAAATATGCCCGCCGTCCTGAGTTGGTGCAGTGTGGATAAAACCTGCACAATTTCCCACGTTGATTCTGGTGGCAGTAGCGGCGCTGGATCCGACGATTATTTCAGCCCGTGCGGTGGCCGACAGCCGAGGCAGTGGCGGGCCCACGAAGTCGAGCTAATGCGGGCTGGCGCCATTCGCCGTGCGGCACGCGCGGGTCTGCTGGCCCAGCAGCCGGCCGACCGACAGCCGCGCGCCCGGTGGCACACGTCACGTCCCGCCCCAGCCATCGGGCACATACAACGATCCCGAGGGTGATCTGTCGGCCATAAACGACGCGCGTCGGGCGCGTGGGCCGATCCTCTTCGTGTTCGGTGCCCTGCTGTGCGCCGTGCCCTCCCTGCTCGGCGGCTGAAATGCCTCGCCAGAAGGCGTTGTAGTTTACTGTACGTGCGCGCGCCCGGCCAAAGCTTTGGCTTTTTTTTTATAAAAATTGTCACATACATTAAATTTCAAAAAAGTTCATAAGTTGAATAAGTCATGACAGCAGTAACACATTCATACAAATATAATATGTTTCACACATAATAATATAAATCACATGTCTTCATATGAATCGCATGTCTCATAAAATTGAACAAGGTGGCATAAACATTAACTCAAGCCATGTCTATTATTCTTAAACAAATAAACTGAAAGTGCTAATGACTTTCATCGAACAAGCTGGTTTAAACAATGAACTCAAAGTGCCATGTATCTTATTCTTAAACAAATAAAATGAAATTGCCAGTGCCTTCAATTGATTATGAATACTTCATCCTTATGCCCGGTTCCTACATAACAAAGTGTAAACAACTCATCAGACAATTGTGAAGAGAGAACCAAAAAATAATTCAAATAATGAAAAACTTACTTTTCATTCTCAGGGCAAGTTTGCCGTCTATGGCCCTCTGTCTTACAAATGCCACATAGAGGACCGGGTTTTTTCTCAGAAAATGATTTTGGTCTTCCATTTTTTGTAACATTTGGATCTTTCTTTGCCCGCCCTGTCCTGCTCTGTTTAGGGGCGCCCTTGGTGGAAACTTTCACGGGATCACCTATGACATCAACATGTTGTTCCGGCTGACGTGGCTCCTCATGCACATTTCTTCTACTACCAACAACATCATCATCAGGGACATTTTTCTTCGCTATTATATTCTGCAGACACTGCATCAACTCATCATAGACGAATGGATCATTTGAAGCAACATGAAAAGCTTCAGCTCCCGTTATACTGAGTTGACTATAGCGAGCACGCTGCTCTGCCCCTGTCCAACCCCAGCCAAACAAGTCACTCTTTCGCTGTGCAGGCAGCCCACTTCTCGCAACTTTCGACATCCTCTTAAGGATGCAACACTTCGGTATTTTAGATATTTTGAGATGAACCAACACATACAGAATGTGTTTGCAAGGCAATCCTTTCCGAAGCATTCGTCCACAACTGCAGTCTATCGTATTCTCAGAGTTTTCAGCTCGATAATTCACGCTGAACTGAAATTTCCGGTTATTTCTCCATGTCACGATGAAAGTGTGGCAGTCAACTCCAACTAGCGTCTCAAAAATCTCAAGCTCTCCCATCTTCTTCAGATCTTGTTGAAGAATATAAAAATTGGAATGAGTGAATACTTCGGCGGCATGCTTCTCAATATCCTTATATTCTGTGACTGATGGTGGCAATGACTGATTTGAAACACAGTCATCATGCGCCTCGTTCTCACGTAGTCGGACTATGCAATTCTCATAATGCACAACTAAGTCAACAATAGTCATACCGCCGTCCAAGTGCAGGTGAAGACAAGAGTTAAGACTTTCACTCCTCTGATTACTGCGCATACCCAGAAAAAAACCTTCTGACAGATATGATGCTGCCCACAGACTCCTTTTCCTGTACATTCTACTCAGCCACTCTTCTGTTTTATCAGTCTTCCATTTACGGACGAAAGCGTGCCATCTAGCCTCAAAGTTTGCTGGAGAGGTGGAGTAGTACAAGAGTGCCCTGAACTCACTTAGCGATTTGTAATTAAGGTGCTTCTGCATGTTTTTTTCCACGTGCCATGAGCAGAGACGGTGCAACACATCAACCAAAACCAACCGAATAGCTCGTATCATTGCAGCGTCCCCATCTGTGATGATTGACCTTGGCTTTTTCTGACAATTGGCCTTCAGAAATGTCTGGAGCAGCCACACGTACGTCGCTTCGGTCTCGTCGGACACAATGGCGCAACCAAAAACTGTGGTGCAACGGTGATTGTTTACACCAACAAAGGGGATGAACGGCATACCATATCTGTTCATCTTATACGTGCTGTCGAACACCGTCACATCTCCATACAATTGATAGTCCCGTCGAGACTGTGCATCGCACCAGAACATGCTCTTCAAACGACCGTCCTTATCTTGCACGTACTCAAAGAAAAACTCTGGATCCTTCTCCTTTCTGCTCCTCATAATCCCGATTGCCGTGTTAGCATCACCCTTCGCAATCAACTTCATTTTTTCACGGCAACATAGGTTGTACACGGCTCGTCTCAGAAATCCACACTTATCATACGAGCCATACCTGCTAATGAAGTTGTCAACGATGATATGCTTTCTGATCCCAGCTCCTTCCATCGCCAAGATCTCAGCTATCTGGTGATCTCCCATCACTCGATGTGACCGCAGAAATACCACCTCATCTGGTCTAGCCAACAAATGGTTGTGATCATCCATAAAAGCTGCCACGAACCAAACTCCATGTCCTTTGTCCAACTTCACGACTAAATGTGCGCCACACTCGCAACGAGTCTCTGGTCTTAGCTGCGGGTACGGCCCTCCGGGTTTAAAAATTTACTGAGACGTTTTCCTGCCCTCGAGCAAACGTATCTCCTATACCGAACAGTGGTTGACAGTCCTTTTCCTCGTTTCACCTTATCTTTTCTGATACTGAATCCACGGTCTTTGGCGTAGTTATTATAGAACATGTGAGCCTCCCATTGTGATGCAAATGTCATACCCATAACCTTCAACTGTGTCTCCAGCGCACGTTGCTGGATTTCTGCTTCCTCAATGTCCATATTAGCTCCATCCCTCATGCTCATATCCATCTTCACCACTCCAACCATCAAAGTTAGCCTACAATATTCCACATAAGCAAGTGTAAGTTGTCATTACCAACTTTTTATTATTCAATGACATCTTAAATTTTGGACCGAACCTGGCTTATGTTATCCCCGAAAGATTCAACACCATGATTTTCCTCGTTCTGAACGTCAATATCCTCCTACACATAAAAAAAGTGAAAAATCATATGCACGTGTAAGTACCATGTGGTTCTTCAACCGACGAAAAGAATGTACACGACACTTACGTTTTCACTACAAGCACCCTCCTCCTTCTTTTCAAAATCCTCCTCAGGTAAATTATCGTACTACGACCAGGATTCATTGTCGCTGCCATCTTCATCATCTTTACTATCATTACCATTCGTACGATCAACACTATCGCTACCATCCCACTCACTCGTGTCAAAAAACAGATCCGTAAATCCAGTTTCTTTATCCATTAAATGATCTCTCAACCAACACTGCAATATTATAATAAAAATTGATCTATCAATTTTAAATCAAATTAAATGTACTAGGATCATACAGATGAGAAATTCTTATCTAACAAATGATTGCACATAATTATTTACCGATTCAATTTTTTTTACAAACTAGAAGGCTTACATGGCATGCACGTGCACTTCGGCCCGCCTGGCGTGGCTGCGGACGGCGAGGACGTTCCCGGAGATGTTGATCACGGATTTGCGGGCGTCGACGGCGTCACGGAGGAGACATCACGTACGGCGGGCGACTCCAAGATCTGTCCGCGCCGGCCAGATCAAGGGTGAAGACGGGGAGAAGGCGACGATCGGCCGAACGGGACGACGTTGGAATTGGCAGCGTGATCACGGCTAGATCGGCGGGGAATGGCGGCTGTCGGCGGGTAAGGGCGGCGATCGGCAGGGCGGGGCGACGTTGGAATGGGCCGCGTGATCAGCGCAGGTCGTGGTTTTTTTTTCGCGCGACGGAGAGAGGGTAGTTGCGAGCCGGCCGTATCGGCTCGAGCCGTGCGCTCGGCTCTACCTGTATGGGCACGCCGCATACGGCGCGGCATACGTTAAGCACCATATGCCCAAAATGCCCTTATACGTTAAGGGGGGGGGGGGGGGGTGTACCGAAGCAGATCTCATTTGAAACACATAATGAACTTCTATATATATATATATATTCGAATTGGAAGTTTATGGGCCGAGAAAGTCTTATGTTTGCTACTGAACATAATTTCATTTGCTCTTTTCAGCTATGGAAGAGACAGCCCGTTGAATGTATATGCCATTGCGTTCTATTATTGACATCTCTTTTTCGGCAAGTGTCTCCATTAGCCCATGCAGCTTCTTCTGCTGTAGCTTTATTAATGTTTCAACTTCCAAACTGTAAGAGTTCAGCCAAGGCTCAGGCTTCTCCAAAGAAACTAGGGCTTAGAGATTGAGAGTGACGTTTTGGCACACGGGAGCGCGCTCCTGGTTTTTAAAATGTGTTTTAAACGTATTTTGAAATGTCAAAAAAATCCAAACAAAAATTTGACGTGTACATCTCGATATTGTACATGCTCACAAGGTCGTTTCGCATGTGAAAAAAACAAAATCTGCGGTTAAAAGTGCTTTTCACAAGACATCTTTCTGTCTTTTTACACGAGTCACAAAAAATGTCGGTTTTCTCTGAAATTTGACGTGCACAAGATAATGTTGAGATGTACGCGCCAAATTTTTGTATGGAATTTTTTCACACTTTGAAATATTTTTTCTGTGGCAGGAGCGCGCGCTCCCATGTGCCAAAGCGAATTTCTGTTAGAGCTTGGCAAAACAATACTTTCTCTATTCATTTATCTAAGGTGTATTACTTTTGGCAGCACTTCGAATGAAATTTTGGCAGGGTGACCAAGGCATGAAATTATGGAGCACTTTGAATGAAATTACACTTGATTATTGAGGTGGTTAGCAGCAGGTAAATCGATTAGGTGGACCTTATCCAGCGATTTGAGCACATGTGCAGCTGCTTTACATGGCCCATGGAACGGTCCTAAGAAATCAGCAGCAAATGAAAAATGAAAACAGCTTGAACCTCTGACGCGAAAACGAGAAGAAACACATCACAAGAATGAAAAGAAAAACTGGAAGGAACCAGCAGGGCACCAACACTATGCAACTTTAAAAATTTATTTTTCGTGTACACAGGTAGTCGGATCCTTAATCCACCGTGCTCTTTTCCCTTCTTCCAGGACGTGGAAATAAAACTAGAGTAAAATGCATCGGAAGTCACTGTTTTTGCTCCATCTGCTCACTTCAGTCACCGTACTTAGGAATATATGCAATACGGTCATTATATACGACAAGACGTGATTATACGGTCACTGTAGCACGTATTGAGCTCGTACACCGCCCCTTTTGACCAGTCCGCACATTCCACGTCATATGGCCCACTTGCATGCGGGGGGATTGTGCAAAAACGACAAGTCTTTTATCCCCTCCCCTTCTCCACCCGCTCTCTGTTCCCCTCCCCTTCTCCAAATCCCTAGCTCCCCTGCTCTCTTTCGCCCTCCCCATCTCCAGCCGCCGCCGCCGCCGCGTTAGTTGCCCACCGCCGCCGCCGCGGCCACCATGTCCGTGAGCTCGGTGATGTCATCTCTCGGCGGCCGGGCTGTGGAGGTCCCTCTCATCCGATGCCCTCATTGCCGCACACGGGTGAAGTTCTACCTGTCGAACACAGACAAGCATGAGGGTTGGGTGTTCTACAAGTGCATCAATGTAAGATCTTCATCCTCATGTTGTGTTTTTGTTGGATCTGTTTTTGTGCTTAAGTTTTTCTTTTTCGTGGTGTACCTAGGGTCCTTGTGGTTTCTGGCACTGGGAGTTGGAGTATATTGTGTATCTTGTTGAACATCGTTTCCTTAATGGGAATGAAGCAGTGGATGCAATTGGCGCTGCAGAGGATAGGAGGGAACAGCTCCTTCGAGAAAGGGAAGAAAGGGCTAGGCTTGCAGGCATTGCAGCTGGGATATATGACAGGAGGCCTTCAGGCAGTCCCATGACCAAGCAGCAGGCAGATGCTCTTTTATGTTTAGGTAGAGAGATGCTTCTGGTTTTGAAGGCAATGATGGGATCATTCTTATTGCTGTGTGTCATGTTTGGTATCTCCCTTCTGAAGAAATGATGTGACTCAGGCTTGGTCAGGATGTAATGTAGTTGTTATGTAGGTTGCAAAACTCTTTTGGTCAGTATGTAATGGTTGGTCAGTATGTAATGGTTTGGTCAAACCTCTTTTGGGGATGATGTAGTGGCTTTGAATGGAAGCTGGTAATGATTTGTGACTTGTGTTAACTTTTGTCTTAACTGATTGCTGTTCATTTGAAAGTTAAATGATGGCTGTTAGTTAACATTCAATATTGCTGGCTAAAGTGTGGTTGTTGTGCTTGATGATGACCAAGAAAGTGTACTCATCAGCAAATATTAAGTTGCTAAAACTAGTGTTGTTCACATCTTGTGGTGACCAGCAAATACAAGATAGCCAACAAGTTGTAGCTGAAAGGTGAGAAGAACACCATGCAAGGAAACTTAGTAGCAAATATTTTGATACTAGTTCTAAGAAGCTCATTGCACAATGGCTCTAGTCATTGAAGTGTAATTCATGATCAACATTTGATCCAAACTCACAAACTGACATCAGTATGGATCAAATGTTACATCCTGAGTGACCAAAAGACAACATTGCAAGTTTGACATAAAGATAGAAGAGCACTCAAGATAGAACTACATCCTAAGTCACACAAAAGACACCATATCATTCGAACACAGCCCAACATTGGTATGTTCACCTGAAAACATCAAACATAGATGTTCTCTTGGCTTTGTTAGGCAGCACTTGGTCTTCCTGAACCTTTCTCTTACCAGCAGCAACATCTTTTCTTGTCATCTCCTCCTTCTTTGCAGCTTCTCTTTCTGCAGCAGCAGCTAGTCTTTCTGCTTCTCTCTCTGCAGCAGCAGCTTGTCTATCAGCCTCTCTCTGTGCAGCAGCAGCTTGTCTATCAGCCTCTCTCTGTGCAGCAGCAGCCTGCCTCTCTGCAAGTTTCTTTGCATCTACTGCTTCCTTCTCAGCCTTCTTTTTAGCTTCCTGTTTTGCTTTGTTCTCAGCTGAAATGGCCTTCATTGTCTCTGCAATTATCTTCTTTGTCTCTTGTGCTGCCTTCTTATTTAGTTCAGCTTCTTCTCTCCTCTTGCTTCTCTTTGCCTTTGTCTCCAACCTTTTCTTTTCCTTTATCTGAATCCTTTTCTTTTGCACTATCTTTAACTGACTGTTTCCCTCTCACTTGTTTGTCTTCAGGTTCATCCATGTCTACATTGTCTGCATATAGATCATCATCGCCATCATTCATGTCATAATCACTATCTACTATGGCACCAGGATCAAAATCTGAATCATCTGAATCATTGTCATCATCTGTATCTTCTTCTTCTTCTGCCATTGCGTATGAAGAATTGCACTGCCTTCTTGTTCTCCTGGTCACAACTTCCTCCTCTTTCTCTTCTGCCTGATGTTGTGGTTGTTCTGCCTCATGTTGTGGTTGTTCCATCTCAGGTTTTGCTTCTCCTGCCTCAGCTTGAATGACAACAGTCTCTGCATCTTCCATATTTGCATCTTCATCATTGACAATAGAGCAGTTCCTCTTTGCAAACACATAGTTGCTAGCATCATCTGCTGAACTGTCTGGGTAGACCACCTGTATAGGAATAGGTTGTGCTCCTTCTGATCTATCTGGCTCATTGTTACATGCTCTTCTAGGACTGAATACTGGAGGCAGGTGAGTTATTGGGAAATTCACCACATCATCCTCAGAACGGTTGGAATCCAAGCTGTTGTCATGGTCCAAATATAGACTGAAAGAGTTATGACCAAGAGACAAAAATGTCAGCATCTGATCAGTGTCTGCATCTCCTCTGATCTCTTTCAATCCATTTTGCGTGATTGACAGTATAGGAATCAGGTAGTACACTTTCAATCTGCCTGCCATTTCCCACCCAATCTCTTCCACTATGTTCTCAACCACAAGTGGAGACCATGTCACTTCATCAAGTTCATCATACCAGACAACATGAGCATTCACATAAGAACGGTTGCTACCACGGCCAAGGAAGTATCCTCCATGGTTGACCTGAACTGAATTTTTTTTTTTGCTCCGTGTGCCTTGTAAAAATAAAACATTTACACAAGGATCAGAAACATTGACAAGGCACCACCTTTACACCCTTAAACCCATTCTCCGAAACCCCCAAATCAGAACACTAAACCCTAGCGGAATCAGAAGTCCAGTGCGGCCGGTCCTATGCAACTAACCCAAAATTGATGATGTCCAAGCCCTACTCTGATCCAAATAGGTACAAATTCATCACAATCAAGAACAAACATAAAACCCTACTCTGAACCCCCAAATCCCACGCAAAACCCTAGCCTACGAAAATATGGACTCCAATGCGAGGAACCCTAGAACCAACTGAAGATTTCTTATGCCCAGACGAGATATTGGAGATTAACAACCCAAAAATCCAAGAAGAAAGGGGAAATTTTGGGACTTACTGTACTTTGGGGGCGGCGCGCCGTCAGGGCGACGAACTGGTGCCATCGCCGCCACGCCTATGCGCACCCCCGACGAACAGGGGTTGACGAACCGCGCGTCTCCACCCTCGCCGGCGCGTCCAACGTCGATGAGCCGGTGCGCTGCGACGATCGCCTCCCTCTCTTCTGCGCCGCTTCCTCTGCTTCAGTGGTAACGAAGATGAACAGGCAAGGGGATTTGATCCATTTTCAATGACACGGGGGGTTTTGTGCAAAATGGTCGCGCGGACAGCCGCTCCCTGCCACCTGGCGCGGTCGATTGGTCAACACGGGGTCAAGGGGCGGTGTACGAGCTCAATACGTGCTACAGTGACCGTATAATCACGTCTTGTCGTATATAGTGACCGTATTGCATGTATCCCTAAGTACGGTGACTGAAGTGAGCAGATGGAGCAAAAACAATGACTTCCGATGCATTTTACTCATAAAACTACAAGGTGACATTTTTCACTATGCAATTCCGAGAAAGGTATGTTTGTGCGATAGGACCGCATGCTGGGCCAAGGTGCAGTCGGGTGCGGACGAGCGTAAGGCCAAGGCCCAGGCGGACGCGGACACACAATGGATGGCACACAATGGATGGCACCCAATCTTTATATGTATTGTACAAACTGTTATCTTCAATCTGTATGCATCAAACAAAAGTCTCAGATCAAGCCAGCAAAGTTTTACTCCCTCCGTTCCGAATTACTTGTCTTGGATTTGTCTAGATACGGATGTATCTAGCACCAAAATAAGTCTAGATAAATCTGTATCTAGACAAATCCAAGACAAGTAATTCAGAACGGAGGGAGTACTTCTGAAGCAAAGGCAGTAGTGTAATTATTAGCTGTCATTAAAGTAAATATACTTATGAAAATGCCTACCCTGTTGACCCACTAATTGCAATTGCAAAAATGTTTGGTTCATCCCACCTAATTCAAATTAGCTTTAATTCCTCACGTTTACTTCCATAGCCTGATCTGATAAATGACTGAAACTTCTTCACTGGAAGTTTCTTCTCTGCTACACCTGTGTGTGCTTCCTAATCAACACCCGAGTAATAACATGGTAGATCGTCATACATGTTTATCTCATGTTTTCTTGATGTCTGAGAAACAGTACATGCATGTGTTTTTTTTCTTTTCGAAAAGGGGATTCCCCGGCCTCTGCATCAGATAGATGCATACGGCCATCTTATTAATCAAATAAAATAGTGTCAACAAGGTTTCAAAGGTCTCAAAAAGTAATAGAAAAGCATACATGCATGTGTACTCTACAGTTTAAACAAGCTCAAACCCCTGCTATTCTAATTGATAGCTGAATGTTGAGTCATTGGCACAAAGGTTGCCAATAGAAAGGCGCACTTACAGAGAGTCTGTAAACAAGCTAGCATGCAGAAAACATAACACAAAACAGAGACGTAATTCCCCTTCGTACTCTGATGTATATGCTTGTTTAGGGCAAACCATATCAGCTGTTTGATTTGGTTACCGCAGTTCAGTCGTTTCCCTCTTGTGAGTTCTGCACCATCCTTACATGATTCATCAGCAGCCACCTAGAAACGATCAACAGAAAAAGAAAATCAAAGTGAAATCAAATGGAATCACGTGTAGGCAGTAGCGAAGTACGATATATGCCACTCCAATGGCATTTTGCCTGTACCCCATGCAACATCAAGTGAGACATGAGCAATACAGAGATCAGATACCAACATCATGTATTATGCACAAATCATGAATCAATACCAGAGGACCAAATAGTGTCACCACCTCTGTACTAACAACCAACATTTTAGCAAGTCATACCAAGCAAAACCACAACAGCTAAATCTCCCAAGAGCATGAGCCTAACATACTTTCAGAGAAGCACAATCCGATCATACAGTCACAAATAAAGGCTTGGTTTTCAACTCGCACAATGATTTCCTCCCTACCGCAAGCCTCTGCCTACAGCTTTAAACTGAACCAGCAAGTCAACATGTCATTTATTTACAAAGTAATGCTATGGCCGTCTAATTTCCCAAGGGCAAGAATCCAATATACTTTCAGAGCATGCAGTTAGAAATTATACTTTATGGTAGTAACTCTACAGGACATGCTATTCAATTATCTTTTCTAGTACCAATTTTGAACATGACACAATGATTAGAGCATCTCCAGCCCCCCTCCCCCCGCCCCCAGGCCCCATTTTTATCGCCGGCTCTAATAAAATGGCCTAGCCGCGCCCCCAGGAGCCCGAAATTCGCCGGTTAGGGCCGAAATTGGCGCCGGCAGACCCATGCCGAACCCAGCACGCTAGGGCGCGCCCAGGGGTGCCGGGGAAAAGGAATTTTGCGCGAAAAAAATTCCTCGCGTGTGGACCCGCCGAGTCAGCGACTGGGCGACGCCGAGAACCTTCGTCGTCCTCATCGCCTCGGCTCCCGCGTCGGTTCAATGCACCGGTTTCCAAGGTCTGGCAGCGCAGTGATGGCGAGCCACCGCGTGGCAGCACCGCTCCCGCCCTTCCCTGGCTATAAAAGCCGTGCATCGCCACCGCTCGCCGCACACTGGCATCGCCGGAACCCTCTCTCTCGCCTCAGATACCCCCACCACCCTGAGATGGCGGAAAGATTCCTCGGTGATGGAGCGGCGGCCAATGGCTTCGGCCGTCGGTCGCTGCATGAGTGGGAGGCACTCGTTCTCCACGAGACGAACTACCCAGCACCGCCCGAGATGCGCGTGCCGGGCGCTTGGAGGCTCAGCGCCGGGGGCGTCCCCATGCCCCCGCCGCCCTCTGACGCCAAACGCCGCGGCGAGATCGCGCGGATCCGTGCGTCCTTGGCGAGGGAAGCGCGGCAGCAGCCGAAGTACGCCCCCGACAACCACCCTCTGTAGATGGCGTACTTCCAGCGCCGCCATGCCGACCAGTTCGCGTCCACCAACGGTGCTCCGGCACCAAGGGGACGCCACAACTCCGACGGCCGCCGTCAGACGTCAGTGGTGGGGCGTCCCCGGGCGCACACTTCATGGCGTCCTCGACCACATCGAGGGCGGCAACGAGCCGTCGTTGGAGTACCCGGCGCCATCGTTCTCGCGCCGGAGTGGCAGCTCGTGGCTGCCGAGGTGCATGGCGGGGGCGTCCTCCTGTTCCTCTGGCTCCCGCTCCTCTGGCACGACGCCGTCAAGCCCGAGCCCCAGGAGACGTCGGAGCGCCGGCGTAGCTACAACGGCAGCCTCGTCATAAACGAGGGCCGCCGCCAACCTTCACCTCCCCACCGCCATCTTCTCCTGGTCAGGCCGAAGGAGCCGGCGATGCCGCCTGTGGTCGTCAAGCAAGAGCACGTGCAGATGGCCGCCGACCTCGACACCGGCCTGAAATGGTCGCACGACGACTACGTGCGGGAGGAGATGGAGCACCAGCGCCGCGCTCTGGAGGAGATCGCCGCGTGGCATCGCGGCCGTGATGAGGGCGGCGTCATCGTCCTCTCCGACAGCGACGAGGAGGCGCCGGCGCCGACCAACCCCGTCCGCAGCGGCGATCCAGGGCAGGGCTGCAGTAAGGACGGCGGCGTGCAGGACGACGGCGACGGCGACGACGGCGGCGACTACACCGCCTTCTACCAGCTCCTCGGCTCAAGTAGGCTTGGGGCAGCGGCGGCGTAGTAGTTTTTTTTAAGTTTTTTATGTATGTCTTCAATTTGTACAAATATATGAATGAAACTGCCCAAATTTCATCCAAAATTGAGTTATTTTGTTCACCTTTGGGCCCAACTTGAATTTGAAAAAGGCGTCTGGGGCCAACTTGGGGCGGCGGTTGGGAACCCGAGCGGCTCCACGACGAAAATAGCGCCTGTTAGCCCCAGGCAGTGCTATTTCAGTCCCTTGGGGGAGGGGGGGGGGGGGGGGGGGCGAATGGCTGGAGATGCCCTTAGCTCCTATTATTTAAGCTCACACTATTTAAACCGAGAATTGCTCGCATGTCATGACTTTTTTTAAGTTATCCCAGTAGTGTTTACTTGCACATCGGGACTATCACAGTTACAGCTAAAGAGGCATTGTCCTATCACAGGTGAATATGACAATACAGCTTGTCAAACCAGCACATTGACTCATAGCTCTATCTCTAACATTCAAATCTAAAATTAAATAACTCTATTCTGTTCTTAAAGCAAACAAAAGGGACCTCAAAAAGCCCAAGTAGCACCAAAAAAATATAACATGGGAGATTAAAAAAACACTTGAGCATCAGAGCAGGGAGTAATTATCAAACAGAAACAAAAGGAAAAGAAAAAGCAAGAAGCTCCCTTCTCCCAGTCAGTTTTTTGTTTTCTCTCACTTACATACACCAGACCAACAGACAAGCACTTTAACTATAAAGAAAATAATTCCCAATTCGAAAACACAGTTGAATATTAGAGCACCACATACTACACTTCATAAAGTAAAACCGGGCATGTCAAGTCTCAATTGACGGACGCTGCTTAGGAAGGATTCAATATGCTATTAGTCAGTAGGTACATTACAAAGCCTGTTCATGCTAACAATAGTAGATTCTTGTAATCACACTTCATGTTCTATTTTAAATAAAATAAATGATCTCACTATAGCAGAAAACAAACACGCATATAGCTGACTGAATTACCTCGCAAAGCTTCTGTTCTTGCATTTCTCCATCGCCCTTGGTGCTGAAATTATAAAAAACATCAGGTTGACGCTTAGCCAGATTTAGAGCAGTACTTCAGGTGATAGGAACTATCTACACAAATATAGGATTATGCATATGGATAATTAGCATGCAGCACTCGGTTCCACAGGATGTTGCTGATGAGCATCCTATTGCTGTCCTTGTCCTCGTATATCGGAACGTACTCATACCCATTGAGCAGAACCATCAGCTTGTTGTCGTTCATTCCTTGAGATCCACAGCAACATAATTTAGCACACATATTGGGATTACTAACAAGCTGACCTCCAGATCCTTTCTGGATACACCAATACTCAGAATTTTTTTTAAGAAAAGAATGCAAACTAAGAATTCTTAGCAGGAACTATTAATATCAGAAGTTATTGATACATAACACAATCGCCACTCAGTATAGGATAAATTGTTGCATTGGAAGTATCTTCTGTCTTTTTTTTGTTTCCTATGATCCAAAGTAGACTCTGGAACAAAGTAAATCTTTAAACACTTATGTAGTAGATTCAAAACAATAAGAAGTCATTTAACTGGCAGAAGAACGCAGCATTATGAAAATATATAGCAAAGTGGTTTTGTGTATGCTAGTTGCAGCATCGGCACAACACATATTCTAGCAAACAGACCTATGTTTGACACATTCTACCACAAAGTGCCTGTCCAAAGGCTTCGGCACCGTGGCTCATGCAGAAAACTAAGAAATGCCTAAACTGTGGTAGCATTCATATATAACATCCGTTTCATAAACCAACGGAAGTTTAGAACATACCAAATCGTACTATGAATTTTCAATGTAAAAGCAGCCTAGTAGAAATTAGAGCCTAACATCATGACATGTGTAAAAAAGCTCAATAAATTACATCAACACAAGCAAAATAACAGACGAAATACATGACAATATTTTTCGCCCATGTATATGTTCTTCTAAGTACTAAATAGCTTTATATTAACACCATGAGCACGGCTGAAGACAAATTTGGATTAGATCAACAAAGGCAAAAATCTATTGTGTAAGATCTCATATCTTATAAAAAGAAACTGGCGCAAATAGAAAGCGGAAATCTAAGACCAATTAGCAAAAGAGTTAACCAGTTAATCGGTAAAAGACAACAATGTAAGATCTCATCAGTTATAAAAAACCCGATGAAGGAGCACATAAATATTCCAGCATATAAATAAGTTTAGGGGTGGAAAGTATCTAACAAAATAAGCTTCCACATCTATTGTTGTGTCCAGAAGCATAATACATCTACAGGGAGAACAATATCAGGACAATATAACTTACAAGAAACACTTGCACAGCTGGTAGCAGATTCTGCTTAACGATTCTTTGTCCTCTAGCACCATGTTTTTCCCATCATTGACAGTGGAGGGTCAAAGGGGATATGTCCCTCCGGAGGAGCCTGCGTAGAAGATACGAAGCCAACACAGAATTAAAAGTCTGAAGGCTTCATCTAACATTATAGGTCTTCATGGGTCTAGAAATCAACATGAGTTTACTGCCTGAAGAAAGGAAAATAGGCATGTACTTTGTCCAAGATCTAGAATGATATGTACGATGCGAAAAAAACTCTCTGCATCTAGCTATTCATATATGAAACAAAATCATAACAATTTTACCTAATCAAGGTTATGAGATTTCATGAGCACATAAGCTGCTCCTAGCAATTGTGCAGAACCATCAAGCTGCACATGTTCAGGAAGGGGCCAACAAATTATAAAGCACTACAGCAGCAGCTCACCATGACAATCCTGGGAAGCAAAGACTTGTCATTGTAGAAGAGGTATGTTAAACCTTCTCTGCCTGATCTTCCTACTCTTCCTTGCAACTGCAGATGAAAAGAAAAGCAGTGAACATGAGGTTCGGATCTCAGATTTCATACATCCCTTTTTTTCCAGAAAAGGCTAAGTAAAAATCTGAGAACTAAAACAAACTCAGAGATGTGGAGAGCAGGGGGGAAGAGAGGAGGTGGAGGCAAACCTGAAATGCCTCGGCATCCTTGCTCCTGCTCCTGCTGTGCGCAGGAGCTGCATGGCGTCACCATTATGCACCAGTTGCAGGTGTCGTTGCCAACCCGCTGAGGCCACCGGACGCCGCACCACTGCACGAGCCGCCGTCCGCCGCACCACCGCACTGCACATGCTCCTCTTGTTGAGCGAGGAAGAGGCGGAGCGCAGCCTCCCGTGCCTCACGCCTGAGCCCCAGCATCCTCTTTTTTTGAGAGAGAGGTACCCCAACATCCTCGTAGGTTCCGATCCAGGAGTGGACGTGCGGAAATATGGGATAGTCCCATCTAGCAATTTCTGAAAAATCTCCAAGGGTTCATGTGGGTTATATGTCAATAGGTGTAGTGGAAAGTTAACTCCAACCCCGCAAGTGGAAAAGGAGTTACATCTTTTTATAAGGGTTTCTCTTCTACATGCTATTGGAGCTTGAAAAGAGAAGAGGCCCTCGCATTTTCCTCATTCGCCGACCGCCTCGCCGCGCAGCGGGTTGTGGGAATGAGCCGAGCCGAGCTCACACCTACGCATTTATTTTTGCCAGTCAGTAACGGAGAGTTCTCTGACACTTGGGTCATGATCTGAGACGTCGGATCGGGGGCTGTCACGGACTCGGATGTGGGTCGAGCTCACGTCTCTCCACGCGGTTGCGCCTATATAAGTGTGAAGTGTCTCCTAACCCTAGCCGCCACGAACAGATCACATCTGCTCCACGCGCACTGCCCGCCGTCGTTCTTTTGCTGCCGCTGCCGCTGGTGAATTCATCCCGTCCGTCGTGTACACGGTCGACGGGAGAGCAGGTCTCCGAAACTCCGCCCCTCCGGTTTGTACGGGAGAGGGGCGAATAGGTTTTTGGGAAGCGACCACGCAACTGCTCGCCTCCGATCCGCTACTTCCTCTATGTCCGCGTCGCCTTCATCATCACCATGTCTCAGTCCGACGCCGACCGTCTCGCCGCCGAGAAGCTTGAGGCCGACAAGAAGGCCGCCGAGGACGCCGCTATTGCCGCCACCGTCGCGGCGGCTTCTGCATGGCCTACTGGAGGGTATGCCGCGTTTATTCCTCTCCTGATTATTTCCGTATTAGCAGTACTAGCATTATGTGTAGATCTGTCTACTGTTTGCGTAGCACGTCCTCGTTTAGGTCAGTATCAGTATGTCGTGAATTCTGTCAATGTCATGCTAGTCACCTATTTATGGATTAAATTGGTCGAAAAACTGCCTATTTACTCAACAATCCAAAAACATATTATGTGTAGGATTTTTCGGCAAGTGGATTTGCCGCTGCACTGAAACCGGATAAGTTTACCGGTACGTATTTTAAGCGTTGGCAGACTAAGACCACTTTATGGCTCACGACTATGAACGTATTCTGGGTCGTAGGTGTGCCCACGGGAACGATTGCTCCTGAACAGGAGAAGGCGTTCAGGGAGGCCACCATCGTTTTTCTCGGAGCAGTTCTTAGCATGATCGGAGATAAATTGGTCGACGCATATTTACATGTGCGGGTCGCCAAGGACTTGTGGGAGGCACTCAAATCTAATTTCGAGGCCACCGATGCTGGGAGCGAGATGTATATTATATAGCAGTTCCATGATTATAAGATGGTCGAGAACCGTCCTGTATTGGAGCAGGCTCATGAGATAATATGCATCGTTAAGGAGCTTGAGCTTCTTAAGTGCGAGTTACCGGGAAAGTTTGTCGCGGGTTGCATAATCTCTAAGCTCCCTAATTCATCGAGGAACTTTGCTACCACTCTGAAACATCAGAAGCATGAATTTTCAGTGGAGGATGTTATTGGCCATTTGAGTGTTGAGCAGAACTAGAGAGCAAAGGACTCGAACGGGAAAGGGGTCGAAGGGACTTCTGTCGCTAACATGGTGAACCAGAAGAACTTCAACTCCCACGAGCCCAAGGGAAAGAATAGTGTCCAACACAATACCGACTTTAAGAAGAAGGGCAAGAAGACCTTCAAGAAGAACAAGAAGGATGAGGGCTGCTTTACTTGTGGTTCGGTTGAACATTGGGCCAACAAGTGCCCAGACAAGTATAAGAAGTCAGGACAGGACTCCAAGTCTGTCAACATGATTGTGGACAACAATGAGAATGGTGCATCTGGGTACGGTAATTTATTTACTTTTTTCAGTGTTTCAGCCCACCGATTGGTGGGTGGACACAGGTACAGGTGTTCATGTGTGTGCTGGCATTTCATTGTTCACTTCTTACCAGGTCACAGGCCATGGGTCCGTACTGATGGGGAATGGCGCGGGTGCTTCTGTTCATGGTGTTGGCAGGGTCAATCCGAAGTTTACTTCAAAAAGGATCGTGCAGCTGAAGAACGTGCAGCATGTCCCCGCCGTCCAGAAGAACCTCGTTAGTGGCTCCCTTCTATGTAGAGAAGGGTTTAAGTTGGTTTTCGAGTCTAATAAATTAGTTGTTACTAAGTATGGACTATTTGTTGGAAAAGGTTATGAGAGCGGAGGGATATTCCGCCTTTCCCTCGCAGATTTTTGTAATAATGTCGTGAACAATATTCATTTGAGTGTTAATGAATCTGAAGTTTGGCATTCACGTCTTTGTCAAATTAGTTTCGGTGCTATGATGCGGCTAGCTAAGTTGGATTTAGTCCCGAGTTTCACTTTATTCAAAGGTTCTAAGTGCCTTTCATGTGTGCAAGCTAAGCAACCTCGCAAGCCTCACAAGGACGCGGAGGAGAGACACTTGGCACCATTAGAACTCATACATTCTGATCTTTAACGAGATGAATGGTGTGTTTACTAAACGTGGAAAGAAATACTTCATGACATTGATAGATTATTCCACTAGATACTTCTATGTGTATCTGTTAAATACTAAGGATGAGGCTCTACACTACTTTAAGATCTATAAGGCGGAAGTTGAGAATCAACTTGAAAAGAAAATTAAACGAGTCCGGTCAGATCATGGTGGGGAGTACTTCTCGAGTGAGTTTGATTCCCTTTGTGCGGAACATGGCATTATTTCATGGGAGGACGCCTCCCTATTCTCCCAATCATGGTGGAGAGTACTTCTCGAGTGAGTTTGATTTCTTTTGTGCGGAACACGACATTATTCATTAGAGGATGCCACCCTATTCTCCCCAGTCAAACGGGGTTGCCGAGCGGAAAAACCATACTCTAACTGATTTGGTCAACGTCATGTTAGATACATCGGGTTTATCCAAGGCATGGTGGGGGAAGGCTATATTGACGGCATGTCATGTCCTGAATAAAGTTCTCACAAAGGATAATGAGATCACCCCCTATGAGAAATGGGCGAAGAGAAGGACAACACTCTCATATTTGCGTACTTGGGGCTGTTTGGGAAGTCAATGTGCCGATCCCCAAAAAGCGTAAGCTTGGACCAAAAACTGTGGACTGCGTTAATTTGGGCTAAGAACAACGTTGGCTATAGATTTCTAGTAGTGAAATCTGAGATACATGACCAGAAGGTCGGTACAATTATGGAGTCTAAGGATGCTACATTCTTCGAGGATATTTTTCCTATGAGAGATATGCAAAGCACTTCTAGACAGGAATCTGAGGAGACTCCTGAGCCTGCCATTCCTATGGAATATTATGAACAAACAAATGATGATAATCCTGAGGAGGATGACGAGGAAACCCTTGGTAGGGGCAAAAGACAAAGGACTGCAAAGACCTTTGGTGATGATTTCTTCGTGTACCTCGTGGATGATACTCCCACTTCTATTTCAGAAGCGTATGCCTCTCTAGAAGCTGATTACTGGAAAGATGTGGTCCGTAGAGAGATGGATTCCATCATGGCTAACGAGACATGGGAGATCACTGAGCGTCCCTATGGTTGCAAACCATTGGGATGTAAGTGGTTATTCAAAAAGAAGCTTAGGCCCGATGGCACGATTGAAAAGTACAAGGCTAGGCATGTGGCCAAGGGCTATGACCAGAAAGAAGAGGAAGATTTCCTCGATATTTATTCATCTGTGGCCAGAATGACCACCATTCGAGTATTACTCTCATTGGCGGCCTCACATGGTCTTCTCGTCCACCAGATGGATGTTAAGATGGCTTTTCTGAATGGAGAGCTAAACGAGGAAATCTATATGCAACAACCAGATGGCTTTGTGATAGATGGTCAGGAAAGAAAGGTGTGTAGGTTGCTGAAATCTTTATATGGTCTTAAACAAGCACCTAAGCAAATGGCATGATAAGTTTAATACAACTCTGACATCTGTTGGCTTCGTTGTTAATGAAGCTGACAAATGTGTATACTATCGCCATGGTGGGGGCGAAGGAGTTATACTGTGCTTGTATTTTGATGACATACTAATATTCGGAACCAACCTCAAAGTCATTGAGGAGGTCAAGTCGTTTCTATCTCAGGACTTTGAGATGAAAGACCTTGGTGTGGCTGATGTTATCTTGAACATCAAGCTACTGAGAGATAATGAGGGTGGGATTACACTTCTGCAATCCCATTATGTTGAGAAGGTGTTGAGCCATTTTGGATATTTGGACTGCAAACCATCTCAAACACCATATGATCCTAGTGTGTTGGTGATGTCTACTACACAACCTTCTTCTTGTAGACGTTGTTGTGCCTCCAAGTGCAGAGGTTTGTAGGACAGTAGCAAATTTCCCTCAAGTGGATGCCCTAAGGTTTATCAATCCGTGGGAGGCGTAGGATGAAGAAGGTCTCTCTCAAACAACCCTGCAACCAAATACTAAAGAGTCTCTTGTGTCCCCAACACACCCAATACAATGGTGAATTGTATAGGTGCACTAGTTCGGCGAACAGATGGTGATACAAGTGCAATATGGATGGTAGATATAGGTTTTTGTAATCTGAAATTATAAAAACAGCAAGGTAACTAGTGGTAAAAGTGAGCGTAAACAGTATTGCAATGCTAGGAAACAAGGCCTAAGTTTCATACTTTCACTAGTGCAAATTCTCTCAACAATAATAACATAATTTGGATCATATAACAATCCCTCAACATGCAACAAAGAGTCACTCCCAAGTCACTAAATCGGAGAACAAACGAAGAGATTATTGTAGGGTACGAAACCACCTCAAAGTTATCCTTTCTGATCGATCTATTCAAGAGTCCGTAGTAAAATAACACGAAGCTATTCTTTCCGTTTGATCTATCCTAGAGTTCGTACTAGAATAACACCTTAAGACACAAATCAACCAAAACCCTAATGTCACCAAGATACTCCAATGTCACCGCAAGTATCCATGGGTATGATTATACGATATGCATCACACAACCTCAGATTCATCTATTCAAACCAACACAAAGTACTTCAAAGAATGCCCCAAAGTTTCTACCGGAGAGTCAAGACGAAAACGTGTGTCGACCCCTATGCATAAGTTCACAAGGTCACTGAACCCGCAAGTTAATCACCAAAACATACATCAAGTAGATCACGTGAATATCCCATTGTCACCATAGATAAGCACATGCAAGACATACATCAAGTGTTCTCAAATCATTAAAGACTCAATCCGATAAGATAACTTCAAAGGGAAAACTCAATCCATTACAAGAGAGTAGAGGGGGAGAAACATCATCAGATCCAACTATAATAGCAAAGCTCGCAATACATGAAGATCGTACCACCTCAAGAACACGAGAGAGAGAGAGAGAGAGAGTGAGAGAGAGAGAGAGAGAGAGATCAAACACATAGCTACTGGTACATACCCTCAGCCTCGAGGGTGAACTACTCCCTCCTCGTCATGGAGAGCGTCGGGATGATGAAGATGGCCACCGGTGAGGGATCCCCCCTCTGGCAGGGTGCCGGAACAGGGTCCTGATTGGGTTTTGGTGGCTATAGAGGCTTGCGGAGGCGGAACTCCCAATCTATGGTGCTCCTGGATGTTTTTGGGGTATACGGGTATATATAGAAGGAAGAAGTAGGTCGGTGGAGGTGCGAGGGGCCCATGAGGGTGGGGAGCGTGCCCAGGGGGCAGGCGCGCCTCCCTGCCTCGTGTACTCCTTGCTTCTTTCTTGACGTCCACTCCAAGTCCTCTGGATCACGTTTGTTCCAAAAATCACTCTCCCGAAGGTTTCATTCCGTTTGATATTCCTTTTCTGCGAAACACTGAAATAGGCAAAGAAACAACAATTTGTAATGGGCCTTCGGTTAATAGGTTAGTCCCAAAAATAATATAAAAGTGTATAATAAAGCCCATTAAACATCCGAAACAGATAATGTAATAGCATGGAACAATCAAAAATTATAGATACGTTGAAGACGTATCAAGCATCCCCAAGCTTAATTCCTGCTCGTCCTCGAGTAGGTAAATGATAAAACAGAATTTTTGATGTGGAATGCTACCTAGCATAATTCTCAATGTAATTTTCTTTATTGTGGCATGAATGTTCAGATCCGAAAGATTCAAGACAAAAGTTTAATATTGACATAAGAGTAATAATACTTCAAGCATACTAACAAAGTAATCATATCTTCTCAAAATAACATGGCCAAAGAAAGTTATCCCTACAAAATCATATAGTCTGGCTATGCTCTATCTTCATCACACAAAATATTTAAATCATGCACAACCCCGGTTTTAGCCAAGCAATTGTTTCATACTTTAGTATTCTCAAACTTTTTCAATCTTCACGCGATACATGAGCATGAACCATGCACATAGCACTATAGGTGGAATAGAATGGTGGTTGTGGAGAAGACAAAAAGGAGAAGATAGTCTCACATCAACTAGGCGTATCAACGAGCTATGGAGATGCCCATCAATAGATATAAATGTGAGTTAGTAGGGATTGCCATGCAACGGATGCACTAGAGCTATAAGTGTATGAAAGATCATCAAAAGAAACTAAGTGGGAGTGCATCCAACTTGCTTGCTCACGAAGACCTATGGCAATTTGAGGAAGCCCATCATTGGAATATACAAGCCAAGTTCTATAATGAAAAATACCCACTAGTATATGAAGGTGACAACATAGGAGACTCTCTATCATGAAGATCATGGTGCTACTTTGAAGCACAAGTGTGGTAAAAGGATAGTAACATTGTCCCTTCTCTCCTTTTCTCTCATTTTTTGTTGGGCTTCTTTGGCCTCTTTTTTTTATTTGGGCTTCTTTGGCCTATTTTATTTTTCATAAAGTCCGGAGACTCATCCCAAGTTGTGAGGGAATCATTGCTTCCATCATCCTTTCCTCACATGGGACAATGCTCTAATAATGAAGATCATCACACTTTTATCTACTTACAACTCAAGAATCTTAGAACAAAATATGAGTCTATGTGGATGCCTCCGACGTTGTACCGGGATAATGAATCAAGAGTGACATGTATGAAAGAATTATGAATGATGGCTTTGCCACAAATACGATGTCAACTACATGATCATGCAAAGCAATATGACAATGGTGGAGCGTGTCATAATAAACGTAACGGTGGAAAGTTGCATGGCAATATATCTCGGAATGGCTATGGAAATGCCATAATAGGTAGGTATGGTGGTTGTTTTGAGGAAGGTATATGGTGGGTGTATGATACCGGCGAAATTTGCGCGACACAAGAGAGGCTAGCAATGGTGGAAGCGTGAGAGTGCGTATAATCCATGGACTCAACATTAGTCATGAAAACTCACATACTTATTGCAAAAATCTACAAGTTATCAAAACAAAGTACTACATGCATGCTCCTAGGGGAAGGGTTGGTAGGAGTTAACCATCGCGCGATCCCGACCTCCACACATAAGGAAGACAATCAATAAATAAATCATGCTCCAACTTCATCACATAACGGTCCATTATACGTGCATGCTACGGGAATCACAAACTTTTAACACAAGTATTCCTAAAATTCACAACTACTCAACTAGCATGACCCTAATATTACCATCCTCATATCTCAAAACAATCATAAAGAATCAAACTTCTCATAGTATTCAATGCACTCTATATGAAAGTTTTTATTATATCCCTCTTGGATGCCCATCATATTAGGACTAAATTCATAATCAAAGCAAATTACCATGTTGTTCTAAAAGACTCTCAAAATAATATAAGTGAAGCATGATAGTTAATCTATTTCTTCAAAATAACACCACTGCCGTGCTCTAAAAAGATATAAGTGAAGCACTAGAGCAAATGATAAACTACTCCAAAAGATATAAGTGAAGATCAATGAGTAGTTGAATAATTATGTAACTAAGTGAAGACTCTCTAACATTTAAGAATTTAATATCATGGTATTTTATTCAAACAGCAAGCAAAACAAAATAAAATAAAATGACGCTCCAAGCAAAACACATATCATATGGTGAATAAAAATATAGCTCCAAGTAAAGTTACCGATGAACGAAGACGAAAGAAGGGATGCCTTCCGAGGCATCCCCAAGCTTAGGCTCTTGGTTGTCCTTGAATATTACCTTGGGGTGCCTTGGGTATCCCCAAGCTTAGACTCTTTCCACTCCTTATTCCATAGTCCATCGAATCTTTACCCAAAACTTGAAAACTTCACAACACAAAACTTAACAGAAAACTCGTAAGCTCCGTTAGTATAAGAAAATAAATCACCACTTAGGTAATGTTGTGAACTCATTCTAAATTCATATTGGTATAATATCTACTGTATTCCAACTTCTCTATGGTTCATACCCTCCGATACTACTCATAGATTCATCAAAATAAGCAAACAACACATAGAAAACAGAACTGTCAAAAACAGAACAATCTGTAGTAATCTGTATCATTTGAATACTTATGTAACTCCAAAAATTCTGAAATAAATTTGTGGACCTGAGGAATTTGTCTAATAATCATATGCAAAAAGAATCAACCTAAAAGCACTCTTCAATAAAAAATGGCAGCTAATCTCGTGAGCTCAAAAGTTTCTGTTTTTTACAGCAAGATCGCATAGACTTCATCCAAGTCTTCCCAAAAGTTCTACTTGGCCCAAACACTAATTAAAACATAAAACCACATATAAACAGAGGCTAGATGAATTATTTATTACTAAACAGTAGAAAAAAACAAAGAACAAAAATAAAATTTGGTTGCCTCCCAACAAGCGCTAAAGTTTAACGCCCCTAGCTAGGCATGATGATTTCAATGATGCTCACATTTAGATACATTATAACTGAGCACTTTTCCTGCCCTTTCAGGCCATTAGCTTTCGTATCCATTGGATCACCACTTTTAGGCTCGTTGGCCATCCGATCGGCTCTTAATCACACGTGAACGCGCGACCAGGTTCAAGTAATGAGCGCTAACGTTCTTGGGCCGCTGCTCTGGTTGTCTTTTTCGGCTTCTGAGATTCAATTGGGCCTATACTACGCTTCTGTGCAACACAAAATTGGAAAACCCTAAAACACTCGACACTCGCGACCCTGCTTTCGTTCGCTGGCAGCCTCGCATGGCGGTGCCTCTCCATGGTCGAGCAACCTAGGTGCCGATCGATGTGGGAGCTTGGACTCCCATGGCGACTGCGCTGGTTTTCGACCGACGCGACAGACAGCGCAGGTAGAGATAAGTCTACCATCCTTTCCTCTAGCCCCGCCCTGCACGACGGCCATGGGCGCCGCCGGCAACCCATCAGACCTCTTCCTCGCTGGCAGGGTGAACTGACTTGAGGACTGCTTCTTTCCTGGTGAGCCTTCTTCTCATATGTGGAATCCTTTTCCTGCAACATATGTGCATTGGGCTTACAGCTGAAACGTATGGTGGGATGATTGACAGAGCTCGCAACTCCTCCTTTGTTGGAGGTGCAGGCTATTTTGACTTCGTGCAACTCGAGGCGTAATTAGCCTCCTCGGCCTGATGAGAAGCAGTAGGACGAGCCGGGTGGCCCTGAGGTCCAGCAGGTGCCGCCCGCTGCCTACAGAGTATATTGCGATTAGATGGATGCTTCTCTGCCTTGTTTGTCCACAGCATTAAAAAAATCTAAGTTATGTTCTCCTTAGATGTACATACATAAAGGAAGTGGAGTAAGAAATAGAGTAGACGAGGGACGAGAAATCATACCAGCACCCATGTAATGTTTGAAGTCATTTCTCACTTGATATCGTTCAGAATTTTTCATTCACCCAATCAGTATTACACCTTATAAATTTACGATAAGCTACAATGACTATCTTCACTTTTCCTGCAAAACAAACAAATTAATAAACAAACTATTTTCGCTATTCTGTGCTTATGCTGCCAATCTCGTACGTTATAGTATTTCTTTAAAAAATAATCACATATTGTATCCATGCTACACTTTGCTGAGGAGAAGCGGCAACATAAAGGCTCCTAGCGGAAGCGACTATTCCTGTGAGATGGGCAGTGGCTTCACCCCAAGGGGCAACATCAAGGAGACCAATGCCTAAACCACACTCCTGGCTCCAAGGGTTGGGCGCTGCATAAACATTTAATTCTTCCATGTGTTTGGTGTGTTATATATACCATATTCCTTGTTCTGCCTAACACATGTTCATTTAGCCGCGTTGACCATGTTCCATGGATCAGGAAGTATTGTTATTGATTGTTGTAATCTATGCAAGGTATTAAGTATGCATACTCTATATCATCCGAGCGAAAGAGAGATGGTTGAGCATTATTTGATAACTACAGTTTGCACTATTTGTAATGAACTTTGCTTACCTCTACGAAAACCTACAATCTCATATGGTCTCAGATTTTGGCTTCATAATTTTTTTGACTTCATAAATCTTTACTGTATAATTATTCATCTCATCGTATACATATCTGAACCTTGCTTCTCACGAGCAAACACATTAACAAAAGAAAAGTTTCTTTTGTCATTTTTTGCATATTCTGTTCTCATGAAGCGTAAAAGGATTTGTGTGAGCATAGACCAGTTATGCTCATTCATTAAAATCAGTGTTGTTTGAGGTAGTATATTGTTGAGTTTGGTGCTAAATTAGTGCAGAAATATCTTCCAAAGTTGAGAAATCTATGTTGAGAATGAAAGGCATTGTGTGCAGGTTAAATCCACTACACTAACTAATGCATAATCTGGGATCAAAGATGATTTGTTGGTAGACTACAGTTTGCACTATTTGTACTGAACTTTGCTTCCCTCTACGAAAACCTGCAATCTCGTATGTTCTCAGATTTTGGCTTCAAATTTTTTTGACTTCATAAATCTTTACTGTATAAGTATTCATCTCATCGTATACATATCTGAACCTTGCTTCTCACGATCAAACACATTAACAAAAGAAAAGTTTCTTTTGTTGTTTTTTGCATATTCTGTTCTCATGAACCGTAAAAGGATTTGTGTGAGCATAGACCAGTTATACTCATTCATTAAAATCAGTGTTGTTTGAGGTAACTTGGTGCAGAAATATCTTCCAAAGTTGAGAAATCTATGTTGAGAATGAAAAGCATTCTGTGCAGGTTAAATCCACTACACTAACTAATGCATAATCTGGGATCGAATATGATTTGTTGGTAGACTAAAAAAAGATTCAAAGGGAAGAAAGGTACATAAAACTTTTTGTTTGTTAGTTCCTCCTAGCAAGTTGATATCCGGAAGAATGACATCTGCTTTTCACTATATCTTTTCTAGTATTTCATCACCCTTGACTCTACATATTAAAATTTACTTGCAATGTTGGAACCAGGAGATGAATCTTCATATGCTTAGTGTCCCTCGTCGTAATTATAATGTTGTGATTCTAGTATTCTGCTGTTTTATTTCTGTGTCCAAATTTTGTATTTTATACTCATGACCTACAATATCTTGGAACACATTATGTCTTGAATTCTGGATCCAATATTCTTTTTGTCGAAAGGTGACCCAACTGTAGTTGTAACTACGTATTCACATTTTATTAAATATTTGGATTGTCCAAATTCTCATATTCTCATATAATTCAATTGTTCTTTCAATAAGACATAGGCATGTCGACAAGTGCTTTTGATGTGTGCCAATAACCTGTGATTGACCAACTATGTGTCTCAATGTACTTACAGAAATTCCTACCATTCAATTATAGAAAAATACGGGCGCGGCAACACGCGCCATCATTGATCTAGTAAAAGATAAGAATTGAAACATAAAGAGAGCATCATGAATAATATGACTAGCACATTTAAGTCTAACCCACTACCTATGCATAGTGATTTTGTGAGCAAACAATTTATTGGAACAATAATCAACTAGCATAGGAAGGCTAAACAAGCATAACTTCAAAACTTTAAGCACATAGAGAGGAAACTTGATATTATTGCAATTCCTACAAGTATATATTCCTCCCTCATAATAATTTTCAGTAGCATCATGAATAATTTCAACAATATAACCATCACCTAAAGCATTATTTTCATGATGCACAAGCATACAATTTTTATTACTCTCCACATAAGCAAAATTCTTCTCATTCGGAATAGTGGGAGTATCATAAGAAACTCAAATACTATAAATTGTTTCCACAATAAAAGAGTAATGTTCAGAAAAATGGTAATCATAATCATGACAAGTTTTATAAATATAATCATTACTACTTTTTATAGCATAAGTGTCATCACAATAATCATCATAAATAGGAGGCATGCTATCCTCATAATAAATTTGCTCATCAAAACTTGGGAGGCTAAAACTATCATCTACATTAAACATAGCATCCCCAAACTTGGGACAAACATTAATTACAGCAAATATATTCTCAAACATGTCATTCTCATCAAACATAGCATCCCCAAGCCTCGGCCTTTTCAAATCATAAGCATAATCACTCTCATCATTAATAGTATGGATAGCACCAATAGTATAGAAATTATCATCATCACAATGAGTAATAGGAGCAACATCATTTGGGAGGGATACCTTTCTACCTTTGCTTCTCCGTCTTTTCTTTTTATTCTTCACATCATGTGTGGGTTTAACCCTCTTTTTTGAGCTCCTTGTTAATGAGATTGGTTGAATAGAAAGCTCCTCCTCGTTACCTGATTCATCATAAGAAATAATAAAAGGATATTGGGAAGTCTCTTCCCTTTCATTAGTATTATTTTCATATTATATTCATTTTCTTTTCTTTATGTAATTGGAAATATAAGGATTTTCAATGCAATTCACCGCACAATACATAAAAATTTCTTCGAGATCAAAATCAAGAACTTTATCAAGGACAAATTCTGGCATATCCTTAGTTATACGTTTCATTTCTTCATACCCCAAAAGGAAACTAAGTTCATTATGATGTGCAAGGGAAATCAAGTCATCACAATTTTTGGACACGATACGATCATGAAACAATTTGCATTGGATATTTAAATGACCACGTTCATTGCAAAGTTCACAAGGATGGCCAAGAAAATTTAAATTTTCAGCACAAACATCTAGCCTTTCTTGCAACCATTTAGTTTCTAAATACTTATGCCTCTTGCAAAATCTATCTTCCCTATTTGGTGTATACTTGCAAACTCTATGTACTCCACAAAAGTTGACATGCTTATAAGAGACATTTTCATCATGACTAGTGCAATCATCATTAGTACTATGGATATTCAAAGAGTTCATACTAACAACATTGTAATCATGCTCATCATTCAAAGATTTAGTGCCAAACATTCTAATGCATTCTTCTTCTAGCACTTGAGCACAATTATCGGAATCCTTATTTTCACGAAAGATATTAAAAAGATGAAGCATATGAGGCAACCTTAATTCTATTTTTTGTAGTTTCGTTTTATAGACTAAACTAGTGATAAAAGAAGAAACTAAAAGATTCGATTGCAAGATCTAAAGATATACCTTCAAGCACTCACCTCCCCGGCAACAGCGCCAGAAAAGAGCTTGATGTCCAAGTGCAGAGGCTTGTAGGACAGTAGCAAATTTCCCTCAAGTGGATGACCTAAGGTTTATCAATCCGTGGGAGGCGTAGGATGAAGATGGTCTCTCTCAAACAACCCTGCAACCAAATAACAAAGAGTCTCTTGTGTCCCCAACACATCTAATACAATGGTGAATTGTATAGGTGCACTAGTTCGGCGAAGAGATGGTGATACAAGTGCAATATGGATGGTAGATATAGGTTTTTGTAATCTGAAATTATAAAAACAGCAAGGTAACTAGTGGTAAAAGTGAGCGTAAACGGTATTGCAATGCTAGGAAACAAGGCCTAAGGTTCATACTTTCACTAGTGCAAGTTCTCTCAACAATAATAACATAATTTGGATCATATAACAATCCCTCAACATGCAACAAAGAGTCACTCCGGAGTCACTAAATCGGAGAACAAACGAAGAGATTATTGTAGGGTACGAAACCACCTCAAAGTTATCCTTTCTGATTGATCTATTCAAGAGTCTGTAGTAAAATAGCACGAAGCTATTCTTTCCGTTCGATCTATCCTAGAGTTCATACTAAAATAACACCTTAAGACACAAATCAACCAAAACCCTAATGTCACCAAGATACTCCAATGTCACCACAAGTATCCGTGGGTATGATTATGTTGGGGAACGTAGTAATTTCAAATTTTTCCTACGCACACGCAAGATCATGGTGATGCATAGCAACGGGAGGGGAGAGTATGTCTACGTACCCTCGTAGACCAAAAGCGGAAGCGTTAGCACAACGCGGTTGATGTAGTCATACGTCTTCACGATCCGATCGATCAAGTACCGAACGCACGGCACCTCCGAGTCCAGCACACGTTCAGCTCGATGACGTACCTTGAACTCCGATCCAGCCGAGCTTTGAGGGAGAGTTCCGTCAGCACGACGGCGTGGTGATGGTGATGATGTTCTACCGACGCAGGGCTTCGCCTAAGCACCGCTATGATATTATCGAGGTGGATTATGGTGGATGGGGGCACCGCACACGGCTCAGAGATCTCAAGGATCAATTATTGTCTATGGGGTGTCCCCCTGCCCCCGTATATAAAGGAGCTAGGAGGGAGGCGGCCAGCCAAGGAGGAGGGCGCGCCAAGTGGGGAGTCCTACTCCCACCGGGAGTAGGACTCCTCCTTTCCTAGTAGGAGTAGGAGAGAAGGAAGGGGAAGAGAGAAGGGAAGGAAGGAGGGGGCGCAGCCCCTCCCCCTAGTCCAATTCGGACTAGGCCTTGGGGGGGGGGGGGGGGGCGCGGCCTGCCCTAGGCAGCCCCTCTCTCTTTCCCGTATGGCCCAATAAGGCCCATATACTCCCCGGCGAATTCCCGTAACTCTCCGGTACTCCGAAAAATACCCGAATCACTCGGAACCTTTCTGAAGTCCGAATATAGTCGTCCAATATATCGATCTTTACGTCTCGACCATTCCGAGACTCCTCATCATGTCCCAGATCTCATCCGGGACTCCGAAGTACTTTCGTTACATCAAAACACATAACTCATAATACAACCGTCATCGAACTTTAAGTATGCGGACCCTACGGGTTCGAGAACTATGTAGACATGACCAAGACACGTCTCCCGTCAATAACCAATAACGGAATCTGGATGCTCATATTGGCTCCCACATATTCTACGAAGATCTTTATCGGTCAAACCACATAACAACATACATTGTTCCCCTTGTCATCGGTATGTTACTTGCCCGAGATTCGATCATCGGTATCTCAATACCTAGTTCAATCTCATTACTGGCAAGTCTCTTTACTCATTACGTAATGCATCATCCCGTAACTAACTCATTAGCTACATTGTTTGCAAGGCTTATAGTGATGTGCATTACCGAGAGGGCCCAGAGTTACCTCTCCGACAATCGGAGTGACAAATCTTAATCTCAAATTACGCCAACTCAACATGTAGCTTTGGAGACACCTGTAGAGCTCCTTTATAATCACCCTGTTATGTTGTGACGTTTGGTAGCACACAAAGTGTTCCTCCGGTAAACGGGAGTTGCATAATCTCATAGTTGTAGGAACATGTATAAGTCATGAAGAAAGCAATAGCAACATACTAAACGATCAAGTGCTAAGCTAACGGAATGGGTCAAGTCAATCACATCATTCTGCTAATGATGTGATCCCGTTAATCAAATGACAACTCATGTCTATGGTTAGGAAACACAACCATCTTTGATCAACGAGCTAGTCAAGTAGAGGCATACTAGTGACACTATGTTTGTCTATGTATTCACACATGTATTATGTTTCCGGTTAATACAATTCTAACATGAATAATAAACATTTATCATGAAAATAAGGAAATAAATAATAACTTTATTATTGCCTCTAGGGCATATTTCCTTCAGTGTCCCACTTGTAGAGTCAATAATTTAGTTCACGTCGCCATGTGATTTAACACCAATATTCATATCTGTATGTGATTAATACCCATAGTTCACATCGTCATGTGATCAACACCCAAAGGGTTACTGGAGTCAATAATCTAGTTCACATCGCTATGTTATTAACAACCAAAGAGTACCAAGGTATGATCATGTTTTGCTCGTGAGAGAAGTTTAGTCAACGGGTCTGTCAAATTCAGAGCCGTATGTATTTTGCAAATATTCTATGTCTACAATGCTCTGCACGGAGCTACTCTAGATAATTGCTCCCACTTTCAATATGTATCCAGATTTAGACTTAGAGTCATCTGGATTGGTGTAAAAGCTTGCATCGTTGTAACTTTTTACGACGAGCTCTTTTATCACTTCCATTATCGAGAAATATTTCCTTAGTCCTCATTAAGGATATTCTTGACCGCTGTCCAGTGATCTACTTTTAGATCAAAATTGTACTCCCTTGCCAAACTTAGAGCAAGGTATACAATAGGTCTGGTACACAACATAGCATACTTTATAGTACCTATGACTGAGGCATAGGGAATGACTTTTCATTCTCTTTCTATTTTCTGCCATGGTCGGTTTTTGAGTCTTACTCAACTTCACACCTTGGAACACAGGCAAGAACTCCTTCTTTGATTGTTCCATTTTGAACTACTTCAAAATCTTATCAAGGTATGTACTCATTGAAAAAATCTTATCAAGCGTCTTGATCTATCTCTATAGATCTTGATGCTCAATGTGTAAGCAGCTTCACTGAGGTCTTTCTTTGAAAAACTCTTATTCAAGTATCCTTTTAGGCTTTCCAGAAAAGTTCTACATTATTTTCGATCAACAATATGTTATTCACATATACTTATCAGAAATGTTGTAGTGCTCCCACTCACTTTCTTGTAAATACAGGCTTCTCTAAAAGTCTGTATAGAACCATATGCTTTGATCAATTCATCAAAGTGTATATTCCAACTCTGAGATGCTTGCACCAATCCATAGATGGATCGCTGGAGCTTGCACATTTTATTAGCACCTTTAGGATTGACAAAACCTTCTGGTTGCATCATATACAACTCTTCTTTAATAAATCCATTAAGGAATGCAGTTTTGACATCCATTTGCCAGATTTCATAAAATGTGGCAATTGCTAAGATGATTCAGACAGACTTAAGCATCGCTACAGGTGAGAAAGTCTCATCGTAGTCAACCCCTTGAACTTGTCAAAAATCCTTCTCAACAAGTCGAGCTTTGTAAATAGTAACACTACTATCAGTGTCCGACTTCCTCTTGAAGATCCATTTATTCTCAATGGCTTGCCGATCATCGGGAAAGTCCACCAAAGTCCACACTTTGTTCTCATACATGGATCCCATCTCAGATTTTATGGCCTTAAGCCATTTTGTGGAATATGGGCTCATCATCGCTTCCTCATAGTTCGTAGGTTCGCCATGGTCAAGTAACATGACCTCCAGACTAGGATTACCGTACCACTCTAGTGCGGATCTTACTCTGGTTGACCTATGAGGTTCGGTAGTAACTTGATCTGAAGTTTCATTATCAATATCATTAGCTTCCTCACTAATTGGTGTAGGAATCACTAGAACTGATTTCTGTGATGAACTACTTTCCAATTCGGGAGAAGGTACAATTACTTTATCAAGCTCTACTTTCCTCCCACTCACTTCTTTCGAGAGAAACTCCTTCTCTAGAAAGGATCCATCTTAGGAATGAATATTTTGCCTTCGATTCTGTGATAGAAGGTGTACCCAACAGTTTCCTTTGGGTATTCTATGAAAACGCACTTCTCCGATTTGGGTTCGAGCTTATCAGGTTGAAACTTTTTCACATAAGCATCGCAGCCCCAAACTTTAAGAAACGAAAACTTTGGTTTCTTGCCAAACCACAGTTCATAAGGCGTCATCTCAATGGATTTTGATGGTGCCCTATTTAAAGTGAATGCAGCTGTATTTAATGCATAACTCCAAAATGATAGTGGTAAATCGGTGAGATACATCATAGATCGCACCATATCCAATAAAGTGCAGTTACGACGTTCAGACACACCATTATGTTGTGGTGTTCCATGTGGCGTGAGCTATGAAACTATTCCACATTGTTTTTAAATGAAGGCCAATCTCGTAACTCAAATATTCTCTTCTACTATAAGATTGTAGAAACTTTAATTTTTTGTTACGATGATTCTTCACTTCACTTCTGAAATACTTTGAACTTTTCAAATGTTTCAGACTTGTGCTTCATTAAGTAGATATACTCATATCTGCTCAAATCATTTGTGAAGATCAGAAAATAACGATACTTGCCACGAGCATCAACACTCATTGGACTACATACATCGGTATGTATTATTTCCAACAAGTCAATAGTTCATTCCATTGTTCTGGAGAACGGAGTTTTAGTCATCTTGCCCAAAAGGCACGGTTCGCAAGCATCAAATGATTCATAACCAAGTGATTCCAAAAGTCCATCGGTATGGAGTTTCTTCATGCACTTTACACCGATATGACCCAAACGGCGGTGCCACAAATAAGTTGCACTATCATTATCAACTTTGCATCTTTTAGCATCAATATGTGTATCACTACGATCGAGATCCAACAAACTATTTTCATTGGGTGTATGACCATCGAAGGTTTTATTCATGTAAACAGAACAACAATTATTCTCTGACTTTAAATGAATAACCGTATTGCAAAAACATGATCAAATCATATTCATGCTCAACGCAAACGCCAAATAACATTTATTTAGGTTCAACACTAATCTCGAAAGTGTAGGGAGAGTGTGATGATGATCATATTAATCTTGGAACCACTTCCAACATACATCGTCACTTCACCCTCAACTAGTCTCTGTTTATTCTGTAACTCCTGTTTAGAGTTACTAATCTTAGCAACCGAACAAGTATCAAATACCCAGGGTTACTATAAACACTAGTAAGGTACACATCAATAACCTGTATATCAAATATACCCTTGTTCACTTTGCCATCCTTCTTATCTACCAAATATTCAGGGCATTTCCACTTCCAGTGACCATTTCCTTTGCAGTAGAAGCACTGAGTTTCAGGCTTTGGTCCAGCTTTGGGCTTCTTCGCGGGAGAGAGAACTTGCTTGCCATTCTAGTTGAAGTTCTGTTTCTTTCCCTTTGCCCTTTTTCTTGAAACTAGTGATCTTGTCAATAATCAGCACTTGATGTTCTTTCTTGATTTCTACCTTCGTCGATTTCAACATCACGAAGAGCTCGGGAATCGTTTTCGTCACCCCTTGCATACTATAGTTCATCACGAAGTTCTACTAACTTGGTGATGGTGACTAGAGAACTCTGGCAATCACTATCTTATCTGGAAAATTAACTCCCACTTGATTCAAGCGATTGTAGTACCCAGACAATCTGAGCACATGCTCACTAGTTGAGAAATTCTCCTCCATCTTTTAGCTATAGAACTTGTTGGAGATTTCATATCTCTCAACTCGGGTATTTTCTTGAAATATTAACTTCAACTCCTGGAACATCTCATATGGTCCATGACGTTCAAAACGTCTTTGAAGTCCCGATTCTAAGCCGTTAAGCATGGTGCACAAAACTATCAAGTAGTCATCATATTGAGCTAGCCAAACGTTCATAACGTCTGCATTTGCTCCTGCAATAGGTCAGTCACCTAGCGGTGCATCAAGGACATAATTCTTCTATGTAGCAATGAGGATAAACCTCATATCACGGATCCAATCCGCATCATTGCTACTAACATTTTTCAACACAGTTTTTCTCTAGGAACATATCAAAATAAACATATGAAAGCAACAACGCGAGCTATTGATCTACAACATAATTTGCAAAATACTACCAGGACTAAGTTCATGATAAATTAAAGTTCAATTAATCATATTACTTAAGAACTCCCACTTAGATAGACATCCCTCTAATCATCTAAGTGATCACATGATCCAAATCAACTAAACCATGTCCGATCATCACGTGAGATGGAGTAGTTTTCAATGGTGAACATCACTATGTTGATCATATCTACTATATGATTCACGCTCGACCTTTCGGTCTCCAGTGTTCCGAGGCCATATCTGTATATGCTAGGCTAGTCAAGTTTAACCTGAGTATTCTGCGTGTGCAACTGTTTTGCACTCGTTGTATTTGAACGTAGAGCCTATCACACCCGATTATCACGTGGTGTCTCAGCATGAAGAACTTTCGCAACGGTGCATACTCAGGGGGAACACTTTATACCTTGAAATTTAGTGAGAGATCATCTTATAATGCTACCGCCGAACTAAACAAAATAAGATGTATAAAAGATAAACATTATATGCGATCAAAATATGTGACAAGATATGGCCATGATAATCTTGCGCCTTTGATCTCCATCTCCAAAGTACTGTCATGGTCTCTATCATCACCGGCATGACACCATGATGTCCATCATCTTGATCTATATCAATGTGTCGTCATATGGTCGTCTCGCCAACTATTGCTCTTGCAACTATTGCTATCACATAGCGATAAAGTAAAGCAAACATTTGGCGCTTGCATCTTATGCAATAAAGAGACAACCATAAGGTTTCTACCAGTTGCCGATAACTTCAACAAAACATGATCATCTCATACAACAACTTATATCTCATCACGTCTAGACCATATCACATCATAACATGCCCTGCAAAAACAAGTTAGACGTCCTTTACTTTGTTGTTGCAAGTTTTACGTGGCTGCTACGGGCTGAGCAAGAACCGTTCTTACCTACGCATCAAAACCACAACGATAGTTCATCAAGTTAGTGTTGTTTTAACCTTCTCAAGGACCGGGCGTAGCCACACTCGGTTCAACTAAAGTTAGAGAAACTGACACCCGCCAGCCACCTGTGTGCAAAGCACGTCGGTAGAAACAGTCTCGCATAACCGTACGCGTAATGTCGGTCAGGGCCGCTTCATCCAACAATACCGCCAAACCAAAGTATGACATGCTAGTAAGCAGTATGACTTGTATCGCCCACAACTCTTTTGTGTTCTACTCGTGCATATAACATCTACGCATAAAACCTGGCTCGGATGCCACTGTTGGAGAACGTAGTAATTTCAAAATTTTCCTATGCACACGCAAGATCATGGTGATGCATAGCAACAAGAGGGGAGAGTGTGTCTACGTGCCCTCGTAGACCGAAAGTGGAAGCATTAGCATAACGCGGTTGATGTAGTCGTACGTCTTCACGATCCGACCGATCAAGTACCGAACGCACGGCACCTCCGAGTTCAGCACACGTTCAGCTCGATGACGTCCCTCCAACTCTGATCCAGCCGAGCTTTGAGGGGAGTTCCGTCAGCACGACGGCGTGGTGACGATGATGATGTTCTACTGACGCAGGGCTTCGCCTAAGCACCGCTACAATATTATCGAGGTGGATTATGGTGGATGGGGGCACCGCACACGGCAAAGAGATTTCAAGGATCAATTATTGTCTATGGGGTGTTCCCCTGCCCCCGTATATAAAGGAGCTAGGAGGGAGGCGGCCAGCCAAGGAGGAGGGCGCGCCAAGTGGGGAGTCCTACTCCCACCGGGAGTAGGACTCCTCCTTTCCTAGTAGGAGTAGGAGAGAAGGAAGGGGAAGAGAGAAGGGAAGGAAGGAGGGGGCGCAGCCCCTCCCCCTAGTCCAATTCGGACTAGGCCTTGGGGGGGGGGGGGGCGCGGCCTGCCCTAGGCAGCCCCTCTCTCTTTCCCGTATGGCCCAATAAGGCCCATATACTCCCCGGCGAATTCCCGTAACTCTCCGGTACTCCGAAAAATACCCGAATCACTCGGAACCTTTCTGAAGTCCGAATATAGTCGTCCAATATATCGATCTTTACGTCTTGACCATTCCGAGACTCCTCATCATGTCCCAGATCTCATCCGGGACTCCGAAGTACTTTCGTTACATCAAAACACATAACTCATAATACAACCGTCATCGAACTTTAAGTATGCGGACCCTACGGGTTCGAGAACTATGTAGACATGACCAAGACACGTCTCCCGTCAATAACCAATAACGGAATCTGGATGCTCATATTGGCTCCCACATATTCTACGAAGATCTTTATCGGTCAAACCACATAACAACATACGTTGTTCCCCTTGTCATCGGTATGTTACTTGCCCGAGATTCGATCATCGGTATCTCAATACCTAGTTCAATCTCATTACTGGCAAGTCTCTTTACTCATTACGTAATGCATCATCCCGTAACTAACTCATTAGCTACATTGTTTGCAAGGCTTATAGTGATGTGCATTACCGAGAGGGCCCAGAGTTACCTCTCCGACAATCGGAGTGACAAATCTTAATCTCAAATTACGCCAACTCAACATGTAGCTTTGGAGACACCTGTAGAGCTCCTTTATAATCACCCTGTTATGTTGTGACGTTTGGTAGCACACAAAGTGTTCCTCCGGTAAACGGGAGTTGCATAATCTCATAGTTGTAGGAACATGTATAAGTCATGAAGAAAGCAATAGCAACATACTAAATGATCAAGTGCTAAGCTAACGGAATGGGTCAAGTCAATCACATCATTCTCCTAATGATGTGATCCCGTTAATCAAATGACAACTCATGTCTATGGTTAGGAAACACAACCATCTTTGATCAACGAGCTAGTCAAGTAGAGGCATACTAGTGACACTATGTTTGTCTATGTATTCACACATGTATTATGTTTCCGGTTAATACAATTCTAACATGAATAATAAACATTTATCATGAAAATAAGGAAATAAATAATAACTTTATTATTGCCTCTAGGGCATATTTCCTTCAGTGTCCCACTTGTAGAGTCAATAATTTAGTTCACGTCGCCATGTAATTTAACACCAATATTCATATCTGTATGTGATTAATACCCATAGTTCACATCGTCATGTGATCAACACCCAAAGGGTTACTGGAGTCAATAATCTAGTTCACATCGCTATGTTATTAACAACCAAAGAGTACCAAGGTATGATCATGTTTTGCTCGTGAGAGAAGTTTAGTCAACGGGTCTGTCAAATTCAGAGCCGTATGTATTTTGCAAATATTCTATGTCTACAATGCTCTGCACGGAGCTACTCTAGATAATTGCTCCCACTTTCAATATGTATCCAGATTTAGACTTAGAGTCATCTGGATTGGTGTAAAAGCTTGCATCGTTGTAACTTTTTACGACGAGCTCTTTTATCACTTCCATTATCGAGAAATATTTCCTTAGTCCTCATTAAGGATATTCTTGACCGCTGTCCAGTGATCTACTTTTAGATCAAAATTGTACTCCCTTGCCAAACTTAGAGCAAGGTATACAATAGGTCTGGTACACAACATAGCATACTTTATAGTACCTATGACTGAGGCATATGGAATGACTTTTCATTCTCTTTCTATTTTCTGCCATGGTCGGTTTTTGAGTCTTACTCAACTTCACACCTTGGAACACAGGCAAGAACTCCTTCTTTGATTGTTCCATTTTGAACTACTTCAAAATCTTATCAAGGTATGTACTCATTGAAAAAATCTTATCAAGCGTCTTGATCTATCTCTATAGATCTTGATGCTCAATGTGTAAGCAGCTTCACTGAGGTCTTTCTTTGAAAAACTCTTATTCAAGTATCCTTTTAGGCTTTCCAGAAAAGTTCTACATTATTTTCGATCAACAATATGTTATTCACATATACTTATCAGAAATGTTGTAGTGCTCCCACTCACTTTCTTGTAAATACAGGCTTCTCTAAAAGTCTGTATAAAACCATATGCTTTGATCAATTCATCAAAGTGTATATTCCAACTCTGAGATGCTTGCACCAATCCATAGATGGATCGCTGGAGCTTGCACATTTTATTAGCACCTTTAGGATTGACAAAACCTTCTGGTTGCATCATATACAACTCTTCTTTAATAAATCCATTAAGGAATGCAGTTTTGACATCCATTTGCCAGATTTCATAAAATGTGGCAATTGCTAAGATGATTCAGACAGACTTAAGCATCGCTACAGGTGAGAAAGTCTCATCGTAGTCAACCCCTTGAACTTGTCAAAAATCCTTCTCAACAAGTCGAGCTTTGTAAATAGTAACACTACTATCAGTGTCCGACTTCCTCTTGAAGATCCATTTATTCTCAATGGCTTGCCGATCATCGGGAAAGTCCACCAAAGTCCACACTTTGTTCTCATACATGGATCCCATCTCAGATTTTATGGCCTTAAGCCATTTTGTGGAATATGGGCTCATCATCGCTTCCTCATAGTTCGTAGGTTCGCCATGGTCAAGTAACATGACCTCCAGACTAGGATTACCGTACCACTCTAGTGCGGATCTTACTCTGGTTGACCTATGAGGTTCGGTAGTAACTTGATCTGAAGTTTCATTATCAATATCATTAGCTTCCTCACTAATTGGTGTAGGAATCACTAGAACTGATTTCTGTGATGAACTACTTTCCAATTCGGGAGAAGGTACAATTACTTTATCAAGCTCTACTTTCCTCCCACTCACTTCTTTCGAGAGAAACTCCTTCTCTAGAAAGGATCCATCTTAGGAATGAATATTTTGCCTTCGATTCTGTGATAGAAGGTGTACCCAACAGTTTCCTTTGGGTATTCTATGAAAACGCACTTCTCCGATTTGGGTTCGAGCTGATCAGGTTGAAACTTTTTCACATAAGCATCGCAGCCCCAAACTTTAAGAAACGAAAACTTTGGTTTCTTGCCAAACCACAGTTCATAAGGCGTCATCTCAATGGATTTTGATGGTGCCCTATTTAAAGTGAATGCAGCTGTATTTAATGCATAACTCCAAAATGATAGTGGTAAATCGGTGAGATACATCATAGATCGCACCATATCCAATAAAGTGCAGTTACGACGTTCAGACACACCATTATGTTGTGGTGTTCCATGTGGCGTGAGCTATGAAACTATTCCACATTGTTTTTAAATGAAGGCCAATCTCGTAACTCAAATATTCTCTTCTACTATAAGATTGTAGAAACTTTAATTTTTTGTTACGATGATTCTTCACTTCACTTCTGAAATACTTTGAACTTTTCAAATGTTTCAGACTTGTGCTTCATTAAGTAGATATACTCATATCTGCTCAAATCATTTGTGAAGGTCAGAAAATAACGATACTTGCCACGAGCATCAACACTCATTGGACTACATACATCGGTATGTATTATTTCCAACAAGTCAATAGTTCATTCCATTGTTCTGGAGAACGGAGTTTTAGTCATCTTGCCCAAAAGGCACGGTTCGCAAGCATCAAATGATTCATAACCAAGTGATTCCAAAAGTCCATCGGTATGGAGTTTCTTCATGCACTTTACACCGATATGACCCAAACGGCGGTGCCACAAATAAGTTGCACTATCATTATCAACTTTGCATCTTTTAGCATCAATATGTGTATCACTACGATCGAGATCCAACAAACTATTTTCATTGGGTGTATGACCATCGAAGGTTTTATTCATGTAAACAGAACAACAATTATTCTCTGACTTTAAATGAATAACCGTATTGCAAAAACATGATCAAATCATATTCATGCTCAACGCAAACGCCAAATAACATTTATTTAGGTTCAACACTAATCTCGAAAGTGTAGGGAGAGTGTGATGATGATCATATTAATCTTGGAACCACTTCCAACATACATCGTCACTTCACCCTCAACTAGTCTCTGTTTATTCTGTAACTCCTGTTTAGAGTTACTAATCTTAGCAACCGAACAAGTATCAAATACCCAGGGTTACTATAAACACTAGTAAGGTACACATCAATAACCTGTATATCAAATATACCCTTGTTCACTTTGCCATCCTTCTTATCTACCAAATATTCAGGGCATTTCCACTTCCAGTGACCATTTCCTTTGCAGTAGAAGCACTGAGTTTCAGGCTTTGGTCCAGCTTTGGGCTTCTTCGCGGGAGAGAGAACTTGCTTGCCATTCTAGTTGAAGTTCTGTTTCTTTCCCTTTGCCCTTTTTCTTGAAACTAGTGATCTTGTCAATAATCAGCACTTGATGTTCTTTCTTGATTTCTACCTTCGTCGATTTCAACATCACGAAGAGCTCGGGAATCGTTTTCGTCACCCCTTGCATACTATAGTTCATCACGAAGTTCTACTAACTTGGTGATGGTGACTAGAGAACTCTGGCAATCACTATCTTATCTGGAAAATTAACTCCCACTTGATTCAAGCGATTGTAGTACCCAGACAATCTGAGCACATGCTCACTAGTTGAGAAATTCTCCTCCATCTTTTAGCTATAGAACTTGTTGGAGATTTCATATCTCTCAACTCGGGTATTTTCTTGAAATATTAACTTCAACTCCTGGAACATCTCATATGGTCCATGACGTTCAAAACGTCTTTGAAGTCCCGATTCTAAGCCGTTAAGCATGGTGCACAAAACTATCAAGTAGTCATCATATTGAGCTAGCCAAACGTTCATAACGTCTGCATTTGCTCCTGCAATAGGTCAGTCACCTAGCGGTGCATCAAGGACATAATTCTTCTATGTAGCAATGAGGATAAACCTCATATCACGGATCCAATCCGCATCATTGCTACTAACATTTTTCAACACAGTTTTTCTCTAGGAACATATCAAAATAAACATATGAAAGCAACAACGCGAGCTATTGATCTACAACATAATTTGCAAAATACTACCAGGACTAAGTTCATGATAAATTAAAGTTCAATTAATCATATTACTTAAGAACTCCCACTTAGATAGACATCCCTCTAATCATCTAAGTGATCACATGATCCAAATCAACTAAACCATGTCCGATCATCACGTGAGATGGAGTAGTTTTCAATGGTGAACATCACTATGTTGATCATATCTACTATATGATTCACGCTCGACCTTTCGGTCTCCAGTGTTCCGAGGCCATATCTGTATATGCTAGGCTAGTCAAGTTTAACCTGAGTATTCTGCGTGTGCAACTGTTTTGCACTCGTTGTATTTGAACGTAGAGCCTATCACACCCGATTATCACGTGGTGTCTCAGCATGAAGAACTTTCGCAACGGTGCATACTCAGGGGGAACACTTTATACCTTGAAATTTAGTGAGAGATCATCTTATAATGCTACCGCCGAACTAAACAAAATAAGATGTATAAAAGATAAACATTATATGCGATCAAAATATGTGACAAGATATGGCCATGATAATCTTGCGCCTTTGATCTCCATCTCCAAAGTACTGTCATGGTCTCTATCATCACCGGCATGACACCATGATGTCCATCATCTTGATCTATATCAATGTGTCGTCATATGGTCGTCTCGCCAACTATTGCTCTTGCAACTATTGCTATCACATAGCGATAAAGTAAAGCAAACATTTGGCGCTTGCATCTTATGCAATAAAGAGACAACCATAAGGTTTCTACCAGTTGCCGATAACTTCAACAAAACATGATCATCTCATACAACAACTTATATCTCATCACGTCTAGACCATATCACATCATAACATGCCCTGCAAAAACAAGTTAGACATCCTTTACTTTGTTGTTGCAAGTTTTACGTGGCTGCTACGGGCTGAGCAAGAACCGTTCTTACCTACGCATCAAAACCACAACGATAGTTCATCAAGTTAGTGTTGTTTTAACCTTCTCAAGGACCGGGCGTAGCCACACTCGGTTCAACTAAAGTTAGAGAAACTGACACCCGCCAGCCACCTGTGTGCAAAGCACGTCGGTAGAAACAGTCTCGCATAACCGTACGCGTAATGTCGGTCAGGGCCGCTTCATCCAACAATACCGCCAAACCAAAGTATGACATGCTAGTAAGCAGTATGACTTGTATCGCCCACAACTCTTTTGTGTTCTACTCGTGCATATAACATCTACGCATAAAACCTGGCTCGGATGCCACTGTTGGAGAACGTAGTAATTTCAAAATTTTCCTATGCACACGCAAGATCATGGTGATGCATAGCAACGAGAGGGGAGAGTGTGTCTACGTGCCCTCGTAGACCGAAAGTGGAAGCGTTAGCATAACGCGGTTGATGTAGTCGTACGTCTTCACGATCCGACCGATCAAGTACCGAACGCACGGCACCTCCGAGTTCAGCACACGTTCAGCTCGATGACGTCCCTCGAACTCTGATCCAGCCGAGCTTTGAGGGGAGTTCCGTCAGCACGACGGCGTGGTGACGATGATGATGTTCTACTGACGCAGGGCTTCGCCTAAGCACCGCTACAATATTATCGAGGTGGATTATGGTGGATGGGGGCACCGCACACGGCAAAGAGATTTCAAGGATCAATTGTTGTCTATAGGGTGCCCCCCTGCCCCCAAATATAAAGGAGCTAGGAGGGAGGCGGCCGGCCAAGGAGAAGGGCGCGCCAAGGGGGGAGTCCTACTCCCACCGGCAGTAGGACTCCTCCTTTCCTAGTAGGACTAGGAGAGAAGGAAGGGGAAGAGAGAAGGGAAGGAAGGAGGGGGCGCAGCCCCTCCCCCTAGTCCAATTCGGACTAGGCCTTGGGGGGCGCATGGCCTGCCCTAGGCAGCCCCTCTCTCTTTCCCGTATGGCCCAATAAGGCCCATATACTCCCCGGCGAATTCCCGTAACTCTCCGGTACTCCGAAAAATACCCGAATCACTCGGAACCTTTCCGAAGTCCGAATATAGTCGTCCAATATATCGATCTTTATGTCTCGACCATTTCGAGACTCCTCGTCATGTCCCCGATCTCATCTGGGAGTCCGAACTACCTTCGGTACTTCGAAACACATAACTCATAATACAACCTTCATCGAACTTTAAGCGTGCGGACCCTACGGGTTCGAGAACTATGTAGACATGACCGAGACACATCTCCGGTCAATAACCAATAGCGGAACCTGGATGCTCATATTGGCTCCCACATATTCTATGAAGATCTTTATCAGTCAAACCGCATAACAACATACGTTGTTCCCTTTGTCATCGGTATGTTACTTGCCCGAGATTCGATCGTCGTTATCTCAATACCTAGTTCAATCTCATTACCGGCAAGTCTCTTTACTCGTTACGTAATGCATCATCCCATAACTAACTCAATAGCTACATTGCTTGCAAGGCTTATAGTGATGTGCATTACCGAGAGGGCCCAGAGATACCTCTCCGACAATCGGAGTGACAAATCCTAATCTCGAAATATGCCAACTCAACATGTACCTTTGGAGACACCTGTAGAGCTCCTTTATAATCACCCAGTTACGTTGTGACGTTTGGTAGCATACAAAGTGTTCCTCCGATAAACGGGAGTTGCATAATCTCATAGTTGTAGGAACATGTATAAGTCATGAAGAAAGCAATAGCAACATACTAAATGATCAAGTGCTAAGCTAACGGGATGGGTCAAGTCAATCACATCATTTTCCTAATGATGTGATCCCGTTAATGAAATCAACTCATGTCTATGTTTAGGAAACACAACCATCTTTGATCAACGAGCTAGTCAAGTAGAGGCATACTAGTGACACTATGTTTGTCTATGTATTCACACATGTATTATGTTTCCGGTTAATACAATTCTAGCATGAATAATAAACATTTATCATGAAAGTAAGGAAATAAATAATAACTTTATTATTGCCTCTAGGGCATATTTCCTTCAGATTATACGATATGCATCACACAATCTCAGATTCATCTATTCAAACCAACTCAAAGTACTTCAAAGAATGCCCCAAAGTTTCTACCGGAGAGTCAAGACGGAAACGTGTGTTGACCCCTATGCATAAGTTCACAAGGTCACTGAACCCGCAAGTTGATCACCAAAACATACATCAAGTAGATCACGTGAATATCCCATTGTCACCACAGATAAGCACATGCAAGACATACATCAAATGTTCTCAAATCATTAAAGACTCAATCCAATAAGATAACTTCAAAGGGAAAACTCAATCCATTACAAGAGAGTAGATGGGGAGAAACATCATAAGATCCAACTATAATAGCAAAGCTCGCGATACATGAAGATCGTACCACCTCAAGAACACGAGAGAGAGAGAGAGAGAGAGAGAGAGAGAGAGAGAGATTAAACACATAGCTACTGGTACATACCCTTAGCCCCGAGGGTGAACTACTCCCTTCTCGTCATGGAGAGCGCCGGGATGATGAAGATGGCCACCGGCAAGGGATCCCCCCTCCGGCAGGGTGCCGGAACAGGGTCCCGATTGGTTTTTGGTGGCTACAGAGGCTTGCGGCGGTGGAACTCCCAATCTATGGTGCTCCTGGATGTTTTTGGGGTATATGGGTATATATAGGAGGAAGAAGTAGGTCAGTGGAGCTGCAAGGGGCCCACGAGGGTGGGGGGCGCGCCTCCGTGCCTCGTGGCCTCCTCGCTTCTTTCTTGATGTCCACTCCAAGTCCTCTGGATCACCTTTGTTCCAAAAATCACTCTCCCGAAGGTTTCATTCCGTTTGGATTCTGTTTTGATATTCCTTTTCTGCGAAACGCCGAAACAGGCAAAGAAACAGCAATTTGCACTGGGCCTTCGGTTAATAAGTTAGTCCCAAAAATAATATAAAAGTGTATAATAAAACCCATTAAACATCCAAAATAGATAATATAATAGCATGGAACAATCAAAAATTATAGATACGTGGAGACGTATCAGTTGGTTTGAAAGATCGAAGGCACAACTAAGGATCAGCTGACATACTCTCAAATAATTGGTTCACTCATGTACCTAGGGAGCGCAAAGAGGCCTGACATCGTGTTTGCTATGAGCAAACTGAGCCGGTTTGTTTGCAATAACTCTCAAAGGTACTATCAACTATGGACTTCACTATACTGTATACCCGTCGGTACGTATAGTGACGCAAATTGGATCTATGATGCTGTGATGAGATGAAGGCCACAACTGGGTATATGATGCGTCACTATTCCTCGAAGTCTTGCAAGCAAACAATCTTAACGAGATCGACAATGGAAGCAGAATTAACAGCATTAGACACATCTGGTGTCGAAGCAGGATGGCTTCGAGATTTTTTTATGGACTTGCCATTGGTTGATAAACCAGTTCCGGCTATCCTTGTGAACTGTGACAATCAGACTGTCACCACCAAGGTGAAGAGTTCAAAGGACAACATGAAGTCTAGCAAACACATAAGAATGAGATTAAAAGCTGTCAAAAAATTAAGAAACTCCGGAGTGATAGGGTTGGAGTATGTCCATATGGCTAAGAATCTAGCAAATCCTTTTACAAAAGGGCTATCATGTGTTGTGATAGATAGTGCATCGAGGAACATGGGTATGAGACCCACATGAGTTGCCATGGTGGTAACCCAACCTATGTGATCGGAGATCCCGTGAAGTAGGACCTGGGAAAACAAGCCAGTGGTGAACCGAGAAGAGTAACTATACTAAACCACCCCATTGGAGATGCAATACTCTCAATACTATATGGTAGGGTGACTATTGTATTAATGTGTTCCAAAGCTTATGTAAGCAAGATGCTATCCTACAAAGCGATCTTTGGAGGAACACACCTATATGAGCCCGAATGCTGGTCACAGTCTATGAGATTGGGGTGATCTCTGGTAGCTCATGAATAGGCCAGGAGTGTGACTTATATGCTCCACCCGAGGGGTCAGCCTTCGGCAGCCTAGTACTAGTAAGACATGTGGTGAAGCTTCTTTACGCCAGACTAACAATTCAACGCTTAGTCCATTGTTCAGTTGTGAAGGAGTGTAGCTACTTGCTCTTGAAGGAAATATGCCCTAGAGGCAATAATAAAGTTATTATTTATTTCCTTATATCATGATAAATGTTTATTATTCATGCTAGAATTGTATTAACCGGAAACATAATACATGTCTGAATACATAGACAAACATAGTGTCACTAGTATGCCTCTACTTGACTAGCTCGTTTATCAAAGATGGTTATGTTTCCTAGCCATGGACAAAAGAGTTATCATTTGATTAAGGGGATCACATCATTAGGAGAATGATGTGATTGACTTGACCCATTCCGTTAGCCTTAGCACTTGATCATTTAGTATGTTGCTATTGCTTTCTTCATGACTTATACATGTTCCTATGACTATGAGATTATGCAACTCCCGTTTACCGGAGGAACACTTTGTGCGCTACCAAACGTCACAACGTAACTGGGTGATTATAAAGGAGCTCTACAGGTGTCTCCGAAGGTACATGTTGGTTTGGCGTATTTCGAGATTAGGATTTGTCACTCCGATTGTCGGAGAGGTATCTCTGGGCCCACTCGGTATTGCACATCACTATAAGCCTTGCAAGCATTGCACCTAATTAGTTAGTTGCGGGATGATGTATTACGGGACGAGTAAAGAGACTTGCCAGTAACGAGATTGAACTAGGTATTGAGATATCAATGATCCAATCTCGGGCAAGTAACATACCGATGACAAAGGGAACAACGTATGTTGTTATGCGGTTTGACCGATAAAGATCTTCGTAGAATATGTGGGAGCCAATATGAGCATCCAGGTTCCGCTATTGGTTATTGATCGGAAATGTGTCTCGGTCATGTCTACATAGTTCTCGAACCCGTAGGGTCCGCACGCTTAAGGTTTCGATGACAGTTATATTATGAGTTTATGAGTTTTGATGTACCGAAGGAGTTCGGAGTCCCGGATGAGATCGGGGACATGACGAGGAGTCTCTAAATGGTCAAGACGTAAAGATCGATATATTGGACGACTATATTCGGAGTTCGGAAAGGTTCCTGAAAGTGCGTTATATCGACTAGAGGGGGGGTGAATAGGCGATTTTTATGAATTCTTCACTGAGGAATTTGCTGGTGAGGAAATTCCTTAGCGAAGAACTACTTGCAGCGGAATATGTACTCAGGAGTAAACATAACAGGATACACACATAGTCAGCATGATGAAATGAAGACTAAAAACGGAGTACGGAAAGCGTAAACACAGGATAGCAAGATGAAGACAAACAGACTGAAGAAATTGAACTGAGGAATTTGTGAAAGTCTTCAGTCAAAGTCTTCAAGCACAGATATGAACAACATTCAACACAGTAATGAGGAAATGGAAGAGTTGAGGAAATAGAACCAGTCAGTTGGTGAAGACAATGATTTGGTAAACCAGTTCCAACTGCTGTCTCAGTTGTACGTCTGGTTGGAGCGGCTGAGTATTTAAACTCGAGGACACACAGTCCCGGACACCCAGTCTCTGAGCCGCAACTCAGGACACCCAGTCCTCACCGTATTCTCCTTGAACTAAGACCACGCAGACCTCGTCCAATCACTCGTGGTAAGTCTTCAGGTGACTTCCAAACCTTCACAGACTTGGTCACTCGGCGATCCACAATTCCTCTTGGATGCTCTAGACCTTGACGCCTAACCGTCTGGAAGAAGCACAGTCTTCAAAGGTAACAAGCGTCGGATCCACGCAGGATCAATTTCTTCAGTGATGCTCAATCACTTTGGGTTTGTGGGGGTTTGGTTTTGGGATTTTCCTCACTTGATGATTTTCGCTCAAAGTCCTCGGAGGATGGGTTGCTCTCAAATGACAAGTGTCAAGTTCTCTCGGAGCAGCCAACCAGCTTGTGGTTGTAGGGGGGTGGCTATTTATAGCCTAGGGAGCAGCCCGACATGATAAGACATAAATGCCCTTCAATGATATGACCGTTAGGTGGATAAGATATTTTGGGACAGCCGGCGCGCAGCACAACAACGGTCGGAAATTTGACTCTCAAATTCCTCAGGGCTATCATGTTCCTCACTGTGTAGGCAATTCGCACTGGCGAATTCCTAACTCCTCAGTCAGAGCAAAGTCCTCAGTGAACAGAAGAACTGCATCTCTGTCACTGATGAATTTGACTGAACTGTATGAGATTTCCAATGGCTTCACTCGAAGGGATTGGTAGGTGTAGGATTTTGAGTTGAGCATCACATGGAAATTTTTCCTTAATATTTCCTCGACCCCCTTTAACAGTACGGTGTTTCCTATGACTCAAGAAAGAGAAAATGAAACTACGAAAACAAAAGTCTTCACGCTTCATATTCCTCGAATGAATACCAAGTCTTCAAGGTCACACCAATTTCTTCACTTTCAAAGTCTTCAGAAAGTCTTCAGAATATCAAAGTCTTCAGTTGAAGAACTTCATTTTTAGGGGTCGACTTTCTCTGTAAATATCAAACTCCTCATAGACTTATAGACCTATGTACACTCACAAACGCATCAGTTACTTAACCTATAAGTCTTCAATACACCAAAATCACTAAGGGGCACTAGATGCACTTACAATCTCCCCCTTTTTGGTGATTGATGACAACATAGGTTAAGTTTTCAACGGGGATAAACATATGAAGTGTAAATACTGATATTGAGGAATTTGATTGCAAGATATAGAAGAACTCCCCCTGAATATGTGCATAGTGAGGAATTTGCTTTTGAGGCATTGCACATTTGAAGAATCGAATCATGGAGATCTCCCCCTATATCTTGTAATTCATACACGCATTTGATATATAATATGAAGAGTTTGAAATGCATGATGAAATATGGTGCCTGATGAGATTCAGCATGCGTGCAATAATATTAATGAGGAATAAGCATGCAGAATATGACATCAAAAGTTTCAAAGCTCAGTGCATCAAAAGCATCAGAGCACGACCAAAAGTATCAAGGCACCATCGGATTTTAAGATTACAACTCGATCCAATAAAAGTTTCGGAAGAACGAGAGTTGTAACTTAATAAAAACGCCCATAATATAAACCCGCTTGAAGACTAACTCAGATTTCTCCCCCTTTGTCATCAAATGACCAAAAGGATCGAAACTGAGGACTAACGCCCCTGAAGATTTTCAAGTTGATGGAGGAGAGCCAGCGTTGTCGGGGTTGGTTGTTGAAGTAGGGCCTACCGCAGTGTCGTCCAAATCTTCATGTTCATCAGTTTCACGCGATGAAGAATAAGAGCTGGCCACCAGATCGGGAACTTTGACTCTCTTGAATTTCTTCGGAGGAGGTGCAGACCAGTCAAATGCTTCCTGGAGACCCAAAGTCTTCAGTTCTTCCGCGGAATATACATGATTGAGAACAGCCCAGGTGCGGTTGAGGGTTTCATGAAGGTAGTACTGATTTTTCTTCGCTGCATTATGTGTTGAGGTCATGTTGTGAAGAATTGCAGCAAATTGACGCTTCACCCATTTCTGATTGCGTTCAACCTTCTGATGAAGACTGAGGAGTAACTCATGATCAGTCATCACCCTGGGTGCTATTGCTTGAGGCTTTTGCTTGGCTGAGGTATTTGCGGCAGTGTCATGTGTTGCAGAATCGTCATTGGTGGAGTAAGATGTAGCGAGACGGAATTGACCATCCAATGGACGAGTGCCTTCATCAATCACAGCTGCTGCCTTGCCCTTATCATCAGATGATGAAACTAGTCGCTTGAGGACTTCAATGGGCGGCAAGTAGCTGCCATGGTTCAGAGTGTCAGCCTTGTAATTCAGTGAAGATCTTGCCCTTATGAATCTCATAATCCAAGGCGCATATGGCTTCAGCTCAAAAGGCGACATTGCAACATTAGCCAGAGTCCTCATGAAGAAATCATGGAAGTTGACGGGAACGCCATGAATGATATTAAAAAGCATGTTCTTCATGATGCCAACGACATCTTCTTCATTTGAGTCGTGGCCTTTGATGGGACTCATTGTCTTCGTCAAGATTCTATAGACAGTCTGAGGCACATACAGTAATTCCTTGACGAGGAATTTGGTTCGAGGGGCCTGCCCTGGCTTCAAGGGCTTCATGAGCACTTGCATAAAGTGATCAGACAGTTCGCGGTCATTGTAGATGCAGCGCGCAGTTTCATGGGGAGGATCAAGAGGAAGGACACGAAGCAATTCGGTCGCTGGTGCCTTGTAGTGAGTATTTTCTGTCATCCAATCCAGCACCCATGAATTGATATCTTCAGCATCTCCGGTGATGTGCAGGGTGGCATAGAACTGAAGAATGAGTTCTTCATTCCAGTAACAGATATCAGTGCAGAAATTCAGCAGCCCTACATCGTGAATAACTCTGAGGACTGGCTCGAAGCATGGTAGTGATTCCATATCCACATGAGGAATATGCTCATGATCGAAGATCTTGTCCTTGTCAAATAGCACCGAGGAATAAAAGTTTGCTTGAGTGGGAGTCCAGAAGCGTCTTTTCCTCATGCGAGCAGAGTCATATGGATTATAAGCAGTGAAGAACACATGCTCAGAAAAGAAGTCTTCAGCCTTGAATTTTTGCTTGCTCGAGAACGGATTCTTCGGTTTGGGCAGAGGAATGTCAGTGATTTGCAGCACAACCTCAGGAATCACGATCTCAGGTTCTTCAGGCTGAGGAATTTCTGGTTCCTCTTCTTGTGCAATCTGAGGATCAACAGCAGGTTCTTCAGCACTAGCGGCTGGAATTTCCTCATTAACAGAAGATGTGGGATGTGTTTCTTCGGAGCCCAATTGAACAGTTGTAGCCGGGGACTGAGGTACTTGTTGAATTGGAGTGAAGAGAGGAGTATTGGGATGCTGACTTTCCCAAAAGTCATCGTTCATCACTGGTGTAGTGCATCCAATATCCACGTCTTCATCTTCTTTTTCAATTTCCTCAACACCAGCCTCTTCAGCTGTGAACTGAGGCATGGGTGAGGAAACAACTGGCGGTGAAGGGAATGCTTCCACTTCAATTTCTTCATCAAACTGTTCTGAGGTAGAAACAGATTGATTATCTTCATCAGATCCGCTTGGGATCTTGTAGTCTTCTCCATAAGGAACAATTTCCTTAGACGACATGGAGGAAATGGGAACGGCATCAATGGGATTTTCAATCGAGCTGGTCATTGGCTTCATTCTCTTCGCAGCCGAGGAATTTGACGCAGCTGATGCCTTCCTCTTCTTCACTGCAGCTCGCTCTGCAGCCTTTGTCTTCTTCACTTCATAGGCAGAAGGAAGAATTGGAGTTGGTGTTGGTGCAGGAGGAGCTGAGGACTGTGGTTCAGTTTCTTCAGACGCAACTGGTGCAGTTGCCCTGATCTCTTCAGTTTCTTCAGGCGCACCACTAGTGGATGCCCTGGGAATTTCTTCAGCGGCTGGAATGGAGTCATCAGCCCTGGAATTTGTATTCTCATCAGCAAGCTGAAAGTCATCAGCAGTGCTGGCATGTTCTTCAGCAGGCTGAGCAGAGTCTTCAGCCTGAGGATTTTCTTGTTGCGATGGGGCTGCAATAGTTGTCATTTTCTTCGTCAAATTGACGAATCTCACCTTGGCTCCTTGCCAATCAGCATTGTAAGCATCGAAATCCTTGCTGAGGGCTTGGATTTCAGATTGAGCTTTGAGAAGTTCTTCAGGAGTCAAGTTGATGATGTTCTTCCTCAGAAGCTTCTCCTTTCTGGCTTGTGCTCTCTTTAGTTCACGAGCCTTTTCAAATTTCCATTTCTCTTCAGCGATGAAATGGTTCAGCATATGACTTTGACAAGGAGTCAGAGGCAGATCAGGTATAGGAGTGCTTGGATCCTGATGCCATAGGTCGATGAAGTCAAGGATCTTCTTCGGATCCAGAAGCAAAGGCACAGTTGTTCCTTTGGCTCTAGCAGCCTTTGTCAATCTGTCTCTGATGATTTCTGCAAGTTCTTCATCAGAAGCTTCGTCATCAGAGGGAACGTTGAAGGCAACCTGTTTCTTTCGAGGACTTGGCCGAGGACCGCGTCCAGCAGTTGCTTTTGTCTTCAGCAGAGTGGGGCCTGATGAGGACATTGGTACAGCTGAGGAACTTTCTGAGACACCAGAAGCACTTGAGAAACCCTGAGTCCTTTGACATGTAGCCAGATGCACAGGAGTTGAGGACTTGGAGGGAGCTGCTGAGGATTTTGAGGGAGCAGCAGCTGTCTGAGGAATTTGCCGTGAGGGCGCTGATGGTGAAGCACTTGGCTTTCGAGCAGGCTTCTTCGGCATTGATTTCCTCGGCTTGACCGAGGTCTCAGCGGCAGCAGCAGCAGAATCCTCATTGAATTTCCTCACTGCCTCCTTGGCCTGTCTTGCCAATTTGGCTTGGCGCCTGGACCATTCTTCAGGAAAGTCTTCACCACGCTTGATGCTGGTGGGATCAGTGACTTGGCCAGGTGCCAAAGGAGCTCTTGGGCATGGAGGATTTAAGGCGAATTTCTTCATGTACTTGGGAGTAACATAGCGATATTCCCTCCATTCTCGTGCCCATCTTCGTTCTATCCTTTGGATGTGCACTTTGCGCTGATTTTTGTTCTCCTTGCCAAACTCGGCTTCATCAGGTGTGCAATAGTCTTTGTATATTTCTTCAGGGATCTCAAAAGCAGTCATGACCTCCGGTTTCTTTCCTCCCTTCTGCGGTCTCTTGCCTTCTGCCATTTTCTTCAGATGAGGAATTTGAACTATAGAGCACTCTGAAGAAGTATGCAGTTTTTCTTCGAGGAACGCTGCAAATGAGTTAAGTTGATGAGAACCTAGTGATTCAGCAGCGGACATGAGTACCTGTGAACAGAGTGTAGGTGCGAGGAATTTGGAGAGGTCATATGCGTTCTCAGAAGATTTTTCAAAAAGGAACAAGTTTTGAGGAATTTGACCAGTTGAGCCTTGAGGAATTTCACTAAGTGTTTCGTCTTAGGTTCCAGAGTTGTACAGATTGAAAATCCGCACAATTGAGGAATCTTGAAGAAATGAATGCTTAGAGAGATAAATCAAGAGCATATAGTGTGTGAGGTGTTTATATGTGAAGATTTGAGGAACAAAACACCTTTGAAGATTTTCAGAAAGATTTGAGAATCAAAGTGAGTAATAAAAATGACTTTTAATTACCTGAACTGAAGAACACGACGAACAGAGGTGAACCGTGGTGAAGTTCGTCACGTTAGATCTCCCACGCCCTAACTTGGCAGAGGGAGACGGCTACGGCGACGGCGGAGTGAAGATTTTCCGCGGTCGGCCCGAGTACGACGGCGACGAGGTCGAGGCAGTGAAGCTCTTCCTCACCGACGGCGATGGAGTAGCGGCGGCGCTAGGGTTTGAGGAGAGCTCGAGCGAGAGACAGCGACCGAGCGGAGTAAATGAAGTAAGGAAGGGAGAGGGGTATTTATTGCCACGGTAAAAACTGTTCGCCCGAAGATTTTGGGACGAACATGCCCCTGCCCTTTCTCCTTCACACGACATGTGTCACCCACGTACTGTGCAGATGAAGTCGTGTAAGATCGTGGGTGGATAAACTAATGTATCGTGGGAAGCGGAACGGTTTGAGCGGTAAAACCGCAAATCTGGATAAGATTTGTTTTAAAATTTCGTTCGCAATTTCTTCAGCTGTCAAGGACACAGTGAAGACTTTGAACGAGTTTCAATCAGAACGCACATGAAGAATTTGTGAATAGATTGGGTTGAGTATAGCATAGAGGGGGAAGGGTCCGATCACATTCACTTAGCAGAAATCACAACTTGAAGAAATAGCGATAAGTGAATGCTGTAGAGGACATCAACTCACACACACACACACACACACACACACACACACACACATATATATATATATATATATATATATATATATATATATATATATATATATAGCCAATGAAGAAAAACGACGGAAACAGTGAAGATTTTGCAAAGTTGAAGAATTTGAAAAACTGAAGAATTTCAAAAATGAGAAAAATTCAAATTGAAGATTTTCAACTTTTGTGGTGGCGTGACCCACCGTATAAGAATGATGATTTCAGACACCGCGTACAATTGTCGTAGGGTTCTGAGAATCAAATTCTTCATTAATTTCTTCACACTTAGAATGTTATTCTTCATTGATTTAAGAAAAACGTTTCTTCATGTGTTGCACATCTAAGTCATCAATCCTGCACAAGGGTTAGGATGTGTGTCCTTTTCAAAGAACATTCGAAGATTCTAAGATATTTAGCTCACACCGCAACTTGCTAAATTTCTTCTCATCCAAGGGCTTAGTGAAGATATCAGCTAGCTGTTCTTCAGACTTCACATGCTCGATGGAGATGTCGCCCTTCAACACATGATCACGAAGAAAATGATGACGGATCTGGATGTGCTTAGTCTTCGAGTGCTGAACTGGGTTGTGAGCAATCTTGATGGCACTCTCATTGTCACAGAGGAGAGGCACATTCTTCACGTTGACGCCATAGTCCTTGAGGGTTTGCTTCATCCAAAGCAGTTGAGCACAGCATGAGCCAGCAGCAATGTATTCAGCTTCAGCAGTAGACAGTGATACGCAGTTCTGTTTCTTCGAGGACCAACAGACCAAAGATCGTCCGAGGAAATGACAAGTGCCAGACGTTGACTTGCGGTCCACACGATCACCAGCATAGTCACAGTCAGAATATCCAATGAGATCAAAAGCAGAGCCCTTGGGGTACCATAATCCTAGTGTTGGTGTGTGAGCTAGATATCGAAGAATATGCTTCACAGCCTTATGGTGTGATTCCTTCGGTGCAGCTTGAAATCGGGCACACATGCAAACACTAAGCATTATATTTGGCCTAGATGCACATAAGTACAATAAAGAACCAATCATGGAGCGGTATACCTTGTGATCGAAGTCAATACCATTTTCATCAGTGCATAGATGGCCATTTGTGGGCATAGGAATTTTGACGCCTTCACAATCTTGCATGCCGAATTTCCTCAGTACATCTTTGAGGTATTTCTCCTGAGATATGAATATGCCATTGTGCTGCTGACGAATTTGAAGACCTAAGAAGAATTTCAATTCTCCCATCATAGACATTTGATATTCTTCACTCATCATATAGGCAAATTCATCACTGTATCGTTGGTTAGTACAGCCAAAGATAATATCATCAACATATATTTGGCACACAAACAGTTCACCATCATATGATTTAGTAAAAAGGGTAGGGTCGAGTGAACCGGCTGTGAAGCCATTCTTCACGAAGAATTCCTTCAATGTGTCACACCACGCCCGAGGGGCTTGCTTGAGGCCATAGAGGGCCTTATTGAGTCTGAAGACTTTGTCAGGATTCTTGGGATCTTCAAAACCTGGGGGTTGAGCAACATATACTTCTTCCTCAAGCTTACCATTGAGGAATGCACTTTTCACATCCATTTGATATAAGATGATATCATGATGGTTAGCATAGGCAAGTAAAATGTGAATAGCCTCAAGTCTAGCAACAGGTGCAAAAGTTTCATCGAAATCAATTCCTTCAACCTATGTGTAGCCTTGAGCTACTAGCCGTGCCTTATTCCTCACCACAAGGCCATTTTTGTCTTGCTTGTTGCGGTAGATCCACTTTGTGCCAATGATATTATGCTTGCGAGGATCTGGGCGATTGACCAATTCCCAGACATTGTTCAACTCGAACTGATGTAATTCTTCTTGCATAGCCTGAATCCACTCCGGCTCCAGAAATGCTTCATCTACCTTAGTGGGCTCTGAGATAGAGACAAAAGCATAGTGCCCACAAAAGTTAGATAAGTGTGAAGCTTTTGAGCGTGTGAGAGGACCTGGTGCGCTAATGTCATCGATGATCTTTTCCACTTGCACTTCTTTTGCAACGCGTGGATGAGTTGGCTGTCGCTGAGGATTTTGATCAGCATTTTCTTCTGCACCATTTTCCTCATCATGTTCTTCAGGTGCATCAGCTCGACGTTCTTCACGAACAGGAATGAATTCTTCAGCAGATTCTTCAGTAGGAATGACATCCTCAGTTGCCTTGAGCTTGATAGCATCCTCAGGTGCTGGTTCATCTAACACAGAAGGTAGGTGCTCTCTTTGCAAGCCATTAGTTTCATCGAACCGCACATCTACAGTGTCAACAATCTTGTGAAGAACAATGTTGAAGACTCTGTAGGTGTGCGAGTCCTTTCCGTAACCAAGCATAAAACCTTCATGTGCTTTCGGTGCAAATTTAGAGTTGTGGTGAGGATCTTTAATCCAACATTTAGCACCGAAGACTTTGAAATAACTCACATTGGGTTTCTTGTCAGTGAGGAGTTCATAGGCAGTCTTCTTGAAGAATTTGTGAAGATATACTCTGTTGATGATGTGGCAGGCAGTATCAATTGCATCAATCCAAAAACGCTGAGGCATTTTGTATTCATCAAGCATAGTGCGAGCCATCTCAACAAGAGTTCTGTTCTTGCGCTCCACGACACCATTCTGCTGAGGAGTATACGGAGCAGATAATTCATGAGTAATACCAAGTTCATCAAGATAAGCATCAAGACCAGAATTCTTGAACTCAGTTCCATTGTCACTTCTGATATGCTGGATCTTCACACCAAAGTTGGTTGAAGCCCTCGAGGAAAATCGTTTGAAGACTTCCTGCACTTCATGTTTGTAAGTAACAATGTGTACCCATGTATATCGAGAATAATCATCAACAATGACAAAACCATATAGAGATGCATCATTAGTGACTGCTGAATAATGATTAGGTCCGAAGAGGTCCATGTGAAGCAATTCGAATGGACGTGTAGTGGTCATGATAGTCTTCGCTGGATGCTTGGCCTTGGTCATTTTTCCGGCTTCACATGCTCCGCATAAGTGATCCTTGAGGAATTTGACATTCTCAATGCCAATGACATGCTTCTTCTTTGCAAGCGTGTTCAAATTCCTCATGCCTGCATGACCAAGTCGTCGATGCCATAGCCAGCCTTCTGAAGCTTTTGCGAGTAGACACACGGCTGGTTGTGGTCCTGTAGAGAAATCAACAATATACAGATCTCCTCTCCTAAAGCCTTCGAAGACTTTGGAATTGTCAGCTTCCATAATCACAACACAGCGATATTTGCCGAAGACGACAACCATATCAAGATCACAAAGCATTGAGACTGACATGAGATTGTATCCTAAGGACTCAACAAGCATGACTTTGTCCATGTGCTTATCCTTAGAGATAGCAACCTTACCAAGACCCAATACCTGACTTTTGCCTTTGTCAGCAAAGATGATATGCTTCAGAGGTGACGGTGATAAGGGAACATCCATCAATAGATTCTTGTCACCAGTCATGTGATTTGTACATCCACTATCGAGGACCCATTCAGTGGTTTTGGGTTGATCATCCTGCAGATGAATTAGTGTAGCTTACAATCTCATATGCTTCATCAGTGAAGAATATGATATCAAGTTCATCAGATGAATTTCATCAAGCAGTAAACAGATATAGCAGTATGAGGACGTGTGAAATGAAACTTCATTTCATCATGATTCGCCTCCGTCCTTTCAGGCAATTTTTGTCAGGTCCCCAGCAAATTCTTCAGACGTTAGAGCATGTCTGGAGACCTGACCCTGCAGAAGAGATTAGTTCTTTTTCTTCACCACCCACATCTGGAGGGGTGGCAAAGAGTTCATCATCCTGCGAGCACCATGTGAGAAAGGTGGCAAAGATGCCAAACCATTTCGCTTAGCATAAGAGGGGTTAGGGTAAGCATATGAATAAGCAGAGTAATTCTTCGAGGACTTATGAACATAATGGTTTGAAGAATAATGCACATATTCATAGCCCTTAGCTCTACCCTGCGAGACAGAGTTGTTAGCACGATGATAATCATATGAGGACTTTGATCCAGATGAGGAATTTGATCTATATGAAGAATTTGGTTCGTATGAAGAATTTGATCTGGGGTTCCTGTTCTTCATAGGTGGTGTCATGAGGACATTCACCTGAAGACTTTCAACACACCTTTTGGGAACCCAGATTTTCTTCATAGGGGAACCGTTCCTGCAGTTAGTGCCAACATATCTAGCAAATACTTCACCACTCTGATTTTTGAACAGTTTATAGTTGGAGTCAAATGACTCATCAGAAGAATGAGGAGATTCACATGTAAAGCCAGATAAGTTAGATGGATCAATTGGAGGTCCCCTTGCAGCAACCCATGAGGTTTTGGGATACTGCTCAGGTTTCTAATATGTTCTATCGGCATTGAGTTTCCTCTCAAAGGCAATACCCTCTTTCCTAGGGTTTCTGTTGAGGATCTGCTTTTTGAGCACATCACAAAGTGTCTGATGCCCTTTGAGGCTTTTTTACATGCCTGTCATGTACAATTCCTTCAGCCCTGCATTGTTAGTGATACTAGCAATGTCCTCAGATGAGGAATTAGTGATAGCAGAGGCAGATGAAGAATTTGTAACATTTGAAGCATTTGAACATTCAGGTGAAGAATTAGCAGATTCACGTTCAATGCACTTTAAGCATGGAGGAACAAATTCTTCCTGAGAAGCGCTGATTTGTTGAGCTAGTAATGAATCGCGTTCCTTCTGAAGATCTTCATAACACACTCTTAACTTTTCAAGATCTTCCTTTCTTTGAATAGCTTCAAGAGAAAGCTTCTCGTGATCTTGCTTTTCTTGAAGAAATTCATAAGAAAGTTTCTCATGATCAGACAAGAGAGAGTTATGATGAGCTTGAAGGTTATCATACTTAGACTGAAGTCTCTGAAGATTTTCAGTCAGGGCATTAGTGCGATCCATTTCTTCACCCAACATATCATCACTTTTATCTAGCATGTTTTAAACCTTTTCAAGAGCCCGTTGTTGTTTCACAGCTATTTTAGCAAGTTTAGAGTAGCTGGGCTTGAGATCCTCATCAGATTCATTTTCACTAGAGTCAGAGGAGTTGTATTTGAGTACCTTAGCTCCTTTTGCCATGAAGCAATAGGTGGGAGCGTAGCCATCATTATCTTCATCAGGCTTGTTGGTGGAGTCAGTTTCTTCAGTGTTGAAGATGGACTTGCTGACGAAAGCAGTAGCAACGGCCAGACTAGCTACACCAGACTCAGATTCATCAGACTCCTCCTCTTCATCATTTTCCTCAGATTCAGCTTCAAAGTCCATTTCCTTGCCAATGAATGCCCGAGCTTTCTTGGAGCTGCCCTTCTTGTGAGATGAAGACTTTGAGGGTTTTGATGACGAAGATTTTGATGATTTCTTCTTCTTCTTCATATCATCAGAACTGTAATCCTTGTATTTCTTCTTCTTCATTTCCTTTTCCCACTGAGGACAATCTTGAATATAGTGACCCGGCTTCTTGCATTTGTGGCAAAGTCTTCTCTTGTAGTCACTGGATGAGGAATCATTTCCTCTTGAGGGTTTTCCAAAGCGACCACGTCTTGTGAACTTCTGGAATTTCTTCACAAGCAGAGCTAGATCCTGGCTCAGTTCTTCAGGATCACCAAGGCTGCTACCAGAATCCTCACATTCAGAGTCAGACACAACCTTAGCCTTCAGGGCACGTGGTTTGCTATAGTTTGAGCCATAGAGATCTCTCTTTTCAGCAAGCTGGAACTCGTGAGTGTTTAGCCTTTCGAGGATATCAGCAGGATCAAGCGACTTGTAGTCAGCACGTTCTTGTATCATCAGTCCCAGAGTATCAAATGAGGAATCAAGCGATCTCATCAGTTTCTTCACAACTTCATGATCAGTGATGTCAGTGACACCGAGGGCTTGAAGCTCATTTGAGATGTCAGTGAGGCGATCAAAGGTTTGTTGGACATTTTCATTGTCGAGTCTTTTGAAGCGGTTGAAGAGATTCCGAAGAACATCGACTCGAGAGTCACGCTGAGTTGAAACTCCTTCATTTACTTTGGACAGCCTATCCCAGATAAGCTTAGCAGTTTCCAAAGCACTCACTCTTCCATACTGTCCTTTGCTCAGATGGCCACATATGATATTCTTCGCTTGAGAATCGAGTTGTTTGAATCTCTTCACATCGGTAGCGGTCAGTGTTTCAGTGACAGAGGGGACACCATTTTCCACAACATACCAGAGATCATTGTCAATTGCCTCAAGATGCATTCACATCTTGTTCTTCCAGTAGGGGTAGTCCGTTCCATCAAAGGTAGGACACCCAGCCGAGACCTTGATCATACCTGCGGTCGACATAACTAAAACTCCAGGCGGTTAAACCAAAATCACACAGAACAAGGGAGTACCTTGCTCTGATACCAATTGAAAGTGCGTTATATCGACTAGAGGGGGGGTGAATAGGCGATTTTTATGAATTCTTCACTGAGGAATTTGCTGGTGAGGAAATTCCTTAGCGAAGAACTACTTGCAGCGGAATATGTACTCAGGAGTAAACATAACAGGATACACACATAGTCAGCATGATGAAATGAAGACTAAAAACGGAGTACGGAAAGCGTAAACACAGGATAGCAAGATGAAGACAAATAAACTAAAGAAATTGAACTGAGGAATTTGTGAAAGTCTTCAGTCAAAGTCTTCAAGCACAGATATGAACAACATTCAACACAGTAATGAGGAAATGGAAGAGTTGAGGAAATAGAACCAGTCAGTTGGTGAAGACAATGATTTGGTAAACCAGTTCCAACTGCTGTCTCAGTTGTACGTCTGGTTGGAGCGGCTGAGTATTTAAACTCGAGGACACACAGTCCCGGACACCTAGTCTCTGAGCCGCAACTCAGGACACCCAGTCCTCACCGTATTCTCCTTGAACTAAGACCACGCAGGCCTCGTCTAATCACTCGTGATAAGTCTTCAGGTGACTTCCAAACCTTCACAGACTTGGTCACTCGGCGATCCACAATTCCTCTTGGATGCTCTAGACCTTGACGCCTAACCGTCTGGAAGAAGCACAGTCTTCAAAGGTAACAAGCGTCGGATCCACGCAGGATCAATTTCTTTAGTGATGCTCAATCACTTTGGGTTTGTGGGGGTTTGGTTTTGGGATTTTCCTCACTTGATGATTTTTGCTCAAAGTCCTCGGAGGATGGGTTGCTCTCAAATGACAAGTGTCAAGTTCTCTCGGAGCAGCCAACCAGCTTGTGGTTGTAGGGGGCGGCTATTTATAGCCTAGGGAGCAGCCCGACATGATAATACATAAATGCCCTTCAATGATATGACCGTTAGGTGGATAAGATATTTTGGGACAGCCGGCGCGCAGCACAGCAACGGTCGGAAATTTGACTCTCAAATTCCTCAGGGCTATCATGTTCCTCACTGTGTAGGCAATTCGCACTGGCGAATTCCTAACTCCTCAGTTAGAGCAAAGTCCTCAGTGAACAGAAGAACTGCGTCTCTGTCACTGATGAATTTGACTGAACTGTATGAGATTTCCAATGGCTTCACTCGAAGGGATTGGTAGGTGTAGGATTTTGAGTTGAGCATCACATGGAAATTTTTCCTTAGTATTTCCTCGACCCCCTTTAACAGTACGGTGTTTCCTATGACTCAAGAAAGAGAAAATGAAACTACGAAAACAAAAGTCTTCACGCTTCATATTCCTCGAATGAATACCAAGTCTTCAAGGTCACACCAATTTCTTCACTTTCAAAGTCTTCAGAAAGTCTTCAGAATATCAAAGTCTTCAGTTGAAGAACTTCATTTTTAGGGGTCGACTTTCTCTGTAAATATCAAACTCCTCATAGACTTATAGACCTGTGTACACTCACAAACGCATCAGTTACTTAACCTATAAGTCTTCAATACACCAAAATCACTAAGGGGCACTAGATGCACTTACGGTATTTTTCGGAGTACCGGAGAGTTACGGGAATTCGCCGGGGAGTATATGGGCCTTATTAGGCCATACGGGAATAGAGGAGAGAGGCCAAAAGGAAGGAGGCCTACGCCCCCCCTCTGGTCCGAATTGGACAAGGGGCGCAGCCCCCTTTTCCTTCTTCCTCTCCCCCTCTTTCCCGTTCTCCTACTCCAACAAGGAAGGAGGGAGTCCTACTCCCGGTGGGAGTAGGACTCCCCTTTGCGCGCCCCCTCCTAGGGCCGGCTCCTCCCCCCTTGCTCCTTTATATACGGGGGCAGGGGGCACCCCATGACACACATGTTGATCTTCGTGATTGTTCCTTAGCCGTGTGCGGTGCCCCCTCCACCATATTCCACCTCGGTCATATCGTTGCGGTGCTTAGGCGAAGCCCTGTGACGGTAGAACATCATCATCGTCACCACGCCGTCGTGCTGACGGAACTCATCCCCGACACCCTGCTGGATCGGGATCCGGGGATCGTCATCGAGCTGAACGTGTGCTGAACTCAGAGATGCCGTACGTTCGGTACTCGGATCGGTTGGATCGTGAAGACGTACGACTACATCAACCGCGTTGTCATAATGCTTCCGCTTACGGTCTATGAGGGTACGTGGACAACACTCTCCCCTCTAGTTGCTATGCATCACCATGATCTTGCGTGTGCGTAGAAATTTTTTGAAATTACTACGTTCCCCAACAGTGGTATCCGAGCCCAGGTTTTATGCGTTGATTTTATATGCACGAGTAGAACACAAGTGAGTTGTGGGCGATACAAGTCATACTGCTTAACAGCATGTCATACTTTGGTTCGACGGTATTGTTGGATGAAGCGGCCCGGACCGACATTACGCGTACGCTTACGCGAGACTGGTTTTACCGCCGTGCTTTGCACACAGGTGACCAGCGGGTGTCTGTTTCTCCAACTTTAGTTGAACCGAGTGTGGCTACGCCCGGTCCTTGCGAAGGTTAAAACAGCACTAACTTGACCAACTATCGTTGTGGTTTTGATGCGTTGATAAGAACGGTTCTTGCTCAGCCTGTAGCAGCCACGTAAAACTTGCAACAACAAAGTAGAGGACATCTAACTTGTTTTTCCAGGGCATGTTGTGATGTGATATGGTCAAGACGTGATGAGATATAAGTTGTTGTATGAGATGATCATGTTTTATTGAAGTTATCGGCAACTGGCAATAGCCTTATGGTTGTCTCTTTATTGCATAAGATGCAAGCGCCAAATAATTGCTTTACTTTATCGCTATGCGATAGCAATAGTTGCAAGAGCAATAGTCCGAGACGACCATGTGACGACACATTGATATAGATCAAGATGATGGAGATCATGGTGTCATGCCGGTGACGATAGAGATCATGAAAGTACTTTGGAGATGGAGATCAAAGGCGCAAGATGATCATGGCCATATCATGTCACATATTTTGATTGCATATGATGTTTATCTTTTATACATCTTTTTTTTGCTTAGTTTGATGGTGGCATTTTAAGATGATCTCTCACTAATTATCAAAAAGTGTTCTCCCTGAGTATGCACCGTTGCGAAAGTTCTTCGTGCTGAGACACCACGTGATGATCGGGTGTGATAGGCTCTACGTTCAAATACAACCGGTGCAAAACAGTTGCACACGGAATACTCAGGTTAAACTTGACGAGCCTAGCATATAATAGATATGGTCTCGGAACATGGAGACCGAAAGGTCGAACGTGAATCATATAGTAGATATGACCAACATAGTGATGTTCGCCATTGAAAACTACTCCATCTCACGTGATGATCGGACATGGTTTAGTTGATTTGGATCATGTGATCACTTAGATGACTAGAGCGATGTCTGTCTAAGTGGGAGTTCTTAAGTAATATGATTAATTGAACTTAAATTTATCGTGAACTTAGTCCTGGTAGTATTTTGCAAAATATGTTGTAGATCAATAGCTCGCGTTGTGCTTTCATATGTTTATTTTGATATGTTCCTAGAGAAAACTGTGTTGAAAGATGTTAGTAGCAATGATGCGGATTGGATCCGTGATCTAAGGTTTATCCTCATTGCGGCACAAAAAATTATGTCCTTAATGCACCGCTAGGTGACAGACCTATTGCAGGAGCAGATGTAGACGTTATGAACATTTGGCTAGCTCAATATGATGACTACTTGATAGTTTAGTGCACCATGCTTAACGGCTTAGAATCGGGACTTCAAAGACGTTCTGAACGTCATGGACCATATGAGATGTTCCAGGAATTGAAGTTAATATTTCAAGCAAATACCCGAGTTGAGAGATATGATGTCTCCAACAAGTTATATAGCTAAAAGATGGAGGAGAATCGCTCAACTAGTGAGCATGTGCTTAGATTGTCTGGGTGCTCCAATCGCTTGAATCAAGTGGGAGTTAATCTTCCAGATAAGATAGTGATTGACAAAATTCTCTAGTCACCATCACTAAGTTACTAGAACTTCATGATGAACTATAGTATGCAAGGGATGACGAAAACGATTCCCGAGCTCTTCGTGATGTTAAAATCGATGAAGGTCGAAATCAAGAAAGAACATCAAGTGTTGATGATTGACAAGACCACTAGTTTCAAGAAAAGGGCAAAGGGATGGAAAGGGAAACTTCAAGTAGAGTGGCAAACAAGTTGTCACTCCCGTGAAGAAGACCAAAGCTGGACCAAAGCCTGAAACTGAGTGCTTACACTGCAAAGGAAATGGTCACTGGAAGCGGAAATGCCCTGAATATTTGGTGGATAAGAAGGATGGCAAAGTGAATAAGGGTATATTTGATATACAGGTTATTGATGTGTGCCTTACTAGTGTTTATAGTAGCCCCTGAGTATTTGATACTTGTTCGGTTGCTAAGATTAGTAACTCGAAACAGGAGTTACAGAATAAACAGAGACTAGTTGAAGGGGAAGTGACGATGAGTGTTAGAAGTAGCTCCAAGATTGATATGATCATCATCGCACACTCCCTATACTTTCGGGATTAATGTTAAACCTAAATAAATGTTATTTGGCATTTGCGTTGAGCATGAATATGATTTGATCATGTTTATTGCAATATGGTTATTCATTTAAAGTCAGAGAATAATTGTTGTTCTGTTTACATGAATAAAACCTTCAAATGGTTATACACCCAATGAAAATAGTTTATTGGATCTCGATCGTAGTGATACACATATTCATAATATTGATGAGAAAAGATGCAAAGTTAATAATGATAGTGCAACTTATTTGTGGCACTGCCGTTTGGGTCATATCGGTGTAAAGTGCATGAAGAAACTCCATAAAGATGGATCTTCGGAATCACTTGGTTATGAATCATTTGATGCTTGCGAACCGTGCCTTTTGGGCAAGATGACTAAAACTCCGTTCTCTGGAACAATGGAACAAGCTACTGACTTATTGGAAATAATACATATCGATGTATGCGATCCAATGAGTGTTGATGCTCGTGGGAAGTATCATTATTTTCTGACCTTCAAAAGATGATTTGAGCAGATATGGGTATATCTACTTGATGAAACATAAGTCTGAAATAGTTGAAAGGTTCAAAGAATTTCAGAGTGAAGTGGAAACATCATCGTAACAAGAAAATAAAATTTCTGTGATCTGATCGCGGAGACGAATATTTGAGTTACGAGTTTGGTCTTCAATTAAAACAATGTGGAATAGTTTCATAGCTCACGCCACCTGGAACACCACAATGTAGTGGTGTGTCCGAACGTCATAATCCTACTTTACTAGATATGGTGCGATCTATGATGTCTCTTATCGGTTTACCACTATCGTTTTGGGGTTATGCATTACAGACGGCCGCATTCACGTTTGATAGGGCACCATCTAAATCCGTTGAGACGACGCCTTATGAACTGTGGTTCGGCATGAAACCTAAGTTGTCGTTTCTTAAAGTTTGGAGTTGCAATGCTTATGTGAAAAAGGTTTCGACCTGATAAGCTCGAACCCAAATCGGAGAAGTGCGTCTTCATAGAATACCCAAAGGAAACTGTTGGGTACACCTTCTATCACAGATCCGAAGGCAAGATATTCGTTGCTAAGATGGATCCTTTCTAGAGAAGGAGTTTCTGTCGAAAGAAGTGAGTGGGAGGAAAGTAGAGCTTGATAAGGTAATTTGTACCTTCTCCCGAATTGTAAAGTAGTTCATCACAGAAATCAGTTCCAGTGATTCCTACACCAATTAGTGAGGAAGCTAATGATGATGATCATGAAACTTTAGATTAAGTTACTACAAAACCTCGTAGGTCTACCAGAGTAAGATCCGCACCAGAGTGGTACGGTAATCCTATTCTGGAAGTCATGTTATTTGACCATGGCAAACCTACGAACTATGAGGAAGCTATGATGAGCCTAGATTCCACAAAATGGCTGGAGGCCATGAAATCTGATATAGGATCCATGTATGAGAACAAAGTGTGGACTTTGGTGGACTTGCCCGATGATCGGCAAACCATAGAAAAATAAATGGATCTTCAAGAGGAAGACGGACGTTGATAGTAGTGTTACTATCTACAAAGCTCGACTTGTCGTAAAAAGGTTTTGACAAGTTCAAGGTGTTGACTACAATGAGATTTTCTCAACTGTAGCGATGCTTAAGTCTGTCCGAATCATGTTAGCAATTGCCACAATTTATGAAATCTGGCAAATGGATGTCAAAAATGCATTCCTTAATGGTTTTCTTAAAGAAGAGTTGTATATGATGCAACCAGAAGGTTTTGTCAATCCTAAAGGTGCTAACAAAATATGCAAGCTCCAGCAATCCATCTATGGACTGGTGCAAGCATCTCGGAGTTGGAATATATGCTTTGATAAGTTGACCAAAGCATATAGTTTTATACAGACTTGCGGTGAAGCCTGTATTTACAAGAAAGTGAGTGAGAGCACTACAACATTTCTGATAAGTATATGTGAATGATATATTGTTGATCAGAAATAATGTAGAATTATTCTGCAAAGCATAAAGGAGTGTTTGAAAGGAGTTTTTTCAAAGAAAGACCTCGGCAAAGCTACTTACATATTGAGCATCAAGATCTATTGAGATAGATCAAGACGCTTGATAAGATTTTCAATGAGTACATACCTTGACAGATTTTGAAGTAGTTCAAAATGGAACCGTCAAAGAAAGAGTTCTTGCCTGTGTTGCAAAGGTATGAAATTGAGTAAGACTCAAATCCCGACCACAGCAGAAAATAGAAAGAGAATGAAAGTCATTCCCTATGCATCAGTCATAGGTTTTATAAAAGTATGTCATGCTATGGACCAGACCTATTGTATACTCTGCCCTGGTTTGGCAAGGGAGTACAATAGTGATCTAGGAGTAGATCACTGGACATTGGTCAAAATTATCCTTAGTGGAATAAGGATATGTTTCTCAATTATGGAGGTGACAAAAGGTTCGTCGTAAAGGGTTACGTCGATACAAGTTTTGGCACTGATCCAGATGACTCTAAGTCTTAATCTGGATACATATTGAAAGTGGGAGCAATTAGGTAGAGTAGCTCCGTGCAGAGCATTGTAGATATAGAATATTTGCAAAATACATACGGCTCTGAATGTGACAGACCCATTGACTAAACTTCTCTCACGAGCAAAACATGATCATACCTTAGTACTCTTTGGGTGTTAATCACATAGCGATGTGAACTAGATTATTGACTCTAGTAAACCCTTTGGGTGTTAGTCACATGACGATGTGAACTATGGGTGTTAATCACATACAGCTGTGAATATTGGTGTTAAATCACATGGTGATGTGAACTAGATTATTGACTCTAGTGCAAGTGGGAGACTGAAGGAAATATGCCCTAGAGGCAATAATAAAGTTATTATTTATTTCCTTATAATATGATAAATGTTTATTATTCATGCTAGAATTGTATTAATAGGAAACATAATACATGTGTGAATACATAGACAAACATAGTGTCACTAGTATGCCTCTACTTGACTAGCTCGTTTATCAAAGATGGTTATGTTTCCTAGCCATGGACAAAAGAGTTGTCATTTGATTAACGGGATCACATCATTAGGAGAATGATGTGATTGACTTGACCCATTTCGTTAGCCTTAGCACTTGATCGTTTAGTATGTTGCTATTGCTTTCTTCATGACTTATACATGTTCCTATGACTATTAGATTATGCAACTCCCGTTTACCGGAGGAACACTTTGTGTGCTACCAAACGTCACAACGTAACTGGGTGATTATAAAGGAGCTCTACAGGTGTCTCCGAAGGTACATGTTGGGTTGGCGTATTTCGAGATTAGGATTTGTCACTCCGATTGTCGGAGAGGTATCTCTGGGCCCACTCGGTATTGCACATCACTATAAGCCTTGCAAGCATTGCAACTAATTAGTAAGTTGCGGGATGATGTATTACGGAACGAGTAAAGAGACTTTCCAGTAACGAGATTGAACTAGGTATTGAGATACCGACGATCGAATCTCGGGCAAGTAACATACCGATGACAAAGGGAACAACGTATGTTGTTATGCGGTTTGACCGATAAATATCTTCGTAGAATATGTGGGAGCCAATATGAGCATCCAGGTTCCGCTATTGGTTATTGACCGGAAACATGTCTCGGTCATGTCTACATAGTTCTCGAACCCGTAGGGTCCGCACGCTTAAGGTTTCGATGACAGTTATATTATGAGTTTATGAGTTTTGATGTACCGAAGGAGTTCGGAGTCCTGGATGAGATCGGGGGCATGACGAGGAGTCTCTAAATGGTCGAGACGTAAAGACCGATATATTGGATGACTATATTCGGAGTTCGGAAAGGTTCCGAGTGATTCAGGTATTTTTCGGAGTACCGGAGAGTTACGGGAATTTGCCGGGGAGCATATGGGCCTTATTGGGCCATACGGGAATAGAGGAGAGAGGCCAAAAGGAAGGAGGCCTGCGCCCCCCCCCTCTGGTCTGAATTGGACAAGGGGCGCAGCCCCCTTTTCCTTCTTCCTCTCCCCCTCTTTCCCGTTCTCCTACTCCAACAAGGAAGGAGGGAGTCCTACTCCCGGTGGAAGTAGGACTCCCCTTGACGCGCCCCCTCCTAGGGCCGGCCTCCTCCCCCCTTGCTCCTTTATATACGGGGGCAGGGGGCATCCCATGACACACAAGTTGATCTTCGTGATCGTTCCTTAGCCGTGTGCAGTGCCCCCTCTTCCATATTCCACCTCGGTCATATCGTTGCGGTGCTTAGGCAAAGCCCTGTGTCAGTAGAAGATCATCATCGTCACCACGCCGTCGTGCTGACGGAATTCATCCCCGACACCCTGCTGGATCAGAGTCCGGGGATCGTCATCGAGCTGAACGTGTGCTGAACTCGGAGGTGCCGTACGTTCGGTACTCGGATCGGTCGGATCGTGAAGACGTACGACTACATCAACCGCGTTGTCATAACGCTTCCGCTTACGGTCTACGAGGGTACGTGGATAACACTCTCCCCTCTCGTTGCTATGCATCACCATGATCTTGCGTATGCGTAGAAATTTTTTGAAATTACTACGTTCCCCAACAGCTCTAGGTGAAGTTCAACCTTAACATGTCTTCACTGAAACACTGGTATATCGAAACAACCATTGGAACACAGGACACAATGGGCCCTGGAGATCTGGTGGGGGATTGCTAAAATATGGGCTGCGCTTTAGGCCCATCTAGCAATTTCTGAAAAATCTCTAAGGGCCCATGTGGGTTATATGGCACTACGTGTAGTTGGAAGTTTACTCCCACCCCGCTAGTGGAGAAGGAGTTGGACCTTTTTATAAGGGTTTCTCTTCTACATACTATTGGAGCTTGAGAAGAGAAGAGACCCTCGCGCACTCCTCCTCCGCCGCCCACCTCGCTACGCCTCGTCACGACGCACCGCGGGTTGCGGGAATGAGCTGAGCCGAGCTCACACCTGCGCGCTTATTTTTGCGAGTCAGTAACGGAGAGTTCTCCGACAGCTGGGCCACGATCAGAGATGTCGGATCATGGGCTGTCACGGACTCGGACGTGGGTCGAGCCCACGTCTCTCCATGCGGCTGTGCCTATATAAGTGCGAGGTGTCTCCTAACCCTAGCCACCACGAACAGATCGCATCTGCTCCACGTGCACTGCCCATCGTCGTTCTTTTGCTGCTGCTGCCGCCGGTGACTCCATCCCGCCGATCGCGTACACGGTCGACGGGAGAACAGGTCTCCGATGCCCCGCCCCTCTGGTTCCTGTATGGGAGAGGGGTGAATAGGTTTTTGGGAAGCGACCACGCGACTACTCGCCTCCGATCCGCTACTTCCTCTACGTCCGTCGCCTTCATCATCACCATGTTCAGTTCACCGCCGACCGTCTCGCCGCCGAGAAACTTGAGGACGCCGCTGCTGCCGTGTCGTGGTATTCTCACCGGGGGAGTGCAAGACGACATATGCCACAAGGTGGCTTCGTGTGAGGGCAAGACTGCTGCCGGAATATCCAGGGACGGGTATGCGAGTAGCACGCGCTAGTTTACCCAGGTTCGGGGCTCTCCGGAGAGATAATACCCCTACTCTTGCATGTTTGAGTATATCTGGTATATCTGGTACAGAGTGCTCCTGGAGCTGTATCTGAGGTCAGTGCCATAGGCATCTGGCTTTGTATATGTCTCATATGTGTGTGCTAGCTAGCTAGCTTGCTAGCTATCATGCATGCGTGGAGTGCTTGTCCAGGGAGCCACTGTGGCCGGCCAAGTGCACGTAGTGTGTGTGGATGGATGGATGGATAGCTATATATAGTGTGGAGCTAGCTTACTATCTAAGCTATGTGGTGGACATGAGGGCATGGTGTGGGTGTCATGCTTCTCTCTTGGGTCACTTCATAAATAGTGACCAGGGACAAGTGACACTGTACATGATGGCGTCACGGTACAGTTGTCTTGTCCAAGGTATGGCCGTCTCGTCGGGGTCTTGTCAGTGTCGGGTCGAGCTGCAGTCGGCAGCCGGCTGGTCGGCGCTGTCGGCAGCCGGCTGGTTGGAGCAGTCGGCAGCCGGCAGCTGGCCGGGCAGAGCAGTTGGACGGGGACCGGCAGGAGCGGCCGGGCAGTCGGACTGAGGGGCTTCGCTAGCCCCGATGTCTTGATTTATTGTCTCGCCGTCTTCGGGGTACCCGTGGCCAATTACTCCGACAGTAGCCCCCAAGCCTCCGGGCAACTTGGCAAAGTTGGGCGGAGGTTTTTTGGTGGGTGTTCGCAGAAATGATCATGCAAAAGACAAAGTTAGTCCACGCAGATATATCAAATGAATGTTTTTAGCATTGCAAATTTTATGTGGAGGGTGCCGACTCGGTTTCGTCCGAGCCCCCTTCAATCTTTTTCGTGTTCCCTCTGCTTTTTGGGTTGTGCTCTCGCTCGCCGGGCAGCTGCTCTGCGGTCTATGGCTAAGAGTGGGCCGCGAAGTGGAGTGTACAGTACTCAGACTCTGGGAGCGGATTTAACCGAGCAGATACTCATAAATGAAACGGTCGGGTCGCCCGAAGCGTTTCTCTTCCCGGACGTTTTTTCGCGTGGGCTGACCTCCAGCTTTTGATCTTACTAGCCGGACAGCCGCTCTGCGGTCTGTGGCTGAGAGGTGGGCCTTTGGTACTAAGCCGTCTGCGGGAATTAACGTCTCAGGCCAAGCGGCCAGCCCCCGGGCCAACTCTGGCTGGCGCTGGGGCGAACAGTGATGCAACTATAATAAATGCGGAGATAGCCCCCGAGCATCGCTTGAGGTTATCCGTGCTCTCGCGGTGAAAAAAATATGCGGGTGAGGAGCTCACATTGATTTTCATGTAGTCGCGGTCATCGCATCCGCTGGGTGTAGCCTTCGAGCCCCGGGTGCTCGAAGGGGGGTCCCGGCCGGTCAGGCTCGACCGGCCAGGCGGCGAGGCGTCTTGCAATGCTCTTTTTCTTCTTTTTCTCTCCTGCCGACTGCTGGCAGCCAGACAAAACTCTTCACTTGTCTGCAATCTTCGCGGGGGCGCGCCAGCGCACCCGCTGGGTGTAGCCCCCGAGATTCGGGCCGACTGCTGAGCAGTCGGGCCGGATCTTCTGGCAACGACTTTGTCTTCTTTCCTCGCGGGGGCGCGTCAGTGCGCCGCTAGGTCTAGCCCCCGAGATTCGAGCCGACTGCTGAACAATCGGGCCGGATCTCTGGCAACTACTTTGTCTTCTCTCTTTTTCTCGTCAGCCGGCCGTGCGCAGCCGGACCGGCTCGTCGGTCGGCCAGGCAGTGAAGCGGGCAGACGAAACAGCCGGTCGAGCGGCAACGCGGGCTGTTGACCAGAGCAATCGGCTGGACTGCAGTTTGCAGAGCCGGATCCTCCCTTCTCTTTTCTTTTCTCTCTTTTTTTTTCTTGTGCTTCTTGATCCGACTTCACGCGAGCAGCTGGACCCAGCCCCCTTTTCTTTTTTCTTTTGACCAGCCGACCAGACACCCGGCCTTTGATTTTTCTACTCCTGCTCTTATCAGGCTGAGCAGCCGGCTTGGGCAGTCGGCCTCTCCCGTACGAGCAGCCGGCCTCCACTTCTTTCTTTCTTTCTTTCTTTCTCCGCCTGCTGATCAGTCGGCCTTTGCTTTTCCTCCAGCCGGCCCCATTTCTCTCTCCTTTTTTTTTCTTTGTCTGCGCGCAGCCGGGTGGCCAGGCAAGGCAGGGCTGAGTGGAGGAGCCGGCCGAGCCGGCGTAGTGGCGCGCGAGTCGAACCCGGGAGACGCGGAGCCGGCCTGGCCGGGTTGCGCGGAGGGCGCGGGAGGCCATCAGTGGAGGACCCGGCCGGCGCGGGAGGCGGCAGCGGCGGGCGGGAGGCCGCCGCGAACGAAGCTGGACGGGCGGGTGAGTCGGCGGTGCGGACGGCAGCAGCGGCAAGCTAGCGAGCATGCAGAGGAGTGACGAGCGAAGGCGGCGGGCGACTCGGAGCCGCGCGAACGCGGGAGGCCGGTCCTGCATGGCGACGCGGCCGGGTGCTAGTTGGCGGGCGCGAAGTCGGTGCACACGGGGTCGGAGCCGCATGTTGGAGCCGGCCAGGCGGAACGTGGACACGGCGCGCGGAGCAGCCGGCTGGAGGGTGAGGCGCAGCCGGCGACGAGGGCCAGCGACGTAGGCGGAGCCCGCCGGCCGCGTGCGGACGCAGCGACCGGGTGCACCGAGAGACGAGGCAGAGAGGAGCTCGCGGGGAAGAGAGCAGTGACGGGAGGCGCTTGGAGCAGCTTGCGGGAGTGGGTTGGAGCAGCGAAAGGCCGTGGGAGGGCGGCAGCAGAGCTGTGGGGCGCCCGCCAGAGCAGACGCAGACGAGCGGAAGGCAGGCGCGGGGAGCCGGGGACGACCGGAGGTGCTCGAGGCACAGCACAAGACCGCAGCTGCCCACCGGACGCCGTGGAGCAGGAGGCCGAGCGGATGGCGAGCTGAGATGGCGTGCACTTGAACCGGGCAAGCTAGCTAGCATGCATGCAACCCAATCCATTGGGTTTGCTAGCTAGCTAGCTAGCCATGCACAAAGACGTGCACGTACAGGAGCGACAACAAGGTACTGCAGCCATCGGGAAACACCGCATGGCTACAGCGAGACTGGGGCTGCAGCATAGTATGCACGGGAGCAGCTACAGCTAAGGCAGCGAGAAAACTGCGGGAGCGAGCGGCGCGGAAACAAGCTTGCGGATGGGTGCACGGACGGAGAGGCGCGGAAGCGGAGGTGGTCAGACGCGGTGCACACGCCCACGGGCGCACCGGAGGCGTGCTAAAGTCGAGCCTCCCAGCGCCGCCGGAGAGACGGCAGCCGCGTCGCGGTGGCGATGACGAAGAGGCCGACGGCAAGGACGTGCTGCCTCTCGCGGCCGCTCTGGGGGCATGTCGATGTCGGGCCCGAGCGCTACCGGAGAGGCGGCGGCCGTCGTGGTAGTGTTAGACTCTGTATATACTGGGCCTACATGTATTATGATTGTAATTGTATTTGTACACGTTGTTGTACCCCTATATAATACAAAGGCCACCCCACGTTGGAGGTATGCTACAAACCCTAAAAACCTTTTGTTTCACATGGTATCACGCCTATCGATCTAACCTAAGTCTTCCGCTCCCACCCCGCCGCCAGCCTCCTTCGTCATGTCGCATCCGGCCGCCGACACCAGCGCTGCTCTCGCCGCGTCCCTCGCCGCCGCCGCATCGACCACTGCCGCTGGGGCGGGTCTCCGATCTGTCGCCACGGACCATGCGTTCCTCCCGCCGTCGCTCGCGGCTCTTCTCTATGGAGGTGCTGCGCCCTACACGACGGAGAGTTCGCTCGGCCCCTTGACGACGCAATCTGCAGGTCACCAGTATGCCGGCCCCGTCGCCTACCAGTACGCCGGCTACTCCTCGTCGCCCTCTGCATCTACCTTGCTTCCGGCCGCCTCGTACCCACTTGTACTTGCGCCGCCGCCCCCGGTCACCCCGCATCCGATGATGCGCCCGACCGGGCCTGCCCCGCCTGCCGTCTACACCGCAGCGGACTCATCCGTCGCCGACGCCCCTCACGCGGCCTACGGAGGATACGGTGGCCTTCCTCTCTATGGTGCCCCGTACGGCTCTTCGCCCGCGCCGCGCCCTCCAGGCGTCTATCCTCGGGCCGGCGCCCCCGCGGCCTCCTCACTGTATGGCCCGCCGGTAGCATACGGTGCACCGTCATCCCACGGTGTGCCGGCGTTTGGCGCTCCACATCAACCCCCGTCCGCGACGCCGCCTTACATGGATCTCGAAGCTGCTTTGGCTGCGATCTCTTCGCCGCCGTTCTTGTTCTCGCACCTACTCCCGGTCAAGCTCAAGCCTGACAACTACCTCTACTGGCGTGCGCAAGTGCTACCTTTGCTTCGCAGCCACTACTTGGAGGGCTTCGTCGACGGTACCCTGCCGTGTCCGCCGCCACATCATCCGATGTTTCACGCGTGGATCGCTCAAGACCAGGCCATCCTCTCGGCGATCCAATCCTCCCTGGGCGAGGGTGTTGCCGGCCTGGTTCTCTTTGCCGCGACATCCCATGAGGTGTGGGACATCCTGGAGTCGAGTTTTTCTTCACAGTCTACTGCGCAGAGCATGCCCATCCGCGCTAAACTTGCCGACACCCGCAAGGACAACGGGTCGGTGACCGTCTTCTACAACAAAATCAAGAAACTTGCTGACACTCTTGCTTCCATTGGCGAACCTCTTCGTGACACTGAGTTCACCTCCTACATCCTTGCGGGCCTGGATAGCGACTACGACTCGTTGGCGGAAGTGATCAATGAACGCAAAGTTCCTATCCGTCCTCAGGATCTTTACAGCCGCCTCCTTTCAACGGAGCAACGGCTCAACGCTCGTCGCCCGGACACTCACGTGGATCTCTCCGTCAATGCTGAATATCGGGGCAAAGGAGGTGGCCGCGGCCCTTCTGCTCCCTCGGCTGGGGGGGGGGGGGGCAAATCCAGTGGCGGCCCACCCTCCGGTCAGCAGCCGTCCTCGCGCCCGGGCTCCTCTGTGGTCACGATTGATGGCCGTCCACGTGCATGTTGTGCTGCGTGTGGAGCAGCCCAGCCGTGCCAACTCTGTGGTCTACCAGGACATGTTGCCTCTCGCTGTCATCGTCGCTTCAAGACCGACTTCCTCGGCCTCGGCAACAACGGCAAGGGCAATGATCGCCAAGTTCTTATGGCACAGCAGGGACATACGCCTTCATATCCCATTGATCCTTCCTGGTATATGGATACTGGAGCAACAACCCATGTGATGAACGAACTGGGCAAGCTCAACGTTCAGCAACCCTACCACGGCCACGACAAGGTTCACACAGCAGATGGGGCAGGTATGCGCATCTCTCATGTTGGTCAGGCATCACTTCTCACGAACACCTCTAGGAACCTGCATCTTAGAGATGTTCTTCGTGTTCCCTCTGTTACTCGTAACTTGCTCTCTGTTCCTAGACTTACTCAGGATAATAATGTCTTTTGTGAGTTTCACCCGTTTCATCTTTTTGTTAAGGACCGAGCTACGAGGGACATACTTCTTAGAGGTCGTTTTCGCCGAGGCTTGTATGCTCTGGATGCGCCCATGGCCGTGCCTGCTGCCGCTGCTGATCTTCAGGTCTTCAGTGGGGTTCGCGTGTCTCCTGCATTGTGGCATTCACGTCTTGGTCACCCTGCGTTACCCATTGTTCGCCATGTTCTTCACCGTCATGAGCTACCGTCAGAGTCTATAAATAATGATGCTGCTATCTGTGATGCCTGTCAGCAAGGCAAGAGTCATCAGTTACCGTTTTCTGTTTCCAACCACATAGTCAAATCTCCTCTTGAGCTTGTGTTTTCAGATGTATGGGGCCCTGCCCAACTGTCAGTTAGTGGTCATGAATATTATGTCAGTTTCATTGATGCTTACAGTCGGTTTACCTGGTTATATCTTCTTAAACGAAAATCTGATGTTTTTGATGTGTTTCTCAAGTTTCAAGCACATGTTGAACGTCTCCTCAATCACAAAATCATTCATGTGCAGTCGGATTGGGGGGGGGGGTGAGTACCGCAATCTTAGCACTTTCTTTGAAAAACTTGGGATTGCTCATCGTGTGTCCTGTCCACATATACATCAGCAGAATGGCTCGGCTGAACGTAAGCATCGTCATATTGTTGAAACTGGGTTAACCTTGCTAGCACATGCATCTGTTCCGTTTCGTTTCTGGACTGATGCCTTCACCACAGCTTGTTTTCTTATCAATAGGCTCCCCTCACGGCTTCTTCAAATGAAGACTCCACTTGAACTCTTGCTTGGTCAAACTCCTGATTACACGTTCCTTAAGGTGTTTGGGTGTGCATGCTGGCCGCACCTCCGTCCTTATAACAATCGCAAACTCGAGTTTCGGTCCAAACGATGTGTCTTCCTAGGGTACAGTTCTATTCACAAAGGGTATAAATGTCTTCATGTTCCATCTAACCGTGTATATATTTCCCGTGATGTTGTCTTTGATGAACATGTTTTTCCCTTTTCTGCTCCACCTACATCCGTTACCGCCTCCACACCGCCTGTGCACCCCTCAAGTACCTTGCCTGGTCAATTCTTAGATGCTGCACATTCGCCCCTTTTGTTGTCTAACCATGGCGCAGGTATTGGAAGAGGTGCACGCTTGCAGCTTTTGGACGAGGAAGAATCGCTGGCTCCCTCCTCTGCAACCTCGCACGACGATCAGCCGGCCACCTGCATGCCCCATGCAGCCTTCCCCCCAGCTGCCCGTACCTCGGCACACGGGCCGGCCTCGCATGGGCCCGGGTCTCCTGCACCGGCTGCCTCCACGCCGGCCTCATCAAAGCCGGCCTCCTCCGAGTCGGCCTCCCCTGCTCGGCCCGCTACGCCGCACTCGTCTGGGCCGGCCACGCCGGTTGGGTCTTCTCCACCGGCCTCGTCTGGGCCGGCCACGCCGGTCGGGTCTCCTACACCGGTCTCGCCTGGATCGTTTGTGTCGCCTGGGTCACCTTTGACCTCCGGTGGACTCACGTCCCCTCATCTGTCGCCATCGGTTCCATCTTCATCAACCTCTTCGTCGCTGGTCTCGTCCGAGGTGGTGCCTTCCTTGCCGCTGTCACTAGCGCCATCTCCACCACCTGCCCCTGCTCCTGTGTTGCGCCCTCATACACGCAGCAGGAGTGGCGTGGTTCAACCGAAGAAGCGCACGGACGGGACTGTTGCCTGGCTTGTTACTTGCATGGCGCAAGCACAAGCGGATCCTACTGCTGAACCGAGGCATTTTCAGGCAGCTATGAGCATTCCTCACTGGCGTCTTGCGATGGAACAAGAATACCAAGCTCTTCTTCAGAATGGTACATGGTGCTTAGTTCCTCCGAAGGCAGGTGTCAATGTCATTGATTCTAAGTGGGTTTTTAAGGTTAAGCGCCATGCCGACGGTTCTATTGAGCGATACAAGGCTCGTCTGGTTGCTAAAGGATTCAAACAACGTCAAGGGCTCGATTATGAGGATACTTTCAGTCCGGTGGTTAAACCCACTACGATTCGACTGTTGCTCTCTCTCGCTGTTACTCGTGGTTGGTCTCTTCGTCAACTTGATGTTCAGAATGCATTTCTCCATGGGGTGTTAGAGGAGGAGGTATATATGCGTCAACCACCTGGTTTTGTTGATCCCGCTCGACCGCAGCATCTGTGTCGTCTTGTCAAGGCGCTTTATGGTCTGAAGGAGGCACCGCGTGCTTGGCATGCACGTCTTGGCAGCACTCTTCGGGCTCATGGTTTTGTTCCCTCTACGGCTGACAGCTCACTGTTTCTTCTTCAGCGTCCTACGGTAACTATGTATCTGCTGGTTTACGTTGATGATATCATACTTGTCAGCTCTTCAGTCTTTGCTGCGGATCGCCTGGTGTCTTCCTTGCGTGCTGATTTTGCGGTTAAGGACCTTGGCAGGCTGCACTATTTTCTCGGTCTGGAGGTCTCGTACTCTGGCTCTGGTTTGACACTGACTCAGCAGAAGTATTCTCTTGATGTTCTTCGACGTGCTGGTATGCTCAAGTGCAAGCCTGCTACAACACCTATGTCCTCCACTGACAAACTGTCTGCCCTTGATGGTTCTCTTCTTTGTGCTGATGAGGCCACTGAGTATCGGAGTGTTGTTGGAGGTTTGCAGTACCTGACTATTACTCGTCCGGATATCTCTTATGCTGTCAATCGTGTCTGTCAGTTTCTGCATGCACCTCGAGATTCTCATTGGACAGCTGTTAAGCGTATATTACGCTACATTCGGTTCACACCATCCCATGGTCTGCATTTGCAACCAGTGACCTCTGCAGCTCTTTCAGCATTTTCTGATGCGGACTGGGCTGGGAATCCGGATGACCGGCGATCAACGGGGGGCTATGCAGTGTTCTTTGGTGCTAATTTGATCGCCTGGAGTGCTCGTAAACAAGCAACAGTGTCTCGCAGTAGCACTGAGGCTGAGTACAAAGCGGTTGCAAATGCTACAGCTGAGTTGATTTGGATACAGTCCTTGCTTCGAGAGTTGAGGGTCTCTCAGGAGCAACCTCCTGTTCTTTGGTGTGATAATATCGGTGCTACGTACCTGTCTTCAAATCCTGTATTCCATGCCCGAACAAAACACATCGAAGTTGACTATCACTTTGTCAGAGAACGTGTTGCCCAGAAGTTGCTTCTCATCAAGTTCATCTCTTCAAAGGATCAACTTGCTGACATCTTCACCAAGCCACTACCACTTCCTCAGTTCGAAGGTTGTAGGCGCAATCTCAACCTAGTAAACTCTTCTGAGCTCGGTTGAGATTGAGGGAGGGTGTTAGACTCTGTATATACTGGGCCTACATGTATTATGATTGTAATTGTATTTGTACACGTTGTTGTACCCCTATATAATACAAAGGCCACCCCACGTTGGAGGTGTGCTACAAACCCTAAAAACCTTTTGTTTCACAGGCAGAGATGGTGAAGATGGCGAGGCCGACGGCGAGGCCGCGCCGCCCCTCGCGGCCACTCCAGGGGGCGTGTCGATGTCGAGCCCCCGACCGGTACTACGACACCGCGGCGGTGAAGACGAAAATGGTCCCGCCCGGGCTGCGAAACCAGCAGCAGCGTGGTATCATAGTACCACCCCACGGTGGGCGCCAAATGTCGTGGTATTCTCACGGGGGGTGCAAGACGACATATGCCACAAGGTGGCTTCGTGTGAGGGCAAGACTGCTGCCGGAATATCCAGGGACGGGTATGCGAGTAGCACACGCTAGTTTACCCAGGTTCGGGGCTCTCCGGAGAGATAATACCCCTACTCCTGCATGTCTGAGTATATCTGGTATATCTGGTATAGAGTGCTCCTGGAGCTGTATCTGAGGTCAGTGCCATAGGCATCTGGCTTTGTATATGTCTCATATGTGTGTGCTAGCTAGCTAGCTTGCTAGCTATCATGCATGCGTGGAGTGCTTGTCCAGGGAGCCATTGTGGCCGGCCAAGTGCACGTAGTGTGTGTGTGGATGGATGGATAGCTATATATAGTGTGGAGCTAGCTTACTATCTAAGCTATGTGGTGGACATGAGGGCATGGTGTGGGTGTCATGGTTGTCTCCTGGGTCACTTCATAAATAGTGCCCAGGGACAAGTGACACTGTACATGATGGCGTCGCGGTACGGTTGTCTTGTCCAAGGTATGGCCGACTCGTCGGGTCTTGTCAGTGTCGGGTCAAGCTGCAGTCGGCAGCCGGCTGGTCGGCGCCGTCGGCAGCCGGCTGGTTGGAGCAGTCGGCAGCCGGCAAGGCAGAGCAGTCGGATGGGGAGCCGGCAGGAGCGGCCATGCAGTCGGACTGAGGGGCTTCGCTAGCCCCGATGTCTTGATTTATTGTCTCGCCGTCTTCGGGGTACCCGTGGCCAATTACTCCGACATGCCGCTACCGCCGCGGCTTCTGCATGGCCTACTGGAGGGTATAACGCGTTTATCCCTCTCTTGATTATTTTCGTGTTAGCAGTACTAGCATTATGTGTAGATCTGTCTACTGTTTGCGTAGTACGTGCTCGTTTAGATCAGTATCAGTATGTTGTTAATTCTGTCAATGACATGCTAGTCATCTATTTATGGATTAAATTAGTCGAAAAATTGCCTATTTGCTCAATAGATCAAGCCGCCACCAACTGCCGGTTCACGCCTAACCTCGCCGGAGCAGGCCGACGCCGGCCGTGACCCTCTCCCATCCGATGTGGCGCCTCCCTCTCCTCTTTCCTCTCTCTTTCTCCCTCCTCTATTTCCTTTTTCCCCTCTCATCTTCTCTCTCTCTCTTGCAGATCGAATTGAGTGCCGCCGGCGCCGGGGAAGCTCGCCGCCGCGTCCACAGAACCCGGATCCCGGGGTGGACGAGATGCGGGAGGGTGGAGGGGGCACGACTGACGCGGGATGATGGAGAGGAGGAAGCGAGCGTGGATGCAGCTGTGGTTCGAGCGAGGATTGGCCTTTTTCCCCGCTGCCCGCTCGCTCCCCTTGCGAACGGAAGTGCCTAGAAACCCTCTCTTCTTTTACTCGCGCGGCGCGCTTGCTGCACTGCTGATAGTAATGCGCTGGCTGCACTATTCATAGCGGCTGTGCGGAGCGAACGCGGCTGCCTACCACCCCAGCATCCTTTATAAGTTTAATAAAATGCTTGGACGACAGGCTGGGCATCAGGTTCAAATATGAACATCCGAATTGCTTCTTATACGCTCGGCTGACAAATAAAATAACATTTACAAAAAAGAGTAACAAATGAAGACCGGAAGAGCCCATGGGGCAAAGCCAGTATAATTAACGATTCCAATATACGAACACCACAGTGACAATGTATGATTCCAATATAAACAAATTATGCAAGTGAAGTCACAAATCCCAAACCACCATCTGATTGTCATATTCATAAATTATCACCATCGGTCCACAGATAATCATCGCACACACCTTCTTCAATTACCAAACATTAGCTAACCAGGGGCACTTAATAGAGCACCTGCTCCACATAGCTTAGAGCCGCAACATGGTGTTACCAAATAAGAGTTACAGTATACATGCCAAAAACCACAGTAATTAGCCAACAGTAGTTTCCTAAGATTGCCTACTTGGTTTTACATACCATAACAGAGTGCACCCACAAGCTTTGGACCAGTTGTTTTGGGCCGCTTAAAAATAAGCTGCCTCTCTCAAGATTAATGAATAAACCGTCCACTAAATTTGTCGAGACTTCTAAATTAATTATCCCATAACTAGTTTAGAAGCCCCAATTAATAAGAGAGGCGGCTTATGCAAAAAGCTGGGGAGGATGCAGCCTAGTTTTTAAGCTGCCAAAAGATCGGTCGTCTACTCTTGGCAAATTCCTCTTGGTACCTATTCATTTCATATTTCACACCCACGACGAAACCAACAGCAGCAGATGCAATAGCGAGCAGCCGTCTAATCCTCTTCCATTTTGGTTCATTCATGTGCTCCCTATAAAAAGGATGTGCATGATGCATTAATGCTAGGATCGTTTCATTTGATTATAACAAATCAAATAAGTTGTAGTGCCTCAGAATTAAGTACCTCGCAGCATCAGCTTGGATTCTACCTATCCCATCACCAATAATACTAGTTATCTTGCCATCTATCTCCACTCCCTCCTTTTCTAATTTTGCCAACAAATAATCAGTCTCCTCCTTTGTCTTCCTAGCAACATCAGCTCTGGCTCCATTGCTGGATCCACCCTGGTAAGATTAATTAGATAATTATGAGATAGTGATACATGAGTTAAAGCAGCTAGTCCTGAGTGTTAGTAGATGCTAACGACAGAGCATGCCTGGCTGCAAATAGTCCTTCTAGAATCCATACTATCAAACTTTCAAAAGATTGATCACTAGTATATGTCTACAGCTACCAAATTTATATTACTAGTGGGTTTTGGAAATGATTTAACAACAGTACAGTAGAAAATCCACAAAAAGTCACTAAGCGAACATAAAACATAAGGATGGCATACTCTTCTTCGCTCCAAGTAAATCAAATGCCCATATATCATGCAATCAATGTTTCATCATATCAGCAGTGTAGTCAATGTGCTAGCGGGGCCAGGGGCCAAGCCCAACCACTACAGATTGCTTCAGTTAAAACTACTCTACTCTGCAAAAGCACCAAAATTTTCAAACTACAGTGCAAAAGTACCAATTTTTTCATCTTAGATTTATGTGCATATAAAAGGGGTTCATCATATCCACTGTGTAGTCAATGTGCGAGCAGGGCCAGGGGCCAAACCCAACCACTGAGTAATTATCACCACTTTTTCAAGCAAGCAAAAGTAACAAATTTAGCACAAAAATCTAAGATAGGCCTCCACTTGAATCCGGCACTTATTGTGCACATTTCAGTGGCAATATTCACCATTATTGGATCAAATTACAGAAGCCCTCTCCTAACAAGGGTCTGAACTAGGAAATTGCATCAAACCAATATCTTTGTTATTGTAAGAGATAGGCCTCCACTTGAATCCGGCACTTATTGTGCACATTTCAGTGGCAATATTCACCATTATTGGGTCAAATTACAGAAACCCTCTCCTCACAAGGGTCTGAATTAGGAAATTGCATCAAACCAATATCTTTGTTATTGTCTGGGGAAAAGGCTAAGGCGCATCATATAATTTGATTTGTTACTAGCACAAAACACGTTTGATGGGGTTAATTTGGTGATAAAAGTCAGAGCAAGGCAGTCGGGCAGCGAATTGCAGGCATAGTAGGTGGATCAAACGAACGAGAGCGGAATTAGGTACCTGAGAGGTGGGAGGCAGAGAGTCCGCCGACGACGAATAACGGGGTCCCAGATTCCGCCGCGAAGTGCTGGAGGGAGAGCGCAGCGCCATGGCACCGGCACATCGCACGCCGCAAGAATCCGGAGGAGGAGGAGGAGGGGGCGTCGGCTAGGGTTTGGGTGCAGTTGCTTGCTTCCTCGATCGATCCGGGGCCTCGTCTTTGTTGCGGTACCCGAGAGCCGCTGCCTTTTGTAGCTCTTCTTGGTGGACGGACTCGGATGGGCTTCACACCAACCAACAAAACGACAACAACGACGGACGACGAAAGAACGTCGTCCCGAGTGTTTTAAGGCCCACACCACAAAAGAAGCCCGAAATCCCAAAATCACTATCTAAGGAATACTTCTTGTTTTTCTCAAAAAAAAAGGTACTTCTTGTAAAGATCACTCCATCTTTCGAGGTTGCGACAAACAATGCACATGCAGTGAGTCACTTGTCGCAATCTAGGTGTTTTTCCTTTTTTCATTGATTTGTTTATTCAAAACATTTTTACCTCTCAAACCGTGCGTCCAAATTTTGAACCGTTTTCACCGTTGGATTTATCGTGTCAAGATCTTTGAGACTAATTACCATGTTAATAGGTTTTGATGGCCTTTTCACGAAAAAACAAAGAAAAATTAGACAGAATTATTTTGAATTGGAAGCATGGTTTTAGCATAGTTGTGCCTCTCATGGAAGCAAACTTGTCCCTCCAGGGGAGGCAAATATGTGCCTCTCGTGGAAGCAAAAATACACTTTTTACTTTCCTTGAAGCAAATTTGTGCCTCTCTCCAAAAAAAAAGAAAAATATTTTTTGTTGAAATATGCCCTAGAGGAAATAATGTTGTATTATTGTATTTCGTTTTCATAATTAAGAGTTTATATTTCATGCTATAACTGTTATGATTCTGGAATATGTAATTCAGTGGAAAACTCACATGCACGTGTGAAATGATAAATGCTCAAATGTTGTTGTTGATCATGTTTCTGACGTGTGAAACTCATATTAGGGAGTAGTAAATAATAGGTTCCTAGTCTTGCTTCTAAGACTAGCTCCTGTTGTTGATGATTATTTTTTTCAGATCTTATGATATCGTCAAGTGTAACGATATGTTGGAAATATGCCCTAGAGGCAATAATATGGTATTATTATATTTTCATTTTTATAATTAATAGTTTATATTTCATGTTATAACTGCTATGATAATGGAATATGTGATTCAGTGAAAAACTCATATGCATGTGTGGAATGATAAAATAGTAAAGTATAGGTTCCCGGTCTTGCCTCTAGGACTGGCTCAAGTGTTGTTGTTGATCATGTTTTCCAGATCTGAGGATATTGTTAAGAGTAATAATAGTCCTAAGACAACATTGAGAGTATGATGTTAGAAGAACGATCATATTGAATCGACCCAATCTTGTTTATTATACTTTGAGATAATATCGGCTAAAATCAATTGTTATAACAAAGAGTGTTAGCATGTGTTTTTAGTTCCTCAGACCATGAGAGTATCGTAGTCACTTCCTACCGTACAGTGGACTTTGGGGTTTCTCAAATGCCATCTGTAACACGGTGATCATAACGACAACTTACGGGTTCATCAAAAAGTTTGACAAGGGACTAGATAGCTCGAGAGTGGGATTTGCTCCTCTGACGATGGAGAGATATTCTTAGCGCCCTCTCGGTGTGATGGCATCCATCATCGTCTGGCCAGACACAGGTGATTACATCACGGGGATGCTGGAACACTTCAACAAGAAAAGAGAACAAAACTGGTAACGAGGATAACAGTATAGCGAGCATGTGATGACTCGGGAGGATACCGATGCTCCCTGAGTATTGTAAAGTACCATGAAGCAAAGGAAACATCACATGATAACCAAAGGTTCACTCGAATGGCATTCGTGTAATCATAGGGATCGATATGGACGTCCACAGTTCCTCTATCAGTCATTAAACGAAGGGGTTTCGTTCATGTCTATGATTTACCAAACCTACGGGGTAATAAGCTTAAGGTAATCACGTTCTGCTGAGTGTTAGTAGGATTAGAGTATTGAGGATTTCGCTACAAATTTTGCTCTATTCGATGACAAAAACCTTGGTGACAAAACATGAACCATCGCTTAAAACCATTTTCAGTGACGGTCCACTGTCACAATGTGTTTTCCTCCTGGGGCAGCGCCCTAGCCAACTTTGGCGACGTTCTAGCCTGATTTTTGGCGACGCATTTGGGCATCACTATGCATGTCCATTTTTTTGGGACGGTTCGTAGTGTCACGTAAAATGTTTTGGTGTGACAAAAATGGTCGGCTAGTTAGAAAAATGATTTTAAAAATGGTGAGTTGGTGTTCAAAACGTATTACCTTATAATTTCTGCCATTGTAGAGCTTATATCATATTAGAATCAAATTTTTTGGGTGTTAGTTGAGATGTTCTGCATGTTGGGACAGGAAAAATGGTGTAGTGGGCTTGAAAACAAAGTTTTGGGTTTATCTAATGGACATTAGTTGAGATGTTCATAATCAAATCTATTGCATTATTTTTGTTTATGCTATCATTTTACTAAACTATGAGATCCCAAACTAATTCTTAAATTAAACATGAGAATAAAAATATGATTGGCATGGTGGGCGCACGGCAGATGCCAAAGGATGGCTAAAGAGAGGGACATGCTCGAGGGTGTTGGGAATCGTTGCATGGAAAAAATAAATTCTACGCACACGCAATGATCTATCCATGGAGAAGCATAGCAACGAGGCGGAGAGTGTGTCTACATACCCTCGTAGACCGTAAGTGGAAGCGTTTCACAACGCGGTTGATGTAGTCGAACTTTCTGCACGATCCACCGATCGAGTACCGAACGTACGGCACCTCCTAGTTCTGCACACGTTCATCTCAGTGATGTCCCTCGCCTTCTTGATCCAGCAAGACGTCGAGGTAGTAGATGAATTCCGTCAGCATGACGGCGTGGTGACGGTGATGGTGAAGTGATCTCCGCAGGGCTTCGCCTAAGCACTACTAAAATATGACCGGCAGAGTAAACGGTGGAGGGGGGCGCCACACACAGCTAGGCAATTGTCTGGTCTGTGCTAGGGGCTCCCCCATATATATATATATATAGGTGGGAGGGGGAGGAGAGAGGCTAGGAGGATCCCCAAGTAGGATTAAATCCTACTTGGGCTCCTCCCAAGCCGTGCACCCCCCTACCATATATATCGGAGGGGGAAGGAAAGAGGGAGGAGGGGGAAGGAAGGGGGAATCCTATTCCCTTTCTTTCCTTTCCTCCTTCCCCTTTCCATCTCCACCTTGGCCGGCCCATACAGGGGGCGCACCAGCCCCTTGTGGCTGGTGCATTTCCCCTCTTGGCCCATAAGGCCCATATCTTTTGTCGGGGGTGCCCGGAACCCCTTTCGGTGACCCGATATGTACTCGGTACCCTCCGGAGCACTTCCGATGTCTGAATACCATCGTCCTATATATCAATCTTTACCTCTCGACCATTTCGAGAGTCCACCTCATGTATGTGATCTTATCCGGGACTCTGAACAACTTTCGGTCACCAAATCACATAACTAATATAATACTATATCGTCATCAAACGTTAAGCGTGCGGACCCTACGGGTTCGAGAACTATGTAGACATGACCGAGACACCTCTCCGGTCAATAACCAATAGCGGAACCTGGATGCTAATATTGGCTCCTACATATTCTACGAACATCTTTATTGGTCGAACCGTTATGACAACATACGTAATTCCCTTTGTCCATCGGTATGTTACTTGCCCGAGATTCGATCGTCAGTATCTTTATACCTAGTTCAATCTCGTTACAAGCAAGTCTCTTTACTCGTTCCATAATACATCATCTTGTTACTAACTCCTTAGTCGTTTGCTTGCAAGCTTATGATGTGTATTATCGAGAGGGCCCAGAGATACCTCTCCGATACTCGGAGTGAAAAATCCTAATCTTGATCTATGCCAACTCAACAGACACCTTCGGAGATACCTGTAGAGCATCTTTATAATCACCCAGTTACGTTGTGATGTTTGATAGCACACAAGGCATTCCTCTGGTATTCGGGAGTTGCATAATCTCATAGTCGAAGGATTATGTATATGACATGAAGAAAGCAATAGCAATAAAACTAAACAATCATTATGCTAAGCTAATGGATGGGTCTTGTCCATCACATCATTTTCCTAATGATGTGATCCCGTTATCAAATGACAACTCATGTCCATGGTTAGGAAACCTTAACCATCTTTGATAAACGAGCTAGTCTAGTAGAGGCTTACTAGGGACACTATGTTTGTTTATGTATTCACATGTGTATTAAGGTTTCCAATCAATACAATTCTAGCATGAATAATAAACCTTTATCATGAATAAGGAAATGTAAAATAAAAAATTATTATTGCCTCTAGGGCATATTTCCTTCAGTCTCCCACTTGCACTAGAGTCAATAATCTAGATTACATAGTAATGAATCTAACACCCATGGAGTCTTGGTGCTGATCATGTTTTGCTCGCGGAAGAGGCTTGGTCAACGGGTCTGCCACATTCAGATCCATATGTATCTTGCAAATTTCTATGTCTCCATCCTTGACTTGTTCATGAATGGAGCTAAAGCGTCTCTTGATGTGTTTGGTTCTCTTGTGAAACCTGGATTCCTTCGCCAAGACAATTGCTCCAGTGTTGTCACAAAAGATTTTCATTGGACCTGATGCACTAGGTATTACACCCAGATCGGATATGAATTCCTTCATCTAGACTCCTTCATCTGCTGCTTCCGTAGGAGCTATGTACTCCGCTTCACACGTAGATCCCGCCACGACGCTCTGCTTGAAACTGCACCAACTGACAGCTCAACCATTCATTGTCAATACTTATCCGGTTTGTGACTTAGAGTCATATGAATCAGTGTCAAAGCTAGCATCGACGTAACCATTTACGACGAGCTCTCTGTCACCTCCATAAATGAGAAACATATCCTTGGTCCTTTTCAGGTACTTTAGGATGTTCTTGACCACTGTCCAGTGACACACTCCTGGATTACTTTGGTACCTTCCTGCCAGACTTATGGCAAGGCAATACCTAGTGCATCGGGTCCAATGAAAATATTTTGTGACAACACTGGAGCAATTGCCTTGGTGAAAGAATCCAGGTTTCACAAGAGAACCAAACACATTAAGAGATGCTTCAGCTCCACTCGTGAACAAGTCAAGGATGGAGACATAGAAATTTGCAAGATACATGCGGATCTGCATGTGGCAGAACCATTGACCAAGCCTCTTCCGCGAGCAAAACATGATCAACACCAAGACTCCATGGTGTTAGATTCATTACTATGTAATCTAGATTATTGACTCTAGTGCAAGTGGGAGACTGAAGGAAATATGCCCTAGAGGCAATAATAAAGTTGTTATTTTATATTTCCTTGTTCATGATAAAGGTTTATTATTCATGCTATAATTGTATTGATCGGAAACCTAAATACATGTGTGAATACATAAACAAATATCGTGTCCCTAGTAAGGCTCTACTAGACTAGCTCGTTGGTCAAAGATGGTTAAGGTTTGCTAGCCATAGACATGTGTTGTCATTTGATAACGGGATCACATCATTAGGAGAATGATGTGATGGACAAGACCCATCCGATAGCTTAGCATAATGATCGTTTAGTTTTATTGCTATTGCTTTCTTCATGTCAAATACATATTCCTTCGACTATGAGATTATGCAACTCCAGGATATTGGAGGAATGCCTTGTGTGCTATCAAATGTTACAACATAACTGGGTGATTATAAAGATGCTCTACAGGTATCTCTGAAGGTGTCTGTTGAGTTGGCATAGATCGAGATTAGGATTTGTCACTCTGAGTATCGGAGAGGTATCTCTGGGCCCTCTCGGTAATACACATCATAAGCTTGCAAGCAAATGACTAAGGAGTTAGTCACGAGGTGATGTATTACGGAACGAGTAAAGAGACTTGCCGGTAACGAGATTGAACTAGGTATAGAGATACCAACGATTGAGTCTCGGGCAAGTAACATCAGCGACTAATGGAGCCTCTTCCTCACCCCGTCCGCTCTCACCCAGCACGACAGGCGACGCTAATTGGATAGGTGGGGTGTTGATGTTCATACCTTGTTGAGGCTGCATGGTCGTGGGTGTGCTCCCGGCCACTGATACGTCTCAAATGTATCTACTTTTCCAAACACTTTTGCCATTGTTTTGGACTCTACTTGCATGCTTTGAATGAAACTAACCCGGATCTGACGCTGTTTTTAGCAGAACTGCCATGGTGTTGTTTATTGTGCAGAAAACAAAAGTTCTTGGAATGACCTGAAAATCCACGGAGATAACTTTTGGAAAATATAAAAAATACTGGCGAAAGTATCAAGGCCAGGGGGCCCACACCCTGTCCATGAGGGTGGGGGGCGCGCCCCCTCCCCCTGGGCGCGCCCCCTGTCTCGTGGGCCCCCTGATGCTCCACCGACCTCAATTCCAACTCTATATATTCCGTTTTGCGGAGAGAAAAATCAGAGAGAAAGTTTCATCGCGTTTTACGATACGGAGCCGCCGCCAAGCCCTAATCTCTCTCGGGAGGGCTGATTTGGAGTCCGTTCGGGGCTCCGAAGAGGGGGATTCGTCGCCGTCGTCATCATCAACCATCCTCCATCACCAATTTCATGATGCTCACCGCCGTGCATGAGTAATTCCATCGTAGGCTTGCTGGACGGTGATGGGTTGGATGGGATTTACCATGTAATAAAGTTAGTTTTGTTAGGGTTTGATCCCTAGTATCCACTATGTTCTGAGATTGATGTTGCTATGACTTTGCTATGCTTAATGCTTGTCATTAGGGCCCGAGTGCCATGATTTCAGAGCTGAACCTATTATGTTTTCATGAATATATGTGAGTTCTTGATCCTATCTTGCAAGTCTATAGTCACCTATATGTGTTATGATCCGACAACTCCGAAGTGACAATAATCGGGATACTTCTCGGTGATGACCATAGTTTGAGGACTTCATGTATTCACTAAGTGCTAATGCTTTGGTCCGGTTCTCTATTAAAAGGAGGCCTTAATATCCCTTAGTTTCCACTAGGACCCCGCTGCCACGGGAGGGTAGGACAAAAGATGTCATGAAAGTTCTTTTCCATAAGCACGTATGACTATATTTGGAATACATGCCTACGTTACATTGATGAATTGGAGCTAGTTCTATGTCACCCTATGTTATAGTTATTACATGAGGAATCGCATCCGACATAATTATCCATCACTGATCCAAAGCTTACGAGCTTTTCACATATTGTGCTTCGCTTATTTACTTTTCCGTTGCTACTGTTACAACTAGTACAAAACTGCTATCTTTACTTTTGCTACTGTTACCATTACTATCATACTACTTTGCTACTAAATACTTTGCTGCAGATACTAAGTTATCCAGGTGTGGTTGAATTGACAACTCAACTGCTAATACTTGAGAATATTCTTTGGCTCCCCTTGTGTCGAATCAATAAATTTGGGTTGAATACTCTACCCTCGAAAACTGTTGTGATCCCCTATACTTGTGGGTTATCAAGACTATTTTCTGGCGCCGTTGCCGGGGAGCATAGCTCTATTCTTTGAGTCATTTGGGATTTATATCTGCTGATCACTATGAAGAACTTGAAAGGCGAAAGAACTAAGATTTTCCCTCAACTACGAGGGGAGGTAAGGAACTTCCATCTAGCTCTGCACTAGATTCTCCTTCTGTTTTGAGTAAGCTTGCGACACCTAAACCTGCTACTGCTATGAATTCTGATATGTCGCATGTTATTGATGATGCCACTTCTGCTATGCATGATACTTATGATGAAACTACTTCTATGCTTGATACTACTTTGCCATTAGGTGAATTTCTTGATGAACAACTTGCTAGGGTTAGAGAGAACGAAATTATTGATGATAGTGATGATGAAGGTCCTCCCCCTAAGTATGAATTGCCTGTTGTTCCTGAGGGTTATGTTATGGATGAAGAAACTGGTAGAGATCTTTTTTCTTGCAATGATAGATCTGATCTTAAGAAATTACTAGCTAAACTTAAACAGAAAACTCTGAATGCTAGGATGAAATATGACCCTGCTTTTACTACTTCACTTATCTTTGTTACTGATAAGGATTATGAATTCTCTGTTGATCCTGAGATAATTACTTTGGTTGAATCTGATCCTTTTTATAGAATGAATCTAAAACTGTTGTGGCACATCTTACCAAGTTAAATGATATAGCCACCCTGTTCACTAATGATGAGAAGTCCCGCTATTACTATATCCTTAAGATATTTCCGTTCTCATTAAAGGGTGATGCTAAAACCTGGTTTAATTCTCTTGATCCTGGTTGTGTGCGTAGTCCCCAGGATATGATTTATTACTTCTCTGCTAAATATTTCCCTGCTCATAAGAAACAAGCTCCCCTGCGGGAAATATATAACTTTGTGCAAATCGAAGAAGAGAGTCTCCCACAAGCTTGGGGGAGGCTTCTACGATTACTTAATGCTTTGCCTGATCATCCTCTTAAGAAAATTGAAATACTTGATATCTTCTATAATGGACTAACAGATGCTTCCAAGGACCACTTGGATAGTTGTGCTGGTTGTGTTTTCAGGGAAAGAACAGTCGACCAAGCTGAATTGTTATTAAATAATATGTTGACTAATGAAAATAATTGGACTCTTCCTGAGCCAATTCCTGAGCCAATTGAGCCAACTCCCGAGCCTACTCCTAAACCAACTCCGAAGAAGAGGAGTGTTCTATTTCTCAGTCCTGAAGATATGCAAGAGGCAAAGAAATCTATGAAAGAAAAAGGTATTAAAGCTGAAGATGTTAAGAATTTACCTCCTATTGAAGAAATACATGGTCTTAATCTACCTATTGAAGAAACACATTGTCTTGATAACCCGACACAGATAGTAAAGGTAAATTCCCTCTATAGATATGATAAAGTTGAAATTCCGTCTACTAAATTTCATAGCCCATGTTTAGATGAATTTGATGACTTTATGGCTAGGCAAAAAAGTTTTAATGCTTATGTTGGTAGAGAATTAAAGAGTAATGCTTTCATGATAGGACGCTTGAGTGATTATATGGCTAGAGTTAAAGGTGAACTTAAAATCATTAGCAAATATGCTTCTATGGTTACCACTCAAGCTGAACAAGTACTTAAAGCTCAAAGTGATTTGCTCGATGAATTAAATAATAGCTGTTAGAGTGGCTACTAGAACTGGTAGAATGACACAGGAACCTTTGTATCCTGAAGGCCACCCTAAGAGAATCGAGCAAGATTCTCAGAGAAATAATTTAGATGCACCCAGTCCTTCTAGAAAGAAGAAAAAGAAAAACGATAGGACTTTGCATGCTTCTAGTGAACCTGTTATAGACACGCCCGAGAATCCTAACGATACCTCTATTTCTGATGCTGAAACACAATCTGGTGATGAACATGAACCTAGTGATAATGTTAATGATAATGTTCATGTTGATGCTCAACCTAGCAATAATAATGATGTAGAGATTGAACCTGTTGTTGATCTTGATAACCCACAATCAAAGAATCAACGTTATGATAAGAGAGATTTTGTTACTAGGAAGCACGGTAGAGAAAGAGAACCATGGGTTTAGAAACCCGTGCCTTTTCCTCTTAAACCATCCAAGACAAAGGATGATGAGGATTTTGAGCGCTTTGCTGAAATGATTAGACCTATCTTCTTACGTATGCGCTTAACCAATATGCTTAAAGTAAACCCTTATGCTAAGTACATGAAGGATATCATTACAAATAAAAGAAAGATACCCTGAAATTTCCACCATGCTTGCTAATTATACTTTTAAGGGTGGAATACCAAAGAAACTTGAAGATTCAGGAGTACCAACTATACCATGCTCCATTAAAAGAAATTATGTTAAAACTGCTTTATGTGATCTTGGAGCCGGTGTTAGTGTTATGCCTCTCTCTTTATATCGTAGACTTGAATTGAATAAGTTGACACCTACTAAAATATCTTTGCAAATGGCTGATAAATCAACTGCTATACATGTCGGTATTTGTGAGGATGTGCCTGTTGTGGTTGCAAATGTCACTATCTTAACGGACTTTGTTATTCTTGATATTCCCGAGGACGATAGTATGTCGATTATCCTTGGTAGACCCTTTTTGAATACTACAGGGGCTGTTATTGATTGCAACAAAGGCAATGTCACTTTTCATGTTAATGGTAATGAGCATACGATACACTTTCTGAGGAAACAACATCAAGTTCATAGCATCAATTCTATTGCAAAAGTTCCAACTATCATTATTGGAGGTTTTGAATTTCCTCTTCCTACTGTCAAGAAAAATTATGATATTCATTGTTGGGGATGTTCATATCCCCGTTGAGGTAACCTAGTGTTATTCGAAATTTCTCCGGTTCCATGTTATTCGGAATGAGTTTGTTAACAAGACTTGATCAACCTTGTTAGTGGATTCATTTTGATGATCATGAGATGGATGAAACTAGAAGGCACAACCTTCTTGACCCTCTTTTTACTTTATGTTATTTAGAATAAATAAAGCAAAAATAGTATTATCTCTCTGTTTTCTGATTTATCCATGCAATAAAAAATATCCCGAAAATAAAAGTGCTCCAAATGCCCTGCAAATTTAGTATGATTTTTATGGAATATTTGAGGATTTTAGGCACTGAGAGCACAGCAGGGGGGCATGCACCTGGCCACGAGGGTGGAGGGCGCGCCCCCTGTCTCGTGGGCCCACAGTGGCCCCCCTCCACTTATTCCTACACCCACACACTCCATCTTCCTCCCCAAAAAAATCCCCGTCCAGCTCAAGCACAAGTTCTAGCTCATTTTGCTGCGATTTTAGATCTCCTTGCTCAAAGCTCCATTCACAAAACTGCTTTGGGAGATTGTTGCTTGGTATGTGACTCCTCCATTCGTACAATTAGTTTTTGTTCTAGTGATTTATTCATTGCAATTTTTTGCTGCGTAGGTGACCCTGTTCTTTAGCTTGCATGTCAAATTTATGAGGTCCCAAGTAATTTTAATGCATGATATAGGCTCTAGGCACTTGTGGGAGTAGTTGCTATCAATCTTGTTTAGTTTGATTCACTTTTATTTTGAAGTTACTAAAAATTTCAGATATTTTCAGAGGAAGAAATATGTCTAGGAGAATTTACCAAGGTGGTTCCTCAACAAACAGAGGACCTAGGCGTGCTATGCGTGAGCAAGACGATGAACCACCAAGGGAAGCTGAGGTGCGGTCTTGTGAATGGCCGTCAGAAGAGTTTATGGTCAATGCAAGCATCAAGGATGAATTTGACGCATATGTGCGTAATGCCGAGCTTGACGACTTCATACAAGATAAGTTTCCTCAGTACTACCAACTGACCGATTCATTCGTGAGAAGGTTTAAATATACATCTTCACGTAATTCTCAGAATGTCCTGTTTGATATTTATGATGAATCTTATACCATGGACTTAGAAGATTTCACAACTGCTTGCAAACTCCCTCAGTGGGGTAATGTTAATGAACCCCACAAATCTGAATATAAAGACTTCCTTGCTAATATCACTGTGGGAGAATCTAGGGATATAGCACAAGCTACCATAGGGAGCATTCATTTTCCTGCTATACATTATTTTGCTCTTTTCATTGGTAGATGCATTAATGGTAAAGATGAAGCATGTCACATGTGTGTCCCTGATCTTTGTGTCCTCAAGAGTGTTGTATTACGTAACAAAGATTACAACTTGGGGGCAATAGTTGCACATAGGTTGCATAATAATTGTATATTTGGAGATTTATTTGGAGGGATTTATGCGACCCATGTTGCTAATTATCTTTGTATATCCCCACATGAGGATGATATGGAGTTGCCTGCCGCTTATTTAGATTTTGACGCTATGGTCAGGCACTGTTTTCTTGTGAGGAATGAACATTTCCTCCAGTATCAACTAATCTTTGACAGACGTCGCGCTGTCCATGTTACTCTCCCTGCTCCTTCCCTTTTTGATTACCAGGCAAAACGAAGATATGTTGTCACCAGGGAGGAGGCAGCCGAACACGTGAGGAGAGCGGAGGCAGCTCGCCAACATGCCGCAGCTTAGGAGGCATTGGCTGATGCATCTCAGTACGACCCCGGTTATAACTTCGGATATCAGCCATGCTATCCTTGGCATTGGACCAACTTAGGCCAAAAGCCTAAGCTTGGGGGAGTACGTATTTCTCACCGACTTTACATTCATGTTCACACACTTATTCTAGTTGTTGGTGCTCATACTCTTTCATTGTATTATCCATGCTAGTTTAAATTTTCTTTTTCTAGTCTTCTTCTTGTGTGTTTGATAAACCATAAGAAAACCAAAAAAGATTTCTCGTTCTTCTTTTACTTGTTGGGAGCTTTCCCGTGTAAATAGTTTTATTTCTTTTCTTTCCTTTGGGGGTCGAGAGGAGAAGACCATAATGAAAATGTTTAAGTGGCTCTCATATGCATGATTGTTGATTTTACTTAGAGCCCATATTACCTTGTCTTCTCTCTTGAATTGAATTCTTGCAGATTCCAGCTTAGTTCAATGCACATGCACTATTATTATTATACACACCATTCGGTCGTGCAAGTGAAAGGCAATAATGACGATATATGATGGATTGATTGAGATGAGAAAAGCTGGTATGAACTCGACCTCTCTTGTTTTTGTAAATATGATGAGTTCATCGTTCCTGATTCAGCCTATTATGAATAAACATGTTTGCAATGACAATTAGAGATTATAGTTGCTTATGACATGCTTAATTAGCTATGAGTTTATAATGGTTTACCTTGCATGCCAACATGCTATTAAAATGGTTGTGATGTGGTATGATATGGTGGTATCCTCCTTTGAATGAATTGAGTGACTCGACTTGGCACATGTTCACGCATGTAGTTGAAACAAAATCAACATAGCCTTCACGATATTTATGTTCATGGTGGATTATATCCTACTCATGCTTGCACTTGGTGTAGATTAATTTTAATGCATGTTCATGACTGTTGTCGCTCTCTCAGTTGGTCGCTTCCCAGTCTTTTGCTAGCCTTCACCTGTACTAAGCGGAAATACTACTTGTGCATCCAAACTCCATAAACCCCAAAGTCATTCCATATGAGTCCACCATACCTTCCTATATGCGGTATTTACCTGCCATTCCAAGTAAATTTGTATGTGCCAAACTCCAAACCTTCAAATGAAATTCTGTTTTGTATGCTCAAGCAGCTCATGTTTCAACTAGGGCTGTCTATATCTTCCATGCTAGGTGGGTTATTCTCAAGGGGAGCGGACTCCGCTCCTCATTCACGAGAAAATGGCCGGTAGCCGGGATACCCAGTCCCATGATCAAAAAGATCAAAGCAAATCAAAATAATTAAAACAAAACTCCCCCAGGATTGTTGTTGGTATGGACGGTACCCCATTGTTTCGGATGGCCGTGGATTGTGCTTGTTGCTGGTGGGGGAGTATAAAATTTACCATTCTGTTTGGGAACCGCCTATAATGTATGTAGCATGGAAGATATCGAGATCTGATAGTTGTTGCGTTGACAGTGAAAGTATACCGCTCAAAATGTTATTCACCTCTGTTTTAAAATCGAGCTCTAGCACCTCTACAAATCCCTGCTTCCCTCTACGAAGGGCCTAGCCATTTACTTTTATGTTCAGTCATCACCTTCTTATTAAAAAGCACCCGCTGGAGAGCGCGCTGTCATTTGCATGCATTTTTATTAGTTTATATTGGGTATGACTTGACTGGATCTCTTTACCATGAATTACAATGTTTAGTCAGTCCTTGATCTTTAAAGGTGCTCTGCATTTATGTTTTGCGGTCTTAGAAAGGGCTAGCGTGATACCATCTTGTTATATCATATTATGATTGTTTTGAGAAAGTGTTGTCATCCGAGATTTATTATTATTGCTTCCTAGTTGATTATGCCATTGATATGAGTAAACATGAGACCTAAGTGTTATTGTGAATATGGTTAGTTTATAATCTTTGCTGAAAACTAGAATGTTGGCTTTACATGTTTACAACAACAAGAGCAAATAGAGTTTGTAAAAGTTTTTCTTTATCACTTTCAGTTTACCAACTGAATTGCTTGAGGTTAGTTGAGGGAGTCCTGGACTAGGGGGTGTCCGACAGGGTACTTGAAGGCCACCTCAACTCACGATGTATATATGGTGGATACACCTAAAGGAAGCGATAACGAGGAACAACGGGACGCTATGAAGGATAATTCCCCCGAAAAACAGCCGAAACGGTGACGCAAGCGCCGACAAAAGTCCCGCCTCGGCAACGACAACACCCATGTAGACCCAGCCATAGAGCAGGGCGAACCGGTAGATGACGAACATGCCCCCGAGCAACTATCTAAACAGGACGAATTAAATAAGCAGTCCACCCCCGGCGAAAACAATAGTCCGGATGATCTCACACCGGACACATCGTTGGAGCAGAAGAACCTCCACAAAAGGCTCGTCGCCACTGCACGAAGGCTGAAGAAGCAGAAGAGGAAGCTCAAAACAGCGGAAGACATACTCAGAATGAGATGGAGCAAAGTACTCAAGACCGCAGACAAATATGGCGATAGTCACCAAGCAAAAAGCTACCCGAAGCGTAAACTACCGCCCCAATTCGATGAGGAGGCCGTAGAGCCCCCACAATCAGGCCGCCCGGTCGGATGGACGACCACATGGCAAACAAAGAGCGACAACCGGCGCCGCACACAAGCCGACACATGATCTATATAAGGATCCTCGTAAAGAGGACGGCCCGGTCAGGTCCATTTATGGGTCCAGAAAGCAAGCTTCAGAAAGCAAAACAACACGTCGGGTATTCGAAAATCACGGCACACCCAAATACAGGGGCGCCGCACACCCCTTATGTTTCACCGATGAGGTGCTGGACCATGAATTTCCAGTGGGATTCAAACCCGTAAACATAGAAGCATACGACGGAACAACAAACCCTGGAGTCTGGATTGAGGATTACATCCTGCACATACATATGGCCAGAGGAGACGACCTCCACGCCATAAAATACCTACCCCTCAAGCTCAAAGGGCCAGCCCGGCATTGGCTCAAAGGCCTCCTAGAAAATACCATTGGAAGTTGGGAAGAGCTCGAGGATGTGTTTCGGGCAAATTTTCAGGGGACTTATGTCCGCCCTCCGGATGCAGATGATCTAAGTCACATAACTCAACAGCCCGGAGAGTCAGCCTGCAAATTCTGGAACAGGTTCCTCACCAAAAAGATCCAAATAGTCGACTGTCCGGATGCCGAAGCCTTAGCAGCCTTCAAACATAACGTCCGAGACGAATGGCTCGCCAGACACCTCGGCCAGGAAAAGCCAAGGACAATGGCCGCACTAACAAGCCTGATGACCCACTTTTGCGCGGGAGAGGATAGCTGGCTGGCAAGGTGCAGCACCAGCGACCCAAGTACATCCGAAGTCAGGGATGGAAATGGGAAACCAGGACGCAAAAAGGACCAGCGCCGAACTAAGGGAAACTGCCCAAAGAGCACGCAGTCAACGCCGGGTTCAAAAGCTCTCGACAGAACAACAAAACACTGCCTCTCAAGGACAGCAGCGACGAGCTATCCAACATAAACAAAATCTTGGACAAGATATGCCAAATCCACAGCACCTCCGGGAAGCCTGCAAACCATACCCATAGAGATTGTTGGGTCTTCAAACAGTCCGGCCGACTTAATGCCGAACACAAGGGGCTCGAAACACCAAGTGAGGACGATGACGAACTCCACAAGCAGAGCACCGGCAAACAAAGGAATTTCCCACAAGAGGTCAAAACAGTAAATTCACTTCATGTGATAACAGGCAAAATATAGAGCGGCGCCCATTAAAAGGCGCGCCGCATGGTCCACCCCAACGGAGCCCAGACACTGGATGTCAAAACCAATCACCTTCGACCATCAGGATTACTCCGGAAGTATCCGGAACGCAGGATGGACTGCCCTGATATTAGATCCTATAATCGACGGACTACAATTTACACAAGTCCTAATGGACGGCGGCAGTGATCTAAACCTGCTATATCAGGACACAATCCACAGAATGGGGATAGACCCAACCAAAATACGCCATAGCAACACTTCCTTTAAAGGAGTGATGCCAGGCCCACATGCCCATTGCACGGGCTCTCTACCACTAGAAGTTGTGTTCGGCTCATCTGATAACTCCCATCCCGAAAAGCTAGTCTTCCACATCGCCCCATTTACAAGTAGCTATCAAGCACTATTGGGACGTGAAGCTTTCGCCCGCATTAACGCAATACCACATTATGCATCTCTTACACTCAAAATGCCCGGTCCACGCGGCATAATCTCATTAAAGGGAAACCTCGAGTGTTCCTCGAATAAGGAAGAAAGTGAGACTACCTGGACAGCCACACATTAATCCGTCTTTGCCGATCAAAGCCCCCAAACAGGTCATCCAGACCCGGACACGGTTAGGCGAGTCCGGTGCAAATAAACAAGGGTCTTACCAGCCGCGTACCCCCTTACAAGGGGCTGCACGCATGTACAATAAGAGACAATGAAGCTCAATTTTATTCGTTTTTTGAATTATACTCTGTTTATATACATTTTTCGCATGATCCTTTTTCAAACTAAGTTCTTCTCTTTTACAGATGAACACCGTGCTACGCCCGTCCAGGATACGGCACAACGGAGACACAGGCGCAGACGTGCAGTAGGGACCCGTTACAAGGATTCTTTTCAGATTAAGACCCTGCGTAAACCTTTCTTACTGTTTCTTGTTGATACACATCCCCCGGTTCCTTACTATAACCAAGGAGGAGGCTGGCATTTTGGCATCGGCCGCGTCAGAAATTTTGCGCGTACCTGGACACCAGGGGCTTAGGGCATTGTTCTGCCCGTTTTCATAAAGACCGAATACCTCAGGGAGTGTTCGGCGTCTCGAGTTAGGCCTTATATGCATCAGCTCCGAATCATGTCTTTGGTCAAATGTTGGGTTTCCCGGCTCCTGTGTTTTGCTGCCTTACGTTCCACTCTATCGGCTAATGCGGCACCAGGAGAACTACTGCGATTGTGCCCCGGTTCGTCCAGGTGAGCACCTCAGTAGAGAAAGCCGAAAACTGACTGTCATGATATAGCGAGAGACTGGTCAACCACTCGATCGACCACCGGAATGTTTAGAATTCCTCCGCTTTAACGAAGGACCGTTTCCCGGTCAGGCACATACGCGCCCCGAAATTCGGAGAGCGCAGTGCCCCTAGGTGCTATATAGTAGCCCCAGCATTGAACTCCTATGGCTAAGTGAAAGTGATAAAGCATTATAGTCCGGTTGCCTAGTTTGCTACGCTATCACCTCCTTCACAGGACCAAGACGTTGGATTAAGTGTGAAAATGCGCTATTTCTTGCAAACACCCCCGCACTATGTGCGTGGGGGCTAAAGCCGAAGACTGCCATCTTTCAGGTTATATACGCATATACGTTAAACGGCCGCACAGTAGGAATTTCAACACTTGAACGCACAAGTATAAAAAAAGCCCTTATATTATATTCGAAGCATGGCTTCACAAATCATACATAACATTTTTCGAGCACTGCGTCTCTATTAAACGAGCGCCCTGCAGGACTTCCCCAAAATAGTGCTCGGCTGGTAATCGGCTCCTGTCCGAATCCTGGGAAGCAACATCGGTGGCCTCCATCTCTGCCCAGTATGTTTTGACACGGGCGAGCGCCATCCGTGCACCCTCTATGCATCCCGACCGCTTCATCGCCTTGATATGCAGCACCACATCAAGGAACTGCTGCACCAAGCCAAAATAACTCTTCGGCTCGGGCCTTTCCGGCCACAGATGAGCCACGACATCCTTCATGGCAAGTCCGGACAACCTATTCAGCTCGGCCCACTCGGCTAACCGATCGGTCAATGGAAGTGGACGCTCCGGACTATGGAATTGCGACCAAAAAAGCTCCTCCATTCCGTGATCCTTCTGGCCTCGGAAGTGTGCAACCGCGTCTGCGGCACTCGCCGCCAAATTCAGGTATGCATCCTCCGCACCCCACAACTTGCCCAACTGAGCATACTTCAGATCCGTGAACTTCCTACGCAGCAGAAAGGGCTTTCCAGCCGCAATATCCCCGGCCTGACGTAGCTCCTCCTTTATAGCTCTCATCGCGGAGCGGGCATCCTTGGCTTCGGCGGTGGCCTTCTTCAGGCCTTCTTGCTCCGCTCGGCGTTCTCTTTCAAGAAACTCATAGCGGTCGGTAGCATCCTTCAGCTTTATGGCCATTTCGGCCATTTCCTCCCTGGTTCGGCAGTGAGCAGCCTGCTCGGCTTTTAGCTCTTCGGCCGCCTTCAAGGCAGCCGCATTACTTTTTCTGGCTTGCTCCTTGGCTCGAGCAAGCTTTGCCCGAAGGTCCTCCATAGCAGTGGCACCATCTGCATCAAGCATACATGTAGTAAGGCACGGGCGTCAAGCTCCCTTGCCAGGTGTTCGCGGAGAAGCCACATACCTTGTGACTCGTCAAGTCGCTTATTAACCAGCGCCATGTCTGCATCCGCAATGTCCAGTTGCCGCTTCAGTTTGGCAACTCCATCAGTCCGGCTGGCCACCGAACGCTTCGCCCCCTGAATATGAAGGGCGACATCTTAACACTGAGATTATGATCCTCGGCACGCCGTCAGTTCTGACAATGTACCGAGACTCAGGGGCTACTATCTATACAGGGCGCATTCTATATGCAAAACTATCAGAAGGTATATCATTTTCGTGTACCTCAAACCCCGTTAGTAAACTTCTGACGGCTTCATGCAATCCACTCTCAGCGGACGAAATCCTTTCAATCACCATACCCATTAACACACGGTGATCTTCTGAGATAGATGCTCGCCCGAGCAGATCCTTCAGCTCCTCCGACCGCACACCAGTTGGTGCCGGACCTCCCGCCCCGTCGGACTTGGGGAAACCCTCCGCGATGACACCTCAGGGTCGTCCACCCCGCCTGATGGCACGGCAGATGGAGGCATTTCGCTCTCCGTCATCTCCGGACGAAGATCCCCCGAAGATGAGCTCTGCTGAGAAGGGCTGAGATCCGGACTAGAAGGTAAAAACTTCGGTCATGCTCAGAAATAAAAATAGGGATGTCTCTTATTACAGAACTCCCCTTTCTACTTACGGCTCGCTGGAGGGCTGATTCCTTTGGGGAAATAGTGCGGCCGGGGCCCCTCCTGGCGCAGGACCCTCTGGCGAAGATTTCTTCCCCCGCTTTGAGGCCTTGACCTCCGGATCTTCAAAAGCGGTCGTCTTCTCCCCTTGGAGGGAGGGATTCTCGATCCCCCCTTCCTTAAAGGCCTCCTTAGCGGAGGCGGTAGCTTTCCTGTTCCCCCCTTCGCCCTCGTCCAAAGGCACAACCTCCAGCATCTTGGTTAACACAGGATCCGGCGTGGTCTCAGGGAGGGGGGCCAGACACCTTATTAGCTTTGCTTTTGCTATCCACTCCTGTTCAAGAGACAGATTTTTAAAGGGCAAGTATTATGATGAATGTACGAATAGCACGTCCGGGCACAGGGACTACTTACTTGAGTATCCGGGCGATTGCAACTCAGACCTGCGTCCTCGGTCAAGTCCGGACACATCTCTTGTGATCCGAAGAACAGTTTATACATCTCCACGGGCGTCGCACCCATGAAGTGGTGGTGAGCTCGCGGTCCCTCCGGATTGAATTCCCACAGGCGGAGAGGGCGACGTTTGCAGGGCAGAAGGCGCCGAATCGGCATAACCTATGCCACTATGACCAGATTGATCTCCCTCTCTTGGAGGTCTCGAATCCGGCCCTCCAATATTGGTACATCCTTGGACGGCCCCCAGTCAAGCCCTTTGTTGACCCATGATGCCAGCCGTTGTGGTGGGCCTGAGCGAAAGGCAGGTGGTGCCACCTGCCTAGTGCCCCTGGGAACGGTGATGTAGAACCACTCCTGTTGCCACAAACCAAGCTCCTCTTGAAAAGAGCCCTCGGGCCATGGAGCATCGCCCCTCTTGCTTATCACTACCCCGCCGCACTCTGCCTGTCGCCCCTCGATCATCTTCAGCTCCACGTTGAAGGTCTTGAGCCACAATCCGAAGTGGGGGGTAGTGCGGAGGAAGGCTTCGCAGACAACAATGAACGATGAGATGTGGAGGATGGACTCCGGAGCCAAGTCGTGGAATTCCAGCCCATAATAAAACATGAGCCCCCTCATGAAGGGGTCCATCGGGAAGCCTAAACCCCGACGGAAGTGAGACACGAACACCACGCTCTCACCAGGCTCGGGAGTGGGAATGACTTGCCCTTGGGCGGGCAGCCTATGCGAAATCTCGCAGGTTAGATACCTGGCGTCTCTCAGCTTTAGCACATCCTCTTCCGTGACGGAAGAAGGCATCCACCGGCCTTGTAGGTCGGAGCCGGACATTGTCGAAGGTCCGAAGCGCCTGAATCTGGGGCCTTGGGTGTTGGAACTCGGGGCAAGGGGCGGATTCGATTGAAGATTGAAGAAAAGGAACATGCCTTGGTCTCATTATAAAGGGGTTGAATACCAAGAGCCGTCCCCGTAACCGTTTGGGACTCGCCTTCGATGGAGGGGGCATGCCAACAGGCGCGGTTGGGTTACCCACGTCTGTATTGATGAGAATCCCGGAATAAGGGGACACGATCTCTGCTTTGACAAGACGTGCCAAGGAAACCTCTTCGCTAAACGTGCTGAGGTGGAACAATAAAAACAATTTTAGTAAAGGCTTGGCCGTGGCGTGACATCATGCCACGAAGTACGTCAGCAGATTGAAGTTGTGTAAATATTATTCTCTCTACGGCAGTATGTGGAATTTATTTTGCAGAGCCGGACACTATCCTGGTGTTTAAAATCTTCTATGAATTATTCGGAGGAGGAACCCGCCTTGCAATGCCGAAGACAATATGCGCGCCGGACTCGTCGTTGAAGCTTGGTTCAGGGGCTATTGAGGGAGTCCTAGACTAGGGGGTGTCCGGATAGCCGAACTATCATCATTGGCCGGACTCCAAAACTATGAAGATACAAGATTGAAGACTTCGTCCCGTGTCCGGATGGGACTTTCCTTGGTGTGGAAGGCAAGCTTTGCGATACGGATATGTAGATCTCCTACCATTGTAACCGACTCTGTGTAACCCTAGCCCTCTCCGGTGTCTATATAATCCGGAGGGTTTTAGTCCATAGCACGAACAACAATCATACCATAGGCTAGCTTCTAGGGATTAGCCTCCTTGATCTCGTGGTAGATCTACTCTTGTACTACCCATATCATCAATATCAATCAAGCAGGAGTAGGGTTTTACCTCCATCGAGAGGGCCCGAACCTGGGTAAAAACATCGTGTCCCTTGTCTCCTGGTACCATCCGCAACGACGCACAGTTCGGGACCCCCTACCCGAGATCCGCCGGTTTTGACACCGACAACAGTCAAAGGTTTAAGCTTGGGGGAGTTGATGCGTCTCCAATGTATCCACTTTTCCAAACACTTTAGCCCTTGTTTTGGACTTTAACTTGCATGATTTGAATGAAACTAACCCGGACTGACGCTGTTTTCAGCAGAACTGCCATGGTGTTGTTTATTGTGTAGAAAACAAAAGTTCTCGGAATGACCTGAAAATCCATGGAGATAACTTTTGGAAAATATAAAAAATACTGGCGAAAGAATCAAGCCCAGGGGGCCCACACCCTGTCCACGAGGATGGGGGCGTGCCCCCTGTCTCGTGGGCCCCCTGATGCTCCACCATCCTGAACTCCAACTCTATATATTCCGTTTCTCGAAGAGAAAAATCAGAGAGAAAGTTTCATCGCGTTTTACGATTCGGAGCCGCCGCCAAGCCCTAATCTCTCTCAGGAGGGCTGATCTGGAGTCCGTTTGGGGCTCCGGAGAGGGGGATTCGTCGCCGTCGTCATCATCAACCATCCTCCATCACCAATTTCATCATGCTCACCACCGTGCGTGAGTAATTCCATCATAGGCTTGCTGGACGGTGATGGGTTGGATGAGATTTACCATGTAATCAAGTTATTTTTGTTAGGGTTTGATCCCTAGTATCCACTATGTTCTGAGATTGATGTTGCTATGACTTTGCTATGCTTAATGCTTGTCACTAGGGCCCGAGTGCCATGATTTCAGATATGAACCTATTATGTTTTCATGAATATATGTGAGTTCTTGATCCTATCTTGCAAGTCTATATTCACCTATTATGTGTTATGATCCGACAACCCCGAAGTGACAATAATCGGGATACTTCTCGGTGATGACCGTAGTTTGAGGAGTTCATGTATTCACTAAGTGCTAATGCTTTGGTCCAGTTCTCTATTAAAAGGAGGCCTTAATATCCCTTAGTTTCCACTCGAAACCCGCTACCACGGGAGGGTAGGACAAAAGATGTCATGCAAGTTCTTTTCCATAAGCACGTATGACTATATTCAGAATACATGCCTACATTGCATTGATGAACTGGAGCTAGTTCTGTGTCACCCTATGTTATAGCTATTACATGAGGAATCGCATCCGACATAATCATCCATCACTGATCCAATGCCTACGAGCTTTTCACATATTGTGCTTCGCTTATTTACTTTTCCGTTGCTACTGTTACAATTACTACAAAACTGCTATCGTTACTTTTGCCACTGTTACCATTACTATCATACTACTTTGCTACTAAATACTTTGCTGCAGATACTAAGTTATCTAGGTTTGGTTGAATTGACAACTCAACTGCTAATACTTGAGAATATTCTTTGGCTCCCCTTGTGTCCAATCAATAAATTTGGATTGAATACTCTACCCTTGAAAGCTGTTGCGATCCCCTATACTTATGGGTTATCGCAACATCTTTATTAACCCACAAGTATAGGAGATCGCAACATCTTTCAAGGGTAGAGTATTCAACCAAAATTTATTGATTCAACACAAGGGGAGCCAAAGAATATCCTCAAGTATTAACAGTTGAGTTGTCAATTCAACCACACCTGGATAACTTAGTATCTGCAACAAAGTATTTAGTAGCAAAGTAGTATGATAGTAATGGTAACAGTGGCAAAAGTAACGATAGCAGTTTTGTAGTAATTGTAACAGTAGCAACGGAAATATAAATAAGCGAAGCACAATATATGAAAAGCTCGTAGGCATTGGATCAGTGATGGATAATTATGTCAGATGTGATTCCTCCTGTAATAGCTATAACATAGGGTGACACAGAACTAGCTCCAGTTCATCAATGTAATGTAGGCATGTACTCCGAATATAGTCATACCTGCTTATGGAAAAGAACTTGCATGACATCTTTTGTCCTACCCTCCCGTGGCAGCGGGGTCCTAGTGGAAACTAAGGGATATTAACGCCTCCTTTTAATAGAGAACCGGACCAAAGCATTAGCACTTAGTGAATATATGAACTCCTCAAACTACGGTCATCACCGAGAAGTATCCCGATTATTGTCACTTCGGGGTTGTCGGATCATAACACATAATACGTGACTATAGACTTGCAAGATAGGATCAAGAACTCACATATATTCATGAAAACATAATAGGTTCAGATCTGAAATCATGGCACTCGGGCCCTAGTGACAAGCATTAAGCATAGCAAAGTCATAGCAACATCAATCTCAGAACATAGTGGATAGTAGAGATCAAACCCTAACAAAACTAACTTGATTACATGGTAAATCTCATCAAACCCATCACCGTCCAGCAAGCCTACAATGAAATTACTCACGCACGGCGGTGAGCATCATGAAATTGGTGATGGAGGATGGTTGATGATGACGACGGCGACGAATCTTCCTCTCCGGAGCCCCGAACGGACTCCAGATCAGCCCTCCCGAGAGAGATTACGGCTTGGCGGCGGCTCCGTATCGTAAAACACGATGAAACTTTCTCTCTGATTTTTTCTCCATGAAACGGAATATATGGAGTTGGAGTTGAGGTCGGTGGAGCATCAGGGGGCCCACGAGGCAGAGGGCGCGCCCAGGGGGAGGGGGCGCGCCCCCCACCCTAGTGGACAGGGTGTGGGACTCCTGGCCTTGATTCTTTCGCTAGTATTTTTTATATTTTCCAAAAGTTATCTCCGTGGATTTTCAGGTCATTCCGAGAACTTTTGTTTTCTGCACAATAAACAACACCATGGCAGTTCTGCTGAAAACAGCGTCAGTCCGGGTTAGTTTCATTCAAATCATGCAAATTAGAGTCCAAAACAAGGGCAAAAGTGTTTGGAAAAGTAGATACGTTGGAGACGTATCAACTCCCCCAAGCTTAAACCTTTGCTTGTCCTCAAGCAATTCAGTTGATAAACTGAAAGTGATAAAGAAAAACTTTTACAAACTCTGTTTGCTCTTGTTGTTGTAAATATGTAAAGCCAGCATTCAAGTTTTCAGCAAAGATTATGAACTAACCGTATTCACAATAACACCTAGGTCTCATACTTACTCATATCAATGGTATAATCAGCTAGCGAGGAATAATAATAAAATTCGGATGACAACTCTTTCTCAAAACAATCATAATATGATATAACAAAATGGTATCTCGCTAGCCCTTTCTGAGACCACAAAATATAAATGCAGAGCACCTTTAAAGATCAAGGACTGACTAAACATTGTAATTCATGGTAAAAGAGATCCAGTCAAGGCACAACCAATATAAACTAATAGTAATACATGCAAATGACAGTGTGCTCTCCAGTGGGTGCTTTTTAATAAGAAGGTGATGACTCAACATAAAAGTAAATAGATAGGCCCTTCGTAAAGGTAAGCAGGGATTTGTAGAGGTGCCAGAGCTCGATTTTAAAATAGAGATGAATAACATTTTGAGCAGCATACTTTCACTGTCAACGCAACAATTATAAGATGGCAATATCTTCCATGCTACATATATTATAGGTGGTACCCAAATAGAATGGTAAAAGTTTATACTCCCCCACCACCAACAAGCATCAATCCATGGCTTGCTCGAAACAACGAGTGCCTCCAATTAGCAACAGCCCTGGGGGAGTTTTGTTTAATTATTTTGATTTGCTTTGATCTTTTTGATCATGGGCTGGGCATCCCGGTTACCAACCATTTTCTCGTGAATGAGGAGCGGAGTCCACTCCTCTTGAGAATAACACACCTACCATGGAAGATACAGACAACCCTAGTTGAAACATGAGCTGCTCGAGCATACAAAACAGAATTTCATTTGAAGGTTTGGAGTTTGGCACATACAAATTTACTTGGAATGGCAGGTAGATACCGCATATAGGAAGGTATGGTGGACTCATATGGAATAACTTCGGGGTTTATGGAGTTTGGATGCACAAGCAGTATTCCCGCTTAGTACAGTGAATGCTAGCAAAAGACTGGGAAAAGACCAACTGAGAGAGCGACAACAGTCATGAACATGCATTAAAATTAATTTACACCAAGTACAAGCATGAGTAGGATATAATCCACCATGAACATAAATATCGTGAAGGCTATGTTGATTTGTTTCAACTACATGCATGAACATGTGCTAAGTCGAGTCACTCAATTCATTCAAAGGAGGATACCATCCCATCATACCACATCATAATCATTTTAATAGCATGTTGGCACGCAAGGTAAACCATTATAACTCATAGCTAATTATGCATGGCATAAGCAACTATAATCTCTAAATGCCATTGCAAACATGTTTACTCATAATAGGCTGAATCAGGAATGATGAACTCATCATATTTAAAAAAACAAAAGAAGTCGAGTTCATACCAGCTCCTCTCATCTCAATCAGTCCATCATATATCGTCATTATTTCCTTTCACTTGCACGACCGAACGATGTGTATAATAATAATAGTGCACGTGCATTGGACTAAGTTGGAATCTGCAAGCATTCAATTCAAGAGAGAAGACAAAGTAATATGGGCTCTAAGTTAAATCAACAATCATGCAAATGAGAGCCACTTAAACATTTTCATTATGGTCTTCTACTCTCGACCCCCAAAGGAAAGAAGAGAAATAAAACTATTTACACGGGAAAACTCCCACCAAGTAAAAGAAGAACGGGAAATCTTTTTGGGTTTTCATTTTAAGTACTACTACAAGCATGGAAACTAAACTAACTATTTTTTTGGTTTTTCTTAAGGTTTAGCAAACACACAAGAAGAAAGCTAGAAAAAGAAATTAAACTAGCATGGATAATACAATGAAAGAGTATGAGCACCGACAACTAGAATAGTGTGTGAACACGAATGTAAAGTCAGTGAGAAATACGTACTCCCCCAAGCTTAGGCTTTTGGCCTAAGTTGGTCTAATGCCAAGGATAGACTGGTTGATATCCGAAGTTATAACTGGGGTCGTACTGAGATGCAGCAGCCAATGCATCTTGAGCTGCGGCATGTTGACGAGCCGCCTCCACTCTCCCCTCGTGTTCGGCTGCCTCCTCCCTAGTAACAACATATCTTCGTTTTGCCTGGTAATCAAAAAGGAAGGAGTAGGGGGAGTAACATGGACAGCGCGACGTATGTCAAAGATTAGTCGATATTGGAGGAATTGTTCATTCCTCAAAAGATAACAATGTCTGACCATCGCGTCATAATCTAAATAAGCAGGAAGCAACTCCATATCCTCCTCTCGTGGGGATATACCAAGATAATTAGCAACACGGGTCGCATAAATTCCTCCAAACAAATCTCCAGATATACCATTATTATGCAACCTACGTGCAACTATTGCCCCCAAGTTATAATCTTTATTACCTAATACAACACTCTTGAGGACACAAAGATCAGGGACACACGTGTGACATGCTTCATCTTTACCGTTAACGCATCTACCAATGAAGAGAGTAAAATAATGTATAGCAGGAAAATGAATGCTCTCTATGGTAGCTTGTGCTATATCCCTAGATTCTCCCACAGTGATACTAGCAAGGAAGTCTTTATATTCAGATTTGTGGGGTTCATTAACATTGCCCCACTGTGGGAGTTTGCAAGCAGTTGTAAAATCTTCTAAGTCCATGGTATAAGATTGATCATAAATATCAAACAGGATATGTTCTGAGAATTACGCGAAGATGTATATTTAAACCTTCTCATGAAAGAATCAGTCAATTGGTAGTATTGAGGACACTTATCTTGTATGAAGTCCTCAAGATCGGCATTACACACATATGAGTCAAATTCATCCTTGATGCCTACATTGACCATAAACTCTTCTGACGGCCATTCACAAGACCGCACTTCGGCTTCCCTTGGTGGTTCATCGTCTTGCTCACGCATAGCACGCCTAGGTCCTCTCATAGTTGAGGAACCACCTTGGTATATTCTCCTAGACATATTTCTTTCCTCTGAAAAATATGTGAAATTTTTAGTAGCTTCAAAATAAAAGTGAATCAAACTAAACAAAATTGGTAGCAACTACTTCCACAAATGCCTAGAGCCTATATCATGCATTAGAATTAGTTGGGACCTCATAAATTTGACATGCAAGCTCAAGAACAGGGTCACCTATGTAGCAAACATTTGCAATGAATAAAGCACTAGAAAAAAACTAATTGGACCAATGGAGGAGTCACATACCAAGCAACAATCTTCCAAAGCAGTTTTCTGAATGGAGCTTTGAGAAAGGAGATCGAAAATCACAGCAAAATGAGCTAGAACTCGTGCTTGAGCTGGATGGGGATTTTTTTGGAAGAAAGACGGAGTGTGTGGGTGCAGGAATAAGTGGAGGGGGGCTAGCATGGGCCCACGAGACAGGGGGGCGCACCCAGGGGGTGTGGGCGCGCCGTCCACCCTCGTGGCCAGGTGCTTGCCCCCCTGTAGTGTTCTCAGTGCCTAAAATCCTCAAATATTCCATAAAAAATCATACTAAATTTGCAGGGCATTTGGAGCACTTTTATTTTCGGGATATTTTTTACTGCACGGATAATTCAGAAAATAGACAGATAATACTATTTTTGCTTTATTTATTCTAAATAACAGAAAGTAAAAAGAGGGTCAAGAAGGTTGTGCCTTCTAGTTTCATCTATCTCATGATCATCAAAATGAATCCACTAACAAGGTTGATCAAGTCTTGTTAACAAACTCATTCCGAATAACATGGAACCGGAGAAATTTCGAATAACACTAGGTTACCTCATCGAGGATATGAACATCCCCAACAATAAGAATATCATACTTTTTCTTTACAGTAGGAAGAGGAAATTCAAAACCTCCAATAATGATAGTTGGAATTTTTCCAATAGAATTGATGCTATGAACTCGAGGTTGTTTCCTCGGAAAGTGTACCGTATGCTCATTTCCACTAACATGAGAAGTGACATTGCCTTTGATGCAATCAATAACAGCCCCTGCAGTATTCGAAAAGGGTCTACCAAGGATAATCGACATACTATCGTCCTCTGGAATATGAAGAATAACAAAGTCCGTTAAGATAGTGACATTTGCAACCACAACAGGCACATCCTCACAAATACCGACAGGTATAGCAGTTGATTTATCAGCCATTTGCAAAGATATTTCAGCAGGTGTCAACTTATTCAATTCAAGTCTATGATATAAAGAGAGAGGCATAACACTAACACCGGCTCCAAGATCACATAAAGCAGTTTTAACATAGTTTATTTTAATGGAGCATGGTATAGTTGGTACCCCTGGGTCTCCAAGTTTCTTTGGTATACCACCCTTAAAAGTATAATTAGCAAGCATGGTGGAGATTTCAGCTTCGGGTATCTTTCTTTTATTTGTAATGATATCCTTCATGTACTTAGCATAAGGGTTTACTTTAAGCATCTCGGTTAAGCGCATACGTAAGAAGATAGGTCTAATCATTTCATCAAAGCGCTCAAAATCCTCATCATCCTTTGTCTTGGATGGTTTAGGAGGAAAAGGCACGGGTTTCTGAACCCATGGTTCTCTTTCTCTACCGTGCTTCCTAGTAACAAAATCTCTCTTATCATAATGTTGATTCTTTGATTGTGGGTTATCAAGATCAACAACAGGTTCAATCTTTACATCATTATTATTGCTAGGTTGAGCATCAACATGAACATTATCATTAACATTATCACTAGGTTCATGTTCATCACCAGATTGTGTTTCAGCATTAGAAATAGAGGTATCATTAGGATTCTCGGGCGTGTCTATAACAGGTTCACTAGAAGCATGCAAAGTCCTATCACTTTTCTTTTTCTTATTTTTAGAAGAACTAGGTGCCTCTAAATTATTTCTCCGAGAATCTTGCTCGATTCTCTTAGGGTGGCCTTTAGGATACAAAGGTTCCTGAGTCATTCTACCAGTTCTAGTAGCCACTCTAACAGCAAAAACATGCTTATTATTTAATTCATCAAGCAAATCACTTTGAACTTTAAGTACTTGCTTAGCTTGAGTGGTAACCATAGAAGCATATTTGCTAATGATTTTAAGTTCAGCTTTAACTCTAGCCATATAATCACTCAAGCGGCCTATCTCGAAAGTATTATTCTTTAATTCTCTACCAACATAGGCATTAAAACTTTCTTGTCTAGCCATAAAGTCATCAAATTCATCTAAGCATGGGCTATGAAATTTAGTAGATGGGATTTCAACTTTATCATATCTATAGAGAGAATTTACTTTACTACCTGTGTCGGGTTATCAAGACAATGTGTTTGTTCAATAGGCGGTATATTAAGACCATAATAGGAGGTAAATTCTTAACATCTTCAGCTTTTATACCTTTTTCTTTCATTGATTTCTTTGCCTCTTGCATATCTTCAGGACTTAGAAATAGAACTCCCCTCTTCTTCGGAGTTGGTTTAGGAATAGGCTGAGGAGTTGACTCAGGAAGAGTCCAATTATTTTCATTAGTCAACATATTATTCAATAGTATTTCAGCTTGGTCAACTGTTCTTTCCCTGAAAACACAACCAGCACAACTATCCAAGTAGTCCTTGGAAGGATTGGTTAGTCCCTTATAAAATATATCAAGTATTTCATTTTTCTTAAGAGGATGATCAGGCAAAGCATTAAGTAATCGGAGAAGCCTCCCCCAATCTTGTGGGAGACTCTCTTCTTCGATTTTTGTATATTTCCCGCAAGGCAACTTGTTTCTTATGAGCAGGGAAATATTTAGCAGAGAAGTAATAAATCATATCCTGGGGACTACGCACACAACCAGGATCAAGTTTTAGCATCACCCTTTAATGAGAACGGAAATATCTTAAGGATATAGTAATAGCGGGACTTCTCATCATTAGTAAATAGGGTGGCTATATCATTCAACTTGGTAAGATGTGCCACAACAGTTTCAGATTCATAGCCATAAAAAGGATCAGATTCAACCAAAGTAATTATCTCAGCATCAACAGAGAATTCATAATCCTTATCAGTAACACAGATAGGTGAAGTAGCAAAAGCGGGGTCAGGTTTAATTCTAGCATTAAGAGATTGCTGTTTCCATTTAGCTAATAACTTCTTAAGATCATATCTATCATTGCAAGCAAAAATAGCTCTAGCAGCTTCTTCATCCATAACATAACCCTCAGGAACAACAGGCAATTTATAATCAGGGGGAGAACCTTTATCATCACTATCATCAATAATTTCATCTTCAATAATTTCATTCTCACTAACCCTAGCAAGTTGTTCATCAAGAAATTCACCTAATGACAAAGTAGTATCAAGCACATAAGTAGTTTCATCATAAGTATCATGCATAGCAGAAGTGGCATCATCAATAACATGCGACATATCAGAATTCAAAGCTGTAGTAGGTTTAGGTGTCGCAAGCTTACTCAAAACAGAAGGAGAATCTAGTGCAGAGCTAGATGGCAGTTCCTTACATCACGTCGTAGTTGAGGGGAAAATCTTAGTTCTTTCGACTTTCAAGTTCCTCATAGTGACCAGCAGATATAAATCCCAAGTGACTCAAAGAATAGAGCTATGCTCCCCGGCAACGGCACCAGAAATTAGTCTTGATAACCCACAAGTATAGGGGATCGCAACAGCTTTCGAGGGTAGAGTATTCAACCCAAATTTATTGATTGGACACAAGGGGAGCCAAAGAATATTCTCAAGTATCAGCAGTTGAGTTTTCAATTCAACCACACCTGGATAACTTAGTATCTGCAACAAAGTATTTAGTAGCAAAGTAGTATGATAGTAATGGTAACAGTGGCAAAAGTAACGATAGCAGTTTTGTAGTAATTGTAACAGTAGCAATGGAAAAGTAAATAAGCGAAGCACAATATGTGAAAAGCTCATAGGCATTGGATCCGTGATGGATGATTATGTCGGATGCGATTCCTCATGTAATAGCTATAACATAGGGTGTGACACAGAACTAGCTCCAGTTCATCAATGCAATGTAGGCATGTATTCTGAATATAGTCATACGTGCTTATGGAAAAGAACTTGCATGACATCTTTTGTCCTACCCTCCCGTGGTAGCGGGTTTCAAGTGGAAACAAAGGGATATTAAGGCCTCCTTTTAATAGAGAACTGGACCAAAGCATTAGCACTTAGTGAATACATGAACTCCTCAAACTACGGTCATCACCGAGAAGTATCCTGATTATTGTCACTTCGGGGTTGTCGGATCATAACACATAATAGGTGAATATAGACTTGCAAGATAGGATCAAGAACTCACATATATTCATGAAAACATAATAGGTTCATATCTGAAATCATGGCACTCGGGCCCTAGTGACAAGCATTAAGCATAGCAAAGTCATAGCAACATCAATCTCAGAACATACTGGATACTAGGGATCAAACCCTAACAAAACTAACTTGATTACATGGTAAATCTCATCCAACCCATCACCGTCCAGCAAGCCTATGATGGAATTACTCACGCACGGTGGTGAGCATCATGAAATTGGTGATGGAGGATGGTTGATGATGATGACGGCGATGAATCCCCCTCTCCGGAGCCCCGAACGGACTCCAGATCAGCCCTCCCGAGAGAGATTAGGGCTTAGCGGCGGCTCCGTATCGTAAAATTCGATGAAACTTTCTCTCCGATTTCTTTCTCCGTGAAACGGAATATATGGAGTTGGAGTTGATGTCGGTGGAGCATCAGGGGGCCCACGAGACAGGGGGGTGCGCCCCCACCCTCGTCGATAGGGTGTGGGCCCCCTGGCCTTGGTTCTTTCGCCAGTATTTTTTATATTTTCCAAAGGTTATCTCCGTGGATTTTTAGGTCATTCCGAGAACTTTTGTTTTCTGCACAATAAACAACACCATGGTAGTTCTGCTGAAAACAGTGTCAGTCCGGGTTAGTTTCATTCAAATCATGCAAATTAGAGTCCAAAACAAGGGCAAAAGTTTTTGGAAAAGTAGATACATTGGAGACGTATCACTGGTGCAGGAGCAGGTGCTAGTGCAACGCTAGTCGAGCTGCTCCAGAAGAAGTCGGCAAGGGGAAAGTCCGCTGCATCTTTATTTGGATTTTGCCTGCTCCAACTAACGATAGCCGAAATCAAGACACCACACATAGCTGCCAGCTCCCGTTTTGCGGCAGCTACCGATGCTGCGACTGTATCACGTAATTTCTTCTCGACCGCAATCTCAACCTTCTTGTCGATGTTTTCTTCAGTTAACCTCCGTCTTTCCTTTCTCTCCTCCGTGGTCTCACGGTAGTACTTCTTCTACGTGGCGCTATCTTCGACACCGTGCACGCGTCCATACGACAGCCGAGTGTCCACCGGGAGTCGTTTCAATATGTTCAACACCCGGTTGAATGGGGTGTCCCACTTGGGCCTCGCCACCGCCTCAGACAGTGAGTCTCTTTCGGCCACAATCTTGTGCTGCTCTCTCTTCAAAAGGAACAAGGATCGTTTACAAATATGACTAAACGTGTAGTCGAATTGATCAGAGACTAAAATTACCAGCAGTCTCATGAACTCCGCCGTGACCGGGCCCGTCTCGAAAACCTTCTTGACTGGGTCCCAATGGTACCGGGCCCTGAGGACGTCAAGCTCCCGTGGGATGGTGAACTCCGTCAAGGGGTCTCGGATGCCCAGACTTTCATGTCCCGCATCCTCCTCGGCCCGTATGGACCTCTTCCCCACGTGACCACGACTTCCGAGGTGGTGGCACCCCATGTTCCTCTCTTGAAGCCCCTTCATGTACTTTGACTTTTCTTTGGCAGCTTCGGCATCGCAAGACGCCTTGAATATTTCAAACTGCTCTTCTGTGATTGTCAGATTATCCTTTACAATCTCGGAGTAGGGTTCCTTTTTGTTGATGATCCGATGTTTCACCCTTACTTTCAGGGCAGCCAACACGTCGCTAAACTTGCTCATGGCGTGTTTGTTTATCTTCTTCATTGTTGGGTCTTTATCTAGATCAGTATATTTCTTTTCATCCCAGCCCGTGAACAAGAATACCTGGTGCAGCTTCTTTAGGAGGGAGGGCCTCATATTTTCTATCTTCTTTAGTTTCTCATCGTTGATGGTGGCGGTTGTTCGTATGATTCAGCCTATTTGGTTGCGGTAGCGCGATCACGCTTCCTCAGGCTCTTTTAGCTCTAAATTACCGTCGTCCACCTCCGTGACCACCAGTCTGGTATGACATCTCCTCTTCGGTTTCGGTTCTATACCGGCTCTGCCAGTCTTGGTCCGGTCTCAGTGCCGGTCTGGGTATCAACGCCAGTCTCGGCACCGGTCTCGATGTCGGTCTCGGATGTGACAGGTGGGCCCAGCAACAACAACCGTTGATTGTCGGCAAGGTTCAAAAATTTGTCTGCTGCCAGGTAGACATCATCCCAATCACCAGAACCCTTTCCTTCATCGTTGCTAGCCATGTTTCCTACGATTAAATCTAGTCAATTAATTCTAATAAAATGAATAATGACATAAAAAACACCTATGTTTTGTAGGAAGGTTGATTCCTTCCCGGTGCGGCAAATCTTAGGCACTCGTGTCACGCCCAAGATGCGACCCTATCCTACAGGAACTCGAAGATCCCACCAAGGATAGAAGCGCATCTTGAAGACGCTTTTGCAAGGTGGATATCATTACATCAGCATTACATAATAGAGGGGGATACATACATAAGGCATACAATGCCACACGAATACAACATCATCTCATACATAAGATCAACATCCGACTACGGATGGAACACAAACAGAAACTCAAAAGACATCCACCCTGCTAGCCCAGGCTGCCGACCTGGAACCTATCCCCTGATCAAAGAAGAAGTAGAAGAAGAACTCCAAACAAGCAAACATCACTCTCGCGTCATGATCATCGCATAAACCTGTACCTGCAACTGTTGTTGTAGTAATCTGTGAGCCACGAGGACTCAGCAATCCCATTACCATGGGTATCAAGACTAGCAAAGCTTAATGGGAAAGGAAGGGGTAAAGTGGTGAGGTCGCAGCAGCGGCTAAGCAAGTATGGTGGCTAACATAGGCAAATGAGAGCGAGAAGAGAAGCAAAGGAACGGTCGTCAACTAGTAATGATCAAGAGGTGATCCTGAACTCCTACTTACGTCGAACATAACCCAAAGACCATGTTCACTTCCCGGACTCTGCCGAGAAGAGACCATCATGGCTAGACACGCGGTTGATGCGTTTTAATTCGTATCTGGTGTCAAGTTATCTACAACCGGACATTAACAAATTCCCATCTGCCACATAACCGCGGGCACGGCTCTCGAAAGTTTATACCCTGCAGGGGTGTCCCAACTTAGCCCATGATAAGCTCTCGCAATCAACGGAGGATATTCCTTCTCCCAGGAAGACCCGATCAGTCTCGGAATCCCGGTTTACAAGACATTTCGACAATGGTAAAACAAGACCAGCAAAGCCGCCCGAGCGCCGACAATCCCGATAGGAGCTGCACATATCTCGTTCTCAGGGCACACCGGATGAACAGGACGTCGGGTTGGCATAGACCCTGGTTGCCCAGGGGGCGCCGGACATCGCTCGGTTTGGACCAACACTTAGACAAGCATTGGCCCCGGGGGGGCTAAAATAAAGATGACCCTCGGGTTGGCCGACCCAAGGGAAAGGTATAGGTGGTGGTGAGGCAAATGGTAAAACCAAGGTTGGGCCTTGCTGGAGGAGTTTTATTCAAAGCGAACTGTCAAGGGGGTCCCATAAATCACCCAACCGCGTTAGGAACACAAAATCCGGGAGCATAACACCGGTATGACGGAAACTAGGGCGGCAAGAGTGGAACAAAACACCAGGCATAAGGCCGAGCCTTCCACCCTTTACCAAATATATAGATGCATTAATTAAATAAGAGATATTGTGATATCCCAACATAATCCTGTCCACCATGGAGCAATCTTCAACTTCACCTGCAACTAACAACGCTATAAGAGGGGCTGAGCAAAGCGGTAACATAGCCAAGCAACGGTTTGCTAGGAAGGGTGAAAAGGTTAGAGGCTGACATGGCAATTTGGGGAGGCTTGAAGAACAAGTGATAGGTAGCGCATCATAGCAATAGAACGAAGCAACTAACATAGCAATGATAGTAGTGAGATCCAGGGTAGCGATCATATTGCCTGAAATCCCGCTAGGAAGAAGAACGAGTCCATGAAGAAGATGAACGGGCGTAGTCGAACGAATCCTCACAATCGCAACATTACCGGAACTAAGGAGCAACACCGGAAAGAAACAAACAACATGGTGAATGCACAAGCATAAACATGACATGATGCACAAACAAGTATGATGCATGTCTGGTTTAATGAGGCATGGCATGGCAAAGTGCAACAAACAATACTACAAATTAGGCGGAGCTCAATATGCAACGAGTTGCATATTGACAAAGCACCACATCCAAGTATTTAGTTCGCTCTCGTTTATGCTACTCATCAATATTAAATGTTGTTAAACATGGCAAGAGGTGAAACATAAGAAAACTAACTATCTAGGCAAGTTTAAGTGAGGCCGGAAGTAACAAACAACAATTCCGGAAAACCCTCATGTCCATATTTTGAATTAGCTACTGTTCTGCCCTAAAACATATTTTAGAGTTGTTAAACAGCAGAAGTAAGTGCATCATGTTAATTTATGCATTTTTCTACCCCATTTACATATAAAGTTTATTTAAAACCGAGCTATGGTTATTTAGTTATGAAATAAAGCATTTAAACATGTCATTTATGCAAATTAATGCAAACAGCAATTTTAAATATTTTAACATGGATGAAAGTTGGATATTGTGAAACTAGATAAAATTCTAAGCATTTTACATATATAGTTTGTTTAATTTGGATGCATGCATGATTAGTTATTAGCAATACAAAACAGGGGCATTACTGAAATTATGCAAAAGAAAATAAAACAACAAGTGGACACAGGCTTGGTCAGCTACTGTCAATGGCAAGTGGGGCTGGAGGGTGGTCAACCGAGTCAAAGAGGACCAGTCCACAGGGCTATGGGGCCAAGGCGCCATACACACAGAGGAAAAAAAATAGATGGAAAGGGCTAAGGAAAAATGAGGACGCTGGGATTCGATCCCTGGCCTCCTGGGTGAATGGGCAGCGCGATGACCAGCTGAGCAGAGATGTGCTTGTGCATCGGAGGGGGTTCGGCTCTTTTCAAACTAGTGGCAATCCGGGTTTTCTTCCCCATGGCGCACAGGGAGCTCGGAGACGCTGCCGGCAAGCAAACGTGTCCGCGGCAAGGACGGCTGAGCAGTGGCGGGTGTGCGGAAAAGGGATGGTGGTGCACTGTACGGCGCACGCGTACAGAGGCTCGAGCACGAGCTCATGCTCGTCTCGGGCATGGCACGATCGACAAGACGGATGGCAGCGACAGCTTGGCGGACACGGAGCGAGAAGCGAGGCGAGCTGCGAGCGTGGGCGTGCGCGGTACGTGTGTGCGTGTGTGGATGAACGAGCAGAGCCACGGCATGAACACCAGCACGAACTCGAGGCCGTCCATGGCGAACGAACTTGGGCAACATGGATCGGGTATTACAGCGGTGGTAACAACGGGGAAAGAAGATGGGGAGGCGCGGCTGCTCACAGAGGGCTCGAGGGAGTCGACGAGGGGGCCGGAGACACGCTGCCGAGGGCGAGGCGAGGCGCTGATCGTGGCGGCGTCCTGCTCCGTGAAGAAGAGGAAGCGGGAGGCCAATCCAGGGCTCCAGGGACTTGCCACGGGGTCGAGGACGAAGGCGGGACGCGTGCATCGCTCCCCGAGGAAGAAGAAGGCTGGCGGCGACGGTTGGCCCGAGGAAGAAGACGACGGAGAGGACATCGAGGAAGGAGCTCCGGTGACCGCGTGGAGGCATGAGCTGCAGATGAAGACGGCGGGGACGGCCATGGTGCGGAGAAGACGCCTGAACGGACGTAGTGGACGTAGAGGAAGAAGATGGACATGCCGGAGACGATCTTGGCGCCCTCCGGCTGCGAGAACTTCGGCGGGGTTTATTCTCTCGGGTGGTCTTTTCTTGCAGAAGAAGAACAACCAGAGAAGGAGAGGGGTTGTGGCGGCGTTGAAGGGAGGAGGAGAAGTTAGGGTAGGGCACAGACGTCGAGGGGGTGGTATATAGGGCACTAGGGAGCTGTACGACAGCCCATCGAGCGGTGCCATGGCGATCTGATGGCTACTGTTCGGTCGTACATAGGTGACGTAGGTAGAAGAAGGAGCAGAGGTGGGCTTGGGCTGGATTCGAAGGGGTAAGTGGCTGTGCGGGACGGCTGTTGCTGGGCTGCGTGCGGCCTCCCACTGTATGCATTCTTCTCTTTTCTTCAGACAGAAAACAAGACAGAAAAGCATAGGAATAATGGAGAGGGTGGAGAGAGATATGAGAATATCCCTGGAGTCCAGAATTTGTGCAGAATTTTTATAAATTGCTTTGGGCATTTTTAAGGATATAAAAATAATTCAAGTTTGAATTAAATTCAAACTTGTGCCATTTTTTAACCCAACCAAAACACTTTCAAATGGGCTGAAAATTAGCAGAGAGGATTTAGGCAAAGTGCAGGATTTATAGGAAAAGAATGAACATTTATTGAGGACAGAAAAAATGCCATTTGCAAGAAATGTGTGAGAATTGAAAGGAAGAAGCTAGTGATGGGGTGATGCACTTGATGATGGTTTAGATGGAAGGGAAAGATGGAACAGCAAAGAAGATGAGGAGAAGGAGTTCACAAAGATAACAAGCACACAACAAAGATGATCATGATGCAAATGCAACAACAATGACAAAATGCAATAGCACATCATGAAGCATATGACAAAGCAAGATGATCATGGCAACAACAAGGATGGCAAAATACAATTAATAAATAGCATGATGCAAGAAGCAAAATATGACAAGCACTCAACATGAACATAGCAACAAACATAATAAACACAGGTCAACAACTAAAATAAATGGAAGGGCAACTGAAGCATCGGTCTCGGGGCGTCACAACACTCCTCCACTAACAGAAGATCTCGTCCCGAGATCTTAGGAACGAGACAGAAGAGAAAGAGGATGAGGTGAAATAAGAGGGCAAGATAAAAGATGAACCAAGTCAAGAGCACTCGGGTAGAAAGAGGAACGGCAAATATGACAAGAATCAAATTCTCATGGAAACAAGATAGACACTGAAATCACTCCGGTTAGAACAAGATAGAAAAGGAATAGAACATGAACTTCACAAGATGGGATTACCTTGATGAGATGAACAACACAATGCCTCCGGTATAATTAAAATAGTGGAATGAAAAGAACGGATAAGAGAACAACAAATTTCACCACTAATGAATTAGATAGCCTCCTTAGAAGAAAATATTTAACGAGGTTGCTGAGAAAATCAACAACAAAAAATAAGTTTGTTGTGGACTTATGGAAAACATCTCAAAATTATGAGGTGATAACCGACCACGCGGAATAGATTGAATAACCGAGAAGAACGAAGGAATGCAAAGCTCCACTTCAGAAGAAAATGAAGAATTATTTGCACTTCGAGACGCGAGAAGAAAAGATACTTGAACTCCTCCAACAAAATCTTGATGAACACTTGAAGAATGAATTAAATCAAGAAGAACCACCATGAAGAACTCCGGTAATAAAAGGATGACGACATCGAATTGAAGGATGAAAAGAATAAGATTAAAGCCTTGCAATGATTTAGATGGAGGTTCCGACGAAATTGCCAAGGAAATTTGAACTCCGAAAAAGAAAAGATGAAAGCACCTGGAACTAGAATTTATTCATCAAGAACAAACTCCGAAGGAAGGGATTAATCACTTGGATGAAATAAAAATAAGATTTATTGTATGCTTATCCTCCACCAATTAAATTGATGCGAAGCAATGGATTTGCATACTACTTATCCTTCTTGAAAAGGATTAAGGGGAACATAGCACAAAATTTGAGAAAGTCTTCATGAACCATCGGTAGGATTGGAAAGATCGAATGAATTAATATGATAATCAAGGAAAGAGAATCTTGAATGAACCACCGTAAGAATTCGGAAATGACTGACGAACGCGAATGAATCACCAGGAAGAATTAGAAGAACAAATGAGCTAGAGGGGATTTAGATGCAACACAACGAAGAGATCACGAAGCATCACGATAAATGGATAATGGCATATGAAATGTGAGGACGTAGAATTATTCTGGGACGATGGCCTCCGGTGAAAAGAAATAGGCAAACAACTTCTGACATACTCCGGATGGATAAGAAAAGAATATCTGACAAATGGAATAATTCGAGAGGATAACAAGAAGCTAGAACCGCGAATCCTCGAGAGAATGAGCAAGATTTAGAGAAAAAATTCTTCTTCGGTCTTCAAATGACGATGAGAAACACATCCAAAATTACTGAGATACTCCGGGAGAATGAAAAACGAAGAGGTTGAGCCAACAATGAAAAGAGTTTGAAAACGATCTTGGAGAAGGCATGTGACTGATGGAATCCATTCTTCTGTCACACTTTGAAAAGAATTTGGGAGTAGCTCCGGAATAATTAGAAGAGTCAGGTGAGATCCTGGGAAAATACCTGTGGGTTATGGGCCCACTAAAAGAAAACACCGTTGAAAAGGATTATTGAACAGATAGATGAAGCACCGGAACAATTGAAATATTTGAATGAGGTGACAACCTCGAATTAATTGGAACATAGATGAATCTCCTGAGATGTCTTGAGCACTCCGAAAAGATAAACTGGCGAGAGGCGAACGAGCAAGGGGAAAACATTGGAGCCGAGGAAAAGAATATGATTAACACTGAATACTTGAATTGGGTCCACCGGAAACGAAAAAAACAAGACGAACAATGACAAACTAGGCGAGAATTCACCGGTTGAACTAACTGAGGGAAGACTGAAGAGGCTCCGCACGAATGAAATTGATGCTCGAAACAGACTCAGACTCCGGGAAGAAAAAGGGTGGGAGGGCGGGAAAACAAAGGTAACTTGGAAGGGGAAACCGACGAATATCTTGAAGAGAAAACACCGGTTGAAAGCATTGAGGAAAAAAAACAAAGACTCGCACGAGTAGGAAGGATACTCGATTACGAACTCCGGCTCCAAGAAGAAAAGGGGTGGGCGGGTGGGAAAAGAAAACAACTGAGGATTGATCTTGCGAGAACAAGGAGGTCGAATCGACTTGACGAGAAAATGCACCGGATGAAAAGAGCTGAGAACCAACGATCGGAAGACCAACTGCGTGATCCTAAAGAAAATTTGAAAAGGGAAGAGGAGTAACTCAAAACACCTACGTCAAGATTCCTCACCAGAGCGACGAAGGGGCAGAGGAGTAAAAAGACTTCCTACTCTCCGATATAACTAGACTCCAAAAACAGTTTTTTTTTCTAGACTCGACAATGGCCAAGCTACACGATCAAACAAGGGGGCTCCTAAGGTCGGTCGAGGATCTGATACCAACTTGTCACGCCCAAGATGCGACCCTATCCTACAGGAACTCGAAGGTCCCACCAAGGATTGAAGCGCATCTTGAAGACGCTTTTGCAAGGTGGATATCATTACATCAACATTACATAATAGAGGGGGATACATACATAAGGCATACAATGCCACACGAATACAACATCATCTCATACATAAGATCAACATCCGACTACGGATGGAACACAAACAGAAACTCAAACGACATCCACCCTGCTAGCCCAGGCTGCCGACCTGGAACCTATCCCCTGATCGAAGAAGAAGCAGAAGAAGAACTCCAAACAAGCAAACATCGCTCTCGCGTCATGATCATCGCATAAACCTGTACCTGCAACTGTTGTTGTAGTAATCTGTGAGCCACGAGGACTCAGCAATCCCATTACCATGGGTATCAAGACTAGCAAAGCTTAATGGGAAAGGAAGGGGTAAAGTGGTGAGGTCGCAACAGCGGCTAAGCAAGTATGGTGGCTAACATACGCAAATGAGAGCGAGAAGAGAAGCAAAGGAACGGTCGTCAACTAGTAATGATCAAGAGGTGATCCTGAACTCCTACTTACGTCAAACATAACCCAAAGACCGTGTTCACTTCCCGGACTCTGCCGAGAAGAGACCATCACGGCTACACACGCGGTTGATGCGTTTTAATTCGTATCTGGTGTCAAGTTATCTACAACCGGACATTAACAAATTGCCATCTGCCACATAACCGCGGGCATGGCTCTCGAAAGTTTATACCCTGCAGGGGTGTCCCAACTTAGCCCATGATAAGCTCTCGCGATCAACGGAGGATATTCCTTCTCCCTGGAAGACCCGATTAGTCTCGGAATCCCGGTTTACAAGACATTTCGACAATGGTAAAACAAGACCAGCAAAGCCGCCCGATGCGCCGACAATCCCGATAGGAGCTGTACATATCTCGTTCTCAGGGCATACCAGATGAGCAGGACGTCGGGTTGGCATAGACCCTAGTTGCCCAGGGAGCGCCGGACATCGCTCGGTTTGGACCAACACTTAGACAAGCATTCGCCCGGGCGGGCTAAAATAAAGATGACCCTTGAGTTGGCCGACCCAAGGGAAAGGTATAGGTGGTGGTGAGGCAAATGGTAAAACCAAGGTTGGGCCTTGCTGGAGGATTTTATTCAAAGCGAACTATCAAGGGGGTCCCATAAATCACCCAACCGCGTTAGGAACGCAAAATCCGGGAACATAACACCGGTATGACAGAAACTAGGGCGGCAAGAGTGGAACAAAACACCAGGCATAAGGCCGAGCCTTCCACCCTTTACCAAATATATAGATGCATTAATTAAATAAGAGATATTGTGATATCCCAACATAATCCTGTCCACCATGGAGCAATCTTCAACTTCACCTGCAACTAACAACGCTATAAGAGGGGCTGAGCAAAGCGGTAACATAGCCAAGCAACGGTTTGCTAGGAAGGGTGAAAAGGTTAGAGGCTGACATGGCAATTTGGGGAAGCTTGAAGAACAAGTGATAGGTAGCGCAGCATAGCAATAGAACAAAGCAACTAGCATAGCAATGATAGTAGTGAGATCCAGGGTAGCGATCATCTTGCCCGAAATCCCGCTAGGAAGAAGAACGAGTCCATGAAGAAGATGAACGGGCGTAGTCGAACGAATCCTCACAATCGCAACATTACCGGAACTAAGGAGCAACACCGGAAAGAAACAAACAACATGGTGAATGCACAAGCATAAACATGACATGATGCATGTCCGGTTTAATGAGGCATGGCATGGCAAAGTGCAACAAACAATACTACAAATTAAGTGGAGCTCAATATGCAACGAGTTGCATATTGACAAAACACCACATACAAGTATTTAGTTCGCTCTCGTTTATGCTACTCATCAATATTAAATGTTGTTAAACATGGCAAGAGGTGAACATAAGAAAACTAACTATCTAGGCAAGTTTAAGTGAGGCCGGAAGCAACAAACAACAATTCCGGAAAACCCTCATGTCCATATTTTGAATTAGCTACTGTTCTGCCCTAAAACATATTTTAGAGTTGTTAAACAACAGAAGTAAGTGCATCATGTTAACCTATGCATTTTTCTACCCCATTTACATATAAAGTTTATTTAAAACCGAGCTATGGTTATTTAGTTATGAAATAAAGCATTTAAACATGTCATTTATGCAAACTAATGCAAACAGCAATTTTAAATATTTTAACATGGATGAAAGTTGGATATTGTGAAACTAGATAAAATTCTAAGCATTTTACATATATAGTTTGTTTAATTTGGATGCATGCATGATTAGTTATTAGCAATACAAAACAGGGGCATTACTGAAATTATGCAAAAGAAAATAAAACAACAAGTGGACACAGGCTTGGTCAGCTACTGTCAATCGCAAGTGGGGCTGGAGGGTGGTCAACCGAGTCAAAGAGGACCAGTCAACAGGGCTGTGGGGCCAAGGCGCCATACACACAGAGGAAAAAAAATAGATGGAAAGGGCTAAGGAAAAATGAGGACGCTGGGATTCGATCCCTGGCCTCCTGGGTGAACGGGCAGCGCGATGACCAGCTGAGCTGAGATGTGCTTCTGCATTGGAGGAGGTTCGGCTCGTTTCAAACTAGTGGCAATCCGGGTTTTCTTCCCCATGGCGCACAGGGAGCTCGGAGACGCTGCCGGCGAGCAAACGTGTCCGCGGCAAGGACGGCTGAGCAGTGGCGGGTGTGCGGAAAAGGGATGGTGGTGCACTGTATGGCGCACGCGTACAGAGGCTCGAGCACAAGCTCATGCTCATCTCGGGCATGGCACGATCGACAAGACGGATGGCAGCAACAGCTTGGCGGACACGGAGCAAGAAGCGAGGCGAGCTGCGAGCATGGGCGTGCGCGGTACGTGTGTGCGTGTGTGGATCAACGAGCAGAGCCGCGGCATGAACACCAGCACGAACTCGAGGCCGTCCATGGCGAACGAACTTGGGCAGCATGGATCGGGTATTACAGCGATGGTAACAACAGGGAAAGAAGATGGGGAGGCGCGGCTGCTCACAGAGGGCTCGAGGGAGTCGACGAGGGGGCCGGAGACACGCTGCCGAGGAAGAGGCGGGGCGCTGATCGTGGCGGCGTCCTGCTCCGTGAAGAAGAGGAAGCGGGAGGCCGATCCAGGGCTCCAAGGACTTGCCATGGGGTCGAGGATGAAGGCGGGGACGCGTGCGTCGCTCCCCGAGGAAGAAGAAGGCTGGCAGCGACGGTTGGCCCGAGGAAGAAGATGACGGAGAGGATATCGAGGAAGGAGCTCCGGTAACCGCGTGGAGGCATGAGTTGCGGATGAAGACGGCGGGGACGGCCATGGTGCGGAGAAGACGCCTGAACGGACGTAGTGGACGTAGAGGAAGAAGATGGACATGCCGGAGACGATCTTGGCGCCCTCCGGCTGCGAGAACGTCGGCGGGGTTTATTCTCTCGGATGCTCTTTTCTTGCGGAAGAAGAACAACCAGAGAAGGAGAGGGGTTGTGGCGGCATTGAAGGGAGGAGGAGAAGTTAGGGTAGGGCACAGACGTCGAGGGGGTGGTATATAGGGCGCTAGGGAGCTGTACGGCAGCCCATTGAGCGGTGCCATGGCGATCTGATGGCTACTGTTCGGTCGTACATAGGTGACGTAGGTAGAAGAAGGAGCAGAGGTGGGCTTGGGCTGGATTCGAAGGGGTAAGTGGCTGCGCGGGACGGCTGTTGCTGGGCTGCGTGCGGCCTCCCCCTGTATGCATTCTTCTCTTTTCTTCAGACAGAAAACAAGACAGAAAAGCATAGGAATAATGGAGAGGGTGGAGAGAGATATGAGAATATCCCTGGAGTCCAGAATTTGTGCAGAATTTTTATAAATTGCTTTGGGCATTTTTAAGGATATAAAAATAATTCAAGTTTGAATTAAATTCAAACTTGTGCCATTTTTAACCCAACCAAAACACTTTCAAATGGGCTGAAAATTAGCAGAGAGGATTTAGGCAAAGTGCAGGATTTATAGGAAAAGAATGAACATTTATTGAGGACAGAAAAAATGCCATTTGCAAGAAATGTGTGAGAATTGAAAGGAAGAAGCTAGTGATGGGGTGATGCACTTGATGATGGTTTAGATGGAAGGGAAAGATGGAACAGCAAAGAAGATGAGGAGAAGGAGTTCACAAAGATAACAAGCACACAACAAAGATGATCATGATGCAAATGCAACAACAATGACAAAATGCAATAGCACATCATGAAGCATATGACAAAGCAAGATGATCATGGCAACAACAAGGATGGCAAAATACAATTAATAAATAGCATGATGCAAGAAGCAAAATATGACAAGCACTCAACATGAACATGTTGGGTAACGTAGTAATTTCATAGAATTTCCTACGCACACGCAAGATCATGGTGATGCATAGCAACGAGAGGGGAGAGTGTTGTCTACATACTCTCGTAGACCGAAGCGGAAGCGTTGACGCAACGTAGATGAAGTAGTCGTACGTCCTCCCGGTCCAACCGATCGAAGCACCGTTACTCCGGCACCTCTGAGTTCTTGACACACGTACAGCTCAATGACGCACCCCGATCTCCGATCCAGCAGAGGCGCGGGGAGGAGTTCCGTCAGCACGACGGTGTGGTGACGATCTTGATGTTCTCCTGTCGCAGGGCTTCGCCTAAGCACCGCTACAATATGACCGAGGTGTAATATCGTGGAGGGGGGCACCGCACACGGCTAAGGAACGATCTCAATGATCAACTTATGTGTCTAGGGTGCCCCCCCGCCCCCGTATATAAAGGAGGGAGGGAGGAGGAGGCCGGCCTAGGTAGGAGGCGCGCCATAGGGGCGGCAAACCTACTCCAAGTAGGTTTGGCCCCCCTTTCCTATTAGGAGTAGGAGAAGGAAGGAAGAGGGGGGAGGAGAGAAGGAAATGGGGGGCCGGCCCCCCTCCCAATTCGGATTGGGCTTGGGGGGGGGGGGGCGCCCCCTCCCTTGCTCCTTCTCCCTCCCTTCCACTAAGGCCCAATAAGGCCCATATACTTACCGGGGGGTTCCAGTAACCTCCCGGAACTCCGGTATATTTCCAATCTCACCCGGAACCTTTCCGGTGTCCAAATATATCCGTCCAATATATCAATCTTTATGTCTCGACCATTTCGAGACTCCTCTTCATGTCCGTGATCACATCCGGGACTCCGAACAACCTTCGGTACATCAAAATACATAAACTCATAATATAACTGTCATCGAAACCTTAAGCGTGCGGACCCTACGGTTCGAGAACAATGTAGACATGACCGAGACACGTCTCCGGTCAATAACCAATAGCGGGACCTGGATGCCCATATTGGTTCCTACATATTCTACAAAGATCTTTATCGGTCAAACCGCATAACAACATACGTTGTTCCCTTTGTCATCGGTATGTTACTTGCCCGAGATTCGATCGTCGGTATCCAATACCTAGTTCAATCTCGTTACCGGCAAGTCTCTTTACTCGTTCCATAATACATCATCTCGCAACTAACTCATTAGTTGAAATTCTTGCAAGGCTTAAGTGATGTGCATTACCGAGAGGGCCCAGAGATACCTCTCTGACATTCGGAGTGACAAATCCTAATCTCGAAATACGCCAACTCAACAAGTACCTTCGGAGACACCTGTAGAGCACCTTTATAATCACCCAGTTACGTTGTGACATTTGGTAGCACACAAAGTGTTCCTCCGGTAAACGGGAGTTGCATAATCTCATAGTCATAGGAACATGTATAAGTCATGAAGGAAGCAGTAGCAACATACTAAACGATCGGGTGCTAAGCTAACGGAATGGGTCATGTCAATCAGATCATTCAACTAATGATGTGACCTTGTTAATCAAATAACAACTCCTTGTTCATGGTTAGGAAACATAACCATCTTTGATTAACAAGCTAGTTAAGTAGAGGCATACTAGTGACACTCTGTTTGTCTATGTATTCACACATGTATTATGTTTCATGTTAATACAATTCTAGCATGAATAATAAACATTTATCATGATATGAGGAAATAAATAATAACTTTATTATTGCCTCTAGGGCATATTTCCTTCAGTCTCCCACTTGCACTAGAGTCAATAATCTAGATTACACAGTAATGATTCTAACACCCATGGAGTCTTGGTGTTGATCATGTTTTGCTCGTGGAAGAGGCTTAGTCAACGGGTTTACAACATTCAGATCCGTATGTATCTTGCAAATCTCTATGTCTCTCACCTGGACTAGATCCCGGATGGAATTGAAGCGTTTCTTGATGTGCTTGGTTCTCTTGTGAAATCTGGATTCCTTCGCTAAGGCAATCGCTCCAGTATTGTCACAAAAGATTTTCATTGGACCCGATGCACTAGCTATGACACCTAGATCAGATATGAACTCCTTCATCCAGACTCCTTCATTGGCTGCTTTTGAAGCAGCTATGTATTCCGCTTCACACATAGATCCCGCCACGACGCTTTGCTTTGAACTGCACCAACTGACAGCTCCACCGTTTAATGTAAACACGTATCCGGTTTGCGATTTAGAATCGTCTGGATCAGTGTCAAAGCTTGCATCAACGTAACCATTTACGATGAGCTCTTTGTCACCTCCATATACGAGAAACATATCCTTAGTCCTTTTCAGGTATTTCAGGATGTTCTTGAACGCTTTCCAGTGATCCACTCCTGGATTACTTTGGTACCTCCCTGCTAGACTTATAGCAAGGCACACATCAGGTCTGGTACACAGCATTGCATACATGATAGAGCCTATGGCTGAAGCATAGGGAACACTTTTCATTTTCTCTCTATCTTCTGCAGTGGTCGGGCTTTGAGTCTTACTCAACTTCACACCTTGCAATACAGGCAAGAATCCTTTCTTTGCTTGATCCATTTTGAACTTCTTCAAAACTTTGTCAAGGTATGTGCTTTGTGAAAGTCCAATTAAGCGTCTTGATCTATCTCTATAGATCTTAATGCCCAATATGTAAGCAGCTTCACCGAGGTCTTTCATTCAAAAACTTTTATTCAAGTATCCCTTTATGCTATCCAGAAATTCTATATCATTTCCAATCAATAATATGTCATCCACATATAATATTAGAAATGCTACAGAGCTCCCACTCACTTTCTTGTAAATACAGGCTTCTCCAAAAGTCTGTATAAAACCAAATGCTTTGATCACACTATCAAAACATTTATTCCAACTCCGAGAGGCTTGCACCAGTCCATAAATGGATCGCTGGAGCTTGCACACTTTGTTAGCTCCCTTTGGATCGATAAAACCTTCTGGTTGCATCATATGCAACTCTTCTTCCAGAAATACATTCAGGAATGCAGTTTTTACATCCATTTGCCAAATTTCATAATCATAAAATGCGGCAATTGCTAACATGATTCGGACAGACTTAAGCATCGCTACGGGTGAGAAGGTCTCATCGTAGTCAACCCCTTGAACTTGTCAAAAACCTTTTGCAACAAGTCGAGCTTTGTAGACAGTAACATTACCGTCAGCGTCAGTCTTCTTCTTGAAGATCCATTTATTCTCAATTGCTTGCCGACCATCGGGCAAGTCAACCAAAGTCCATACTTTGTTATCATACATGGATCCCATCTCAGATTTCATGGCTTCAAGCCATTTTGCAGAATCTGGGCTCACCATCGCTTCTTCATAGCTCGTAGGTTCATCATGATCTAGTAGCATGACTTCCAGAATAGGATTACCGTACCACTCTGGTGCGGATCTTACTCTGTTCGACCTACGAGGTTCTGTATTAACTTGATATGAAGTTCTATGATCATCATCATCAACTTCCTCACTAGTTGGTTTTGACGTCACAAAAACCGGTTCCTGTGATGTATTATTTTCCAACAAGGGAGTAGGTACAGTTACCTCATCAAGTTCTACTTTCCTCCCACTCACTTCTTTCGAGAGAAACTCCTTCTCTAGAAAGGATCCATTCTTAGCAACGAATGTCTTGCCCTCGGATCTGTGATAGAAGGTGTACCCAACTGTCTCCTTTGGGTATCCTATGAAGACACATTTCTCCGATTTGGGTTCGAGCTTATCAGGTTGAAGCTTTTTCACATAAGCATCGCAGCCCCAAACTTTAAGAAACGACAACTTTGGTTTCTTGCCAAACCATAGTTCATAAGGTGTCATCTCAAAGGATTTCGACGGTGCCCTATTTAACGTGAATGTGGCCGTCACTAAAGCATAACCCCAAAATGATAGCGGTAAATCTGTAAGAGACATCATAGATCGCACCATATCAAGTAAAGTACGATTACGATGTTCGGACACACCATTACGCTGTGGTGTTCCGGGTGGCGTGAGTTGTGAAACTATTCCACATTGTTTTAAGTGTAGACCAAACTCGTAACTCAAATATTCTCCTCCACGATCAGATCGTAGAAACTTTATTTTCTTGTTACGATGATTTTCAACTTCACTCTGAAATTCTTTGAACTTTTCAAATGTTTCAGACTTATGCTTCATTAAGTAGATATACCCATATCTACTTAAATCATCTGTGAAGGTGAGAAAATAACGATATCCGCCACGAGCCTCAATATTCATCGGACCACATACATCTGTATGTATGATTTCCAACAAATCTGTTGCTCTCTCCATAGTACCGGAGAACGGCGTTTTGGTCATCTTGCCCATGAGGCACGGTTCGCAAGTACCAAGTGATTCATAATCAAGAGGTTCCAAAAGTCCATCAGTATGGAGTTTCTTCATGCGCTTTACACCGATATGACCTAAACGGCAGTGCCACAAATACGTTGCACTATCATTATCAACTCTGCATCTTTTGGTTTCAACACTATGAATATGTGTATCACTACTATCGAGATTCATTAAAAATAGACCACTCTTCAAGGGTGCATGACCATAAAAGATATTACTCATATAAATAGAACAACCATTATTCTCTGATTTAAATGAATAACCGTCTCGCATCAAACAAGATCCAGATATAATGTTCATGCTCAACGCTGGCACCAAATAACAATTATTTAGGTCTAATACTAATCCCGAAGGTAGATGTAGAGGTAGCGTGCCGACCGCGATCACATCGACTTTGGAACCGTTTCCCACGCGCATCGTCACCTCGTCCTTTGCCAGTGTTCGCTTAATCCATAGTCCCTGTTTCGAGTTGCAAATATTAGCAACAGAACCAGTATCAAATACCCAGGTGCTACTGCGAGCTCTAGCAAGGTACACATCAATAACATGTATATCACATATACCTTTGTTCACCGTGCCATCCTTCTTATCCGCCAAATACTTGGGGCAGTTCCGCTTCCAGTGACCAGTCTGCTTGCAGTAGAAGCACTCAATTTCAGGCTTAGGTACAGACTTGGGTTTCTTCTCTTGAGCAGCAACTTGTTTGCTGTTCTTCTTGAAGTTCCCCTTCTTCTTCCCTTTGCCCTTTTTCTTGAAACTAGTGGTCTTGTTAACCATCAACACTTGATGCTCCTTCTTGATTTCTACCTCCGCAGCCTTTAGCATTGCGAAGAGCTCGGGAATCGTCTTATCCATCCCTTGCATATTATAGTTCATCACGAAGCTCTTGTAGCTTGGTGGAAGTGATTGGAGAATTCTGTCAATGACGCTATCATCCGGAAGAGTAACTCCCAGTTGAATCAAGTGATTACAATACCCAGACATCTTGAGTATGTGCTCACTGACAGAACTATTCTCCTCCATCTTGCAGCTATAGAACTTATTGGAGACTTCATATCTCTCAATCCGGGCATTCTTCTGGAATATTAGCTTCAACTCCTGGAACATCTCATATGCTCCATGACGTTCAAAACGTCGTTGAAGTCCCGGTTCTAAGCCGTAAAGCATGGCACATTGAACTATCGAGTAGTCATCAGCTTTGCTCTGCCAGACGTTCTTAACGTCGTCAGTTGCATCAGCAGCAGGCCTGGCACCCAGCGGTGCTTCCAGGACGTAATTTTTCTGTGCAGCAATGAGGATAATCCTCAAGTTACGGACCCAGTCCGCGTAGTTGCTACCATCATCTTTCAACTTAGCTTTCTCAAGGAACGCATTAAAATTCAACGGAACAACAGCACGGCCCATCTATCTACAAGCAACAGACAAGCAAGATACTATCAGGTACTAAGTTCATGATAAATTTAAGTTCAATTAATCATATTACTAAAGAACTCCCACTTAGATAGACATCTCTCTAGTCATCTAAGTGATCACGTGATCCAAATCAACTAAACCATAACCGATCATCACGTGAGATGGAGTAGTTTTCAATGGTGAACATCTTATGTTGATCACATCTACTATATGATTCACGCTCGACCTTTCGGTCTCCGTGTTCCGAGGCCATATCTGCATATGCTAGGCTCGTCAAGTTTAACCTGAGTATTCTGCGTGTGCAAAAACTGGCTTGCACCCGTTGTAGATGGACGTAGAGCTTATCACACCCGATCATCACGTGGTGTCTGGGCACGACGAACTTTGGCAACGGTGCATACTCAGGGAGAACACTTCTTGATAATTTTAGTGAGAGATCATCTTAAAATGCTACCGTCAATCAAAGCAAGATAAGATGCATAAAAGATAAACATCACATGCAATCAATATAAGTCATATGATATGGCCATCATCATCTTGTGCTTGTGATCTCCATCTCCGAAGCACCATCATGATCACCATCGTCACCGGCGCGACACCTTGATCTCCATCGTAGCATTGTTGTCATTTACGCCATCTATTGCTTCTACGACTATCGCTACCGCTTAGTGATAAAGTAAAGCAATTACAGGGCGTTTGCATTTCATACAATAAAGCGACAACTATATGGCTCCTGCCAGTTGCCGATAACTTCGGTTACAAAACATGATCATCTCATACAATAAAATATAGCATCATGTCTTGGCCATATCACATCACAACATGCCCTGCAAAAATAAGTTAGACGTCCTCTACTTTGTTGTTGCAGGTTTTACGTGGCTGGTACAGGCTTAAGCAAGAACCAATCTCACCTACGCATCAAAACCACAACGATAGTTTGTCAAGTTGATGTTGTTTTAACCTTCGCAAGGACCGGGCGTAGCCACACTCGGTTCAACTAAAGTTGGAGAAACTGACACCCGCTAGTCACCTGTGTGCAAAGCACGGCGGTAAAACCAGTCTCGCGTAAGCGTACGCGTAATGTCGGTCCGGGCCGCTTCATCCAACAATACCGCTGAACCAAAGTATGACATGCTGGTAAGCAGTATGACTTATATCGCCCACAACTCACTTGTGTTCTACTCGTGCATATAACATCAAACCATAAAAACCTAGGCTCGGATGCCACTGTTGGGTAACGTAGTAATTTCAAAAAATTTCCTACGCACACGCAAGATCATGGTGATGCATAGCAACGAGAGGGGAGAGTGTTGTCTACGTACTCTCGTAGACCGAAGCGGAAGCGTTGACGCAACGTAGAGGAAGTAGTCGTACGTCCTCCCGGTCCAACCGATCCAAGCACCATTACTCCGGCACCTCTGAGTTCTTGACACACGTACAGCTCGATGACGCACCCCGATCTCCGATCCAGCAGAGGCGCGGGGAGGAGTTCCGTCAGCATGACGGTGTGGTGACGATCTTGATGTTCTCCTGTCGCAGGGCTTCGCCTAAGCACCGCTACAATATGACCAAGGTGTAATATCGTGGAGGGGGGCACCGCACACGGCTAAGGAACGATATCAATGATCAACTTATGTGTCTAGGGTGCCCCCCACCCCCGTATATAAAGGAGGGAGGGAGGAGGAGGCCAGCCTAGGGAGGAGGCGCGCCATAGGGGGGGCAAACCTACTCCAAGTAGGTTTGGCCCCCCTTTCCTATTAGGAGTAGGAGAAGGAAGGAAGAGGGGGAAGGAGAGAAGGAAAGGGGGGGCCGGCCCCCCTCCCAATTCGGATTGGGCTTGGGGGGGCGCCCCCCTCCCTTGCTCCTTCTCCCTCCCTTCCACTAAGGCCCAATAAGGCCCATATACTTACCGGGGGGTTCCGGTAACCTCCCGGAACTCCGGTATATTTCCAATCTCACCCGGAACCTTTCCGGTGTCCAAATATATCCGTCCAATATATCAATCTTTATGTCTCGACCATTTCGAGACTCCTCGTCATGTCCGTGATCACATCCGGGACTCCGAACATCCTTCGGTACATCAAAATACATAAACTCATAATATAACTGTCATCGAAATCTTAAGCGTGCGGACCCTACGGTTCGAGAACAATGTAGACATGACCGAGACACGTCTCCGGTCAATAACCAATAGCGGGACCTGGATGCCCATATTGGTTCCTACATATTCTACGAAGATCTTTATCGGTCAAACCGCATAACAACATACGTTGTTCCCTTTGTCATCAGTATGTTACTTGCCCGAGATTCGATCGTCGGTATCCAATACCTAGTTCAATCTCGTTACCGGCAAGTCTCTTTACTCGTTCCGTAATACATCATCTCGCAACTAACTCATTAGTGGAAATGCTTGCAAGGCTTAAGTGATGTGCATTACCGAGAGGGCCCAGAGATACCTCTCCGACATTCGGAGTGACAAATCCTAATCTCGAAATACGCCAACTCAACAAGTACCTTCGGAGACACCTATAGAGCACCTTTATAATCACCCAGTTACGTTGTGACGTTTGGTAGCACACAAAGTGTTCCTCCGGTAAACGGGAGTTGCATAATCTCATAGTCATAGGAACATGTATAAGTCATGAAGGAAGCAGTAGCAACATACTAAACGATCGGGTGCTAAGCTAACGGAATGGGTCATGTCAATCAGATCATTCAACTAATGATGTGACCTTGTTAATCAAATAACAACTCCTTGTTCATGGTTAGGAAACATAACCATCTTTGATTAACAAGCTAGTTAAGTAGAGGCATACTAGTGACACTCTGTTTGTCTATATATTCACACATGTATTATGTTTCCTGTTAATACAATTCTAGCATGAATAATAAACATTTATCATGATATGAGGAAATAAATAATAACTTTATTATTGCCTCTAGGGCATATTTCCTTCAGAACATAGCAACAAACATAATAAACACAGGTCAACAACTAAAATAAATGGAAGGGCAACTGAAGCATCGGTCTCGGGGCGTCACAACTCGATATGTCCTAGTTTGTAGCACAAGTCATGCCGAAATTCACGGAAAATTTCGGCATGACCTTTGCTAAAAAGTGGACAAATCGAGCACCTGAAATTTGCCGAAACAAAAATAAATCAACACTTCAGCAAAACATAGGCCACTCGGCTTCATTCCCTGGAAACAACAAAAGACCACTTGGGGACAACCGAACCACTTCAATGTTGCATATAACAGGAGCACTTAAGAACATGTACATGAGCAACTGCAATAGAAGATAAACATGGGCAAACACAACTGAGGAATTTTCATATTTCATGACCATTTCAATGTTTGATACTTCAAGAAAATTTACACAAATTTCAAATTATGAACCCTAGAACTCAATTCAAATTATGTCCGAAATTTCTGTCATAATAAAAAATCAGTAAAAATTAAGAACCTAGTACACTTGCAGCACTGATAGAAATTTATATTTTTATACTGAATGTTTTCTCTAAAATAAACCCTACTGCCCTAATTAACATCTAGTTAAACCCTACTGCCCTAACCCTACTGCCCTAGTACTTAATCATCTAGAAGTACTAACTAATTAGATGAACCCTAGCTAGCTACTTAAGCATCTACAACTACTTAAGCACCCATTGATGAACCCTAGGAATTATACAACTACTTAAGCATACATTGGGTGCAGAACAACTATATAAGTACTTAAGCAACTATATATACAACCGTATAATATATTCAGTTAACTACTTAAGCATATACAAGTTTGTCCTAAATATAATATTTAGTTAAGTACTTAAGCATATACAAATATGTCCTAAAAATTCAGTTAACTACTAATTTCATTCATTTAGGTCATTCATTTAACGTCACCTAATTAACCTAGTAAAACCCTACTTCCCTAACTAAAAACCAACTAATTAACATCTACTAGTACCACTACTGCCCTAACCTAATTAACCTAAGTTAATTCCTAGGGTCCCGTTATATGTTGCTGCTCTACTTCCCTAACCTAATTAACCTAAGTTAATCTAATTAACATCTACTAGTACCACTACTGCTAATTCCTAGGGTTCATAACTAAATTCACCTAAGTTAATTAACCTAGAGAGGAGGGGTGGGGCTTATAGAGAGGAGGGCATTGAGGGTGGCTCGGGGGAACGGTTGTGGGAAGGCAGGGGCGTCGAGGGAGGCAGGGCGGCGAGGAGCGGACGAGGGTGGCTCTGAGGGCGCGCGACTCCGGTGGCGGTGATGGCGCGCAGCTCCGGTGATGGTGACGGAGGCAGGGCGATGAGGGAGTAGGGGCGGCGAGGAGAGGATGATGGTAGCTCCAGGGGCGTGCGGCTCGGCCGCAGGGCGATCGACGGTGGCTCAGTGGAACGGTTGCGGGGAGGCAGGCGACGGACTGTGGGGGGAGAAGGGGTGAGGGGGGTGGGGGAAGGACTTTGCAAAATTTTGAGCCCGCACATGCTTAAGTCAAACTAGCAGTAGCGCAGGTAAGGAAAATGCGTTACAACTAAGTTCGCCATAGCGCTTTCCACTAAAAGGCGCTGTTATAGGAAGTAGCTATTTGTTTTCCTTTTATCTAAGGAACTTAGCTATAGCGTGTGAATGGAAAAGCGCTGCTGCTAAAGTAGCTATAGCGCTTTGTGAGAACAAGCTCTACTCTTATGCCTTTCTCCTCCATTTTTCTTTTCTTTTCTTTTTCTTTTTTTCATTTCTCCTTTTTCTATTTCTTTCACTTTCATTTATTTTTCTACTTATTTTTTTCTTAGCAGTAGAGCTCTACAATGCACTTAGCAACAGCGTGCTTCACACAGGCTCGCTACTACTATTCTTAGCCTACCGGCAACAGTGTGGGAATTATAGTAGTAGATCTTTTCTACGCAGACACGCTACTGCTACAACTATAGTTGTAGCGTGCTTTTGTGACAAGCGCTACTACTAAGTAGCAGCAGCGCTTAGTTCTGACCAGCGCTACTGCTATACCTCTGTGTATAAGGTTATCCCTAGTAGTGCCTCCACATCTACATTCAGGATTAGTTTTAGACCTAAATAATTGTTATTTGGGGCCAGCGTTGAGCATGAACATTATATCTGGATCTTGTTTAGTGCGAGACGGTTATTCATTTAAATCAGAGAATAATGGTTGTTCTATTTATATGAATAATATCTTTTATGGTCATGCACCCTTTAAGAGTGGTCTATTTCCTTTGAATCTTGATTGTGGTGATACACATATTCATAATATTGATGCCAAAAGATGCAAAGTTGATAATGATAGTGCATCATTTAGGTCATATCCGTGTAAAGCGCATGAAGAAACTCCATGCAGATGGACTTTTGGAATCCGTTGATTATGAATCATTTGATACTGGCGAACCATGCCTCATGGGCAAGATGACTAAAACTCCGTTCTCCGGAATAATGGAGTGAGCCAATGACTTATTGGAAATAATACATACTGACGTATGCGGTTCGATGAGTGTTGAGGCACGCGGCAGGTATCGTTATTTTTCGACCTTCACAGATAATTTGAGCGGATATGGGTATATCTACTTAATGAAACACAAGTCTAAAACATTTGAAAAGTTCAAGGAATTTCAGAGTGAAATGGAGAATCATCACAACAAGAAAATAAAGTTTCTACCATCTGATCGCGGAGGTGAATATTTGATTTACGAGTTTGGCTTTCATCTAAAACAATGTGGAATAGTTTCACAATTCACGCCACCTGGAACACCACAGCGTAATGGTGTGTACGAACGTTGTAACCGTACTTTGTTAGATATGCTGCGATCTATGATGTCTCTTACCGATTTACCACTATCGTTTTGGGTTATGCATTAGAGACAACCGCATTCATGTTAAATAGGGTGCCGTCTAAATCCGTTGAGACGACACCGTATGAACTGTGGTTTGGCAAGAAACCTAAGCTGTCGTTTCTTAGAGTTAGGGGTTGCGACACTTATGTCAAAAGGCTTTAGCTAGATAAGCTCGAACCCAAATCGGAGAGGTGCATCTTCATAGGATACCCTAAGGAAACAACTGAGTACACCTTTACCACAGATCCGAAGGCAAGATCTTTGTTGCCAAGAATGTAACCTTTCTAGAGAAGGAGTTTCTCTTGAAAGAAGTGAGTGGGTGGAAAGTAGAACTTGCTGAGGTAATTGTACCTTGTCTCGAATGGGAAAGTATCACATCAGTGAAATATGTTCCCGTGATGCCTACACCAACTAGTGAGGAAGCTAATGATGATGATCATGAAACTTCAGATCAAGTTACTACTAGACCTCGTAGGTCGAATAGAGCATGTTCCGCACCAGAGTGGTATGGTAATCTTGTCCTAGAAGTCATGTTACTAGACCATGACGAACCTACAAACTATGAAGAAGCTATGATGAGACCATATTCCGACAGATGACTTGAGGCCATGAAATCTGAGATAGGATCCATGTATGAGAACAAATTGTGGACTTTGGGGACTTGCCCGATGATCAGCAAGCCATAGAGAATAAATGGATCTTCAAGAAGAAGACTGACACTGATGGTAATGTTACTGTCTACAAAGCTCGACTTGTCGCAAAATGTTTTCGACAAGTTCAAGGGGTTGACTATGATGAGACTTCCTCCCCCGTAGCGATGCTTTAGTCCATTTGAATCATGTTAGCAATTGCCGCATTTTATAATTATGAAATCTGGCAAATGGACGTCAAAACTGCATTCCTTAATGGATTTCTTAAGGAAGAGTTCTATATGATGCAACCAGAAGGTTTTGTCAATCCAAAAGGTGCTAACAAAGTGTGCAAGCTCCAGCGATCCATCTATGGACTGTTGCAATCATCTCGGAGTTGGAATATACGCTTTGATGAGGTGATCAAAGCATCTGGTTTTATACAGACTTTCGGTGAAGCCTGTATTTACAAGAAAGTGAGTGGGAGCTCTGTAGCATTTCTAATATTATATGTAGATGACATATTGTTGATTGGAAATGATACAAAATTTCTAGATAGCATGAAAGGATACCTGAATAAGAGTTTTTCCATGAAAGACCTCGGTGAAGCTGCTTATATATTGGGCATCAAGATCTATAGAGATAGATCAAGACGCTTAATAGGACTTTCACAAAGCACATACCTTGATGAAGTTTTGAAGAAGTTCAAAATGGATCAGTCAAAGAAAGGGTTCTTTCCCTTGTCACAAGGTGTGAAGTTGCGTCAGACTCAATGCCCGACCACTTCAGAAGATAGAGAGAAAATGAAAGTCATTCCCTATGCCACAACCATAGGTTGTATCATGTATGCTACGCTATGTACCAGACCTGATGTGTGCCTTGCCAATAAGTTTGGTAGGAAGGTACCAAAGTAATCCAGGAGTGGATCACTAGACAACGGTCAAAAACATCCTAAAGTACCTGAAAAAGACCAATGATATGTTTCTCGTTTATGGAGGTGACAAAGAGCTCGTCATAAATGGTTATGTTGATGCTAGCTTTGACACTGATCCAGATGACTCTAAGTCACAAACCGGATAAGTATTTACATTGAATGGTGGAGCTATCAGTTGGTGCAGTTCCCAGTAGAGCGACGTGGCGGGATCTACGTGTGAAGTAGAGTACATAGCTCCTTTGGAAGCAGCAAATGAAGGAGTATGGATGAAGGAGTTCATATCTGATATGTGTGTAATACCTAGTGCATCAGGTCCAATGAAAATCTTTTGTGACAACACTGGAGCAATTGCCTTGGCGAAGGAATCCAGGTTTCACAAGAGAACCAAACACATCAAGAGACACTTCAGCTCCATTCGTGAACAAGTCAAGGATGGAGACATAGAAATTTGCAAGATAAATATGGATCTGAATGTGGCAAACCTGTTGACCAAGCCTCTTCCGCGAGCAAAACATGATCAACACCAAGACTCCATGGGTGTTAGATTCATTACTATGTAATCTAGATTATTGACTTTAGTCCAAGTGGCAGACTGAAGGAAATATGCCCTAGAGGCAATAATAAAGTTGTTATTTTATATTTCCTTGTTCATGATAAAGCTTTATTATTCATGCTAGAATTGTATTGATCGGAAACCTAAATACATGTGTGAATACATAAACAAACATAGTGTCCCTAGTAAGCCTCTACTAGGCTAGCTCGTTGATCGAAGATGGTTAAGGTTTCCTGACCATGGACGTGAGTTATCATTTGATAACGGGATCATATCGTTAGGAGAATGATGTGACGGACAAGACCCATCTGTTAGCTTAGCATAATGGTCGTTCAGTTTTATTGTTATTGCTTTCTTCATGTCAAATACATATTCCTTCGACTATGAGATTATGCAACTCCCGGATACCAGAGGAATGCCTTGTGTGCTATCAAACGTCACAACGTAACTGGGTGATTATAAACATGCTCTACAGGTATCTCTGAAGGTGTCTGTTGAGTTGGCATAGATCAAGATTAGGATTTGTCACTCCGAGTATCGGAGAGGTATCTCTGGTCCCTCTCGGTAATACACATCATAAGCTTGCAAGAAAATGACTAAGGAGTTAGTAACGAGATGATGTATTACAGAACGAGTAAAGAGACTTGCCTGTAACGAGATTGAACTAGGTATGAAGATACCGACGATCGAATCTCAGGCAAGTAACATACATATGGACAAAGGGAATTACGTATGTTGTCATAATGGTTCGACCGATAAAGATATTCGTAGAATATGTAGGAGCCAATATGAGCATCCAAAGTTCCGCTATTGGTTATTGACCGGAGAGGTGTCTCGTCATGTCTACATAGTTCTCGAACCCGTAGGGTCCGCACGCTTAACGTTCGATGACGATATAGTATTATATGAGTTATGTGATTTGGTGACCAAATGTTGTTTGGAGTCCCGGATGAGATCACAGACATGACGTGGAGTCTCGAAATGGTCGAGAGGTAAAGATTGGTATATAGGACGATGGTATTCATACATCGGAAGTGCTTCGGAGGGTACCAGGTACATATCAGGTCACCGGAAGGGGTTCTGGGCACCCCCGGCAAAAGATATGGGCCTTATGGGCCAAGAGGGGGAACGCACTAGCTACAAGGGGCTGGTGCACCCCCCGTATGGGCCAACCAAGGTGGAGATGGAAAGGGGAAGGAGGAAAGGAAAGAAAGGGAAAAGGATTCCCCCTTCCTTCCCCCTCCCCCTCTTTCCTTCCCCCTCCCCCCTCTTTCCTTCCCCCTCCCCCCTCTTTCCTTCCCCCTCCGATATATATGGCAGGGGGCGCATGGCTTGGGAGGAGCCCAAGTAGGATTCGGTCCTACTTGGGGCTCCTCCTGGCCTCTCTCCTCCCCCTCCCACCTATATATATGTGGGGGCACCCCTAGCACAGACCAGACAATTGCCTAGCCGTGTGCGGCGCCCCCCTCCACCGTTTACTCCCCCGGTCATATTTTAGTAGTGCTTAGGAGAAGCCCTGCGGAGATCACTTCACCATCACCGTCACCACGCCATCGTGCTGACGGAATTCATCTACTACCTCGACATCTTGCTGGATCAAGAAGGCGAGGGACATCACCAAGCTGAATGTGTGCAGAACTCGGAGGTGTCGTATGTTCGGTACTCGATCGGTGGATCGTGAAGAAAGTTTGACTACATCAACCACGTTGTGAAACACTTTCGGTTACGGTCTACGAGGGTACATAGACACACTCCGGCCCCCTCATTGGTATGCATCTCCATGGATAGATCATTGCTTGTGCGTAGAATTTATTTTTTCCATGCAACAATTCCCAACACCCTTGAGCCTGTCCCTCTCTTTAGCCATCCTTTGGCATCTGCCGTGCGCCCACCACGACAATCTTTTTTTAATTCTCATATTCTATTTAAGAATTAGTTTGGGATCTCATAGTTTAGTAAAATGATAGCATAAACGAAAAGAATGTAATAGATTTCATTACGAACATCTCAACTAATGTCCATTAGATAAACCCAAAACTTTGTTTTCAAGCCCACTACACTATTTTTCCTGTGCCAACATGCAGAACATCTCAACTAACACCTGAAAATTTTGATTCTAATATGTTATAAGCTCTACAATGTCAAAAGTTATAAGGTACAACGTTTTGAACACCAACTCACCATTTTTTAAATCATTTTTCTAACCAACGGACCATTTTTGTCACACCAAACATTTTATGTGACACTACGATCCGTTCCAAAGAATGGACATGCATAGTGATGCCCAAATGCGTCACCGAAAATCAGGCTAGAATGTCGCCAAAGGTGGCTAGGGCGCTGCCCCAGGAGGAAAACACTGTTGGGGAACATAGTAATTTCAAAATTTTCCTACACACACGCAAGATCATGGTGATGCATAGCAACAAGAGGGGAGAGTGTTGTCCACGTACCCTCGTAGATTGAAAGCGGAAGTGTTAGCACAACGTGGCTGATGTAGTCGTACGTCTTCACGATCCAACCGATCAAGTACCGAACGTACGGCACCTCCGAGTTTAGCACACGTTCATCTCAATGACGTCCTGATACGTCTCCAACGTATCTATAATTTTTGATTGTTCCATGCTATTATATTACCTGTTTTGGATGTTCATGGGCTTTACTTTACACTTTTATATCATTTTTGGGACTAACCTACTAACCGGAGGCCCAGCCTGTATTGCTGTTTTTTTGCCTATTTCAGTATTTCGAAGAAAAGGAATATCAAACAGAGTCCAAACGAGATGAAACCTTCGGGAGCGTGATTTTTGGAACAAACGTGATCCAGAGGACTTGGAGTGCAAGTCAAGAAGCAGCCGAGGCGGCCACGAGGGTGGAGGGCGCGCCCCCCTAGTAGGCGCGCCCCCTATCTCGTGGGCCCCTCGAGCGTCCACCGACCTACTTCTTCCTCCTATATATACCCACGTACCCCAAGAACATCAGAACAAGCCACGAAAACCTAATTCCACCGCCACAACCTTCTGTATCCGTGAGATCCCATCTTGGAACCTTCGTCGGTGCTCCGCCGGAGGGGGAATCAACCACGGAGGGCTTCTACATCAACACCATAGCCCCTCCGATGAGTTGTGAGTAGTTTACCACAGACCTTAGGGTCCATAGTTATTAGCTAGATGGCTTCTTCTCTCTTTTTGGATCTCAATACCATGTTCTCCCTGATCTTCTTGGAGATCTATTCGATGTAACTCTTTTTGCGGTGTGTTTGTCGAGATCCGATGAATTGTGGGTTTATGATCAAGTTTATCTATGAGAAATATTTGAATCTCCTCTGAAATCTTTTATGTGTGATTAAGTTATCTTTGCAAGTCTCTTTGAATTATCAGTTTGGTTTGGCCTACTAGATTGATCTTTCTTGCAATGGGAGAAGTGCTTAGCTTTGGGTTCAATCTTGTGGTGTCCTTTCCCAGTGACAGTAGGGACAGCAAGGCACGCGTTGTATTGTTGCCATCGAGGATAAAACGATGGGGTTTATATCATATTGCATGAGTTTATCCCTCTACATCATGTCATCTTTCTTAATGCGTTACTCTGTTCTTTATGAACTTAATACTCTAGATGCATGCTGTATAGTGGTCGATGTGTGGAGTAATAGTAGTAGATGCAGGCAGGAGTCGGTCTACTTTTCACGGACGTGATGCCTATATACATGATCATGCCTAGATAATCTCATAATTATTCGCTTTTCTATCAATTGCTCGACAGTAATTTGTTCACCCACCGTAATACTTATGCTATCTTGAGAGAAGCCACTAGTGAAACCTATGGCCCCCGGGTCTATATTTAATCATATAAGCTTTCAATCTACTTTTATTTGCATCTTTACTTTTCCAATCTATATTATAAAATACAAAAAAATATTTATCTTATCATATAATCTCTATCAGATCTCACTTTCACAAGTGGCCATGAAGGGATTGACATCCACTTTATTGCGTTGGTTGCGAGTTCTTTGTTTGTTTGTGTAGGTGCGTGGGACTTTTGAGGAGCCTCCTACTGGATTGATACCTTGGTTCTCAAAAACTAAGGGAAATACTTACGCTACTATTGCTGCATCACTCTTTCCTCTTCAAGGAAAACCAATGCATGCTCAAGACGTAGCAAGAAGGATTTCTGGCACCGTTGCCGTGGAGGTCTTCGCTCAAGTCAAGACATACCAAGTACCCATCACAAACTCATCTCCCTCACACTTACATTATTTGCCATTTGCCTCTCGATTTCCTTTCCCCCACTTCACCCTTGCCGTTTTATTCGCCCTCTCTTTCCCAATATCCTCTCTCTTTCGTTTGCCTTTTTGCTTGCTTGTGTGTTGGATTATTTGTCACCATGGCGCAAGATAATACCAAATTGTGTGATTTCTCCAATACCAATAATAATGATTTCCTTAGTACTCTGATTGCTCCTCTTAATGATGTTGAGTCTTGTGAAATCAATACTGCTTTGCTGAATCTTGTCATGAAAGATCAATTCGCCGGCCTTCCTAGAGAAGATGCCGCTACCCATCTAAACAACTTTGTTGGTTTGTGTGAGATGCAAAAGAAGAAAGATACTGATAATGATATTGTTAAATTGAAGTTATTTCCGTTTTCACTTAGAGATCGTGCTAAAGTTTGGTTTTCGTCTTTGCCTAAGAATAGTATTGATTCATGGAATAAGTGCAAAGATGCTCTTATCTCTAACTATTTTCCTCCCGCTAAGATCATCACTCTCAGGAACGATATTATGAATTTTAAACAACTTGATCATGAGCATGTTGCCCAATCTTGGGAAAGAATGAAATTGATGATTCTCAATTGCCCTACTCATGGTTTGAATTTATGGATGATCATACAAATTTTTTGTGCCGGATTGAATTTTGCCTCTAGAACTCTTTTAGATTCGGCCGCGGGGGGCACGTTTATGGAAATCACCTTAGGAGAAGCTACAAAACTCCTTAATAATATTATGGCTAATTATTCTCAATGGCACACCAAAAGATCTACTAGTAAAAAAGTGCATGCTATAGAAGAAATCAATGTTTTGAGTGGAAAGATGGATGAACTTATGAAATTATTTTCTACGAAGAGTGCTCCTATTTATCCCAATAATATGCCTTTGTCTACTTTGAATGAGAATAATAATGAATCTATGGATGTGAATTTTGTTGGTAGGAATAGTTTTGGAAACAATGCTTATAGAGGAAACTTTAATCCTAGACCGTTCCCTAGTAATTCCTCTAATAATTATGGAAATTCCTACAATAATTCTTATGGTAACTTTAATAAGATGCCCTCTGATTTTGAGAATAGTGTGAAAGAATTTATGATCTCTCAAAAGAATTTTAATGCCTTGCTTGAAGAAAAATTGCTCAAAGTTGATGATTTGGCTAGGAACGTTGATAGACTCTCGCTTGATGTTGATTCTTTGAAACTTAGATCTACTCCTCCTAAGCATTATATCAATGAGTCTCTCAAAGCAATGAGAATTTCCATTGATGAGTGCAAAGAAAGAACCGCTAGATTGCGTGCTAAGAAAGATTGCTTTGTAAAGGCGTGTTCTTCTAGTTTCCATGAAAATAATGGTGAAGATCTTAAAGTTATTGATGTATCCCCTATTAGATCTTTGTTTTGCAATATGAATCTTAAAAATGATGGGACTGGAGATGAGTCAACTTTAGTTAAAAGGCGTCCCAATGATTCGGAATTTTTAGATCTTGATGCTAAAATTGGTAAAAGTGGGATTGGAGAGGTCAAGACTTTAAATAGCATTGAACCCACTATCTTGGATTTCAAGGAATTTAATTATGGTAATTGTTCTTTAGAAAGTTGTATTTCCTTGTTGCAATCCGTTTTGAATTCTCCTCATGCTTATAGTCAAAATAAAGTGTTTACCAAACATATTGTTGATGCCTCGATGCAATCTTTTGATGAAAAACTTAATTTGGAAGTTTCTATACCTAGAAAACTTTATGATGAGTGGGAACCTACTATAAAGATTAAAATTAAAGATCATGAGTGTTATGCTTTATGTTATTTGGGTGCTAGTGTTTCCATGATTCCGAAAACTTTATGTGATATTCTAGGTTTCCATGATCTTGATGATTGCTCTTTAAATTTGCACCTTGCAGATTCCACCATTAAAAAGCCAATGGGAAGGATCAATGATGTTCTCATTGTTGCAAATAGAAATTTGGTGCCCGTAGATTTTATCGTTCTTGATATAGATTACAGTCTTTCTTTCCCTATTATTCTTGGTAGACCTTTCCTTAGAATGATTGGTGCTATTATTGATATGAAGGAAGGGAATATTAGATTCCAATTTCCATTAAGGAAAGGCATGGAGCACCTTCCAAGAAAGAAAGTCAAATTACCTTATGAATCTATCATGCGAGCTACTTATGAATTGAGTGCCAAAGATGGCACTACTTAGATCTATCCTCGCTTTTATGGCTAGCTAGGGGCGTTAAATGATAGCGCTAGTTGGGAGGCAACCCAATTTTATTTGTGTTTTTTTGTTTTTTCTTCTGCTTAGTAATAAATTTTGCATCTACCTTCTGTTTAGATGTGTTTTTATGTTTTAATTAGTGTTTGTTCCAAGTAGAACCTATAGGATAACCTATGGTGATAGTTAATTTGATTCTGCTGAAAAACAGAAACTTTGCGTGCACGAAAATAATTTTGTTAATTCACAGAAACGTGATTTTGCGTTGATTCTTGTTTCTGTAGATCAATAGACATATTTCCCAGGACTTCCTATTTTGGTAAGATTTTTAGAGTTCCAGAAGTATTCGAGGGTTACAGATTGCTACAGACTGTTCTGTTTTTGACAGATTCTGTTTTTCGTGTGTTGTTTGCTTATTTTGATGCATCTATGGCCAGTATTAAGTGGTATGAACCATAGATAACTTGAAATACAGTAGGTTTAACACCAATATAAATAAATAATGAGTTAATTACAGTACCTTATGTGGTGGTTTTTCTTTCTTTTACTAACGGAGCTTATGAGATTTCCCGTTGAGTTTTGTGTTGTGAAGTTTTCAAGTTTTGGGTAAAGATTTGATGGACTATGGAATAAGGAGTGGCAAAAGCCTAAGCTTGGGGATGCCCAAGTCACCCCAAGATATTCAAGAATATCCAAAAGCCTAAGCTTGGGGATGCCCCCGGAAGGCATCCCCTCTTTCGTCTTCGTTCATTGGTAACTTTACTTGGAGCTATATTTTTATTCGCCACATGATATGTGTTTTGCTTGGAGCGTCTTGTATGATATTAGTATTTGCTTTTTAGTTTTCCACAATCATCCTTGCTGTAAAAACCTTTTGGGAGAATACCCACTTGATTAAAATTTATCAGAATACGCTATGTGTTCCCTTATATCTTTTGAGCTAGATAGTTTTTGCTCTAGTGCTTCACTTATATCTTTTAGAGCACGGCGGTGGCTTAATTTTGTAGAAATTGTTGATCTCTCATGCTTCACTTATATTATTTTCAGAGTCTCTTAGAACAGCATGGTATTTGCTATGGTTATATATTTGGTCCTAGAATGATGAGCGTCCAAGTTGGGTATAATAAAAACTATCATAGAAAGTGAATTGGATGCTATGATCAATTTGATACTTGATAATTGTTTTGAGACATAGAGGTGGTAATATTAAAGTCATGCTAGTTGGGTGATTATGAATTTAAAGAATGCTTGTGCTAAAGTTTGTGATTCCCGTAGCATGCACGTATGGTGAACCGCTTTGTGATGAAGTTGGAGCACAATTTTATTTATTGATTGTCTTCCTTATGAGTGGCGGTCGGGGACGAGCGATGGTCATTTCCTACCAATCTATCCCCCTAGGAGCATGCACGTAGTACTTTGTTTTTGATGACTTGTAGATTTTTTCAATAAGTACATGAGTTCTTTATGACTAATGTTGATTCCATGGATTATACGCACTCTCCTCCTTCCACCATTTCTAGCCTCTCTTGTGCCGCACAAATTTCGCCGGTACCATACACCCACCATATACCTTCCTCAAAACAGCCACCATACCTACCTATTATGGTATTTCCATAGCCATTCTGACATATATTGCCATGCAACTTTCCACCATTTCGTTTATATGACACGCATCATTATTTTCATATTGCTCTTTGCATGATCATGTAGTTGACATCGTATTTGTGGCAAGGCCACTTTCATAATTTTCATACATGTCACTCTTGATTCATTGCATATCCCGGTACACCGTCGGATGCATTCATATAGAGTCATATCTTGCTCTAAGTATTGAGTTGTAATCTTGAGTTGTAAGTAAATAAAAATGTGATGATCTTCATTATTAGAGCATTGTCCCAGTGAGGAAAGGATGATGGAGACTATGATTCCTGCACAAGTCGGGATGAGACCTCGGACTTTAAAAAAAAGATAAAGGCCCAATAAAAAAAAGAGAAAGGCCAAATAAAAAATGAGAGAAAAAGAGAGAAGGGACAATGCTACTATCCTTTTTACCACACTTGTGCTTCAAAGTAGCACCATGATCTTCATGATAGAGAGTGTCCTATGTTGTCACTTTCATATACTAGTGGGAATTTTCATTATAGAACTTGGCTTGTATATTCCAATGATGGGATTCCTAAAAATGCCCTAGGTCTTCCTGAGCAAGCGAGTTGGATGCACACCCACTTAGCTTCTTTTGTTGAGCTTTCATACATTTATAGCTCTACACTACTAGGGAAAAGCCTATACACAGAGGTATAGCAGTAGCGCTAGTTAAAATAGGGCACTGCTGCTAATTTGTAGTAGCGCGTTCATGCAAAGCGCGCTATAGCTCAAACTTTAGCAGTAGCGCATGTTCAGAAACAAGAGCTACCACTATAATTCCCACGGCTTAGCCGATAGGCTACACATAGTAGTAGCAATCCATATTGAACCGCGCTACCACTACTTCCTTTGTAGCAGCGCGTTTTCCTCTAAACTTGCGACTACTAAAGGATATAAAATAAAATGGAAAGCAGATAGAAAGGTAACTGAAAATGAAAGAAATAGACTAAGGTGAAAGGAAAAAAATAAAATGTGAAGAAAAATAAATGAAAAAGGGGAAAAAGAGAAAGGAGTAGCGGTAGCGTGTATACCAGAACGCGTTGTAGGTAACGTAGCAGTAGCGCGCTTTCTGGAACGCGTTACTGCTACTTCTGAATTAACCACCCGCCGGCTCAAAATTTTGCTAAGTCCTCCATTCCCCGCTTTCCCCTACTCCTTTGTCGCCACCGCCCGAGCCTGCCCTCACCGCCGCCGCCCGCCCTCAACCTCAGCGCTGCCGCCCGCCGCCGCTCTCGACCTCACCGTCGCCGCCCTCAACCTCACTACCGCCACCCTCGACCTCACTGCCGCCGCCCGAGCCCGCCCAGCACCGCCGCCTCCCGATCCCGAGCCTTTCCTCGCCGCCCCTACCTCTCCGTCGTCGAGCAGCTCCCCTCCATCGTCTCTCCCCTCTCTGTAAGCCCCCCACCCCTCCCCCACCCCCTTTCTCTTGATCTGCTCAGTTAGTACTAGATGTTTTTAGTAGTAGTAGATGTTAATTTAGGGTTCATAGATAATGATTTTTAGTAGTTGAACTAGTTTAGTTTTAGTTGAACTAGTTTAGTAAGTAAATTAATAAACTAGTTGAACTAGTTGAATTAATAGAACTAATGTATTTTTAGTAAGTAAACTAATAAACTAGTTGAACTAGTTTAGTTTTAGTTGAACTAGTTTAGTAAGTAAATTAATATAACTAGTTGAACTACTTTATTTTTAGAAAGAACTAGTTTTTTTCTATTTATAGTAAGTTTATATTTAGTAAGAACTAATTGAATTAATAGAACTTGTTGAACATGTCATATTTGTTGTTATTTTTTTAGTTTAAGCAATTATTCGGGATGTATTAGTGATAACTTATAGGGTTTTTGCTTTTGCAGAAATCAAGGAGCCCCTCCATCATCCTCGTCATCGACCCCCTCCGACCTCAAGGTGAGACCTGCCAAATCTCCATGTATATCTTGTGTTGCTCATATAGGATATGTGGTTGCCCAAGTGGTCGGTCATGTTCAGGTTACACCTCCGAGTGGCCTATGTTTTGCCGGAGTGTTGATTATTTTCCATTCCGGCAAATTTCAGGCGCTCGATATGTCCTTTTTTAGCAAATGTCATGCCGGATTTCTCCGTGAATTCTGGCATGACTTGTGCTAGAATATGTACAAGTTTAATCTTTGAATTATGAACATAGGAAATGTCGTACTTGGACGATGACAATCTCCCGAGGGAGTGCAGCTGGTGCCACGACGGTCGAGGTATGTGCGACAGGTTCGTTGAGCTGGACGAAGATCGGCGCTTCAGCATTAAGCTCAAGGAGACACTCGACGTTGAAACGGTACGCAACAACGACAAGTGATTTTTCGTAATTAAGCATGACTTCAACTATTTCAACGTCTAATTTTCATCTTTTACAATTCGACTAGCTTATCCCATGCCATGCAAGACACTGTGTCTTGGAGAGGATGGGTTAAGACCATGAAATTTTGAAACAAAGAAAATACACCTAAGGACCCATCATGATATGGATTTTGAAGTAAATCTGTGCAATGCTCAGAGCATAACCCATTTTGGTTGCCAAAATTGGGAAGCACTTTGCAAAATGTATGGTTTTTATATGAGGGTATGATTGTCACCATGGATCTTGGTGATCCTGACATTGAGCAAGACAGTATGGACATTTGGGTCCTTGTTGATACGCTTCCAATTCTACTGCAATGTGAGTTTCTCAAACATAGTTATTAACTAATTTATATTGTTTATTTAAAAATAGTTGACAGCTTATTTCCATTGACAGCTTATTTTGATTCTTCAAAGAATGTGCGGAAGATGGTAGACAAAACCCACTACACCGATGGCTCTGAATTAACTTATAAGGAGGAAGTCATCTGATCCCTTATTGTACTTATCTTGAGAATTACAATACCTATTATCGAACTCCTCCAAATTATGGTGAATACGTGCCACTAGTGCACGTGTTGAACCACGGTAACTTCTATGGAGATACCCTGGTAAGATTTTTTACTATTACAACATCCGTGCATCTTTTGCATACTTCTAAAACTAGTACATCATTGCTAACTACAAAGTTATTACTATGTTTTTCAACAGAAACTCCCGATGGATTGTGTGCCTCATCTGATGTATCTGAATGGTCGCCTTAGAGTTCAGAACATACTACCAGGTCAATCTAGGGAGCTCACCTGTGCATATCGGATTTCTAAAACTGGTGAACACATGCTCATTAAAGAATGGAAAAAATGTTTGGACATTCGCAAGGAGGTTCTTGGAAGTAACATTAAGCAAAAGGCAAGAATTGGAGACAGGATAATCTCCATTCTCCATAACGGAGAGTGAGGGGCTATCTCGTTTTTTGCTATTTTACCTTAGAAAATGTAGTAGGTCCTAAGAGAATGTAGTAGGTCCTATGAGGTACAATATGTTTATTATGTGGTACAGTGTGTTAGAATTGATGATGAGGAGTACTTTTGATTACGACTAGTGACCAATTTGTTATGTGATGTCATTGATGAAAACAATGATCGGTGTTATATGACAATGATGTATTATGATGATAAGTTCTTAATGATATGATGATGATGATGATGATGATGATGATGATGATGATGATATTTATTATATCATTGGGTGAAAGAACCGTGGATTAGTTTCAAGTGGATGGACATCCACTTGAACCTAGTCCACGGTTCTTTCACCCCGTGATGTGATAACTCATTATGATGTAAAAACAATCTCTAAATTCCTATTGTATGAAAACTTGTGTAAAGGTGTATGAATACAACATGAAATAAAAAAGAAATAAAATACGAAATAATAGTAGCAGCGCGGGTAGGGAGAAGCGCTACTACTAATTACCAGTAGCGCTCCTCAAGGAAATCGCTACTACTAAGTCAATTTAGAAGTAGCGTGGGTTGAGGCACGCTACTGCTAAGCTTTAGCTATAGCGTCGTACCTGTAGCGCTCCAGCCCGCGGTACTGATAGGCCTAAAACCCTCGCTGCTGCTAGGCTTTCCCTAGTAGTGCTAGTGCATCCATTGCATGGCAATCCCTACTCACTCACATTGATATCTATTAATGGGCATCTCCATAGCCCGTTGATACGCCTAGTTGATGTGAGACTATCTTCCTCCTTTTTGTCTTCTCCACAACCACCATTCTATTCCACATATAGTGCTATGTCCATGGCTCACGCTCATGTATTGCGTGAAAGTTGAAAAAGTTTGAGATTACTAAAGTATGAAACAATTGCTTGGCTTGTCATCGTGGTTGTGCATGATTAAATACTTTGTGTGATGAAGATAGAGCAACAGCCAGACTATATGATTTTGTAGGGATAACTCTCTTTGGCCAAGTTATTTTGAGAAGACATGATTGCTTGATTAAGTATGCTTGAAGTATTATTATTTCTTAAGTCAATATGAACTTTCATTTTGAATCATTTGGATCTGAACATTCATGCCACAATAAAGAAAATTACATTGAGAATTATGCTAGGTAGCATTCCACATCAAAAATTCTGTTTTTATCATTTACCTACTCTAGGACGAGCAGGAATTAAGCTTGGGGATGTACTACAAAAAAAAAGACACATCCGTGACATTTTGGGCCGAACGAATTTTTTTCTGTCATACATATGACACTTCTATGACGATAATTGTGACAAAACCCGGTATCATCATAGATGTGGTTGGCTCCTACTTCTATGACAAAAAATCATGACAGAAAATGGGATTTTCGTCCTGGGCGGGCCGGAGACACAACTGCATGACATTCTTTGGGCTGTCCATGACGAAAAAACCGTGGTAGAAGTGAGGGGGAGGAAAATTTCGGGGAGTTGCCGGTTACGGTGGGAGGTCAGGGGCCAAGCGATGCGCGTTTCTCTCGTACACGTGCGAGGCGTTGGCTCTAACTGAACCCGAGTGAGGCGTTGGGCTCTAACTGAACCCGAGCGATTGCACTGCAGGCTACATGTTACTGAACCCAAGCGATCGATCGATGGCTGTTAAATGAACCCGATGGAGCCATTCCTTCGCTACTGCTGCTAACTGAAGCTGATTGATTGGATGAACAGTGAGCGTTGCGGTGGGGGGGGGGGGCTTGGATAAAGAGTGAGCGGTGGCGTTGCCTCTGGATGAACAGGACCCCGTGGTGTGGAGAGCTGGATGAACAGTAGACGGTGGAGGGGTGGCCGTGGAGGGGTGCTTGAAGAGGACCCCATGGTGTGGAGGGCTGGATGAATAGTATACGGTGGAGGGGTGCCCGCGGAGGGGTGGTTGAACAGTAGCCGGTGGAGTAGCGCGCGTTGGAGGCTGGACGAACAGGAGCCCATGGAGGCTGGATGAACAGGAGCCCGTGGAGGCTGGAGGAGGTCGACGGTAGCCCGTGGAGGCTGGAGGAGGTCGACGATTGTCGTGGATTTGTCACGGTAGATGTCCTTAGTGTCAGGACTTAGTCGCGAGGCCAACGCATCTATGTGGTAGCTTGAGAGGGGTTGAGCGGAATTGAGAGACGCAACACAAGACAGGGATTTAGACAGCTTCGGGCCCCGGGAAACATCATCCGGTAATAGCCCTACATGCTGTTTGAGGCTAGGTCTCATTATGATCACGAGGGAGTCGCCGTAAACCGGCTCTCCTTTAGTTGTGTCTAGCCCTAAAGATTGTTTCTTGCTTGTAGCTTCTCCTTCTTTGGGGAGCCCTACCCCTCCTTATATATGTTGAAGAGGCGGGTTACATGTAGAGTCCAACTCGGACTGAAGACTTAACTATTCTAACTTATCTTCGTGGGCTTCTTAACATCTTGGGCTTCATAACATCTCGGGCTTCATAACCCCTGACAACCCAGTTATCACTGTTTGCCGGTTTAACATTGTCTGCCGGTTTAACATTGTCTGCCGGTTTAACATTGTCTGCCGGTTTAACATTGTCTTAGCCATCTGTCTTGACTCTCTGTCTTAACTGTCCACCGGTTTAACATCCGCTGGTTTACCAAGTCCCAGTCGGTTTACAACTCCGTCCGGGTCATACCGCGGGGTATATCCCCGACATTAGCCCCCAGTTTAATTTGGATTTATCCATGTTAAACTGATCCTGATCATCCTGAAGTCCTTGTCACTTCCTTCTTATAGAAAATCCGGTTTAATAGGCTAGCTTCATAATCAACTTGGTGACACTGGTTTCTCATAGAAAATATATTGTGAAGAATAACTCCTTTGATTCAGCTCCCAATGCTTAAAAACAATATTGGTCCTTGAAATACTCATCTGATCTTCAGCCGGTTTAAGGACGTAGAACTTGCCGGTTTATCATTGCCAAGATCACCGATTTATAAATATTGATAGCACCGGCTCATACTTGTAGTTAACATCCAGCTTGAAAATATACCTCTTATATGCCTATCACTTGTAGCCCTCAAATCTTAAGAAGGTAACGTAGTGACAGCTTTAAGACTTGCCTTAATATAAATGTCACAAGCGTGAAGAAATCCAAGTTGTTCATCTCAATCACCAGTCAAAACTGAGTATTCCACATATGTAGCCCCCAAGTACTGGGTTGTCATGCTTGCAGCAACCTGGGACTTGTAATTTCCTGATGCTCATAAAAAACTTCAACCAGTGTAGCCCCCAAGGGCCGGGTCATTATGTAAATAATGAGCAGGGACTTTGAAAATATGATCATGTAGACTTTAACAGCAACGTGTAGCCCCCAAGGGCCGGCTCAGTAAGATAATATTGAGCTGGGACTTTATATATACTTCATTGAGAATAATATTATATTATGTAACTCCCATCATGGGGCTTGAACCCACGTCCACAAGGTTAAGAGCTTTGTGCTTTACCAACTGAGTAGTGGATCCTTCAATAATAGATGACAGGAGCAATTGGTAGCCCCCAAGTGTCATGGTGCATTCTTGCAGCGACATGAGACTTGCATATTTGATGTAATCTCAACTTAAATAATGTAGCCCCCAAGTGCCGGGTTGTAAGCCTGCAGCAACTCGGGACTATTCCTTCAATTGTAGAATAAAAAATCATATCCATTGATAATATGATAGCCATTGCGCTAAAGCGACTTTGAAAACCTTAATCATAATACTGGTTACTGATAACCATAATAGAAATCCAGCCATGTTGGCTATTTGAAGATTTGAATAATATAATCCAATGATTTATGAGCGCATGATTCCAATGGCGCAATCCAAATATATGCTGGCGACTTATAGTCGAAACCAGACCGGGATGATAGTCTCCGGATTATGATTTAATCGTGTTCCGTCAATCTGTAACTGGCAGTTGAACCGGATTTAAAATGCCTGTCGGTTTAAAAAACGCAACAAAAACAATAGTCATTTAAGAAAAAGACTGAAACAAAAGGCAATGATAAAACCGTTTGCAAAAAAGATGCTTTATTGAGCTGATCAGATGGTGTTACCATGGTCAGACAGGACCATGCCCCCTAATAGGTGTGGCGATGGTTCAAGTCAAACAGGTCCCCAAATGAAACCGTGGCATTTATACCGATCAAAAGGCATGGCAATGGTTCGGGTTCGACCAAATCCCCCAAGTGATGCTGTGGCACTAGGCCGATCAAGAGGCGTGACTATGGTTCAGACGTGACCACAAGTCCCCAAGTGATGCATTGGCATTATACCGATCAAGAGGTGTGACTATGGTCCAGACATGACCAAGCCCCCAAGTGATCAATAATATGATAAGCCAATAATGTATGATACCCATGTTTGAACCACGCATCATGGCAGTAGGTCCTCTTTGGCACCCTTTAACTTTTTGCAAGAGATAAATCCTCCGTGAACCGGAATTTTGAACCGGATATTGAGAGCTTCAAAGCTTTGTGGGAGAACAAATTTCCCTTAAATCGGATTGCAAACAGGAATCTTCATTTTCAGCCGGAAATTTTCTGATGGCCTTTCAACTCGAACTTGCAAGAAGTTAATTCCTTTTTGAACCGGACATTTTCAAACCAGATTTGAGAGCTTCAGAGCTTTGTGGGAGAATAGATTTCCCTTGAACCGGATTGTAAACCGGATATTTGAGAGCTTCAGTGAGACTGACTTCCCTTGAACCAGATTTTAAACCGGAATCCTTTCTGATGACCCGGAACTTCTTCATTGAGCCGGGATTTTGTAACTGTCATATACTTTCTAAGCCGGAAATTTTCTAACGGCCTTCAAATAACAGTAGCCTCCGGGAGCGGGTTATCTTTCCGTCCATTGTCCTGGGGTTTTTAAATTTGCTGAAACTGGCAAGACTTGTTGCGTCATATCATCGTAGCCCCCGAGTCTCAAGGTGACTCGAAGAGTTGGCTTGAGATTCTCCTTATTTGACCGTCATATAAACCGGCATAACTTGTATATCATTGGTGTTGATAGCATGATGTGAATCCATAGAAGGTTGAGGTGACTGCGGCGGGTTATAAATGATCCCGTATGAGCCGTGTCAGCAACTCAGCCAATGGTTCCTTCCAATTGGCTGTTTGAAGTTAACCAAAATGTAGTAGCGGCGACTTGTGCGCCTGCCCATTGAAACATCTAGTGCAGACGGCGGCTGATAATATATGATAATTTGACTCCAATTTGTTGGAAGAAAAAACCGGGCTTCCCAAGTAGTGACTTGTCCATACTCAATAAACAGCTCATCCAGACAAGTGCGGCCCCGTGCATTGATGTAGACCAGGCCGCGAGAGACGGACGGTAAAAATGACCGCCGCATCAAAGGTGGCTCAAAATAGATGAGTCGGCCGCAGTGCGGTAAACCGGCGCGGGCGAGTCAACCACGTTGTCCTGCATCAACAATAGTGCAGACCAAGGCAAAGATAAACTGCTCTTTGACAACAATAATATATGCCAATAAAATATATCTTAGATGGATGTCACCTAATGTGCTAGGCCGGAAATGATCCGCCATGAAATTGATGATCGCTCGGTGAAATTGAAGTCGCTCACGGAAGAACCGGCCGCGGCGTGGTAAACCGGTGCAGATGGGTGAGTCGGCCGTGACGTTTGTAAGCTGGCGCGGACAGCGAGTCGACCGCGGTGTTATAAACCGGTGCGGGCGGGAGAATTGGCCGCAGGGGCGAACAATAAGTCAATCGCATGTGTTGATGTAGCGGGGGTAGCAACCTGCGCAGGATGAGCGCTAGTGCAAAAAATAATATCTGCTCACGCCCCTTTTGCAACACCTTTTTGTGTGGAATAATGGTCCTGCGAAGAAATAACATAGACCAAGTAATTGTTCTTTGACAAAAACAATGTGTTAAGAAAAATAAACTTAGATGGATATCACCTGATTTGTTCGGATGACGGATGATCGTAGAGGTAGAGTAGCGACTCAAGAAACGGGCGTGCGCTTCGGCCGGTCACAGCAATCTCGGGCATGGTCCCCATGAGTTGATGTAAGCCGGGCCATAGGGATCGTAATATAACACCTCGTTTAGTTATGAATAAATATTCTACATCAAAAAGTATCGCAAGACAGTAATTTCTCACACAAAAATTAATATGTGCTCAAATAAACCGAACGGATATCACCTGGTCGTTTTTTCCTTGCGGCAACTTTGACCGGCCAGCGGCGACTTGGGCTGCAGCGAGATCGCTCCGGTGAAGTAGAGCAAGTGCAACTTGGAGCCAAGCACTGTCTTTGACCCGCCACCACTGCTTCCCGTGAGCGCTCGTCGCCAGTGCAGGGACCGGCGGCTGAGGACGTGGCCGGTTTAATGTTTTTTTTCAGCAGCGAAGCATCTTCAGGGACAGCAATACGGATCGGAGCAGCAGGTCTGCTGGTTTAGACAGGTCATGGTCAAACCTGTTGCAGCTCGGCGACGGCGAAACCGGGTCGTGGCTTCCCTGTTTTTCCTCATACAGCCTGCTTCCTTGTGTGTACGTATAGCTATAGAAAATTCAAACAACTGAACTAGCACTCAACCCCCGTGAGAAGTACAGATCTCAGCCTCCTCAGGACCCGGACAGCCGCATCTGGACGGGAGGACATAGCAGCAATCACACACGTCCGCCACACAGATTGAATCTGCAGCAGAATTTCTTGACGGCCTTGGTAAACTGTGTCTAATTGGAGTCAGACTAGTAGTAAAGGCGTGAATTGGCTGTGGCTGTGTTCCCTCCTCCACGTCATATGTAAAAAAGGTATGGTCGCTTGTCTTCCTGTGCACACATGTGTGAAAATAAAAAAGGGAAGTTTCTTGGGAGTCCGTAGTGCACCCTGCAAGCTTTGCCTTGGGAAACGAGTTTTGATCCCGGCGGGTCCTTGAACGAAACACTAATCTCTTCCATATCAATTCTCGTCGGGACTTGATACGAGCTGTAGCAGCGACAACCACTGCCCCTCGTACAACTGCTCTGCAATTAAATCGACTGCGGTGTGATGACTTGTAGCAGATTCCTGTCCGGTCTCGACTCCAGAAAAACGATCTGCCATTCGGATTCAATGGGTCACCGAACAACGCGTGGGGTGGCGCACAAGAAACCCTAAAAAATCTCTCTGTGTCTGATGAATCTCACATCTGTCATCTCCAAAGTTAACCATAATTTTGATTTCTGAACGACAAATTGCCGGCTCTCCCAAGGTAACCTGGTGGCTCATGCGATTGTTCCATGCCCACTCTTCTTCGTCGGTTAATCGCGAGTTTCTCGATCCCTAAAGAGATCCCTCCAAGAATTCAACACCACCGCGCGCGGGCCCCACGGTGGGCGCCAACTGTCGTGGATTTGTCACGGCAGATGTCCTTAGTGTCAGGACTTAGTCGCGAGACCAACGCATCTATGTGGTAGCTTGAGAGGGGTTGAGCTGAATCGAGAGACGCAACACAAGACAGGGATTTAGACAGCTTTGGGCCCCGGGAAACATCATCCGGTAATAGCCCTACATGCTGTTTGAGGCTAGGTCTCATTATCATCACGAGGGAGTCGCCGTAAACCAGCTCTCCTTTAGTTGTGTCTAGCCCTAAAGATTGTTTCTTGCTTGTAGCTTCTCCCTCTTTGGGGAGCCCTACCCCTCCTTATATATCTTGAAGAGGCGGGTTACATGTAGAGTCCAACTCGGACTTAAGACTTAACTATTCTAACTTATCTTCGTGGGCTTCTTAACATCTTGGGCTTCATAACATCTCGGGCTTCATAACCCCTGACAACCCAGTTATCACTGTTTGCCGGTTTAATATTGTCTGCCGGTTTAACATTGTCTACCGGTTTAACATTGTCTTAGCCATCTGTCCTGACTCTCTGTCTTAACTGTCCGCCGGTTTAACATCCGCCGGTTTACCAAGTCCCAGTCGGTTTACAACTCCGGCCGGGTCATACCGCGGGGTATATCCCCGACAATGGTGGAGATGAACAGTATCCCGTGGAGTCCCGTTTTGCGGTACGCCACACCCCTCCCGATGAACAGGACCCCCGTTTCGACCATAGGAGGTCCGTTTCGTCTGTTTTGCGGTACACCACACCCCTCCCGATCAACAGGACCCCCGTTTCGACCGTAGGAGGTCCGTTTCATCCGTTTTGCGGTACGCCACACCCCTCCCGATCAACTGGACCTCGTCCCGAACGTAGGAGGTCCGTTTCCTCGGTTATGCGGTACGCCAGGCCTCGTTTTCATCGCCTGTTCCGTCCAAGCCCTCCCGATGAACACGACCACACATTCCATTCTGACCCAGCTGGTTGGCTCCCCATGAACACGACGACGACGTTGTTTCTCCGTTCCGACCCAGCCATGTACGTATGCACGAGTAGGCGTTCGAGACCCTGCCCGTATGTACGTACGTGGCCGTATTTTCTTTCTTGCACCCTCGCCGTTGTAGGCACGTGTACATGCTACGTGTGCGCCTCTACTACGACACGTGCGCGCCTCTACAACGACCAGTATGTATGTACACGTTCGCGACTAGAATGACAATGCTACGTACGCTTCGACCAGGTGGGTCCCGACTGTCAGGCACTTCCTTGCCTGCGAAGATGTAGCTAGTGGGTCGCAACAGTCAGGGGGGCGAATCGTTTTGTTTTTTGTTTTTTTTGCCCAGACGCACTTCCTTGCGTGCGAAGATGTAGCTGGTGGGTCCCAGCAGTCAGGGGGGCGAATCATTTTTTTTGCCCGGGCGCACTTCCTTGCGTGCGAAGATGTAGCTGGTGGGTCCCAGCAGTCAGGGGGCGAATCGTTTTTTTTTTGCCCAGACGCACTTCCTTGCGTGCGAAGGTGCAGCTGGTGGGTCCTAGCAGTCAGGGAGGAAACATATTTTTCGCGAAATGCGGTGGCCCGTCCGGTGGGTCCCCGTTGTCAGGTGGAGGAATAATTATTTTCCGCGTAATAAGGAGGCAATTCCTTGCTGCTGCCGTGGACCCAGCTGTCAGCCTCTCCAGATATAGTCCACGTCCGATGGAAGTCGTTCCTTGACCATGTTGACCACGCCGCGCCGAGAGCACCAGGGCGGTGGACGACGGCAAGGCCTAGGAAGGGGATGACGGGGAGCCGGGGAAGACGTGGCAGTGGAAGCCCGCGCAGAGAGGATTACGAGGGTTCACTGGTTCGGCTGCGGTGTGAGGCTGCCGTCACTGCAGGGCCTGGCCAGCGGTGGGAATAGTAGGGGGCGGCGAGGCCTCCGCGGCAGCACATCCGGCCACGGGAAGCAGGAGCATGCGGCACGACTGGCGCTGCTTTGGGCGACTGGAGCAAGAAGACCAGAGGTTGAAGAAGCACTACGGCCGTTGGATGGACATCGTACGGTCACTGGAGCTAGAATCGTTTATATTGACTAAGTTGACAAAGCTCTCCGTCCCCGTCAACTTAGTGCGCCCACAAGTCAGCCTCCCACTAAGGTGGGTCCCAGCTAGCAGGGGGTATTCATTTTTTTGTGCGTAATAAGGAGGCACTTCCGGTGGGTCCGAGCTGACAGCATGGGGAATGTTTTTTTTCGCGAAATATGGTGGCTCGTCGGGTGGGTCCCAGCAGTCAAGGGCAAACGTTTTTTTCACGAAATACTGGTGGCCCGTCCGGTGGGTCCTTGCTATCAGGTGGAGGAATAATTATTTTCCGCGTAATAAGGAGGCACTTCCTTGCGGCTGTCGTGGACCCAGCTATCAGCCTCTCCACGTACATTATTCTTCCGATGGAATTCGGTCGTTGACCACATTGACCATGCCGCGCTGAGAGCACCACGGCGGTGGACGACGACGAGGCCTAGGAAGGGGATGACGTGGAGCCAGGGAAGACGCGACAGTGGATGCCCACGCGGAGAGGAGTACGAGGGTTCACTAGTTTGGCTGCGCTGCCGTCGCTGCAGAATAACAGGGGGTGTGGGTGAGTGGAGTGGAGGGATGGCATGGCCAGCGGTGGGAGTAGTATGGGGGCGGTGAGGCCACCGCGGCAGCACAGCCGGCCACGGGAGGCAGGAGCAGGCGGCACGATCGGCGCTGCTTTGGGTGGCTGGAGCAACAAGACCAGAGGTTGAAGAAGCACTACGGCCATTGGATGGACATCGTACGGTCAGTTGAACTAGAATCGTGCATATTGACTAAATTTACAAAGCCATTCGTCCCCGTCAACTTAGTAGGCCCCGTCAACTTAGTGGACATCGTACAGGGAGTATTCTTTTTTTTGGGCGTAATAAGGAGGCACTTCCTTGCGTGCGAAGATATAGCTGGTGGGTCCGAGCTGTCAGCGGCGGTAACATTTTTTTCGCGAAATACAGAGGCCCTTTCGGTGGGTCCCAGATGTCAGGTGGAGGAATCATTATTTTGCGCGTAATAAGGAGGCATTTCCTTGTGTGCGGCCGTGGACCCAGCTGTCAGCCTCTCCACGTACAGTCCACTTCAGATGCATGTCGGTCGTTGACCATGTTGACCACGCCACACGGAGAGCACCAGGGCAGTGGACGACGACGAGGCCTAGGAAGGGAACGACACGGAGGCAGGGAAGACTCGGCAGTTGTTTCCCACGCGGAGGGGAGTACGATTGTACGAGGGTTTACTGGTTCATCTGCCGTCGCCGGAGAATAACAGCAGGTGTGGGACTGTGGGTGAGTAGAGGGATGGCTAGGCCAGCGATGGGAGTACGGTGGGGCGGTGAGGCCTGCGCGGCAGCATAGCTGGCCGCGGGGAGGAGGGAGCAGGCAGTCCCGCCGGCGCTTGTTTGAGCGGCTGGAGCAGGAAGAGCGGAGATTGAAGAAGCACGACGCCCGTTGGATGGACATCCAATAGTATACAAGCCATCTGTGGAAAGCCTCAAATCTGTGGAAAACAGCATACAACCCATCTGCCATTATTTCAACTAGTTTACAGCCCATTTGCTAATTCTTACGGGTTTTTTTGGAGCCCATATTCTTTTTGTTAGCATTACAGCCCATATTGTGGCCATAGTTAAAAATTGATACGAAATTTTGCATATGTCGGTGCGGTCTATACTGTTTTTAATCCCGAAATTTCGAGTCACATTCAGACTGATTTTAAAAATAAATGTATATCAATATAAAATCCAATAAATTGTCCACACATAAAAATCAATGCAATTTAAAATCTCAAAATGAAAAAAAGATATTTGAAACTAATTGCCGGTTTGATGTGTTTTAAAAATGTACAACCCATTTCTCATTACTGATAGGCCATTTTCTCGGCCAGCCGAATGAAGCTCTCCTCGTCTTGAAAGATTTGCAGCCCAATAGGCCTGATAAAGCGACTTACTTGACAAATCACAAAAAAACTGGGCTAGCCATTTTCAGAAAGAAAAAAAACTACTAGGCTGGTCTGTGGTAAACATAAAAGAAAAGGCTGGCTAGACAGGCCAGTGTGTCCTGCATAGCCCAGTTGACACCCTGCATCCGTCTCAAAAACAAATTAGATAAATGCCACTCCAATTATGGCGATTCATAAAAATGCCACTCAATTTCCAAACTTTGAAAAATGCCACTGCAATTTTTGCAAACTTTGAAAAACGCCACTGCAATTTGCAAACTTTGAAAAACGCCACTCCAGACTTCGAAAAATGCCACTAGAAATGGCATGAAATGGCATTTTTCAAAGTTTGGAAATTGCAGTGTCATTTCTCGGAGGCATTTATCAAATTAACTCAAAACAAAAATAACTGGGCGAGCTGCTGGGTCCCTGGTATCAGCCGCTCGTTGTGCAATTCTCTCATTTATTGACTACGTTGACAATGGCATGGGACCCAGATGTCAGAAATCCACTAGGAGGAGCCATTTTTTTATTGGCTTGAAATAAGGAGGCACTTGCTTGCGTACTGCCATGACCTTGGCGGGTCCCTACTGTCATCCTCTCCACGTATAATCATCTCCTAATTGTGTACGCGTCAACTTGCTAGGCCCACAAGTCAGCCTCTAAACCCGTGGAGGACAAATACAACCCATTTAAAAAAAAAATAGCCCATTCCATACGTTCAAATGGAAAGTTTAACATTCAGGGCAAAGTAACAGGTCTGATCCACATATAGAGTACTGAACTTCCACGTTGACAACCATCATAGCCAAGTTAACTATCTACTCCCACTAGACAAGTACTAACTTACTCTTAGCTAACTAGACGATGCCGGCCGACATCTGTGGTACACGCTAAACGCCGGCACCGGCATCCTACGCCTCGCCTCGGACTTGCCAGAGGTGCGATAGGGCACGTTGCTTGCGCGCGTTGGCCCTTTCCATGCCGGCATGGTCCACCAAAGCTTCGGCTTCCAAGCGGGAAACCCACTTAACGAGCTGGTAGTAAAAATCGGCATCGCGAATGCGTGCGTGCCCGACAGCCTCCAGGGCTATTTGCCGGGCGCTGGCCTCCACGTAGTCGACCCAGTTGCGGGTGCTCTGCTCACGACTCAGAGCGTCGGTGCGCTGCTGCTCCATGTCCCGTTGGCGGCGCAAATCAGCGATACGCTGCTCCTCCGCCAGGCGGTCACGCTCCAACAACTCCTGCTCCTCCGCCATGGGGTCGCGCTCCAACAACTCCTCGATTTGCGCATTGCCATCTAAAGATAGATAGAATGCCTCCTCCCTCCGCCTGCCTTCCGATGAAAGACCGAACACTAGTTCCGGTGGTGACCGCCTCCGGCGTCGTCTACCGCGGACGGGCGGGGGCATGGTGGACGTGGCGAGCGACGTCGGGCTGGTGGGGGCTTATGAGGATATGGCGAGTTGGGTCACGGTGGCACCGGAGAAGGCTAGGAAACAATACTTATAGGGGGAGGGTAGTGAGACGGTCATCAAAATTCAATGCATAATGGCTTAGCGCGCCAGCTTGCCGTGGAAAACTAGGGAAACTGAAATTATGACTGTGCCGTCCCGTCCCGTCTGGGTCGCACGCCGGCATGGCGGTCAAACGAGTGCACTCGAATCATGTCCCTCGTCAATAATGATTTCACGGATTTAAAAAGCCCGCAACAATTAAAGCGTATCTTTTTCGCATCAGTTAGCTACCTTAATTATGGCCGGCTACATGCAGGCACTCAGAATCGCTCGCAGGCAGTACGCGAAGTAGCATGCAACGAGTCGCAGCCGAGGGCACGCATGCAGCCACTTAAATCGCTGGAATTAATTAGGCTTAAACTTCTGCATGCCGTTATTTATTGCCATGCCTTAGTCTTGCTGCTTTGCTCACGGGACTAATAAACCCGGACGGAGGGAGCACCTTGGTTGGTGAGAGGTTTGAATTAAGCCCTGGAAACGGGAAAGGAGGTACTAGTACGTGCGTGATCCGCGATTTATTCGTGTAGGATCGAGTAGGTCGTTTCTTAAATTGAGCCCTGCAAACCGGAAAGGAGGTAGTACATGCGTGATCCGCTATTTATCCGTGTAGGATCGATAGTGTAGATTGTCAGTTTCTTCAGAGGTAGGCATTTTTATCCATGTAGGATTGATAGTGTAGCTTGTCAGTTTGTTCAGAGGTAGGCATTTTTATTCAAAAAAATGCCACTTCGCATCTTGCGTCGCAAATAAAATTGTGAGGAGCGCATTTGTAGGCTATTTAGTGATCGATCAGTAACTTGTAAACATTGAGCAAACAGAAATAAGTAACTGTTAATGCATCTCAATGATTCACAGATCATATACAAATATTTAGCTCCAAAAGCAAAGATCAGCCACTTCGGATCTCGCGTCGCAAGACTCGCAACTAAAACTAACTAGTACGATTCCCATACATAAGATCAACATGTTAATGCATCTCAATGATTCACAGATCATATACAAATATTTAGCTCCAAAAGCAAAGATCTAGAAAAAACATCTGTTCTTCCTACTAACATGGATGCTTCTCTTGGCCAACATTCAGTACAGACTGAAAGACAAATTTGTTTGTGAAGTCGACAATTCCTCTTGCAAACGTAAGTGGTTTCACCAACAGCTGGAACCATGAGAATGAACCAAACATGATGGAGGAACATCCACTGCAATATGATTTGGTCTTCTCTCGATCACACCGCGAGACTATTTTCGGAATACAAACTTTAACATAGGGAAAATGATGCCCATTGTATAATCAAACCAAAGCAATGAGGCACCTAGTGTTGGCCAGTAAATAGTACAACACTACTTTTTTGTAGTCCATGAAGTGACTATCCAATCTTTGTGTCTATTTTCAAATGGCACTTCATGCAGTGACTATACTATTCTCTTGTGCAGTTTAACCAAAATTGCGGACACTTTGTTTGTTTGCCAAATAGCAACGGGCAGACATCTCTGTCTGCACAAATATCAAGCAGCTAGTAAACATATACCACACCATGTTCGCAGTGATGGAAGAGGTGAAATCGATACAACCGAAATTGAGCATCCAATCATTGAATCCTGTCCTGCACCTCCAATGTAGGTCCACCCTGCCAATAAATTCACATGCAAACCACTAGTATTATTATCTAATGACAGTACAAAAAGAGTAGCAAGATAGTAGCAAACCATGTACCTTCCTAATGAACAGCTCATAGTGCCACCAATTGGATATAAAGGTTTGGAAAAAAACATGCTCCTAATGTTGAACCAGTTGGACTTTTTATGCAGTTCCACTAAAATCGAGCATCCCTGTTTGCATAGATATTGAAAGTGTGATTACTATAAAAGTGGCACTAGTTGAAGCATAGACTCACAAATATAAGCATTCCAATTTCTTAATGGGAAAAGGTAGCAAGACTGTTTCTAACCACCTCTTTGAAGTAATAAATAACGCAACATCGGCTGATGTCGGGAAGGCATACATAGTTTCTTCTGAAAAACTGAGCCCTTCCTGACCTTTCCTCTTCTTTTAAGCAAATTTTGTGCAGTTCTACTAAAATAAAATGGCATCACCGCCTTGACAATTCAGTGACACTGTACAAAAGGAAATGACTTAACATTACATCATGATGTCGGGTATGTAGTCGACAGGCATTAGAGACAAACATACAGACCTCCTCAGATAACATAATGAACATTAATTTTAACAAAGGTGTGACTAGCTTTACCGGGATAATTTGAGTGAACTCTACACCCTCTGTTCCTTAATATAAGACATTTTCGCGGTTCAATTTAAAGTACCAAAACGTCTAGTATTTAGAAAAACAGGTAGTAGTTTTCTTGAGCACATATCTCGGAAAGCTTGCCACACTTTATTTATGTCCATACGCTAATGCAACGCCATTCGAATACTACAAATATACACTAATACAGTGGCTAGTGCAACAGTAGAGTAGTTTGTTTATTATAGGGTACAATACAATGGTTTAGCTGAAAAATCTTTAATACATCCACAATCAACAGCTAACCCTTAAATAATCCAGTTACATTAAATGGCATTGCTTAAATTTATCAGTGGCATTAGACTAAGAGCAGCATTAGCTAAATGTGGCATCACTTTAGCAGTAACATTGCTGGACTTGACTGCTGGCATTATACTAATAACAAAAAAAGTGGCAATAAGAGGATGGGAGGCCCATTCGGACAGTGGGCGCACCAGTACGATGTACCTCCACGGACACAGAGTGGTGAGGGAGGTATGGTTGCCCAGAGCAACAAATATCCAGGCAGCATATGTGGATTACGTCCCATTTTTGTTCTCTTTAGCCACCTTTTTCCTATGTGAGGACAACAAACCGATCGACCTAGTTATTCTCTATTGCGTTGTCATGCCTTTCTACCCTTCTTCAACCTAGAGACACGAGACTCATTCCTTAGCTACTGATTTTCCCCTTTTCAACCAAGATGCGAGTTTGATGCCTACTCTCTTGGACAGTACAGTCTCCCTTCATTTCCTTATTCAACCCAGACATGGATTAGTCTGCATGAAGTAGGGTTTCCTTTAATAGAGCAAATTATGGTTTTCGTCTGCGTGGCGAGGAGAGCAGAGGATAGCAAATTGGGAAGTTGGTGGAGTGGAAAAAGATCCACATGCAACGGCGTGCCAGATGGGGCAATAGAACAAGGGTATGGTTCGAAAAGAGGTAGCATACCTGAGGGTTGGTGGGAAGTGGCTTCGCTCGTGGTCGTCGTCCTCCGCACGCACTACGGCAGCGAGGTTGGGGACGAAGGCCATCCAGCGTGGGCGCTAGGTCTGAGAGGACGACCTTGTCGTCAGTTCGTGACCTCGCTCGCCGACGACGAGTGCATCAACGCTGCACATCCTTTTCTTCCCCGGCGAGGAGGGATAGAGGGGCCGCCTTTTTTAGATCTGGAGAGAGGGTGGTAGTGTGAGAAGAAAGTGGGCAGCCCTTGGCAAGAAAGCGCTGAAGCTCCAGCCTATATATCTTCTTTATACTACTAGTACTGGAGGTGGAGTAGTGGTAGAGTAGTTTATTTTTTCTCTGCGTACAGTACCAGTTAGTCATGCTTCAAAACTGAACGGCACGCCATTAAAAAAATAAAGGTCAATAACTAATGCGGCACCTCGGGCCAACGCGGCCAGATCGCATTTTGCACGAGAAATTACACACCATGTTTCGTTGGCATGTGGTCCCGTTCCAACATATCAGTGAGACGACGGCGAGTAGTAGGAGTATTTCCGCACCGACGTGTAGGCCGGGGCGCCCCTTCGTGAACCGTGGCAAACTGGCAACCGTCCACCGACTCTTCGCCTTTCCCTCTCGATTTGGAACCGCTGTCGCACGCTCTTCCTCTCCCTCCATTTTCCTTCAGCCCTTCGACCTTTCTTTTGTCATTGTTCGATCGTCTTCTCCATGGAGGGAACAGGACGGAAACGACCCTGTTATTCTTGCCCCGATCTGAAAGATGACGTGGTGGAGGAACTCATTAATCGGTGCGACGTCATCACCTCGGCTAGCATGGCAGGTTCGTTCAAGCCCATTCTTGACTCAACTAATAACATCATTACAAGGAACCCAAGAGTCAATGAGCGGTTTGATCTCCCCTATCTTCTTTGTCGTGACCCTGATGTCTGGCGCCGTCATGACGGAGGCCTCGCCCTGTGCAAGTTGATGCCGCTTGATAATGATACGTATGATGTTAAGATGCCATCGCTTGAGGGCAAGGCTTGGGCAGGCGCAAATGGAGATTGGGTTGTTTACATTGGGTCCAACTGCGAGTGGGAACTTGTGAATGTGTACACTCGTGACCGGGTTCCACTTCCAAAAATCTCAGCAGACTGCCCAGAGGTTGAGCAGACCGGTATTGTACACACGTTCAAATACAATCATGGTGACTGTCTTCTACGGAAGATAGCAATTTCTCGAGTTCCCAACCGCTCTTGGAATTACAACAACTATGAAGTTGTTGCTATCGTCGACAAGCTTATTGCCGTCCTTGCTGGTTTGACTCAAAAATCAGTTTCTGTACACGGATGATTACTGTGATGCAATTGAATACGAGGGCCTTGTGTTTGCTGCCACCACTCGTGGCACTGTTTTTGCATGGAATCGTTGTTTCGGTACGTTTGTCTTCCACCGTAATTATAATTGTTTCATCCACATTGTCGGTGTCAAAACCGGCGGATCTCGGGTAGGGGGTCCTGAACTGTGCGTCTAGGCGGATGGTAACAGGAGACAAGGGACACGATGTTTTACCCAGGTTCGGGCCCTCTCGATGGAGGTAAAACCCTACTCCTGCTTGATTAATATTGATGATATGGGTAGTACAAGAGTAGATCTACCACGAGATCAAGGAGGCTAAACCCTAGAAGCTAGCCTATGGTATGATTGTTGTGTGTCCTACGGACTAAAACCCTCCGGTTTATATAGACATCGGAGAGGGCTAGGGTTACATAGAGTCGGTTACAATGGTAGGAGATCTATATATCCGTATCGCCAAGCTTGCCTTCCACGCCAACGAAAGTCCCATCCGGACACGGGATGAAGTCTTCAATCTTGTATCTTCATAGTTTTGGAGTCCGGCCAATGATGATAGTTCGGCTATCCGGACACCCCCTAGTCCAGGACTCCCTCAGTAGCCCCTGAACCAGGCTTCAATGACGACGAGTCCGGCGCGCATATTGTCTTCGGCATTGCAAGGCGGGTTCCTCCTACGAATAATTCATACAAGATTTTGAACACCAGGATAGTGTCCGGCTCTGCAAAATAAATTCCACATACCACCATAGAGAGAATAATATTTACACAAGTTCAATCTGCTGACGTATTTCATGGCATGACATCATGCCACGGCCAGGCCTTTATTCGAATTATTTTTATTGCTCCACCTCAGCGCGTTTAGCAAAGCGGTTTCCTTGCACATCTTATCAAAGCAGAGATCGTGTCCCCTTATTCCGGGATTCTCATCAATACGGACGTGGGTAACCCAACCGTGCCCGTTGGCACGCCCCCTCCATCGAAGGCGAGTCCCAAACGGTCACTGGGACGGCTCTTGGTATTCTACCCCTTTATAATGAGACCAAGGCATGTTCCCTTTCTTCAATCTCAATCGAATCCGCCCCTTGCCTCGAGTTCCAAGACCCAAGGTTCCAGTTTCGGGCGCTTCGGACCTTTGACAATGTCCAGCTCCGACCTACAAGGCCGGTGATGCCCTCTTCCGTCACGGAAGATGACGTGCGAAAGCTGAGAGACGCCAGGTATCTAACCGGCGAGATCTCGCATAGGCTGCCCGCCCAAGGGCAAGTCATTCCCTCTGTCGGGTCTCGTGAGAGCGTGGTGTTCATGTTTCACTTCCGTCGGGGTTTAGGCTTCCCGATGGACCCCTTCGTGAGGGGGCTCATGTTTTATTATGGGCTGGAACTCCATGACTTGGCTCCGGAGTCCATCCTCCATATCTCATCGTTCATTGTTGTCTGCGAAGCCTTCCTCCACACTACCCCTCACGTCGGATTGTGGCTCAAGACCTTAAACGTGGAGCCGAAGATGATCGAGGGGCGACGGGCAGAGTGCGGAGGGGCAATTATAAGCAAGAGGGCCGATGCTCCATGGCCCGAGGGCTCTTTTCAAGAGGATCTTGGTTTGTGGCAACAGGAGTGGTTCTACATCACCGCTCCCAGGGGCACCAGGAAGGTGGCGCCACCTGCCTTTCGCTCGTGCCCTCCACAACGGCTGGCGTCATGGGTCAACAAAGGGCTCGACTGGGGGCCGTCCAAGGATGTACCAATATTGCAGGGCCGGATTTGAGACCTCCAAGAGAGGGAGATCCATCTGGTCGTAGTGGCGCAGGTTATGCTGATTCGACACCTTCTGCCCTGCAAACGTCGCCCTCTTCGCCTGTGGGAATTCAATCCGGAGGGACCGCGAGCTCTCCACCACTTCACGGGTGCGACGCCCGTGGAGATGTATAAACTGTTCTTCGGATCACAAGAGATGTGTCCGGACTTGACCAAGGACGCAGGTCTAAGCTGCAATCGCCCGGATACTCAAGTAAGTAGTTCCTGTGCCCGGACGTGCTATCCGTACATTCATCATAATACTTGCCCTTTAAGGAGCTGTCCCCTGAATAGGAATGGATAGCAAAAGCAAAGCTAATAAGGTGTCCGGCCCCCCTCCCTGAGACCACGCCGGATCCTGTGTTAACCAAGATGCTGGAGACTGTGCCTTTGGAAGAGGGCGAAGGGAGGAACAAGAAAGCTACCGCCTCCGCTAAGGAGGCCTTTAAGGAAGGGGGGATCGAGAATCCCTCCCTCCAAGGGGAGAAGAGGACCGCTTCTGAAGATCCAGAGGTCAAGGCCTCAAAATGGGGGAAGAAACGTTCGCCAGAGGGTCCTGTGCCAGGAGAGGCCCCGGCCGCACCATTTCCCCAAGGGAATCAGCCCTCCAGCAAGCCGTAAGTAGAAAAGAGAGTTTTGTAATAAGAGACATCCCTGTTTTTATTTCTGAGGATGACCGGCGTTTTTACCTTGTAGTTCGGATCTCAGCCCTTCTCAGCAGAGCTCATCCTCGGGGGATCTTCGTCCGGAGATGATGGAGAGCGAAACGCCTCCATCTGCCATGCCCTCAGGCGGGGCGGACGACCCTGAGGTGTCGTCGCGGAGGGTTTTCCCGAGGCCGGCAGGGCCGGGAGGTCCGGCACCAACTGGTGTTCGGTCGGAGGAGCTGAAGGATCTGCTTGGGCGAGCATCTATCTCAGAAGATCACCATGCGTTAATGGGTACGGTGATTGAAAGGATTTCATCCGCTGAGAGCGGATTACATGAAGCCGTCAGAAGTTTACTGACAGGGTTTGAGGTATGCAAGAATGATGTACCTTCTGACAGTTTTGCATATAGAATGCGCCCTGTATAGATGGTAGCCCCTGAGACTCGGTACGTTGTCAAAAGTGACGGCGTGCCGAGGATCATAATCTCAGTTATAAGATGTCGCTCTTCCTATTCAGGGGGCGGAGAATTCGGTGGCCAGCCGGACTGATAGAGTTGTCGAACTGAAGCGGCAATTGGACGTTGCGGATGCGGACATCGCGCTGGTCAAAAGGCGACTTGACGAGTCACAAGGTATGTGGCTTCTCCGCGAACACCTGGTAAGGGAGCTTAACGCCCGTGCCTTACTTCATGTATGCTTAATGCAGATGGTGCCGCTGCTATGGAGGTCCTTCGGTCAGAGCTTGCCCGAGCCAAGGAGCAAGCTAGAGAAAGTAATGCGGCTGCCTTGAAGGCGGCCGAAGAGCTAAAAGCCGAATAGGCTGCTCACTGCCGAAGCAGGGAGGAAATGGCCAAAATGGCCGTAAAGCTGAAGGATGCTACCGACCGCTATGAGTTTCTTGAAAGAGAACGCCGAGCGGAGCAAGAGGACCTGAAGAAGGCCACTGCCGAAGCCAAGGATTCCCGCTCCACGAGGAGAGCTATAAAGGAGGAGCTACGTCAGGCCAGGGATATTGCGGCTGGAATGCCCTTGCTGCTGCGTAGGAAGTTCACGGATCCGAAATATGCTCAGTTGGGCCAGTTGTGGGGTGCGGATGATGCCTATCTGAATTTGGCGGCGAGTGCCACAGATGTGGTTGCACACTTCCGAGGCTAGAAGGATCACGGAATGGAAGAGCTTTTTTGGTCGCAATTCCATAGTCCGGAGCGTCCCCTTCCATTAACCGGTCGGTTAGCCAAGTGGGCTGAGCTGAATAGGTTGTCCGGACTTGCCATGAAGGATGTCGTGGCTCATCTGTGGCCGGAAAGGCCCGAGCCGAAGAGTTGTTTTGGCTTGGTGCAGCAGTTCCTTGACGCGGTGCCGTGTATCAAGGCGATGAAGCGGTCGACATGTATAGAGGGTGCACGGATGGCGCTCGCCTGTGTCAAAACATACTGGGCAGAGATGGAGGCCACCGACGTTGCTTCCCAGGATTTGGACAGGAGCCGATTACCAGCCGAGCACTATTTTGGGGAAGTCCTGCAGGGCGCTCGTTTAATAGAGATGCAGTGCTCGAAAAATGTTATGTTCAAATGACATGTATGATTTTGTGAAGCCATGCTTCAAATATAATATAAGTGCTTTTTATACTTGTGCATTCAAGTGTTTAAATTCCTCCTGTGCGGCCGTTAACGTATATGTGTATATAACCTGAAAGATGGCAGTCTTCGGCTTCAGCCCCCACGCACATAGTGCGGGGATGTTTGCAAGAAATAGCGCATTTTCACACTTAATCCAACGTCTTGGTCCTGTGAAGGAGGTGATAGCGTAGCAAACTAGGCAACCGGACTATAATGCTTTATCACTTTCACTTAGCCATAGGAGTTCAATGGTGGGGCTACTATATAGCCTCTAGGGGCACTGCGCTCTCCGAATTTTGGGGCGCGTATGTGCCTGACCGGGAAAAGGTCCTTCGTTAAAGCGGAGGAATTCTAAACATTCCGGTGGTCGATCGAGTGGTTGACCAGTCTCTCGCTATATCATGACAGTCAGTTTTCGGCTTTCTCTACTGAGGTGCTCACCTGGACGAACTGGGGCACAATCGCAGTAGTTCTCCTAGTGCTGCGTTAGCCGATAGAGCGGAACGTAAGGCAGCAAAACACAAGAGCCGGGCAAACCCAACATTTGACCAAAGACATGATTCGGAGCTAGTGCATATAAGGCCTAACTCAAGACGCCGAACACTCCCTAAGGTATTCGGTCTTTATGAAAACGGGCAGAACTATGCCCTAAGCCCCTGGTGTCCAGGTACGCCAAAGTTTCTGACGCGGCCGATGCCAAAACGCCAGCCTCCTCCTCGGTTATAGTGAGGAACCGGGGGAATTGTATCAACAAGAGACAGTAAGAAAGGTTTACGCAGGGTCTTAATCTGAAAAGAATCCTTGTAACGGGTCCCTATTGCACGTCTGCGCCTGTGTCTCCGTTGTACCGTATCCTGGACGGGCGTAGCACGGCGTTCATCTGTAAAAGAGAAGAACTTAGTTTGAGAAAGGATCATGCGAAAAATGTAGAAATAAAGTATAATTCAAAAAACGAATAAAATTGAGCTTTATTGTCTCTTATGGTACATGCGTGCAGCCCCTTGTATGGGGGTACGCGGCTGGTAAGCCCCTAGTTTATTTGCGCTGGACTCGCCTAACCGTGTGCAGGGTCTGGGTGACCTGTTTGGGGGCTTTGCTCGACAAAGCCGGATTAATGTGTGGCTATCAAGGCAGTCGCACTTTCTTCCTTATTCGAGGAACACTCGAGGTTTCCCTTTAATGAGATTATGCCGCATGGACCGGGCATTTAGAGTGTAAGAGATGCATAGTGCGGTATTGCGTTAAAGCGGGCGAAAGCTTCGCGTCCCAATAGTGCTTGATAGCTACTTTTAAATGGGGCGATGTGGAAGACTAGCTTTTCACGACGGGAGTTGTCGGATGAGCCGAACACAACTTCTAGTGGTAGAGAGCCCGTACAATGGGCATATGGGCCTGGCATCACTCCTTTAAAGGAAGTGTTGCTATGGCGTATTTTGGTTGGGTCTATCCCCATTCTGCGGATTGTGTCCTGATATAGCAGGTTTAGATCACTGCCGCCGTCCATTAGGACTTGTGTAAATTGCAGTCCGTCGATTATAGGATCTAATATCAGGACAATCCATCCTGCATTCCGGATACTTCCGGAGTAGTCCTGATGGTCGAAGGTGATTGGTATTGACATCCAGTTTCTAGACTCCGCTGGGGTGGATCGTGCGGCGCGCATTTTAGTGGGTGCCGCTCTATTTTTGCCTATTGTCACATGAAGTGAATTTACTATTTTGACCTCTTGTGGGAAATTCCTTTGTTTGCCGGTGCTCTGCTTGTGGAGGTCGTCATCGTCCTCACTTGGTGTTTCGAGCCCCTTGTGTTTGGCATTAAGTCGGCCGGACTGTTTGAAGACCCAACAATTTCTGTGGGTATTGTCGTGGTTTTGTCATGGTAGATGTCCTTAGTGTCAGGACTTAGTCGTGAGGCCAACTCATCTATGTGGTAGCTTGAGAGGGGTTGAGCGGAATCGAGAGACGCAACACAAGACAGGGATTTAGACAGCTTCGGGCCCCGGGAAACATCATCCGGTAACAACCCTACATGCTGTTTGAGGCTAGGTCTCATTATCATCACGAGGGAGTCGCCGCAAAATGGCTCTCCTCTTTGTGTCTAGCCCTAAGATTGTTTCTTTTTGCTTGTAGCCTGTCCCTCTTTGGGGAGCCCTACCCCTCCTTATATATGTTGAAGAGGTGGGTTACATATAGAGTCCAACTTGGACTTAAGACTTAACTACTCTAACTTATCTTCATGGGCTTCCTAACATCTTGGGCTTCATAACATCTCGTGCTTCATAACCCCTGACAACCCAGTTATCACTGTGTGCCGGTTTAACATTGTCTGTCGGCTTAACATTGTCTGCCGGTTTAACATTGTCTGCCGGTTTACCACCAGCCGGTTTACCGTCTGTCTTTAGCCATCTATCTTGGCTCTCTGTCTTAACTCTCCGCCGGTTTACCAAGTCCCGGCCGGTTTACGACTCCAGCCGGGTCATACCGCGGGGTATATCCCCGACATTAGCCCCCAGTTTAATTTGGATTTATCCATGTTAAACTGATCCTGATCATCCTTCAGTCCTTGTCACTTCCTTCTAATAGAAAATCCAGTTTAAGAGGCCAGCTTCATAATCAACTTGCTGACACTGGTTTCTCATAGAAAATATATTGTGAAGAATAACTCCTTTGACTTAGCTCCCAATGTTGAAAAACAATATTGGTCCTTGAAATACTCATCTGATCTTCAGCTGGTTTAAGGACGTAGAACTTGCCGGTTTATCATTGCCAAGATCACCGGTTTATAAATATTGATAGCACCGGCTCATACTTGTAGTTAACATCCAGCTTGAAAATATACCTCTTATATGACTATCACTTGTAGCCCTCAAGTCTTAAGAAGGTAGCATAGCAACAGCTTAAGACTTGCTTCAATATAAATATCACAATCTTGAAGAAATTGAGTATTCCACATATGTAGCCCCCAAGTGCCAGGTTGTCATGCTTGCAGTAACCTGGGACTTGTAATTGCTTGATGCTCATAAAACTTCAACCAGTGTAGCTCCCAAGGGCCGGGTCATTATGTAATAATGAGCAGGGACTTTGTAAATATAATCATGTAATCTTTGAATAGCAACGGTGTAGCCCCCAAGGGCCGGGTCAGTAAGATAATATTGAGCTGGGACTTGATATATACTTCAATGAAAAATAACATCATATGATGTAACCCCATCATGGGGCTTGAATCCACGTCCACACGGTTAAGAGCCTTGTGTTTTCCCAACTGAGCAGTGGACCCTTCAATATAATGAATAAAAAGCTTTGTACCTTGAATTGTTGACAGGAGCAACTGGTAGCCCCCAAGGGCCAGCTCATTACGATGTGATGAGTCGGGTCTTCAATAAGGTGAGCAAAAAATGACTTTTCATTAGCCCCCAAGTGTCATGGTGCATGCTTGCAGCGGCATGAGACTTGCATATTTGATATAATCTTAAGTTGAATAATGTAGCCCCCAAGTGTCGGGTCATAAGCCTGCAGCGACCCGGGACTATTCCTTCAATTGCAGAATAGATCATATCCATTGATAATATGGTAGCCATTGCGCTAAAGCGACTTTGAAAACCTTAATCATAATACTGGTTATTGATAACCATAATAAAAATCCAGCCATGTTGGCTATTTGAAGATTTGAATAATATAATCCAATGATTTATGAGCGCATGATTCCAATGACGCAATCCAAATATATGCTGGCGACTTATAGTCGAAACCAGACCGGGCTGATAGTCTCCGGATTATGATTTAATCATGTTCCGTCAATCTGTAACTGACAGTTGAACCGGATTTAAAATGCTTGTCGGTTTAAAGAACGCAACAAAAACAATAGTCATTTAAGAAAAAGACTGAAGCAAAAGGCAACGATAAAACCGTTTGCAAAAAAGATGCTTTATTGAGCTGATCAGATGGTGTTACCATGGTCAGACAGGACCAAGCCCCCTAATAGGTGTGGCGATGGTTCAAGTCAGACAGGTCCCAAAATGAAACCGTGGCATTTATGCCGATCAAAAGGCATGGCAATGGTTCGGGTTCGACCAAGCCCCCAAGTGATTCTGTGGCCTTAGGCCGATCAAGAGGCGTGACTGGTTCAGACTTGACCATGTCCCCAAGTGATCTGGTGGCTTTCGCCTATCAAAAGGTGTTGCATTGGTTCGGACACGACCAAAGCCCCCAAGTGATATTGTGGCATTGCGCCGATCAAGAGGTGTGACTATGGTTCAGACATGACCAAGTCCCCAAGTGATCAATAAATGATAATCCAATAAGGCATCATACCCATGTTTGAACCGCGCATCATGGCAGTAGGTCCTCTTTGGCACCCTTTAACTTTTTGCAAGAGATAAATCCTTCTTGAACTGGGATTTTGAACCGGATATTGAGAGCTTCCAAGCTATGTGGGAGAACAAATTTCCCTTAAACCGGATTGCAAACTGGAATCTTCATTTTCGGACGGAAATTTTCTGACGACCTTTCAACTCGAACTTACGAGAAGTTAATTCCTTTTTGAACCGGACATTTTTTAAACCGGATTTGAGTGCTTCAGAGCTTTGTGGGAGAATAGATTTCCCTTGAACCGGATTATAAACCGGAGATATCATTGTGAGCCGGAATATTTCTGACGGCCTTTATATTTTCATCAATATAATAGTAGCCTCCGGGGCTGGGTTTCCCTTCAACATCCTGGGGCACTTGAATTTGCTGAAACAGACAAGACTTGCTGCGTCATATCATCGTAGCCCCCGAGTCTTAAGATGACTCAAGGAGTTGTCTTGAGATTCTCCATACTTGACCATAGCAGAAGGTATATATCATCGGTGTTAATAACGCGATGTGAATCCACAGAAGATTGAGGTGACTGCGGCGGGTTATAAACGACCCCGTATGAACCGTGTCAGCAACTCGGCCAATGGTTCCTTCCAAATGGTTGTTTGAAGTTGACCAAACTGTAGTGGCAGCAATTTGTGCGCATGTCCATTGATCCATGCAGTGCAGACGGTGACTGAATTATAATTTGCCTCCAATGTATTGGAAGAGAAACCGGGCTACCCAAGCAGTGACTTCTCATACTTAATAACTAGCTCATGCAATTAGGCGCGGCCCGGTGTATTGATGTAGACCAGGCCGCAAGAGATGGACGGTAAAGACGACCGCAACATCAGAGGTGACACAGACAGGTGAGTCGGCCATGGCATTGTGAGCCGGTGTGGACGGGAGAGTCGGCCACGGCGTTTGTAAACCAGTGCGGACTGACAATTCGGGCGTGGCAGCGGTAGTCGGTGCAGGTGCAAGAATTCACCACGACATTTAAACCGGTGTGAGCCTCCTGTCCATGGTACGACGCCACCTTTGTAGTGGACTTTGTCCTGCATAAAATATATTGAAAGACAGAATAGCTGTTCTCAAACAAATTAAGATGCACTAATAAAATATATAGAAAAGATAGCACCTGGTGGTTTGTGCCCGGATGAACACAGACTGAGCAAATAATCCCTTGCCTCCTAGTGTCCATGCTTGTAGATTGATTCCGGGTGGATGTAACAGTTGTGCTGACACCGGACTAGTACTGATAGCAATTTGTCCATGTGATGCCCTCCACGTAGTATCAAGTGCCACCTTTAGAACTAGCCAGACCAATAGATTTTTGAATTTTCTCTCCCAGCCCCGTTGGGCAGTCAACAAGCCCACAGGCCGGATTCAGAGATAGCCATATTCAGAAATAGCCACAACTCGAAGAAAAGCCACAGCGTCGTGAGGCGACAGAGAGGTGCTGGGCAACGATAGGCACTATGTCGTTCGCCTAAACGAGGTACTACTTGAAAACTTAATGACCGTCACTTTAGTCAATCCTCGACTCCTTGAAAACTGAATGATTACTTGATCCTCGTAGTACTTGCATGTAGTGGCTACCGCCAAGCAGCAACCAGCAGGCATGCACGCATACATAGTAACCATGCATGCAAGCGGGGCGGTACGTGCTAAAAATACTGAGAACAGATAGCACCTAACTTATTTTTCGGATGAACTCAGGTACTGGTATTGGATAATGTCGGTCATAGTCCAAAGCAGGTGTACGTTGTGATCTGATGTAATATTGCTTTGTATATGTCTCGGTATCCAGACCGGAATAGCAGATTTCAAAGTCTGGGCTATCCTTAGTATTCAAGTCTAGCACTCGATCTTGTAGTCTTCTTATCTCCATCTTAAACCGGCCAGACAAATAATAGCAACAAAGCTTCACCAGTATAATGGAGTAATTGATTCATCACTTTGACTAGTCTCGTCCTTCACGTGATGGAGGATGGTCCTTTGTGGGAATTGTGCCATTGTGTTTTTCAATGTAGCACTAGTAGTAAGCATTTGGAGAAAAAACATGGCATGCAAAATACAAACGCTGCTAATCTTGATCCTTTTGCAGCCTTTTGTCATCTGGTGGATTTGAATAGACTGATAACATTAATTTACCAAACAGAGTCTCAGGCCTCGCCCGTAGACGTAGCAGACCAGTCCAGATCAATCAAATCTTGTAGGTTGAATAAATAAGAGCTTTTGACTTCTTCCAACCGGCTCTACACTTCCTTTTTCTTGTGCACATTGACGAGGCTGACTGCTGACGCGGAGCTACGTGCAAAGACGACGGTGACTCGGAGTGGCCACACATAAATATTCTCAGGCGCGTCCAATCAGCATAATAAACTAGAACCAAGGAAAAAAGAAAAGGTCCTGGCGACTTAGATTCTTGTACGGGCTGGTCCAGAGGATCTTCCGTGTGACCCCAGGATTTGCGGCCGCTGAGAGCTGTCCACGGTTTAGCAAAGAACGAGGTCAAGACAAGGTCCAGGTCGCTGTCGGTTTTGACTTTCATGCTTCCTTATCTCAGGCGTGGCTTGCATCTGTTGATGTTTTTTTTGTCTGATCACATCTCCTTTGGTCTTGGTATTTGCTCCTGGCGCCTTCCAGTAGAACATCAAGATCGATTTGGCATAGATTTCTTAATTGTACAGGGAACAAACGCCTATCGGTTTCGGCGGATCGTAGGACGGCGGCAGCGAACACACATAAGCCCGGCGATCCGATGAACCTTACCGGTTCTACCCGAAGTTACCCCATGCCAGGTTATCCTGCGAGCCTCTTCTTCATCTAATCAACCGCGAGCTTCTCGATCCATATGAAAGTTCCCTTCAAAAACTCAACACCACCGTGCGCAGGCCCCACGGTGGGCGCCAACTGTCATGGTTTTGTCACGGCAGATGTCCTTAGTGTCAGGACTTAGTCGTGAGGCCAACGCATCTATGTGGTAGCTTGAGAGGGGTTGAGCGGAATCGAGAGACGCAACACAAGACAGGGATTTAGACAGCTTCGGGCCCCGGGAAACATCATCCGGTAACAACCCTACATGTTGTTTGAGGCTAGGTCTCATTATCATCACGAGGGAGTCGCCGTAAACCGGCTCTCCTCTTTGTGTCTAGCCCTAAGATTGTTTCTTCTTGCTTGTAGCATGTCCCTCTTTGGGGAGCCCTACCCCTCCTTATATATGTTGAAGAGGCGGGTTACATATAGAGTCCAACTCGGACTTAAGACTTAACTACTCTAACTTATCTTCATGGGCTTCTTAACATCTTGGGCTTCATAACATCTCGTGCTTCATAACCCCTGACAACCCAGTTATCACTGTTTGCCGGTTTAACATTGTCTGCCGGTTTAACATTGTCTGCCGGTTTAACATTGCCTGCCGGTTTACCACCAGCCGGTTTACCTTCTGTCTTTATCCATCTGTCTTGGCTCTCTGTCTTAACTCTCCGCCGGTTTACCATCCGCCGGTTTACCAAGTCCCGGCCGGTTTACGACTCCAGCCGGGTCATACCGCGGGGTATATCCCCGACAGGTATGGTTTGCAGGCTTCCCGGAGGTGCTGTGGATTAGGCATATCTTGTCCAAGATTTTGTTTAGGTTGGATAGCTCGTCGCTGCTGTCCTTGAGAGGCAGTGTTTTGTTGTTCTGTCGAGAGCTTTTTAACCCGGCGTTGACTGCCTTGCTCTTTGGGCCGTTTCCCTTAGTTCGGCGCTGGTCTTTTTTGCGTCGTGGTTTCCCATTTCCATCCCTGACTTCGGATGTACTTGGATCACTGGTGCTGCATCTTGCCAGCCAGCTATCCTCTCCCGCGCAAAAGCGGGTCATGAGGCTTGTTAGTGCGGCCATTGTTGTTGGCTTTTCCTAGCCGAGGTGTCTGGCGAGCCATTCATCTCGGACGTTATGTTTGAAGGCTGCTAAGGCTTCAGCGTCCGGACAGTCGACTATTTGGTTCTTTTTGGTGAGGAACCTGTTCCAGAATTTGCGGGCTGACTCTCCGGGCTGTTGAGTTATGTGACTTAAATCGTCTGCATCTGGAGGGCGGACATAAGTCCCCTAAAAATTTGCCCGAAACGCATCCTCGAGCTCTTCCCAACTTCCAATGGTATTTTCTGGGAGGCCTTTGAGCCAATGCCGGGCTGGCCCTTTGAGCTTGAGGGGTAGGTATTTTATGGCGTGGAGGTCGTCTCCTCTTGCCATATGTATGTGCAGGATGTAATCCTCAATCCAGACTCCAGGGTCTGTTGTTCCGTCGTATGCCTCTATGTTTACAGGTTTGAATCCTGCTGGAAATTCATGATCCAGCACCTCATTGGTGAAACATAAGGGGTGTGCGGCGCCCCTGTATTTGGGTGTGCCGTGATTTTCGAATACTCGGCATGTTGTTTTGCTTTCTGAAGCTTGGATTCTGGACCTATAAATGGACCGGACCGGGCCGTCCTCTTTACGAGGATCCTTATACGGATCACGTGCCGGCTTGTGTGCGGCGCCGCTTGCCACTCTTTGTTTGCCATGTGGTCGTCCGTACGACCGGGCGGCCTCTTTGTTTTTTGATTGTGGGGGCTCTACGGCCTCCTCGTCAAATTCGGGCAGTAGTTTACGCTTTGGGTAGCTTTTTGCTTGGTGACTATCGCCGTATTTGTCTGCGGTCTTGAGTACTTTGCTCCATCTCATTCTGAGTACGTCTTCCGCTGTTTTGAGCTTCAGCTTCAGCTTCTTCAGGCTTCGTGCAGTGGCGACGAGCCTTTTGTGGAGGTTCTTATGCTCCAACGATGTGTCCGGTGTGAGATCATCCGAACTGTTGTTTTCGCCGGGTGGACTGCTTGTTTAATTCGTCCTGTTCGGATAGTTGCTCAGGGGCATGTTCATCGACCACTGGTTCGCCCTGCTCTATGGCTGGGTCTATGTGGGTGTTGTCGTTGTCGAGCCGGGACTTTTGGCGGCGCTTGCGTCGCCGTTTCGGCTGTTTTTCGGGGGAATTATCCTTCACAGACTTGTTATCGCTTCCTTTAGGTGTATCCACCATATATACATCGTGAGTTGAGGTGGCCTTCAAGTACCCTGTGGGTGCTGGTTCTTGGTCGTCTCCGGCATCGTCGTCCATACCGTCGATGTCTTCGGAGTCGAAGTCTAGCATATCGGTTAAGTCATCGACAGTGGCTATAAAGTGGGTGGTGTGTGGGTTTTGAATTTTTTCGTTGTCCGCATCCCAGCCGTCCTGACCGTAATCCGGCCAGGGCTCTCCTGATAAAGAGAGATACTTTAGCGAATTCAGGATGTCACCAAAAGGCGAGTGCTGAAAGATGTCCACAGCGGTGAACTCCATGATCGGCGCCCAATCGGGTTTGATTGGAAGGGCGCGGGAGGTTCGAAGTCCGGCGAGGAGTCCGGCACCTCGGAGTCACGAGCTTCACAAGGGACGAGGTCCGTATTCGGCTCTATCGCCGTAGAGGTAGCAGCCCCCGAGGCGGTGTCCAACCACCCATCCTCGATTGGCGTCGTCGGTTCCAAACCAAGGGTCGAAGCGGACTCTTGTGCGGCCTCCGGGGCACTGTCCGGTAGCAGAGCTAAATCATGCCCATCGAGACAGTGCAGCACGCGTGGCTGTGGCTCGAATCCGTCGAAGATCAAGTCTCCGCGGATGTCGGCCGTATAGTTCAAACTCCCGAATCTGACCTGATGGCCAGGGGCGTAGCTTTCGATCTGCTCTAGATGGCCAAGTGAATTGGCCTGCAGTGCGAAGCCGCCGAATACGAAGATCTGTCCGGGGAGAAAAATCTCACCCTGGACCGGGTTGTTGTTGATGATCGAAGGAGCCATCGGTCCTATAGGTGACTACACAGAGGAACTCTCAATGAAAGCACCAATGTCGGTGTCAAAACCGGCGGATCTCGGGTAGGCGGTCCCAAATTGTGCGTCTAGGCGGATGGTAATAGGAGACAAGGGACACGATGTTTTTACCCAGGTTCGGGCCCTCTCGATGGAGGTAAAACCCTACTCCTTCTTGATTAATATTGATGATATGGGTAGTACAAGAGTAGATCTACCACGAGATCAAGGAGGCTAAACCCTAGAAGCTAGCCTATGATATGATTGTTGTGTGTCCTACGGACTAAAACCCTCCGGTTTATATAGACATCAAAGAGGGCTAGGGTTACACAGAGTCGGTTACAATGGTAGGAGATCTACATGTCCGTATCGACAAGCTTGCCTTCCACGCCAAGGAAAGTCCCATCCGGACACAGGACGAAGTCTTCAATCTTGTATCTTCATAGTTTTGGAGTCCGACCAATGATGATAGTTCGGCTATCCGAACACCCCCTAGTCCAGGACTCCCTCACACATGCATGCGGGTTAGCAAGTTTCCCTTTACTAATTAACCTTCTTCTTGTGTTTCCAAGGTCCTGCGAACATTCCACCACCTATACTTGAAGATTTTTATAACCAAGGGGGAGATGACGATGGTGATGATCACGAGCATGAGGAAGAGCAGCGCCCATATACTATTTGGCGCCTGGCAACTAATTCCGATGGATCACCTCTTCTCGTGTGTATACAGCCCACTGATGATGTTATTGCTAAGGAAGCAGGTGTAGTCTCCCATGGTCGCACTCTCCGGACCTATATCAACACCCGTTGCATGGTATTCAGGATGGATACTAGTGTGCTAGCGCCAACTCCTTCTTCCTGGTACAGAATTGATAGTCTTGGAGAAAACTCGCTCTTCCTTGGACTAAACTATCCAATGATGGTGAAAGGCGATCCAACTGTTGTTAACACAACATTACTACCATTTATGAGAAGCAACTGTGTCTATACCTCGGACATTTGGGTGGTTCCCTACCCTAGTACTGATATAGTAGGCCGCTTCAGCCTGGATAATCAGTCCTGCATTGGTCTCCCAATCGACAATGGATGGCCCATCCCAGAGAATCACTTGTGGTTCAAAGCAAGCGTTTCCAACGCCGAGGAATGGTTGAGTTGAAGTTCATTTCATTGCTTGTTATTTGTTGTGTGGTGAAAACTTTAGTATTTATAATGTATCCTCATTGTCGATGTGGGTTGATGACCCGTTGTATGTAATAAAATGATATGCCTGTGATAAACTTACTAAATTTATGAATGGCTTTCGAGTCGCTTCTGTGAGTGAGTGGTGCGACGAGGCAAAAAAATATTTTCCGAATACATAATTGTATGTGCATTGCAATAGGTTATCAGATGAGGCCAATCAACAACAGTAGTACACTATTTGTACTAGCTTCACATGCTTGACGCGTCGTGCGGGTGTTTTTACTGTAGCCATATTGTACTACATAACCAGCACCTCGAATCCTCGATACTAGTAGTACTATATACTAAGTAGTAGGAGTAGTAGGGTGGCATGGGCCAGAACAAGCATTCACGTCCAGGAGTATGGCACACGCCACCAGCACGACTTCCATCTAACACCATATTTCTTGGAGTCCGTGCTAGAGCAATCTCTTCAACCTCATCGTTTCTCTAACTCAGCCATCGCGCGGCGGGCCAGGTGGGTGTTTGCCGATAGTCGGTTTCATTAATTGCGGTCCTACTTGTAAGGCCAACTGCAACGCACGACCCCAAACGGACCTCCGTTTTGCACGAACTCCGACGATAATTTTGACTAGAAAAGCAAGACCAAAGAAAACAAGAACCACAAGAATACATTTTACTACTCCTGTAAGTTGGATTAGTGCCTTCTTGATGCATTCATTGTTGATCTGCGGAGGCTCGATCTTGCGTGCTTCTTTCTTCTTCGAGTGTAAAGAAGTAGACGTTGCTTCCTCGCATCTAGTCTCATGTCTAGCCTCTATTCTAGTACTCCCTCTGGTCCGTTTTTCTCTACGTCTAAGCAGCAACACGCATACCAAGTAGGAGTATCAACAAGTGCACTAATCTCATCTATAGCCTCTGTGCTAGCTAAAAGTGATAGAACATCTAGTAAATTGCGCTCTATCAATATATGGATGTACTCTTCTTCCCAATACAAAAACTTGCATCCATTCTACTCCCTCCGTTGCACAATATATGCCTTCTATTTGTCGAAATATATATGTATCTAGACATGTTTTAGTATATTGGTACATCCATTTTTGGACAAATGGAAGTCAAGTATTTTGGAACAGAGGGAGTACACAATAAATTTTTTAAGTTAGCACAACTAGTCTAATCCGAGAGCACAACCAAAGATTTGGTCGGGTTCTTCCTCCTTTTGCCGACACACAGGACATCCAGCATCCAGGTCGTGTCATGAAAGAAAATAGAGTGGTAGTTGAAGCCACGAGATGTGCATCTTGGGTTAAACTGTAAATAGAATCTTACTAATCTTGAGTAACTCCAAAACTGGCCACCGAGGATCTTTCTTGGATTTGTTTTTCATCACCAGCATGTCGAGGTGAAAGATGTGCAGGTTCAGTGGGTCCGCTTGCGTTTTCACTGACATGTGGGACCGCATGTGAGCAAACAGACGATGGGCTCCGCGTGTTCGCTGGCTGGCTGAGAAGAGAGATAGAGGAGGGCTGAGCATGGACTGTAGGAAATTTGTTCTACGTACCTTGATATAGGCTCGATATAGTGGGGTGGCATGGGCCATAACTAGCATTCACGTCTAGCAGTACGGCACACGCCACCCACACGAGTCCCATCTGACACCAATTTTCTTGGAGTCCATGCTACAGCCATCTCTTCTCCCTCCTGTTTTCTCAGCCATCGCGCGGTGGGCGGGGTGGGGGTTTGTCGATAGTCGGTTTGCTCAACTGCGGTCCCACTTGTAAGTGAAAATGCAACACCGCACGCATTCCCGCTTGAGCGGCGTGCCGGACCAACCGTGTGGGGGTGCAACGCGAACACGGTATGCTTTTCCTTTTGAACTCGTAACTTGTAAAATTTGGTTGTGCTCCATGGCGCGATCGATAGATAGAAAATAACGATTTTGCCTAGAGTAATGAGAAGTTTGGTTCTGGTGCCGTTCATGCATGGAGTACGTACGAAAATTATGAAGTTGATGCGAAAGATAAGATAATTACTGTAGTATCATATACTACTACATGGATTTGATGGAAAGATAAAAATACATACGGATCCATCAACGACATCCTCACGCCCTAGTGAGCCGGGTCACCAACTGACGTGTGAGGAGTAGCAGCGTTGGCGGTGAGCTCAACGTGCTTCTGAACAGTGCCGTCCAAGGTTGCCCTGCGGTCCAAGAAGGCCAGCGTCCTATCGTCCTCCTCTTGCATGTAGTAGTCCTTGTGGACGATTTGCGCGTAGACGTGGGTGATTATGTCGATGGTGTCTTGCTGTGCCAGGTGCTGCGCGGCGAGCACGACCTCGAGGTGGACATTCTCCGGCGCGACGGCGGGCAGTCGTAGGGCCACCAGTGCGTCGAAGAGGTTGTCACCATAGTGGCCATTGAGGGTGGCGGGCATCACAGAGCCTGGGCGCGTCGGCTGGAGGCTTACGTCAAAGTTGTCTGCGAGCTTCTTGCGATGGTGAACTTGTTGAGGAAACCGACGAGGACCTCGTCAAACAAAGAGATGAAGTTGTCGTCCAAGCGGCCCCTCGCCCTGGCGGCCTCAAGCAATACTACCTGGAGATGTTCCTCGTTGCCGGGCCGCAAGCCGGCATCATGGACCATCTGGCACAGCCGGCTGATGCTCGCGTTCATCGCCTCCATGGGTCTAGCTTAGCTTCTAGTCAACTGATCTTGCGATTCGAGTGATCACTCTTGCCCTTGGTTAGCATGGATTACCATACGGTACTGCAGAGGATCTCAACCCGTTAGCATGCGTAGGTGCGTAGGATTTCTTACTACTCCTCGGCCCTCTACTGCACCTGCCTTTGGCTGTATGATAGGTGGGCCAACCACCCCTGGGCCCACGTGTCATTCACCCAAAGGCAGTTGCCGTAAGTCAATGAAGCTGCGTCCCCCTCCATGCCGGTGCAGTATAGCCATCTCACCGGACCTCTAGTTGGGGCCAAACGAGAGAAGTTTGATGTTTACTGGTCTATTGGTCCCCTTTGCATTTTGCGCCAAGTTTTGACCTTTGATTTAACTAATAAAATGTTACACTACAAGAAATGTGGCCATTTATGACAAAAATATAATGACTGTGCTCAATTGGTCATGGATCAATGACAAAAAATTACAAGATGGTCATGGGGTGTCCAAGGGGGTCTAAACTCCTCAGAATTGTGACCATCTATGTTAGAAAGGTCATAGTCTCATCACTCCAATTGGTCATAAAACGTATACCACTATCCATTGCCTTATTTTGGGCCCAACATGACAAAATTAATATGGTCACGTGCTTGAATAATGATGACTGGGCAGACACATCAGCAATTTTCCCTTGTATCATTGTATATGTGTAGTAATTTTGTTTACATGTCATGTATACATGTGAAATCAACATGCTTGTGCATGACAAATGGGCTATATCTACGCCTGGAATGAGTGACCTGAATATTTAGCAGGTCCCAGATTTGATGTGTGGGTCCAACAAACCTACGAGACCCACTAACCCATCGGACATGTGGGATTAGTTAGCATGCAAGGCCCACATGTATGACAAGGGGCCAAATTACCAATGGACCCACCTTACACATGGGATCATCTAAGCTATAAGTACAATTGAATACCGAGAAAATAAAAGGAGCTCCAATGGCCGGGCTAGGTCCATTACAAAGAAGAAGAATAGTTGAGAGGTTGCCTGCTTACAATCAAGGCTAGATTTCTGTCGAAAAATCTAAGGGCTTCCCTTTTATATTTGTATTTTCAATTTAAACAACTTAAAATTGTTTGAGGATTATCTAAATTATTTCATATCTAAATAAAAAAGTGTTTCTTATAGTCACGCCATATTATTGATATTTGTCGCTTAGTGAACGTGCATTTCCTTATAAAATTTGACAAAATTTTATAACTTTGACATAGAATAAAAGCTAAAAACACACTTATTCGCAGACGAAGGGTGTATAAGTCAGCACGTTATACCATTGAAAATCTCATTTCATTAATTCAATGCCAATTTTTTATCACATATAACCGATATTTGGCTGGTCTAGTTTATACTCCCTCAGTTTCTAAATATAAGTCTTTCTAAAGATTCAATTACGGACTACATACAGAGTAAAATGAGTGAATCTACACTCTAAAATACGTCTATATACATCCGTATGTAGTTCGTATTGAAATCTCTAAAGGGACTTATATTTAGGAACGGAGGAAGTAGTTAAAATGAAAATTTAAGATGCATGAATTCATTGGAATGGAGGGAATATCTCCGGCAATTTTTGAGCTCGCGCCATATGTCTCACCGTATTTTCCCGCAAAACGCATTACGCGCGTGAGACCTTCCCGGCCCAAAGGTCCGAAACCAGAACAACCCAGGTCATATAAAAAGTCCTGAAACCCTAACTCCTCCCAAATCCCCTCCAGCGCCGCTCCCCCCTTCTACTCTCTCCACGATCCCCTCCCACCCCACCTCATCGAGCCTCGATCTGGCCGGATCTTGCCAATCCACACACAGATCCGGCCTAACCATCCCGCAGCTGCGCCGGCGGGCCACCAAGACGGCGGCGAGAACCACCAACCCATCTTGAGACCTGAACGACGGCGGGTACCAAGAACCGATGCTGCACCAACCGCGCGCGTCACAAGGAGGGCGGGTGTGGTTGCTGCCGGAGCAGTGAACTCTGTGCTTGGCGCTGGACCAGCATGGGCTGGGTTGGGCGCGACGCTTGATTGGGTCGTTTTCAACTGCCCCGGCGTCGGCGGCAACGAGACGGTGCTGCCTTACTGTCGTCGTCGCTTTTGATTTCAGCATCGGCCGGTCTCTTTCTTTTCTTTCTGAACACTATCGATTGATGAAGTTATTTGGGCTTCCCAAATTGATGTTTGAATGTGCCAAATCTGCTGCTCTGTAGGTGCCAACATCGATGACATAATTTATCAATGGTGGGTTCAGTAGTAACTCAAATCTGTTTCTCTGTATGTGCTAGCGTGTGACGGAATTTATCATTGGTGGGTCTGGTAGTAACTCAAATCTGCTGCTATGTTGTTTTCAGCCTGGTAAGATAGTTGTTCATGCCACTTGCTTAACTGTGTTACCTGTTTTCAACTAGTGTACAAACAAACAAATTCTAGACATGCATGAGTAGTGCAAGTATGCATTTGATAGTGCATCTTACCTGAGATGGACAAAGTCTTGCTTTGTTTAATTACACATAAACATGCATGGTAAAAACAAAATCCTGATTGATTACAGAGAAAGCAAGTTGATACTCCCATTACTGAGAACAAGCTTGGCTAGTTGAGAGTGTTCTATGCGAACTTCAGTCAGTTTTCCTGCATTTTACTATTCATAAATCATGCGTTCCGAACGGGCTATATTGAATCAATCCTATTGAAACTGAGTTCCTACAATTTTCCCATGGAATTACTCCACTCAGAACATGCCCTAAGTAGTTTTATTTGTGAACTGACTATGTACTAATGTACTTCTCCGTGGCCTAATTGTCAATGTGCAAGATGTAAATTGGTAATGCATTTTGTGTCACTTGCTCTATGTTTCTGCTGTCTGTAGTTACCCAGTAATCACCCGACATTATGATATGCCATTTTTTGTGTCATTTTATGGTCTGAACCATTGTACTTGATGGTTTCCGTCTGTATCTATGGATGCACCAAATAGGTAGTATAGAATGTTTAATATTTTTTCTCAAATATGGAAAGTGAAGTTGTGGAAAATTTCTTCTGAGTAATTTGATACTATAACAGGTAGTAATATATTTAATCACATATATTGTCCTTTTGTCTTTCCTGTGGACATACATGTTACTTCGCTCACAAAATGTTACTTGGCTCACTGAAAATTTGCGTTCTTATCAAACAGCTGCTGAGCTCTCTTTACTTTGGGCACTGTTTACCGGCATTCAATCCCGACCTAGCAGGTCTGCTTACCAGCATCAACAGGTACTACTCTCTCCCCTTCTCTAGGAAAAATGCATGAATAGAAAATTCACATCAGTTTGTTACATTGGATCTTTTTGTGGTTAATTTCCCCATTCTGGAGGATTCATGCTTGTTCGCTACCCCCTTGCGTATTTTTCCAGAACACAACATTGGCTAAACAAACTGCACATGGCTTCATTTATTCTGAGCATATTCATAGTATAGTGATATTTATTTATTTATTGCACTAGTATGTGAATCATACCCTGTTGAACAGTATGTAACCACAACAAAATGCCATGTATTTATTTGATAATAGAGCATGTAAACTAGAACCTATCCCACATTGCTATTCTTTGAGATACTTATTAGTTTGATGAGTTACTCCTCTTGATAGTCAGAAAATTGCAACTACACTTACGTTTCTTGCTTTGATATGATTCTTGCTCCTACTGAATGCAACACAGTGTGACAATGAGATTTTAAGTTTAAATTCGTAGATCATTGTATGGTTTATGATTTACATTTTCAAGGGTTGTTAATTATAACATTCTGTTAAGTATGTGGTTGTTCTTTTGGAGACTAGGAAACAAGCTAACATACATTTTTGTCGGCAAGACTTTTACCTACCCTTTGATGTTACAGAATGCTAATCCTGCAATACCATTTTGTGCAGCTGGAACATGCACATTAACTCGTTGACATGTTTGGGCCAAACAATATGGAACATGGAGGGTGTCTTGTCCTGAGACCTGAGCCATTCACATGTATCGCAATGCTTTCCCTTACTTCTGGTGCATCATGCAAATGTATTTCTTTTTTCTAATTCCCCAACTGCTAATGAGTTACCTAAAGTTGAATCTATATTGAATACTCATTTACTTTAATAACTTGGTCAATACTTGATGTGCGCCTAGAAAAGTGTAGCTACACATTGGAATTTTAAATTTTATTTCAGGGTGGCATTTGTATTCTTTATCTAGAAATAACACTTTATTTTTAACCTCTATTGTACTGTCATGATAGTTGTTAAGCTACAATGAGAACATTTCGTCCAACCTTAGTCCTATAGTGGGTGGTTGTCTTGTGAAAAAATACCTCGGCACTGTACTTTCTTGTGAAAAAAAATACCTCTGTACTTAACTGTCATGACACTTTGGTTGGCTTATCATAATTGTAGTTGTTTCCTTCTTATTACAGTATATGCTTCTTACAACAAAGATGTTTCAATTCAATTGCTATGTGGTCTGCATGTTCTACTCATGTGTGATCTTTCTTAATGCCAGGAAATTCTGCAATCCAGAAGAACTAGCTACTCATAAGTGGATGATAGTGAACATGAGAAGCTATGGTTTCCATATTTGTAGTTATGTGTAGTGTTGTCATGAAGCATGGTGGTTCTGGCTTTGTGTAAAATCATTATAAGTATTGTACCTCTTTAGAGGAGTTGAACGTTGAACTATGTATGTGATTCATGTACCTGAAGTATCCACTATGATGTCTATTGCTGAAACGAATATAACAATTTACTGATAATATTAGTTTATGGCTGGAATTATCTATGATGCCTTTTTTTGAGGTAAATCTATGATGCCTAGTGTAAAAAAAATGTGCAAAATAATGACTCAGCCAAATTAACAAAATTAATGGGCTAAAATTGATAGGATCGGTCTCTGGATGTGGCCCAAAAATGAAACGGGATAAAACGAATGGGCTGTATTGTTGGGCTTCGCTCATTTAGATACCTTATTGGACTGGGCTGGTGAAAATTGTGACCTTATTTTTCAGTCATCGGTAATGCCATCAAGGCTGCCACATCATCACATTAGCCACATGGCTGTCAGATCCTACATGGTTCAAGTAGACCTCTAGTGACGAAAACAATTAGTCAAAGATGTATCGACCAAATGTTTTTGGTCATAGAATCTTTGACCAAAACATCCAAAAGGTCATGTTTGTTCGTTCTTGACGGCCAACTGTTGACCATCCAAATATGGTCATAAAAAGGTCATAAATGGATAACAACGACGATTCTTTGACCAAAATTGAGGGTCATGATTGAGTGTTTTTCTTGTTGTGTTAATGCATGTAAACAAAAATGTTGTGTAAGTCACATTACGAAAACCAAATAATTCCAAAACACTTAGGCATGGTGCATTAACTCCCTCCTTGTTTCTTATTTCGTGACATATCAACCAATGAGAGATGTGGGCCGTGCATGCTTTCAATGACTTGAGACTACCAAACATGACATGCCGTGTTTAGTTCATTGCATGTAATCCTATTAGTACTCTAGTTAGCAAAAAAACATTAAGTTCTCTCGCCGATAGGAATAAAACACCATGTATTTATTTACAGAGGGAGTAGTACATTTTTTGTGACATGCATTACTAGGTATTGCTAGTCAAATACTAAAATCCAGATGGATGTGCCTAAATGCAGACGGTGGTGCTACTAGTACTAGTAGTAGTACTACAAATGTAGTAGTAGGAGTACTAGCACTGTACTACCCGTTGGTCAAATTATTACGTGCTGCTCCTCACAGTGAAGTGACAAGACCCTGCGCCGGAGATGACACCTGAGTATAGGCGTCATGTTCGGCATACGATAGTCAGCCTCATCGTCTGCAGTCACTATCATCATGGCTGTAGAGCTAGCCTTCTTACAACTAGCCCTGTTCGACATAATTTCCCGTGCGTAGATGCCCGTGCATTGCACGGAACACCAAGATTGGGGGTGGACGGCTCCGGCAGCGGCCATCGCGCCAGATTTTTCCATGGCCTTCTAGATGTGGTGGGGAGGAGATAAGGCTGATTGTGAGAGACAAGGAGTTGTTTGTAAATAGGGAACAACCGTGGGCATGTTTTTGCAAAAATGGAGAAGCCTGGTTTGTATGCGTCAAACCTAGATCCGACGGCTATTGGTGAAAGATGGGAGGCACAACATCATCACCAACTCAGGACCTGTTTGATTCGCAGGATTTTGAAAACGCAGGAATAGGACACGGCAATATTACAAGTTTCAAACTGATATTACAAATGTTAGGAGTAATGCTGCACCTAGGAAGAGGGAATTACTAGGAAGTTTACGTAAGAACTTTCGTTACTTTAGGTGGATGCAGCATTATCGTACAAACTAAAATCCACCGCCCTGACAAGTCACTAATGGGCAAATAAGTTTTCAAGTCTCTGGGCACTTGATGTTTCAAAAACAAATTCAGCTTCTTCGGAGACTTTGTCATTTAGGCTTAGACGCTTGCGGTGATCAGCACACCATTCATTGTTGCGCCAAAGAACGCCAAACCTCATTACCTTGAGCACACTTGCCTTCAGAACAAAGAACCTGGCCAATTTAATCTCAGATGTGCTCCCTCGGTAGTCGATCAAATCAATTTCTGTAAGATGGAGATCAAGGCGTTCGATGAGATTGTTATAGTGCAGCTCATTTTTCACTTTCGGGTCTTTTTTATCTGCAAAAGAAGAGAAATATTAGCAGTGATATGGTTGCCGTATCATCAAGAGGTACCAATATCATTCGCTCATATGATAGGGTTGGCTGGCCAGTGATATTTTTTCACTCTCTCTCTCTTTCTATTTCCTCTCATTTAACTAGGAGCACGTGAAGAGCTTGGGCATTTGTTGCCTTCCACTATGTGGCCGATGCCATATTTCGCAAAAGTTTGCCAGATAATACGCATCGATGTCAAATAAAAAAAATTTGGCACCACTCTCGCGATGTGAGAGAGTTGGCACCACTGTGAACAAAGACCCACATGTATAAACAAATCAACCAAACCAACTACACCAGCCTCTCACTCTCCCAAACAAGTGTTTTTTATTGCCTCAGCCCTCTCTCTCTCCCATGTAGTGTTTTTTCATTGCGTGAGTTAATTTGGCACCGGAGCAAGTAGGTGATCCAGATTGGGGCACCAGGTGAGCAATGGAGGGGCATCAATGCCAAATGCATCACAAGTGAATTTGGCACATGTTTTGGCCTACATAGCCCACTTTTGTATGGAATACTACCTCGTATTTAGTATAAAATTTTGACCAAAATGCAAATGCATGTCACTAAAAATTACACCATTTGAAATTATGTTCAAATACGAATCCAATGATATGGTTCTTAGTGACATGCATTAGCATTTTTTCAGTTAAATCTATGGTCAAATTTTGATACTACAAAATTGGAAGAGTAAACAAGGACGGAGGTAGTACTTGCTCTTAGGGTAACCATAGTGTTACTGGAGTAGTCTAAGTTACTTTCCACTATGACTAGCCTAGGCTACTATAGTAGTACAGCATAAAAACGATGCAGGTGATCACGTGAGAAAAAATACTAAAAACATTTCTTTCGGTGCAGTGCGTAGATGAAGTTTTGAACACTACACTTGTCATCGTAATTTGGGAAAATTATGAAAAAATTGAGCTACGTTGTGATTACCGTTTACTTATAGGAAAGAAGTTTCACCTCGAAGAGTAGCTTCTCCGTGCACGGAAAGCATGTAAGGAATCCAACAACTTGATCCAGATTGGGGCCGATAGATTTTAGTGCTAAGACCTTCACTGTGCGCATGAACTGGGTCAAGCTTGTGGGAATCATTTTTTGGAAGACGGTCGTAAATACATCAAGAAGAAATTTAAAAATGTGAATTTCAAGAAGACGGAGAAGAAGATGAGTGTTGTACCTGAACGATTACGGATCCAATAAAGAGTTCGGAGAATTTGGCAGACGAGTACACCAACGCTGTCAATTTCGGCGTGTCAATGACCTTGATTTTTGTTGGACCTTCTAGATCCAATACAAGCAATCTCTCAAGGAAAGGCGCATTCTCAATGACCATAACGTGGAATAGCTAGAGTGATCTCTTCCCAATTGATGTCTTGTTACAGGGCCAGCAAGACACATAAATCCATCAGAGATTCGTCGAGGCGATGTGGAGGCTAATGAACCCGTGGATCTGCTCAAGACGAAGGTACTCAAGCAGAGTACAGCTGCAGAGCAGGTTCTCCATAGCCTTCTTTGAGATGACAACGTCGAAGAGGTCGAGCTGCTTGAGTTAAGGGAGAAGAAGGGCGGGCGCAGCATTAATCTAGGGAAGATAGCAGCAGCTGAAGCTGGCGCGGCGCAGCGTTGGTGTGAGGCAGAGAGCGACATCGTCCAGCTTCAAGCTGAGCTCCTCGAGATGATCTAGGGCAGGGGATAAGTACCACTCATCGAACTTGGGTTGGACCTTGCAGTTGGTACTGAACATGCGGATGTCAAGGCGTCTGGCTGGCCCAGGGTGCAATGAAAGGATCCTGGAGACTGCGGCCATGCGTTTGCAATCCCCGTCGCAGAGGCACCTGTTGACGGTGAGGTTGAGGGGGACACAGCACCAGAGGGGGCGCCACTGCCGGGAGAGCAGGGCGGTCCGCACGGCAGATTTGGTGGGCAGGAGGCCGATGATGATGAGCAGCATGTCGTCGGGGAAGCTGCTAATGAAGTCCAGGCTCGCCGGATGCGGTTTTGGCTCGAGCAGCCTCCGCTTGTTGGCTGCCTCGCCGTCCATCTCAACCGGCGGCGACACTGGTGTACACGTGTGCTGGTGTGTGTTGTGTGTTAGGTGTGCGCGAGTGCGTCCTTCTGTGCATGCCACCGCGCAGTGGTGAATTGTGCGCGAGTGCCACCTTCGCGGGCAAGAAGTTTGTCCTCAATGCGCCCTCAATTTACTAGCGTGCGGGGTGCTACCCCGAGTGGTTTCAACTTTGTTTACTTCACGGCGTGTCATATGGGCCTCTAGTTTACTTATTTTCACCCACTGCCACATGGGCCAGCACACCAAGATACAGAACACAAGATGACAACGCAGCATGTGGATTGGTTGACTGGTCAACTAAACAATATACGGAGCTATATGCTGACACAGTGAGCGTAATCTATCGGCATCGAGAGTTCGAGTGAGAGGGGAGGCCCGTGAGAGATGGCAGAGAGAGAGAAAGAGCTACTCCCACCGTTCGATAATGTAGTTACAACATTTTTTTAAGTCAAACTTTTGAAACTTTGACCAAGTTTATAAAGAAATTACTTATATCTACAATACCAAAGATAAATGATAGTATGAAGTAAGTACATGTTGTGATGAATCTAATGATCGTTCCAGATGTAAATGTTTTTCTCCACATATACCTGGTCAAACTTTTCTGAGGTTTGACTTTTCAAAACATCCATATGCTTATGGACGTGACAGAGTCCCTAACGAGAGAGAGAGAGAGAGAGAAAGAGAGAGTGAAAAAAGTGTGTGTGCGTGTGTGAAAGAGACATGGACAACACACGATAAAAGTAGAGAAAAAGTGTGCGTGTCTTATGCAAACATATCACACATGCATCTTCGACAACAGAGGCAAGGTGAGGATATAGTGTGTGGTTGTTTGGAACGGAGAGAGGAATACCCCTAGCACGTGGCCAAGATGGGTCTGACAAACAAGGGAGAGAGGTCGAGAGAGACGTACGGAGAAAATGCAGACATGGGGAGGAGAGAGTGTATGTTTGTCATAGAGAGATCCCCTGGAGATCGTGATGGGACTACATGGGTGGGAGATCGAGTGACAAGGTGTGTGCGCGATAGAAGATGCCCCGAGAGATATCGAGATAGACGTATGGACGGAAGGAGACAACATGTGTGTTCCTGATGGCTAGTAAGAGATAATCATAGTTAGGAGGGGGGGAGTGCTTGCGCCTATGGCCCTGTTTGGATACTCTAACTCAGTTAGAGGTTAGAGTTAGATTCATACCCTGAACTAACCCTGAACTAACTCTAAGTAAAGAGGTGTTTGGATGGCAGGGTTAGATGGAGCACGGATACGGCGAGGCAACTTCACGTGCGGTGCGAGAGGGAGGGAGGGAGAGGACGAGAAGCTTTGAGGAAGTGGGGAGGAATCTGCTGCGGGGAGAGCGAGACAAAGAAGTGTTTATTAGTGGTCCCAAGAAGAACTTACCCAAATAAGCACCTCTTGGATAGGTTATTTTTTTGGATGGGTTAGATGCATCTAACCTAAACTAACCCTCCTGTTTGGATCTTTTTGGGTTAGTTGACTCCAAACTAACCCAAACTAACTCTAACCCATGGATCCAAACAGAGCCTATGATGGAGTGAGGGATTATGGTACTTAGGGGGGTTCGTGTCATATGGAGAGAGAACAAGGGCGGAGAGTGTTGGATGGGTCTATATGTATAGCGCGAGCGAGACAAGTGTATGTGTGAACCAGGGAGATATAAGGCATGTTTGGCTTGCGCCGTGAGCATCTTTTGCGTGGCCTGGGGTTGTGGCTGGATTTCATGCATGCTTGTTTGATTGCTACCCTGTGAAAAAGAAAGCCCGCCTCGGCTGGGTTCCCTTGCACCTTAATTAGCCTGGCTGAACTCCAAACACTGCAAGTAGCCTGGCCCAAGCGACCTATTTCGAACGCCTGGCCATGCCTGGTCGTGCGGCCACGAGGCTAACAGCAACATGGATGGATATTAGCATTAAATAATTGATGCATGGCTTGATTGATGGGACGTTGATGCTTTGCCTGGCCCAGGCATGAACCAAACGCTTCAGCACCACACAAGCCTGGCCAGGCAGAAATATTTTACATCTCACGTCCACACCAGGCAGTACCGGCCATCAAGGCATGAGGGTCACGTCACGAACCAAACTGACCAATAAAGTATGAGAGAGATTGAGGAGCCCCGATAAGGCTGAGTGGTGCGTCAGATAGCTGAGAGGGGGAAAGAGATATTCCATTCGCTTGATACTACAGTGCATGTAGACTTTTTAGAAGTCAAACTTTGGAAACTTTGATCAGGTTTACGAAAATGTTATTTATATCTACAATACCAAAGATACATCATACAAAACTACATCTCATGGTGAATCTAATTGTATATGTTTGCCGTACTAGATGTAATTCTGTTTCTCCACGTACATGGTCAAACTTTGTGATGTTTGACTTTTCAATAAATCTATATGCTATGGACGGAGGAGAGTGCCTCAGTCGAGACAAATCAAGTGCATGTGAAGGAGAATGAGTAAGTGTGCAAAAAGAGTATGTGTGTGAAAGAGAAAGTGACAACAAACAATAAATTAGAGAGAGTGTGTTTTTTTTCGTTTCTTATGCGAACATATCACGCATGCATCTCCGAGATGGAAAAACGAGGCGAGGAGATACACGAAGATAGCTAGTGTGTGATTGTTTGCAATAGAGAGAGACACCCATGTAGCACATAACCAATAGAGGTCTGGCCAACAAGGAAAAAAGGTCGAGAGGGACACATGGATGGCATGGACGCATGGGGAGGGAGAGAGGGTGTGTTTGTCATAGAGAGATCCCCTCGAGATCGTGAGGGGACTATATGGGTGGGAGATCGAGGGAGTGCGTGCGCAATAGAAAGATGCCCCGAGAGAAATCGAGATAGACCATGCACATGTTTGTGATGGAGACTAAGATTAGCTAGTCATATACATATAGGGGGACTGCGTGTGCCTACAATTAAGTGAGAGACCATCATACTTGGCTAGCTAGGCATGAGATTGTGTGTGTGTGTGTGAGATGGAGAGAGAACAAGGGAGAGAGATAGAGTTTTAGATGGTCCTATCGAGTGCGAGTGAGATATGCATGTGTGTGTGTGACCCAGGTGGATGGAGAGTTTGAGAGAGGGGGGAAGAGCTCTGGGACGACATAGTGGTGCGTGAGAGAGTTACGGGCAAAGAGCCAAGGAATTTGTGTGCGTACGATGAGTGCACCCAAGATATCTAGCTTGGACTAGCTAGAGTATCATACATAGTGTGCGAGAGAGACCTATAGATGGTGTATATATGAATGCGAACTAGAAAGACTCCCCCACACACACACAAAGAGAGAGAGAGAGAGAGAGAGAGAGAGAGAGAGAGAGGGAGAGGGACCAACAAGGTTTTTGTGTCGGATGCGTGCGACAGAATTGAAGATTGTCGACGAGACAGTGAGAGAGAGAGAGAGAACAGGAGTCCGGGAGAGGGGGAGGTCGCGTTTTATGCATCAAAGACTGATATAAACCATGTTTCGATATAAACTTGCATTCAAATATTTAAATTGGAGAACATGTTGTCTGCATTCCACACATGAACAGATATATGCGTATATCAAACAAGTTCATTAATTTGACTTTCAACATGTTCATGGAGTACTATAATACTGTACAACATGCTACTCGATTGAGGTGTTCTATTTTGGATTTAGTTCACTATTTTGACCTACTGAACGAGCTAGTTCATTGAATCGAGATATTTCATTTTGGGTTTAATTCGCGTTTTTGAGTGGGTCAACTATTTTTCATATAGTAAATCTCTAGCAACGAGCATGTAAAAACACATTACTCCCGAGCATCATCTCTCCATCTAAAAAAGAAGTGGCAAGCTAATATTTCAAAATATTATTCGAATCGAATTGGTAAGGTAAACATGGATGCTCGTTCTCCCAAAAATTGAACGAACTGTTAAACATCCTCTCTGCTCGGTGGAATTCGCCCAAGCAAATAAATGGGAGACGCGAAATTACCGTCCTATGTGGGACACGCATCAATTGGCCCGTTGTACATCGAGGGTAGGTTCGTAACTTCATCCAAGCACGCCTTCTCCTTGGACGAAATGACATGTGCCGAATAATTCATAAACCATGGTCGGCAAAACACGCTCTCCTCGCCTGAAATAGCTCGCGCCCACTATTTCAAAACACACTCTCCTCGCCCGAAATCGCTCGCGCCCACTATAGTTCAAAACACGCCCTCCTCGCCCGAAATCGCTCCCGCCCACTATTTGGGGAGAAGCAAAGTTACTCTACTATCCCCGACCCTCAATACACAGACCCAAGCCGAGAAGCCTATAGGCAAGGGTAGAACTGTAACTTACCCTCACATTTCAGACAAATGCATCTGTAAGACATGGTTCCACTCCCCTCCCAATCCCCCCCCCCCGCCCGCCCCCATTCATACCGCCAAATCACCTTCTCCCCGGGAAGCTCCCTTCTCCCGAGCCACGAAACCTCAGCCCCACCTCCATGGCGCCCCCACCGCACCAATTTCACAGCCGCCCTCCTCCCTAATGCCGGAGACACTGTCTAATTGCCGTCGTGCACTGGGCCGTGTGCCTCTTACTCTGTGCTGCTAGTGCTGCCTTGACGACGGCCGCGTGAACTGTACCGGAGCCGACTCACCCCCGCCGTTGTTCACGGCGCCGGAGCGGCTCCAACTTCGGATCCGTCCAGGGTCCTGGCGCTGCTTCTGCATAGCCGTCGACCATCACGACATCGCTCTTTACCTGCCGCAGGTCGCCACCGCAACCGCGCCGGCCTCACCGACTCGGCAGCTGGACCTTTCTACTTCACCATGCCGCTAGATAGGTCACACCCTCATCTCAAATAACTTTATTTAGGTGTCAGTTGTCTGAATTTTTATTCTGGGCCAATCGATTCCCAATGGGAAGCAGCATCCCTCGAGGCGGCGGAGCTCCTAGGCTGCCGGTTGGCCGGTGTCTAACGTAAGGGTGCGGGACCGCAAGTTCACCGCGGAAGCAGCGCATAGATGGCTATCTTTTAGAGTTGCATGGGTTGAAGGTACTACCGCCGCCAGATCTGGATGACGGGGAGTCTTTGTGGATTGGCCTGGGGGCGGTGCAACCACGGCAGTGCGGTGGGGCGGGGAGCGGGGTTTTGGCCGGGGCCACGGATGGCGGAGGTAGGCTGCTCTGCCATTGGTCGTTGGCTGTTCGAGGAAGATTCCGAACAGTGTCAGCCGGGAGCACAAGACGGCCATCAAGCCATCCGGCGTAGATCGGATAGTACCAAAATAAAATAAAATCGTGTGACCCCAATTTAGTCTTCAGTCAACAGACGTGTGACCACTCTCGTACCTTGCTGTTGATCTCTTAGTGTATTTCTTCAGATCAAAGAGATATGTCGTTCTTAACATTATGCGTTATCTGCATCTTCAGACACACCGTCTTCCGACTCACCACAGCTGCTCCAATGAGGGAAGCATACACCAGAAGGGAGCTACAGTCCCCACTCAACAGTTCCCTGCATCGAATGCGCGTGCCCGGCATGGATAGCCACAACAACTGCAGGGCCATTGACAAGTCAGCACATGATGCTCACTCCTATGGATGGTAGCTAGATAGGTTGTACCCTCACCTTACTTGTGTGCAACATTTATGTCTTTGTTATTCATCTAAGCACGGAAAATAGATCATCACATTTCACTGTATATTCATGCTGATCTCTTATGGGTCTTGTTCAGGAGTTCACGTTGTTCCATAGTTCAGCTAAGATACTTGTTCTTTAGGTAACGTTGTTCCATAGTTATCATCCATCAGCCAATGCTATCCCACAGACTGGTGATTATAGTATTATACCACTTCTAGTATTACCTATGTTGTTCTTTAATACTTTTGTGTGCCATCTAGTTAATCTCGAGTACAAACAATACATATTCTGTAGCTTTCATCTGTGTTCTCCCTTTAGTTTATGAGACCTGTTGCTGCTAGTTAACCCCAGTCCTACTATTTATGTCGTCACCTACAGGCACTCATTTACGTAAATCTAACTACTAGTTGTCTTCCATGCATGTCAGATATAATTGCACACACTGATATACCCACAAGAACCTCACGGAGCAATGTAAAGGCCAATAAACTTAATGTCAATGATACCCAATATGATGGAACATGTAAAGGCAGTTCTTCAGAAGACTTGCAGAAAGATGATGAATCCTCTTCACCCTACAAGGTCCTTGCTCTAACTTGGCATGTGATATGGGTACAACATGCATATAATGTCCTGGAGTGTATCTACTCTGTTGCAATGCCATGTGCTTAGCATGCTGATCATGCATGTAAATATGTCATGCCTTCCTGTTTTCGAGTACCTATTCCATTCATGATAACATGTTTTCAAATTCAAGTACTGTCATTCTACTCTATCGCAATGCCATCTGCTTAATTTGGACATCATGCTTCTGAATATCTTATGCATTGTTATTCATTAGTATGTACTTCATCTGCCTGCCATGCCATGTTTTTTACATCGAAGTGATGTTCTAGTGCTCTGTTGCAATGCCATCTTATTTTCCCAATCATACACGTGTATGTTGCCTTAGTTATTTCTGTATGTATTCCGCTAGCATATAGTTTTACATTCAACTAGTGTTTTTTTGTTGTGTTGTCCTGTCATATCCCTAGCTCTTACACCATACCCCCTCCGTCCGGATTACATGTTGCCGAAATGGATAAAAAAGGATGTATCTAGAGCTGAAATACGCCTAGACCCATCCATTTTTTTCCAGATGGAGGGAATACATGTCAATATGTCATGCCTTTCTATTCTTCAGTACCTATTCCATCTCTCTGCTATCGCATGTTTTATAATTAAAGCACCATTCTTCTATACAAGGCATGCAAGGGGAAGACGACTATGTTAGAATCTGAAGGGTTACAAACAAGGCCTTTGCAAAAGATCCAAACGCCAGGTGATAATAAACCAACTCCAGTTTTTATAGATACTGCTCCAGCACAGAGAAACCCAACTCCTACTGATAATAAGTAGATTCCAGTGGCCAAAGAACTAGTCCGCTCTAGTCCAGCAAAAATATGTCAACTCAATTCTAAGAAGCGTGTGTGTATCCTTGCATCATGAAATTTTATAGCATGCTGATCATATTTGCTACATGTTTCTTACCCATCTCTCTTTTAGAAAACAAGCTTAACAGATAGAAGAATTTCTGCAATGGTATCGTTTATGAGGAAAGATTCTTGCAGGAATTCCCTGTGCTCCAATCTAGATGTAAGTACCTGTTGTATATCACTATATTTTTACATCAGCATGTATTTTGTTAATCGGCGTGAATCCAACCTTTATCCGATCTAAATTTAGTTGTAGCAAAATGTATGATTAAAGGCCACAATGTTGATTTTTGTAAGGAAAACTGCCTGGTAGTTTTGCATCCTGAGCTGCATGAGTGTACTATCTCATATCAGTGGGTTTGAATACTTTGGTTCTGTAGTGGGTTTTTCAGTGTTTTTTTACTGTGTTGTCCTGTCATATCCCTAGCTCTTACATCATACTCCCTCTGTCCGGATTAAATGTCGCAGAAATGGATAAAACTGGATGTATCTAGAACTGAAATACGCCTAGACCCGTCCATTTATTTCCCGATGGAGGGAATACATGTCAATATGTCATGCCTTTCTATTCTTCAGTACCTATTCCATCTCTGCTGTAGCATGTTTTATAACTGAATCACCATTCTTCTATATAACGCATGCAAGGGGAAGACGGCTATGTTAGAATCTGAAGGGTTACAAACCAGGTCTTTGCAAAAGATCCAAAAGCCAGGAGATAATAAACCAACTCCATTTTTCATAGATACTGCTCCAGCACAGAGAAACCCAACTCCCACTGATAATAAGCAGATTCCAGTGGCCAAAGAACTAGTCCGCTCCAGTCCAGCAAAAGAATGTCAACTCCGTTCTAAGAAGTGTGTGCGTATCCTCGCATCATGAAATTTTATAGCATTCTGATCATATTTTCTACATGTTTCTTACCCATCTCTCTTTTAGAAAATAAGGTTAAACGATAAAAGACTTCCTCCATTGGGATCGTATTCGAGGAAGATATCTTGCAGGAATTCTCTGTGCTCCAATGCTGATGTAAGTACCTGTTGTATATCACTATATTTTTACATCAACATGTATTTTGTTAATCGGCGTGAATCTAACCTTTATCTGATCTAAAATTAGTTGTAGCAAAATGTTAAAGGCGCCAATGTTGATTTGCATACTGAGCTGCATGAATGTACTATCTCATATCACACACATTACTGAATTGTAGTGCTTCTCTGGTTGCCCATTCATTCATTGTGTCAATGTTGCTTTCGTACTACCTTACCTGGCTGATGATAGCTGTGCCATATTGTGTTAATTTGGTGTAGGCTAGTTGCCCAAACGTTCGTTGTGTCAATGTTGCTTTCCTATTATCTGACTTGGCCAATGATAGCAATGCTAGTGTGTTAATTTTGTGCAGGCTGCTGAAGATAATAAGACAAACTCTGAAAACAGCAAGGCAACCCCATTGTTTCTTTCCAGTAAATCTAGGCCACGTAATATGGCAATAATGCATGATTAATCTGTTTGGTTCCCGTCCTAATTTATGTTATGATGCAGTGGTCGAGACACTCTCCACTATCAATAATACAAGCCTTCCAAAATTGCCATCTGAATCTGTTTAGTATCCTCTGTCTCGAATGCAACGGAATAAATGTATGTTTGTGAACCAGTTAATGGCTGAAGCAATGATGGAAATGGTGGATGAATCAGAGGTGCAGAGTCGTGTGACACAACAACTGATCAATGTTTTCAGAGACAGTGTAGCAAATCAGAAAGAACTTTCCCACATGCTTATGGGCGTCATCTGTGCTGAGGTTGCAGATTGTGACGTTGTAGATGGTTAGGTTCTGCTCATTTATTTGCACTGGCATCAATCTTTGATTGCCCAGTGGATGTAATTTCCTGTAATATATGCTGGATGTGCAACGTTATTCCCTGTATGCCGTACCTTTGCTTGATCGGTTTTGGTCCTGTGCATAATTGCTCGTCGTAATGGGCCCAAATTATCTAATTTGGCCTAAAGACATGTACGAACTTTAGTGGGCCCATTAAGTTAATGGGCCGTTACTAGGCCGAAAGTTAATGGTCGTCCCTCTTACCTCCCGGGTCGTTAACAGGTCGACATCGAAGCGGGCAACAGGTGGCCCCAATTTATTTCACGGGCTATTAACAGGACATTACTAAGTTTGGGCTACATATGGCCCAACTATACTGTAGGCCTTTAGCAGGCCGAAAGAGACAGCGGGCTTGTACTGGACCATGAAGACCATGGGCCGCTAAGAGGTCGAAAGTCAGGTCGTATTGGAAATGGCCCAACTGTGTTGTGGGCCTTTAGCAGGCCGAAAGAGAAACCGGGCTGGTATTGGACCATGAAGTGCATGGGCCGTTAAAAGGCCAAAACTAAGGTCCGACTACAAATGGCCCAACTCATTTATGGTCCGTTAACAGGTCGAAAGGCACACAGGGCCGGGAATTGGCCCAACACTTAAATGGGTCGCTAAAAGACCAAAACTCAGGTCCGACTACAAATGGCCCAACTGATTTATGGGCCGTCAATAGGCTGAAAGTGACACCGGGCCAGAAATTGGCCCAACACTTAAATGGGTCGCTAAAAGGCCGAAACTCAGGTCCGACAACAAATGTCCCATCAAATTTATGGGCCGTCAACAGGCTGAAAGACACACCGGGCCGGAAATTAGCCCAACATTTAAATGGGTCGCTAAAAGGCTGAAAGATGTACATCCTGAAAATTGGCCCATCGATTAAATGGGCCGTTAACAGGCTGATATCTCATCGGGCCGATATTGAGCCCAAATATGTAGCGGGTTGTTAACGGGCTCGAACTGACGATGGGCTGCAATGGTGTCAAATCTTTAACGGGCCGTTGACGGGCCGAATTGGCACATCTCGTATGGGTCGTGGGCTTAAATGGACCTGACACAAGTAGGCCTTATATGGGTTGGCCTGCTAATTTTTACTGGGCCGGCCTTTTCACAGGAATGGGCCTCTGTTGGGCCGTGCCACATGTCGACGTATCATAGGCGCCTTCCGTCCAATGAGTGGATGACATCTGTCCCAACGATGAGCCGACACGTGTTTCCTCCAGCTAATGATGATTTTACACATGGAAAATCCCCATTGGTCAGGGCTGTTAACGGGTTATCGGATGCCACGTGTCAGTCACCCTTGACGACAGCACTTATGTGACGCGCGATTTATCGTCATGGAAGTGGACACTTCTGTGATGATAATTTTGGTAATGTCATAGAACACTTCTACGACACCACATGTATGACTATCTTGATTCTGTCATAAAATCGTCATGGATGTACATGCATGACAAAAAACGCGACCTACTGTGACAAACACGTATCATCATGGAAGTGTATTTTTTTGTACTGATGCTTGATACGTCTCCAACGTATCTATAATTTTTTATTGTTCCATGCTATTATATTACCTGTTTTGGATGTTTATGGGCTTTACTTTACACTTTTATATCATTTTTGGGACTAACCTATTAACTGGAGGCCCAGCCCGTATTGCTGTTTTTTTGCCTATTTCAGTATTTCGAAGAAAAGGAATATCAAACGGCGTCCAAACGAGATAAAACCTTCAGGAGCGTGATTTTTGGAACAAACGTGATCGAGAGGACTTAGAGTGCAAGTCAAGAAGCAGCCGAGGCGGCCACGAGGGGGAGGGTGCCCCCCCTACTGGGCGTGCCCCCTATCTCGTGGGCCCCTCGGGTGTCCACCGACCTACTTCTTCCTCCTATATATACCCACGTACACCGAGAACATCAGAACAAGCCACAAAAACCTAATTCCACTGCCGCAACCTTCTGTATCCGCGAGATCCCATCTTGGATCCTTCGTCGGCGCTCCGCGGGAGGGGGAATCAACCACAGAGGGTTTCTACATCAACACCATAGCCCCTCCGATGAGTTGTGAGTAGTTTACCACAGACCTTCGGGTCCATAGTTATTAGCTAGATGGCTTCTTCTCTCTTTTTGGATCTCAATACCATGTTCTCCTTGATCTTCTTAGAGATCTATTCGATGTAACTCTTTTTGCAGTGTGTTTGTCGAGATCCAATGAATTGTGGGTTTATGATCAAGTTTATCTATGAGAAATATTTGAATCTCATCTGAATTCTTTTATGTGTGATTAAGTTATCTTTGCAAGTCTCTTCGAATTATCAGTTTGGTTTGGCCTACTAGATTGATCTTTCTTGCAATGGGAGAAGTGCTTAGCTTTGGGTTCAATCTTGCGGTGTCCTTTCCCAGTGACAGCAGGGGCAGCAAGGCACGTATTGTATTGTTGCCATCGAGGATAAAAAGTTGGGGTTTATATCATATTGCATGAGTTTATCCCTCTACATCATGTCATCTTTCTTAATGCGTTACTTTGTTCTTTATGAACTTGATACTCTAGATGCATGCTGAATAGCGGTCGATGTGTGGAGTAATAGTAGTAGATGCAGGCAGGAGTCGGTCTACTTGTCACGGACGTGATGCCTAAATACATGATCACGCCTAGATAATCTCATAATTATTCGCTTTTCTATCAATTGCTCGACAGTAATTTGTTCACCCACCATAATACCTATGCTATCTTGAGAGAAGCAACTAGTGAAACCTATGGCCCCCGGGTCTATCTTTTATCATTATAGTTTCAATCTACTTTTATTTGCATCTTTACTTTTCCAATCTATATTATAAAATACAAAAAATATATTTATCTTATCATACTATCTCTATTAGATCTCACTTTCGCAAGTGGTCGTGAAGGAATTGACAACCCCTTTATTGCGTTGGTTGCGAGTTCTTTGTTTGTTTGTGTAGGTGTGTGGGACTTTTGAGGAGCCTCCTACTGGATTGATACCTTGGTTCTCAAAAACTGAGGGAAATACTTACGCTACTATTTCTGCATCACCCTTTCCTCTTCAAGGAAAACCAACGCAAGCTCAAGATGTAGCACGTCCCACGAACTCTAATCCAGCAGAGCTTTGCGGGAGAGTTCCATCAGCACGACGGCATGATGACGGTGTTGATGATGCTACCGACGCAGGGCTTCGCCTAAGCACCGCTACAATATTACCAAGGTGGAATATGGTGGAGGGGGGCACCGCACACGGCTAAGAGATCAATGATCAATTGTTGTGTCTAGAGGTGCCCCCTGCCCCCGTATATAAAGGAGCAAGGGGGGAGGCGGCCGACCAAGGAGGAGGGCGCGCCAAGGGGGGAGTCCTACTCCCACCGGGAGTAGGACTCCTCCTTTCCTTGTTGGAGTAGGAGAGGGGAAGGAAGGGAGAGAGGAGAGGAAGGGAAGGGGGGCGCCGCCCCCCTCCTTGTCCAATTCGGACTAGAAGGGGAGGAGGCGTGGCCTACCCTGGCCGCCCCTCCTCTTCTCCACTAGGGCCCATGAGGCCCAATAAACCCCCCGGGGGGTTCCGGTAACCCCCCGGTACTCCGGTATATGTTCGAACCTCCCGAAACACTTCCGATGTCCAGACATAGTCATCCAATATATCGATCTTTATGTCTCGGCCATTTCGAGACTCCTCGTCATGTCCATGATCATATCTGGGACTCCAAACTACCTTCGGTACATCAAAACACAAAAACTCATAATACCGATCGTCACCGAAATTTAAGCGTGCGGACCCTACGTGTTCGAGAACTATGTAGACATGACCGAGACACATTTCCGGTCAATAACCAATAGCGGAACCTGGATGCTCATATTGGTTCCCACATATTCTATGAAGATCTTTATCTGTCAAACCGCATAACTACATACATTGTTCCCTTTGTCATCGGTATGTTACTTGCATGAGATTCGATCGTCGGTATCTCAATACCTAGTTCAATCTCATCACTGGTAAGTCTCTTTACTCGTTACATAATGCATCTTCCCGCAACTAACTCATTAGCTACATTGCTTGCAAGGCTTATAGTGATGTGCATTACCGAGAGGGCCCAGAGATACCTCTTCAACAATCGGAGTGACAAATGCTAATCTCGAAATACGTCAACTCAACAAGTACCTTCGGAGACACCTGTAGAGCACCTTTATAATCACCCAGTTACATTGTGATGTTTGGTAGCACACAAAGTGTTCCTCCGGTAAGCGGGAGTTACATAATCTCATAGTCATAGGAACATGTATAAGTCATGAAGGAATCAATAGCAAGATACTAAACGATCAAGTGCTAAGCTAACGAAATGGGTCAAGTCAATCACATCATTCTTCTAATGATGTGATCCCATTGATCAAATGATAACTCACATCTATGGTCAGGAAACTTAACCGTCTTTGATCAATGAGCTAGCCAAGTAGAGGCATACTAGTGACACTATGTTTGTCTATGCATTCACACATGTATTATGTTTCCAGTTAATACAATTCTAGCATGAATAATAAACATTTATCATGATATAAGGAAATAAATAATAACTTTATTATTGCCTTTAGGGCATATTTCCTTCAGTCTCCCAGTTGCACTAGAGTCAATAATCTAGATTACACAGTAATGATTCTAACACCCATTGAGCCTTGGTGCTGATCATGTTTTAATCGTGGAAGAGGCTTAGTCAACGGGTCTGCAGCATTCAGATCCGTATGTATCTTGCAAATCTCTATGTCTCCCACCTGGACTTGGTCCCGGATGGAATTGAAGCGTCTCTTGATGTCCTTGGTTCTCTTGTGAAATCTGGATTCCTTTGCCAAGGCAATTGCACCAGTATTGTCACAAAAGATTTTCATTGGACCCGATGCACTAGGTATGACACCTAGATCGGATATGAACTCCTTCATCCAGACACCTTCATTTGTTGCTTCTGAAGCAGCTATGTACTCCGCTTCACTCGTAGATCCTGCCACGACACTTTGTTTAGAACTACACCAACTAGTAGCTCCACCGTTCAATATAAACATGTATCCGGTTTGTGAATTAGAATCGTCCGGATCAGTGTCAAAGCTTGCATCGATGTAACCATTTACGACTAGCTCTTTGTCACCTCCATAAATGAGAAACATATCCTTAGTCCTTTTCAGGTACTTCAGGATGTTCTTGACCGCTGTCCAGTGATCCTCTCCTGGATTACCTTGGTACCTCCCTGCTAAACTAATAGCAAGGCACACATCAGGTCTGGTACACAACATTGCATACATGATAGAGCCTATGGTTGAAGCATAGGGAACATCTTTAATTTTCTCTCTATCTTCTGCAGTGGTCGGGCATTGAGTCTGACTCAACTTCACACCTTGTATTACGGGCAAGAACCCTTTCTTTGCTTGATCCATTTTGAAATTTTTCAAAACTTTATCAAGGTATGTACTTTATGAAAGTCCAATTAAGCGTCTTGATCTATCTCTATAGATCTTGATGCCCAATATATAACCAGCTTCACCGAGGTCTTTCATTGAAAAACTTTTATTCAAATATCCTTTTATGCTATCCAGAAATTTCTATATCATTTACAATCAACAATATGTCATCCCCATATAATATTAGAAATGCTATAGAGCTCCCACTCACTTTCTTGTAAATACAGGCTTCTCCAAAAGTCTGTATAAAATCATATGCTTTGATCACACTATCAAAGCATTTACCAGAGAGGCTTGCACCAGTCCATAAATGGATCGCTGGAGCTTGCACACTTTGTTAGCACCTTTTGGATCGACAAAACCTTCTGGTTGCATCATATACAACTCTTCTTCCAGAAATCCATTCAGGAATGCATTTTTGACATCCATTTGCCAAATTTCATAATCATAAAATGCGGCAATTGCTAGCATGATTCGAACAGACTTAAGCATCGCTACGGGTGAGAAAGTCTCATCGTAGTCAACCCGTTGAACTTGTCAAAAACCTTTTGCAACAAGTCGAGCTTTGTAGATAGTAACATTACCATCAGCGTCAGTCTTCTTTTTGAAGATCCATTTATTCTCGATGGCTTGCCGATCATCGGGCAAGTCAACCAAAGTCCACACTTTGTTCTCATACATGGATCCCATCTCAGATTTCATGGCCTCAAACCATTTTGTGGAATCTGGGCTCATCATCGCTTCCTCATAGTTTGTAGGTTCACCATGGTCAAGTAACATGACCTCCAGAATAGGATTACCATACCACTCTGGTGCGGATTTTACTCTAGTTGACCTATGAGGTTCGGTAGTAACTTGATCTGAAGTTTCATGATCAATATTATCAGCTTCCACACTAATTGGTGTAGGCGTCACAAGAATTGGTTTCTGTGATGAACTACTTTGCAATAAGGGAGCAGGTACAATTACCTCATCAAGTTCTACTTTCCTCCCACTTACTTCTTTCGAGAGAATCTCCTTCTCTAGAAAGGATCCATTTTTAGCAACGAATGTCTTGCCTTCGGATCTGTGATAGAAGGTGTACCCAACAATTTCCTTTGGGTATCCTATGAAGACACATTTCTCCAATTTGGGTTCGAGCTTATCAGGTTGAAGCTTTTTCACATAAGCATCGCAGCCCCAAACTTTAAGAAACGACAACTTTGGTTTCTTGACAAACCATAGTTCATAAGATGTTGTCTCAACGGATTTTGATGGTGCCCTATTTAACGTGAATGCAGCTGTCTCTAAAGCATAACCGTAAAACGATAGCGGTAAATCAGTAAGAGACATCATAGATCGCACCATATCTAGTAAAGTACGATTACGATGTTCGGACACACCATTATGTTGTGGTGTTTCGGGTGGCGCGAGTTGTGAAACTATTCTGCATTGTTTCAAATGTAGACCAAACTCGTAACTCAAATATTCTCCTCCACAATCAGATTGTAGAAACTTTATTTTTTTATGATGATTTTCCACTTCACTCTGAAATTCTTTGAACTTTTCAAATGTTTCAGACTTATGTTTCATTAAGTAGATATACCCATATCTGCTCAAATCATCTGTGAAGGTGAGAAAATAACGATACCCGCTGCGAGCCTCAATATTCATCGGACCACATACATTAGTATGTATGATTTCAACAAATATGCCGCTCGCTCCATAGTTACGGAGAACGGCGTTTTAGTCATCTTGCCCATGAGGCATGGTTCACAAGTACCAAGTGATTCATAATCAAGTGATTCCAAAAGTCCATCAGTATGGAGTTTCTTCATGCGCTTTACACCAATATGACCCAAACGGTAGTACCACAAATAAGTTGCACTATCATTATCAAATCTGCATCTTTTCGCTTCAACATTATGAATATTTGTATCACTACTATCGAGATTCAACAAAAATAGACCACTCTTTAAGGGTGCATGACCATAAATGATATTACTCATATAAATAGAACAACCATTATTCTCAGATTTAAATGAATAACCTTCTCGCATTAAACAAGATCCAGATATAATGTTCATGCTCAACGCTGGCACCAAATAACAATTATTGAGGTCTAAAACTAATCCCAAAGGTAGATGTAGAGATAGCGTGTCGACGGCGATCACATAGACTTTGGAACCATTTCCCACGCGCATCGTCACCTCGTCCTTAGCCAGTCTTCGCTTTCTGTAGTCCCTGTTTTGAGTTGCAAATATTAGCAACAGAACCAGTATCAAATACCCAGGTGCTACTGTGAGCTCTGGTAAGGTACACATCAATAACATGTATATCACATATACCTTTGTTCACCTTGCCATCCTTCTTATCCGCCAAATACTTGGGGCAGTTTCGCTTCCAGTGACTAGTCTACTTGCAGTAGAAGCACTCAGTCTCAGACTTAGGTCCAGACTTGGGTTTCTTCTCTTGAGCAGCAACTTGTTCCCTATTCTTCTTGAAGTTCCCCTTCTTCTTCCCTTTATCCCTTTTCTTGAAACTGGTGGTCTTGTTGACCATCAACACTTGATGCTCCTTTTTGATTTCTACCTCCGCAGCCTTTAGCATTGCGAAGAGCTCGGGAATTGCCTTGTTCATCCCTTGCGTATTATAGTTCATCACGAAGCTCTTGTAGCTTGGTGGCAGTGATTGAAGAATTTTGGCAGTGACACTATCATCCGGAAGATTAACTCCCAGTTGAATCAAGTGATTGTTATACCCAGACATTTTGAGTATATGTTCACTGACAGAACTATTCTCCTCCATCTTGCAGCTATAGAAATTACTGGAGACTTCATATCTCTCAATTCGGGCATTTGCTTGAAATATTAACTTCAACTCCTGGAACATCTCATATGCTCCATGATGTTCAAAACGTCGTTGAAGTCCCGGTTCTAAGCGTAAAGCATGGCACACTGAACTATCGAGTAGTCATCAGCTTTGCTCTGCCAGACGTTCTTAACGTCATCAGTTGCATCTGCAGCAGGCCTGGCACCTAGCGGTGCTTCTAGGACATAATTCTTCGGTGCAGCAATGAGGATAATCCTCAAGTTATGGACCCAGTCCGTGTAATTGCTACCATCATCTTTCAACTTTGCTTTCTCATGGAACGCAATAAAATTCAACGGAACAACAACACGGGCCATCTATCTACAACAACATATACACGGAAAATACTATTAGGTACTAAGTTCATGATAAATTCAAGTTCAATTAATCATATTACTTAAGAACTCCCACTTAGATAGACATCTCTCTAATCATCTAAGTGATCACGTGATCCAAATCAATTAAACCATAACCGATCATCACGTGAAATGGAGTAGTTTTCAATGCTGAACATCACTGTGTTGATCATATCTACTATATGATTCACGCTTGACCTTTCGGTCTCAGTGTTCTGAGGCCATATCTGCATATGCTAGGCTCGTCAAGTCTAACCCGAGTATTCTGCGTGTGCAAAACTGGCTTGCACCCGTTTTAGATGGACGTAGAGCTTGTCACACCCGATCATCACGTGGTGTCTTGGCACGACGAACTTTGGCAACGGTGCATACTCAGGGAGAACACTTTTACCTTGAAATTCAGTGAGAGATCATCTTATAATGCTACCGCCAATCAAAGAAAAATAAGATGCATAAAGGATAAACATCACACGCAATCAATATAAGTGATATGATATGGCCATAATCATCTTGTGCTTGTGATCTCCATCTTCGAAGCACCGTTATGATCACTATCATCACCGGCGCGACACCTTGATCTCCATCGTAGCATCGTTGTCGTCTCGCCAACTATTGCTTCTACGACTATCACTACCGCTTAGTGATAAAGTAAAGCAATTACAGGGCGATTGCATTGCATACAATAAAGCGACAACTATATGGCTCCTGCCAGTTGCGGATAACTATGTTACAAAACATGATCATCTCATATAATAAAATTTAGCATCATGTCTTGACCATATCACATCACAACATGCCCTGCAAAAACAAGTTAACTCCTCTACTTTGTTGTTGCAAGTTTTACGTGGCTGCTACGGGCTGAGCAAGAACCGTTCTTACCTACGCATCAAAACCACAACGATAGTTCGTCAAGTTAGTGCTGTTTTAACCATCTCAAGGACCGGGCATAGCCACACTCGGTTCAACTAAAGTTGGAGAAACTGACACCCGCCAGCCACCTATGTGCAAAGCACATCGGTAGAACCAGTCTCGCGTAAACGTACACGTAATGTTGGTCCGGGCCGCTTCATCCAACAATACCGCCGAACCAAAGTATGACATGCTGGTAAGCAGTATGACTTGTATCGCCCACAACTCGCTTGTGTTCTACTCGTGCATATAACATCTACGCATACAACCAGGCTCAGATGCCACTGTTGGGGAACGTAGTAATTTCAAAATTTTCCTACGCACACGCAAGATCATGGTGATGCATAGCAACGAGAGGGGAGAGTGTTGTCCATGTACCCTCGTAGACCGAAAGCGGAAGTGTTAGCACAATGCGGTTGATGTAGTCATACGTCTTCACGATCCGACCGAGCAAGTACCGAACGTACGACACCTCCGAGTTCAGCACACGTTCAGCTCGATGACGTCCCGCGAACTCCGATCCAGCAGAGCTTTCCGGGAGTGTTCTGTCAGCACGATGGCGTGATGACGCTGTTGATGATGCTACCGATGCAGGGCTTCGCCTAAGCACCACTACGATATTACCGAGGTGGAATATGGTGGAGGGGGGCACCGTACACGGCTAAGAGATCAATGATCAATTGTTGTGTCTAGAGGTGCCCCCTGCCCCCGTATATAAACGAGCAAGGGGGGAGGCGGCCGGCCAAGGAGGAGGGCGCGCCAGGGGGGAGTCCTACTCCCACTGGGAGTAGGACTCCTCCTTTCCTTGTTGGAGTAGGAGAGGGGAAGGAAGGGAGAGAGGAGATGAAGGAAAGGGGGGGCACCGCCCCCTCCTTGTCCAATTCGGACTAGAGGGGGAGGGGGCGCGCGGCCTGCCCTGGCCGCTCCTCCTCTTCTCCACTAGGGCCCATGAGGCCCAATAAACCCCCCGGGGGGTTCCGGTAACCCCCTGGTACTCAGGTATATGTCTGAAACCTCACGAAACACTTCCGGTGTCCGAACATAGTCATCCAATATATCGATCTTTACGTCTCGACCATTTCGAGACTCCTCGTCATGTCCGTGATCATATACAGAACTCCGAACTACCTTCGGTACATCAAAACACAAAAACTCATAATACCGATCCTCACCGAACTTTAAGCGTGCGGACCCTACGTGTTCGAGAACTATGTAGACATGACTGAGACACGTTTCCGTTCAATAACCAATGGCTGAACCTAGATGCTCATATTGGTTCCCACATATTCTACGAAGATCTTTATCGGTCAAACTGCATAACTACATACGTTGTTCCCTTTGTCATCGGTATGTTACTTGCCCGAGATTCGATCATCGGTATATCAATACCTAGTTCAATCTCTTTACCGGCAAGTCTCTTTACTCATTACATAATGCATCATCCCGCAACTAACTTATTTGCTACATTGCTTGCAAGGCTTATAGTGATGTGCATTACCGAGAGGGCCCAGAGATACCTCTCCTCGGAGTGACAAATCCTAATCTCGAAATACGTCAACTCAACAAGTACCTTCGGAGACACCTGTAGAGCACCTTTATAACCACCCAATTAGGTTGTGACATTTGGTAGCACACAAAGTGTTCCTCCAGTAAGCGGGAGTTACATAATCTCATAGTCATAGGAACATGTATAAGTCATGAAGAAAGCAATAGCAACATACTAAACGATCAAGTGCTAAGCTAATGAAATGGGTCAAGTCAATCACATCATTCTTCTAATCATGTGATCCCATTGATCAAATGATAACTCATATCTATGGTCAGGAAACTTAACCATCTTTGATCAATGAGCTAGTCAAGTAGAGGCATACTAGTGACACTATGTTTGTCTATGTATTCACACATGTATTATGTTTCCGGTTAATACAATTCTAGCATGAATAATAAACATTTATCATCATATAAGGAAATAAATAATAACTTTATTATTGCCTCTAGGGAATATTTCCTTCAAACACATCGTGATAGTAGACCGTCCCTGAAAATGGTTTTAAGCGACGGTTCATGTTTCATCACCAAGGTTTTTGTCACCGAATAGAGCAAAATTTGTAGTGAAATCCTCAATACTCTAATCCTACTAACACTCAGCAGAACGTGATTACCTTAAGCTTGTTACCCCGTAGGTTCGGTAAATCATAGACATGAACGAAACCCCTTCGTTCAATGACTGATAGAGGAACCGCAGACGTCCTTATCGATCCTTATGATTACACGAATGCCATTCTAGTGAACCTTTGGTTATCATGTGATGTTTCCTTTGCTTCATGGTACTTTACAAAACTCGGGGAGCACCGGTATCCTCCCGAGTCATCACATGCTCGCTATACTATTATCCTTGTTACCAGTTTTGTTCTCTTTTCTTATTGAAGTGTTCCAGCATCCCCGTGATGTAGTCACCTGTGTCTGGCCAGACGATGATGGATGTTGTCACACCGAGAGGGCGCTAAGAATATCTCTCCATCGTTAGAGGAGCAAATCCCACTCTCGAGCTATCTAGTCCCTTGCCAAACTTTTCGATGAACCCGTAAGTTGTCGTTATGATCACCGTCTTATAGATGGCATTTGAGAAACCCCAAAGTCCATTGTACAGTAGGAAGTGACTACGATACTCTCATGGTCTGAGGAACTAAAAACACATGCTAACACTCTTTGTTATAACAATTGATTTCAGCCGATATTGTCTCAAAGTATAATAAACAAGATTGGGTCGATTCAATATGATCATTCTTCTAACATCATACTCTCAGTGTTGTCTTAGGACTATTGTTACTCTTAACAATATCTTCAGATCTGGAAAACATGATCAACAACAACACTTGAGCCAGTTCTAGAGGCAAGACCGGGAACCTATACTTTACTATTTTATCATTCCACACGTGCATACGAGTTTTTCACTGAATCACATATTCTATTATCATAGCAGTTATAACATGAAATATAAACTATTAATTATTGTAAGTGCATCTAGTGCCCCTTAGTGATTTTGGTGTATTGAAGACTTGTAGGTTAAGGGACTAATGTGTTTATGAGTGTACACAGGTCTATAAGTCTATGAGGAGTTTGATATTTACAAAGAAAGTCGACCCCTAAAAATGAATATCTTCGACTGAAGATTTTGGTATTCCTGAAGACTTTCATGAAGACTTTGAAAGTGAAGAAATTGGTGTTTCCGTGAAGACTTGATATTCATGCAAGGAATACGAAGCTTGAAGTCTTTCGTTTTCATAGTTTTGTTTTTCTCTTTCTTGAGTCATAGGAAACACCGTACGGTTAAAGGGGGTCGAGGAAAAACTAAGGAAAAATTTCCATGTGATGCTCAACTCAAAATCCTACACCTACCAATCCCTTTGAGTGAAGCCATTGGAAATCTCATACAGTTCAGTCAATTTCTTCAGTGACAGAGACGAAGTTCTTCTGGTCGCTGAGAAATTTGTTCTGACTGAGGAGTTCGGAATTCGCCAGTGCGGATTGCCTACACAGTGAGGAACATGATAGCCCTGCGGAATTTGAGAGTCAAATTTCCGACCGTTGCTGTGCTACGCGCCAGCTGTCCCAAAATATCTTATCCACCTAACGGTCATATCATTGAAGGGCATTTATGTCTTATCATGTCGGGCTCCTCCCTAGGCTATAAATAGCCGCCCCCTACAACCACTAGCTGGTTGGCTGCTCCGAGAGAAACTGACACTTGTCATTTGACAGCAACCCATCCTCCGAGGACTTTGAGCGAAAATCATCGAGTGAGGAAAATCCAAACTCAAACACCCACAAACCCAAAGTGATTGAGCATCACTGAAGAGATTGATCCTGCATGGATCCGACGCTTGTTACCTTTGAAGACTGTGCTTCTTCCAGACGGTTAGGCGTCATGGTCTAGAGCATCCAAGAGAAATTGTGGATCACTGAGTCACTGAAGTCTGTGAAGGTTTGGAAGTCACCTGAAGACTTGCCACGAGTGATTGGGCGAGGTCTGTGTGACCATAGTTCAAGGAGAATATGGTGAGGACTTGGTGTCCTGAGCTGCATGCTCAGCGACTGGGTGTCCGGGACTGTGTGTCCTCGAGTTTAAATACTCAGCCGCTCCAACCAGACGTACAACTGAGACAGCAGTTGGAACTGGTCTACCAAATCATTGTCTTCACCAACCTTACTGGTTCTATTTCCTCAGCTCTTTTATTTCCTCATTATTGTGTTGAGTGATTGTTCATATCTGTGTTTGAAGACTTTGACTGAAGACTTTCTCAATTTCCTCAGTTCAATTTCTTCAGTCTGTTTGTCTTCATCTTGTGTTATCCTGTGTTTACGCTTTCTGTACTCTGTGTTTCTCTTCATTTCATTATGATGACCATGTGTGTATTCTGTCATGCTTACTTCTGAGTACTTATTCCGCTGCAGGTAGTTCTTCGCTAGGGAATTTCCTCACCGGCAAATTCCTCAGTGAAGAATTCATAAAAATCGCCTATTCACCCCCCTCTAGTCGATATAACGCACTTTCAATTGGTATCAGAGCAAGGTACTCCCTTGTTCTGTGTGATTTTGGTTTAACAACCTCGAGTTCTAGTTATGTCGACCGCAGGTATGATCAAGGTCTCTGCTGGGTGTCCTATCTTCGATGGCACGGACTACCCCTACTGGAAGAATAAGATGCGAATGCATCTTGAAGCAATTGACAACGATCTCTGGTATGTTGTGGAAAATGGTGTTCCCTCAGTCACACCTTCCCTGAATGCTGCTGATGTGAAGAGATTCAAGCAACTCGATTCTCAAGCGGAGAATATCATATGTGGTCATCTGAGTAAAGGGCAGTATGGTAGAGTGAGTGCTTTGGAAACTGCTAAGCTTATCTGGGATAGGCTCTCCAAAGTAAACGAAGGAGTCTCAACTCAACGTGACCCTCATGTTGATGTTCTTTGCAATCTCTTCAACCGCTTCAAAAGACTCGACAATGAAAATGTTCAGCAAACCTTCGATCGCCTCACTGATATCTCAAATGAGATTCAAGCGCTCGGTGCCACTGACATCACTGATCATGAGGTGGTGAAGAAATTGCTGAGATCACTCGATTCGTCATTTGACACTCTAGCACTGATGATTCAAGAGCGTGCTGATTACAAGTAACTAGATCCCGCTGATATCCTCGAGAGGCTAAATACTCATGAGTTCCAGCTTGCTGAAAAGAGAGATCTCTATGGTTCAAGCTATGGCAGAACACGTGCCCTGAAGGCCAAGGCAGTGTCTGAATCTGAGTGTGAAGATTCTGGTAGTAGCCTTGGTGATCCTGAAGAATTGAGCCAGGAGCTAGCACTGCTTGTGAAGAAGTTCCAGAAATTCTCAAGACGTGGTCGCTTTGGAAAATCTTCAAGGAGCAGTGGTTCCTCATCAAGTGACTATAATAGAAGGCTATGCCACAAATGCAAGAAGCCGGTCACTACATTCAAGATTGTCCTCAGTGGGACAAGGAACTAAAGAAGAACAAATACAAGGATTACAGTTCTGATGATGCCAAGAAGAAGAAGAAATCTTCAAAGTCTTCATCAAAATCCTCAAAGTCTTCATCCCACAAGAAGAGCAGCTTCAAGAAGGCTCGGGCATTCATTGGCAAGGAAATGGATTCTGAGGCTGAATCTGAGGATAATGAGGAAGAGGAGGCATTCGAGATGTCTGAGCCAGGTGTGGCAAGTCTAGCTCTTGCTACCGCATTTGTCAGCAAGTCTATCTTCAACCCTGAAGAAAATGGTAACACCAACAACACTGATGAAGGCAATGACAACTACGCTCCCACCTATTGCCTCATGGCAAAGGCTGCTAAGGTAATTAAATACCCCTCCTCTGAATCAAGTGAGGATGAATCTGATGAAAATCTCAACCCTAGCTACTCTAAACTTGCTAAGATTGCTGTGAAACAACAAAAGGCTATTGAAAAACTTCAAAACATTATAGATAAAAGTGATGATATGTTGGGTGATGAAATGGACCGCACTAAAGACTTAACTGGAAATCTTGAGAGACTTCAGTCTAAGTTTGACAACCTTCAAAGTCATCATAAAACTCTCTTAACTGATCATGAGAAGCTTTCTTATGAATTTCTTTAAAGAAAGCAAGATCTCGAGAAGCTAAGAGTGAGTTATGAAGATCTTCAGAAGGAGCGCGATTCATTACTTGCTCAACAAATCAGCGCTACTCAGGAAGAATTTGATCCTCCATGCTTAAAGTGCATTGAACGTGAATCTGCTAATTCTTCACCTGAATGTTCAAATGCTTCAAATGCTACAAATTCTTCACCTGCCTCTGCTATCACTAATTCCTCATCTGAGGACATTGCTAGTTTCACTGACGATGCAGGGCTGAAGGAATTGTATATGACAGGCATGTACAAAAGTCTCAAAGGGCATCAGACTCTTTGTGATGTGGTTAAAAAGCAGGTCCTCAATAGAAACCCTAGGAAAGAGGGTATTGCCTTTGAGAGGAAACTCAATGCTGATGGAACATATTGGAAGCCTGAGCAGTACCCCAAAACCTCATGGGTTGCTGCAAAGGGACCTCCAGTTGATCCATCTAATTTATCTGGATTTACATGTGAATCTCCTCATTCTTCTGATGATTCATTTGACTCCAACTAAAAACTGTTCAAAAATCAGAATGGTGAAGTATTTGCTAGATATATTGGCACTGACTGCAGGAACGGTTCCCCTATGAAGAAAATCTGGGTTCCCAAAAGTTATGTTGAAAGTCTTCAGGTAAATGTCCTCATGACACCACCAGTGAAGAATAGGTACCCCAGATCAAACTCATCATATGGACCAAATTCTTCATATGATTCCAAGTCCTCATACGGACCAAATTCCTCACATAGATCAAATTCCTCATAAGGATCAAAATCCTCATATGAACATCATCGTGCTAACAACTCTGTTTCGCAGGGTACAGCTAAGGGCTATGAATATGTGCATTATTCTTCAAATCATTATGTTCATAAGTCCTTGAAGAATTTCTCTACTTATTCATATGCTTACCCTAACCCCCTCTTATGTGAAACAAAATGGTTTGGCATCTTTGCCACCTTTCTCATATGGTGCTCGCAGAGTGATGAACTCTTTGCCACCCCTTCAGATGTGGGTGGTGAAGAAAAAGAACTAATCTCTTATGCAGGGTCAGGTCTCCAGTCGTGCTCAAAACGACTGAAGAATTTGTTGGAGACCTGAACAGCGCCTGAAAGGACGCAGACGAATCATGATGAAATGAACTTTCATTTCACATGTCCTCACACTGCTTATCTGTGCTATTACTTGATGAAATTGAACTGATGATACTGATGTCATATTCTTCACTGATGAAATATATGAGTTTGTAAGCTGCCCTAATTCATCTGCAGGATGATCAACCCAAAGCAAACAAGTGGGTCTTCGATAGTGGATGTACAAATCACATGACTGGTGAAAAGAATCTTTTGATGGCTGTGTTAAGGAACGTTGCAGAAAATAAAAAATTTCCTACGGTTTCACCAAGATCCATCTATGAGTTCATCTAGCAACGAGAGGAAGGAGTGCATCTACATACCCTTGTAGATCGTGAGCGGAAGCGTTCAAGAGAACGGGGATGAAGGAGTCGTACTCGCCGTGATCCAAATCACCGATGACCAAGTGCCGAACCGACAGCACCTCCGCGCTCAACACACGTACAGAGCGGATGACGTCTCCTGCGCCTTGATCCAGCAAGGAGGAGGGAGAGGTTGAGGAAGAAGGCTCCAACAGCAGCACGACGGCATGGTGGTGATGGAATGACAGTTCTTCGGCAGGGCTTCGCCAAGCTTACGCGGAGGAGGAGAGGTGTTGGGGAGGCGAGGGGCTGCGCCTTGGATGTTGTGTGCAGCCCTCCCCTCGCCCCTCTATTTATAGGGGAAGGGGGAAGGGGGCCGGCCCCCTCTAGATGAGATCTAGAGGGGGGGCGGCGGCCAAGGGGAGGGGGCTTTCCCCTCAAGCAAGGGGGCACCCCCACTAGGGTTTCCCCCCCCCAACCCTAGGAGCATGGGCCCAAGGGGGGATGCGCCCAGCCCTCTAGGGTCTGGTTCCCTGCCCACTACGGCCCATGAGGCCCTCCGAGAGAGGTGGCCCCTCCCGGTGGACCCCCGCAACCCCTCCGGTGGCCCCGGTACAATACCGATATGACCCCGAAACTTTCCGGTGACCGTATGACAACCTCCCATATATAAATCTTCACCTCCGGACCATTCCGGAACTCCTCGTGACGTCCGGGATCTTATCCGGGACTCCGAACAACATTCGGTAATCACATACAAGTCTTCCTAATAACCCTAGTGTCACCGAACCTTAAGTGTGTAGACCCTACGGGTTCGGGAGACATGCAGACATGACCGAGACGCCTCTCCGGTCAATAAGCAACAGCGGGATCTGGATACACATGTTGGCTCATAGTCAGGAAACCATGACTATCTGTTGATCAACGACCTAGTCAACTAGAGGCTCACTAGGGACTTGTTGTGGTCTATGTATTCACACGTGTATTACGATTTCCGGATGACACAGTTATAGCATGAATAATAGACAATTATCATGAACACAGAAATATAATAATAACCATTTATTATTGCCTCTAAGGCATATTTACAACAGTCTCCCACTTGCACTAGAGTCAATAATCTAGTTACATTGTGATGTATCGAACACCCATTGGGTCCTGGTGTTGATCCTGTTTTGCTCTAGGGAGAGGTTTAGTCAAGGAATCTGCTACATTCAGGTCCATATGTACTTTACAAATATCTATGTCTCCATCTTGAACATTTTGACGGATGGAGTTGAAGCGACGCTTGATGTGCCTGGTGTTCTTGTGAAACCTGGGCTCCTTGGCAAGTGCAATAGCTCCAGTGTTGTCACAGAAGAGTGTAATCAGCCCCGACGCATTGGGTATGACTCCTAGGTCAGTGATGAACTCCTTCACCCAGATTGCTTCACGTGCTGCCTCCGAGGCTGCCATGTACTCCGCTTCACATGTAGATCCTGCCACGATGCTCTGCTTGCAACTGCACCAGCTTACCGCCCCACCATTCAAAATATACACGTATCCGGTTTGTGACTTAGAGTAATCCAGATCTGTGTCGAAGCTAGCGTCGACGTAACCATTTATGACGAGCTCTTCGTCACCTCCATATACGAGAAACATGTCCTTAGTCCTTTTCAGGTACTTAAGGATGTTCTTGACCGTTGTCCAGTGTTCCTTGCCGGGATTACTTTGGTACCTTCCTACCAAACTTAGGCAAGGTTTATATCAGGTCTGGTACATGTCATGGCATACATGATAGAACCTATGGCTGAGGCATAGGGGATGACAATCATCTCTTCTTTATCTTCTGCCATGGTCGGGCATTGAGCCGAGCTCAATTTCACACCTTGCAACACAGGCAAGAACCCCTTCTTGGACTGATCCATATTGAACTTCTTCAATATCTTATCAAGGTATGTGCTTTGTGAAAGACCTATGAGGCGTCTCGATCTATCTCCATAGATTTTGATGCCTAATATGTAAGCAACTTCTCCAAGGTCCTTCATTGAAAAACACTTATTCAAGTAGGCCTTTATGCTATCCAAAAGTTCTATATCATTTACCATCAAAAGTATGTCATCCACATATAATATCAGAAATGCTACAGAGCTCCCACTCACTTTCTTGTAAACGCAGGCTTCTCCATAAGTCTCCATAAACCCAAACGCTTTAATCGTATCATTAAAGCGAATGTTCCAACTCCGAGATGCTTGCACCAGCTCATAGATGGAGCGCTGGAGCTTGCATACCTTGTTAGCATTCTTAGGGTCGACAAAACCTTCCGGCTGCATCATATACAGTTCTTCCTTAAGGTGACCGCTAAGGAATGTCGTTTTGACGTCCATCTGCCAAATCTCATAATCATAGTATGCGGCAATTGCTAACATGATTCGGACGGACTTCAGCTTCGCTACGGGAGAGAATGTCTCGTCGTAGTCAATCCCTTGAACTTGTCGATAACCCTTAGCGACAAGTCGAGCTTTATATATGGTAACATTACCATCCGCGTCCTTCTTCTTCTTAAAGATCCATTTGTTTTCTATTGCTCGCCGATCGTCGGGCAAGTCTGTCAAAGTCCACACTTTGTTTTCATACATGGATCCTATCTCGGATTGCATGGCTTCAAGCCATTTGTTGGAATCTGGGCCCGCCATCGCTTCTTCATAGTTCGAAGGTTCACCGTTGTCTAACGACTTGATTTCCAAGACAGGGTTGCCGTACCACTCTGGTGCGGAACGTGTCCTTGTGGACCTTCGAAGTTCAGTAGGAGCTTGATCCGAAGTATCTTGATCATCATCATTAACCTCCTCTCTTGTTGGTGCAGGCACCACAGGAACATCTTCCTGAGTTGTGCTACTCACCATTTCAAGAGGCAGTACTTCATCAAGCTCTACTTTCCTCCCACTTAATTCTTTTGAGAGAAACCCTTTCTCCAGAAAGGACCCGTTCTTGGCAACAAAGATCTTGCCTTCGGATCTTAAGTAGAAAGTATACCCTATGGTTTCCTTAGGGTATCCTATGAATATGCATTTTTCCAACTTGGGTTCGAGCTTCTCAGGTTGAAGTTTCTTGACATAAGCATCGCATCCCCAAACTTTTAGAAACGACAGCTTAGGTTTCTTCCCAAACCATAATTCATACGGTGTCGTGTCAATGGATTTAGATGGTGCCCTATTTAAAGTGAATGTAGTTGTCTCTAGAGCGTATCCCCAAAATGATAGCGGTAAATCTGTAAGTCCCATTATAGATCGCACCATATCCAATAGAGTGCGATTATGACGTTCGGACACACCATTTCGCTGAGGTGTTCCAGGCGGCGTGAGTTGTGAAACGATTCCACATTTTCTTAAGTGCGTACCAAATTCGTGACTTAAATATTTTCCCCCACGATCTGATTGTAGGAACTTTATCTTTCGGTCACGTTGATTCTCTACCTCATTCTGAAATTCCTTGAACTTTTCAAAGGTCTTAGACTTGTGTTTCATCAAGTAGACATACCCATATCTACTCAAGTCATCAGTGAGAGTGAGAACATAATGATATCCTCCGCGAGCCTCAACGCTCATTGGACTGCACACATCAGTATGTATGATTTCCAATAAGTTGGTCGCTCGCTCCATTGTTCCGGAGAACGGAGTCTTGGTCATCTTGCCCATGAGGCATGGCTCGCATGTGTCAAACGATTCATAATCTAGAGACTCTAAAAGTCCATCAGCACGGAGCTTCTTCATGCGCTTGACATCAATGTGACCAAGGCGGCAGTGCCACAAGTATGTGGGACTATCGTTATCAAATTTACATCTTTTGGTATTCACACTATGAATATGTGTAACATTACGCTCGAGATTCATTAAGAATAAAGGGCCATTTGCATTTTTGTCCCTAACTCGAACCACCTAATCAGATATGCCCCTAGTTTCGAAGCCTGCTCAAATTTGCCCCTCCGCCGTTAGTTGACCTTATAGAAATGCCCTTTCGTGCCGTTTCCGTTAGGTCAGAGGCCTTTGACCGTCTACTGGACGTTTTTTGGACATTTTGCCCTTGCCTCCGTGTGTCACTTACATGTGGGACCCATTCAAAGAAAAAAGAAAAATAAAAAACGCTTTCTCTCACCCCTCTATCTCTCACTTACACGTGGGTCCCAACTAATAATAAAAATAAAAAAAAAACTAGATATGGACTGGTCAAACTCTGTATAGGGCCCACATGTCATTGTTCAATTATTTTCTCGTAAACTCCTATGCTGAATATTATCGTTTATATTAAATTAAACTAATGTGCACCTAAACTAATTCCTTCAGGGTTCCCGGCGGCGACCAAATCTCGCGGCGGAGGCACACCAGGAGGCTGCGGGGAGGCCGGCTGAGGGAACCACACGATAGCCTTGGCTCGACCGCGTCCACATATGCTGTCTTAAGACCATATGGTCGCCGGAGTTGATGGCGAAGACCGTTCCTACGGCGACTCTGGGCGGCGGAAGCGGGCGAGCTACTGTGCAAGAGGGAGAGACTAACAGGATGTGCGAGACTAAGGAGATGACTAGGGGCACGATGGCGACGCTGCTGGGGCTCGAGGAAGACTTAAGTGTGTACTTCAACGACGGCGGCCATGGCAGTGCTCAGAGCTCGCGGGGAAGACGACCGGAGGTCACGAGGCCTTCGGTAGAGGACGCTCACATCTTTCGAGGTACCTTAGGATGCTCGGGGAACATAAGGGGTCGGCCAGGGAGCTTCAATGGCGTCGAATCGGCGGCGGCTATTCGAGATCGGAGGCGGGAAGATGCATTGTGGCACTCGGTCCTGAGTTTCTCTGGTCAAATTCGTAAGCTGGGAGGGCGAGGGCATCTCGTACAAGCTTCCTGGCGAGGTGGTGGCGCTTGGGGTTGCCGTTGGTCGCGCAGAGACGAAGGCAGCGGCGACGGTGGCGCTCTGCACAGGGAGGAAGGGAGAGGGAGGGATGTAGAGGGAGGGAGGGAGGGAGAGGGGGAGATGTGGAGGAAGGGGTGCGGCGCGTGGGGAGCTAGCGACGGCGGCGCACGGTCCCTGGGCAGTCGGTGCACGCCGGAAGTGAGAGAGAGAGGTCGTGAGGTAGGGGAAGAGAGGTGGGAGGTGAGAGAGACACCGTGAGGGGGCCACATGTAAGTGTGTTAGAGAGAGGGGTGAGAGAAAGAGTTTTTTCTTTTTATTTTTTTGAGCGGGTCCCACATGTAAGTGATACATGGAGGCAGGGGCAAAATGTCCAATAAACGCCCCGTAGACGGTCAAAGCCCTTTGACTGGACGGTGACGGAACGGAAGGGCATTTTTATAAGGTGAACTAACTGCGGAGGGGTAAATTTGAGCATGCTTTGAAATTAGGGGCAAATGTGAGTAGTGTGTTCGAGTTAGGGACACAGATGTAAAAGACCCAAGAATAAACCATTTACCAGCGGGGCATGACCATAAAACATATCATTCATATAAATAGAACAACCATTATTCTCGGATTTAAATGAGTAGCCATCTCGAATTAAACGAGATCCTGATACAATGTTCATGCTCAAAGCTGGTACTAAATAACAATTATTGAGGTTCAAAACTAATCCCGTAGGTAAATGTAGAGGTAGCGTGCCGACGACGATCATATCGACCTTGGAACCATTCCCGACGCGCATCGTCACCTCGTCCTTCGCCAGTCTCCGCTTATTCCGCAGCTCCTGCTTTGAGTTACAAATGTGAGCAACCGCACCGGTATCAAATACCCAGGAGCTACTACGAGCACTGGTAAGGTACACATCAATTACATGTATATCACATATACCTTTGGTTTTGCCGGCCTTCTTGTCCGCTAAGTACTTGGGGCAGTTCCGCTTCCAGTGACCACTTCCCTTGCAATAAAAGCACTCAGTCTCAGGCTTGGATCCATTGCTTGACTTCTTCCTGGCAACTTGCTTACCAGGCGCGGCAACTTCCTTGCCATCCTTCTTGAAGTTCTTCTTACGCTTGCCCTTCTTGAACTTAGTGGTTTTATTCAGCATCAACATTTGATGTTCCTTTTTGATCTCTACCTCAGCTGATTTCAGCATTGAATATACCTCAGGAATGGTCTTTTACATCCCCTGCATATTGAAGTTCATCACAAAGCTCTTGTAGCTTGGTGGGAGCGAGTGGAGAATTCTGTCAATGACCGCGTCATCCGGGAGAATAACTCCCAGCTGAGTTAGGCGGTTGTGCAACCCAGACATCTTGAGTATGTGCTCACTAACAGAACTGTTTTCCTCCATCTTACAGCTAAAGAACTTGTCAGAGACTTCATATCTCTCGACCCGGGCATGAGCTTGGAAAACCATTTTCAGCTCCTCGAACATCTCATATGCTCCGTGTTGCTCAAAACACTTTTGGAGCCCCGGTTCTAGGCTGTAAAGCATGCCGCACTAAACGAGGGAGTAATCATCAGCACGAGACTGCCAAGCGTTCATAACGTCTTGGTTCTCTGGGATTGGTGCTTCACCTAGCGGTGCTTCTAGGACATAATCTTTCTTGGCAGCTATGAGGATGATCCTCAGGTTCCGGACCCAGTCCGTATAGTTGCTGCCATCGCCTTTTTGCTTGGTTTTCTCTAGGAATGCGTTGAAGTTCAGGTGGACATGAGCGTTGGCCATTTGATCTACAAGACATATTGTAAAGATTTTAGACTAAGTTCATGATAATTAAGTTCATCTAATCAAATTATTTAATGAACTCCCACTTAGACAGACATCCCTCTAGTCATCTAAGTGAAACATGATCCGAGTCAACTAGGCCATGTCCGATCATCACGTGAGACGGACTAGCTAACATCGGTGAACATCTTCATGTTGATCGTATCTTCTATACGACTCATGCTCGACCTTTCGGTCTTCCGTGTTCCGAGGCCATGTCTGTACATGCTAGGCTCGTCAAGTCAACCTAAGTGTATTGCGTGTGTAAATCTGGCTTACACCCGTTGTATTCGAACGTTAGGATCTATCACACCCGATCATCACGTGGTGCTTCGAAACAACGAACCTTCGCAACGGTGCACAGTTACACTACTAGGGAAAAGCCTATACACAGAATCTTATCAGCAGCGCGCTTCAAAATAACTCGCTGCTTCTAACTAGCAGTAGCGCGGACCACTGAAACTCGCTGCTGAGACAAATATAGCAGTAGCGCGTCCACCCAAAGATGCGCTGCTGCTATAATTCCTACGAGGCCGCCACGAGGCTAGTTATAGCAGCAACGCGTTAAGATGACGCGCGCTACTGCTACGTAGCATAGTAGCAGCGCATTTCCCTGATAAGCGCTACTGCTAAGTTTCCTACAAAAATTTAGTCCCACCTCGCTCCGTGAAGAGAGTTTCTACCACCTTAAATATGTTACTTCTCACACTTTGACAAGCACTTGATCTTCATTGAACTCTATGTGTAGAATTTGTGGCTGCAATATGAGTCTTCACCTGTTCCTAAACCGGTGAGGACTCATATTGTCAAATCAGATTGTACACAAAAAGATCGTTGATGATCAATGTGTATTTTTGCAGGCTGACACATAGCAGTAGCGCTTTACTGTGAAACGCGTTGCTGCTAGATAGGTTAGCAGTAGCGTGTTTGGCTGAAGAGCGCTACTGCTAAGCCATCCATCTCCCTCATCTCCTCCCTTCGGATCCACTCACACACAGCAACTCAAAATCTGCGCCGCACGCCCCCGTCGCCCCTCTCCTCCGTCTGCGCCGCGCGCCCCCGTCACCCCTCCTCCGTCTGCACCGCGCGCCGTCACCTCCTCCTCCTTGCTGGACTCGGTACCGGCCTCTTCCTCCGTCCTCCATCTCCACTCGCCGCTGGCCGGCCCCTCCTCGCTCCGCCTTCCTCCTCCGTCCTCCCTCAACTGGCCGCGCCGGCCGGCCCCTCCTCGCTCCGCCTTCCTCCTCCGTCCTCCCTCAACTGGCCGCGCCGGCCGGCCCCTCCTCGCTCCGCCTTCCTCCTCCATCCTACTCCCTTCTCCCTCCTCGAGTCGCCCTCCTTCTCCCTCCTGCTCATATGCAACATTTTGATTTAGTTGATATAATTTAGTTGACTTAGTAGGCTAGTTGATTTAGTTGACTTAGAACATTTTGATTTAGTTGATTTAGTAGGCTAGTTGATTTAGTTGACTTCGAACATTTTGATTTAGTTGATTTAGTAGGCTAATTCATTTAGTTAATTTAGTTGACTTAGAACATTTTGATTTAGTTGATTTAGTAGGCTAGTTGATTTAGTTGACTTAGAACATTTTGATTTAGTTGACTTAGTAGGTTAGTTGATTTAGTTGACTTAGAACATTTTGATTTAGTTGACTTAGAACATTTTGATTTAGTTGATTTAGTAGGCTAATTCATTTAGTTAATTTAGTTGACTTAGAACATTTTGATTTAGTTGATTTAGTAGGCTAGTTGATTTAGTTGACTTAGAACATTTTGATTTAGTTGACTTAGTAGGTTAGTTGATTTAGTTGACTTAGAACATTTTGATTTAGTTGATTTAGTAGGCTAGTTGATTTAGTTGACTTAGGAACATTTTGATTTAGTTGATTTAGTAATCCTTTGCTCATATTGCTTTAGGAAGAATGGCGCCACCACCACCACCACTATGTCAACTGTGCAAGTCAAGATGCGCCAGCAGCCTTGCAACTGGCAAGCTGTTCTGCATCTACTTCCAGCTGAGTTTTCGTCATGCGGTGGTAAGAAATTAGATGAAATGTAATAACTATTTTATTTTTAGTGTTGGCATTACTGCATTGTGTCATTTTGCTTATTTTACACAGATCGTCCCATGCAATGTGAGGTTGAAATTCAACAAGCTGACAGGAGATACTGTGACATTTGAGGCTCCTGGGGGGCCGTACACTATGGAGGTCGAGAAAGGACGCAATATGTCGCAGATTGGAGGAGATGGATGGGCCCGTTTCGTCGCTCGCATGCATCTTACTAGTGGTGAGTAGATCTGCTTCAACTTCCGAGCAGAAAGACCCAAGCTAGCTGTCATTTATCTCAACCTGGTGGAAGATGATGAAGATGACGAAGATGATGAAGATGATGAAGATAATGAGGACCCACTCGATGAAGATGATGAGGACCCACTTCATGAAGCCATCGTAGCTCAAAGAACAAGGCTGAGTGAGGAGGAGGTGTCCAACCTGTAGGACATAATTCCGCCACGTGCTGACTTTGTCGGGGTGCCATTCGTGACCCGCTTGACAAATACCATGGTTGATCGACATGATATGGTATGTTATACTTACAAATGCAAATTAATAGTGTGAATTACTTAGTGTATAGTCCAATGATATGGTATGTTGTGTGGAATCTAGTCGATGATATATATCTTTTAGTGTAGAGTTCGATCACATGCTTATTAATTGATATGTTTTTCTTATTCAGAAATTGGCAAAGAGCATATCTGTGAGTTATGGTATCGAGCCTGATGAAGAAGGCTCAGCTGGACTACGCCTTACTGCAAGGGGCTCCGTCACAACCTGTACTTACCGCGTGGACATGGACGGTCGCACACACTTAAGCTCGGTTGGGTGGAAGAAATTTCTCGATGGCAAGAATCTTCGTGTTGGACAGGCCATCCTAATTACTATCAGGAACACCAACCGCCCAGGCTTGAGGATGATGATTGTCTTCGATATCATCTAGAACTACATATGTGTGTGTGGCTATATCATCTAGAACTACATATGTGTGTGTGGCTATATCATCTAGAACTACATATGTGTGTGTGTGGCTATATCATCTAGAACTACATATGATGATCGTCGTCGATATCATCTAGAACTACATATGATGATGGCCGTTGTTATGACCATGTACTGCTTGAGGATGCATGTTGGCTATGCATGAAATTGTTATCTTAGTACTCCCTTCATTCCAAATTACTCGTCGTGGTTTGAACTAAAACCACAATGAGTAATTTGGAACGAAGGGAGTACAACCGTACCTAGTAATGGTTTATGAATTTGATATCTACTAGCAGTACCTAGTATCTAGTATCTGAAAGGAGAACTGAAAGTGAAAGGAGAACTGAAAGGGAATGGGGCAGTGGGAAAATGATGAAAGATATAGCAGTAGCGAGGGATGACGAAATCGCTACAGCTAGTTAATAGTAGCGCGTTCGCAAAAAGCGCTGCTGGTATCGTCAACAGTAGTAGTGCGGGTTGGGGCCGAGCTACTACTATGAGTTAGCTGTAGCGCCTTATTAGTAGCGCGGCCACCCGCGCTGCTACTAGCCTTAAAACCCGCGCTGCTGCTAGCCTTTTCCCTAGTAGTGTTAGGGGGAACACTTTTCTTGAAATTATTGTGAGGGATCATCTTACTTACTACCGTTGTTCTAAGTAAACAAGATGAAAACATGATAAACATCACATGCAATCATAATAGTGACATGATATGGCCAATATCATATAGCTCCTTTGATCTCCATCTTCGGGGCTCCATGATCATCTTCGTCACTGGCATGACACCATGATCTCCATCATCGTGTCTTCATGAAGTTGTCACGCCAACGACTACTTCTACTTATATAGCTAACGCATTTAGCAATAAAGTAAAGTAAGTTACATGGCGTTCTTCAATGACACGCAGGTCATACAAAAAATAAAGACAACTCCTATGGCTCCTGCCGGTTGTCATACTCATCGACATGCAAGTCGTGATTCCTATTACAAGAACATGATCTCATACATCATATATATATCATTCATCATTCATCACAACTTTGACCATATCACATCACAAAACACTTGCTGCAAAAACAAGTTAGACATCCTCTAATTGTTGTTGCAAGTTTTTTACGTGGCTTCTATAGGTGATCTAGCAAGAACATTTTCTTACCTACGTTAAAGCCACAACGTGATTTGCCAACTTCTATTTACCCTTCATAAGGACCCTTTTCATCAAATCCGCTCCAACTAAAGTGGGAGAGACAGACACCCGCTAGCCACCTTATGCAACTAGTGCATGTCAGTCAGTGGAACCTGTCTCACGTAAGCGTACGTGAAAGGTCGGTCCGGGCAACTTCATCCCACAATACCTGAAGCAAAATAAGACTAGTAGTGGCAAGAAAGTTGACAACATCTACGCCCACAACAGATTTGTGTTCTACTTGTGCAATAGAGAACTACGCATAGACCTGGCTCATGATGCCACTGTTAGGGAACGTTGCAGAAAATATAAATTTTCCTACGGTTTCACCAAGATCCATCTATGAGTTCATCTAGCAACGAGAGGAAGGAGTGCATCTACATACCCTTGTAGATGGCGAGCGGAAGCGTTCAAGAGAACGGGGATGAAGGAGTCGTACTCGCCGTGATCCAAATCACCGATGACCAAGTGCCGAACGGACAGCACCTCCGCGTTCAACACACGTACGGAGCGGATGACGTCTCCCGCGCTTTGATCCAGCAAGGAGGAGGGAGAGTTTAAGGAAGAAGGCTCCAACAGCAGCACGACGGCATGGTGGTGATGGAATGACAGTTCTCCGGCAGGGCTTCACCAAGCTTACGCGGAGGAGGAGAGGTGTTGGGGAGGGGAGGGGCTGTGCCTTGGATGTTGTGTGCAGCCCTCACCTCGCCCCTCTATTTATAGGGGAAGGGGGAAGGGGGCCGGCCCCCTTTAGATGAGATCTAGAGGGGGGGCGGCAGCCAAGGGGAGGGGGCTTGCCCCCCAAGCAAGGGGGCGCCCCCACTAGGGTTCCCCCCCCCCCCCAATCCTAGGCGCATGGGCCCAAGGGGGGATGCACCCAGCCCTCTAGGGGCTGGTTCCGTGCCCACTACGGCCCATGAGGCCCTCCGAGAGAGGTGGCCCCTCCCGGTGGACCCCCAGAACCCCTCCGGTGGCCCCGGTACAATACCGATATGACCCCGAAACTTTTCGGTGACCGTATGACTACCTCCCATATATAAATCTTCACCTCCGGACCATTCCAGAACTCCTAGTTATGTCCGGGATCTTATCCGGGACTCCAAATAACATTCAGTAATCACATACAAGTCTTCCTAATAACCCTAGCGTCACCGAACCTTAAGTGTGTAGACCCTACGGGTTCGGGAGACATGCAGACATGACCGAGACGCCTCTCCGGTCAATAAGCAACAGCGGGATCTGGATACCCATGTTGGCTCCCACATACTCCTCGATGATCTCATCGGATGAACCACGATGTCGAGGATTCAAACAACCCCGTATTCAATTCCCTTTGTCAATTGGTACGTTACTTGCCCAAGACTCGATCGTCGGTATCCCAATACCTCGTTTAGTCTCGTTACCGGCAAGTCACTTTACTCGTACCGTAATGCATGATCCTGTGACCAGACACTTGGTCACATTGAGCTCATTATGATGATGCATTACCGAGTGGGCCCAGAGATACCTCTCCGTCATACGGAGTGACAAATCCCAGTCTCGATTCGTGCCAACCCAACAGACACTTTCGGAGATACCCGTAGTGCACCTTAAAAGCCACCCTATTACGTTGTGACGTTTGGTACACCTAAAGCACTCCTACGGTATCCGGGAGTTGCACAATCTCATGGTCTAAGGAAATGATACTTGACATTTGGAAAAGCTCTAGCTAAACAAACTACACGATCTTTGAGCTATGCTTAGAATTGGGTCTTGTCCATCACATCATTCTCCTAATGATGTGATCCCGTTATCAATGACATCCAATGCCCATAGTTAGCAAACCGTGACTATCTGTTGATCAACGAGCTAGTCAACTAGAGGCTCACTAGGGACTTGTTGTGGTCTATGTATTCACATGTGTATAACGATTTCCGGATAACACAGTTATATAATGAATAATAGACAATTATCATGAACACAGAAATATAATAATAACCATTTATTATTGCCTCTAGGGCATATTTCCAACAGGATGCTCCCTTAACACCGTCACATATGAAGCATATCATCTTCGCTGACAAAGGCAAAAGTCACGTATTGGGTCTAGGTAAGGTTGCGATCTCTAAGTATCGACACATGGACAAAGTCATGCTTGTCGAGTCCTTAGGATACAGCCTCATGTCTGTCGCAATGCTTTGTGATCTTGATATGGTTGTTGTCTTTTGCAAGTATCGTTGTGTTGTGATCATGGAAGCTGACAATTCCAAAGTCTTCGAAGGCTTTAGGAGAGGATACTTGTACATTGTTGATTTCTCTACAGGACCACAACCTGCCATGTGCTTACTTGCAAAAGCTTCAGAAGGCTGGCTATGGCATCGACGACTTGGTCACGCAGGCATGAGGAATCTGCACACACTCGCGAAGAAGAAGCATGTCATCGGCACTGAGAATGTCAAATTCCTCAAGGATCACTTGTGTAGTGCCTGTGTGTAAGTGCATCTAGTGCCCCTTAGTGATTTTGGTGTATTGAAGACTTATAGGTTAAGGGACTAATGTGTTTATGAGTGTACACGGGTCTACAAGTCTATGAGGAGTTTGATAATTACGGAGAAAGTCGACCCCTAAAAATGAATATCTTCGACTGAAGATTTTGGTATTCCTGAAGACTTTCATGAAGACTTTGAAAGTGAAGAAATTGGTGTGTCCGTGAAGACTTGATATTCATGCAAGGAATATGAAGCTTGAAGACTTTCGTTTTCATAGTTTTGTTTTTCTCTTTCTTGAGTCATAGGAAACACCATACTGTTAAAGGGGGTCGAGGAAAAACTAAGGAAAATTTTCCATGTGATGCTCAACTCAAAATACTACACCTACCAATCCCTTCGAGTGAAGCGATTGGAAATCTCATACAGTTCAGTCAATTTCTTCAGTGACAGAGACGAAGTTCTTCTGGTCACTGAGGAATTTGTTCTGACTGAGGAGTTAGGAATTCGCCAGTGCGGATTGCCTACACAGTGAGGAACATGATAGCCCTGAGGAATTTGAGAGTCAAATTTCCGACCGTTGCTGTGCTACGCGCCAGCTATCCCAAAATATCTTATCCACCTAATGGTCATATCATTGAAGGGCATTTATGTCTTATCATGTCGGGCTGCTCCCTAGGCTATAAATAGCCTCCCCCTATAACCACTAGCTGGTTGGCTGCTCTGAGAGAAACTGACACTTGTCATTTGAGAGCAACCCATCCTCCGAGGACTTTGAGCGAAAATCATCGAGTGAGGAAAATCCAAACCCAAACACCCACAAACCCAAAGTGATTGAGCATCACTGAAGAGATTGATCCTGCGTGGATCCGACACTTGTTACCTTTGAAGACTGTGCTTCTTCTAGACGGTTAGGCGTCATGGTCTAGAGCATCCAAGAGGAATTGTGGATCGCCAGGTGACTGAAGTCTGTGAAGGTTTGGAAGTCGCCTGAAGACTTAGCATGAGTGATTGGACGAGGTCTATGTGACCTTAGTTCAAGGAGAATACGGTGAGGACTTGGTGTCCTGAGCTCCGTGCTCAGCGACTGGGTGTCCGGGACTGTGTGTCCTCGAGTTTAAATACTCAGCCGCTCCAACCAGACATACAACTGAGACAGCAGTTGGAACTGGTCTACCAAATCTTTGTCTTCACCAACCTTACTGGTTCTATTTCCTCAACTCTTTTATTTCCTCATTACTGTGTTAAGTGATTGTTCATATATGTGTTTGAAGACTTTGACTGAAGACTTTCTCAATTTCCTCAGTTCAATTTCTTCAGTCTGTTTGTCTTCATCTTGTGTTATCCTGTGTTTACGCTTTCTGTACTCTGTGATTGTCTTCATTTCATCATGATGACTATGTGTCTATTCGGTTATGCTTACTTCCGAGTACTTATTCCGCTGCAAGTAGTTCTTCGCCAAGGAATTTCCTCACCGGCAAATTCCTCAGTGAAGAATTCATAAAAATCGCCTATTCACCCCCCCTCTAGTCGATATAACGCACTTTCAATTGGTATCAGAGCAAGGTACTCCCTTGTTCTATGTGATTTTGGTTTAACCACCTGGAGTTCTAGTTATGTCGACTGCAGGATCGAGGAACGTTTCCTGTCCCATCTTTGACGGTCATGAGTATCCTCGGTGGAAGGCCATGATGAAAAAGTGACTCATGGCTATGGACAGCGAACTGTGGACCGTCACCGAGATCGGTCTTACCGATCTATGCAAGATGGCTGAGGTTGATGACATTCGCAAGTACAACTACTTAACCTCACAGCAAAGGATGTCATCTGCTCTAGTCTGTCCCGAAATCAGTTCAGGAACGTCATGCATCTCAATCATGCAAAGCTAATCTGGGACCGTCTCTCTGAGGTCTATGAAGGTCATCGGACTCGTCATGATCCTTGGTTTGAGGATTACAAGGAATCTCTCAATGTGATGACATTCGAACCAGAATCATCATCGTCTACCCCCTACCTTATGGCAAACGGTGCTGAGGTAACTGAATCCTACCTATCCGAATCTAGTGATGATGAATCTGGTGATGAATTCGGACCTAGCTATGTCAAACTTGCTTCCCTTGCCACTAAACAACAAAGAGCCTTGGAAAAGGTTCAATACATGCTTAATAAGAGTGATGATATGTTGGGTGAAGAAATGGATCAGTCAAAAGCATTGGCTGAGAGTCTTCAGAGACTTCATTCCAAGTTTGACGCCCTTCAAGATCAACATAATACTCTCTTGTCTGATCACGAGAAGCTTTCTTCTGAATGTCTTCAAAGAAAGCAAGATCTTGAGAAGCTAAGAGTGAGTTATGAAGATCTTCAGAAGGAGCGCGATTCATTACTTACTCAACAAATCAGCACTACTCTGGAAGAATTTGATCCTCCATGCTTAAAGTGCATTGAACGTGAATCTGCTAATTCTTCACCTGAATGTTCAAATGCTTCAAATGCTACAAATTCTTCACCTGCCTCTGCTATCACTAATTCCTCATCTGAGGACATTGCTAGTTTCACTGACGATGCAGGGCTGAAGGAATTGTATGTGATAGGCATGTACAAAAGTCTCAAAGGGCACCACACTCTTTGTGATGTGCATAAAAAGCAGATCCTCGACAGAAACCCTAGGAAAGAGGGTATTGCCTTTGAGAGGAAACTCAATGCTGATGGAACATATTGGAAGCCTGAGCAGTACCCCAAAACCTCATGGGTTGCTGCAAAGCGACCTCCAGTTGATCCATCTAACTTATCTGGATTTACATGTGAATCTCCTCATTCTTCTGATGAGTCATTTGACTCCAACTATAAACTTTTCAAAAATCAGAATGGTGAAGTATTTGCTAGATATGTTGGCACTAACTGCAGGAACGGTTCCCCTATGAAGAAAATCTGGGTTCCCAAAAGTTATGTTGAAAGTCTTCAGGTGAATGTTCTCATGACACCACCAGTGAAGAATAGGAACCCCAGATCAAATTCTTCATATGGACCAAATTCTTCATATGGATCCAAGTCCTCATACGGACCAAATTCCTCACATGGATCAAATTCCTCAAAAGGATCAAAATCCTCATATGAACATCATCGTGCTAACAACTCTGTTTCGCAGGGTAGAGCTAAGGGCTATGAATATGTGCATTATTCTTCAAATCACTATGTTCATAAGTCCTCGAAGAATTTCTCTGCTTATTCATATGCTTACCCTAACCCCTCTTATTTGAAACGAAATGGTTTGGCATCTTTGCCACCTTTCTCATATGGTGCTCGCAGAGTGATGAACTCTTTGCCACCCCTTAAGATGTGGGTGGTGAAGAAAAAGAACTAATCTCTTATGCAGGGTCAGGTCTCCAGTCGTGCTCAAAACGACTGAAGAATTTGCTGGAGACCTGAACAGTGCCTGAAAGGACGTAGGCGAATCATGATGAAATGAACTTTCATTTCACACGTCCTCACACTGTTTATATGTGATATTAATTGATGTAATTGAACTGATGATACTGATGTCATATTCTTCACTGATGAAGTATATGAGTTTGTAAGCTGCACTAATTCATCTGCAGGATGATCAACCCAAAGCAAACGAGTGGGTCCTTGATAGTGGATGTACAAATCACATGACTGGTGACAAGAATCTTTTGATGGATGCTCCCTTAAGACCGTCACATCTGAAGCATATCATCTTCGCTCACAAAAGCGAAAGTCAGGTATTGGGTCTAGGTAAGGTTGCGATCTCTAAGGATCGACACATGGACAAAGTCATGCTTGTCGAGTCCTTAGGATACAACCTGATGTCTGTCTCAATGCTTTGTGATCTTGATATGGTTGTTGTCTTTGGCAAGTATCGTTGTGTTGTGATCATGGAAGCTGACAATTCCAAAGTCTTCGAAGGCTTTAGGAGAGGAGACTTGTACATTGTTGATTTCTCTATAGGACCACAACCTGTCGTGTGCTTACTTGCAAAAGCTTCAGAAGGCTGGCTATGGCATCGACGACTTGGTCACGCAGGCATGAGGAATATGCACACACTCGCGAAGAAGAAGCATGTCAAATTCCTTAAGGATCACTTGTGTGGTCCCTGTGAAGCTGGGAAGATGACTAAGGCCAAGAATCCAGCGAAGACTATCATGACCACCACTCGACCATTTGAATTGCTTCACATGGATCTCTTTGGTCCTGATCATTATTCTGCTGTGACTAATGATGCATCTCTATATGGCTTTGTTATTGTTGATGATTACTCTCGTTACACATGGGTACACATTGTTACTTACAAACATGAAGTGTAGGAAGTCCTCAAACGATTTTCCTCGAGGGCTTCAACGAACTTTGGTGTGAAGATCAAGCACATCAGGAGTGACAATGGAACTGAGTTCAAGAATTCCGGTCTTAATGATTATCTTGATGAACTTGGTATTACTCATGAGTTATTTGCTCCTTATACTCCTCAGCAAAATGGCGTCGTGGAGTGCAAGAACAGAACTCTTGTTGAGATGGCTTGCACTATGCTTGATGAATACAAAATGCCTCATCGTTTTTGGATTGATGCAATTGATACCGCGTGCTAGATCATCAACAGAGTATATCTTCACAAATTCTTCAAGAAGACTGCCTATGAACTCCTCACTGACAAGAAACCCAATGTGAGTTATTTCAAAGTCTTCGGTGCTAAATGTCGGATTAGAGATCCTCATCACAATGCTAAATTTGCACCGAAAGCACATGAAGGTTTTATGCTTGGTTACGGAAAGGACTCGCACACCTACAGAGTCTTCAACATCGCTCTTCACAAGATTGTTGAAACTGTAGATGTGTGGTTCGATAAAAATAATGGCTCGCAAAGAGAGAAACTACCTTCTGTGATAGATGAACCTGCACCTGAAGATTCTATCAAGTTCAAAGCTACTGAGGATTTCATTCGTACAGAAGAATCTACTGAAGAATTCATTACAGAACGCGAAGATCGTCGAGCTGGTGTACCTGAGGAAAATGCTGAAGAAAATGGTGCTGAAGAAAATGAATATCAAATTCCTCGACGACAACCAGCTCATCCTCGCGTTGCAAAAAAAGTGCAAGTTGAAAAGATCATCGATGACACTGAAGCACCAGGTCCTCTCACCCGCTCAAAAGCTTCACATTTATCTAACTTTTGTGGGCACTATGCTTTTGTCTCTATCTCAGAGCCCACTAAGGTAGATGAAGCATTTCTGGAGCCTGAGTGGATTTAGGCCATGCAAGAAGAATTACATCAGTTCGAGCTCAACAATGTCTGGGAACTGGTCAAACGTCCAGATCCTCGCAAGCATAATATCATCAGCACAAAGTGGATCTACCGCAACAAGCAAGATGAAAATGGCCTTGTGGTGAGGAATAAGGCACGACTTGTAGCTCAAGGCTACACACAGGTTGAAGGAATTGATTTCGATGAAACTTTTGCACCTGTCGCTATACTTGAGGCTATTCGCATATTACTTGCTTATGCTAACCATCATAATATCACTTTATATCAAATGGATGTGAAAAGTGCATTCCTCAATGGTAAGCTTGAGGAAGAAGTATATGTTGCTCAACCCCCAGGTTTTGAAGATCCAAAGAATCCTGACAAAGTCTTCAGACTCAACAAGGCCCTCTATGGCCTCAAGCAGGCCCCTCGGGCGTGGTATGATACTTTGAAGGAATTCTTCGTGAAGAATGGTTTCACACCCAGTTCACTCGACCCTACTCTCTTTACTAAATCTTATGATGGTGAACTGTTTGTGTGTCAAATATACGTTGATGATATTATCTTTGGCTGTACTGACCAACGTCATAGTGATGAATTTGCCTATATGATGAGTGAAGAATATCAAATGTCTATGATGGGAGAGTTGAAATTCTTCTTAGGTCTTCAAATTCGTCAATAGCACAATGGCATATTCATATCTCAGGAGAAATACCTCAAGGATGTTCTGAGGAAATTTGGCATGCAAGATTGCAAAGGAGTCAAAATTCCTATGCCCACAAATGGCCATCTATGCACTGATGAAAATGGTATTGACTTCGATCACAAGGTATACCGCTCCATGATTGGTTCTTTATTGTACTTATGTGCATCTAGGCCAGATATAATGCTTAGTGTTTGCATGTGTGCCCGATTTCAAGCTACACCGAAGGAATCACACCATAAGGCTGTGAAGCATATTCTTCGATATCTAGCTCACACACCAACACTAGGATTATGGTACCCCGAGGGCTCTACTATTGATCTCATTGGATAATTTGACTCTGACTATGCTGGTGATCGTGTGGACCGCAAGTCAACATCTGGTACTTGTCATTTCCTCGGACGATCTTTGGTCTGTTGGTCCTCGAAGAAACAGAACTAGGTATCACTGTCTACTGCGGAAGTTGAGTACATTGTTGTTGGTTCTTGTTGTGCTCAATTGCTGTGGATGAAGCAAACTCTCAAGGACTACGGCATCAACATGAAGAATGTGCCTCTCTACTGTGACAATGAGAGTGCCATCACGATTGCTCACAACCCAGTTCAGCACTCGAAGACAAAGCACATTCAGATTCGTCATCATTTTCTTCGTGATCATGTGTTGAAGGGCGATGTTGGTGTCAAAACCGGCGGATCTCGGGTAGGCGGTCCTGAACTATGCGTCTAGGCGGATGGTAACAGGAGACAAGGGACACGATGTTTTTACCCAGGTTCGGGCCCTCTCTATGGAGGTAAAACCCTACTCCTGCTTGATTGATATTGATGATATGGGTAGTACAAGAGTAGATCTACCACGAGATCAAGGAGGCTAAACCCTAGAAGCTAGCCTATGGTATGATTGTTATGTATATGATCTATCGACTATCCTGGCCTCGGTTTATATAATGCACCAGAGGCCTAGGATAACAAGAGTGCTAGCCGAATACGCCGGTGGGGGAGGAGTCCTTGTCTTGATCGCCAAGTCTTGCAGAATCTTCCTTGTATGCAGCAGCTGTCCGGACTGGCCCATGAGTATACGGCCATGGGGGTCCTCGGCCCAATCTAATAGATCGGGAGATGAGGTGGTGAGTACCCCCTAGTCCAGGACACTGTCAGTAGCCCCCTGAACGGGTCTTCAAGTTAGGGACGCTCCTCAATTCTTCCGAACCGTTCTTCATCTTCAGTCGTCGGTCTTGAAAACTGGTTCAACAAATCTTCTCATCTTCGATCTTGAGGATCGCCGAAATGCATTCGACGAGTTTACACGTCGGGTATCCGAGGAGCCCCTTTAAGTTTCCGGCCTTTATCAATGCCTTGTTATTTTTATGCCACACCACGGGTTTGAAGTTGTTCCCGGGAGGCAGTGTCCTCTTGCGTGCGAGCTCCAACGCCGGACTGCATTTGAGGTATCATTTGCAGCCGAGCACCAACGCCGGACCGCTTCCCAGCTCTAATGCCAGAATGTATCCGAGCTCCATCCCCGGACTATGTATCCGAGCTCCAATGCCAGACTATATCCGAGCTCCAACGCCGGACTATGTATCCATGCTCCAACGCCGGACTGTATCCGAGGTGTCGTAAATCACCTTGGTTCAAAGAAGTTTGAAGGAGTTTAGCCGAGCTTAATGCTGGAAATGCCCTCTATGGAGCCAGCCACTAGCGCCCGAGCTTTATGCCGGACTGCTTCCGAGGTGGTGCACCACCCTGAATGTGGGCCGATTTTTGTCAATATTTTTGATTGGTGCAATTTATTCTCTGCCGAGATACATAGTCAGTAGCCCTCAAGGTGAGTATCGGTCTAAAACCCACTGATCCCCGTAGCCGCTGAGACTTAGGTTGATTTGTAAAATCATTCTGAGGATCAAGTCCTAGCTCGGCAGAATACTTCGGGACACAAAAATCGGTGTGCTCAGTCCTCGAGACTCAGGTTGGGTGCGGCCGACCAACCTGAGGATCAAAATCTCCTCGGAAACTGTATCACACTTAAAATTTTCTACATAGAACAGGCAATGCAGTAGCCCCCGGGACACTGGTCGGGTGGCAACACCAGATCAGGGGATCGATCTGCCCCTTTAATATTCGTAAATAATGAGCCCGAAGCCCAGTAGCCCCCGAGCCTTAATGCAGGCACGGGTGGCCGAATTAAGGATCGATATCCATAGTAAAATCACAAATTATGTGTAATGACTCTATGTATCCAAGTACTGTATGTCATTAATGCTCAGATCCGCATTGTACAAAACTTTGTTGACCGGCCATCGGCTTCAACCTCCTCGGCCAGTAGCCGAGGAGTGTTTTTCCTACTTTATAAAGCCTTTATGAGGGCAAAGATTTATGACAAACAAGGCAATCTGGCCATACGGTTTTATAAACAAAGGTACGCAGAGAGATATGTTATATTACTGTTTAACATAGGAAATGTCTTCGAAAGAAAATAGTCCCGGTATCGGTTCCTTTCTTTGGGTTGTCATGCTAAGCATGATCACGAAGCCTCAGCTCTAATGGAAGAGCAAAATATTGAGGACTTAGTTTGGGAGGCCAGTTACTAGCCCCCGGTAGTGTTCGGCGACAGTCGAGGTCAAGCCATAAACACTTCGGCCAATGTTATGAACGGCCCGTCATTTAATATAATCATCGGATCGCTGACCAGTTTACGCCTATTGTGATAGTCAGTTGTCGGCTTTCTCCACTGAGGTGCTTGACCATGCGAGCTGGAAAGCACAATCGCAGTGGTTCTCCCTTGGCACACCTAGCCGAACAAAGCGTAACGTAGGCGGCAAACACAGGAGCCGGGCAACCCAACTATTGACCGAAGACACAATTCAAAACCGATGCATATATAGCAATATCCGAGAATGTTTTTGCCGAATCACTGCGAGACTAATGCTGGAAACGCACAAATAGTTTAAAAGTGCCATAGGCTCGAAAAGCCAAAACACTTATTCAAGTTTAATGTCAGAACTAGATCAAGTGTTCGGTGCCAAATCGAAAATTGGTCTTAGGAAAAAAGGGGTGTTTCTGTCGTGCTTTAACATGACACATCCTATCTCGAGACTTCAAGCGGGTCAGCCTATGGCGTCAACCTCCTATCCCGAAGGCGGAGTACTTCTCGTGAGGCCAGTTTAGCAAACTTTAGCGGCTTTGAGAGAGAAATTAGGCAACCCGGCTATTGACCGCACACTCGCGTCAAAAAAAGGAGTGATAAATAGTAATAATAATAACTTTGCAACGACTAAGAAGAAAAACACTTATTATAAAACGGCTCAAATAAACTTAAGAGCCCCCAAGTGACTTGGGTAAAAGAATGATTGTATGTACCGAAGTACTTATATCATATCTATGTTCACCCGAACTTTATACGCGTCTTAACCGACTGTCGGCTTATCCCTCTTCGGCAAGGGCCGAAAAGTGTTATGTACTCCACCTGTCAAGAATATCGACGATGTTTCCGATAACCAGGCAATTAGGCCATAAGGCTGTAACAGACAAACCGCGCTCAGGGAACTTATGCTATATTACTGCAAAGTGTAAGAAGCATCTTCGAAGAAAATAGTACCCCAACCGATACGTTTCTTCGGTGCTCATTGTTATTATGAGACTTGTGCAATAGATTTTTTGTACTCATGAGTTCCGTTGTGTGCCGACCATCATTGAAAACTATAAGAGCGCTAGCTTTCGGCTTCACCCAGTCTGAGGTCCGGCTCGGATGACCCGATCGTGACAATCGCAGAGGTGCTCCCTTTACTCCCTAGTCGAACAATCGGGAACGTAGGGTTAAACACAGGAGCGAGGCAACCCAGCTTGCAAATCGCTTAAGTCAATATGGTGCATATTGTGGCGTAATACACAAACAAGGAACGAAGCCGTACAAGTATAATCATATGCAAGAATAAAAGCTTCATGAAGGAAGCCCCAAATGAATTGGGTATTTGAATTTATGCGTCACAAACAAAGTTTGGACAAGAAAAAAATTTACAAGCAACATTTTTCCAAAAAAATATAATGCTTGGTCGAACCGAACACAAGTTAGAAATTAAAGCTTTGAGCATGAAAGCGACTTAGCTGGTTAATGTGTTCGGTATTGATGACGCGGTCCGAGCTTGATACGGGACAAGGTTCCATCCCCCAAGCCGGTCCCGAGGTGGCGGAGCGGAGAGCTCGACACGCCGAAGTGGTGACATAGCACGGTCAATGCAGACCGGCAGAGTGACGCCAAAGTCCCCGGATCATTTTCCTGTGCACAAAAATGGTGCAAACCGGAGATAATAGTAATAATGATAATAATAAAAAATCGTTGCATAATAAATAATTTATGCAAAGTGAGTAATAAAAGAAATATGGCCTGGCGCCGAAGTCAATGTCGATGCAGGGCGTCGGCATGATGCGGTAAAGGCATGGCAAAGCCTGAATTCACAGGCCGGCCTGAGCTCCAGATGCGGCGTTCGCCGGACTATGTACGAAAACTGACCGAACCACCATGCGACTGTCGTTAATGCGGCCATCATTTGATAGACCTGTGTACATATGATGGACAAACCAGAGTAATAATGGGAAAATGAATCCAAACAAGCAAAAATACTGGGATTAATAGCACCTGGTTTATTTGTTGTAGCAATCCGAAGGAAGGTGATTCCCAAAATTGGGACTCGATCCGCACATCTATCGCCTGATGGGTGATAAAGCAAAGGCATGGCGATGCTAGCAAAGGTTGGCTTGCCGAGGCAAAGCCCTCGGTCCAGCTAACGTGACGGAGCTGGTCGGCTAGTGACGCCGAAGTGTCCGGAGTAGGTTGATGAAGAGATGGCGAAGCCCCCGGTCCAACCGAGATGTCGAAGTAGGTCGGCGTGATGGACACCAGCTTGAAGAAGCAATAGTGTGGCCCTGCCAATGCAGGTCGTGACGTGGTCAATGCCGGCTTGATGAAGTGACCGTACGGCGATGCCGATATGCCCGCTTCGTGTAATCCGTGGGGCGGCGATGTTGTTGATCATTTATCCTTCATGATGCCGGACTCTTGTTCGGCTTGCCGAGATGATGATCCGAAGAAGTTGAGCGCGGCTCAACAAAGTGACGACGCGTCTAGCGCAGGTCGGCAGCTGTGGAGCAATATTGCAGGACTGCTTTGACACTAGTATGATGTTGAAGATCATGTTCAAAAGATTGTAAAGTTAGTGGGATGTGTTTGGAAACAAGACACAATACCCCATACAAAACTTCCTTCAAAAAGGATGTCCGAAATCCCGTTCATAAAAAAGACGAACTCGGGTCGAATTCGTTTTCGCGTAGAAAACAGATCCGAAAAGTGATGCACTAATCGGAAGGTTTCCGGAGTTTGAACGGTCGGATCGAGCTGAAATTTGGAGAAGTGGTAGATATAGGAATTACGCAGCCGATCAACGGTTGGATCTTCCAAAGGACGTCTGAGCTAGAAGCTGGACACCACGCCCTAAACTCATCCAGATTCTCGTCCTGATTCAATACGGCTCCGGTATATCGGAGATTGCCATAGGTTCCTCCATCGGAACTTGACGAAATTTTCCAGGGTTGTTGCAGACTCAATTCCGCACAATTCCACTGAAGCAATCGTTCAAACGACAATCAAGGAGGCGGTGGCGGCAGACACAAGTTCGCTCTCCAGAAAAACAGCACGGTCGCCCGAGGGCAATGTTCGCGTTGAGCCCCTGGGCTCCCTGGATGATTCCTCCATCATCTTGATAGAGATCGGAGTAGATGTTGATGAAGGCCCTCATCCGAACATGACGATCGGAGGTAGGGCGCAGTCCTTGGTCAAACCAAGGTGACCAGTCGAGCTGGTGACGAAGATGCCGAAGTCGCAGTTGATCTGCAGGTGAGCCATCGACCTTTTGCCGAACACACAGCGGAACTCTCAATGAAAGCACCAATGTCGGTGTCAAAACCGGCGGATCTCGGGTAGTGGGTCCCGAACTGTGCGTCTAGGTGGATGGTAACAGGAGACAAGGGACACGATGTTTTTACCCAGGTTCGAGCCCTCTCGATGGAGGTAAAACCCTACTCCTGCTTGATTGATATTGATGATATGGGTAGTACAAGAGTAGATCTACCACGAGATCAAGGAGGCTAAACCCTATAAGCTAGCCTATGGTATGATTGTTATGTATATGATCTATCGACTAGCCTGGCCTCGGTTTATATAATGCACCAAAGGCCTAGGATAACAAGAGTCCTAGCCGAATACGCCGGTGGGGGAGGAGTCCTTGTCTTGATCGCTAAGTCTTGCGGAATCTTCCTCGTATGTGGCAGTTGTCCGAACTGGCCCATGAGTATACGGCCATAGGGGTCCTCGGCTCAATCTAACAGATCGGGAGATGACGTGGTGAGTACCCCCTAGTCCAGGACACTGTCAGGCGACATTTCTATTGAGCATGTGAAGACTTAAGAACAGCTAGCCGATATCTTCACAAAGCCCTTGGATGAGAAGAGATTTAGCAAGTTGCGGTGTGAGCTAAATATCTTAGAGTCTTCGAATGTTCTTTGAAAAGGACACACATCCTAACACTTATGCAAAATTGATGACTTAGATGTGCAACACATGAAGAAACGTTTTTCTTCAATCAATGAAGAATAACACTCTAAGTGTGAAGAAATTAATGAAGAATTTGATTCTCAGAACCCTACGACAATTGTACGCGGTGTCTGAAATCATCATTCTTATACGGTGGGTCACGCCACCACCAAAGTTAAAAATCTTCAATTTGTGTTTTTCCTCAGTTTTGAAATTCTTCAGTTTTTCAAATTCTTCAACTTTGCAAAATCTTCATTGTTTCCGTCGTTTTTCTTCATTAGCGTTAATCTTCAATATATATATCGGTTTATGTCCTCTACAACATTCACTTATGGTTTTACTTCAAGTTGCATTTTCTGCTAAGTGAATGTGATCGGACCCTTCCCCCTCTATGCTATACTCAATCCAGTCTATTTACAAATTCTTCATGTGCGTTCTATTTGAAACTCGTTCAAAATATTCACTGTGTCCTGTCAGCTGAAGAAATTGCGAATGAAACTTTAAAACTAATCTTATCCAAATTTTCGGTTTTGCCGCTCAAACCGTTCTGTATCCCACGATGGACTTATCTATTCGCCCACGATCTAACATGATCTCCACTTTTCAGTACGTGGGTGACACATGTCAAGCGAATGAGAAGGGCCAGGCGCACGTTCATCCTAAATCTTCGGGCGAACAGTTTTTCACTGCGACTATTAATACCCCCTCACCCTTCCTCACTTCCTTTACTCTGCTCGACCACTCTCTCTCTCGCTTGAGCTTCTCAAACCCTAGCGCCGCCGCTAATCCATCCCCGTCGGTGAGTAAGAGCTTCACTGCCTCCACCTCGTCGCCGTTGTACTCGCGCCGGCCGCGGAAATCTTCACTCCGCTGCCGTCGTAGCTGTCTTCCTCCGCCAAGTTAGGGCGTGGAAGATCTGAACTAACGAGCTTCAAATTTACACCTCTTAGTTCGTCGTGTTCTTCATCAAGGGTAATTAAAAGTTACTTTTACTGCCCTCTTTGATCCAAATTTTCTCCACAAAATCTTCAAAGGTGTTTTATTCTTCAAATCCTCACACACAAAACACCTCACTAGTCATCTGTTCTTGATTCTATTCCCTAAGCATCATTTTTCTTCAAGATTCCTCAATTGTGTGGATCGTTGATCTATACAGCTCTGGAACCTAAGACAAAGCACGCTTAGTGAAATTCTTCAAGACTCATCTGGTCAAATTCCTCAAACTTGTTCATTTTGAAAACCTTCTAAGAACGCATATGACCTCTTCAAATTCCTCGCAACTATACTCTGTTCACAGGTACTCATGTCCGCTGCTGAATCACTAGGTCTCATCAACTTAACTCATTTGCAGCGTTCCTCGAAGAAAAGTTGCATACTTCTTCAGAGAATTCGATTGTTCAAATTCCTCATCTGAAGAATATGACAGATGGAAAAAACCACAGAAAGGAGGAAAGAAGCCTGAGGTCATGACTGTGTTTGAAATACCTGACAACATCTATGCTGACTATTATACACCTGATGAGGCCAAGTTCGGAAAGGAGAACAAAAATCAGCGCAAGGTGCGCATACAGAGGATTGAAAGGAGATGGGCAAGAGAATGGAGGGAGTACAGATATGTAACTCCAAAGTATATGAAGAAATTCACTCTAAATCCTCCATGCCCAAGAGCTCCATTGGCACCTAGTCAAGAAGCTGATCCCACCAGCATCAAGTGCAATGAGGATTTTCCTGAAGAATGGGCCAAACGCCAAGCCAAGTTGGCAAGACAAGCCAAAGAAGCAGTGAGGAAATTTAATGAAGACTCTGCTGCTGCTGCTGCCACAAAGGCCTCTGACAAGCCTAGAAAATCAATGGCAAAGAAGCCTGCTCACAAGCCAAGTGCTTCATCAACTGTGCCCTCGCGGCCAAGTTCCTCAGCAATGCCCTCACGGCCAATTTCTTCGAAGCCCTCACGGCCAATTCCTCAAGCTGCTCCTGCTCCTCCAAAGTCCTCAGTTGCTCCGGCAAAGTCCTCAACACCTGTACATCTGGCCACATGCCAAAGGACTACAGGCATCTCTTTTGCCTCTGGTGTCTCAGCGAGTTCCTCAACTGCACCAACTTCTTCATCAGGCCCCACTCTGCTGAAGACCAAGGCCACTGCTGGACGAGGTCCTCATCCTAGTCCGAAGAAGAAGCAAGTTGCCTTCCAAGTGCCATCTGACGATGAAGCTGATGATGATGAACTTGCAGAAATCATCAGAGACAGGCAAGAAAGGGCTGCTAGAGCCAAAGGCACAAATGTGCCACTGCTTTTGGATCCTAAGGTGATCCTCGACTACATTGATCTCTGGCACAAGGACCCAAACACTCCTATGCCTGATTTTCATTTGACTCCTGGCCAGAGTCATGTGCTGACCCATTTCATCACTGAAGAGAAATGGAAATTTGAGAAGGCCAGGCAAATCAAGAAGGCTCAGTTCAGGAAAGAGAAGTTCCTGAAGAACAACGTTGTCAAAATGACAACTGATGAACTCCTCAAGATCCAGTCTGAAATCAAAACCCTCAGCGATGATTTCAATGCTTATTATGCTGATTGGCAAGGAGCCAAAGTCAGGTTCATTAAACTGACTGAGAATTTCACCAATGTTGCAACCCCATCGCAACAAGAAATTCCTCAAGCTGAAGCCTCTACTCAGCAAACTGAAGAACATGCCAGCTCCACTGATGACTTTCAGGCTACTGAAGAAAATGCTAGTTCCAGGGCTGATGACTCCATTCCATCCGCTAAAGAAACTGCCAGGGCATCCACTAGTGGTGAGCCTGAAGAAAATGAAGAAGTCAGGGCAACTACATCAATTGCGCCTGAGGAAATCCAGACAGATTCCTCAGCTCCTCCTGCGCCTACCCCAACTCCTACTCTTCCATCTGCATCAGATGTGAGGAAGACCAAGGCTGCAGAGAAAGCTGCAGCGAAGAAAAGGAAAGCATCATCTGCTTCAGATTCTTCAGCTCCGAAGAAAATGAAGTCTATGATTAGCTCACTTGAGAATACAATTGATGTTGTTCCGATTTCCATCATGCCATCAAAGGACCTTGTTCCTTATGCTGAAGAATATGTGATCCCTAGCGGATCTGATGAAGAAAATCATTCTGCTGCTTCGTCAGAGCAGATTGATGAAGAAATTGAAGTGGATGCGATCCCTTCAACACCTGTTGCTTCCTCGCCAATGCCTCAATTCACAGCTGAAGAGGCTGGTGTTGAAGAAATTGAAGATGAAGATGTGGATATTGGATGCACCACGCCTGTGATGAATGATGACTTTTGGGAAAGTCAGCATCCCAATTCTCCACACTTCACCCCACTACAGCAAATACCTCAGTCCCCTGCACCAACCGTTCAAATGGGCTCTGAAGAAACTCATCCCACCTCGTCTGTGCATGAAGAAATTCCAGCCACTAGTGCTGAAGAAACTGCTGCTGTTGATACCTTGAACATGCAGACTGCCACTGAAGAGGAACCAGAAATTCCTCAGCCTGAAGAACCGGAGATTGTGATTCCTGAGGTTGTGATGCAACTCACTGACACTCCTGTGCCCAAGCCAAAGGATCCATTCTCAAAGAAGCAAAGTTCAAGGCTGCTGATTTCTTCAACGAGCATTTGTTCTTCACTGACTATAATCCCTATGATTCTGCTCGCATAAGGAAGAGGCGTTTCTGGACTGCTAGTCAAGCAAATTTCTATTCCTCTGTGCTATTCGACAAAGACAAAGTCTTCGATCATGCACACATTCCTCACGTGGACATGGAATCTCTGTCGTGCTTCGAGCCAGTCCTCAGTGTTCTTCACGATGCTGGATTGCTAAATTTCTGCACTGAGATCTGTGATTGGAATGAAGAACTCATCCTTCTATTCTATGCGACGCTGCACATCACAGGAAATTCAGAAGATGTGAACACTTGGGTGCTGGACTGGATGTCACAAAATACTCACTACAAGGCACCAGCAACTGAATTGCTTCGAGCCCTCCCACTCAGTCCTCCCCTTGATGGTGCTCGTTGCATCTACAATGAACCTGAGCTTACAAATCATTACATGCAAGTGCTGATGAAGCCTTTGAAGCCAGGGCAGGCCCCACGAACCAAATTCCTCCTCAAGGAATTACTATATGTGCCTCAGACTGTCTATCGCATTCTGATGAAGACAATGGGTCCTATCAAAGGCCACGACTCAGATGATGAAGAAGTCATTGGCATCATGAAGAATATGCTTTTCAATATCATTCATGGCATTCCCGTCAACTTCTATGATTTCTTCATGAGGACTCTCGCAAATATTGCTATGTCACCATTTGAGCTGAAGCCTTATGCACCATGGATTATGAAATTGATCAGGACAAGGTCTTCACTCAACTACAAGGCTGATACTCTGAACCATGGCAGTTTCTTGCCTCCAATTGAAGTCCTCAAACGGACATTTTCCTCAGTTGATGATAAAGGCAAGGCAACTGCTGTGATAGATGAAGGCATTCGTCCATTGGATGGTCAATTTCGCAAGGCTACATCCTACTCCGCCAATGATGACTCTACCACACATGATTCTGCCGCCAACAACTCTGCCAAGCAAATTCCTCAAGCTACAGCACCCAGGGTGATGACTGATCGTGAGTTACTCCTCAGTCTTTATCAGAAAGTTGATCACAATCATAAATGGGTCAAGCGTCAGTTTGGTTCCATTCTTTACAACATGACCTCAACCCACAATGCTGTGAAGAAAAACCTATACTACCTCCATGAAACCTTCAACCGTACCTGGGCTGTTCTATCTCATGTCTACAACTCCGAAGATCTGAAGAGCATGGGTCTCAAGCAAGAATTTGAATGGTCTGCACCTCTACCGAAGAAATTCAAGAAGGTCAAGGTTCCTTCCTTGGTGGTCAGCTCCTATTCATCATCGCGTGACACTGATGAAAATGAAGACTTGGACGACACTGCGGCAGGCCCTATTACGACAACCAACCCCGACAACGCTGGCGCTCCTCCATCAACTTGATATGCTTCAGGGGCTTTAGTCCTCAGTTTTGATCCTTTTGGTCATTCGATGACAAAGGGGGAGAAATCTGAGTTAGTCTTCAAGCGGGTCTATTATATGGGCGTTTTTTTTGCTAAAGTTACAACTCTCGCTCTTCTGAAACTTTTATTGGATTGAGTTGTAGTCTTAAAACCGATGGTGCTCTGATACTTTTGATGCACTGTGCTCTGATTCTGCATGCTTGTTCCTTGTTAATATTATTTCACGCATGCTGAATCACTTTAGGCACCATATTTCATCATGCATTTCAAATTCTTCATATTATATGTCAAATGCATGTATGAATTACAAGATATAGGGGGAGATCTCCATGATTCAACTCTTCAAGTGTGCATTGCTTCAAAAGCAAATTCTTCACTATGCACATCTTCAGGGGGATTTCTTCTGTATCTTGCAATCAAATACCTCAATATCAGTACTTACACTTCATATATTTATCCCCGTTGAAAACTTAACCTATATTGTCATCAATCACCAAAAAGGGGGAGATTGTAAGTGCATCTAGTGCCCCTTAGTGATTTTGGTGTATTGAAGACTTATAGGTTAAGGGACTAATGTGTTTATGAGTGTACACAGGTCTATAAGTCTATGAGGAGTTTGATATTTATATAGAAAGTCAAACCCCTAAAAATGAATATCTTCGACTGAAGATTTTGGTATTCCAGAAGACTTTCATGAAGACTTTGAAAGTGAAGAAATTGGTGTGTCCGTGAAGACTTGATATTCATGCAAGGAATATGAATCTTGAAGACTTTCGTTTTCATAGTTTTGTTTATCTCTTTCTTGAGTCATAGGAAACACCGTACTGTTAAAGGGGGTCGAGGAAAAACTAAGGAAAAATTTCCATGTGATTCTCAACTCAAAATCCTACACCTACCAATCCCTTCGAGTGAAGCCATTGGAAATCTCATACAGTTCAGTCAATTTCTTCAGTGATAGAGACGAAGTTCTTCTGGTCACTGAGGAATTTGTTTTGACTGAGGAGTTAGGAATTCGCCAATGCGGATTGCCTACACAGTGAGGAACATGATAGCCCTGAGGAATTTGAGAGTCAAATTTCCGACCGTTGCTGTGCTACGCGCCAGCTGTCCCAAAATATCTTATCCACCTAATGGTCATATCATTGAAGGGCATTTATGTCTTATCATGTCGGGCTGCTCCCTAGGCTATAAATAGCCGCCCCCTACAACCACTAGCTGGTTGGCTGCTCCGAGAGAAACTGACACTTGTCATTTGAGAGCAACCCATCCTCCGAGGACTTTGAGCGAAAATCATCGAGTGAGGAAAATCCAAACCCAATCACCCACAAACCCAAAGTGATTGAGCATCACTGAAGAGATTGATCCTGCGTGGATCTGACGCTTGTTACCTTTGAAGACAGTGCTTCTTCCAGACGGTTTGGAAGTCGCCTGAAGACTTACCATGAGTGATTGGACGAGGTCTGTGTGACCTTAGTTCAAGGAGAATACGGTGAGGACTTGGTGTCCTGAGCTGCATGCTCAGCGACTGGGTGTCCGGGATTGTGTGTCCTCGAGTTTAGATACACAGCCGCTCCAACCAGACGTACAACTGAGACAGCAGTTGGAAATGGACTACCAAATCATTGTCTTCACCAACCTTACTGGTTCTATTTCCTCAACTCTTTTATTTCCACATTACTGTGTTAATTGATTGTTCATATCTGTGTTTGAAGACTTTGACTGAAGACTTTCTCAATTTCCTCAGTTCAATTTCTTCAGTCTGTTTGTCTTCATCTTGTGTTATCCTGTGTTTACGCTTTCTGTACTCTGTGATTGTCTTCATTTCATCATGATGACTATGTGTGTATTCGGTTATGCTTACTTCTGAGTACTTATTCCGCTGCAAGTAGTTCTTCGCCAAGGAATTTCCTCACCGGCAAATTCCTCAGTGAAGAATTCATAAAAATCGCCTATTCACCCCCCCTCTAGTCGATATAACGCACTTTCACTGTGAAGCTGGGAAGATGACTAAGGCCAAGCATCCAGTGAAGACTATCATGACCACCACTCGACCATTTGAATTGCTTCACATGGTTCTCTTCGGTCCTAATCATTATTCTTCTATGACTAATGATGCATCTCTATATGGGTTTGTTATTGTTGATGATTACTCTCGTTACACATGGGTACATATTGTTACTTACAAACATGAAGTGCAGGAAGTCTTCAAATGATTTTCCTCGAGGGCTTCAACCAACTTTGGTGTGAAGATCAAGCACATCAGGAGTGACAATGGAACTGAGTTCAAGAATTCCGGTCTTAATGATTATCTTGATGAACTTGGTATTACTCATGAGTTATCTGCTCCTTATACTCCTCAGCAAAATGGCGTTGTGGAGCGCAAGAACAGAACTCTTGTTGAGATGGCTTGCACTATGCTTGATGAATACAAAACGCCTCATCGTTTCTGGATTAATGCAATTGATACCGCGTGCCACATCATCAACAGAGTATATCTTCACAAATTCTTCAAGAAGACTGCCTATGAACTCCTCACTGACAAGAAACCCAATGTGAGTTATTTCAAAGTGTTCGGTGCTAAATGTTGGATTAGAGATCCTCATCACAATGCTAAATTTGCACCGAAAGCACATGAAGGTTTTATGTTTGGTTACGGAAAGGACTCGCACACCTCTAGAGTCTTCAACATTGGTCTTCACAAGATTGTTGAAACTGTAGATGTGCGGTTCGATGAAACTAATGGCTCGCAAAGAGAGCACCTACCTTCTGTGATAGATGAACCAGCACCTGAAGATTCTATCAAGTTCAAGGCTACTGAGGATGTCATTCCTACTGAAGAATTCATTCCAGAACGCGAAGATCGTCGAGCTGATGTACCTGAGGAAAATGCTGAAGAAAATGCTGATCAAATTCCTCGACGACAACCAGCTCATCCTCGCGTTGCAAAAGAAGTGCAAGTTGAAAAGATCATCGATGACATTGAAGCACCAGGTCCTCTCACCCGCTCAAAAGCTTCACATTTATCTGACTTTTGTGGGCACTATGCTTTTGTCTCTATCTCAGAGCCCACTAAGGTAGATGAAGCATTTCTGGAGCCTGAGTGGATTCAGGCCATGCAAGAAGAATTACATCCATTTTTGAGCTCAACAATGTCTGGGAACTGGTCAAACGTCCAGATCCTCGCAAGCATAATATCATCAGCACAAATTGGATCTACCGCAACAAGCAAGATGAAAATGGCCTTGTGGTGAGGAATAAGGCACGACTTGTAGCTCAAGGCTACACACAGGTTGAAGGAATTGATTTCGATGAAACTTTTGCACCTGTCGCTAGACTTGAGGCTATTCGCATATTAGTTGCTTATGCTAACCATCATAATATCACTTTATATCAAATGGATGTGAAAAGTGCATTCCTCAATGGTAAGCTTGAGGAAGAAGTATATGTTGCTCAACCCCCAGGTTTTGAAGATCCAAAGAATCCTGACAAAGTCTTCAGACTCAACAAGGCCCTCTATGGCCTCAAGCAGGCCCCTCGGGCGTGGTATGATACTTTGAAGGAATTCTTCGTGAAGAATGGTTTCACACCCGGTTCACTCGACCCTACTCTGTTTACTAAATCTTATGATGGTGAACTGTTTGTGTGTCAAATATACGTTGATGATATTATCTTTGGTTGTACTGACCAACGTTATAGTGATGAATTTGCCTATATGATGAGTGAAGAATATCAAATGTCTATGATGGGAGAGTTGAAATTCTTCTTAGGTCTTCAAATTCGTCAACAACACAATGGCATATTCATATCTCAGGAGAAATACCTCAAGGATGTTCTGAGGAAATTCGGCATGCAAGATTGCAAAGGAGTCAAAATTCCTATGCCCACAAATGGCCATCTATGCACTGATGAAAATGGTATTGACTTCGATCACAAGGTATACCGCTCCATGATTGGTTCTTTACTGTACTTATGTGCATCTAGGCCAGATATAATGCTTAGTGTTTGCATGTGTTCCCGATTTCAAGCTACACCGAAGGAATCACACCATAAGGCTGTGAAGCATATTCTTCGATATCTAGCTCACACACCAACACTAGGATTATGGTACCCCAGGGGCTCTACTTTTGATCTCATTGGATATTCTGACTCTGACTATGCTGGTGATTGTCTGGACCACAAGTCAACATCTGGTACTTGTCATTTCCTCGGACGATCTCTGGTCTGTTGGTCCTCGAAGAAACAGAACTTCGTATCTCTGTCTACTGCTGAAGCTGAGTACATTGCTGCTGGTTCTTGCTGTGCTCAATTGCTGTGGATGAAGCAAACTCTCAAGGACTACGGCATCAACATGAAGAATGTGCCTCTCTACTGTGACAATGAGAGTGCCATCAAGATTGCTCACAACCCAGTTCAGCACTCAAAGACAAAGCACATTCAGATTCGTCATCATTTTCTTCGTGATCATGTGTTGAAGGGCGACATTTCTATTGAGCATGTGAAGACTGAAGAACAGCTAGCCGGTATATTCACAAAGCCCTTGGATGAAAAGAGATTTAGCAAGTTGCGGTGTGAGATAAATATCTTAGAGTCTTCAAATGTTCTTTGAAAAGGACACACACCCTAACACTTATGCAAAATTGATGACTTAGATGTGCAACACATGAAGAAATGTTTTTCTTCAATCAATGAAGAATAACACTCTAAGTGTGAAGAAATTAATGAAGAATTTGATTCTCAGAACCCTGCGACAATTGTACGCGGTGTCTGAAATCATCATTTTTATACGGTGGGTCACGCCACCACCAATGTTGAAAATCTTCAATTTGAGTTTTTCCTCAGTTTTGAAATTCTTCAGTTTTTCAAATTCTTCAACTTTGCAAAATCTTCACTGTTTCCGTCGTTTTTCTTCATTGGCTATATATATATATATATATATATATATATATATATATATATATATATATATATATATATATATATATATATATGGGTTTATGTCCTCTACAACATTGACTTATGGCTATTTCTTCAAGTTGCATTTTCTGCTAAGTGAATGTGATCGGACCCTTCCCCCTCTATGCTATACTCAACCCAATCTATTCACAAATTCTTCATCTGCGTTCTATTTGAAACTCGTTCAAAATCTTCACTGTGTCCTATCAGCTAAAGAAATTGTGAACGAAACTTTACTTTAAAACTAATCTTATCCAAATTTTCGGTTTTGCCGCTCAAACCGTTCCGTATCCCACGATGGACTTATCTATTCACCCACGATCTAACACGGTCTCCACTTTTCAGTACGTGGGTGACACATGTCAAGCGGATGAGAAGGGCCAGGGGCATGTTCGTCCTAAATCTTCGGGCGAACAGTTTTTCACTGCGACTATAAATACCCCCTCACCCTTCCTCACTTCCTTTACTCCGCTCAACCGCTCTCTATCTCTCGCTCGAGCTTCTCAAACCCTAGCGCTGCTGCTACTCCATCGTCGCCGGTGAGGAAGAGCTTCACTGCCTCGACCTTGTCACCGTCGTACTCACGCCGGCCGCGGAAATCTTCACTCCGCCGCCGCCGTAGCTGTCTTCCTCCGCCAAGTTTGGGCGTGGAAGAACTGAACTGACGAGCTTCAAATCTACACTTCTCAGTTCGTCATGTTCTTCATCAAGGGTAATTAAAAGTTACTTTTACTGCCCTCTTTCATTCAAATTTTCTCCACAAAATCTTCAAAGGTGTTTTATTCTTCAAATCCTCACACACAAAACACCTCTCTAGTCATCTGTTCTTGATTCATTTCCCTAAGCATCATTTTTCTTCAAGATTCCTCAATTGTGTGGATCGTCGATCTATACAACTCTGGAACCTAAGACAAAGTACGCTTAGTGAAATTCTTCAAGACTCATCTGGTCAAATTCCTCAAACTTGTTCATTTTGAAAACATTCTGAGAACGCATATGACCTCTTCAAATTCCTCGCAACTATACTCTGTTCACAGGTACTCATGTCCGCTGTTGAATCACTAGGTTCTCATCAACTTAACTCATTTTCAGCATTCCTCGAAGAAAAGTTGCATACTTCTTCAGAGAATTCGATTGTTCAAATTCCTCATCTGAAGAATATGGCAGAAGGAAAGAAACCACAGAAAGGAGGAAAGAAGCCTGAGGTCATGACTGCGTTTGAAATACCTGACAACATCTATGCTGACTATTGTACACCTGATGAGGCCAAGTTCGGAAAGGAGAACAAAAATCAGCGCAAGGTGCGCATATAGAGGATTGAAAGGAGATGGGCAAGAGAATGGAGGGAGTACAGATATGTAACTCCAAAGTATATGAAGAAATTCGCTCTAAATCCTCCATGCCCAAGAGCTCCATTGGCACCTGGTCAATAAGCTGATCCCACCAGCATCAAGCGCGGTGAGGATTTTCCTGAAGAATGGGCCAAACGCCAAGCCAAGTTGGCAAGACAAGCCAAAGAAGTAGTGAGGAAATTTAATGAAGACTCTGCTGCTGCTGCTGCCACAAAGGCCTCTGACAAGCCTAGAAAATCAATGGCAAAGAAGCCTGCTCACAAGCCAAGTGCTTCATCAACTGTGCCCTCACGGCCAAGTTCCTCAGCAATGCCCTCATGGCCAGAATCTTCAAAGCCCTCACGGCCAATTTCTTCAAAGCCCTCACGGCCAATTCCTCAAGCTGCTCCTGCTCCTCCAAAGTCCTCAGTTGCTCCGGCAAAGTCCTCAACACCTATACATCTGGCCACATGCCAAAGGACTGCAGGCATCTCCATTTGCCTCTGGTGTCTCAGCGAGTTCCTCAGCTGCACCAAATTCTTCATCAGGCCTCACTCTGCTGAAGACCAAGGCCACTGCTGGACAAGGTCCTCGGCCTAGTCCGAAGAAGAAAAAAGTTTCCTTCCAAGTGCCATCTGACGATGAAGCTGATGATGATGAACTTGCAGAAATCAACAGAGATAGGCAAGAAAGGGCCGCTAGAGCCAAAGGCACAAATGTGCCACTGCTTTTGGATCCTAAGGTGATCCTCGACTACATTGATCTCTGGCATAAGGACCCAAACACTCCTATGCCTGATTTTCATTTGACTCCTGGCCAGAGTCATGTGCTGACCCATTTCATCACTGAAGAGAAATGGAAATTTGAGAAGGCCAGGCAAATCAAGAAGGCTCAGTTCAGGAAAGAGAAGTTCCTGAAGAACAACGTTGTCAAAATGACAACTGATGAACTCCTCAAGATCCAGTCTGAAATCAAAACCCTCAGCGATGATTTCAATGCTTATTGTGCTGATTGGCAAGGAGCCAAAGTCAGGTTCATTAAACTGACTGAGAATTTCACCAATGTTGCAACCCCATCGCAACAAGAAATTCCTCAAGCTGAAGCCTCTACTCAGCAAACTGAAGAACATGCCAGCTCCACTGATGACTTTTAGGCTACTGAAGAAAATGCTAGTTCCAGGGCTGATGACTCCATTCCATCCGCTAAAGAAACTGCCAGGGCATCCACTAGTGGTGAGCCTGAAGAAAATGAAGAAGTCAGGGCAACTACATCAGTTGCGCCTGAGGAAATCCAGACAGATTCCTCAGCTCCTCCTGCGCCTACCCCAACTCCTACTCTTCCATCTGCATCAGATGTGAGGAAGACCAAGGCTGCAGAGAAAGCTGCAGCGAAGAAAAGGAAAGCATCATCTGCTTCAGATTCTTCAGCTCCGAAGAAAATGAAGTCTATGATTAGCTCACTTGAGAATACAATTGATGTTGTTCCGATTTCCATCATGCCATCAAAGGACCTTGTTCCTTATGGTGAAGAATATGTGATCCCTAGCGGATCTGATGAAGAAAATCATTCTGCTGCTTCGTCAGAGAAGATTGATGAAGAAATTGAAGTGGATGTGATCCCTTCAACACCTGTTGCTTCCTCGCCAATGCCTTAATTCACAGCTGAAGAGGCTGGTGTTGAAGAAATTGAAGATGAAGATGTGGATATTGGATGCACCACGCCTGTGATGAATGATGACCTTTGGGAAAGTCAGCATCCCAATTCTCCACACTTCACCCCACTACAGCAAATACCTCAGTCCCCTGCACCAACCGTTCAAATGGGGTCTGAAGAAACTCATCTCACCTCGTCTGTGCATGAAGAAATTCCAGCCAGTAGTGCTGAAGAAACTGTTGCTGTTGATACCTTGAACATGCAGACTGCCACTGAAGAGGAACCAGAAATTCCTCAGCCTGAAGAACCAGAGATTAAGATTTCTGAGGTTGTGATGCAACTCATTGACACTCTTGTGCCCAAGCCAAAGGATATATTCTCAAAGAAGCAAAAGTTCAAGGTTGCTGATTTCTTCAACGAGCATGTGTTCTTCACTGACTATAATCCCTATGATTCTGCTCGCATAAGGAAGAGTTGTTTCTGGACTGCTAGTCAAGCAAATTTCTATTCCTCTATACTATTCGACAAAAACAAAGTCTTCGATAATGCACACATTCCTCACGTGGACATGGAATCTCTGCCGTGCTTCGAGCCAGTCCTCAGTGTTCTTCAGGATGTTGGGTTACTGAATTTCTGCACTGACATCTGTGATTGGAATGAAGAACTCATTCTTCAATTCTATGCGACGCTGCACATCACAGGATATTTTGAAGATGTGAACTCATGGGTGCTGGACTGGATGTCAGAAAATACTCACTACAAGGCACCAGCAACTGAATTGCTTCGTGCCCTCCCACTCAGTCCTCCCCTTGATGGTGCTCGTTGCATCTATAATGAACCTGAGCTTACAAATCATTACATGCAAGTGCTGATGAAGCCTTTGAAGCCAGGGCAGGCCCCATGAACCAAATTCCTCGTCAAGGAATTACTGTATGTTCCACAGACTATCTATCGCATTCTGACGACGACAATGAGTCCTATCAAAGGCCACGACTCAAATGATGAAGAAGTCGTCCATTGGATTATGCACCATGGATTATGAAATTCATCAGGACAAGGTCTTCACTCAACTACAAGGCTGATACTCTGAACCATGGCAGTTTCTTGCCTCCAATTGAAGTCCTCAAACGGACATTTTCCTCAGCTGATGACAAAGGCAAGGCAACTGCTGTGATAGATGAAGGCATTCGTCCATTGGATGGTCAATTTCGCAAGGTTGCATCCTACTCCACCAATGATGACTCTGCCACACATGATTCTGCCGTCAACACCTCTGCCAAGCAAATTCCTCAAGCCATAGCACCCAGGGTGATGACTGATCGTGAATTATTCCTCAGTCTTCATCAGAAAGTTGAGCGCAATCATAAATGGGTCAAACGTCAGTTTGGTTCCATTCTTTACAACATGACCTCAACCCACAATGCTGTGAAGAAAAACCTATACTACCTCCATGAAACCTTCAACCGTACCTGGGCTGTTCTATCTCATATCTACAGCGCCGAAGATCTGAAGAGCATGGGTCTCAAGGAAGAATTTGACTGCTCTGCACCTCCACCGAAGAAATTCAAGAAGGTCAAGGTTCCTTCGTTGGTGGCCAGCTCCTATTCTTCATCGCGCGACACTAATGAAAATGAAAACTTGGAAGACACTGCGGCAGGCCCTACTACGACAACCAACCCCGACAACGCTGGCGCTCCTCCATCAACTTGATATTCTTCAGGGGCGTTAGTCCTCAGTTTCGATCCATTTGGTCATTCGATGACAAAGGGGAGAAATCTGAGTTAGTCTTCTAGCGGGTCTATTATATGGGCGTTTTTTTTTTTGCTAAAGTTACAACTCTTGCTCTTCTGAAAATTTTATTGGATCGAGTTGTAATCTTAAAACTGATGGTGCTCTGATACTTTTGATGCACTGTGCTCTGATTCTGCATGCTTGTTCCTCGTTAATATTATTTCACGCATGTTGAATCTCTTCAGGCACCATATTTCATCATGCATTTCAAATTCTTCATATTATATGTCAAATGCATGTATAAATTACAAGATATAGGGGGAGATCTCCATGATTCAACTCTTCAAGTGTGCATTGCTTCAAAAGCAAATTCCTCACTATGCACATCTTCAGGGGGAGTTCTTCTATATCTTGCAATCAAATTGCTCAATATCAGTACTTACACTTCATATGTTTATCCCCGTTGAAAACTTAACCTATATTGTCATCAATCTCCAAAAAGGGGGAGATTGTAAGTGCATCTAGTGCCCCTTAGTGATTTTGGTGTATTGAAGACTTATTGCTTAAGGGACTAATGTGTTTATGAGTGTACACAGGTCTATAAGTCTATGAGGAGTTTGATATTTACAGAGAAAGGTGACCCCTAAAAATGAATATCTTCGACTGAAGATTTTGGTATTCCTAAAGACTTTCATGAAGACTTTGAAAGTAAAGAAATTGGTGTGTCCGTGAAGACTTGATATTCATGCAAGGAATATGAAGCTTGAAGATTTTCGTTTTCATAGTTTTGTTTTTCTCTTTGTTGAGTCATAGGAAACACCGTACAGTTAAAGGGGGTCAAGGAAAAACTAAGGAAAAATTTCCATGTGATGCTCAACTCAAAATCCTACACCTACCAATCCCTTCGAGTGAAGCCATTGGAAATCTCATACAGTTCAGTCAATTTCTTCAGTGACAGAGACGAAGTTTTTCTGGTCGTTGAGAAATTTGTTCTGACTGAGGAGTTAGGAATTCGCCAGTGCGGATTGCCTACACAATGAGGAACATGATAGCCCTGAGGAATTTGAGAGTCAAATTTCCGATCGTTGCTGTGCTACGCGCCAGCTGTCCCAAAATATCTTATCCACCTAACGTTCATATCATTGAAGGGCATTTATGTCTTATCATGTCGGCTGCTCCCTAGGCTATAAATAGTTGCCCCCTACAACCACTAGCTGGTTGGCTGCTCCGAGAGAAACTGACACTTGTCATTTGAGAGCAACTCATCCTCTGAGGACTTTGAGCGAGACTCATCGAGTGACGAAAATCCAAACCCAAACACCCACAAACCCAAAGTGATTGAGCATCACTAAAGAGATTGATCCTGCGTGGATCCGACGCTTGTTACCTTTGAAGACTGTGCTTCTTCCAGACGGTTAGGCGTCATGGTCTAGAATATCCAAGAGGAATTGTGGATCGCCGAGTGATCGAAGTCTGTGAAGGTTTGGAAGTCGCCTGAAGACTAACAGCGAGTGATTGGACGAGGTCTGTGTGACCTTAGTTAAAGGAGAATACGGTGAGGACTTGGTGTCCTGAGCTGTGTGCTCAGCGACTGGCTGTCCGGGACTGTGTGTCCTCGAGTTTAAATACTCAACAGCTCCAACCAGACGTACAACTGAGACAGCAGTTGGAACTGGTCTACCAAATCATTGTCTTCACCAACCTTACTGGTTCTATTTCCTCAACTCTTTTATTTCTTCATTATTGTGTTGAGTGATTGTTCATATCTGTGTTCGAAGACTTTGACTGAAGACTTTCTCAATTTCCTCAGTTCAATTTCTTCAGTCTTTTTGTCTTCATCTGTGTTATCCTGTGTTCACGCTTTCTGTACGCTGTGTTTGTCTTCATTTCATCATGATGACCATGTGTGTATTCTGTCATGCTTACTTCTGAGTACTTTTTCCGCTGCAAGTAGTTCTTCGCTAAGGAATTTCCTCACCGGCAAATTCCTCAGTGAAGAATTCATAAAAATCGCCTATTCACCCCCCCCCCCCTCTAGTCGATATAACGCACTTTTAATTATGAAAATGAAAATATAATAATACCATATTATTGCCTCTAGGGCATATTTCCAACATATCGTTACACTTGACGATATCATAAGATCCGAAAAAATAATCATTAATAACAGGAGCTAGTCTTAGAAGCAAGACTAGGAACCTATTATTTACTTCTCCCTAATATGAGTTTCACACGTCAAAAACATGATCAACAACGACATTTGAGTATTTATCATTACACGCGTGCATATGAGTTTTTCACCGAATCACATATTCCAAAATCATAGCAGTTATAACATGAAATATAAACTCTTAATTATGAAAATGGAAATACAATAATACAATATTATTTTCTCTAGGGCATATTTCAACAAAAAAACGTGTTTCTTTTTTTTTCGGCGAGAGGCACAAATTTGCTTCCAGGAAAGTAAAAAGTGTATTTTTGCTTCCATGAGAGGCACATATTTGCCTCCCATGGAGGGACAAGTTTGCTTCCATGAGAGGCACAACTATGCCAGAACCATGCTTCCAATTCAAAAAAAATTCGTCTGTTTTTTCTTTGTTTTTTCGTGAAAAAGGCCATCAAAACCTATTAACATGGTAATTAGTCTCAAAGATCTTGACGCGAGAAATCCAACGGTGAAAACGGTTCAAAATTTGGACGCACGGTTTAAGAGATAAGAATGTTTTGAATAAACGAATCAACGAAAAAAGGAAAAACACCCTGGTTGTGACAAGTGACTCGCTGCATGTGCATTGTTTGTCGCAACCTCGGAAGATGGAGTGATCTTTACAAGAAGTACTTTTTGTTGCGAGAAAAACAAGAAGTATTCCTTGGATAGTGATTTTGGTATTTCGGGCTTCTTATGTGTTGTGCGCCTAAAACACTCGGGACGACGTTCTTTCGTCCGTCGTTGTTGTCGTTTTTTGGTTGGTGCGAAGCAGGCCCAAGATGCCGGGCGGCCAGCCCATCCTAGTCCGTCCACCAAGAAGAGCTACAAAAGGCAGCGGCTCTCGGTACCGCAACAAAGACGAGGCCCCGGATCGATCGAGGAAGCAAGCAACTGCACCCAAACCCTAGCCGACGCCCCCTCCTCCTCCTCCTCCGGATTCTTGCGGCGTGCGATGTGCCGGTGCCATGGCGCTGCGCTCTCCCTCCAGCACTTCGAGGCGGAATCTGGGACCCCGTCATTCGTCGCCGGCGGACTCTCTGCCTCCCACCTCTCAGGTACCTAATTGCGCTCTCGTTCGTTCGATCCACCTACTATGCCTGCAATTCGCTGCCCGACTGCCTTGTTCTGACTTTTATCACCAAATTAACCCCATCAAACGGGTTTTATGCTAGTAACAAAACAAATTATATGATGCGCCCTAGCCTTTTCCCCAGACAATAACAAAGATATAAAATTGCCTAATAATGGTGAATATTACCACTGAAATTGCCTAAGTGCCGGATTGCAGAGTTATCATCTTTGATTTATGTGCTAAATTTGTTACTTTTGCTTGAAAAAGTGGTGATAATCACTTAGTGGTTGGGCTTGGCCCCTGGCCCCGCTCGCACATTGACTACACAGTGGATATGATGAAGATGAAACCCTTTTATATGCACATAAATCTAAGATGAAAAATTTCGTACTTTTGCGGAGCAGTTTGAAAATTTTGGTGCTTTTGCAGAGTAGAGTAGTTTTTACTGAAGCAATCTGTAGTGGTTGGGCTCGGCCCTGGCCCCGCTCGCACATTGACTACACAGCGGATATGATGAACCGTTAATTCCATGATATGTGGGTGTTTGATTTACTTTGAGTGAAGAAGAGTATGCCATCCTTATGTCTTAGTTTCCCCTAGTGACTTTTTGTGGTTCTTCTGCTGTACTGTTGTTAAACCATTTCCCAAAGCCACTCTAGTAGAATAAATTTGATAGCTTTAGACATACTGGTGACAAATCTTCTGAACGTTTGATAGTATATGGATTCTAGAAGGACTACTGTTAGCCAATTGCAGCCATGCATGCTCTGTCGATCGTTAGCATCCACTAACATGCATGAATAGCTGCTTTAACTCATGTATCACTATCAAACGGTTTATATGCTAACAAATTATATGATGCGCCGCCTTAGCCCTTTCCCCAGACAATAACAAAGATATATGTTTGATGCAATTTCCTAGCTCAGATCAGACCCTTGTTACGAGATGGTTTCTGTTTTATTTTAACTTAGTGACATTTTGTGTTTCTCAAAATATAACTTTAACCTATTTTATAGCTTCTATATTAATGATGTTGTAACTTGTACTGTTAAATCATTTATGAAAACATGTACTGTAAAATAAACTTCATGTAGTCAATCTTGATAGCTTCTAGGCATACGAGTGGTCAAACTTTTGAAAGTTTGATAGCATGGATTCTGAAAGGACAGTGTTGGCCAATTGCAAGCCATGCTCTCTCGGTTGCATCCACTAACATACATGAATAGCTGTTTTAGAATATATGCATTACCGTCTCAACTTTATTTCTGTAATTAACCCTAGCAGGCTGGATCGGGCAATGGAGCTAGAGCTGGTGTTGCTATGAAGGTGAAGGAGGCTGAACATATGTTGGCAAATTTAGAAGAAGAGGGAGTGGAGATAGATGGCAACATAGCTAGTATTATAAATGATGAGATAACTAGAATTAAAGCTGAAGCTGAAAGGTAACTAATTGAAAGCCACTCCCTCCGTTCCAAAATAGATGACACAACTTTGTACTAACTTTGTACTAAAGTTAGTACAAAGTTGTGTCGTCTATTTTGGAATGGAGGAAGTACAACTTATTTGATTTGCACTCAAATGAAACAATCCTAATATGCACGTCCTTTTGATAGGGAGAAGATTATCAATGTGCTGACAAGGAACGGGCGGATGGTACTGCTCACTATTGCATCTGCTGCTGCTGGTTTCTTCCTGGGAGGGGAATGTTATGAACGGGCCCTCTATGCGCAACTGGCCATGATTTTTGGTGAACCATAGCATAGGGCTTACGGGTCCACTCTGCTTATGGTATGTAAACCTACTGGAACTCAGAGGATAGGAGGGAAAGTCGATTTATGGATGGAATCAAATACGCAGTATTTACAGAAAAAAGTCTTCGTTTATTGGGAAAGAATCAGTAAGCAAGTTGTCTTGGTAAAACATTGTTACCTAACTATGGTATGGAAAACCTGTTTATGTTGTCTAGATTTTAGCAGCTTGATGTAACTCTTACTGTTAACTCCATGTGCTGTGCTAAGCTGCATGGAGCAGGTGCTTTGTTAAGTACTGCATGTTAATTAGTGTTTGGTAATTGAATCTGGTCTGCGTGTTCATTATCTATGGATTGTCTGTGATAATTTATAGAATAATTCATGGTATGACACTTAATCGAATGGTGATTTAGTATTTTTGGCTTCACTCGCATAGACTGCTTGCAGAAATCATACATTGTCACTGTTGTCATATATTGGAATCTCTGCTATAAAAAAACAAAAGGAACCGGCTTTGGCAAAGCAGCTAACCGAGTTGGAATTTGTTGCTTTCCTCCTTTTCTAAAACTAGCAAACATGCGCGTGCATTGCAACGGGAGAATAAAACGCATGCTTCAATAAGCACAACTAAAAACCCCTTCAAAGGTTCACGTTATCTACTTTAACATACCGCCTCATCCATTTTATTGCTTATCCTCATTCCTGCCTTTATCAACCATGATCGTGGTGTCCATCTGATTGCATTGCGCCCGAAAGTGGCCAATCCCAAGGTGACAATCTCGGCCATTGCCTAAACCCTAAATCCACTCACACTTGCCACTGAACCACACCATCACAAGTGAATTTCTAATAGTTTTAAAACTAATCTTCTAGCTCGCCCGCCCTCCCGCTACAACCTACACCTAATCCACATACTATCCCTTTAAATTGTAGTATATTGGTTTTCCAAAATGCAACGATATTATTTTTAAAAAATATAAACACTTTTTAAATCACATGGACTTCTTAAAACGGAATGGCTATTTTTCTGTTACGATTTTGTTAAGCATGTGAACACTTTTTAGAATTACATGAACCTTTTCTTTTAGAAAAGGGTGAATAATTTTCAAATTATATGAATATTAGTTCAACACATGAAACTTTTTTTAAACTTCACAAAATAAATAAAATGCATGAACGATTTCTAAAAATTAGACCGCATTTTTCAAAAGGTAAAACCTTTTAAATAACACATAACACAAAAAAATAAAACGTATGAAAATATTAATTCGAATCTTACTATTTCCTTGCCATCCCCTAGCAAGAACGGAGGTTATTCTTTCTCTTATTTTCTTTCCTACCCCGACATGAGAGTTTTATTCTTTCTCTTAATTCCTTTCCTTCCTTAGGCAGGCTTGATATCATTCCTCTTAATTTATTTCCTTCTTTCTCTTAATTCCTTTCCTTCCTTAGGCAGGCTTGATATTATTCCTCGTATTTCCATCATAGGCACATCTTTTCCTTCCTTAGGCAGAGGCGAGATTTTTTTTTTGTTTCCCTTTGTTGGTGCAATAATCCTAATATGCACATTCTTTTGATAGGGAGAAGATCATCAATGTGATGACAAGGAACGGGCGGATGGTACTGCTCACTATTGCATCTGCTGCTGCTGGTTTCTTCCTGGGAGGGGAATGTTACGAACGGGCCCTCTATGCGCAACTGGCCATGATTTTTGGTGAACCATAGCGTAGGGCTTGCAGGTCCACTCTGCTTAGAGCATCTTTAATAGACCCCTTATATCGTGGACCTTTATATCGCTTTTATAGTTCACGAAAAAACGGTTTTACGGATTGGCGCGGGCGGCGGCCGAACACACCCCGTATAATCAACCCATAAAAAAGAATATTCTCTGAATATACGTCTTCCTCTTCCTCACGCCAATTTGAAATCAACCGCCGACTAACGGGCCGACGAGGAAGACATGGCCAGAGCAGAGGCCGGCGGACAAACGGACGAGGGAGACGCGGGCGGCGGCCGGGCGCGCGCTGCCGGACTCAGCTAGCTAGCTAGCTAGCACGGCCGTAGCAAGCAAGCTTGCTCGCATCGATGGGCGGCCGGGCGGACGGGCCGCAGCGGTGCGGCGGCGAGCTTCAAGGCGTTGGCGGGAGCTGAAATTCCCCAACTGCTAGCCTTGACTCGTATTCCGGGCCCTGGCAAAATTGCCTCCGAAACTGAAGATACATGGGTCTCGGGCCTGTGTTCACAAGCCTGTAAATTTTTTTCAGGGTCGGACGATTTTAAGGGGTCTGTTCGGGTCCCTTTTTTTCCACTCAAATTGTAAAAAGCGGTTATTTTACGGGTTTGACCATCTATACGGGTTCTGCTAGAGATGCTCTTATGGTATGTAAAACCAAGCAGATAGTCTTGGTAAAACATTGTTACCTAACTATGGTATGGAAAACTTGTTTATGTTGTCTAATAATTGGTGTGCTATATACTGGGGATTCTGGCAGGTAATGATGTAATTCTTATTGTTTTTTTTTCGGGAAAACCTCCAATCTATTCATTTTTAATCATGGCAGTAGAACGAACACCAGAAATCAAAATTACATCCAGATCCGTAGACCACCTAGCGATGACTACAAGCATTGAAGCAAGCCGAAAGCGCCGCTGTCATCGCCCCTCCATCGCCGGAGTCGGGCACAACTTGTTCTAGTAGACAGTCGGAAAGTCGTCGTGCTAAGGTCCCATAGGACCAGCACCACAGAACAGCAACCGCCGCCGATGAAGAATAATGTAGACCGGAAGGATCCAAACCGAAGACACACGAACATAGACGAACAACGACAAGATCTGAGCAAATCCACCAAAGATAGATCTGCCAAAGATACACCTCCACACGCCCATCAACGATGCTAGATGCACCGTCGGAACGGGGGCTAGGCGGGGAGACCTTTATTCCATCTTCAGGGAGCCGTCGCCATCTCGCCTTCCTGAGCAGGACAAAAACCCTAACAAGATTGAAAATATCGACTAAAAACGGAGCCCTCCCGCCGGCCCTTGCCAGGATCCACCGTGCCTCCATGGCCCTAGGGTCACCGGAGACGAGGCGGACCTGTGCTGGCGCCGGCGAGAGGCACGAACCCTAAGCTGCATGGAGCAAGTGTGTTGTCAAGTACTGCATGTTAATTAGTGTTTGGTAATTGAATCTGATATGCCTGGTGATTATCTATGGATTGTCTGTTGTGATAATTTATAGAATAATTCATGGTATGACACTTAATCGAATGGTGATTTAGTATTTCGCTTCACTCGCATAGACTGCTTGTAGAAATCATAAATTTGAAGGAAATATGCCCTAGAGGCAATAATAAAGTTATTATTTATTTCCTTATTTCATGATAAATGTTTATTATTCATGCTAGAATTGTATTAACCGGAAACATAATACATGTGTGAATACATAGACAATCATAGTGTCACTAGTATGCCTCTACTTGACTAGCTCGTGAATCAAAGATGGTTAAATTTCCTAGCCATAGACATGAGTTGTCATTTGATTAACGGCCCTAATGATGTGATTGACTTGACCCATTCCGTTAGCTTAGCACTTGATCGTTTAATATGTTGCTATTGCTTTCTTCATGACTTATACATGTTCCTGTAACTATGAGATTATGCAACTCCCGTTTACCGGAGGAACACTTTGGGTACTACCAAACGTCACAACATAACTGGGTGATTATAAAGGAGTACTACAGGTGTCTCCGAAGGTACATGTTGAGTTGGCGTATTTCGAGATTAGGTTTTGTCACTCCGATTGTCGGAGAGGTATCTCTGGGCCCTCTCGGTAATGCACATCACTATAAGCCTTGCAAGCAATGTAGCTAATGAGTTAGTTACAGAATGATGTATTACGTAACGAGTAAAGAGACTTGCCGGTAACGAGATTGAACTAGGTATTGGATACCAATGATCGAATCTCGGGCAAGTAACATACCGATGACAAAGGGAACAACGTATGTTGTTATGCGGTTTGACCGATAAAGATCTTCGTAGAATATGTAGGAACCAATATGGGCATCCAGGTCCCGCTATTGGTTATTGACCGAGAATGGTTCTAGGTCATGTCTACATAGTTCTCGAACCCGTAGGGTCCGCACGCTTAACGTTTCGATGACAGTTTTATTATGAGTTTATAAGTTTTGATGTACCGAAGTTTGTTCGGAGTCCCGGATGTGATCACGGACATGACGAGGAGTCTCGAAATTGTCGAGACATAAAGATTGATATATTGGAAGCCTATGTTTGGACATCGGAATGGTTCCGGGTGAAATCGGCATTTTACCGGAGTACCGGGAAGTTATCGGAACCCCCCGGGGGGTTATTGGGCCTACATGGGCCTCGAGGGAGAAGAGGAAAGGAGGCAGGAGGGGGCCGCGCGCCCCTCCCCTTCCTAGTCCGAATAGGACAAGGGAAGGGGGGCGGCGCCCCCCCTTTCCTTCTCCTCTTCCTCCTCTTTCCCCCCTTTCTCCTACTCCTACTTGGAAAGAGGGAGTCCTACTCCCGGTGGGAGTAGGACTCCCCCCTTGGCGCGCCCTCCTTGGCCGGCGGCCTCCTCCCCTGGCTCCTTTATATACGGGGGCGGGGGGGCACCCCAAACACACAAGTTGATCTACGGATCGTTCCTTAGCCGTGTGAGGTGCCCCCTTCCACCATATTCCACCTCGGTCATATCGTCGCGGAGTTTAGGCGAAGCCCTACGCCGGTAGAACATCATCATCGTCACCACGCCGTTGTGCTGATGAAACTCATCTCCGGAGCCTTTGCTGGATCGGAGGGCCGGAGATCGTCATCGAGCTGAAGGTGTGCTGAACTCGGAGGCCCCGTACGTTCGGTGCTTGGATCGGTCGGATCATGAAGACGTACGACTACATCAACCGTGTTGTGCTAACGCTTCCGCTTACGGTCTACGAGGGTACGTGGATGAACACTCTCCCCTCTCGTTGCTATATCATCACCATGATCTTGCGTGTGCGTAGGAAAATTTTTGAAATTACTACGTTCCCCAATAGTGGCATCCGAGCCTAGGTTTTATGCGTTGATGTTATATGCACGAGTAGAACACAAGTGAGTTGTGGGCGATACAAGTCATACTGCTTACCAGCATGTCATACTTTGGTTCGGCGGTATTGTGAGATGAAGCGGCATGGACCGACATTACGCATACGCTTACGCGAGTCTGGTTTCACCGTTACGAGCACTCGTGCTTAAAGGTGGCTGGCGGGTGTCTGTCTCTCTCACTTTAGCTGAATCGAGTGTGGCTACGCCCGGTCCTTGTGAAGGTTAAAACAACACCAACTTGACGAACTATCGTTGTGGTTTTTGATGCGTAGGTAAGAACGGTTCTTGCTAAGCCCGTAGCAGCCACGTAAAATTTGCAACAACAAAGTAGAGGACGTCTAACTTGTTTTTGCAGGGCATGTTGTGATGTGATATGGTCAAGACGTGATGCTATATTTTATTGTATGAGATAATCATGTTTTGTAACCGAAGTTATCGGCAACTGGCAGGAGCCATATGGTTGTCGCTTTATTGTATGAAATGCAAACGCCCTGTAATTGCTTTACTTTATCACTAAGCGTTAGCGATAGTCGTAGAAGCAATAGATGGCGTAACGACAAAGATGCTACGATGGAGATCAAGGTGTCGCGCCGGTGACGATGGTGATCATGACGGTGCTTCGAAGATGGAGATCACAAGCACAAGATGATGATGGCCATATCATATCACTTATATTGATTGCATGTGATGTTTATCCTTTATACATCTTATCTTGCTTTGATTGACGGTAGCATTTTAAGATGATCTCTCAGTAATTATCAAGAAGTGTTCTCCCTGAGTATGCACCGTTGCGAAAGTTCTTCGTGCTGAGACACCACGTGATGATCGGGTGTGATAGGCTCTACGTTCAAATACAACGGGTGCAAAACAGTTGCACACGCGGAATACTCAGGTTATACTTGACGAGCCTAGCATATACAGATATGGCCTCGGAACACGGAGACCGAAAGGTCGAGCATGAATCATATAGTAGATATGATCAACATAGCGATGTTCACCATTGAAACTACTCCATCTCACGTGATGATCGGACATGGTTTAGTTGATTTGGATCACGTGATCACTTAGATGACTAGAGAGATGTCTGTCTAAGTGGGAGTTCTTAAGTAATATGATTAATTGAACTTAAATTTATCGTGAACTTAGTACCTGATAGTATTTTGCAAATTATGTTGTAGATCAATAGCTAACGTTGTTGCTTTCATATGTTTATTTTGATATGTTCCTAGAGAAAATTGTGTTGAAAGATGTTAGTAGAAATGATGCGGATTGGATCCGTGATCTGAGGTTTATCCTCATTGCTGCACAGAAGAATTATGCCCTTAATGCACCGCTAGGTGACAGACCTATTGCAGGAGCAGATGCCGACGTTATGAACGTTTGGCTAGCTCAATATGATGACTACTTGATAGTTTAGTGCACCATGCTTAACGGTTTAGAATCGGGACTTCAATGACGTTTTGAACGTCATGGACCATATGAGATGTTCCACGAGTTGAAGTAAATATTTCAAGCAAATACCCGAGTTGAGAGATATGAAGTCTTCAACAAGTTCTATGGCTAAAAGATGGAGGAGAATCGCTCAACTAGTGAGCATGTCCTCAGATTGTCTGGGTACTACAATCACTTGAATCAAGTGGAGTTAATCTTCTAGATAAGATAGTGATTGACAGAATTCTCTAGTCACCATCACCAAGTTAGTAGAACTTTGTGATGAACTATAGTATGCAAGGGATGACGAAAACGATTCCCAAGCTCTTCGTGATGTTGAAATCGACGAAGGTAGAAATCAAGAAAGAGCATCAAGTGTTGATGGTTGACAAGATCACTAGTTTCAAGAAAAGGGCAAAGGGAAAGAAAGGGAACTTCAACTAGAATGACAAGCAAGTTGTCACTCCCACGAAGAAGCCCAAAGCTGGACCAAAGCCTGAAACTGAAGTGCTTACACTGCGAAGGAAATGGTCACTGGAAGCGGAAATGCCCTGAATATTTGGTGGATAAGAAGGATGGCAAAGTGAACAAGGGTATATTTGATATACAGGTCATTGATGTGTGCCTTACTAGTGTTTATAGTAGCCCCTGAGTATTTGATACTTGTTCGGTTTCTAAGATTAGTAAGTCGAAACAGGAGTTACAGAATAAACAGAAACTAGTTGAGGGTGAAGTGATGATGTGTGTTGGAAGTGGTTCCAAGATTGATATGATCATCATCACTCCCTATACTTTCGAGATTAGTGTTGAACCTAAATAAATGTTATTTGGCGTTTGCGTTGAGCATGAATATGATTTGATCATGTTTATTGCAATACCGTTATTCATTTAAAATCAGAGAATAATTGTTGTTCTGTTTACATGAATAAAACCTTCAATGGTCATACACCCAGTGAAAATAGTTTGTTGGATCTCGATCGTAGTGATACACATATTCATAATATTGATGCCAAAAGATGCAAAGTTAATAGTGATAGTGCAAATTATTTGTGGCACTGCCATTTGGGTCATATCGGTGTAAAGCGCATGAAGAAACTCCATAAAGACGGATTTTCGGAATCACTTGGTTATGAATCATTTGATGCTTGCGAACCGTGCCTTTTGGGCAAGATGACTAAAACTCCGTTCTCCGGAACAATGGAACAAGCTACTGACTTATTGGAAATAATACATACCGATGTATGCGATCCAATGAGTGTTGATGCTCGTGGCAAGTATCGTTATTTTCTGACCTTCACAAGATGATTTGAGAAGATATGGGTATATCTACTTGGTGAAACATAAGTCTGAAATAGTTGAAAGGTTCAAAGAATTTCAGAGTGAAGTGGAAAAATCATCATAACAAGAAAATAAAATTTCTGCGATCTGATCGCGGAGACGAATATTTGAGTTACGAGTTTGGTCTTCAATTAAAACAATGTGGAATAATTTCACAGCTGACGCCACCTGGAACACCACAACATTATGGTGTGTCCGAACGTCGTAACCGCACTTTATTGGATATGGTGCGATCTATGATGTGTCTTACTGATTTACCATTATCGTTTTGGGACTATGTATTAGAGACAGCTGCATTCACGTTAAAAGGGAACCATCCAAATCCGTTGAGACGACACCATATGAACTGTGGTTTAGCAAGAAACCCAAGTTGTCATTTTCTTAAAGTTTGGGGCTGCGATGCTTATGTGAAAAAGTTTCATCCTAATAAGCTCGAACTCAAATCGGAGAAGTGCGTCTTCATAGAATTGTTGCGGAACGTAGCAGAAATTCAAAATTTTCCTACGTGTCACCAAGATCTATCTATGGAGAAACTAGCAACGAGGGGAAGGAGAGTGCATCTACATACCCTTGTAGATCGCTAAGCGGAAGCGTTCAAGAGAACGGGGTTGAAGGAGTCGTACTCGTCGTGATTTAAATCACCGGAGATCCTAGTGCCGAACGGACGGCACCTCCGCGTTCAACACACGTACAGCCCAGTGACGTCTCCCATGCCTTGATCCAGCAAGGAGAGTGGGAGAGGTTGAGGAAGACTCCATCCAGGAGCAGCACAACGGCGTGGTGGTGGTGGAGGAGCGTGGCAATCCTGCAGGGCTTCGCCAAGCACCGCGGGAGAGGAGGAGTACTTGGGAGAGGGGGAGGGCTGCGCCAGAACTTGTGGTGCGGCTGCCCTCCCACCCCCCACATATATATAGGGGCAAGGGAGAGGGGGGCCGGCCCCCTCAGATCCAATCTGAGGAGGGAGCGGCGGCCAAGGGGGGGAGGAGTGCCTCCCAAGTCAAGTGGAGGCCCTCCCCCTTTAGGGTTTTCCCTCTCCCATGAGCATGGGCCTTGGGGGGGCTGGTGCCCCTGGCCCATTAAGGCTAGGGCGCCCCCCTACAGCCCATGCTACTGTATTGGACGTGGTGGAACAATTTCCGGACCTCCGGACCCCTCCGGAATCCTCCGGAACCTTCTGGAAGCTTCCCGGTACAATACCGAAAAAACCCGATCTTTTTCCGGAACCCGAACAACAACTTTCCATATATAAATATTTACCTCCGGACCATTCCGAAACTCCTCGTGACGTCCGGGATCTCATCCGGGACTCCAAACAACATTCGGTAACCACATACAAACTTCCTTTATAACCCTAGCGTCATCGAACCTTAAGTGTGTAGACCCTACGGGTTCAGGAGACATGTAGACATGACCGAGACGTTTTCCGGTCAATAACCAACAGCGGGATCTGGATACCCATGTTGGCTCCCACATGTTCCACGATGATCTCATCGGATAAACCACGATGTCAAGGACTCAATCAATCCCGTATACAATTCCCTTTGTCTAACGGTATAGTACTTGCCCGAGATTCGATCGTCGGTATGCCGATACCTTGTTCAATCTCGTTACCGGCAAGTCTCTTTACTCGTTCTGTAACACATCATCCCGTGATCAACCCCTTGGTCACATTGTGCACATTATGATGATGTCCTACCGAGTGGGCCCAGAGATACCTCTCCGTTTATCGGAGTGACAAATCCCAGTCTCGATTCGTGCCAACCCAACAGACACTTTCGGAGATACCTATAGTGCACCTTTATAGCCACCCAGTTATGTTGTGACGTTTGGTACACCCAAAGCATTCCTACGGTATCCGGGAGTTGCACAATATCATGGTCTAAGGAAATGATACTTGACATTAGAAAAGCTTTAGCATACGAACTACACGATCTTTGTGCTAGGCTTAGGATTGGGTCTTGTCCATCACATCATTCTCCTAATGATGTGATCCCGTTATCAACGACATCCAATGTCCATGGTCAGGAAACCGCAACCATCTATTGATCAACGAGCTAGTCAACTAGAGGCTTACTAGGGACATGGTGTTGTCTATGTACCCACACATGTATCTGAGTTTCCTATCAATACAATTATAGCATGGATAATAAACGATTATCATGAACAAGGAAATATAATAATAACTAATTTATTATTGCCTCTAGGGCATATTTCCAACAGTCTCCCACTTGCACTAGAGTCAATAATCTAGTTCACATCGCCATGTGATTAACACTCACAGGTCACATCGCCATGTGACCAACATCCAAAGAGTTTACTAGTGTCATTAAACTAGTTCACATCATCATGTGATTAAGACTCAATGAGTTCTGGGGTTTGATCATGTTTTGCTTGTGAGAGAGGTTTTAGTCAACGGGTCTGCAACATTCAGATCCGTATGTACTTAGCAAATCTCTAGGTCATATTGTAAATGCTGCTTCCACGCTCCACTTGGAGCTATTCCAAATGGTTGGTCCACTATATGTATCCGGTTTGCTACTCAGAGTCATTCGGATAGGTGTTAAACCTTGCATCGACGTAACCCTTTACGCCGAACTCTTTATCACCTCCATAATCGAGAAATATGTCCTTATTACTCCAAGGACAATTTTGACCGCTGCCGGTGATCCACTCCGTGATCACCTTTGTACCCTCTTGCCAGACATGTGGCAAGGCACACATCAGGTGCGGTACTCAGCATGGCATACCGTATAGAGCCTATGACAAAAGCATAGGGGACAACCTTCGTCCTTCCTCTTTCTTCTGCCGTTGTCGAGCTTTAAGTTTTAACTTCATACCTTACAACTCAGGCAAGAACTCCTTCTTTGACTGATCCATCTTGAACACCTTCAAGATCATGTCAAGGTATGTGCTCATTTTGAAAGTACCATTAAGAATTTTTTTTGATCTATCATTATAGATCTTGATGCTCAATGTTCAAGTAGCTTAATCCAGGTTTTCCATTGAAAAACACTTTTCAAATAACCCTATATGCTTTTCCAGAAATTCTACATCATTTCTGATCAACAATATGTCAATAACATATACTCATCAGAAATTCTATAGTGATCCCACTCACTTCTTTGGAAATACAAGTTTCTCATAAATTTGTATAAACCCAAAATCTTTGATCATCTTATCAAAGTACATATTCCAACTCCGAGATGCTTACTCCAGTCCTTAGAAGGATCGCTGGAGCCAGCATACCTTTTAGCATCCTTAGGATCGACAAAAACTTTCTGATTGTATCACATACAACCTTTCCTTACGAAGACTGGTAAGGAAACTTGTTTTGACATCCATCTGCCAGATTTCACAAATGCAGCTAATGCTAACATGATTCCGACGGACTTAAGCATCGCTACGGATGAGAAAATCTCATCGTAGTCAACTCCTTGAACTTGTGAAAAAACTCTTCGCCACAAGTCGAGCTTCATAGACGGTGACATTACCGTCCATGTCCGTCTTCTTCTTAAAGATCCATTTATCTCAATGGCTTGCCGATCATCGGGCAAGTCCACCAAAGTCCATGCTTTGTTCTGATAAATAAATCCTATCTCGGATTTCATGGCTTCTAACCATTTGTCGGAATTTGGGCCCACCATCGCTTCTCCATAGCTCGTAGGTTCATTGTTGTCTAGCAACATGACCTTCAAGACAGGATTACTGTACCACTCTGAAGCAGTACGCATCCTTGTCACCCTATGAGGTACGGTAGTGACTTGATCCGAAGTTTCATGATCACTATCATAAGCTTCTACTTCAATTGGTGTAGGTGCCACAGGAACAACTTCATGTGCCCTGCTACACACTAGTTGTAGTGACGATTCAATAACCATATCAAGTCTCCACCATCCTCCCACTCAACTTTTCGAGACAAACTTTTCCTCGAGAAAGGACCCGATTCAAGAAACAATCCCTATTGCTTTCGGTTCTGAATTAGGAGGTATACCCAACTGTTTTGGGTGTCCTATGAAGATGCATTTTATCCGCTTTGGGTTCGAGCTTATCAACCTGAAACTTTTTCACATAAGCGTCGCAGCCCCAAACCTTTAAGAAATGACAGCTTAGGTTTCTCTAAACCATAGTTCATACGGTGTCATCTCAACGGAATTACGTGGTGCCCTATTTAAAGTGAATGTGGTTGTCTCTAATGCCTAACCCATGAACGATAGTGGTAATTCGATAAGAGACATCATGGTACGCACCATATCCAATAGGGTGCAACTATGATGTTCGGACACACCATCAAACTATGGTGTTCCAGGCGGTATTAATTGTGAAACAATTTCCACAATGTCTTAATTGCGTGCCAAAGCTCGTAACTCAGATACTCATCTCTATGATCATATCATAGACATTTTATCCTCTTGTCACGATGATCTTCAACTTCACTCTAAAATTACTTGAACCATTCAATAATTTAGACTTGTGTTTCATCAAGTAAATATACTCAACATCTACTCGAATCATCTGTGAAGTAAGAACATAACGATATTCACTGCATGCCTCGGCACTCATTGGACTGCACACATCAAAATGTGTTTACTTCCAGCAAGTTGCTATCTTGTTCCATTTTACTGAAAAACGAGTCTTTTTAGTCATCTTGCCCATGTGGTATGATTTGCATATCTCAAGTGATTCAAAATCAAGTGAGTCCAAACGATCCATCTGCATGGAGTTTCTTCATGCGTATACACCAATAGACATGGTTCGCATGTCTCAAACTTTTCAAAAACGAGTGAGTCCAAAGGTCCATAAACATGGAGCTTCTTCATGCGTTTTACACCAATATGACTTAGATGGCAGTGCCACAAGTAAGTGGTACTATCATTACTATCTTATATCTTTTGGCATGAAAACGTGTATCACTACGATCGAGATTCAATAAACCATTCCTTTAGGTGCAAGACCATTGAAGGTATTATTCAAATAAATAGAGTAACCATTATTCTCCTTAAATGAATAACCGTATTGTGATAGACATAATCCAATCATGTCTATGCTGAACGCAAAACACCAAATGACAATTATTCAGGTTTAATACTAATCTTGATGGTAGAGGGAGCGTGCGATGTTTGATCACATCAAACTTGGAAACACTTCCAACACATATCGTCAGCTCACCTTTAGCTAGTATCCGTTTATTCCGTAGCTCTTTTATTTCGAGTTTCTAACACTTAGCAACCGAACCGGTATCTTAATACCCTGGTGCTACTAGGAGTACTAGTAAAGTACACATTAACATAATGTATATCCAATATACTTCTATCAACCTTGCCAGCCTTCTCATCTACCAAGTATCTAGGGTAATTCTGCTCCAGTGGTTGTTCCCCTTATTACAGAAGCACTTAGTCTCGGGTTTGGGTTCAACCTTGGGTTTCTTCACTAGAGCAGCAGCTGATTTGCCGTTTCGTGAAGTATCCCTTCTTGCCCTTGCCCTTCTTGAAACTAGTGGTTTCACCAACAATCAACAACTGATGCTCCTTCTTGATTTCTACTTTCGCGGTGTCAAACATCGCGAATACCTCAAGGATCATCATATCTATCCCTGATATGTTATAGCTCATCACAAAGCTCTAGTAGCTTGGTGGCAATGACTTTGGAGAAACATCACTATCTCATCTGGAAGATCAACTCCCACTCGATTCAAGTGATTGTTGCACTTAGACAATCTGAGCACAAGCTCAACGATTGAGCTTTTCTCCCTTAGTTTGTAGGCTAAGAAAATCGTCGGAGGTGGGCACGAGCCTGAAATCCCAATTTCAGCCCTCGAAACATCTCATATGTTCCGCAATGTTTCGAAAACATCTTTGGTGCCTCAACTCTAAACCGTTTAACTGAACTATCACGTAGTTATCAAAATGTGTATGTCTAATGTTCGCAACATCCACAAACGACGTTTGGGGTTCAGCACACTGAGCGGTGCATTAAGGACATAAGCTTTCGAATGTCCGCATAATCGCTAATGTCAACTTTCAACTATATTTTCTCTAGGAACATATCTAAATAGTGGAACTAAAGCGCGAGCTTATGACATAACTTGCAAAGATCTTTTGACTATGTTCAGGATAATTAAGTTCATCTTATGAACTCCCACTCATATAGACATCCCTCTAGTCATCTAAGTGATTACATGATCCGAGTCAACTAGGCCGTGTCCGATCATCACGTGAGACGGACTAGTCATCATCGGTGAACATCTTCATGTTGATCGTATCTACTATACGACTCATGCTCGACCTTTCGGTCTCTTGTGTTCCGAGGCCATGTCTGTACATGCTAGGCTCGTCAAGTTAACCTAAGTGTTTTGCGTGTGTAAATCTGGCTTACACCCGTTGTATGTGAACGTAAGAATCTATCACACCCGATCATCACGTGGTGCTTCGAAACGACGAACTTTCGCAACGGTGCACAGTTAGGGGGAACACTTTCTTGAAATTTTAATGAGGGATCATCTTATTTACAACCGTCGTTCTAAGCAAATAAGATGCATAAACATGATAAACATCACATGCAATCAAAAAGTGACATGATATGGCCAATATCATTTTGCTCCTTTTGATCTCCATCTTCGGGGCTCCATGATCATCATCGTCACCGGCATGACACCATGATCTCCATCATCACGATCTCCATCATTGTGTCTTCATGAAGTTGTCTTGCCAACTATTACTTCTACTACTATGGCTACCGGTTAGCAATAAAGTAAAGTAATTACATGGCGTTGTTCAATGACACGCAGGTCATACAATAAATTAAGACAACTCCTATGGCTCCTGCCGGTTGTCATACTCATCGACATGCAAGTCGTGATTCCAATTACAAGAACATGATCAATCTCATACATCACATATCATTCATCACATTCTTCTTGGCCATATCACATCACATAGCATACCCTGCAAAAACAAGTTAGATGTCCTCTAATTGTTGTTTGCATGTTTTACGTGGCTACTATGGGTTTCTAGCAAGAACGTTTCTTACCTACGCAAAAACCACAACGTGATATGTCAATTGCTATTTACCCTTCATAAGGACCCTTTTCATCGAATCCGTTCCGACTAAAGTGGGAGAGACTGGCACCCGCTAGCCACCTTATGCAACAAGTGCATGTCATTCGGTGGAACCTGTCTCACGTAAGTGTACGTGTAAGGTCGGTCCGGGCCGCTTCATCCCACAATACCGTCGAAACAAGATTGGACTAGTAATGGTAAGCATATTGAACAAAATCAATGCCCACAACTACTTTGTGTTCTACTCGTGCAAAGAATCTACGCAATAGACCTAGCTCATGATGCCACTGTTGGGGAACGTAGCAGAAATTCAAAATTTTCCTACGTGTCACCAAGATCTATCTATGGAGAAACTAGCAACGAGGGGAAGGAGAGTGCATCTACATACCCTTGTAGATCGCTAAGCGGAAGCTTTCAAGAGAACGGGGTTGAAGGAGTCGTACTCGTCGTGATTCAAATCACCGGAGATCCTAGTGCCGAACGGACGGCACCTCCGCGTTCAACACACGTACAGCCCAGTGACGTCTCCCATGCCTTGATCCAGCAAGGAGAGATGGAGAGGTTGAGGAAGACTCCATCCAGCAGCAGCACAACGGCGTGGTGGTGGTGGAGGAGCGTGGCAATCCTGCAGGGCTTCGCCAAGCACCGCGGGAGAGGAGGAGTACTTGGGAGAGGGGGAGGGCTGTGCCAGAACTTGTGGTGCGGCTGCCCTCCCACCCCCCACATATATATAGGGGCAAGGGAGAGGGGGGGCAGCCCCCTCAGATCCAATCTGAGGAGGGAGCGGCGGCCAAGGGGGGGAGGAGTGCCTCCCAAGTCAAGTGGAGGCCCTCCCCCTTTAGGGTTTTCCCTCTCGCATGCGCATGGGCCTTGGGGGGGGGCTGGTGCCCCTGGCCCATTAAGGCTAGGGCGCCCCCCTACAGCCCATGCTACTGTATTGGACGTGGTGGAACAATTTCCGGACCTCCGGACCCCTCCGGAATCCTCCGGAACCTTCTGGAAGCTTCCCGGTACAATACCGAAAAAACTCGAACTTTTCCCGGAACCCGAACAACAACTTTCCATATATAAATATTTACCTCCGGACCATTCCGAAACTCCTCGTGACGTCCGGGATCTCATCCGGGACTCCGAACAACATTCGGTAACCACATACAAACTTCCTTTATAACCCTAGCGTCATCGAACCTTAAGTGTGTATACCCTACGGGTTCAGGAGACATGTAGACATGACCGAGATGTTCTCCGGTCAATAACCAACAGCGGGATCTGGATACCCATGTTGGCTCCCACATGTTCCACGATGATCTCATCGGATAAACCACGATGTCAAGGACTCAATCAATCCCGTATACAATTCCCTTTGTCTAACGGTATAGTACTTGCCCGAGATTCGATCGTCGGTATGCCGCTACCTTGTTCAATCTCGTTACCGGCAAGTCTCTTTACTCGTTCCATAACACATCATCTCGTGATCAACCCCTTGGTCACATTGTGCACATTATGATGATTTCCTACCGAGTGGGCCCAGAGATACCTCTCCGTTTACCGGAGTGACAAATCCCAGTCTCGATTCGTGCCAACCCAACAGACACTTTCGGAGATACCTGTAGTGCACCTTTATAGCCACCCAGTTATGTTGTGACGTTTGGTACACCCAAAGCATTCCTACGGTATCCGGGAGTTGCACAATCTCATGGTCTAAGGAAATTATACTTGACATTAGAAAAGCTTTAGCATACGAACTACACGATCTTTGTGCTAGGATTAGGATTGGGTCTTGTCCATCACATCATTCTCCTAATGATGTGATCCCGTTATCAACGACATCCAATGTCCATGGTCAGGAAACCGCAACCATCTATTGATCAACGAGCTAGTCAACTAGAGGCTTACTAGGGACATGGTGTTGTCTATGTACCCACACATGTATCTGAGTTTCCTATCAATACAATTATAGCATGGATAATAAACGATTATCATGAACAAGGAAATATAATAATAACTAATTTATTATTGCCTCTAGGGCATATTTCCAACAAGAATACCCAAAGGAAATTGTTGGGTACACCTTCTATCACAGATCCGAAGGCAAGATATTCGTTGCTAAAAAAATGGATCCTTTCTAGAGAAGGAGTTTCTCTCGAAAGAAGTGAGTGGGAGGAAAGTAGAACTTGATGAGGTAACTGTACCTTCTCCCGAATTGGAAAATAGTTCATCACTGAAATCAGTTCCAGTGATTCCTACACTAATTAGTGAGGAAGCTAATGATGATGATCATGAAACTTCAAATCAAGTTACTACAAAACCTCGTAGGTCTTTCAGAGTACGGTCCACACCAAAGTGGTACGGTAATCCTATTCTGGAAGTCATGTTACTAGACCATGATAAACCTACAAACTATGAGGAAGCGATGATGAGCCCAGATTCCGCGAAATGGCTAGAGGCCATGAAATCTGAGATGGGATCCATGTATGAGAACAAAGTGTGGACTTTGGTGTAGTTGCCCGTTGATTGGCAAGCCATATTGTATAAATGGATCTTCAAGAGGTAGACAGATGCTGATAGTAGTGTTACTATCTACAAAGCTAGACTTGTCGAAAAAAGGTTTTTGACAAAGTTCAAGGTGTTGAATACAATGAGATTTTCTTACTCGTATCGATGCTTAAAAGTCTGTCCGAATCATGTTAGCAATTGCCACATTTTATGAAAATTGGCAAATGGATGTCAAAACTACATTCCTTAATGGATTTATTAAAGAAGAGTTGTATATGATACAAACCAGAAGGTTTTGTCAATCCTAAAGGTGCTAACAAAATGTGCAAGCTCCAGCAATCCATTTATGGACTGGTGCAAGCCTCTCGGAGTTGGAATATACGCTTTGATGAGTTGATCAAAGCATATGGTTTTATATAGACTTTTTGAGAAGCCTGTATTTACAAGAAAGTGAGTGGGAGCACTACAACATTTTTGATAAGTATATGTGAATGCCATATTGTTGATCGGAAATAATGTAGAATTATTCTGCAAGGCATAAAGGAGTGTTTGAAAGGAGTTTTTTCAAAGAAAGACCTCGGCAAAGCTACTTACATATTGAGCATCAAGATCTATTGAGATAGATCAAGACGCTTGATAAGATTTTCAATGAGTACATACCTTGACAAGATTTTGAAATAGTTCAAAATGGAACAGTCAAAGAAGGAGTTCTTGCCTGTGTTGCAAGGTGTGAAGTTGAGTAAGACTCAAGACCCGACCATAGCAGAAAATAGAAAAGAGAATGAAAGTCATTCCCTATGCCTCAGTCATAGGTTCTATAAAGTATGCTATGTACCAGACCTATTGTATACCTTGCTCTGAATTTGGCAAGGGAGTACAATAGTGATCTAGGAGTAGATCACTGGACATTGGTCAAGAATATCCTTAGTGAGGACTAAGGAAATATTTCTCGATTATGGAGGTGATAAAAGAGCCCGTCGTAAAAAGTTACCTTGGTGCAAGTTTTCACACCGATCCAGATGACTCTAAGTCTCAATCTGGATACATATTGAAAGTGGGAGAAATTAGCTAGAGTAGCTCCGTGCAGAGCATTGTAGACATAGAATATTTGCAAAATACATACGGCTCTGAATATGACAGACCCGTTGACTAAGACACTCTCACGAGCAAAACATGATCACACCTTAGTACTCTTTGGGTGTTAATCACATAGCGATGTGAACTAGATTATTGACTCTAGTAAACCCTTTGGGTGTTGGTCACATAAAGATGTGAACTATGGGTGTTAATCATATACAGATATGAATATTGGTGTTAAATCACATGGCGATGTGAACTAGATTATTGACTCTAGTGCAAGTGGGAGACTGAAGGAAATATGCCCTAGAGGCAATAATAAAGTTATTATTTATTTCCTTATTTCATGATAAATGTTTATTATTCATGCTAGAATTGTATTAACCGGAAACATAATACATGTGTGAATACATAGACAATCATAGTGTCACTAGTATGCCTCTACTTGACTAGCTCGTGAATCAAAGATGGTGAAGTTTCCTAGCCATAGACATGAGTTGTCATTTGATTAACGGGATCACATCATTAGGAGAATGATGTGATTGACTTGACCCATTCCGTTAGCTTAGCACTTGATCGTTTAGTATGTTGCTATTGCTTTCTTCATGACTTATACATGTTCCTGTAACTATGAGATTATGCAACTCCCGTTTACCGGAGGAACACTTTGGGTACTACCAAACGTCACAACGTAACTGGGTGATTATAAAGGAGTACTACAGGTGTCCCCGAAGGTACATGTTGAGTTGGTGTATTTCGAGATTAGGTTTTGTCACTCCGATTGTCGGAGAGGTATCTCTGGGCCCTCTCGGTAATGCACATCACTATAAGCCTTGCAAGCAATGTAGCTAATGAGTTAGTTACAGAATGATGTATTACGTAACGAGTAAAGAGACTTGCCGGTAACGAGATTGAACTAGGTATTGGATACCGACGATCGAATCTCGGGCAAGTAACATACCGATGACAAAGGGAACAACGTATGTTGTTATGCGGTTTGACCGATAAAGATCTTCATAGAATATGTAGGAACCAATATGGGCATCTAGGTCCCGCTATTGGTTATTGACCGAGAATGGTTCTAGGTCATGTCTACATAGTTCTCGAACACATAGGGTCTGCACGCTTAACGTTTCGATGACAGTTTTATTATGAGTTTATAAGTTTTGATGTACCGAAGTTTGTTCGGAGTCCCGGATGTGATCACGGACATGACGAGGAGTCTCTAAATGGTCGAGACATAAATATTGATATATTGGAAGCCTATGTTTGGACATCGGAATGGTTCCGGATGAAATCGGCATTTTACCGGAGTACCGGGAGGTTACGGGAACCCCCCGGGGGGTTATTGGGCCTACATGGGCCTCGAGGGAGAAGAGGAAAGGAGGCAGGAGGGGGCCGCGCCCCCTCCCCTTCCTAGTCCGAATAGGACAAGGGAAGGGGGGCGGCGCCCCCCCTTTCCTTCTCTTCCTCCTCTTTCCCCCCTTTCTCCTACTCCTACTTGGAAAGAGGGAGTCCTACTCCCGGTGGGAGTAGGACTCCCCCCTTGGCGCGCCCTCCTTGGCCGGCGGCCTCCTTCCCCTGGCTCCTTTATATACGGGGGCGGGGGGCACCCCAAACACACAAGTTGATCTACGGATCGTTCCTTAGCCGTGTGAGGTGCCCCCTTCCACCATATTCCACCTCGGTCATATCATCGCGGAGTTTAGGCAAAGCCCTACGCCGGTAGAACATCATCATCGTCACCACGCCATCGTGCTGACGGAACTCATCTCCGGAGCCTTTGCTGGATCGTAGGGCCGGAGATCGTCATCGAGCTGAACGTGTGCTGAACTCGGAGGCCCCGTACGTTCGGTGCTTGGATCGGTCGGATCGTGAAGATGTACGACTACATCAACCGCGTTGTGCTAACGCTTCCGCTTACGGTCTATGAGGGTACGTGGACGAACACTCTCCCCTCTCGTTGCTATATCATCACCATGATCTTGCGTGTGCGTAGGAAATTTTTTGAAATTACTACGTTCCCCAACAATATTGTCACTATTGTCATATATTGGAATCTCCGCTCTCAAACAAGAAAAAGAAACGACTTTGGCAAAGCAGCTGGGGGTGCCCGAGGGCACCGGGGAAACGGTTGTTGGAGCGAAAACAAACGGGCCCGCCGAGTCAGTGACTCGGCGCCTTCATCATACTCATCGCATCGGTTCCCGCGGGAATCAAAGCAAAGGTTGCCACACCGGTCAGCCTTCCATTGATGCCTCATGGGAGGTGTCGGTGTAAAAACCGGCGGATCTCGGGTAGGGGGTCCCGAACTGTGCGTCTAGGCGGATGGTAACAGGAGACAAGGGACAGGATGTTTTTACCCAGGTTCGGGCCCTCTCGGTGGAGGTAAAATCCTACTCCTGCTTGATTTATATTGATGATATGGGTAGTACAAGAGTGGATCTACCACGAGATCAAGGAGGCTAAACCCTAGAAGCTATCCTATGGTATGATTGTTGTAATGGTTGTTGTGTCCTACGGACTAAAACCCTCCGGTTTATATAGACACCGGAGAGGGCTAGGGTTACACAGAGTCGGTTACAATGGTAGGAGATCTACATATCGTATCACCAAGCTTGCCTTCCACGCCAAGGAAAGTCCCATCCAGACACGGGACGGAGTCTTCAATCTTGTATCTTCGTAGTATTGGAGTCCGGCGGACGATGATAGTCCGGCTGTCCGGACACCCCCTAGTCCAGGACTCCCTTAGTAGCCCCTGAACCTGGCTTCAATGACGATGAGTCCGGCGCGCATAATGTTCGGCATTGCAAGGCGGGTTCCTCCTCCGAATAATCGATAGAAGATTGTGAACACCAGGATAGTGTCCGGCTCTGCAAAATAAATTCCACACTCCATCGTAGAGAGAATATTATGCACACAAGTTCAATCTGCTGACGTATCTTGTAGCGTGACGTCACGCCACTACCAAGCCTTTACTTGAAACGTTTTTTATTATACCACCTCAGCGCGTTTAGCGAAGCAGTTTCCTTGGCACGTCTTGTCGAAGCATAGATCGTGTTCCCCTTATTCCGGGATTCTCATCAATACGGACGTGGGTAACCCAACCGCGCCATTGATGGTGGTGCTTGGGAGATAAGCGAGTTTTACCAGGCCAATGGGGACGTATAGTCTTCGTCCGCCTATATATAAGGGGATAAGGATCCGCCTTTTTACCTACGCCTTCTTCCTCCTTTGCTTATCCATCTCCGCGCACTCGAGCTCCAGCGCCCAAGTTCGCGCATCTCGTCTCAACCTTCTCCGACCATGTCCGGAGCGGGAGGTAAATGGTTGGCCTCCACCGTTATGGAGGAGCACATCGCCAAACTGTGCCGCGCCGGATACCTTTCCGGCGACATCGCGCACCGGCTGCCCGACAAGGGGCAGCTCATCCCCACCCCCAGGCCCCATGAGAGGGTCGTATTTCTCCCCCACTTCCTCCACGGACTGGGCTTTCCACTTCACCCCTTTGTCCGGGGGCTCATGTTCTACTACGGCCTGGATTTCCATGACCTAGCGCCGAACTTCATCCTGAACATCTCGGCGTTCATCGTCGTGTGCGAGGCCTTCCTCTGCATCCAGCCCCACTTCGGCTTGTGGCTCAAGACCTTCAATGTCAAGCCGAAGGTAGTGAAGGGCACGCAGGCGGAGTGCGGAGGCGCCATGTTGGGCAAGATGCCCAACGTCCTCTGGTTCGAAGGGGCCTTCGTGGAGTCCGTCAAGGGGTGGCAGTCAGGGTGGTTCAACATCACCGAGCCGTGCGACCCTACGTGGGCGGCGGCCCCCGAGTTCAGCTCTGGTATCCCTGTGCAGCTAACCTCCTAGATAGAGAAGGGCTTGCTATGGGGTAGTTCGAAGGAGCTGACGGGACTCCAAGCCTGTATCCAGAAGCTGGTGAACAAGAAGCTCAGGCTTGTTAATGTGGTCCAAGTCATGCTCGTCCGCCGGATTCTCCCATGCCAAGAACGGGCATTCAACCTGTGGGAGTTTGATCCGGCACAGCACCAGGCGTTGAGTGGGCTCTTCGACACAATGTACGAAGGCGCCTGGAGGGTGCTGTTTAAGGGCGCCGAAGCCCCCGCATCCGCGATGGAAGATCGCGGATTTCACTCGCAGCGTCCAGCTGACAAGGTAAGTGATTCTACCCCTTTACGGGACACTTGTTGTTTAATAGTTCGACCCTAAGCGGGTTTCAATCTCCCTTTTCCTTTGACAGGACTGTATGAAGAAGGCCGAGCAGCTCATCTGCCCGGCTCCCATGCCAGAAAACCCAGTGGACGCCCGTCTAGCGGGGCTGCTGGTTCCGGGACCACATGTGGTGCCGGAGAAGAAGGCCAAGAAGGTGGCCACGGGTACTCTAAAGAGTTCCCGTTTTCAGGTGTCCGACAACTCCGAGGTGGATTCCTCCCCTGAAGATGAGGAGGAGGAAGAAGACTCTCTCCCAGAGGAGGGAGAGAGAGAAAGAGGAAGGCCTACCCAACAGGGGAGGCCGAAGGGTCCAAGAGGGGAAGAACTATTCCCCCGGACAGCTCCGCCAACGCCAACGTTGGCGAAGAAGAGTGGCCCTCGAGGGGCAGGCCTCTGGCAAGATCGTAAGTATCCTGATTCTGAATGATCTGCAATTTCTTTTGTGTCACATAGTGTCCTTCTAATGCCGCATACTACCCGTAGTCCGGCCGACGATGATCTCCCCGCTTCGTTGAGCGGGTCATTGGCTCCGTCAGATGTGGATTCCATCCCGACTGCCTCCACCCCTCGCGTCGCTGAGGACGCCGAGGTGGGATCCCAGGAAGGGACCCATCAGGAGGAGGCTCCGGAGGTGCCGCAAGGCAGCCTCCCGGACTTTGCGCCGGACTCCACGCCGGAAGCCGCAGTGGTTCCGGAGTCCGGCAGGCGGCCCCTTCGCAAGAAGGGCAAGACCGTGACGCCGGCGGCCCCCATCCAACCGGAGGCACCGGACAACTTGTTGGAGGCGCTCAAAGGCGCTTCCATCAAGGAAGAACACCGCACTATCATGAGTGCGGTGATTCAGAAGGTTCAGCTCATCAAGAGTGGGCTGACCGAAGCCTGCAGCAGCCTTCTAACAGGCTTTGAAGTAAGAAGTTAAAATTATGTAATGTAATACCGCATAGACAGTAGCCCCTGATGCTAGGTTCGGTGTTCGGAAAGAAAAGCCGGACTGAGGATCTAAAAAGATATACGCAGGGTTGCTAAAAATTATGTCAATATGGGTTTGCAGGCTGCGCTGCTGACCACTGCCACACTGACTGCAGAGGTCGGTGCTTTGAAGCAGGACCTCGAGCGGTCCGAGCAAGAGCTCGGCCGTGCCAAGAAGAAGCTCGAGGACAAATAAGGTGAGTAACACCACTTTGAATAGTTACCTTTCAGAAAAGGATTTAGGTTGCAATAAAAATAACAAGGATAACGTGGGTACTACAGGGGCCACGAACGAGGTGGCAACCCTGAAGGAGGCTGTGTCCGCGGCCGAATGCAATGCGGCCGCGGAACGGGCAGAGCGAGAGAAGCAGGAGGCGCGGGTGGCAGAAGTGCGGCAAGAGCTCCAGGCTCTCATGGAAAAGCATGAGAGTTTGGAGCGCGACTCAAAGACTCGAGAGTCCGAGCTTGCCTCGGCTCTCGAAAGTGCCAAAGCCGCCAAGGCCAAGTCCCATAAGGCCCTTTAGGAGGTTGAGGATGTGAAGAAAATAGCGGCGGGTAAGGCATTTTTCATGCAAAGCAAGCATGTTAATGTACACTACCTGACACTTACCCGAATTCGGAGCTCTCCAGGGGCGTTTGCAGATCTGCCTCACAGTGTATCCAATGCCGCCGCATTCTACCGTGGCGAGGAGGGGAGCTTAATGGAGAAGGTCTTCTGGTCTCAGTACGCTGAGGCCGGCCTTCCTGTGCCCCCTAGCAACCAGCTGAAGCAGCTGGTCGAGCTCCACAAGGTAGCCGAGAAGGCCATGAAGGGCCTCATAGTCCGACTGTGGCCTGGAGAGGCCATTCCCGGGAGTTACTTCGGCCTCGTGCGGTGGCTGGTGGATGCGTGCCCCTGGGTGGAGGTCATCAAGTGCTCCGCCTATATTGAAGGCGCTCGTCGGGCCCTTGCCCGCGCAAAGGTGCACTGGGGCAGGCTGGATGCGGAGAGGCTTATCACTGACGCGCCGCCAGCGGGCAAGGAGTATCATACGCCCGAGATGTACTATAAGACTGTCCTGAAGGGTGCCCGCAAGATTGCGGATGAGTGCCCCAGAGATGTAATTATTGAGTAGACTCGCTATGTATTATCCTGTGCGCTGAAAACTTTGTTCATATGCGCTAAGCAACGCTTGTTTGATTTAAAATATTACCTTCTGTGTGGCCGTTCATAAAATCTGAGAGATGGCAAGTCGTCGGCTTCAGCCCCCAAGCCACGAGTGCTGGGGTGTTCGGGATAAACTTGAGCACTCTTGTTCCCATTCTTGGGTCCATCTAGGGAGGCGCTCAACACAACGAACAAGGCAACCGGACTTATAATGCTTGAACACTCTCACTTAGCCATAGAATTCTATAATTTTAAATTTCGGCGAAGCCCCTAGTATTCGGAAGACCGAGTTCGGGGCGCTATCCACGCCTTGGTCGGACATCCGGTTGTTCGCTTGAAGCAGCATAAGTCTTTAAGGACTCGAAAAGACCTCTCGAACAGCAACCAGTCTCTCGCCTTATCATGACAGTCAGTTTTAGCTTTCTCCATTGAGGCGCTCGCCCAGCTCAACCGGGGCGCAATCGCAGTGGTTCTCCCAGTGCCACCTTAGCCGACAGAACAGAATGTAAGGTACCAAAACGTGGGAGCCGGGAAAACCCAACTATTGACCCAAGACATGATTCGGAGCCGATTCATATAATGCCATAAGTTCGGGGTGCCGCACTTGTGAAAGTGTTCGGACTTATCACACCATAATGCGGGGAACATAAGCCCCTGGTGTATTCGGCCGTACCAAAATATACGGGTGCAAGATGTCATTAGTAAACATATATGTAAAGTAATGCAATTACGGGCAAAAAGTGCTGCATTATTTATTCAAGGAATTCTGCTATGAGTGCGGAATGATACAAATAGTGCGGTAAGCAAGGGATTGGACTGATTAAACATGTCCCCCTCCAGGGGTGGGCTGCGGACTGGTGTATATAATCAAATTTAATGCTCGTAATGGAGACCACCTGAGTGTTCGTCGCAGCCTTCTTCCCTCCCTGGCTGTTGCATTGTGAGTTCGGCGGGTTCGCCGCCGGACAGGGCCTCTGGTGAACGGAGTCCTGTGTATACAAAGAAGGAAAATAATAAAAAAGAGCGACACACTTGTGAGCCCCTGGTGTGGTCGAGCCGCACTCTGGGTCTGTTGTGGTTGTGCCCCTCCCCCTAGGCCCATGGTATCTCCAGAGCGTAATGATGTACGCGGAGGGTTGGTCTTGCAATTATGCAAGGGCTGGGGTTGGGGCCGCATTGCTACGCGTGCTCCGAACGTGCCAGGTGGTCTTGGTTGATGTTGCTCCGGGCACGTTTGGCCATGTCCGGCCGTTTAACGGTCGGGCTCGAAAATTGCCTTAGAAGGCTGCTCTGTACTTCTGCCGCGAGAGCCGCTGTATGTTCCTCCGTTCGGAGGGAGCATTCCGTATTTCCGTTGACCGTGATGACTCCACGAGGGCCTGGCATCTTGAGCTTGAGGTATGCGTAATGCGGCACCGCGTTGAACTTTGCGAACGCGTTTCGTCCGAGCAGAGCATAATAGCCGCTGTGGAACGGGACTATGTCGAAGATTAACTCCTCGCTCCGGAAATTGTCCGGGGATCCGAAGACCACTTCCAGTGTGACTGAGCCTGTACAATTGGCCTCAACATCTGGTATGACGCCTTTGAAGGTCGTCTTTGTAGGTTTAATCCTTGAGGGGTCTATGCCCATCTTGCGCACTGTATCCTGATAAAGCAGGTTCAGGCTACTGCCGCCGTCCATCAGGACTCTTGTGAGGTGAAATCCATCAACGATTGGGTCTAAAACCAATGCGGTGAATCCGCCATGGCGGATACTGGTCGGATGGTCTCTTCGATCGAAAGTGATCTGGCAAGAGGACCATGGATTGAACTTAGGGGCGACTGGCTCCATCGCATATACGTCCCTTAGTGCACGCTTCCGCTCCCTCTTGGGTATATGGGTTGTGTATATCATGTTCACCGTCCGCACCTGTGGGGGGAAACCCTTCTGTCTTCTACTGTTCGGCGGTCGGGTCTCTTCCTCGTCGTCGCTGTGCAGCCCCTTGTCGTTGTTTTCGATAATTAACTTGCCTGCCTGCTTAAATACCCAACAATCTCTGTTGGTGTGGTTAGCTAGCTTTTCGGGGGTGCCATGTATCTGGCATGAGCGGTCGAGTATTCGGTCCAAATTGGACGGACCCGGAGTGGTTCTTTTGAATGGCTTCTTCCGCTGACCGGGTTTAGAGCCTCGGAATTCGGCGTTGACTGCCGTATCCTCCTTGTCGTTGCCGTTAACGCGGCGTTTATTTTTGCTTCGACGCGACCTTCCATTGTGGTCCTTAGTGTCCGGACTACCAGCATTTTTGCTGAGGTTGTTGCTGCGAGCTAGCCAGCTATCCTCTCCCACACAGAAGCGGGTCATTAATGATGTGAGGGCTGCCATGGATTTCGGCTTTTCCTGTCCTAGGTGCCGGGCTAGCCACTCGTCACGGATGTTATGTTTGAAGGCTCCGAGGGCCTCTGCATCCGGACAGTCGACGATTTGATTTTTCTTTGTTAAGAACCGTGTCCAAAATTGCCTGGCCGATTCGTCTGGTTGCTGGATTATGTGGCTTAGCTCATCGGCGTCTGGTGGTCGCACGTATGTGCCCTGGAAGTTGTCGAGGAATGCGGCTTCCAGGTCCTCCCAACACCCAATTGACTTTGCGGGCAGGCTATTAAGCCAATGCCGAGCTGGTCCTTTAAGCTTGAGCGGGAGATATTTGATGGCGTGGAGATCGTCGCCGCGGGCCATATGGATGTGAAGGAGATAATCTTCGATCCAAACCGCGGGGTCTGTCGTGCCATCGTAGTATTCAATGTTTATGGGTTTAAACCCTTCAGGGATTTGATGACCCATTACTTCGTCAGTGAAGCATAGCGGGTGTGCGGCGCCTCTATATTGAGCAATATCACGACGTAGCTCAAGGGAGCGTTGTCTGCTATGTTCGGCCCGGCCGGATTTGTTGTATCCGGCTCGACGGTATTCGTCGTGGGTCGTGGGGCGCCCACGTGATCCATAGATAGATCTGGATTGTCTTGCCTTGTCCTCCAATATATCCCGCAACTCCGGCGCGTTCCCCCGTGGCTTCGTACTTTTCGAGCGATGCCGGGGTACGGTCTTGATGGAAGGCCTGGATTCCTCTCTGTCGCGACCACGGGGTGGTCGGTCGGCCGTATTGTGCGCTGGTGATGAAGGTATATATGCTTCCTCTTCTAATCGGGGGAGCAACTTGCGTTTTGGGTAGCTCTTGGAGGGGCGTTCGAGTTCATACTCTTCGGCCGCGAGGACCTCGGTCCATCTGTCGGCCAGCAGGTCTTGATCAGCTTGAACTGCTGCTGCTTTTTCTTTAGGCTATTTGCTGTGGCCATTAGCCTGCGTTTGAAATGCTCTTGTTCGACGAGATCCTCGGGCACGACTAATTCGTCGTCGTCGAGGCTTGCCTCGTCTCCGGAGGGAGGTATGTAATTATCATCCTCGACCTCTTCATCTGCCGCTCTCTCGTGAGGGCTTGCTTCTGCATCCTCCTGCGCTGAATCTTGCTGGAGGGGATTGTCTTCGGCACTTTGTGGGGTGTTGTTATCTCCTGTGCCGGAATCTCCATTCTTGCTATGGCGGGATTTAGAGCGGCGCCGCTGACGTCGGCGCTTGGGCTGTTTCTTTAAGGAATCTGCCTCAGCTGCTTCTTCGCCATCCCCATCTTTTGGGGTGTCCACCATGTATATGTCATATGACGAGGTGGTCTTCCAGTGCCCTGTAGGCGCTGGTTCTTGTTCGTCTCCGGCATAGTCGTCCATACCGTCGATGTCTTCGGAGTCATAGTCTAGCATGTCGGTTAGATCGTCGACAGTGGCTACAAAGTGGGAGGTGGGTGGGCTTTGAATTTCTTCGTCGTCCGCATCCCAACCATCCTGGCCGTAATCCGGCCAGGGCTCTCCGGATAGCGAGAGATGCTTTAGCGAATTTAAGATGTCGCCAAAGGGTGAGTGCTGAAAGATGTCAGCAGCGGTGAACTCCATGATCGGCGCCCAATCGGATTCGATTGGCAGGGGCGCAGGAGGTTCGGAGTCCGGCAGGGAGTCCGGCATCTCAGAGTCACGAGATTTATAGGGGACAAGGCCAGTGTTCGGCTCCATCGCCGCGGAAGTTGCAGCTCCCGAGGAGGTGTCCAGCCACCCGTCCTCGAGCTGCTCGATCGGCTCTGGACTATGGGTCGGAGCGGATTTGTGTGCGGCCTCCAAGGCGCTGTCCGGCGGCAGAGTTAGATCATGCCCATCGTGACAGTGCGGCACGCACGGCTGTGGCTCGGATCCATCGAAGATCAGGTCTCCGCGGATATCCGCCGTGAAGTTTAGGCTTCCAAATCTGACCTGACGGCCAGGGGCGTAGCTTTCGATCTGCTCCAGATGGCCAAGTGAATTGGCCCGCAGTGCGAAGCCGCCGAATATAAAGATCTGTCCGGGGAGAAAAGTCTCACCCTGGACGGCGTTGTTGTTGATTAAAGAAGCCACCGAGCCTATCGGTGACGACACGGAGGAACTCTCAATGAAAGCACCAATGTCGGTGTCAAAACCGGCGGATCTCGGGTAGGGGGTCCCGAACTGTGCGTCTAGGCGGATGGTAACAGGAGACAAGGGACACGATGTTTTTACCCAGGTTCGGGCCCTCTCGATGGAGGTAAAACCGTACTCCTGCTTGATTGATATTGATGATATGGGTAGTACAAGAGTGGATCTACCACGAGATCAAGGAGGCTAAACCCTAGAAGCTAGCATATGGTATGATTGTTGTAATGGTTGTTGTGTCCTACGGACTAAAACCCTCCGGTTTATATAGACATCGGAGAGGGCTAGGGTTACACAGAGTCGGTTACAATGGTAGGAGATCTACATATCCGTATCGCCAAGCTTGCCTTCCACGCCAAGGAAAGTCCCATCCGGACACGGGATGGAGTCTTCAATCTTGTATCTTCGTAGTCTTGGAGTCCGGCGGACGATGATAGTCCGGCTGTCCGGACACCCCCTAGTCCAGGACTCCCTCAGGAGGCGTAGTGAAGGTGTGGTGACGTGCGTCCCGCACGCTCCTGCCATGCATACACACAACGGCCATCCTCTTGCCGCCCACCCACAGCTATAAATGTCACCCCTCCCTCGCCGGTGAACACACACTCCCTCGCCACAAACCCTCTCCCGCTCTCCCGCTGACACTCCTCTCAACCTCTCACCGCCGACGCGCGTCACTCCTCTCTCTCCCCCACCGACGACAATGGCCGAGCGCTACCCAGGCAATGGTGCGGCGGCCAATGGCTTCGGCTGCCGCCACCTGCACGAGGATGATGCACGGCTCCTCTACGTGGCCGACTACCCAGTGCCGCCGGATATGCGGGTGACGGACTCGTGGAGGATGAGAGCTGGCGGCTTCCCGGTGCCTCTAGTGCCCACTAGTGCTGATCGGTGCGCCGAGATTGTGCGCATTTGGTCGTCGCTGCCAGAGCAGGCGCGTAACCAGCCGAGGTACGCCCCCGATAGCAACACGCTTTGAATGGCATACTTCGACCACCGCCACGAGGAGCAGCTCGCCTCCAACAACGGCGTCGAGCCCCGCAGCCACCTCAACTCCGAGGGGCGGCGCCAATGGTGGGGTGTCCCCGGCCGCACCCTCGAAGCCGTCCTCGAGTACATCGAGGCCAGCAACACACCGCGCTTGGAGTACCCGACGCCCCTCCTTCTCTTGCCGCCGCAGCGGCTCCTGGACGCCGCGGAGAATGAAGAATGTGACCTCCTCGTCGTCTGGCTCCCTTTCCTCTTGATCAACGGCTCTCTGCCCCGTCAAGCTGGAGCCGTTGGAGACGCCGCTCGGGCGTCACACCCGTGATGGCGCCCTTGTCATCAACGAGGGCGGGCATGGCCCCTCTTCTCCCTCTTCCACTCCTCATCCGGCCGAAGACCGAGTCGGGGCTGCTCCCTGTGAAGAAGGAGCATGAGGCCATGGCCGCCGCCGACGAGATCACCCTCAAGTGGGCGCGGGAGGACTACGTTCGCGAGGAGATGGCGCGCCAGCACCGCGCCCTCAAGGAGATCGCTGCTCGACGCCGCGTGCACGAGGAGGGTGGCGTCGTCATCCTCGATGATAGCGACGAGGAGGCGCCCGGGCCGTCCAATCCCCCACGCATCGGCGACACTGGTCATGGGTGTAGGGGTCACTACAAGAAAAAGACACATCCGTGACATTTTGGGCCGAACGAATTTTTTTTCTGTCAAACATATGACACTTCTATGACGATAATTGTGACAAAACCCGGTATCATCATAGATGTGGTGGGCTCCTACTTCTATCACAAAAAATCATGACAGAAAATGGGCTTTTCGTCCTGGGCGGGCCGGAGACGCAGCTACATGACATTCTTTGGGCCGCCCATGACGGAAAAAACCGTGGTAGAAGCAAGGGCGAGGAAAATTTCGGGGAGTTCGCGGTTACGGTGGGAGGTCAGGGGCCGAGCGATGTGCGTTTCTCTCGTACACATACGCGCGTGTGTGCGAGGCGTTGGCTCAAACTGAACCCGAGCAAGGCGTTGGGCTCTAACTGAACCCGAGCGATTGCACTGCAGGCTACGCGTTACTAAACCCGAGCGATCGATCGATGGCTGTTAACTGAACCCGATCGAGCGAGTGAGTGTTGCGGGGGGGGGGGGGGGTGGGGTTGGATGAACAGTGAGCGGTGGCGTTGCCTCTGGGTGAACAGGACCCCGTGGTGTGGAGGACTGGATGAATAGTAGACGGTGGACGGGTGCCCGTGGAGGGGTGGTTGAACAATAGCCGGTGGAGTAGCGCGCGGTGGAGGCTGGATGAACAGGAGCCCGTGGAGGCTGGAGGAGGTCGACGGTAGCCTGTGGAGGCTAGAGGAGGTCGACAGTGGAGATGAACAGTATCCCGTGGAGTCCCGTTTTGCGGTACGCCACACCCCTCCCGATGAACAGGACCCCCGTTTCGATCGTAGTGCTCCAACACAAGTCCGTTTCATCCGTTTTGCGGTACACCACACCCCTCCCGATCAACAGGACCCCCGTTTCGACCGTAGGAGGTCCGTTTCCTCCGTTTTGTGGTACGCCACACCCCTCCCGATCAACAGGACCCCCGTTTCGACAGTAGGAGGTGTGTTTCCTCCGTTTTGCGGTATGCCAGACCCCTCCCGATGAATAGGACCCCGTTCCGAACGTGGCCGGTCGAACACAAGGCCGTTTCCTCCGTTCTGTGGTACGCTAGGCCTCGTTTCCATCGCCTGTTCCGTCCAAGCCCTCCCGATGAACACGATGACGCATTCCGTTCCGACCCAGCCGGTTGGCTCCCACGCGTTCCGTTGCTTCCCGATGAACACGACACATTCCGTTGCCTCCCCATGAACACGACGCATTCCGTTGCCTTCCCATGAACACGACGACGACGCTGTTTTGTCCATTCCGACCCAGCCATGTACATGAGCCCTGGCCGTACGTATGCGCGAGTAGGCGTTCGAGACACCGCCCGTATGTACACATACGTGGCCGTATTTTCTTTCTTGCACACTGGCTGCTGTATGTACGTGTACATGCTACGTGCGCGCCTCTACTACGACACGTGCGCGCCTCTACATCGACAAGTATATATGTACGTACACGTTCGCGACCAGAATGACAATGCTACGTACGTTTCAACCAGGTGGGTCCCGACTGTCAGGCACTTCCTTGCGTGCAAAGATGTAGCTAGTGGGTCCCAGCAGTAAGGGGGCAAATCGTTTTTTTTTTTGCCCGGACGCACTTCCTTGCATGCAAAGATGTAGCTGCTGGGTCCCAGCAGTCAGGGGGAAAAGTTTTTTTCACGAAATACAGTGGCCCGTCCGGTGGGTCCCAGCTATCAGGTGGAGGAATCATTATTTTCCGCGTAATAAGGAGGTACTTCCTTGCTGCGGCCGTGGACCCAGGTGTCAGCCTCTCCACGTACAGTCCACGTCCGATGGAAGTCGTTCCTTGACCACGTTGACCACGCCGCGCCGAGAGCACCACGGCGGTGGACGACGGCAAGGCCTAGGAAGGGGACAACGCGGAGCCGGGGAACACGCGGCAGTGGAAGCCGGCACAGAGAGGAGTACGAGGGTTCACTGGTTCGGCTGCGGTGTGAGGCTGCCATCGTCGCAGGGCCTGGCCAGCGGTGGGAATAGTAGGGGGCGGTGAGGCCTCCGCGGCAGCACAGCCGGCCACGGGAGGCAGGAGCATGCGGCACGACCGGCGCTGCTTTGGGCGGCTTGAGCAAGAAGACCAGAGGTTGAAGAAGCACTACGGTCGTTGGATGGACATCGTACGGTCACTGGAGCTAGAGTCGTTCATATTGACTAAGTTGACAAAGCCCTCCGTTCCTGTCAACTTAGTTGGCCCGCAAGTCATCCTCCCACTATGGTGGGTCCCAGCTAGCAGGGGTATAAGGAGACACTTCCTTGCGTGCGAAGATATAGCTGGTGGGTCCGACATGTCAGCGGGGGGGGAACCTTTTTTTCGCGAAATACAGAGGCCCTTCCGGTGGGTCCCAGCTGTCAGGTGGAGGAATCATTATTTTGCGCGTAATAAGGAGGCATTTCCTTGTGTGCGGCCGTGGACCCAGCTGTCAGCCTCTCCACGTACAGTCCACGGCCGATGGATGTCGTCCGTTGACCATGTTGACCAGGCCGCGCTGAGAGCACCATGGCGGTGGACGACGGCGAGGCCTAGGAAGGGAACGACACGGAGCCGAGGAAGACTCGGCAATGGTTACCCATGCGGTGGGGAGTACGAGGGTTTACTGGTCCGGCTGCCGTTGGTGGAAAATAACAGGAGGTGTGGGTGAGTAGAGGAATGGCCTGGCCAGCAATGAAGTAGGGTGGGGCAGTGTGGCCTGTGCGGCAGCACAGTCGACCACGGGAGGTGAGAGCAGGCAATCCCACCAGAGCTGGTTTGGGCGGCTGGAGCAAGAAGATCAGATATTGAAGAAGCAGCACGGCCGTTGGATTAATATCCAACGGTCACTGCTGCTAGAATCGTTTGTGGACTAAGTTGACAAAGGCAAAGTAGACGTCAACCTAGTAGACCCACAAGTCAACCTCCAAATCTGTCCCAAACAGCTTACAGCCCAAAATTTCTAGCCAGATTAAAATTAATTTTAAATCTAAATATACCTTAATTTAAATTCAATGAAATTTTACCCGCACAAAAACAATGAAATTTAAAATATCAAAATCCGAAAGAAAACAGTATTTTGGAACTAATTGCCTGTTTGCTGTATTTTTTCATTTTACAGCCCATTTATTATTACTTATAACCCATTTCTTATTACTTATAGCCCATTTCTGATTACTTATAGCCCATTTTCTTGGCAAAATGCATCCATCCTCGTCTTGAAAGATTTCTGGCCCAGCAGGGCGTACAAAAGCAAGTAGGCCTATGTTGGTTATTCTACAAAAAACAAAATAGCTGGCTAGCCATTTTTCAGAAAGGAAAAAACAAACTGGGCTAGTCATGTGCTAAACATATGAAATAAAAGCCTGGGCTAGACGGGCCACGGGTCCTGCACAACCCAGTTGATACCCTTCTCCATCCCGAAAAAACAAAATTAATGCGCGCGCTACTGGGTCCCTACTGTCATCCTCGCCATGTACAGTCATCTCCTTATTCCTCTCGGTTGTTGACCATGTTGAAAACACCGGAGGGCGGCGCCGCGGCGAGCGAACTAAGGTGGAGAATGATGGTGAGGCCTCGGATGGGAACGAACAGGAGCCGGGGAAGATCACAGCCAGCCGTGGGAGGCGGGAGCAGGCGGTCCCGCCGGCACTGGTTTGGCTTTGGCGGCTCGAGGAAGAAGAGACTGAAGAAACGCGACAGACGTTGAATGTCAATCCAATGGTCAAGGTTGGCACAATCGTTTGTTGACTAAGCGGACACCAAGTAGCATACTTTTTTATATATAGGAAGAAAACTGCGAGGAAAATGCGTTCGTCTGCCGTCCTCTTCACAGGGAACGTTCGCCACATAAGTGACTAGCACCCTTGGTTTTCAACCGAGAGGTCTTGGGTTCGAGTCCCAGGAACTCTCAATTTTGTCCTTCCTTCCTCGCAAAAAAAGGGAAAGAAAATCAAAGACTTGGGAAGTCGTACAGAACAAGCTAGTGTACCAGTAAAGAGACGTTGCCGAGTTTTAGAAAAAAGAGAGACGTGCTCTTGTAGCTGGTTCGAATCCAAACCTAGACTATGACTATATATGGTGCTATGCTACTCTGCAAGTAATGAAACTGACATATCCAACGTTCGCTTCTCCTCTTCTGTACTTACTCTGCCTAGCATCAGAAGCTCTGGACGCAGCAACCATGTCCGCTGGCTACTCGTCCACCTACTCTTCAGCAGGCAACAACCAGATATGCGCCAATTCGCCACCCGTACCATCGCCTGTGGGTCTCATCACACCCCCGCCGGCACGCACACCGCAGCCGATTGCTCATCGCAACCCGCTGCCGTTGGTGTGGTGCAACTGCTGCAAATCGCGCAAAGTCATCCGTCGCGTCTCAACCACAATCCGCAACCCTGGCCGAGTCTTCTACAAATGCCCGAATCATGGGGTAATAATATGTTTAAGTGTTGTTCAGCTGCTTTCAGTTGCTGATTTTTTTAATAGTTTGGTTGATGATCTTCCAATTTGATTCGTGCATAAAAGGGAAGATTCGTGTGATTTGTATTTCTGGGAAGTTTCTAATGTGGGGGAATGCAACTACGCTGATTATTTGGTTAGCCGGGGAATCCCAATACCAGCAGGTTGGGGTGTTGGACAAGTAACTGAAGGAACGACAGAAGAGGAAGATGCAGAGCAGAAGGTTAAAGATGCAGTTCCTCTGATCATGGCCAAGCAACATCTGCTGAACGGCCTTGACAGCAATGAGGAGATGAAAGAGCTTGTGAAGATAATGGGCAAAATCGATGTGCTCTGTAGGATGATTATCTCTTTAGTTGCAGTGTATGTAGCACTCGTGATGTATTCAGTGGCTACGTCATGAGCACTTTGCTGAAACTAGTAATGAATGAAACCTGTGTAGCAGGCTGGGCGTAGTGTTGTGAAAATCCAATGATTTCTATTAACGGAAATCAGGGGGTATCCCCTTTTGCTCATAAATAAATAAATAGCAGAGGCCTTGTCGGGTTAGCTTTGTTCTAATTCAAAGACGTTGAGCAAATTGCAGTCCAACAGCAAACTATGTCATCAAATTCAAGTTTCACAGCCAAATATGAGTACAACTAAACAACAATATCATCATGTTTTAGTTGTCATACAATCACCAAACACAAATCAGCATACATAACAAGTGATGTTCTCACAGCAAAATACTAAACAACATGTTCATCAGGTTTCAGTTGTCATAGTAAACACAATTTCACATAGTAGATAAAAAAACGTCTTCTGACAGGCAAATACGACAAAAGCAATGTAGTCATCATCCGCAGCAGCAGCGTCAACATCTTCGCCATGTGTATCAGTTTGAATCGTAATTCCCCATAGTGTCATCTTCTTCTTCGTCCTCAACGTCCTCGAACGTTGGCTTCTTCTTGATCAACTCTTGTATGTCCATAGCACGACAGGCAATCTTTTCACCGGCGTCATTGACGTGATGGTTCTCAAAGATAGTAGGAACATTTGTGTTATCTTGTACATCAGGAGCAGTGTAAGCATCATCTTGTTGTGCAACTTCATTAAATGAATTCCTCTGCTCAAACCTTTGCAATACTCTCCAGTCATCGCTACGTGCAAATGTGTCTTCCAAGAAAAATATCTGTGTTGCTTGATTTGTCAAAATAAAAGGCTCGTTGGTCTAGTACGCCGCCTTGGCATTGATGGATTTGAAATAATCATCAGCTCTGGGTTTTGTGATCCTGGAAAATAGGTTATACCAACGACAGCACAATAGAACCACACACCGATGATCCTCGAAACTGGAGATATACTGCAACTGAACAATGTCTGTTATGTTAGCATACATTTCAGTTTTCTCTTTGTCATACGTATCCGTGCTCATGATGGCACTGTTTTGTGTCTTCCTACCTTCGTCCCGTGCAAGGTTGTTGTAGCGCACATCTCCAACAACGCAAGATTCATAATGTCTTACCCGAGTATTAGAACCCATTGCTAGTGAGTAAAGGGCATCACCAACTGCCTGCCCATCCTCCCGCATCTTCTTAACCTATGGTTAGAAAATAGACAAGCTGATCATCTTATGTACTCAATATATTAAAAAAAACTGACAGTGCACTTCAAAAGCTTACATGGTTCTTGAACCATTTCGCAAATCCTGCCATAACCAGTTTGTCAATGTTTCTTGGATTTTGCGGCAGTAACTCCTCTTTGTAGATGCTACACAACATAGTGATCGCGTCAAACTTCTAAATATATTAGAATGTGCTGCAAGTTTAGTAGATTATGATGTATAAGTTGCAGTACTGCACTTACTTGATATAAGGTAGTATCTAAGCACAGTTATTCAACACATACCAAACCATTTTGTCCAAATCTTTAGGTTTGTCCTCTTGTCGACTCTTCCCTGTAACTCGAATAGAATAATAAAAAACATTGAGCTCGGGATTGTCTTCACCCACCTCTTTGCTAAGCTGATCAGTTGTTTCCATGTATTTTGAGCAGAATGTCAACACTTCTGTAGCAATGTAGGCCTCTGCAATGGAACCCTCGGGTCTAGCACTGTTCCTAACATAGCCCTTGAAAGTGCCTAGCCGCCTTTCAATAGGGTACATCCAGCCATACTGTACTGGACCTCTAAGTAGTGCCTCATCAGGTAGATGAACAGCCAAATGCACCATCACATTAAAGAAGGCTGGAGGATATATCTTCTCAAGGTCGCATAGGATAGTTGGTATCTTGTCTCTAAGACGCTCCAAAGCATCTATCCTGATATTTCTACTGCAGAGTTCCCTGAAGAATTGTCCCAACTCTGCAACTGCTCTGTTTAAGTCAGGGCGGCCCAATCCTCTAAGGATAACAGGTAAAACCCTTTGAAGTAGGACGTGGCAGTCATGAGTTTTCAACCCTTGTAACTTATTTCCATCTGCACTGACTCTCCTTTTAGGGTTGGAAGCAAATCCATGTGGGAATCTCACACGTGACCGGACCTCGCAGAATTCTTTCCTTTTTACCTTGTCCAAGACGTACACAGCTGGTGCCATATCCCGTGGTTTACCTTCATCTTGCACCTACAAATCCTTTCTGATACCCAGGTGTGTCAAATCAATCCTAGATTTTAAGGTATCTTTCATCTTGCCTTCAATATTAAGAAGTGTGCCGATAATGCTGTCACATATATTTTTCTTGATCTGCATCACATCAAGATTATGCCGCAGATCCAAATCTTTCCAATACTCCAAGTACCACAAACTGGACCTGCGGGTAAACAATAATCTCTCTTCTACCCTGCCACGCTTCCTTTTCCCGCTACCATTACCAGGATGGTTTCCTGGTGTAATATGCCCGACCTTCTCTAATTCCACTTGCAACTCATCGGCAGTGAGCCTCTTTGGCGCATCACGGCTTTCATGCTTTGCATTGAACACATGTCTTCGGTATTTTATAGGATGCGGCTTGTCCTTGGCAAGGAAATGGCGGTGTCCAATGTAACAGATCTTGCTAAGTATTGCGTATGACAGCGGATTCCTGTCACAGCGAACACATGCATTGTAACCATGTGTCGTTCGCCCTGACATAGTGCCCAAAGCCGGATAATCATGGATGCACCAAATTATAACAGCACGCAGAAAGAAATCAGCTGGTGGGCTGCTATATAGGTCTCGAGTGAGAACACCCTTCCATAGCTGTTCAAGTTCCTCCACAAGAGGCTCCGTGAACAAATCAAAATCCTTTCCAAGACTTTTTGGACCTGGGATGAGCAAGGCCATCATGTAGTTTGATTCTTTGGTGCAGACATTTGGAGGCATATTGTAAGGGATAACAAGCACTGGCCACATGCTATATATGGCACTCTGGTGGCCAAATGGGTTAAATCCATCTGAAGCTAAGCCAAGTCTAACGCTTCTTGGGTCAGCAGCAAACTCTTTGTGTTTATCATTGAAGCTTTTTCACTCACTACCATGAGATGGATGGCTCATTACATTCTGATCTCTGTACTCCTGGTTCCTAGAATGCCACAGTACATCCTCTCTTGTTTCAGCATCATGAAACAACCTCTGCAATCTTGGTGTAATTGGAAAATATCTCAGAACATTATGAGGAATCCTCTTCACAGCATCGCCATCTTTCCATCTTGATGATTTGCATTTTGGACATTCACTTAAGTTGGCATAATCCTTCCAGAACAGAACACAATTATTCTTACAAACATGGATCATATCATATCCAATTCCAACTACACGAAGGAAATTCTTCATTTTACTGTAGGTGTGTGGCAACTCAAACGCATCTGGGAAAGATTTGCGGAAAGCAGCCAACATTGCATCGAATGATTTGTTGGTCATCTGCTCAGATTTCTTCACCTGAAGAAACGTGACCATAGCTGAGAATGCTGACAGCTTATTTCAGGGGTGACAGCAACGTTGCATTGTTCCAACATGCGGGACCACCGTTTTCTTCTGCAGGTGAAAGTTCACGGAATGCACGAGCATTTCATAGCATTGTTTCAATGTTGGTCAAACTCACTGGCTCTGCCACCATCACCTCCTCCTCCTCTTCCACCTGAGCATCAGGCAGATCAAGATGGTGATCTGCTGCTTCCATGTAGTCAATAACATTGACGTTCACAGCTTCACCATGATGAACCCACCTAGTATATGTGACCGACATCCCATACAAGTGTAGATGATTTTGCACAGTTGACTGGGGTCTTGTAACTGAATTCATACAACTGCTACACGGGCGGAGCACATATAATTACGGACCACCGTACTCAGCTCTGATAAAGTTCATGAATTTTTCAACCCCCTCGACATATGTAGCGGAGAATCTTTGAGCAGAAGTCATCCAAGTCATCTCCATCTGTTAGACATACAAATTAGTTCTTCTACTAGATATTACAGGAAAAACATATATGCTTTTTTATGAAGTCCAGAAAAAAATATCTAGGTTGATGTCTAAAGCTATGGCAAGATATTTGGACGAGCAGATCTAAGTAACGAAGTATATGTAAAGCTAATTCAGCAAACAGATTTGAGTGCTAAATTATGGCAGGTTGTTTCAGCAGTCAATGAGGCCGAGCACACAGCCATCAAACTATTGAAGGCCATTGCAGCAACAAAGATCGAGTATAAAACGTTGTAGAGCTATTTCACCCAACAGATTGGCTACTAGACCATGGCAATCTACGTCACAAAAAATATATGGCAGGATATTTTAGCAACTAATCGGCCTTGGCATGCCATCTCAGCGAGCAAATTGAGTGCAGAACAGGGCAAGGAAGCTTCTTAAGCAGAGCATATTGACAGTAAACTACTTCGGCAAACAGTGAGATTAACAGCGTCTATCAGCTAACATTCAGCGCTACACCGACATGAACGGGGCCTCATTCTAGAATGCGCGTACCGTGGGATAAGCTGACCACCGTGCATCTCCACACGAACATCGCCAGCAGTGGCGGAGCTGACCGTCGTGCGCCTCCACAAGAATGTAGCTAGAGGTGGCGGCGCTGCTAGAGGACGGCAGTCTACGAGAGCGTACTGTGGGAGCGAGAGGATCGCTGTGCATCCCCTCGATCAACTGCGGCGCCGACGTATCGACACAGCGGGGAGGCGGCTTTGGCGGAGCGAATGGAGTGGAGGGGGACGGGGGGGAGGGGGTTTGGGGAATATTATTGGCTAGTTGGCCGAAGGGCGGTTGATCGGATTTGGGGGGAATTTTTGTATGGGGGGGAGGATTTTCGTGCGGTGGGCGGGGGTAGTCTGGCGCATGGTTGGTTTCTCCAAGTGCAGTCCCATGTGTTAGTGAAGAGGCAAGCCGAAGCGCGTTCCATTTGTGTGAGCCGTGTGCAGGACCGAACATGTGTGGGGTGCAATGCGACCGCAACAGGAGTGCTGTGAGTGTACCACCTTTTTTCCTTTTAAACTAGGTGGTTCACCCCCTCAAAAAAAATTGTTGCTTCGTGCGATCCATCGATACTACTACTAGTAATCCGGTAATCCCGACTAAAATGGCGCGGCCGGGTCTTTTCCCGAGCGATATGCTGGGAGGTTGGCTTAGTTGGGTTTTCTAGGACGAGTAATGCTACACCTACGTAATCCCAGTTACGTAATTAACATAATGTGAAATGTGTGAGCTGTTGATTGTAGATTGGGGGGAGGGAGGGGCTGACCACCATGAAAATCAGGGGTGGAGAGAGAGAGGCAATTTACGTTAACCCTTTCTTAGGTTCCGGTAGATGTAGAAATATGTGAAATGCGTGAATGTGTAGTGGACGTACTATTGGAGTGCCTAAGATAATTTGTGTATGTATAGACCCTATGTGTTTATTTTACTTCGCATGTTAGATTTTTCTCCGTTCAATAAAAAGCAGAGTTGGTGATGATGGTGTGCCTGTCATCCTGCAAATCATCAAGATATGAAGGAAACTATGACAATTTACCCGCACTCCTCTCCACATTTGCAGATGAGGCTTTCCCTCGTTCATCCTTTTCTCCCACAAGATCTTGATCCTCCGTGCAACGCACGGGCATCTTGCTAGTACTCCTACAATATGAATATTATTGTGAAAGTTCATATACACCGGCCGAGATTAATGCAAACAAGGCAAATTTTCATTACATTTCGAACTTTTATAGGACAGAAAAATAAAAGAAACCCGACCCAAAACCTATTCTATGGCGGCGACCGACGTCCTCCATCTGCGATCTCTATGTACGGGGGCGGGGTTCAAGACCCGTGAAGTGAAGGTGCGGTCTCCGGCGAGGAAGAGTAGAACACGGGATACGGACCGGCGAGTTGGCACACCATGACCTGCCACCTCCCATGCCCTACTCATCCTCGGAGGAGTCCCTGACCTCGGCGGTGCCGGACGTTGGACGGCGACAAGTAGGACGCGTGGCTGATGGTGCTCCCGTCGTCGGCCGCTAGCATGGCCACCGCTTGTGCGGTCGCGTCTGCGTCCGGCTACGCCGCTATTGCGTCATGAGAGGCAACTTGAGCGAGGGCGGCGACCTCGAGCTTCATCCCCGAAGACAAGCTCTCCCGCAGAGCGTTCACACTTGCGGTCATGGCAGATGTGGTGCCAGGTAGGAGGACTATGCGCTATGGTGTGGAGGTTAGCTGGGCGTTGCCGCTTTAAGTAGCGCATTCCAGTGAGGCCAAGCGTCCGGGTGCGTCATTAAGTCGCCGAAGTTGGTTCCTCGGGCACCGAGCCTCTTAACGACGACATACGAATGGATGGCATGAATGCGGGCAGCTGGAGCTGGCTGGGAACGCACCGCGCGACGACGCGAGGGACGAGGGTTTTGGTGTGCCAGGGTAGTCAGCTGCGGTCGTGGCAACGTTGGAGATGCCCTTTGCTCACATGCGATCCCCGCATGTCATTGAAAAAGCAAGACGACCCGGCATGGTCTCCGGTCCAGAGGATGCAGTTGGCCGTGCTACACCACTCTGCGGACGCGTCGCGGCGCCTCGTGCATCCTCGACGAGCCGGGTGTTGGGGTGTGTTTGGATTGTGGCCAAAGTGCACCTTACCAAAATTTTGGTCATGACCCAAACATTGGTCTTTGTTTGGATGGTTGCCATTTTTTTGGCATGCCAATGAACTCTAGCCAACTCTAGTTCATTTTTCTTGCCAATGTCGGCCAAATCATGGGCAACCAATACCTCAACCAAAATTTTGGTCATGACCCAAGGATTGGTCTTTCTTTGGATGGTTGCCATTTTTTTGGCATGCCAATGAACTCTAGCCAACTCTAGTTCATTTTTCTTGCCAATGTCGGCCAAATCATGGGCAACCAATACCTCAACCAAACTTTTGGCTACCCAATGCTTTGATGGGGCAACCTTGGGCACAAACCAAACATACTGTTGGTCGTGCCACAGCACTAACGCCACCCTCGGCACACTGAAACCGATAGTGTCCAGCGACAATATGAGCGTGTCGCTCACCGCGGTTGCCGTGTCCAGAGGCGGTGCTGGAGCCGCGCCCCGTTGTTGGCCCCAACGACCCACATGAACGGTTGTCGGTGGCGAGGAGGTCATGGGCCAGCTCCTCCATTGAACTAGTCTGCGCTACGTCATCCCGACGGGTGTGCCCCACATTTCGGTTTCCCTGTTTTCCCGGCCACATTCGAGCGTCAGTGCTCCGCATTGCGCATTAGGCCTTTCAGTATGTAGGCCAAGCGAGACAACTTATTGTTTATTTGAGCCGTTCAAGTATAATCATATGGCGTTTGCTTATTTCTCATTCCACTCCAACCCTCTTCTCCATCGATCATGTCGTCCTCCAGTCGAGTCCATCCTCCCGCATGCCTCATTTGAATATTCCGCCGAGTATCATTCGCATGTACCCACCCTAGTCCTCTTTCAATAGATCTCTGGACCCCGAGATGAAATCGAGAGGGAACGAGTGGGGACACCTGATACCTAAGGCGGATTCGAAATTTTGAACCGGTGATCATAGCATCCGCAAATCATATATAAAGGGTATTCAATGTTCGTTTCGTTTTTTAACGTACAATATACTCCCTCCTATCCTTTCTAGTTTACATATAAGTTTTATGTGTAGTCAAAGTATCTCTACTTTGATCAAAAAGGTATCAACATTCAACAATGCCCAATCAATATTGTTAGATTTGTACGTACTCCTAGATTTGTACTCGAGATGGTTTCCAATTTGACTATTGACAAGATTAATAGTACATGAGATCTATAATGTGAAAATTATATCATTGGAAACTTCTTTCACATACGAATTTGACCGTATGCTTTGTGTAAGTTGCATGTCATATATTATTATTTGGTCAAAGTTAGCCTCGAAAAACGCATTAGGCCCTATATAGTAAATGGAAGGAGGGAGTAATAGTGGAAGTGGATCCTCTAACGTAGGTATCCCTGCCTTACCCTCCCTTTCGGTCACTTACTGGCGGACCCCATGCTTGCTAGGCCCCGCATGTCAGTTACTCAATGGGTTCGGCCACGTCAGGGGATCCTCATCCATAGTATACTACCTCTGTTTTTATTTACTCCGCATAAAACGGAGGGAGTGGTGGTATAATAAATGAAGCGGGCGGGGGAGGGGGAGGGACGTCGGTTTGCTCTCAACTGCGGTCCCAAAAGCGAGCGAAAACGCAAGATGAAGCGCGTTCCATTCTGTGAGCTACGTGGAGGGTCCAGCGTGCCGGGCTGCAACGCGAACGCGACAAGCGATGTACAGTCAAAACCGATTGACCGGTCATCACCGGAACCACTATTCACACCAAAACCTTCGCTGCTCGGCCTATGCCAGCCACTGCCCTAAAACCATACCAAATCTCCAGCCCATTCCCCCACCTTTTGATCCCATAGCCCGCATCAAGCGTCCCCTAGTTCGCTGGAAAGCCATGGTGCGCCTCAAGATCACTTACTACAAAATGCTGATACCGGAGCGCCGCGCAGAAATCACGGCGGCGGTCGGCGCCACAGACCTCCGTTCCCAAGCTTGCTTTGCGGCGGGCCAATCCCCGAGTTCTCTGGAGCCAAGCTACGAGGAGGAGGAAGCCGATCCAATGTTCATGGCGGAGGTCGTGGCGCAGAAGGCCCCCGATGGGTATGAGACGATGGACGTCGACTTCGTGCCGGCGTCCGAGTCCCCCATGGTGCAGGCGGACCAGCGGTTCAACATGGCAATACTAAAGGAGGACTGGGAGGCAGAGGCTCAACTCGACGCGGAGCGCACGCATGCCGCTGCCATCGAGGCTCTTCTGCAGGCGGAACCGGATGTCGTGGATGTGAACCAGGCGGTGGAGGTTTAACTTGAGGCGGAGCACACGGATGCCGCTGCCATCAAGGCCCCCCTGCAAGCGGAACTGGATGTCCTGGACTTGAACCGGGCGGCAGAGGCTTGACTCGATGCAGAGCGCGTGGATGTCGCGCTCATCGACGCCCTCATGCAGGCGGAACCGGACGTCCTGGACTTGAACCGGGCGGCAGAGGCTCGACTCGACGCAAAGCGCGCGGATGCCGCTGCCATCGAGGCCCTCCTGCAGGCGGAACTGGACGTCCTCGACTTGAACCGGGCTGTGCTCTCATCCGTGCAGAGCGCCCGCACGCTCCGCTTGAATGAGTAGCTGGAGGCCGAGGACAACCACGGTGCGGAGACACACGTCGGCAGCTACGGCTGGTTCGCGCCGGCAGCCAAAGACGACGAGGCCGTCTCTTTCCGCGAGCAGTGATAGTTTTTGTTTATGTTGTTGTTTTTATGGATCTTTTGCTGTGTAAAAACATATATTTGTTATGCAAGTCACCTGACTTGGGTCAGTCTACCATTTCAGGCGGTTTGATGAATATCCTACGTCTCCTAACCCTTCTTTCCTTCTTCCTCACCTCTTCTTCTTCCTCAACAGACCACCGCACGGGCCGTACGGATACTCCCCAACATGCGGTTGGATAAACATACTCTATGAACGAATATTATGTGTCAGCAATAGGATGGTTGAGTTTGGTTTGTTCACATGCGACAGCACGTGTCAGTGAGGGTGCGTTCCCTTGGTTGGGTTTGCGGCGGGCAGGAGCGACTGTGTGAGGGCGCGGTGCGACCGCTGCGTGCAGGAGCGACCGTGTGAGGGTGCAATGCGACCGCGACAGCCGTGCGCAAGTGTACCTCCTTCTCATTTTGAAAACTTTAGGCAAGCTTGGCAAAAATGTGTGGCGAAGTTTGGCAATGCAAGCCCTAGACCCAAATAGGATAAGTACGTACGTACTAGGAGTACTAGTGTTAAAAAAGAAAGGTGGGGTTTTCCTTCGCGGGATTTAATCGATACAAATCCTCGTTTCACGTGCCAATTAATGCGTATTTTTTTCTCCAAAGACCAAAGAGCTAACCATCTCACTCCTCATCGCTTGATTAATGCAGCGCCATGCAAACCAACCTTCTCACTTCCGCATGCATGCAGGGGATATTAATGTCCTTGGTTGCTAACCCCATCAATTTTGCCTCGATTAGTGTTAGTGGCCCTTTGCAAATTGTAATTTTGATATACTGGCCTTGTGTACAAAAAATGGAGGAAGTAACTATATTTGACTTCCTTCCCCATTGCGGTGACGTCGACGATATCTTTTTTTTGTGGTTTGGCGAAGTGCGTTCAATAGAGAACACCATTGAGGGAGACCACGGTAAGTCGTTCGCAAGTGCCGCCTGCAAGCCGAGACAACCACCTTATTTGCATCCAGAAAGTCCTTTACTAGTACGGTGAGATGATTTCTCGAAGAAGACGATGGAGAAGCGGAGTTAGCGAAGAATGAAATGATGGTTGCTTCGTCCGTGCTTTTGTGATTTGATGCCTCACTACTTTGTGATTTGTCATAGAAGGGACAGGGGAGTAGACTCTGTGCTCTATACTGTACTACATGCGTCCAAGCTTGGGAGAAAGAGGAGAGACGTTGCATTTTTCTATTCCTTCAATCAATCAATCAGGGAGCTTCGGTTCCATCTTTTTGGCTTTGGCAACACCGTCCACAATGGTTCCCACGATGCCAAAAGCTATTTTCACATTTGGCTACACATTGTTGATGCCCTTAGCCGTACCACTTGGTTTTGCTCCTGTGTGCTATCTATACAAATCTCAACTATATTGATCTAAAAAATTATAGAATCAAGATTAGTAAAAAGGAGGTGATTTTGCCGCGCGGATGGCGGTGGAGGTTTCTTATTTTCGGAGGATGTTGTCCTGGCGGTTTGCTAACATGCGGTCCCACGTGTCAGTGCTTTACCAAGCCGATCCGCGTCCCACATGAGGCAGAAGCAACACGTGGTTAAGTTGAAGAAAATGAGGGAGAAGCAGGTCAGCAACGAGTGAAATGATGGTTGCTTCGTCCCTCTAACTTCTTTTTTTTAGCATTATTACTTCGTCCCTCCAACTTAACTGCAGGAAAGGTGCAACTTTGTGATTTGACACCTCATTGCTCATTACTACGCCTGCGCCATGACTGGGGTGCTTCACCCTGGCTGCTCTACACTATATTCCGGTATGGCACGTGGACCTGGTAGCTTGATGTCCCACATGTCGGCGAAAGGGACTAGAATATTTATGAAAGCGAGCGCTCCACTCTTACGACGGAGGAGTAGACGACACAACGGCCCAGTGAACTGTCACTTGTACTGTATAGTACTATAGTTTTGCTGTTTCGCACGATCCATCGATACAAACCTGATTAAACAGGAAAGGGCGGGATTTTTCCCGCGTGGTAGATGATACTGGCCATACATTTCAAAGGCAATTTTAATGTATGCAAACTGAATAATTATAAGTAACAATACGATATCTAGTAAAACTAAAAACACATATGATTTATTGTGTTAGAGTGTAGTAGTAGTGCTGTAACATGCGAGAACGTGTAGAGATGTAGTTTTGGAGGGCCTACAGAGAGAAAAGCGTAATACGGTCACCGAACTTCAGAATAAGCTGATTATGGTCACTATATACGTTTTGCGGTGATTATACGGTCACTTGCTCACGTTCACATCGGATTGCACTCTGTTGACCGGCCAAATAGTCTGTGTGGCACCATGTTGACTAGTTAAATTGACCATGTTCCTTGTGGGTCCCACCTGTCAGTTCGCATATGGAAAAGGTCAGATAAACACAAATTTACGTAGGCGCGACAAGGCTCCAACCCGTGCGTGGGAATCACCTGGTTGTGTATCTGTCTGTTAGGGCCTGATGTGTGTGCATGCACGTGTAGGTTGAGCAATTGAGCGTGAGAGTGTGTGTTGGTCGTGTGGTGTACTGGTGTGTGCATGCATGCATGCATGCGTGTGTGCGTGTGAATGTTGCGTGCGTGTGTGGTTGCGTGTGTACGTGTGAGTGTTGCGTGGGTGCGTGGGTGCAAGTGTTTGTGTGAGTGCGTGGATGCAGTTCGTGTGCATGCGTGCGTGTGTGTATAATCACCACACCAACTCCTATGTGTTAAAACAGACGGCTCACCATACCAATACAAGGCCACCTTGTCCGATGTGCCCACGGTCATGACTTCGAACCACCGTCCAAATATTTTTTTTGTCGTTTGTTTTCATTCTTACTAGCAAGATGCCCATGCGTTGCATGTAACATCAAGATGCATTTGTATGACTTCTTTATCTTGTGAGAGAAAAGGATGAACGAGGGAAGGCCTTTGTTGCAAATGTGGAGAGGTGTGTGGGTAAGTTTTTGCAAAATTGCCATAGTTTCTTGCCTATCCGTCAGATATAAATCGGACGGCCTATATTGCAGGATGGCAGGCACACCATCATCACCAACTCTGTTTTTTATAAGAGTGTATTTTATGTATTTTATAAGAGTGTAGATGTAGAGTAGATACAAGTCGACAGGTGGGCACGATGGTACTGAGATAATGTGATGCAACACTAGAGGTGCCATGTGGAGCGTTTAACTGGTCAACTAGTCATGTCATGAGCAAATACAGAGTTGTACGATGAGCCCGTGACTGTATAATAACCACTAAATGTAAATGGTGATAATGAGTGGATTCTGAAGTCCAATGTACATATCGTGCTTTCGCTTCAAATACAATGATCGTCATTGCATATATCGCGAGAGAAAGATGAAACATGCGTGAATTTTTTGGGGGCTTACTTTTAGAGGACCTGGAGATAGTTTTGTGTGCATACGTGAAAGGGGCGTACAGGGGGGTATGCGATGGAGAGAGAGATGCTCTTCGTTTCTCTTTATTATGACTAACTTTGTATATAGTTTAAAAGTATACAAATTCACAGTGCGGAATAAATATCATTGTGGGCACCATGCAACGCAAATTAGCGTTCGTACTCCTCCATATAACTTTGTAATGTTGTATATATGTAGAAACTCTAAAATACTTTTTTGGCCACACTTTATTTAAAAGGAATGTTGTATGCGAAATAAACGTGAAGAGAGGGCTTTTTAGATCAATGGGGTACGTGATGTAACATGTGTGAATGTGTAGTTGATGCATTTGGCGGGGCCTAGAGAGGTATGTGTGTGTATTACGTATTCGAGAGAGGCATGGATAGAGGGGCCGACGGGGGGGCGTGGGAGAGATAGCACGAGAAATGAGAGTGGTCTAGAGAGAGAGACGAATATGATGTCACGACGAGAGATTCCATTCCCTTGAGTGTGTATATGCAAGGGGGGAGGGAATAGAGGCACCAGATGAAATTTTCTGTGTGTGTGGTGTTTGTGTTGGTATGTGTGGGTGTGAGAAGATAATGAGACGTGGGGGCAGAGGGTGTGTCACCACGTGAGGTCTGCTACCTCTTGAGCACTGCGTTGGATTTCCCCGAAGAGGAGAGGATGATGCAGCAAAGTAGCATAAGTATTTCCCTCAGTTTTTCAGAACCAAGGTATCAATCCAGTAGGAGACCACGCACAAGTCCCTCGTACCTACACAAAACGACAGCAACTCGCAACCAATGCTTAGGGGTTGTCAATCCCTTCACGATCACTTACGAGAGTGAGATCTGATAGAGATAATATTTTTGGTATTTTTGATAGATAGATGCAAAGTAAAAAATAAAAGGCAAAGTAAAAACAAAGCAAGTAAATAAAGTTATAGAGATTGATATGATGACAATAGACCCGGGGGCCAAAGGTTTCACTAGTGGCTTCTCTCAAGAGCATAAGTATTCTACAGTGGGTCAACAAATTATTGTTGAGCAATTGACAGAATTGAGCATAGTTATGAGTATATCTAGGCAATGATCATGTATATAGGCATCACGTCCGAGACAAGTAGATCGAAACGATTCTGCATCTACCACTATTACTCCACTCATTGACCGCTATCCAGCATGCATCTAGAGTATTAAGTTAAAAACAGAGTAATTCCTTAAGCAAGATGACATGATGTAGATGGATAAATTCATGCAATATGATAAAAAAACCATCTTGTTATCCTCGATGGCAACAATACAATACGTGCCTTGCTGCCCCTTCTATCACTAGGTAAGGACACCGCAAGATTGAACCCAAAGCTAAGCACTTCTCCCATTGCAAGAACTACCAATCTAGTTGGACAAACCAAAAAGGATAATTCGAAGAGACTTGGAAAGATAACTCAATCATACATAAAAGAATTCAGAGAAGAATTGAATAGTTTCCGTAGATAATACTGGATCATAAACCCACAATTCATCGCTCTCAATAAACACACCGCAAAAAGAAGATTACATCGAATAGATCTCCAAGAGAGAGGGGGAGAACATTGTATTGAGATCCAAAAAGAGAGAAGAAGCCATCTAGCTACTAGCTATGGACCCGAAGGTCTGAAGTAAACTACTCACACTTCATCGGAGGGGCTATGTTGTTGATGTAGAAGCCGTCCATGGTGGATGCCCCCTCCGGCGGAGCTCCGGAACAGGCCCCAAGATGGGATCTCGTGGATACAGAAGGTTGCGGCGGTGGAATTAGGTTTTTGGCTCCTGTTATGATCGTTCGGGGATACGTAGGTATATATAGGAGGAAGGAGTACGTCGGTGGAGCGTCAGGGGGCCCACGAGGTAGGGGGGCACGCCGAAGGGGGGCGCCCTCCACCCTCGTGACCGCCTCTGGCACTTCTTGGAGTAGGGTCCAAGTCTCCTGAATCACGTTCGGTTGGAAAATCACGTTCCCGAAGGTTTCATTCCGTTTGGACTCCGTTTGATATTCCGTTTCTTCGAAACACTAAAATAGGCAAAAAAAAACAGCAATTCTGGGCTGGGCCTCTGGTTAATAAGTTAGTCCCAAAAGTAATATAAAAGTGGAAAATAAAGCCCAACATGGTCCAAAACAGTAGATAAAGTAGCATGGAGCAATCAAAAATTATAGATACGTTGGAGACGTATCAGGCATCCCCAAGCTTAATTCCTGCTCGTCCTCGAGTAGATAAATGATAAAAGGGAATTTTTGATGCGGAGTGATACTTTGGCATAATTTCAATATAAATCTTCTTAATTGTGATAGGAATATTCAGATCCGAAAGATTCAAGACAAAAGTTCATATTGACACAAAAATAATAATACTTCAAGCATATTAATCAAAGCAATCATGTCTTCTCAAAATAACATGGCAAAAGAAAGTTCATCCCTACAAAATCATATAGTTAGGCTATGCTTCATTTTCTTCACACAAAGATGTTCCCAACTTCTATACCCCCGATGACAAGCCAAGCAATTGTTTCATACTCAAATAATCTCAAACTTTTTCAACTTTCACGCAATACATGAGCGCGAGCCATGGATATAGCACTATGGGTGGAATAGAATATGATGATGGGGATTGTGTGGAGAAGACAAAAAGGAGAAGGTCTCACATTGACGAGGCTAATCAACGGGCTATGGAGATACCCATCAATTGATGTCAACATGAGGAGTAGGGATTGCCATGCAACGGATGCACTTGAGCTATGAATGCTCAACAAAAGAAAACTAGTGGGTGTGCATCCAACTCGCTTGCTCACGAAGACCTAGGGCATTTTGAGGAAGCCCATCATTGGAATATACAAGCCAAGTTCTATAATGAAAAATTCCCACTAGTATAAAAAGACAACTTATGAGACTCACTATCATGAAGATCTTGGTGCTACTTTGAAGCACAATATATGAGACTCACTACATGAAGAACAAGGTGCTACTTTGAAGCACAAGTGTGGTAAAAGGATAGTAGCATTGTCCCTTCTCTCTTTTTCTCTCATTTTTTTATTTGTTTGGGCCTTTCTCTTCATTTTTTTATGGCCTCTTTTTCGTCCGGAGTCTCATCCCAACTTATGGGGGAATCATAGTCTCCATCATCGTTTCCTCACTTGGGACAATGCTCTAATAATGATGATCATCATACTTTTATTTTTCTTACAACTCAACAATTACAACTCGATACTTAGAACAAAGTATGACTCTATATGAATGCCTCCGGCGGTGTACCAGATGGTGCAATGAATCAAGAGTGACACGTATGGAAAATAATGCATGGTGGCTTTGCCACAAATATGATGTCAACTACATGATCATGCAATGGCAATATGACAAAAGTAATGTATGTCATGATGATGATGGTGGAAGTTGCATGGCAATATATCTCGGAATGGCTATGGAAATGCCATGATAGGTAGGTATGGTGGCTGTTTTGAGGAAGATATAAGGAGGTTTACATGTGATAGAGCGAATCGTATCACGGGGTTTGGATGCACCAGCGAAGTTTGCACCAACTCTCAAGGTGAGAAAGGGCAATGCACGGTACCGAAGAGGCTAGCAAAGGCGGAAAGGTGAGAGTGCGTATAATCCATGGACTCAACATTAGTCAAAAGAACTCATATACTTATTGCAAAAATTTAGAAGCCATCAAAAAATTCAAGTACTACATGCATGCTCCTAGGGGGATAGATTGGTAGGAAAAGACCATCGCTCGTCCCCGACCGCCACTCATAAGGATGCACAAGCCAGGTACACTTCATGTTTCAAATTTGTTACACAAGTTTACCCATACGTGCATGCTACGGGACTTGCAAACTTCAACACAAGTATCACAATTATCAACTAGCACGACTTTGATATTATTACCTACATATCTCAAAACAATTATCAAGCATCAAACTTGTCTTAGTATTCAATTTACTCAAAAGAAAGTTTCACATGTCTTGAACACTAAGTATATTAACATTAAGCAAATTACCATGCTATTAATGACTCTCAAAATAATCTAAGTGAAGAATGAGAGATCAATAGTTTCTTTAAAACAAATCCACCACCGTGCTCTAGAGCAAAAATTATCACGCTCAAAAGATATAAGTGAAGCACTATGAGCAAAACTATCAAGCTCAAAAGATATAAGTGAAGCACATAGAGTATTCTAACAAATTCCAGTTCATGTAAGGCTCTCTCAAAAGATGCGTAAAGCAAGGATGATTGTGGTAAACTAACAAGCAAAGACGCAAATAATACAAGACGCTCCAAGCAAAACACATATCATGTTCGTGAATAAAAATATAGCTCCAAGTAAATTACCGATGGAAGTGGACGAAAGAGGGGATGCCTTCCGGGGCATCCCCAAGCTTTGACTTTTTGGTGTCCTTGGATTATCTTGGGGGTGCCATGGGAATCCCCAAGCTTAGGCTCTTGCCACTCCTTGTTCCATAATCCATCAAAAGAATTCACCCAAAACTTGAAAACTTCACAACACAAAACTCAACAGAAATCTCGTGAGCTCCGTTAGAGAAAGAAAACAAAAGACTACTTCAAGGTACTGTAATGAACTTATTCTTTATTTATATTGGTGTTAAACCTACTGTATTGCAACTTCTCTATGGATTATAAACTATTTTACAAGCCATAGATTCATCAAAATAAGCAAACAACACACGTAAAACAGAATCTGTCAAAAACAGAGCAGTCTGTAGCAATCTGTAACTAACGCAAACTTCTGGAACTCTAAACATTCTACCAAAATAGGAAGTCCTGGACAATTTGTTTATTGAACATCAGCAAAAAGAATCAACGCAAAAGCACGTTTCTGTGATTTATCATAACTAAATTCGTGCGTGCAAAGTTTCTGTTTTTCAGCAGAATCAAATCAACTATCATCGTAGGTTATCCTATAGGTTCTACTTGGCACAAACACTAATTAAAACATAAAACCACATCCAAACAGAAGGTAGATGGATTATTTATTCCTAAACAGAAGCAAAAACAAAAAACACAAAATAAAATTGGGTTGCCTCCCAACAAGCGCTATCGTTTAACGCCCCTAGCTAGGCATAAAAGCAAGGATAGATCTAGGTATTGCCATCTTTGGTAGGCAATCCATAAGTGGCTCTCATGATAGATTCATATGGTAATTTTATTTTCTTTCTAGGGAAGTGTTCCATACCCTTCTTTAAGGGAAATTGGAATCTAATATTCCCTTCCTTTATATCAATAATTGCACCAATTGTTCTAAGGAAAGGTCTACTAAGAATAATAGGACATGAAGGATTGCAATCTATATCAAGAACGATAAAATCTACAGGCACATAATTCCTATTTGCAAAAATAAGAACATCATTAATTCTTCCCATAGGCTTTTTAATAGTGGAATCCGCAAGATGCAAGTTTAGAGAGCAATCATCAAAATCACAGAAATCTAGTAAATCACGTAAAGTTTTGGGAATAGTAGAGACACTAGCACCCAAATCACACAAAGCATGAAACTCAAAATCTTTAATTTTAATTTTAATAGTAGGTTCCCACTCATCATAGAGTTTTCTAGGGATAGAAACTTTCAACTCAAGTTTTTCTTCATAAGATTGCATCAAAGCATCAACAATGTGTTCGGTAAAGGCCTTATTTTGACTATAAGCATGAGGAGAATCTAGCACGGATTGCAACAAGGAAATACAACCAATCAAAGAGAAATTTTCATAATTAAATTCCTTGAGATCCAAAATAGTGGGTTTAGCAACATCACGGTTTTTATTTATTTCAATCCCACTTTCATCAATTTCACCATCGAGATCTAGAAACTCCGAATTCTTAGAACGCCTTATAGGTAAAGGAAGATCATAATCAGATTCATCAATATTCATATTGCAAAACAAAGATTTGATGGGGGACGCATCAATAACTTTTAGATCTTCATCTTGATTTTCATAGGAATTGGAAGAACACGCTTTAATAAAGGCATCTTTGGAAGCACGCATCCTAGCGTTCTTTCCTTGCACTCATCAATGGAAATTCTCATGGCTTTGAGAGACTCATTGATATCATGCTTAGGAGGAATAGATCTAATCTTTAAAGAACCAATTTCAAGAGAAATTCTATCAACGTTCCTAGCCAAATCATCAACTTTAAGCAATTTCTCTTCAAGCAAAGCATTAAAATTCTTTTGTGAATTCATAAACTCTTTAACACTACTCTCAAATTCATAGGGCATCTTATTAAAATTTCCATAAGAGTTGTTGTAGGAATTTCCATAATTATTAGAAGGATTACTAGGATAAGGCCTAGGATTAAAATTCCCTCTATAAGCGTTGTTTCCAAAACTATTCCTACCAACAAATTCACATCCATAGATTCATTATTATTCTCAAGCAAAGTAGATAAAGGCATATCATTGGGATCAAGAGGAGTATTTTTAGGAGCAATCATCTTCATAATTTCATCCATCTTTTCACTCAAAACATTGATTTCTTCTATAGCATGCACTTTTTTACTAGAAGATCTTTCGGTGTGCCATTGAGAATAATTAGCCATAATATTATCAAGCAATTTGGTAGCATCACCTAACGTAATTTCCATAAAGGTGCCTCCCGCGGCCGAATCTAAAAGATTTCTAGAAGCAAAATTCAATCCGGCATAAAAATTTTGTATAATCATCCATAAATTCAAACCATGAGTAGGGCAATTGCGAAGCATTAATTTCATTCTTTCCCAAGATTGGGCAACATGCTCATGATCAAGTTGTTTAAAATTCATGATGTCGTTCCTAAGAGTGATAATCTTAGCGGGAGGAAAATACTTAGAGATAAAAGCATCTTTGCACTTGTTCCAAGAATCAATACTATTTTTAGGCAAAGACGAAAACCAAACTTTAGCATGATCTCTAAGTGAAAACGGAAATAACTTCAATTTGACAATATTGTTATCCGTATCTTTCTTCTGTTGCATATCACACAAATCAACAAAATTGTTTAGATGAGTAGCGGCATCTTCACTAGGAAGGCCGGCGAATTGATCTTTCATAACAAGATTCAGCAAAGCTGTATTGATTTCACAAGACTCGTCATTATTAAGAGGAGCAATCGGAGTACTAAGGAAATCATTACTATTAGTATTCGAGAAATCACACAACTTGGTATTATCTTGTGCCATGGCAACAAGTAACACAACACACAAGCAAACAGAAAGGCAACGAGAAAAAGGCAAATGGAAAAGAGAGGAGGAGATTGGGAATGAGAGGGCAAATAAAACGGCAAGGGTGAAGTGGGGGATAGGAAAACGAGAGGCACATGGCAAATAATATAATGCGAGAGATAGGGATTGCAATGGGTACTTGGTATTGTTGACTTGCTTGCGTGAGCCTCCCCGGCAACGGCGCCAAAAATTCTTCTTGCTACCTCTTGAGCACTACGTTGGATTTCCCCGAAGAGGAGAGGATGATGCAGCGAAGTAGCGTAAGTATTTCCCTCAGTTTTTGAGAACCAAGGTATCAATCCAGTAGGAGACCACGCACAAGTCCCTCGTACCTACACAAAACGATAGCAAGTCGCAACCAATGCTTAGGGGTTGTCAATTCCTTCACGGTCACTTACGAGAGTGAGATCTGATAGAGATCATATTTTTGGTATTTTTGATAGATAGATGCAAAGTAAAAAATAAAAGGCAAAGTAAAAACAAAGCAAGTAAATAAAGTGATAGAGATTGATATGATGAGAATAGACCCAGGGGCCATAGGTTTCACTAGTGGCTTCTCTCAAGAGCATAAGTATTCTACGGTGGGTGAACAAATTACTGTTGAGCAATTGACAGAATTGAGCATAGTTATGAGTATATCTAGGCAATGATCATGTATATAGGCATCACGTCCGAGACAAGTAGATCGAAACGATTCTGCATCTACTACTATTACTCCACTCATCGACCGCTATCCAGCATGCATCTATAGTATTAAGTTAAAAACAGAGTAACGCCTTAAGCAAGATGACATGATGTAGAGGGATAAATTCATGCAATATGATAAAAAAATCATCTTGTTATCCTCGATGGCAACAATACAATACGTGCCTTGCTGCGCCTTCTGTCACTGGGTAAGGACACCGCAAGATTGAACCCAAAGCTAAGCACTTCTCCCATTGCAAGAACTACCAATCTAGTTGGCCAAACCAAAAAGGATGATTCGAAGAGACTTGCAAAGATAACTCAATCATACATAAAAGAATTCAGAGAAGAATCAAATATTTTCCATAGATAATACTGGATCATAAACCCGCAATTCATCGGTCTCAACAAAGACACCGCAAAAAGAAGATTACATCGAATAGATCTCCAAGAGAGAGGGGGGAACATTTTATTGAGATCCAAAAAGAGAGAAGAAGCCATCTAGCTACTAGCTATGGACCCGAAGGTCTAAAGTAAACTACTCACACTTCATCGGAGGGGCTATGGTGTTGATGTAGAAGCCCTCCGTGGTGGATGCCCCCTCCGGCGAAGCTCCGGAACAGGCCCCAAGATGGGATCTCGTGGATACAGAAGGTTGCGGCGGTGGAATTAGGTTTTTGGCTCCTGTTCTGATCGTTCGGGGATACGTAGGTATATATAGGAGGAAGGAGTACGTCGGTAGAGCGTCAGGGGGCCCACGAGGTAGGGGGCGCGCCCTCCACCCTCGCGACCGCCTCTGGCACTTCTTGGAGTAGGGTCCAAGTCTCCTAGATCACGTTCGGTTGGAAAATCACGTTCCCGAAGGTTTCATTCCGTTTGGACTCCGTTTGATATTTCGTTTCTTCGAAACACTGAAATAGGCAAAAAACAGCAATTCTGGGCTGGGCCTCCGATTAATAGGTTAGTCCCAAAAGTAATATAAAAGTGGAAAATAAAGCCCAATATATTCCAAAACAGTAGATAAAGTAGCATGGAGCAATCAAAATTTATAGATACGTTGGAGAAGTATCAAGGTCCGGTGGGTCGAGGTGAGGCCCTTCGTTCGGTTCCGTCCTGCGCCACATTGGTTGGCCCGTGACGCATTTAGGAAGACCCATGGATGACTAGTCGCACAAGACAAAGATAGCAGAATTGTGAAGGACTCTGTGTCCACTGACAAAGCCGGCTAGGATTTGTAACCCTAGGTTCTCGGACTAAGGTAACCCTTTTATCTCTGATATTACTATTCATCCAACCTAACTTTAAGGGGCATCCTACAGAATGCTCTGCTAGAATCATACTCGTCGATTAGGAAGAGAGGTGTGAGACAATGCGTGAGGGACAGGCCTAAAGATAATGTGCGTACATGAGACACGTAGGCAGGTCCATGTATATAGAAAGGGTCGATGGGGATTGTGCGTGTGTATGTTTGCGAGAGGAAGAGTGCTTGTGATAAAGGTTAGTGAAAACAGTTGTAAATGGTTACGAGAGGGAGGGAGGGTTATATCTAGAGCATGTGTGCGAGAAAGACACCTTGGGAGAGAGTGTGTGAGCATGTGTGAGAGACCACCGATGGAGAGTGAAACTACACGTAAAAGACTGTTGTACACATTGATTAAAGATATAAATTGTATCCAAATATTAGGATGGGATCATGATATTTGCAATTCGCGTAAGGAGCGGTCATTGATCCATCAGACATCTAGATTCTATCAAATTTGAGCATGTCTATGTTATTATTCGACACAATTGATCCACATAGTTAGTATTTTGAACTCCAGACAATGCATCGCTTTAGCAATCAAATATTAACGTGAGTATAGTTCATGTTGTGTGTGTAAAGCACATTATACATACGAAATTTACACAATGAACATTATAAATAGCTATCTATGAACTAGCATACATTTGAATTCAACTTAAGGTGGTTTAAAAAAATCGAATTCAACACGAAGTCCATTCAATTATTTGAATTTGATATCATGGCATTTGTAAACCATACCTAAATTATGGGGGCACCAATCTTTGCTCTGATTTTGTACATAATAGCATATGTAGTCATGTACAAAATATATTCAAATTTAGCTCCTCCATTCCAAAATAATCGTAGTTATAGGATTTTCAAGTGTCAAAATTTCAAAAGGAAGCGGATAATTTAATGAGGTTTTCAAACATACAAGGTCAAATATAATGTTGTCTATTTAGGTCAATCCTCATAGTTCAAGAGTACTCTAAACGTGAATGCTTGTGTCAAAATTTCGAACGAAGCGCCAAAAGAGCCTCTACTCGCCCGAAACCGCGTGAGACCAATGTTTGGTAGTACAAGGAAATTACTTCTCTAATAACTCCGACCCGTGAAACCTTCCGGCCCGACGTCCAAAGGTCTAAACCGGGGTAGGTTTGTAGCTTCATCTAGACGCCACGCAACCGCCTCCGAAAAACATTCATACACAATGGCCGCCTAAGCACACATGTGCGCGGCCGAAATCGCTCCCGCCCACTATTTGGGACACCTCGGATTACCATCCTACCCCCGACCCGCAGTAGGTCCGAAATTTAAGAATGGGGCAAAGTTTGTACTTTCCCCAAATTTCAAACAAGCGCGTCCCATCTTCTGTTCAAAAAAGCCAAAAACAAGCGCATCCCAGATCGAAACATGGTTTCCCCCCACCCGTCTGATTCCCCATTCGTACTCCATGGGCGCCAAAACTACCTCTCCACCAGCCGTGAAACCCCGGCGTCCTCCGTCCGCCACCCCATCCCACCCATCAATCACCGCCCTCCTCCATCACGCCGGAGCCGATACCCCGACATCGTCATCCATCGCAACCTCAACCGCAACGCCCTCCACGGCTAGTAGTTGAAGCCAAGGCTGAGCCGTCCGTACCCGAGCCTGTTCAACCACGCCGTCCTGCGCCTCACCGCTGCCGCTCCAACTTCGCCACCCTCCAACGCACCGGAGCTGTTCCTGCTACGCCGTCCTTCGCCGACTCGGATCTGCTTCCCCTCCGCCGACATACGGCCACGGCAGCACAGTCAACAATTTGGCCATGGGTTCGTCCAAGCCTGCACCCTCCAGAACATCGGTTTCCCCGGTAAAAAGAAGAAGATCGGTGCGACATGTGGAGGTGACCACACCTGCAACCGAAAAAGGTACCCCTCTTCCCTTATTCATGCAAATCTTACATCTCTGCTTGCACGGTATTCATCCCACAGAAGACACTAGTTGACCGCTTCTTCTTGATACTAGATGTTCCTAGCAACTCGCGATGCACAAGGTTTCTCCTCATATACTATTTCACCTTAGCTAGAGGTCCGTCGCCCCCCTGAATTTCAATTTCTGGCCAGTTGATTCCCAATTAACGGAAGCATTCCCCGGCGTAACAGGCGCTAGTACGCCTATTACGCCGGGGAAGCAGCGCCTTGGTGTTTATCTTAGGGGCGTGTGCGGCCTAGAGCTACTGGCGCCCGATTTGGAGGTCGGCCGGGATTAAAGGGATGGCCGGGGGGCGCTGCCAAGCAAGGCGGTAGTGTGAGGTCGAGGGGAGGGCGGGGCGACGGAGGCAGGGGTCTGGGTCGGTGGTCGCTGGCGGTTCAAGAAAGATCGTCAACAGTGACTGGTGGGAGGTAGACGAAGGCCATCTGCCCGTTCCTTATAGATCGGACGGTTCATTAAAAAAATTGACTGACCTATTTATTTTCAGTCGACTGTTATCTTAGATATGACCACATGTGGTGGTGTGCTGGAGGAGTACCTGCATTTCTTGTGCTCATATATTACAAAATCATACGGAGTAGAATCTAATTTTGTTTGCCATGCAATGTTGTAGAGCTATCATATGTCTCCTGTCATTTATTTTTCAGCCACCTGTTATCTACTACTTTTACAGTGCATAGTTCTGCACACACTTCACCCATACTCTCACTATTGTGTTTTTATGCAAGGGTATTTCAGAGTGTGCCAAAAGAGAAGCAGCAAAGAAAAGAGAGAAGTCGCGCCAGCTTTCTTCGCGGGTATGCACGACACATTACAGCGCTATAAAGAGTGCAGTGTCAGCAGATGGAGATGGTAAACATAGCTCTGGAGTTGATGACCTCGCTCACAATGAACCACCATCCCAGGTGCTTGCTTTAACTTCGCGGTGTCATATGTGGTTGCATGTTCCATACAGTGTCTAGCTTGTATTCGAAATGCCGAAGTCGATCTTCTGTTTGGTTCTAGGCCTAGCATTGCCACATATTTTTGCCAAACTTGCCTAAGGTTAGTTGATCAAAATGAAAGCCACAAGTTGGCAAGCCTAAGGGAATCTTGCCACATTTTTTGTGTGTATGCCATGTGGGGTCCAAGTGTGGCTTGCCTAAGGTGTGGCTTGAACCAAACACTCACCTAAGTTAGTCAAACTTGCCTAGCTTTAGGTGTGGCAACATTTGGCAAACTTAGTCACAAACCAAACAGCCCCCAAGATAAGGAAAGATATTTTTTTACATGAACCACCATCCCGTGAGCACCAGAAGACAAATAGCTAGTCATGGCACACTGGCCGAGCCAGTGACAAGCCCAGCAAAGATAGGCATCACTTGGAAGCCAACTAAAAAGCTGCGATGGTGGCGAAGCATCCTGCCTCCCACCAGGCTCTCAGGTGCTAGATGATCATGCTCACCACTCCAGCCGGATGTGTAGCTTGTATTGCTTCCAATTTGGTTAAATTGCATCTGCTTAGCTTACACATTATACCTTTGAATATGACATGCCTTTCTGTTTTTGGTACATACTAGTAGATCTGTGTATTAACCATGTTCTTACATCAAACTAATGTTCTTGTGTATCCCTCATCAATCACTTATGACGAGGCAGGCAGGCAAGGGGACTACTACTCATTTAAAGAATGCAGCGGCAGCCTCCCGACATGATTCTCAAGACATAGAAATGCTAGATGAAGATAGTGAACATCGCTCTGTAGTTGATTACAGCATTTCCCCTACACTAGCATCGCAGGTGCTTGCTCTAACTTGGTAGCGTGATATGTGGTTGCATGTTGCATATGGTGTCTAGATTGTAATTCTTCCAATCTGGTTAAACTGCATGTGCTATTCTGCTTAGCTTATACATTATACCTGTTAATGTGACATGCCTTCCTGTATTTAGTACATAGTACATCTGTCTATTAAGCATGTCCTTACATAAAACTATTGTTTTTTTGTATCCCGCATCAATCAATATGATGAGACACCTTTAGTATATGCAGTGTGATATTAGTTGCATCTTTCATATGATTTATAGCATGCGCTGCTTCTAATTTGTTGAAATTCCATTTATTATGGGACACTTTTAACTTGGCAGAGTCATATTGGTTGCATCTTTCATGTGGTGTCTAGCTTGCATTGCTTCTTATTTGCTGGAATGGTTTCTGCTTAGTTTACACAAACAGTTGTGAACATGCCATGTCGTCCTGTTTTTCGTACATATTCCATCCTGGTATCATGTGTTTGCCTTACGTCAAAGTAGTGATTGTCAGTATCATGCATGAATGAGTTCTGAAGAGAGAATTTTATTGCCTTTTCTTGTCGGTTTTACTTGACAATTCAAAATCAATAAAGCGGAAGGAAGTTAGCAAGGCAGCAGATAAAGGTGCTCCTTCCGAACGGAGGGCCTCTACAGTTTCTACTCCTCCACACCCCCAAGATGATTTCCAAGACAACACATGCATAGACACTCAACAAAGCTGTGTTTATGATGAGCACGTCTCCCCTAGTGCAGCATCACCGTTGCTCCCTCTAACTTGGCACTGTTATATGTGGTTGCATGTTATGTGTGATGTCTAGCTTATATTGCTTCTAATTTTGTTGAATTCCATCTGCTTACTTTACACATTATACTTGAATAAGACACGTGTTCCTGTTTCTAGAACATACAATATCTGTCTATCACACCATGTTCTTACATCAAATTACTACTGTTGTGTAACCTGCAACAATCACTTATCATAAGACACGTTTGACTTTGGAGTGTTATAGGTTACATCTCACATTCTTTTCTAGCTTGTACTACTAATTTGTTGAAATGGCACTTATGACGAGACAGTTTTAACTTGGTAGAGTGATATTCATTGCATCTTTCATATGGTGTCTAGCTTTCATTGCTTCTAATTTTTTGAAATGCCTTCTCCTTAGTTTATACATCATAAGCTATGAATATGCAATGCCGTGAATATGCAATGGCACTAATGACGAGACACATCTAACATGGTAGTGTGATGTAGTTTGCATCCCGCATATGATTTATTTCGTGTACTGCTTCACATTTGTTTAAACGCCATTTATGATGAGACACTATTAACTTGGCAGAGCGATATTTGTAGCATCTTTCATATGGTGTCTACCTTCCATTGGATTGCTTCTAATTTGGTGAAATGTCTTCTTCTTAGTTTACACATCATAGTTCTAGTTATCTCTTCCGTCCTGTTTTTCATACATATTACATCCTCCTATCATGTGGTTGTCTAACATCAAAGTTTAGTTCGTCTGCATCACGCATCAATTTGTTCTGAAGAACTAAATTGTTATTCTTTTTTCTTGTCGGCTTGACTTAACATGGCACAGAGAAAGAGGAAGAAACACAGAATGGCAGGGAATGAGAAGCGGATGAATCCTGCAGATTCTATTGGTACTGATGGTGCAATAGAAGGTCAAAGTCCAGTGGAAAATTCTACAAACACGACATCCCATGCTACATGAGCTGCAAAAAAAGCCAAACAGAAACAAATAGCTGCCACCAAACAAGCAGAGACAACCCTAGTTCTTGCAACACCTACCACAGTACTACCGGCTACACACTTACTCGTGCGTCAACTGAGCTAGCAGCACATTCCCAAGCTCCCTTGCCACCTGACGCTACTTCCCAAGCACTCTTGACACAAGAGGAGTTGGCAATATCAGATGAACCTTGTGAGCTTCAACGGCAAGAAGGTAGTTGCTGGAGTCAAGTTACAGTTGCATGCTTCTTTATATGTAGTCTCACAGTTTAATGTACACTAACACTTCCTATGTTCGTTGTTGGACTAGCACCTAGGCGCAAGAGGAAACAAACATCAGGGATAATGCTTGATAGGTTAACTAAATCTAGAGGAGGAAGAATGGAGATTCGTTTTGAGGCAGGTTTAAAAAGGCCACATGATGCTACAGAGTTAGCAAAGTTAGTATCAGAGGTAGCGGTTGCCGTTAGGTGTCATGTACGTATCCTCCCAACATGGATTCAGTACAGGAATGACAAAGACAAAAACCAGTTCAACACCTTCCTCGACCATTTATCTGTAAGTATGGTTATGTATGGAAACTAGTAATATCTTCTTGCTCTGTTCCATACTTTCTAGGTTGCTGATAATGAGACTCCCATAATTTTCAACAGATGAGGTTCAAGTTGGATAGCCAAGATGATGCAACAGACAAGCTTGCACCCATGTTTTCAAGTCAGCTCTGCGACAGTATCGGTATATATTGAGGAAAACTCACTTTGAAGGCAAGGCTAACAGTGAACTTTCCCAAACATCTCCAGTGGAAAATATATTGGATGAAGACTGGAGGGGCCTTGTTAAACACTGGTCTGATCCGAAGTATCAGGTACATTATATATATGTGATCAGATCACATGTTGAAGTCTTATTTACGCATGTGCCACACAAATCTATCTTCTTGTAGGTGAACTGTTCAAAGAACAAGGCCAACCGTACGAAAGTGAAATTCCAACAGACGACAGGATCTCCTAGCTATATTGCACACTTTGAGGCTCTTGTAATTAGCTGCTATTTCACTCTTTTCGCTGTACCATGTTATCAGATCTATATTGACTTGTTCTAAATGCAGAGGAAAGCCCGCAAGGACCAAAAAGTACCTGAACCAAATGATGTGGAAACATTCAAGGACTGTCACACCAGCAAGAAGAAGGGCATGACTACACCAGTCAAAGCCGCTGTTGTAAGTCCTTAATCCTCATGCCTTTTAACTACTACTTACTCTGACTTGTGCCTTGAACTACATGGTTTGCAGCCAATGTCTATTACTCTTTTCAATTTTATACACAATTATCTTAGCGTATCATTGCACCTTACAAGGTTTAAAAGAGAGGAGTGATGTTCCTTTGATCTTGACCCGTAATCTAGTTCCGTGCTGGACTTGCCCACACAACGTTACAATTGCATGTTTGTATATTCTCAGTTGTTTTGTGATATGAATGATGTCATACTATGCTTACCGTATTATAAACTTCGTCTCTTTATCCTTAGCCCTCAATACAATGTGAAGAAATAGACAATACATTAGCGATGGTACATGGTCATATGTTTGGAACCTGGTTTTATTATGTACTTTGCAATAAAATACAACTAATATTTTACATGGGTTCACCAGAATAAGTTCTGTATATAGACCAAAGCTATTTTGTTTGGTTTTGCTGCCTCCTTAATATCTTTTGTTCTGGTACTACTAATGTAAAACCTCAACTTTTCAGCGAGCTATGGAAAAATGGTGGAACCGCCACCTTCTGAAGGTGGCGAGGCAACTATAACCGCAATGTCAGCTCTTGTTGCAGTGGGTCAGTACCTGTCCACTAACAGTGCCAAAAGCACGTTCCTGCATAATACTGGGTTGGTTGTTAAGGCAATATCGTCCAAACTGTCTCATGATCAAGATATGCAAGCTCAAAGCAATGTTGTATCTGCGCTCCAGACACAAGTCCATTCCTAACAGAGACCCTTTGTGAAACAAGGAGAGACATTGTTCGACGTCATCAAGATATGCATGGTTTTGAAACCAGACTATCAGACATTTGCTATGTTGTTCAGGAGCCTAGGGGAAATGAAGGCGAGGGTTATGGTGCTCCATCGGACAATACAACATGAAAACGTAACAGTCAGGTCAAATGAACTGAGCTTCTGAACTTCTGGTGGTGCATTTATCTGCTAGACTGTTAAGTTTTATGCCAACCTTCCTTTTGTTATATAGTTGTAATTTGTTTTGGTGCGATACAAAATTTATTCTTAACGTGCAGCCACCGGCTGAAGAAAACAGCAAGCCATTTTTGTATAGTGTAGGGTGTTCCCTATATTTGCACTGGTGTAGATCTTTGATGCCGAGTGGATGTAATCTGTGCAATCGCCTTAATAGCCTAGCGTTAGTTTCAGCCTTATTTATTTCCTAGTCTTCTTCTTCCCTGGTTTGCTAGTGGCCGCAACTACCATGAGCCATATATGGGCCGTAGGATCCATGGGTCTCCTACGGGCCGTAGGGTCCATGGGTCTCCTACGGGCTGTTGATAAATTGGCATCCAACAGGGCCGTATAATCGGTGGGCCTCGGGCCGTCGGATAAATGGGTCTACATGGACCGTAATCGGGCGTAATTGGTATCGACCCAGCAGGGTAACGGGTCGTTAACAGGCCGTAGGACAGCAAAGGCTTAATTCTGTCACAGGCATAACAGGTCGTTAATGGGCTAGAATATAGGACGGGCTGGAAACGGCGCAATGGGTTAACAGGCCAGAAACGGGCCGACTCTTGCCATGGGCCGAATTTGGCCCATTAGGGTAATAGGCCAGTAACGGGCCGACTCTTACCATGGGCCGAATTTGGCCCATTAGGGGAACAGGCCAGTAACGGGCCGACTCTTGCCATGGGACGAATTTGGCCCATTAGGGGAACAGGCCAGTAACGGGCCAGAAGTAATCGAGGGCCAAAAAGGAGCCCAAGAACGTATGGGCCGTCAATAGGCCGGAAGCTAACACGGGGTGGAAACGGCCCATGTAAATCACGGGCCGTTAACGGGTACAAAGAAAATTACTGTTCATTATAGGCTAGAGTCACCGTGGGCCTGTAAAGGGCCGAAAGATACGAAGGCCTCATATGGGCCGAAAGACGTCGTGGGCCATACATGGACCGAAATTGAAATGGGTTGGTGTTATATTCGACGGCCCACATGACGTTGTTAGGCTTATTTCCTTTAGGGCCTAACGGGCCGTGAGTTAACGGGCCGTAAAATGGGCTATTTGCAAAGAGATCATTTACAGGCTTTTCATGGGCCAGCCCGTTAACTTTTGACCAAGTCAAATGGGCCGGCTTTGTAAGCTAAATGGGCCAGTGGTGGGCCGTGGCACGTGTCGACATATCATAGGCGCCTATCTGACCCACTGACGAGCTGACACATGTTTCGTCCGGCCAATAAGAATTTTACACGTGGAAATTTCCCATTAGTCGGGGCTGTTAACGGGTTATCGGATCCAAAACACGATCCGATCGCTTAACGGTGTCCGTTACGGTGGATGCCACGTGTCGGTCACCCTTGACGAAATCACTTCTGTGACGTGCGATTTATCGTCATGGAAGTGGACACTTCCGTGATAATAATTTTGGTAATGTCATGGAACACTTCTACCACAGCACAGGTATGACTATCTTGACAAAAAACGCGACCTACTGTGACAAACACGTATCATCACGGAAGTGTATTTTTTTTGTAGTGGGCGGCGGCGGCACGCAGGACAGCGGCGACGATGACGACGATGACTACACCAAGTTCTACATGCTACTCGGCATGTAGAAGGCGGGCGGCGGCTGCGATGCAGTAGTTCATTTTAGTTAGTTTTTAAATTATGTTTTCAGTTTTTTATACAAATATCAATGAAATCGCCCAGTTTGGCCGAATTTGTGTTGTGTTTGGACAAATTTTAGCCGAGTTTGGTTTTCAAAATGAGTCGTCTGGGCGGGCTTGGGGCGGCGGTTGGGAAACCGACTGCCCCCACGCTGATTGTTTGGTCGGCGCGCCCCCAGGCGGTGCTATTTCAAGCCCCTGGGGGCCAAATGAGTGGAGATGCTCTTAAAAACTAGCAAACATGACCATGCATTGCAACGGAAGAATAAAACGCATGCTTCTAGCACAACAAGCACAACTCAAAACCCCTTCATAGATTCACGTTATCTATTTTAACATACCGCCTCATCCATTTTATTGCTTATCCTCATTCATGCCTTCATCAATCATGATCGTGGCGTCCATCTGATCGCGTTGCATCCGAAAGTGGCTAAACGATCTTGGCCATTGCCTAAATTCTAAACCCACTCACACTTGCCACTGAACCACAACATCACAAGTGAATTTCTAATCGTTTTAAAACTAATCTCGGCGAGCTAGACGTGACGTCCGTCCTCCTGCTACAACCTACACCGCCCATTGCAAAGCTTCTACCCATCCGTTTCGAAAAGAAGAAAAAGCCTCTGCCCACTGAAAAGGGGCAACGTGTTGGAGGACAAATGGCAACGTTCTCCTCTCGTTTTTTGTTGATAATAATATATTTTTGTACATGTCCTGTGTGTGTTACGGATGGAGGAGGTAGGGCCGGTTGCACAGACCCAAGCCGCAAATAAAAGATGTAATGCAAAAAGGATGTGACCGCGCTGCGAAAGACAGGTGAAAACATGCGTGTCTTTTCTTCGCTCCTGAGCGCTGGCGAAATTTCGGAGAGAGGCCGTGGGGTAGGATATACGTTCATTGGAGTAAACTATAGCAGCTTCGGGTAGGACGTGGTTGCACGAGAGAGAGAATGGGTTATATGTCGAACACATACTATTTCACTCTCCGTCGGGGATAGGCCGAGAAAAAAGAAGCGAAGGATGATGTCTGACCGGTGAACAGGAGAGGGTGGTCCGGTGGAGATGGTTGGTTGGCTTTGTTCCTCCGCCTTGTACCCAAGCTTTGCTACACGCACGGGTACACAAGCACGGGCTTTTACGGGGAAAGCCTAGCTGAAACCTTTTAATTGGAGTAATTCATGATGAGGGACCCACACCGCCTGAAAATCAGGGGGTGAAGATTAGTTAACGGAACAGACCCCGTAATAGGCCGTAAAAGTCCGTTGGTATAGAATTTTCGCCTTGTACCCTACCCTTGCTCTGGTGGGCCAATGGTGAGCATGCGCGGCACCAAACGACACACAAGCCAGCAGCTTTGTAGTACGCGAGGTCAATCTGCGATCTATTTTTTTTCCACTTCGTATGTAGTCTGTATTTTAACTGTATATTCACTCATTTTGTTATGTATATAGTCCGTATTAGAATCTTCTAAAGGTCTTAGAGAATCTACAACCGGTCTCCTCAAATTCGTCGCATATGCCGGGCAGACGACCTGGTCATAAAAAACCGACCTAAATGGGCACCTCAAACCGGGGTCAAACGTCCGGGCTGACTGACACCCTTCATATCCTGCCTAAATATGGGACGCCCGAGCGCGTTTAGCCGCGTCTACCGACCCCGCTGTAGGTTGTAGCGGTCCCACCTATAGAAGCTCATTTCTCTCCAATCGATGCACCCAAATTTTAGTCCCACATCACCACACGAGATGGACGCCGACCAGCTTAAATAGCCACGCCAGCAGATGGCGACAAGTTTCTCTGTTGTTACCTAGGTCAATCAATACTCGTTCTGTGAACGAGATAGCTTGACACTAGATTGCATTTTATCAACTGATGATTGTTCATCGAGTGTCAAGTTTGTCTCGTTCATGTACGTTGATCTCACAGCCCTCGAATTGATTGTAAAGAGTTGCACTAAAGAATGTAAAGCATCCATGCATCATGTTTAATTTCAAAGGAAATTTGGATTGAGGAAATTCTCAAGCCTCCGAAACTTTCAAAAATGATCAAATTAAAAATATCTTCAAATGAGCGCAAGAAAATGTTCCTATTAAACCCTGAAAATATTGGACAGAGCAAAAACTCAAACCAATACTTTTGAAGACTTAAAAATATCTGTTTTGGGTCTTTGAATTAAATCAATGCCTACTTGAATTTGATTTATATTCATAATAAATAGTTTATGAATCCAATAATTTTGAATTTCTTATGTTGCTTTGGACAAGTCGAGATAATCTACATATAAATTTTCAGAATTTTATAAAAATGTTTTGACTGCTCAAATCAAAACAAAACAGAAGAAATAAAATAAAACAGAAAGAAATGGAAAAATATAGAGAGAAAACTAACCTGACTTACCTGGCGGCCCAGCTAGACAGCCCAGCCCACCAGGGGTAGCATTGTCTTCTTCCTCCTGCCAGGAGGAGAAGCAGGTGCGTTCCAGGCGCGCAGCCGACCGTGCCACAGCTCCTCCCTGCCTGCCTGCTATTCCCTGGCCATGCTAGCACTGCCACGGAGATGTCCATCGCCTTCTCCCTCACTCCACCATCTCTCTGGTGCCTCCCTCCATCTCTAGCGCTTGCGCCAACAGCTACCCGAGCACACCCGCTAGCTTGCCGCTCGTCATCTGCGTGTCCACCATAGTCCCAGGGCCAAACTGCCTTGTCCTAGAGTTCCCCTGACGAGCACTTCTTCTCCAAGAAAAAGATCGAGACCCCAGACGCCTGATGACCCACAAGTATAGTCGATCAATCATAGTCCTTTCGATAAGTAAGATTGTCGAACCCAACCCGGAGTAGAAGAAAATGACAAGCAATTTTTAGCAAGGTATTCTCTGCAAGCACTAAAATTATTGGTAACAGATAGTTCGATAGCAAGGTAATTTGTAACGAGCAACAAGTAACAATTATAACAAAGGTGCAGCAAGGTGGCCCAATCCTTTTTATAGCAAAGGACAAGCCGAAACGGTATCTTATAATAAGCAAGGTGCTCTCGAGGACACATAAAAATTTCATCTAGTCACTTTCATCATGTTTGTTTGATTTGCGTTCACTACTTTGATAATTTGATATGTGGATGGACCGGTGCTTGGGTGTTGTTCTTACTTGAACAAGCCTCCCACTTATGATTACCCTCTCTCGCAAGCATCCGCAACTACAAAAGAAGAATTAAGATAAATCTAGCCATAGCATGAAACATATGGATTCAAATCACCCCCTTACGAAATAATGCATAAAGTAGGGTTTAAGTTTCTGTCACTTTAGCAACCTATCATCTACTTATTACTCCACAATGTCTTCCCTTAGGCCCAATTATGATGAAGTGTCATGTAGTCGACATTCACATGACACCATTAAAGGAAGCAATAACATACATATCATCAAAATATCGAACGAATATCAAATTCACATGATTACTTATGACAAGACTTTTCCTATGTCCTCAAGAACAAAAGTAAGTACTCACAAGTTATATTCATGTTCAAGATCACAGGGCTATTGAATATCATCAAGGATCTGAATATATAATCATCCACCAAATAAACCAACTAGCATCAACTATAAGATATAATCAAAACTAGCAACCTACAGGTACCAAACTGAGGTTTTGAGACAGAGATTGAATACAAGAGATGAACTAGGGTTTGAGATGAGATGGTGTTGGTGAAAATGTTGATGAAGATTGGTCCTCCCACGATGAGAGGGTTGTCGGTGATGTCGATGGTTTCGATTACCCCCTCCTGGTGGGAAGTGTCCTCGGCGAATCGCTCCGCGGGAGAGCAAAAGTGCTCCTGCCCAAGTTTTGCCTTGAGATGGCTGCACTTCATCCCGAAAGTCTTCTTCTGATTTTTTTTCGAGGGCAAATGGCATCATATAGGATAAAATGGGGCTCGGAGGCCTGTCAAGGGCCCCACAAGCTCGGGGCGCGCGCCCCCAGGCTCGTGGCTACCTGGTGGGTCCCCTTCTATTAATTCCTTCGCCAGTGTTTTTAATACATTCCAAAATAATTCTCCGTAATTAGTCATTTGGAGTTGAGTAGAATAGCAATCTTTGTTGCACCCCTTTCCGGTCCAGAATTCCGGCTGCCGAAAATCTCCCTCTTCATGTGAAACTTGCAAAATAAAAGAGAAAAGGCATAAGAATAGTATCATCAATTGAAATAATAGTCCAAAATGCAATAAAAATAGTAGGAAAACATGATGCAAAATGGACGTATCGACGCCCTGCAGCTGTGCCACCATCGCCGTCTTTGCGGCCTCGGCTGCCGGACGTCGTCATCAAACTCGTCGTCCACAACGCTTCCCCGACTTCGCCTACGACGCCAACTTGGATGCACCATGAGCCCCTTTATGTTTTCCTTCTGCTCCCCTTCTCGCGCTCGAGCCCTAGCTAGCTTCACCGCCGGCGTCCATGTTGCCATCGTAGCTGCAGCGCATGCATGTTGCACCCGACCGCATCTTAGTGCTCGGCGCATCCTGAGGAGCCTAGCTAGCCCCTTAGCCAGCATGATTGCAAGCCGCAAGCGTTGTGCCCGTGAAGCCATAGCTCCGGCCGCCGCTCCACTTGTCACCGTCATCGCTACGATGCACCTCTGACCATGTAACTGCAACCACCCAACGCGCCTCACTCCCATCTCTCCGTAGAGCCCTTCCACATACAAACAATCGCCTGTAGACGAAACCCGTAGCCTCCGCCGTCGCGGCACCTCGCCGGCGGCATAAATTCGGCTTAATCACCGATTGGTACTACCCTAATCACCCCCGGGTCACTGGCAGGTGGGCCTAGGGCCCTGGTAACTTTTAGTTAAACTTAATTAATTAACGTTGATAGTCCATGCACGTGGGCCTAGAGCCCCTGCTAATCGTAGTTAGTGCCAAAACTAACTTATTAATATATGTGTCACTGACTAGTGGGACCTACTGGTCAGGTTTGACCTGGACGGCCTATTGACCGCTGACATCATGCTGACATAGTAATCATTTTCTGGATTATTTCTAATTCAAAAATGGTTTGAAAATTCCACAAAATGTTCCAAACTTGAAAAATTAATAGAAATTCAACCGTAACTCCAAATGTAATAATTTATATATGAAAAATTATCAGAAAAATATTAAGAATCAGTTTATTTCATTTTTATGCCTGTTTGAACAACTTATGCCTGCTGATCAGGTCAAATCAATTAAAGGGCATTTTACATGCTTCTTTTGGAGTTTGAATTTGAACCTTTGATTCAAATGAACTTCAACTAACATGGTAGCATTCTGCAATAGCTCAAATCCTAGCATAGTTCCATGTCATGATCATGCATCATATTTTTGCATTGCATTGATCGTGTTCCTTCTTTGTTTGTCGGTGTTTGTTCCTTCTCGGTAGCCGACGTTTACGACGTACTGATAGTTAACATTGATGAAGAGCAGTACCATCTTCAGAAGTGCCAAGTGTGTGAACACGATTTGGCAAAGGTAGCGATGGGAGGCCATGTAGGAGTATATGGTGGGTTGCCTCATTGAGACAGTCCTTAAGAACTGAGTTCTATGTATGTTATTCAAGACTAGCTACTGCCACACATTGGGTTCCGGTAACTCAACCCATCTCGGCTTATTAATCGCCTTAATATCTGTTCAGGAGTTGCAACTCGTTTCTGGTGTTTGTAGGTCGTGCTATTTGTCTATGAAGTGGCACCCGGTATAGGTGGGCTTGGCACAGACTAGGCACCATGCCCCGGTGTACCAAGTGGCACCTGGATGGTGGACTTGGGAACCCTGCACAAGACATTTGGGGATGTCATGGAAACTTTGGCCGGACTTCCCTTGCGGGTTCAGCCTAAGATAGGCGATAAACCTGGTCTAGAATCTTGCGTGGCTAGTCAGATTCAAGGCAGGGGCACGACCAGATTCAAGGAAAGGGTGCACGATGGCGCAAAGGTTGGTAGGTGTTGCGTGTGTTGCTTCACCGTCGTGCCTTCTTGGAAGTGTGGGTGTTGCTTCAGTTGGAACCGATATTTTCTTGCCATGACTTCTAGATTGTATTCCTACTTGACTTTTGCATCACTGATATTTGGAACTGAAGGTACGCTTTCGCACCTAGCACCACTGAGCTACCGGCCAGGCGGCGCCATGGGTGCTCCTCAACTGCTAATAAGAGAGATCCTACGCTGCTATATATGGTGCATCCCATGGCTGAGGCCCCATAGCTCACCCCAGCGGCGTAGAGGTAGCACAGGTTGTCAGCTCACACGGCAGCCGTATAGCTAGCAATGCTAAGCACCAAACAGGCTACTCAAGAGAAAAGAAAAACAACACCCATGGCTCACAAGCCAGTCAAAGCGGATCCTGGGACGTGCTCATCGTTAGCATATGCAACCACACATAAACTTGGAGAAGATATGATCAGTTTTAGCCCCATTGAGGTGAATTAAAGGTGTGGAGACCCGCATACACAAAAGTATAAAACAAAATGACATGTATTTAACTTTGCGCTTTGTTTTTGATACTTACTTGAGTCATTTAGGAATACCACCCTATTAAGATGGGCCACAGAAGGTGTGAGGATTATGAGCTAAATACGTCCCAAACAACCACTCATACAAATCGAAAAAGTCCCAAGGTACCTCAATTCAGATAATCTTGTTACTGAGGTTTTTAGTCGGGAACCAGACCTAGTCCTGCATTCTCTCCCGGTTTTGCATAGTCTATCCTGTTAAGCCCTTCGGAGTGGTAGTTTGGGCCTACGGCGGCGCATTGAGGGGATCGCCCATAGCTGCCAGTAGAAATCTTACACTTTCTCATTAACATCCTCTTCGAGCCGCTAAGGTGCTACACGAATCCTGAACGGTACAAATTGCTCCAGATGGCTTATGAGAATATATCCATCTATCGTCTCGCTTAGGTTCCTTGTGAGGTTGGGGCGTAAACCTGAATCCTCCATTCTCATGAGCACGGAGCACTACCAAATCCCCATGAAATACAGTAGGCTTGGAAATCTCATTGGAAATGTAAGTGGAAGCCTCCCGTGGTCTCCATGATAAATAGAGGCTGATCAGGACGGATGACCCCAAGTTTTCCTAAAATCCAGAACTCTAACCATGTGAACCCGGTGTCAAACAAGTGGTGGGCATTGTGGCGGCGGCAGATTTTGAGCCCTGAAGGCTCCCCACGACCCATCGAAGTTGGAATGGCAGAGACCGCCTCCATCTCCTCCCACTCGATCACATTATCCTATGTGATTGGCCCAGACGAATATATCTGCATCCTCTCCTCTTCTGTTCCGGTGCGGATCATGTGACTTGGGGGTGCTTGAACTTGGTGCTGTAACTTGTAACTGGATGTCGTGTCCTGTGTGCATGACTATGTGATTTATACGCATCCAACAAAAAGATGTTGTAACTGGAAGGCTGAACTTGGTGTTGTAACTTGTAACGGCATGTAGTAGGAAGATGTTTACTGCCTAAGCGCCAACACTAGTTAGAAGCTTAGATAATCTTTTTACTCATGGCAAGTTGAGGCCAGCTAGCTGATTGCGCGCTCATTCTCATGGCAAGATGTTTAATGTTAACTAGATGATACCCCGCACGTTGCTGCGGGAATTGCTTGCAAATATTTCGATGAGATTTTGTTATATGAACATGAATTAAAAAATGGGCATATGTAAAACAACATAGGTAAGTGCAAAATATGTCAGAACATCACGGACTTAGTACCTTAAATCATCCGCATTTTGATCACCAAGAATTAAGAACTACTATATATGTATGCTCAAAATGAATTGGTGATAGCATCATAAAGTTTTCCAGCTTGTCCATCAGTTTGCCATGTCTTAACCTTTGAAATGTTCAAAGGCAGTAGTACCAAGAACCTGTTGGTAAGCATATCATGTATGCTAAGAAACTGTAATGAAAAACCATGAATGATGAGTGTACCTAACTAAGCAATTTTCAAAAAATTAGTGGGAGACTCACATATGGCTACAAAGTTGTAGAAGTGTACACTACTAGGAGAAAGCCTATACAGAGAATCTTAGCAGCAGCGCGCTTTAAAATAAGGCGCTGCTGCTACGTAGCAGTAACGCGTGCAAACATAACTCGCTGCTGAAATAAATATAGCAGTAGCACGCCCGCTCTAAGACGCGCTACTACTATAATTCCCATGAGGCCGCCACGAGGCTAGTTCTAGCAGTAGCGCGTTAGCACGAAGAGCGCTACTGCTACGGATCATAGTAGCAGTGCATTTCACCAATAAGCACTACTGCTAAGTTTATTACAAAAAATTAGTCCCACCTCGCTCCGTGGAGAGAGTTTCTACCGCCTTAAATATGTTACTTCTCAAACTTTGACAAGCACTTGGTCTTCACTGAACTCTATGTGTAGAATTTGTGGCCTCAATATGAGTCTTCACCGGTTCCTAAACCGGTGAGGACTCATATTGACAAATCAGATTGTACACAAAAAGATCGTTGATGATCAATGTATTTTTGAAGTCTATTTTTACATGCTGACACATAGCAGTAGCGCTTTCTTTGTGAAAGGCGCTACTGCTAGGTAGTTTAGCAGTAGCGCCTTTCTCTATAGCGTGCTACTGGTAAGCCATTCCATCTCACCCCCCCCCCCTCTCCTCTATCCGATCCACTCACACTCACACACTCACTGGATCTCCCCCTCAACCCCCCGCGCCGGTCCCCCCGTGTCGCCCCTCCTCCCTCTGCACCACCGTCACCTCCTCATCCTTGCTGGACTCGGTACTGTCCTCCTCCTCCGTCCTCCCTCCACTCACCGCTGGCCGGCCCCTCCTCGCTCCGCTTTCCTCCTTCGTCCTCCCTCCACTCGCCGCCGGCCGGCCCCTCCTCGCTCCGCCTTCCTCCTCCGTCCTACTCTCTGCTCCCTCCTCGAGTCGCCCCTCCTTCTGTTGGGGAACGTAGTAATTTCAAAAAAAATTCCTACGCACACGCAAGATCATGGTGATGGCATAGCAACGAGAGGGGAGAGTGGTCGTCCACGTACCCTCGTAGACCGTAAGCGGAAGCATTATCACAACGCGGTTGATGTAGTCGTACGTCTTCACGATCCGACCGATCCAAGCACCGAACGTACGGAGCCTCCGAGTTCAGCACACGTTCAGCTCGATGACGATCTCCGGCCTCCGATCCAGCCGAGCTCCGGAGATGAGTTTCGTCAGCACAACAGCGTGGTGATGATGATGATGTTCTACCGGCGCAGGGCTTCGCCTAAACTCCGCGACGATATGACCGAGGTGGAATATGGTGGAAGGGGGCACCGCACACGGCTAAGGAACGATCCGTAGATCAACTTGTGTCTCTATGGGGTGCCCCCCGCCCCTGTATATAAAGGAGCCAGGGGGAGGAGGCCACCGGCCTAAGGGGGCGCGCCAAGGGGGGAGTCCTACTCCCACCGGGAGTAGGACTCCCCTTTTCCAAGTTGGAGTAGGAGAGAAGGGGGAAAGAGGAGGAAGAGGGGAAGGAAAGGGGGGGCGCCGCCCCCCTTCCCTTGTCCTATTCGGACTAGGAGGGGGAGGGGCACGCGGCCCCCTCCTGGCTCCTTCCTCTTCTCCCTCTTGGCCCATGTAGGCCCATTAACCCCCCGGGGGGTTCCGGTAACCTCCCAGTACTCCGGTAAAATGCCGATTTCACCCGGAACCATTCCGATGTCCAAACATAGGCTTCGAATATATCAATCTTTATGTCTCGACCATTCCGAGACTCCTCGTCATGTCCGTGATCACATCCGAGACTCCGAACAAACTTCGGTACATCAAAACTTATAAACTCATAATAAAACTGTCATCGAAACGTTAAGCGTGCGGACCCTACGGGTTCGAGAACTATGTAGACATGACCTAAAACCATTCTCGGTCAATAACCAATAGCGGGACCTGGATGCCCATATTGGTTCCTACATATTCTACGAAGATCTTTATCGGTCAAACCGCATAACAACATACTTTGTTCCCTTTGTCATCGGTATGTTACTTGCCCGAGATTTGATCGTCGGTATCCAATACCTAGTTCAATCTCATTACCGACAAGTCTCTTTACTCGTTCCGTAATACATCATCTCATAACTAACTCATTAGTTACATGCTTGCAAGGCTTAGGTGATGAGTATTACCGAGAGGGCCCAGAGATACCTCTCCGACAATCGGAGTGACAAATCCTAATCTCGAATTATGCCAACCCAACATGTACCTTCGGAAACACCTGTAGAGCACCTTTATAATCACCCAGTTACGTTGTGATGTTTGGTAGCACACAAAGTGTTCTTCCGGTAAACGGGAGTTGCACAATCTCATAGTTGTAGGAACTTTGTATAAGTCATGAAGGAAGCAATAGTGGTATACTAAACGATCAAGTGCTAGGCTAACATAATGGGTCATGTCAATCACATCATTCTCCTAATGATGTGATCCCATTAATCAAATGACAACACATGTCTATGGTCAGGAAACATAACCATCTTTGATTAATGAGCTAGTTAAGTAGAGGCATACTAGTGACTATGTGTTTGTCTATGTGTTCACACATGTATCATGTTTCCGGTTAATACAATTCTAGCATGAATAATAAACATTTATCATGATATGAGGAAATAGATAATAACTTTATTATTGCCTCTAGGGCATATTTCCTTCAGTCTCCCACTTGCACTAGAGTCAATAATCTAGATTACATAGTAATGATTCTAACACCCATGGAGTCTTGGTGTTGATCATGTTTTGCTCGTGAGAGAGGCTTAGTCAACGGGTCTGCAACATTCAGATCCGTATGTATCTTGCAAATCTCTATGTCTCCCACTTGGACTTGGTCCCGAATGGAATTGAAGCGTCTCTTGATGTGCTTGGTCCTCTTGTGAAATCTGGATTCCTTTGCCAAGGCAATTGCACCAGTATTGTCACAGAAGATCTTCATTGGTCCCGATGCACTAGGTATGACACCTAAATCGGAAATGAACTCCTTCATCCAGACTCCTTCATTCGCTGCTTCAGAAGCAGCTATGTACTCTGCTTCACATGTAGATCCCGCCACGACGCTTTGTTTAGAACTGCACCAACTTACAGCTCCACCGTTTAATATAAACACGTATCCGGTTTGCGATTTAGAATCGTCCGGATCAGTGTCAAAGCTTGCATCGACGTAACCATTTACTACTAGCTCTTTGTCACCTCCATATACGAGAAACATATCCTTAGTCCTTTTCAGGTATTTCAGGATGTTCTTGACCGCTGTCCAGTGATCCACTCCTGGATTACTTTGGTACCTTCCTGCCAAGCTTATTGCTAAGCATACGTCAGGTCTGGTACACAGCATTGCATACATGATAGAGCCTATGGCTGAAGCATAGCGAACATTTTTCATTTTCTCTCTATCTTCTGCTGTGGTCGGGCATTGAGTTTGACTCAACTTCACACCTTGTAGCAAAGGCAAGAATCCTTTCTTTGCCTGATCCATTTTGAACTTTTTAAAAAAATTGTCAAGGTATGTGCTTTGTGAAAGTCCTATTAAGCGTCTTGATCTATCTCTATAGATCTTGATGCCCAATATGTAAGCAGCTTCACCGAGGTCTTTCATTGAAAAACTTTTATTCAAGTATCCCTTTATGCTATCCAGAAATTCTATATCATTTCCAATTAATAATATGTCATCAACATATAAAACTAGAAATGCTACAGAGCTCCCACTCACTTTCTTGTAAATACAGGCTTCTCCAAAAGTCTGTATAAAACCATATGCTTTGATCACACTATCAAAACGTTTATTCCAACTCCGAGATGCTTGCACCAGTCCATAAATGGAACGCTGGAGCTTGCACACTTTGTTAGCACCTTTTGGATCAACAAAACCTTCCGGCTGCATCATATACAACTCTTCTTCTAGAAATCCATTCAAGAATGCAGTCTTGACATCCATTTGCCAAATTTCATAATCATGAAATGCAGCAATAGCCAACATGATTCGGACAGACTTAAGCATCGCTACGGGTGAGAAAGTCTCATCGTAGTCAACCCCTTGAACTTGTCGAAAACCTTTCGCAACAAGTCGAGCTTTATAGACAGTAACATTACCATCAGCGTCAGTCTTCTTCTTAAAGATCCATTTATTCTCAATGGCTTGCCGATCATCGGGCAAGTCAACCAAAGTCCATACTTTATTTTCATACATGGATCCCATCTCAGATTTCATGGCCTCTAGCCATTTTGCAGAATCTGGGCTCATCATCGCTTCCTCATAGTTCGTAGGTTCATCATGGTCAAGTATCATGACTTCCAGAATAGGATTACCGTACCACTCTAGTGCGGATCTTACTCTGGTAGACCTACGAGGTTCAGCAGAAACTTGACCTGAAGTTTCATGATCAATATCATTAGCTTCCTCACTAATTGGTGTAGTTGTCACGGGAACCGGTTCTCGTGATGAACTACCTTCCAATAAGGGAGTAGATACAGTTATCTCATCAAGTTCTACTTTCCTCCCACTCACTTCTTTCGAGAGAAACTCCTTCTCTAGAAAGGATCCATTCTTAGCAACGAATGTCTTGCCTTCGAATCTGTGATAGAAGGTGTACCCAACAGTCTCTTTTGGGTATCCTATGAAGACACATTTCTACGATTTGGGTTCGAGCTTATCTGGTTGAAGTTTCTTCACATAAGCATCGCATCCCCAAACTTTAAGAAACGACAACTTTGGTTTCTTGCCAAACCATAGTTCATAAGGTGTCGTCTCAACGGATTTTGATGGTGCCCTATTTAACGTGAATGTGGCCGTCTCTAAAGCATAACCCCAAAACAATAGCGGTAAATCGGTAAGAGACATCATAGATTGCACCATATCAAGTAAAGTACGATTACGATGTTCGGACACACCATTTCATTGTGGTCTTCCGGGTGGCGTGAGTTGCGAAACTATTCCGCATTGTTTCAAATGTAAACCGAACTCGTAACTCAAATATTCTCCTCCACGATCAGATCGTAGAAACTTTATTTTCTTGTTACGATGATTCTCCACTTCACTCTGAAATTCTTTGAACTTTTCAAATGTTTCAGACTTGTGCTTCATTAAGTACATATACCCATATCTGCTCAAATCATCTGTGAAGGTGAGAAAATAACGATATCCGCCACGAGCCTCAACATTCATCGGTCCACATACATCTGTATGTATGATTTCCAACAAATCTGTTGCTCTCTCCATAGTTCCGGAGAACGGTGTTTTAGTCATCTTGCCCATGAGGCACGGTTCGCAAGTACCAAGTGATTCATAATCAAGTGATTCCAGAAGTCCATCAGTATAGAGTTTCTTCATGCGTTTTACACCGATATGACCTAAACGGCAGTGCCACAAATAAGTTGCACTATCATTATCAACTCTGCATCTTTTGGCTTCAACATTATGAATATGTGTATCACTACTATCGAGATTCAATAAAAATAGACCACTCTTCAAGGGTGCATGACCATAAAAGATATTACTCATATAAATAGAACAACCATTATTCTCTGATTTAAATGAATAACCGTCTCGCATCAAACAAGATCCAGATATAATGTTCATGCTCAATGATGGCACCAAATAACAATTATTCAGGTCTAAAACTAATCCCGAAGGTAGAAGTAGAGGTAGCGTGCCGACCGCGATCACATCGACTTTGGAACCGTTTCCCACGCGCGTCGTCACCTCGTCCTTGGCCAGTGCTCGCTTATTCCGTAGTCCCTGTTTCGAGTTGCAAATATTAGCAACAGAACCAGTATCAAATACCCAGGTGCTACTACGAGCTCTAGTCAGGTACACATCAATAACATGTATATCACATATACCTTTGTTCACTTTGCCATCCTTCTTATCCGCCAAATACTTGGGGCAGTTCCGCTTCCAGTGACCAGTCTGCTTGCAGTAGAAGCACTCAGTTTCAGGCTTAGGTCCAGACTTGGGTTTCTTCTCTTGAGCAGCAACTTGTTTGCCATTCTTCTTGAAGTTCCCCTTCTTCTTCCCTTTGCCCTTTTTCTTGAAACTAGTGGTCTTGTTGACCATCAACACTTGATGCTCCTTTTTGATTTCTACCTCCGCGGCTTTCAGCATCGCGAAGAGCTCGGAAATAGTCTTGTTCATCCCTTGCATATTATAGTTCATCACGAAGCTCTTGTAGCTTGGTGGCAGTGATTGGAGAATTCTGTCAATGACACTATCATCAGGAAGATTAACTCCCAATTGAATCAAGTGATTATTATACCCAGACATTCTGAGTATGTGTTCACTGACAGAACTATTCTCCTTCATCTTGCAGCTATAGAACTTATTGGAGACTTCATATCTCTCAATCCGGGCATTTGCTTGAAATATTAACTTCAACTCCTGGAACATCTCATATGCTCCATGACGTTCAAAACGTCGTTGAAGACCCGGTTCTAAGCCGTAAAGCATGGCACACTGAACTATAGAGTAGTCATCAGCTTTGCTCTGCTAGACGTTCTTAACGTCGTCAGTTGCATCAGCAGCAGGCCTGGCACCCAGCGGTGCTTCCAGGACGTAACTCTTCTGTGCAGCAATGAGGATAATCCTCAGGTTACAGACCCAGTCCGTGTAATTGCTACCATCATCTTTCAACTTTGCTTTCTCAAGGAACGCATTAAAATTTAACGGAACAACAGCACGAGCCATCTATCTACAAACAAACATAGACAAGCAAGATAATATCAGGTACTAAGTTCATGATAAATTTAAGTTCAATTAATCATATTACTTAAGAACTCCCACTTAGACAGACATCTCTCTAGTCATCTAAGTGATCACGTGATCCAAATCAACTAAACCATAACCGATCATCACGTGAGATGGAGTAGTTTTCAATGGTGAACATCACTATGTTGATCATATCTACTATATGATTCACGCTCGACCTTTCGGTCTCCGTGTTCCGAGGCCATATCTGCATATGCTAGGCTCGTCAAGTTTAACCTGAGTATTCTGCGTGTGCAAAACTGTCTTGCACCCGTTGTAGATGGACGTAGAGCTTATCACACCCGATCATCACGTGGTGTCTCGGCACGACGAACTTTGGCAACGATGCATACTCAGGGAGAACACTACTTGATTATTTTTAGTGAGAGATCATCTTAAAATGCTACCGTCGATCAAAGCAAGATAAGATGCATAAAGGATAAACATCACATGCAATCAATATAAGTGATATGATATGGCCATCATCTTCTTGTGCTTGTGATCTCCATCTCCGAAGCACCGTCGTGATCACCATCGTCACCGGCGTGACACCTTGATCTCCATCGTAGCATCGTTGTCGTTTACGCCATCTATTGCTTCTACGACTATCGCTACCGCTTAGTGATAAACTAAAGCAATTATAGGGCGTTTGCATTTCATACAATAAAGCGACAACCATATGGCTCCTGCCAGTTGCCGATAACTTCGGTTACAAAACATGATCATCTCATACAATAAAATATAGCATCACGTCTTGACCATATCACATCACAACATGCCCTGCAAAAACAAGTTAGACGTCCTCTACTTTGTTGTTGCAAATTTTACGTGGCTGCTACGGGCTTAGCAAGAACCGTTCTTACCTACGCATCAAAAACCACAACGATAGTTTGTCAAGTTGGTGCTGTTTTAACCTTCGTAAGGACCGGGCGTAGCCACACTCGATTCAGCTAAAATGAGAGAGACAGACACCCGCCAGTCACCTTTAAGCACGAATGCTCATAACGGTGAAACCATTCTCGCGTAAGCGTACGCGTAATGTCAGTCCGGGCCGCTTCATCTCACAATACCGCCGAACCAAAGTATGACATGCTGGTAAGCAGTATGACTTGTATCGCCCACAACTCACTTATGTTCTACTCGTGCATATAACATCAACGCATAAAACCTTGGCTCGGATGCCACTGTTGGGGAACGTAGTAATTTCAAAAAAAATTCCTACGCACACGCAAGATCATGGTGATGGCATAGCAACGAGAGGGGAGAGTGTTCGTCCATGTACCCTCGTAGACCGTAAGCGGAAGCGTTATCACAACGCGGTTGATGTAGTCGTACGTCTTCACGATCCGACCGATCCAAGCACCGAACGTACGGAGCCTCCGAGTTCAGCACACGTTCAGCTCAATGACGATCTCCGGCCTCCGATCCAGCCGAGCTCCGGAGATGAGTTCCGTCAGCACGACGGCGTGGTGACGATGATGATGTTCTACCGGCGCAGGGCTTCGCCTAAACTCCGCGACGATATGACCGAGGTGGAATATGGTGGAAGGGGGCACCGCACACGGCTAAGGAACGATCCGTAGATCAACTTGTGTCTCTATGGGGTGCCCCCCGCCCCCGTATATAAAGGAACCAGGGGGGAGGAGGTCGCCGGCCTAAGGGGGTTCCAAGTTGGAGTAGGAGAGAAGGGGGAAAGAGGAGGAAGAGGGGAAGGAAAGGGGGGGCGCCGCCCCCCTTCCCTTGTCCTATTCGGACTAGGAGGGGGAGGGACACGCGGCCCCCTCCTGGCTCCTTCCTCTTCTCCCTCTTGGCCCATGTAGGCCCATTAACCCCCCGGGGGGTTCCGGTAACTTCCCGGTACTCCGGTAAAATGCCGATTTCACCCGGAACCATTCTGATGTCCAAACATAGGCTTCCAATATATCAATCTTTATGTCTCGACCATTCCGAGACTCCTCGTCATGTCCATGATCACATCCGGGACTCCGAACAAACTTCGGTACATCAAAACATATAAACTCATAATAAAACTGTCATCGAAACGTTAAGCGTGCGGACCCTACGGGTTCGAGAACTATGTAGACATGACCTAAAACCATTCTCGGTCAATAACCAATAGCGGGACCTGGATGCCCATATTGGTTCCTACATATTCTACGAAGATCTTTATCGGTCAAACCGCATAACAACATACTTTGTTCCCTTTGTCATCGGTATGTTACTTGCCCGAGATTTGATCGTCGGTATCCAATACCTAGTTCAATCTCCTTACCGGCAAGTCTCTTTACTCGTTCCGTAATACGCCATCTCATAACTAACTCATTAGTTACATGCTTGCAAGGCTTAGGTGATGAGTATTACCGAGAGGGCCCAGAGATACCTCTCCGACAATCGGAGTGACAAATCCTAATCTCGAATTATGCCAACCCAACATGTACCTTCGAAAACACCTGTAGAGCACCTTTATAATCACCCAGTTACGTTGTGACGTTTGGTAGCACACAAAGTGTTCTTCCGGTAAACGGGAGTTGCACAATCTCATAGTTGTAGGAACTTTGTATAAGTCATGAAGAAAGCAATAGTAGTATACTAAACGATCAATTGCTAGGCTAACAGAATGGGTCATGTCAATCACATCATTCTCCTAATGATGTGATCCCATTAATCAAATGACAACACATGTCTATGGTCAGGAAACATAACCATCTTTGATTAATGAGCTAGTTAAGTAGAGGCATACTAGTGACTATGTGTTTGTCTATGTATTCACACATGTATCATGTTTCCGGTTAATACAATTCTAGCATGAATAATAAACATTTATCATGATATGAGGAAATAAATAATAACTTTATTATTGCCTCTAGGGCATATTTCCTTCACCTTCTCCCTCCTCCCTGCTACATTTTGATTTAGTAGGCTAGTTCATATGCAACATTTTGATTTAGTTGATATGATTTAGTTGATTTAGTAGGCTAGTTGATTTAGTTGATTTAGAACATTTTGATTTAGTTTTATTTAGTATGCACCATTTTATTGTTATTTTTTCTGTACATGGATAGGTAGATGCTTTTGTTTTTTTGTAATAAGTTATTTTTTGGCAAAATGTAGGTGGTACCTTGTCATCTAATATGTTACTAGATCTTAGGATTATAATTGTCCATCAAATTGCTTCTCGCGGAAGAACCAAAAATATCACATGCTTTTCTTTCCTGTGAAGTGGATCGTTAATCCTTTGCTCATATTGCTTTAGGAAAAATGGCACCACCACCACCACCACCAGTATGTCGACTGTGCAAGTCAAGGCGTGCCAGTAGCCTTGCAACTGGCAAGCTGTTCGGCATCTACTTCCAGCCGAGTTTTCGTCATGCGGTGGTAAGAAATTAGATGAAATGTAACAACTATTGTATTTTTAGTGTTGTCATTACTGCATTGTGTCATTTTGCTTATTTTACACAGATCGTCCCATGCAATGTGAGGTTGAAATTCAAAGCTAACAAGAGACACTGTGACATTTGAGGCTCCTGGGGGGCCGTACACTATGGAGGTCGAGAAAGGACGCAATATGTCGCAGATTGGAGGAGATGGATGGGCCCGTTTCCTCGCCCGCATGCGTCTTACTGGTGGTGAGTTGATCAGCTTCTCCTTCGGAGCAGAAACTGGCTGTCATTTATCTCAACCTGGTGGAAGATGATGAAGATGATGAAGATGATGAAGATAATGAGGACCCACTTCATGAAGCCATCGTAGCGCAAAGAATGAGGCTGAGCGAGGAGGAGGTGTCCAACCTGTGGGACATAATTCCGCCACGTGCTGACTTTGTCGGGGTGCCATTCATGACCCGCCTGACAAGTACCATGGTTGATCGACATGATACGGTATGTTATACTTACAAATGCAAATTATCCGATGAAATACTTAGTGTAGAGTCCAATGATATGGTATGTTGTGTGGAGTCTAGTCGATGATATGTTTTAGTGTAGAGTTTGATCACATGCTTATTAGTGTAGAATCTAAGGAACTATTATTAGTGTAGATAATCTGTATATACTTATTTGCAAGAGTATGTGCGAGGCTATTTATTAATTGATATGTTTTTCTTATTCAGAAATTGGCAAAGAGCCTATCTGTGAGTTATGGTATCGAGCCTGATGAAGAAGACTCAGCTGGACTACGCCTTACTGCAAGGGGCTCCGTCACAACCAGTACTTACCGCGTGGACACGGACGGTCGCACACACTTAAACTCGATTGGGTGGAAGAAATTCCTCGATGGCAAGAATCTTCGTGTTGGACAGGCCATCCTAATTACTATCAGGAACACCAACCGCCCAGGCTTGAGGATGATGATTGTCTTCGATATCATCTAGAACTACATATGTATGTGTGGCTATATCATCTAGAACTACATATGATGATCATCGTCGATATCATCTAGAACTATATATGATTATCGTCGTCGATATCATCTAGAACTACATATGATGATCGTCGTCGATATGACCTTGTACTGCTTAAGGATGCATGTTGACTATGCATGAAATTGTTATCTAGTACTCTCTTCGTTCCAAATTACTCGTCATGGTTTGAACTAAAACCACGACGAGTAATTTGGAACGAAGGGAGTACTACCTAGTACTTATAATGGTTTATGAATTTGATATCTAGTAGTACTTAGTATCTGAAAATTGCAATTGCAGTTTATTGAAACCGGGGGGAAATGATGAAAGATATAGCAGTAGCGAGGGGACAACGAAATCGCTACAGCTAACTAATAGTAGCGCGTTCTGCAAAAGCGCCACTGATATCTTCAACAGTAGTAGCGCGGGTGCGGACCGCGCTACTACTATAAGTTAGCTGTAGCGCCTTATTAATAGCGCGGCCACCCGCGCTGCTGCTAGCCTCAAAACCCACGCTACTACTAGGTTTTTTCCTAGTAGTGGTAATTCAGCTCAATTTCAGCAGTGCAACCAAGTAAAAAGCATTTGACACCGATATGGTGCAAATATTACAAATGAGAAATGGCAAACGGAGCTATCAAATAGGAACGCTTCTATGTCATGCTCCGCTGCATATGGAAAATGGATGTAGATTCAGAAACTTACCGAGTTTAAAACACTAATATTGTGCTTCGCTATTTTCGGGTGCTTGCATTTTGAATTTTCCATCAGCACCTCACGTAAGTTTGCATCCAGTTCCACCATCCTATATAAATCCAAAAACTGAATGTGTTATGAAAATGACTACTTTAGTTTAACATAGAAAATTAAAGAACTAAAGGTGTGCACTTGTAAACAAAAAGATAGACAATGCTTTATTATCAGTAATGGACTAACCATGATCCCTTCTCCCCCTAGATATATATTAACATAGAAAATGATGTCAGATAATTTGAAATGGAGTGAGGTACACATATACAACGAAACTGCACTGCAGCTGTACAAAAAATCAATTGTAATGGTGAGCTAAATAGTGCTCTCCCTTCAGATTCACAATCTCATGAAGTTGTGATTTTAATGGTGAGCTAAATATCTAAATCTAGAAAGAACTTGTCTGGGTTATGATGTCACTCTCCTAGAGACAAACACAATTAAGATATCCATATTTAGGAGATAACTACTCATAGCAAGAAAATTTTAAGAACCAAAAAGAGACATATCAGGGATGCCTTAGAAGAAACCACAGAAAGGCAGATCAGGAGAACCATCATTTCTCGCTGCTGCATTCGTCGTTATCACACTGCCCTACAGATTAGAGAATTAGGGAAATGGAAATGATGTCTCAACCTCCCTTTTCTAAATTTGCAAGAAGAAATAGGTGTCTGGGAGATCGATATTCTCACCTGATTTGATTATAGAGAGCTTGTCCAAGGCCGTGATTGCCTACAATACCACCGAGATGATGCACCCGTGCTAGCTAATGCTTCGCCGCCGCCTCACATTCCACGTGTTTCTTGGTCATTCAGAGTTTCAGACTATATGTAATTGTAAACAGAAGATATAGAAGGGAGCCTCAAAATTAATACAGTACTAATTTTTCCTACAATGTCGGCTATTCCAATTCGTGTGTATATTCTGTTAATCTTATAGACTGTAAAGAACAATATACTTGCAGAGGATGAATGTTAGCGGGAAACTTGCCTCCTTCCTTGCCGTCGCTGACATGCTAGCCTCGGACCTTGGTACGAGAGCAACAGAGCAACTCGGCTTCTCACGTGAATGTGAAGTTCGGGCAGCTGGGTGGAGAAGGAGTCCAGAAACGTGGGAGGCCACGCCCGCCGGAGATTAGAGGCTGCGTGAATTCACCTAAGAATTGGGTCTGATTCCTTGACATAAATCACCACCTGCATCGTTGACGTGAGCCTCGACGCCTCAAGTGCCCTTGCAGCAATAACAGAGGAGTCGTGGACCTGCTCCTTCCAAAGGTCATCCTGCTGGATCCCGCACGAATTGGGGCAGCGACTGGGATGGCCACGTCTGCTGCGTCCTCTGCGTATGCTGGATCCTGCACGAACTGGGGAGGCGACGGGGATGGTCACGTCCGCCGCATCCGGTGCGTCCGATGCCGCCACCGCGAGGAGGACCCGGGGCTGAGGAACGGCATGAGGGAGCGGCTGTTGGATCTGGCACGAACTGGGGCGGCAACGGGGATGGCCGCGTTCGATGCGTCATCCGGTGCATCCGATGCCGCCGCCGCGAGGAGGACCCGGGTCTGAGGAACTGCATAAGTTAGCGGCTCTGACTACCGGCGCGGGGAGGCCGGCTGCGGGACCGCGGGAGGAGGAGCCGAAGCAGAACAACGTAAACCGGCATGGGGAAGAGATTGACAGTTCACACCCGAGGAGGTGGGCCTGCGTGGGGAATGCATGAGGTGTGATGAATCGATGGGCTTCCGTCGGCCTTCTACTCTTCGGTTACGGAATATCAAAGGGGCCTCTTCTTTTTCTAGAGAGTAGATTCACACGTTTTTTTTAAGAATGCTGACATGACCAGAATAATTAAGAGGAATTGATGATGTGGCAAGGCTGCTGAGGTGAATAGGTTGCATGTCAAGAGAAATAGGTTGGTGAGGATGAACTATTTAGGTATTATAGACTAGAGATTGGATTACCACACGGAAGAAAAGAATTCTAAAAAGACTGAAAACTAAATCATAGTCAAGTCGTTGTAGCATAGTGGTAAGTATTCCCGCATGTCACGCGGGTGACCCGGCAAAGGGCGCATTTTTCTACCTTCCAATTTCGTGTAATTTTAGATTCCCCTCTTGTTTCTTTCTTTTTTTTTGCGAGCAAAATATCGTTTCTTTCCAATTGCTTTCCAGCAGGCGTTTCTTTCCTATTTTGAAACGAACACGAACACGAACCTGAACACTCTTCGATTCTGCTGCTTGGAGCAGGTTTCGGATTGGGCGCGAGTCGATAAAAGCCAACACGTTTCTCATCTTGCTCCACCTCCACCTAGAAGCTCCATCGCGCCGCTGTCCATCGGCCGATCCATAAACCCCGCCACGGTCGACGACGGCGCTGATCCATCGATGGACGAGATGGCTTCGCTGATGATGAAGCAGCTCGGCGACTCCACCGGCACGGTTGTCGGGCCTCAAGGCTGCGTTCTCGCGCTCCCGTCGCCTTCGTTTTTGGCGGGAGACAAGGATGAGGAAGAAGAGCCGGTTCTTGGGGACGGAGATCAGGCCGACGACGGCGAGGAGGACGAGGTGTCTTACGACAGCGATGACAGCTACTACGAGGAGGACGGCAAGTCCTACGACAGCGATGACGGCTATGAGGAGGAGGAGAGCGACGGCGAGGTAGAGGTACCCCTCAAGATTGACCCACGCGTAGCGGCCGGGGCTAGCGGCCTCAGGGGCGGGCCGCCGCTACTCCGGAGGCAGTACGTACCCGAAGGCCGGTTCCTCGGGCCGGGGCCGCGGTTCGCCTCCTCGAGGAACACGGCCGGCTTCTTGGACGTCGCCGTCGTGGTGCCGCCGCCGGCTGATCGCCCGGTCGCCAGCCAAGAACAAGGAGGAGGCAAGGAGATCTTGGTGCTTTACCGCTACACCGAGTTTGAGGCGGCGCCCGGCGGCGTGGAGGTGTCCAAGAAAACGATGCTGCACTATCTCCGTTTCGCCGTCCCGCCGGCCGGCGACGCGGCCGGCTCGCTCCAGTGGGCTGGGTCGTCGCTGGCGCCGCTGATATACCCCGCCCGCCACAGCAGCGAGCTCCAGGAACTCTGGTCCAGGCTGGTCTCGAACGTGGCCGTGGGCATCCCGCCGGGGACCACGCGTCTCAAGGTGATCGCCGACGTCGGCATCCTCCGGCTCGAGGACTACACGCGGGGGCGCATGGATGTGGTGACTGACGCGCTGCAGGGCATGATAGCGGAGCCATGGCCCGGGTACCACGTCGGCATGGAGCTGCGCCTGCCGGAGCCGGTGCACCTGCAGTGCGCGGACGAAGCTGAAGCTGCCGACGGCGACGGCGACTGCGAGCGGCCGGCGAAGCGGAGGAAGGTCGTCGCCGGGCAGGAGTGCTCCGTCTGCTTCGAGCTGCTGGAAAGCGACGTCGCTGTGTGGCCCGGGTGCTCCATGCCCCACGTCTTCCATGGCGCATGCCTGGCGGACACCCTCAGGGGGAGCGAGATGTGCCCTCTCTGCAGGCGCAAGCTGTCGGCTCCGGACGAGCAAGTCTAGTCTAGGGACCTCCTGCATCTGCATGCAACCTGAACTCCTGAAGTCTGGAGCACTATAAAACCCAATAAGAGTCGCCACAATGGCGCATCCTCGCGCGTGCCACATCATCCCAGGCGCACTGTGCGTGCGAGCCAATGACGAGAGAGCTTGTGCGAGAGAGGAGGAAAGAAGTGGGTGGGGACAAAAGAGAGAGAGACACGAGCAGTTTTTTTTATTCCCACGCAACTTCCTCTCTTCCCCATCCCGACCGGCTAGGGTTCCGCCGGCGCCGCCACAGCCAGCGGCGCCATCCAGTCCAGCGCTGGCCAACGGAGAAGGCGGGCGCGCTGAGGGGATTCGACTCGACCACGTCTGCGGCAACGGCGAGGGCCTCCGCTCGCAGGTCTCCGTCTCGCTGCTCGTCCGGGAGGCTGCGCGGAGGGGATTCGCTGTGAGCGAGGTGCCGTGGATCGGCAAGCGAGCGCTCGGGACGAGCATGACCTTTTCTTCTGCGGCGTCTTGGCAATTGGGATTCTCTGTCTTCTCGCCGTGGCTAGGGTTGCCGCCGTCGCCGCCCCTCCCCATCCTGACTCCTCTAGCGCCGGCCTCGACCCGCTTGGAGATAAGGCGCTGGTACTTCAGCTCCTATGCCATCCATGATTGACAGTGATCAGGTACGTGCCATGCTCCTCCTTGTCATCTCCCTTCTCTGGTACATATTCATGGACCTGTTTTTGTGTTCTGGCCCTTGCTATGTCGTTGATTTTGAATGTCTATATGCAGTGCTAGCTGGATGGATTAATAGATATGTTGAACCTATACATTTTGTATTACCTAGATGGATTAATCAATGTGCTTTCTTTTTGTTTTCTTGATGTGTCCCAGCTACGCATCTTCTTTCCTTGCTCATAGTATTTTCTTGTGTGCTGATGGCTGCAATTATATCTGATACAAGTTGTCCTGCTGCTTGTGGTGGTTGCCCAGATGCCAACAACGCATGGGAGTGGATGTCATCACCCAGTGACGTGTCTCCTTGCCGATTATGGTTGGACCCTTTGCTGTTCGCGGAACCCATAATTCATCCCATAGTTCTTCCTCAACATTGGTCGGGGGCGGGATGGACCTACACATCCGTCAAGGTAACTAGCGGGGGTGGTGTTCACGAATCAGGGCAGTACGAGATAAGATCGATTACAAGGGTTGTGCCTTTGCAGCAGGTGTTTTGGATGGGAGGGACATCCAAGTTCTATTCTTGTATTTGATCTCTTTTTTGATAAGCTGCAAGTAATTGCTATCATCATAAACATTAGGCTCGTCAGTATATACTCCCAAAATCTGGTCAAACTGACAATACTGGTACAGCAATACTATTTTGGTGATATCTCAACAACCATTTATCTGAATTGAGCAAACTCAGTCCCTTTGGGAAGATATCAACAAGCTTAGCAAAACTGATTTTGGTGTCATCTCGAAATTATGTACAGATTAATACCAGTTTTCAGAACACTAATCTTGTCCAATGATTCAGTCATCGGAAGCAATTCTATGCACCTACTTAGATCAGGAAACTGCATATTTAGGAACTAGGGACTGTCAAAGAGGTTATCCTTATGTTGTAGAACAGAGATTGTACTCAATGAACGATAGCAGTTTTGTTTGCAAATAGGTTCAGAAATTTGGTTTCCTGCACACATCATATCAGTAAGGCAATAGCTAGGCAAAGTGTTCTATTCAGATTTAGTCATGACGGGTCTGTTTTCCACTGTAGAGAGGAAAAAGTAGGGACGGTGAAGCCTTGGGTTATATGACAAATGCAAAAAACTATTCAAACAGGTATACTTTTCTTCGTGCTTTTTGTATATGTATCTATGAGAATTATGCAGTATCATATGGCAATTTGATTATATTCTCAGGTGTGCCTGCAATGGAACATTGGATTTCAGCAATATTATTGGTTCTGCATACAAGGATACTATCAAATGGAGTTGAAATTGTAGCTGCGTTAAGTTTGGTGACATTTGCAAAGGATTGGTTGAAAGAACAGAGTCACAATACAGGAAAATGTAAGCTGTTACCGTTAGCTTGAATAAATGTACACTGCTTAGTTCATATTTGATTCCAGTGCTTTAGCTTTCTTGGATAGTAGAGTTATTATAGAATAAATTTGTGTCAGTATAGACACAGAAACATACATATAGCTGTACAAGGATAGTAGAGTTATTATAGAATAAATTTCTGTCAGCATTTACCTTGACTTGGTTTATGTTTGATATGTAATCTGATTAATGGTTTACGGAAACAACTATAAAATCTACTTTGATTTGCAAGGTACCCCCAATTTCCATACTTTCGGTGTTTTCATTCTCCATTTAGTGCAGCTCCTTCCTAGATAATATTGCTTGGTTTGTTGTCGAGTCCTATATTTACTTAAGTGACGAATAGACCAAGTTCATCTACTATAGATTTCTTTTTTCAAAATGAAAAAGATTGACTTTGAGCATGGAATTAATAATCTATCTGCCTGAATTTATCAAGAATTATGTTTGTGTTGGATGTGCAGAATAGTAATACACGCAACAAAACATATATCTGGAAAAGTTTACGCCGTACTGATGGGTTAGTTATTCTGCTCTTATTCCATGTTAGTTAAGAAGCAGATGTTTCGTGTCGGTTCCGGTTATATGCCTAAATCTTTTTCGCCGCAGAAATAGGTCTTATATTTAATGCGACCTACTTTTTCCTCAAATAATGATATCCGCATCCCTTGATGTTGTAGGCCATGGCTTGACTGATTATGGCCAATTAGAGCATGTATATCTATATATCTTGCTTTTTTTTCTTTCTTCGGTTATGGCGACCCAGGATATTTGTTGGTGGTGTTGCAATGGTCATCTTGCTTATTCTTGTGTCTGCTGCTGCTTGTTTCTTGGTTCCTTACTACCACTTATGGCCACATTACTTTGCCTTACATGCGTAGGGTTATGCTGTTGTGGGCTGGTCAAGCAGTGTCCGGGTCATTGAGTTCCTGGTGTCCTTAGTTTACTGCAGGGTACCCTAGTGGCGACAACTCCTTGCCTTAGTTTACTGGACTGCAACTTGCCCAAACCATACCCTGATCCGCAACTCTACTTTTCTCTTCAATTTTTGCTCCTGGTGTGCTTTGGAACTTGGTCGCCTAGCGCAGCTTGCCCCCTTAGAGCCTAGCATAATTTGTATTGGAGCAGACTTTAATTAATTACTCCCTCCGTCCAGAAATACTTGTCATCAAAATGAATAAAAGGGAATGTATCTAAATGTATTTTAGTTCTAGATACGTCCCTTTTTGTCCATTTTGATGACAAGTATTTTCGGACGGAGGGAGTAGATGTGTGATGTGTCTGTTTACAATTTTTTTTTTTTGCAAGTTTATCATGTTCCAGGGGCTACACATGCCTTGATAATAGCACCACAAATATCCAGGTTCATATGCAGTTTTAAGTTAGTACTACTACAAGACAACGTACGAACTTTGAGTGTAAATTCAGTTCAAATGAGGAACCTGTAGTGCCGCCTTTGTTCTTCAGTTAAATTCTGTTTAAGATGAGGAACATGTAGTGCCGCCTCTGTTCTTCAGTTAAATTCAGTTGAGGCGAGGAACCATTTTTACTCGCTCATGAGAATTAAGTTCGTACTACTACGACACCGTGTACGAATTTTGAGTGTATTGTCTCTACTGCCGCTCCGCGATAATCATCTCTTAACTGCTAAGTTGATCTTGTTAACTGCCACGATTTGGCTCCCCTTCTCTTCAATCCACATTTTTTGTGACTCGGTTAGTCGCAGAAGTTATGCATTGAAATAGGAAGTTCCAAATTGGTTTCTGTAACAGTTAATATTATATTTTGCAGAAGTTAAAAACCTGAAAAAGTGTGCTGAAAATTCTGTGAGCTGATGCATTAATGTGATCAGCATGCGTGTGTGAAGAATCTTTGTTTAGATTTGTCAAAAAAAATGCTTTTCTTCTTTTTGTTCTCATGGTGGTTTAATCCAACAGATAAACCATGTGTGTGTCTATGATTGTTGTGTCGGGTGTCTATCTATCTGGTTTTCTGATGCATGTCTATGTAGTTATCTGTATGAGTGGCTTTAAGCAGAGTTTTACAAGGTCTAGACTTTATTCTATGGGCACCACTACCTATGGTAATCTCTGTCTGGTGCCTCATATGTGCAATAATAAAATTTGCTCACTTTGATTTTGGGACAATTTTGGAGGAGCTGGTCATGGCTTAGAAACAAAACTCCCCTGAGAAGGCATCACTAGGTTGGAGGGAGCTGGTCATGACCTTACAGAATATGCAAGCAAGCAATGACATTACCTTTGCATGCATGTTGTCCCTCTACTGTTAATCTAACGAGCAACAACAATGTGTATAGTAGGATCTATGGACAAGCCACTACCATCACTTATAGTAGGACCTATGGAGTTACTCTAATGCAATTCTGTTGAATCCAGCACTTATGTCAACTTTCCCCATACTATGTTTCTTTGTACTGATGTGTTTGTTGCTGCAACAAACTTGTTACAATATCCAGTTCCATTTAAGTTTATTCCGTTTGGGAATGGTAGTCAGAATCGAAGCTATCCAGAGCTTATATCAACAATATTCTGATGAATGTAAGTTTACTATCTTAAATCTACACCATTCATAGTTAATGTATCTGTACAAGTGGAATACTAACGATCTTTTATCTCTAGGACTTTGATGCCGTGTACGTGTGGCTCTATTTGATATCACACATGCATGCATAGCTTAGAATTTTTTGAATGAATGACAGCCAAATCCATCAGAGCTGCATGTAGATTAAACCAAGAGGAATAGCAGCGAGCTATCTACCTGCTTACAAGATGCATTACACATAGATTTTTGTGACTTGCTTAGTTCGTTTCTTGAATTTGTATGTCAAAATTATGATCAAAGATAGCATGTTCGCATCACATGTGTCAAATCAGTTTTGTTGTACATAACTACCTTCAAGGATGATCCTAGACCCACTGAGATGCATAAGCTAGATATGCGCGCACATAAACGCTTAGGAGGCGTGCCAATGGCACGCCCGAACCACTAGTTCTGTTTGAAGGGTAGCATTATTCAGATACATGAAGGAATTCTGCTGGTTCTGGAATGAAATTCTTGAGTTAAACCAGTGGAGAAATGTATGTTGGACTATGCATTTATGAATCAACTTTTCACTTTTTGTGATGTGATGATGATGAATTGATGATGGGCAACGATAGGCGCCGGCGGACCGGCCAAAAATTTCGGACGGTCAGAGCGCGCACGTTGGATCAAAACGCCTCGTGTCGTTAGATTTTCTCGTCTTCCCGTCCCGAACCTCTGGTCTCAACACACACAAAAAGAAAAGCCCCGCACAGCTCGCCGGTCCAACGCGCCGCCCCCTCCTGCCGGCCACCGGCGCTTGTCCTCGACTAGCCGCGCCGCCCGCACTCGCCCGACACCATGCTCCATGTGGATTTAGAAAGTAGATCAAATCATCGGAGTGTAGGTCCTACTCCCTCCGTTCCAAATTACTTGTCTTGGATTTGTCTAGATACAGATGTATCTAGACTCATTTTAGTGCTAGATACATCCGTATCTAGACAAATCTAAGACAAGTAATTCGGAACGGAGGGAGTACATGCAAAGCTAACTTGCAAGCAAGCATGCAAGTAGCTTAATGGATCTACAGTACCACATGCATGACGAGCTAGCTTCAACTGGATTCGAGTCGTCATTGGAAACTTGAGCGGAAGCTCTCGTAGGCAGATCTGGGCTAGCTACAATAAAATCACTCGACGGTTGCAGCTTTTTTGCACACCGGCTGTAGCTTTTGGGCTCGTTGGTGGTAGCTTTTTTGTCACTGGTTGCAGCTTCTGTGCTCGATGGTTGTAGCTATTTTCATCGCCGGTCGCAGCTTCCATGCTCATTGGTTACAACTCTTTTCATGCCGGGTTGTAGCTATGAATTGCACGGTTGCGGCTTCGCCATCACCGGCCGAAGCATCATCGGTTGTAGCATTGGTCTTCACTAGTTCCAGCACCTGCCAACGCCCGGTTCAGCTTCCGTGAAAACACGAGCCTCTATAAAGTTCTTTTCCATTGCCGGTCATCGGTTCAAGCGTTTTTCATCTGCGGTTGAAGCTTTTTATATCAATGGTTGTAACTTTTTTTGTTGCACACTGTCTGGTTGAAGCTTTGTTTGCTTTTCTGTCAACGGTTGAAACTTTTTCCGTTGAATAGTGCTTGATTGAAGCTTTTTCAATATAGGGTTGAACCCTTTTTTGTCAACAGTTGCAGCACTGGCCGCCCCCCAGTTTCCGCCATATCCGCTTGAAGATTTTCGTGGACGGTTTTAGCTCTTTCAGGTGCCGGTTGCAGCTTTGCGGTTGCACAGAGCTTGTTGAAGCACACACGCAGCAACAAACGCAACGCTAATTCTAGCAAAAAAAAAAAATGCCACCAATTCCAGCAAAAAATCTCTCCAGTTGTAGCATCGGCGGGGCAGCAGTATAAGGCATGTGGGGAAATACATGCTTGCAGCATTGGGGGAGGGGTGCTCACAGAAGCAGCAGGAGGTCATGCTGTCGGTGTTGACGAGCTCACGCTCTGCGTAAAAGAGAGAGGAGAGAAGCAACAAGGCAAGAGGAAGAAACAAATCAGAGAAAAAAATAGATACGTGAAGGTCTTTTTTTTTTTAGAACAACATGGAGGAGATAAGAGAAAAGACATCTTGCTCGAAGGCCCATCAAAAAGTCACGTGGCCCAGTCCGCTTCCGCGTAGCAACGCGAGCGAGCGAGGGGCGACCGGCTGAGCGCTCGGCCGGTCATCCGTAGGGAAACATTTCCCATTGATGATGCATGGAGCACTGCAGTTTTAAGTTTTACACACAAGTTAAAAACAAGTAGCTAGCTTTGTGGATGTATAAACCCTAAATAAGTTCAGTAATCGACCATGCATCATTTTCAGAGTTTGCAACATACTCCCTCCGTTTCTAAATATTTGTCTTTCTAGAGATTTCAACAAGTGACTACATACGGAGCAAAATGAGTGAATCTACACTCTAAAATATGTCTATATACATCCGTATGTAGTAGTCCATTTGAAATCTCTAAAAAGACAAGTATTTAGGAACGGAGGAAGTACATACACAAACCAATTTACATCCCTGACCTTGTTTAAATGGAGCAATGTAAATATTCACACAGCCCTGTTAATCTATCACAAACCTATTTGCTAGAAAATGCGGTCAGGGTCTCACCACAACTCGCTTGACACTAGGCCTCGATCCTACTATATCCAAGAGTGCTACAGGCTTATACAACATTTGAACATGAGGAGCATTAGAGCAGCAAAACTGATACTAACAAGGCTGAGTGCTGTCCTGACGAAATATTTGAACGTGAGGAGCATTAGAGCAGCAAAACAGATACTGACGAGGCTGAGTGCTGTCCTGACGAAATATCACTCGATGTCTGTGACTTCAGCCAGAAGGTGTTTTTCCTGCATACACCAGGGAACTGTACTAATTAAACTTTTTGGTGGAATGTGCTAGTTTTCATCTAGAAGGGCCCCTATCTACTGATGCACAACGAGCCTTCATGTTTTATTGGTGCGTGGTTGTGGTGCCCTTCATGTTTTGACATCGGTATCAACCGATGGTGGTTGTCTGATCCCCTTGGAAGCTCCTATTCCACGTTGAAACCATGTAATTTGCTGCTATAACACTCACATGGGTCAGCCAATGAAACTCTCACTCGCCCAGCTGCCATCTCGGCTTCCCGCTCTGCTCGCTTAATTTTTTTCCTTGCTCGCTTCATTGCTATATTAGACAAAACCAGCTATCATATTTTTTTTATTATTGAAGATTTCCATTTAATAAAAAGATGTTCACATAATTTATTAAAATATTCACGAATTTTAAACAATATTCGCAAATATAAAAAAATACAAATTCTAAGAATCATGTTCATGAATCAAAAAATGTTTCTAGATTTTAAAAGTGCAGACAAATATAGACACTTGAGAAGACGCGTTGCGTCGGTGTTTCTTTAAAGTGATTTGATATCTGAAGGGACATATGAGACGGATACAGGGACTGCCCTTGATGACGTCATGACAAATTCCGTCCAATCGAGTTTAACTTCTCAGAAAAGATAAAACGGATGCACACAACGCATTCCCAGAACCTCCTACTGTTGATGAATAGGGTGCATGTGCCCACCTGAGCCCCGATGCCAAGAACACTTCAATTTCTGGAAGCTTAGTATCTCTAAGGATATCAGGTTTAGGGACCATTGGTTCCGAGCACCCGGGATGGCTTGAGGGCCGAGCTTGAGCACATTTTTCCACACATATTGTATATTTTTCATATATATCTGGAAGATTTTTTAATAAATATTTAACATTTTTTAAATACATAACTTTTTCTGAAATGTATGTTTTGATGTCTACTTTTTCTGATACATGTTGTACATTATTTGTATATGTCTAAAACATTATTTTTATACACATTTTAAAAAATTAAACACATGACTAACATTATTATAAATATAGGTTTTGATTTCTACTTTTTTGTACACATTGTTTTTTTGTATTTATAAGGAACATATTTTTATACATGCTTAGCATTTTTCATATACATATTTTTATACAAGTTTAAAATAATACACCATTAATTTTTCAGAAATACATGTTTTGCAAAAAAAACAAGTTGTAGCATTTTTTCGAATGTTACTCAGCATTTTTCCTGGAATACACAGACATGTTTTTACATTGTATAATATTTAAAGATGCCACGTACATTTTGTTGAAATGTGTGATCATTTTTTATGTGTCCCAAACATTTTTTTAAAACAATAAACATTTTTTAAAAATTAGGTTAACAAAAATTTACACTGCATTAACATTTTTCAATGCACAGTGAATATTGTTCTTATTTTTTGGTATTAGAAAAGTTCAAAAATATATCAAAAAGTAAGAAAGGAAAAAGGAAAAATGAACGATTTAACATGTATGAAAGAAATCAACAGGCAACCTACTACCAGCCCGGCCAATTTAGAGGGTGCGTTGAGGAGATGCTCGCTTTTACTCCCTCCGTACCAAATGGGAAAAATGGGGGAAATGGGAAAAAGTCATTTTTCCAGTTCAAATGGAAAAAATGTCTTATAATTTAGTACAAAGGTAGTACCTCGCTAGAAGCAAGGTATAGTCGTGCTCAGTAGAGAGTACTCCCTCCGTTCGAAATTACTTGTCTTAAAAATGGATGTATCTAGAACTAAAATACGTCTAGATACATCCATTTCCGCGACAAGTAATTCCGAACGGAGGGAGTACATCGTACATACAGTATACTCCAACAATAGGGATGTCTTAATGCCCAGTTTACTTGAAAAGTGCAAGAGTAGAGGGCGGGCTGCATAGAGCTCTATAGTTTCTTTTGAGACAGAATACTTTTTTCACACCTCAAAACAAAATCTGATGAAAGTATACATGTACACATATACTTGACTACACCCGCATTTTCCGTATTCTTTTTCAGAGTTGAAAGATCCACCATCATACGATTTTGGCCCTCTAGAGCACAGCCAAAATCTCGAAGCACCGGCCAATAACACGATTTTGCATTCCCTTCTTTTTCTCCAGCTCTAGGAAACGGGCACGAGCCCGACGCCCTCTGCACATGGTCATGGTTGAGTTTACACGATTGGACGTCTAATGCATATGGACTCGTGAATCGATCCGGCGTTGGATGGATAGAATAACAGTGGTATCCCCCCTCGAAAAGACCCGGCTTTCGGGATTCCCTCCCCTCCCCTCGCGTCGTCCTCCCCAGGGCGACCCGAGGGCCCCTAGGGTTTCCCTAGGCGCCGTCCTCCCCTCCCCTCCCCCCCTGCCGTCACCCGAGGGAGTCGTCGGGCATCGCCTGGGCGACTGCCGATGACGGTGGCGGCGGGGCTTCGTCGCTTCGCCCACTGTGGCGTTGGACCTCGGAAGCCTGGGCGGCGGCCCGGTCGGCGAGGCGGCGCCGTCCTTCGGCTGGCGGCGCGCGCGGGAGGAGATGGCCGGCCCCCTTGGCTGCGCGGGCAGCGAGGGCCCGGCAGGTTGTGGTCGCGGCGCGGCGAGGTTCCTCCTCCTCTGCTCCAGATCTGAAGGTCAGGTTTTCCCCCTCTCTGCTCTCCTCGCTGGATTCGCCTGATTCCGGGCCTCTGGTCGCTGGATCTGGTGCCGGCAGGGTGATCCCCAAGCATGTGGTGCTGGACGAGCCCAGGGGAAACCCTTGTTGGTATTTCCAACACGGCGGCGACGGCGCCCTGTTGTGTCGCTTTGCTCATTGGAGCCGCAGCCGTGGGCTCTCCTCCACACCCCGGCCATGCCTCCCGGGCGAAAGCTCAAATCCCGGCCTGGGATGGGCGGCGGCGGCGCCTGGTGCGTCGTGTCCTCCTTGGAGGCGCCGTCTAGGGAAGTTTGGTGCTTTGGGGGCGTGTAGCAGCTGAAGGTGGGTGCCTGGCGTCTGTGGAGTCCGTGGCGTTCCTTCTGTGCAGGTTTCAGATCCAGCTACAAATGCTCTGCGGTGGCGTCTGCAATGTCCCGGCGGGTCGGCGCCCTCGATTTTGGGCGGAAGGGGATCGGGTTCCCCTTCACGGCAGCAGCAACGCCGCAGGTGCCGATTCGGTTGGTTCGTGAGTTCCTCGTTCCTAATCTTCGCCATGCGGCTCGACAGCTTCTTCCTTTCAGCGACTCTCCCGGCAGCTTTCCCTCTTCCATCGGTATCCTTCGGCGCCTGCGCAGCAGCTTGCGTGTGTGTGCTCCGGCATGATGTGGTTGGCCCCATTGCTGGCCCGGCCTTGAGAGCAACCTATGCTCTTGCTCTCGGGTGAGCGTCTCTACACTTCGACGGTGCGGCGCCTTCGAGCCTAGGCGAGGGGAAGGGATCCCCTTCGGTGTTAGAGAAGGCATGTGTTGTGTCACCTCCAGTTTCGGGTTTCAGCCATGTGCCTGACCTATTTTGCCGGCTGCAGATCCTCGTGGCTTCTTCATAGTCGTTTCAGGGCCTTTGCATAGAGGGCTTATCCTCAATTGGTTGTTCTTCAATGTAATTTTCTGTTCGCTGGTTGTAGGTGTAGCTTAGTTAGCTGTCCTTCTTTCTCCCATGTATTATTTAGCCGTTGCTTTGTTCGTGGTCCGCTTTTGTACTCCTGGCCGGTTGATGGCTTTGTTAATTCAAAGTCGGGCTCCTCTGGAGCCTCCGTTCCAAAAAAAATAACAGTGGTATCCTCGGCCCACTATGGTTTAAGTCCTAAAATTGACATCGGTGCTTATAAAGGTAGCGTGTGCGTGTGTGCGTTCATAGAGATGGTTGTATGTGTGTATATATATGAGCGTCAATGCTTGTACTATGTTCGAAAAAAATGCATATGGACTCGATTAATATCTTACCTTCTTTAAACTCAATTATGAGACTCGCTCGTGGTAAGTAATCAGGATTAGGGTGCGATTTATTTCACAGACTCTCTTGTGTACCTTAATTTCCCCGGGAGCATAGAGGACTTTCATCCAAAGCATAGGAGAACTTTCATCCATATTCCGTTCCTCATTTTTGCGGGAGTCGGGATTCCGTTCCGACTCTGAAAACCCACAGCATTGAGCACCTCCTCGCTGCCGCTCATTGTTTTGGGTAAAATGTTTTTTTTCGAAAGTACAAAATGAGACCAACCCAAGGGCTAATCCTCATTGGCATTTTTTTATAAAAGAAACTTCGTAAGCACCACGCGTCAAAGTCGGGACTTAAACTCGGGTGGGCTGGCAGCAACCCAGCTTTGGGTAAATGTGATAAATGATGCACGGTACAACATAGCTGCGGCCCATGCACGGGAAGCTAGCTTTTCCTTCCGGGAAACCCAGTGGCTAGCTAGCGACCATGCATGCAGGATGGCTTGTGTTGTTGTGAAGAACTGCTGCTGCCCATGCAGCGGCCAGCATCGCGTTCGCATGCATGCAGCGAGGAGCCGAGACGCGAGAGGAACAGCCCTAGGGCATACATAACCTTGCCCTACCTGAATAAAGGACCGGCTCCTTTTGCCACGAAGTTTCTCCGTCGATCAATCACGTCTTTCCTCCGTTTGATTCAGACCTGTCTCCTTAAGGCCAACTCCACCGACGCGACCCCAAACGGACGTCCGGATTGGCCGGAATTTGTCCCTTTGGGGCGCCGATGGGTTCGCCCGTGTCCGGCTGTGTCAGTTGAGTCGTGCGTGCGCCCACCGCGCGGCCGCACCCCAAATCGTGTCCGGGGTGGACGGGAATTAAAAAATTATAAAAACTAGAATGAAATAACTAAAAAATGCAAATAAACGCATTTAAAAAAATATAAAACATATATAGGGGTCGGCCACAAAACGGCCCAGTTTCAACGGCCACTTAAAAGGCCCAGTTTCATAATTAACATAATACCAAAATAAAAAAAACTCCTCCCGCACGCTCCTGCCGCGCCCGTCGGTGCCGTGGCCGTGGCCGTCTTCACTGGCCGCCGGTGTCGTCATCATCTCTAACGAGGTTGACGTAGTCCGGCGGCGTCCAAAGATGGGGCGGCGGTGCGTGGTAGACGGGGGCGGGCTGGACGGCCGGAGGTGCCTGCACCACCTCCTCGCGCGGCGACGCCTCCCGCTCCGGTGACCGCGGCGGAGTGGGGCACCAGTTCACGCCCACGCCGGCGGCCATCTCCGGAGCAGTGCAGGACCAGCCCCACCCCTGGCCCAGCAGCTGCTCGAACGCGGCCGGCGGGTCCTCCTCCATCGACTCCTCCGTGACGGCCGCCAGCTGCAGCTCCGGGAAGGCGACGTCCCCGGCAGCAGAGAGGGCCATGGCCTCCTCTAGGCCGTCCCACTGCCGCTCGTCGTGCGTGTTCATGGAGTCATCCATGACACGCTGCAGTAGACGGGCCTCCTCCTCCGCTGTCATGCGAGGAGGGGGAGGTGGCGACGGAGACGGGGAAGGCGACGGCGTGGGCGTCAGGACGCGCACCCGCGTACGCCCGCGCGCCTCTGCACGTGGCCTCCGCGGCCCCGACACGGTGCCGGCGAAGTAGGACGCGCGCCGCACGTTGTGCTCGTCTTGGAGCCATGTGTCCCACAGCGGGGAGTCGGGGGCGTACCTGTGGTCGTAGTACAGGTCCTCGGGGAGGAGGCGACGGCGGCGCGCGATCTCATCGCGCCGGGCACGGCCGGTCACTGGCACCGGCGGGATGGGGACCCGATCCGCGGAGAGGTGCCATCCGTTGAGGAGGTGGGCGTCGCTCCACGGGACCGGCATCCTCGTCTCACAGTACCTGCGGCACACGTCCGCACAGATGTACTGCCGGTCGCGCTCGCCGGCGGGCCTAGGGGCAATGGTGAAGGGGGCCGGCGCGGGGGCTCGATGGGATGAGCGCGGTGGTGACGCGGGGGCTCGACGGGAGGAGCACGGCGGTGACGCGGGCTCCTCCTTTTTCACAGATCCGCGGCGGCGGCCGGAGGAGGAGCCGGCCTCGCGGTCGTGCTTCCCCTTGCGGTCCCAGAGGCCCATGGCTGTGGCCGGCCGGCAAGCTGGAGGACGGGGAGTGGCTAGGGTTTGAGCGTGTCGGCTTTCGAGGGGCAGAGAGGGGCCGGCGTGGGGAAGTGAGGACGATGACCGGTCCACGGGTCCCATTTAAGAAGGACGACGACCGTGTTAGAATTGTGTCGAATATTATTGTACAAGGTAGGTTACAGTTGGACTTGGTTTTGGACTGTGTGTAGACAGGGTAGGAGTTGTGTCCTAATAGGACACCTGTATCCTAGTCCTTCATATATATCGGGGGTAGACACACGATGTAACCTATGCCAACATAATAGCACGGGCACGCGGGGGAGCCGGTGGTGTGTGCCGGCGCCCGGGCGGCCGTGATGCGGTATTATGACGGTGTCATGGGGAGGAGCGCCCGTAGTCATGCCCCGGGGATGTAGCCATATCGGTGAACCTCGTTAACAAATCTCGGTGTCGTTCCTCATGTGATTGCTTTGTCCTCGGTAGATCGACGGTGGCCTCGGATTAATTCTAACAAGTGGTATCCTGAGCAAGGTTCGAAGAGCTCGCGGATTGTTGATCTAGAGGAGGTCGTGGTTGTGGAAAAGGTCGATGACAGGCGGCGCGATTGGGCGGCAGCGGATGTTGCGGGCAGTTTCATGTTGCGGAGAAGTCTCGGCCAGTATAGTAACGGCGGCACAAATTGGAAGCTGTCGGGAAGCTGCAGGACAGCCGTATCGCAGCAGCAGTTGGTGCCAGCGGAGTCGGTCGATCCAGATCGGTCCTGGCGGCGCGTGTGGCAACCCTAGGAGAGAACGGATTACAGCATTGGCGAGCGTAGATCGAGCGCTCGATCCGCTCGAGCGGGGCGGAGCCGTACGCGCGGATTTTTTTTAGGGGTTAAACCAAGTTTTATTACTCAAAGTCCACATGGTGTGGGATACAAAACGGATCATGAGGTGCGCCAAACCAGACGTGACGCCCCTGATCTAAGGAATGAGCAAACTTGGCTAACCTATCGGCATCCTTATTCGCGGATCTACCTTCGAAAGTTATATTACAATTAAAAAGTAATAAACGTTGTCTAATCTCAGTAATTATAGCCCCCTGAGCACCTTGGCTTGATTTCTTGATGTCGTCCACGACCTGTTTGGAGTCAGAAGCTAGCACAAGATTTTGTAACATAAGATCTTGTGCCAACGCCAAAACTTCTCGACATGCAATTGTTTCCAAAACTGCCGGATCTGTTATTCCATGTATAACCAGTGCCGAGCTTCCAACATAATTCCCTGAACTGTCCCTGCAAACAGCAGCTGCTGCTCCCCGGTTAAAAAGTTTTGAGACTGCCGCATCAACATGAATCTTTGAGAAACCCGCTGGTGGTGCCTTGGGACGAGAAGTTCTTCCCCTGGGTTGGCGGGTAGAGCTCTCCAATTTCTTCGGCAGGAGCTCCAGATCAGCCAAATACCTGGCAATAAACTGATGTGTCGAAGCGGGACTCTGGTAAATTTCCTCATGGATTGCCTTGCGCCGAACCCACCAAGTAGCCCATAAGGTGACTGCTAGACGAACAAACGCTGCATGAGATAGTGTGTCGATCATCGAAAACAACCATTGTTTCGCACTAGGCTCCGTGGTTTCGCATGAGTGTTCTGCCAGTTCTCCGTCCACCATGGCCCATATGCATCTAGACATTAAACACTCAAGCAAAGAGTGCCTCCATGAGTCCTCTGCACCGCACAAACCACACGTACTAGACGTCGCCATATTCCTATGAGCTCGGACATCTTCTGTAGGCAAAGAGTGTTTTGCCAGTCTCCATAGAAACATACGAATCTTTCCCGGGACAGATGTTTTCCAAAGCATTTTCCAAGATTCCGCGTCACGGTCACTGCTTGAGGAACCTGCAGTGCCATCGATCCAAGCTTCTCTTCTGTATTTCTTGTCCTGCAACATTCTATACGCTGATCGTACTGAGAAACAGCCATTTTTCTCGAAGAACCAAGCCCATGTATCATGTATATTTGTAGTACACAGAGGTATGCTTAGTATAGCTGGAATATCAATTGGTAGGCAGACCTCCTGTAATCTGTGCATGTCCCAAACTGCTACTGTATTATCAATAAGGTCTGATACAAGAGCCGGCGGATTGTTCTGGCAGCTTCCATATGGTCTCAACATTTCCTTCCTCGGGATCCAATTGTCCGACCATATATTGGTGTTCTGTCCATTGCCTATTCGCCTTATTAGGCCTTGTTTCAACAAATCCCGTCCCTCAATGATCGCTCGCCAAATCTGGCTCGGCTGGCTCCCCAATTCTGCATCAAGAATACAATTATTTGGAAAATAGACACTCTTGAGAATTCTTGCACTCAGAGAATTTGGAGATTGAAGAATCCTCCAAGCCTGCTTTGCTAGTAGTGCCAGGTTAAATAACTCAAAGTCTTTGAAGCCCAAACCGCCCATACTTTTTGGCTGGGTCATTGATTCCCACGACACCCAATTTGGCTTTCGATGGCCATCCTTGCTACCCCACCAAAACTTACGGATTAACATGTTCAAATGCTCACACAATCCTCTAGGCAACTTGAAACAAGACATGGAGTAAACTGGTATTGCTTGGGCAACAGATTTGACTAACACTTCTTTACCTGCCGCTGATAAACTTTTCTCAATCTATCCCTGAACTTTGCTCCATAGATAATCCTTCAAATATTTGAAGGCCCCATTCTTTGAAGCCCCTACTTCTGTTGGCATCCCCAGATACTTAGCAGTCAGAGCCTCATTTGGAACATGCAGCAAGGCTTTTATTTCCTGTCTCACACTGTCAGGACAACCCTTACTAAAAAAATATTGACGACTTCTCATTGTTTATCCGTTGTCCCGATGCTTGAAAATAAGTGTTCAACACCTGGTTGACCTCATTGGCCCCATTAGAGTTAGCCTTGAAGAACAGCAGGCTGTCATCTGCAAAAAGTAAATGGTTTACAGGCGGAGCCGTGTTAGCTACCTGTATCCCATTCAAGTTGGATGACTCATCGATAGATTTTAAAAGGCACGAAAGGCCCTCCGCTGCTATCAAGAATAAATATGGGGAAATTGGGTCACCCTGACGTATTCCACGTGAAGGTTGGAATTCCTCTAACTTCTTTCCATTAAATAACACTGAAAATTTAACTGTCCTCACCAGTCCCATGACAATGTCCACCCATCTTTCTGTGAAACCGAGCTTCAGCATTATAGCTTGTAGATAATCCCATTCGACTCTGTCATAAGCTTTCATCATATCTAGTTTTAATGCACAGTACCTGTTTCTGGCAGCTTTGTTCCTCTTCATAAAATGTAAACACTCATATGCAGTTATTATGTTATCTGAGATGAGTCTGCCGGGGACAAAGGCTGATTGCTCCTCTGAGATAATATCAGGTAGTACCACCTTTAATCTGTTGGAGATAACCTTGGACGCAATTTTATATAAAACATTGCATAGGGATATAGGCCTAAACTGTGCTAAAGAAGATGGGTTTTTTACCTTCGGGATTAGCACCAGCAATGTTTCGTTTATGCATTCAGCCGACTCGGTGCCATCAATGATACGAAGGACCGCAGCCGTTACCTCCTGTCCACAAACGTCCCAGTGACGTTGAAAGAAGTGTGTCGGGAAACCATCTAGCCCCGGTGCCTTGGTCGGGAACATCTGGAAAAGAGCCACCTTGACCTCTTCTTGTGAATAAGGAGCGTTCAACATATCGTTCATCGCTGGAGTAACTTTGACAGGTACAGTTTGGAGAACCCGGTCAATGTTGGCTACCCCCTCTGAAGTGTATAGGTTGCTGTAGAAGTTTGTAGCTAGCCCTTCCATCTCATTTGTATCTTCTGTCACACTTCCGTCTGGCCGCTGCAGCGATTTTATTTGGTTTTTCCGTCGCCGCCGACTTGCTCGCAAATGGAAGAAATAAGTATTTTTGTCGCCGTGTGCCAGCCATTCAAATCGCGCTCGTTGACGCCAGAGTATCTCCTCCCGATGGAATAGTTCAACTAGACGATCAGCTACTTTAGTTTCCTCCCGGCTCGGTTCAGTTCTTCCTGGGAGCTCCCGCAGAATCTTTAATTCGTTTTTTAGACGAGCTATCTCCCGACGGACACTGCCAAAATGTGTACGTTCCCAATGCGCCAGGTCGGCCGACAGGTCCTGTAGTTTGGCGCGAACCGCCGGTAGCGAGTCGCCATTGGTTTTCTCCCAGCCCTCCCTGATCACTGATGGCAATGATTGATCCCGTTCCCAGCAGACCTCATATTTAAATGGTTTTGGGATCCCACTGCATGCATGCAATCCATCAAAACGTAGGTGCAACGCTATGTGATCTGAGCTCGCCGTTGCTTTGTGCTCTAGTTTAGCTGATGGGTAGGAAAGCACCCATTCTGGATTTGCTACACACCTGTCTAATCTCACTCTCGTGAACGTACCTCCAGCAACTCTTTTCTCAAAAGTCCAGTCGGTCCCTGTGTAACCAATGTCAGATAGACCACATGTATCGAGTGCATCACGGAATCCATCCATTTGCGCCTGGCTTCTGCTACCAACTCCGTCATGTTCATGTCCATGCAGTACCTCGTTAAAATCCCCTATCACCATCCAGGGGTCGTTTCCTGTTCCTGCAATTCCTCGGAGCATGTCCCATGTTTTATATCGCTCAGGGACTTGAGCTTCCCCGTATACAAATGTTATGCGAGTTTTTGTGGGTGTTAAATCGTCAACCATCACATCGATATGATACTCAGAATAACCAATGATCTCAAGCTTTATTTCCTCATTCCAGAAAATGCCTAATCCTCCGCTCCTACCAGAGCTATCAACAGCAAAACTTTTATTGAAACCTAAAGTACCAACCATATTCTCAACACGTGAGCCCTCTATTTGGGTTTCGAGAATGCAAACTATAGAGGGGGCAAGTTGCCTCGTGAAGTCACGAAGCTCACGAACTGTCGCGGGTTTGCCAGCCCCACGACAGTTCCATACAAATAGACTCATTGCGCTAGGCGCGACCCCCCTGGGAGGCCCGCCACACGCGCATCAGAATTTTTGTTGAGGACTTGATTCTTCCCCGTTGCACCGTCACTCGCAGTTGGACTTGGCTTATTCCTCTTCTGTTCCTGCTTAGCCGGAGGGCTTGAAGGTAACTCCGTAGGAAGAAGCATCAAAGGCGTTTCAGCACCCGCTTTGGTTGGATCCCTCTGGACTTTCTTCGGCTCCACTGCCACTAATGCACCTCTCTTCCTGTTCTGTTCTGCATCCTGCATAGGGATATCCTTCCCTGAGAATTCTGAGGCTCCATGATCCTGGCTACTGAAGGGGTTGGACTGCGAACCAGCACGGCCTCCTCCTCTTCCGTTTCGCCCCCTGCCACGGCCTCCCCTAGATCCACTTCCTTCTCCCGGTCCCCTGCCCGGACCTCTGAACCAGCTTGCCTTGAGATCCTTGAATACCAGCGCATTGGGAGGGTGGATCCCATCTCCGCACTCCTTAAACAGATGTCTCAATTTACCACACACAGCACACCAGTCAGGCAGCCTCTCATATTTCACCCTAAAGATTACCCGTTCCATTGTGTCCTTCTTCCTGATCACAAGTGAAACAGCGTTCTTGAGAGGCTTGGTTACATCAATCCTTACACGAACTCGAACAAAATTCCCTTCAAAGTCTTGTGATTTCGGTTCAGCAAATATGAATTCGCCCACCGTTGCTGATAAGGCCTTAACTTTGGGGAAGAAACCATCAGGAAGATCATGAATTTAAATCCATATTTCAATTTTGTTTAACTCAATACGGGTAGGCTTCGTGAATCCATCATACGGAGCCATCACCACTGCCTTCCCCTTAAAAGACCATGGTCCCTCTTCCATCACTCTTTCCCAATCACCGAGACATGAAAATTGCATCGAGTAGAGATTCTCCTCTAACGGTCTGATCTTCACTTCCTGTGCCAAGTCCCAGGCCACTCTCATATTCTTATAGAACCAATACTGGCTATAGGGTTTTTCAGTGTGAACCCTAGCAATCGCCATCCAACGAGTTGCCTCCTCCGGCAGATCGCCTTCATCCACCACCACATCCTGGAGTTCATCCTCTTTCAACCCCAACTCAGCCATCATTGCTACCAGATCAGAATTGGCCGTGCCTGAACTTGACGCAGTCTCTTCCATGATTCTCTCGCCCGAGGTTGTGTGTGCCGCGAGCGGTATGATCCCTAACTCCGTTACTCAAACTCTACCGGAGCCGAGAACCCCCGAGGAGGCCCAGCGATCGCCGGCGGTATTGGAAGGGCAGGGTAGGTGAGATCTCTACGGGAAGGACGACGCCATCGCCGAGAGGATAGAAACCCTAACGAGAGGGGAAAAACAGCCACTGAAGAAAAAGATAGATAAACGCTGTACGCGCGGATGCGTGTGACGTGGACAAGTCGAGGCCAAGGCCGCCTGGTTGGCTGGGCCAGCGGCGCTCCAGCCCTGGGCGCAGGCCCGGCCCTGAGGGGGGGCAGGGGGGGCGGCCGCCCCGGGCCCCCGAGGCCGAGGGGCCCCCCAGGACGTCGTCCTCTGTACTGGGCTTGGGCCAAAGTGCTCTGTATTAGCGCAGCTGCTGAGGTCGAATGTCCCAAGCCACGCTGCAAATTAGGTCACGATTAATTAGATCCTATTCCCTCCTCGATTCATCCTTCCGATCTGACTATCCTCGATGCTGCCGCCGCAACAAGATCGCTGGTCTTCTCTTCCTCTTCTGTTCCTCGTGCTGCTACATCGAGATTACCTATTTATCTGCCCTTGTGTTCGCCTTTCAGCTTTCCATCCGTCGCGTAGGCATCAGGATTATGAACTTGCGATGGTCTTGTTGTTGTCATCTGCGAAGACAGGGTGCCTCTCATGGCAAAGTCCATGCTCTTGGTGGCTGCCCGGCTGAGAGAAGGTAAGACTGCAAATCAAGCTAGATTAATATATTCTGTGTCTATTGTTCACCGTTTACTGTTAAGTTGGTATTAACCAGCGCAAGTGAGCATTGTACTAGCAGTAGAAACTTACTCATGGTTGACTCATTTTTTTGCATAACAACATCTGACTTGTATACATGTCTTGGATAAACGTAGGTCCAAATATTCATAATGATTTTTTTCTGCATCACTTGCCTCATTTTTCTTGTCTGGGCACTTTAATCATAGGTTTTCCTTTGGCCATGTCTCCAAAATTTGGTGTCATCATTTTTCAGACACACTTTTTGTTCATTGTTACAATATGACCATTAATAATCAATTGATTGTACATTACCTAAGGATAGACTATACTAGAAAATTATTGATTTGTGAGTATGCCATAATAATTAAGATTATATTAGTTGATCATGTATGTTGTGTGGCTTTGTAACTTTGCCTTAGTATATCAATATATTTACATATACTGCCTATTTTTTGTACGTATACATTAAGGGGCCCAGGTTTTAGTTTCGCCCCGGGCCCCCGAAATCTCAGGACCGGCCCTGCCTGGGCAGCGATGCAAGCCTGCGTTGACGGTTTGGTGACTTGTGGTGTTCACGCATGCGCGTGCGTTGAGCGCAAGGGAGCTGTGTAGTGCTGTGGAGCCGCGGGAATCAAGGCAACGGTGAGATTTGTTATAAAGAAAACGTGTATAACGTGGAAAGAGGCAACAACAAATCGATTCGGCGAAGAGAAAATATCCATTGATACGCACCCATCAGGAACTAGTAGGAAGGATTTTGGCAAAGCAATTGCTAGCATTGGTAGCTGTGCCAGGGAGCCAAATCACGTGTTGGATTGCTATTAGTACACATAGGCATACAGGCTATGTTCTGCTATTGTACTTGGTCATCACGGGAGTAAAGCTAGGGTATTTTTCACGGGTCAACCGTATGAAGATCATGGCACCATCGGGTACTAAAACTTCAGGTTATGGCAGATAAAGTGAGAGATTTGTTGGCGCAACAAGGATGCTTGAATGTGTTTTGGGAAGTCATGCTAGCTGAGATGGAATTATCATGTGATGATGAGAGTTCGCGAAACTGATTTGGGAGCCTCGAGCGTGTTGCGCGGGATCATGCAGACAGGGCGTCAAGGCAATGCACAGTTCTGCGAGGCGGACACGATGCAGGGTGAAGCATGGTTGCAGTCGGATAATTCGGCTGGGTCGGATTGGACAGTCTGATGGCTCGACATGGATTTTGGTCAAAAGCAGAAGACGGTGGTGATTTCAGCGACGATGACATAGGAGCGTTATGCTGATGGTGGCCGACTTCTGGGGCGTGGAAACACGTGGTGTAGGTCTGAGGGCTTGTGCGGCTTCGACGGACTATGACGCGGGGTTGATTCAAGGCAGTGTACACATGAGAGCTTGAAGTCGACAGGGTGCGGGAGGGTGGCATGTACAACCACCATGGAGTCATGTTGAAGGTGGAGTTGGAGTCTGATGGAGGACTACACTCTGTGCTGATGGAGGGGCTACGGCGTAAGAATTCGGAGAGTTGAAGCCTATTTCAGCGGGATAGCGAGAGACACGTGGATCGGACTGGGTACCAGTGGTCTGATGGAGATGTGATACTCGGCATCGGTTGGTGATGATCGATGGTTCTCTGCAGTGGGGGTTGAGGCAGTGGGGGCTAGCTACCCGGGAGACTCGACCAGGACAGCAGAGGCTCGACGCGATGATAGCGACGAGGCGTGCCATAAGCACGGGACACAGCGACAGGCCAAGGCACTAGTGGTCAGACATGTGGTCAGGAAAATTATGCAGGGGGTGCTGAAGCAGTGTTGAAGAGTACCAGATTCGAGTTGGTGACTGGGTCTATCGGTGCCGGTTGATGGACAAGAGTTGACCATGGAGAATCTGAGAAAGTGACGGGAAGTCTGGAATTGTCAAAACAGAGAGAGTACATGGCCGTATATTCTGTGGTGTTCAGTGCACTTGGCAAAGTGCGGATGACAAATACAGAAGGAGGCGGAGTGCTATAGCTGTGGGACATGCCAGAGACTATCCGAAAGAAGGGTGAGACAACTGCGAATTTGACTCAGGGTGACACAGGGCGACGGTGAAATTCCTTCAAGTTTCAGACAAGTAGTCAAGAAAGAGCGGTGACGCTGAGTTCAGGTAACTCTTATATGTGGCGTCCAATATGTGAGTTGTTCACTTTCACGTAGACAGTGGTCGGTGTGTGATGGCGTTGAACGGATTCTCCGGAAGTTGGGAGCACGGACTAGAGTAACAAGGAACTTAATTTTGCTCGAGTGTTGACTGTGATCAAGAAGAGGAGGGACTACAAGTTGCAGGTGGAATCACATGGAGTCTGGGAGTAGCAGCGGTGCTCATGGTGTATCTCAAGTCCAATGTACAAGGAGATTCGATACATGGATGAATTCAAGGTGGTGAAGAATATTCGCCAAGGTGGAGTTTGTTAGAATTGTGTCGAATATTATTGTATAAGGTAGGTTACAGTTGGACTTGATTTTGGACTGTGTGTAGACAAGGTAGGAGTTGTGTCCTAATAGGACACCTGTATCCTAGTCCTCCATATATATCGGGGGTAGACACACGATGTAACCTATACCAACATAATAGCACGGGCACGCGGGGGAGCCGGTGGTGTGTGCCGGCGCCCGGGCGGCCGTGGTGCGGTATTATGACGGTTTCATGGGGAGGAGCGCCCGTAGTCATGCCCCCGGGATGTAGCCATATCGGTGAACCTCGTTAACAAATCTCGGTGTCGTTCCTCATGTGATTGCTTGGTCCTCGGTAGATCGACGGTGGCCTCGGATTAATTCTAACAGACCGTTCGATGGCCGGATGACAGATGGGGCCACCCGCCCGTACGCTTTTATGTTGGCGGGTGGGAGGTAGGTGGCCGCCTGCCACGCGGCCCCGACGCGGACGTTAGAAGCGTCCGTTCGCTGTCCGCCGTGACCCAAAACCGGCGCAAGTTTGCGCTCGAAATGGGTCGGTCCGGACACAAAACGGACCAGATGGGTCCGGGCCATCGCGTGCTGGGCCACCTCGTTTGTCTGTTTTACCCCAAACGGACGGGGCCGGACAAGATAGGATCGCGCGGTGGAGTTGGCCTAATTACCGTGCATGTGCATGTTCATGCACGCCACGTGAATGCACTACGTCAGCTTTCAAAACGAGAGCGGTCTCAGTTCAAAAATCAGAAAGACGCCCCCCTCCCTCTCCCCTGGCTCACCCGACAGCGCTGTGGCCGCGCCCAGTTCCTGGTTCGCCGTTCTTGTTATGCATGGTCTGCACACTGGTTTGCGCCCTGTTCCCGGTCTGCACAATGATCTGCGACCAGTTCCTGGTGGCCGTACCTGGCATGCATGGTCTGCGGCTCTGCGCAGTATTTTGCGCGGCCAGTTCGTGGTACGCACGGTCTACACAACGATCTGCGTCTGCATCGTCTGCACAATATTTTTGTAGTGGTACACGGCCTTCCAGCTGGGCTCCCCCCATCTGCATGTCTGCCTCTCAAGTGCTACTCGTCAACCGCACGCAACGCCGTGACGGGCCAGGCTTTGCGCACCATTGCTAGGCGCTAGGGTTGGCATAGCTAGCTCCTCGTCTTGTTTGAAATTTCGAATGGTTTGTCTATGCATGCATGCAGTAGTGTCGCTATACTCTTGACTAGTCCCCGTAAAGCTGAGGCTGGTTGTAATGGTAGTATCATAGCTAGTATCATGCATGCCAACTAGGCAATTTTGATGAGGTGTCGTAGCATTAAATGAAGAAAGAGAGGGTGTAGTATCATATCATGATACCGTATCATATTAAATGCTATGCTACTTTGTGTCATGCATGGCAATAAATAGAGTACTACATGATACTAATATACTCCCTCCGGTCCTTTTTACTCTGCACATTGGATTTGCCGAAAGTCAAACTTTGCTAAGTTTGACCAAATTTATATTAGAAATTATTAGCATCTATAATATCTAATAAATATAATATAAAAATATATTCCAAGATGAATCTAATGATATTGGTGTTGTTATGTGAGTGTCTATAATTTTTTTTTATAAACTTGGTCAAAGTTGGATGAGATTGACTTCGGACAAACCTAATATGCAGAGTAAAAAGGACCGGAGGGAGTATGATACTATGCATTAGGGAGGTAGTATCATACACTAGTATCATATGCATGATACTAGTATATGATACTCCCCATTACAACCAGCCTGATTTGGAGTAAAGGTTTCCTCTGCAACTAGTCTATGTTATCTCTACCTAGTCTGACACACTATCTAGCTAGTGCTCTCCTCCACCCACTTCTCTCTTCCTCTCCTTCCCCGCAAAGGATTGCATTGGCGTAGCATTGGATTGAGGCCGTTCCTATATTCATTTGAGAGCGTTTAATGGTATAGGCCATAGGGCATTTGAAAAGACGAGATATAGATAATAGTACTAGCTCTTTTCCTTGCCATGTCGAGAAGTATTCGTTGTTCTTAGGCTAGTCATAGTGGGAGTAACTTAGCAAGCAACATAGTGCACTTCAAGAATTTTTTGCTTATGTGGCAATGTAGTTAATGAGAAATGGTAACATAATATGTTACTATAGCGCTTTTCAAGACAAGATGAGTCTACAAGCTAATTAGTGAAGTCATCTATGACACTATTACTATGTTACTTTGCACTATGAAGGTAGTAACTTAGACTAGTGTCATATGCATGACACTAGTATAAGTTACTCCCCACTATGACCAACTCTGTCGATCACATGCGATGTCCAAGTGAGTTAATAGGTGACAAAATGGTTTTCAGGCGTATAGGCTGTCCCGCAAAAGGTCACATGACTAGTTAGAACTTAGAACACAATCTTGAAACAACAAGAAAAATAATATGTTTGCTGTGTGCATGAAGTGCATAACGTGTGCATGCATGTGATCTATGAAATGATAAGTTTTTTTAGGCAAATCTATGAAATCTTTTTAGCAAATCTATGAAATGATAAGTGACTGGTTTTGTTTATTGCCATGAAATCTTTTATCTAAAATAAGGTAGGCCCAAAAGGTAGGGTGGGAGAGGTCCATCGATGCATGCTGACCAACTGATAGGAAACAGTACGCTGAAGAGAATATTGCTGTGCTGCTGTGATAGTAAAAGACTGAGCACTGATGGACCAGGCATTGTGGCCAATAGAAAATTGTACTAGCAGTACACATGGAGGTCGTCGGTCTTGTAGGGTAGCCTCCATGCCATTGACCTGACGTGTACAAGTACACGTACATTGCACTAGCCATGCATGCAGCATGCCCTTGTCATGACCCGTACATACTTGTACACGTACAGTGCACTTCGTATATGCCAGGTGCTCTTGTCTCTTGGCATGACATGAAGTGTATTTCCCACTAGATATGTAGTCACACTACGCTAGATATGTAGTGCACTGCCAAGGCAAGCATGACGCCCTACACAGTGCGCTACAGCACAGCTAGAACCGAAACATCTATATAAACGAGGCGGAGGGTGAGCTCCTTCTCAGCGAAGACATCGTCTCCCAGATTCCACCTTTGTTTCCACAGTCCACACTCTCTTACCAGAGCCTGCCCACCGGATGCCATGGCTTCCCACCGCAACCACTGCAGGTTCGCCATCTTCGCCGCCGTCGGCTGCGCCCACATCCTGAAGCAGGCTTTCGACTTCCTCGCCGTCGGCAGCGGTGGAGCTGCCTCCGCGCGTAGCCACTTCATCGACGCCGCCGTCATCCTGCTGGTGCTACACACCCTTGTGGCCTACCTCGCCGGCGTCACCCTCGTGCACGTCCTCTGCACCGCCCCGTCGTCGGCCACGCGCTTGTCGACGGAGGATTCCAGGCGGCTCGCTACTCTGGCCGTCTGGCTTGGCTTCACCTTGGTCGTGCTCAGTGCATTGCCTCTCGTGCTGTTCCTGTTCGTCAATGCCGGTAAGTGAGCAGTAAAGTAGAGTAGTACTCCAGTTACCATTACCATTAGCGTGGCGTGGTAGAGGTTGAGTGCTGGTGGGCTCGCCGTCTCGGCGGTACTCAGTCGTAGTAGTAGTCAAATGAATGCAAGAGGTCCTTGTTTATTTTAGCTTGGAGCATGCACCGTGGAGGCTGGAATTACACTGTTCCAAGTTAGCTAGAGTAGCTACCGTGTCCTACCCGAAGACCGGAGCAGCTTGTTCTGAATGGCTACCGTGGAGCGAATACCGGGCTGCTATGGCTATGTCTATATGCAGCCAACCGCCCTATCCATGCATGGATCATGTTCCATCAAGGCATCAATCATGTGCTCTCGGTTACCTTTTGTAGTATTTTAACCGGTGTTCTTCATTATCGCATGCATGTGTAAGCTTTATCATTCAGTTGAATTTTACTAGCGTGTAGTACTAGTCTTTGGTTGTATGGAAGCATGTGTTAGTGTTCTCATGATCGATGATGGATGTTACTAGTAGTAAGTACTGGCTTGTAGTTGACTGGAAGCATATACGTATGCATGTAAGCGTTGTCAGGCAGATGGAGTAGCTTGCAGCTGAGTGGAACTATTCTGGTTATGATTCGGTTTCCTTTGGAATGTATGCATGCATGAGGTTCTTTGGCAAAAATGAAAGACTCGGTATGGCGTGCCAACTTGCACCCAAACCGTCCTTGTACGTCCGACATGCGATCTCACCCTGGCATCCTTGAGATGTTAAAGTGTGGTTAGCTTGGCACATGATTGATAATGCCATTGTTTAACGTGCGTACAGAGACAAAGTACGTGTAGTTGGCTAAGTTAGCACGTACTACTTGATTCACCTATCTTAAACGGAGTATGGTTTGGTCAGTGCCAAGCTAGGGCTCCACACGTGCTTCCTCACATCAAAGGAAGTAGCGCCCCTGCGTACCTCACTTCCATCGTTGACGTTGCACCAGCACGCTTGCCCACCCTCTCTCTCTCTCCCTCCCTCCCTCCCTCTCTCTCTCAGACACACACACACACACACACACACACACACACACGTTTTTACCCGGCAGCCTCTTTCTTCCTTTCTTCTGACCAAGGTTTTTAATTTCGTAAGCAAAATAATTTTGAAGCTCACTGAAATATGCGAAATTTCGCGTATTTCAGCAATTATTTCGGATTTTGCGATTTCAAATTTCACTTAATTTTAATGAATTTTAGCATAATTTAAATTTATTTTCAAATCAATATGAATCTGGATCAAAATTTCGGGGTTAAAAATATTTCGGACCCCACTGAAATATGCGAAATTTCGTTGAAATTTTTAACCCTGCTTCTGACACCCCGCGCCCTGAATGTCAGCAAAAGCCATCCAATTTGTAGGCGCTTTGGTCTTGTCCGGCTCTGCGAGCGGGAGAAACAAAGGCAACTCGCATTGGTGGGGCGGCATCAAAAAGCCAAGAACAACCTTCTTCACAAAGACCCTTTTACACACAAAAAAGAACAGAAGCGCCTTGGCTCGTAGAGATTGCTTTTACAGCGGCCGGAGATCACATCAATCTTCTTTTCTCGCTCCTTTTACCCGTTTTTACTGTGCTTTTGGGCGAAGCACTGTTCAGCCTAATAATTTAATTAGTCTAATTCTGAAAAGGCAATCTCGAGGATTCTTTCTCACCCTCTGTCAACGGAGCTTGTAGTAGTAGACACCAATGATCTACTAACGAAACTCGCCCTATGAGATGCGCGCAAGGTAAAAATGAACAAAGCAAAAACAGCGAGGGCAAAGAAAGAGAGGGAGGTGGAATCACTCGGCTCTCATAATGTTCGCACAGGTGAAGGTTTTCCCGGCAAGTAAAAAGGAGAGAAAAGGGGTTTCCATGTTCCCCGGATACGCTAACTTGAAACTCGGATACGAACAACGGTGCGTCGTTCCCATCTTCCCAGGTCCTGCACACGCAGTGTACATGAACACTTGAAATGCATGTCAGCATCTGTTGCCAACCCGTCAAGAGTAGGCATGCGAGCACAAGTTCAACTGTTCAAGTAATACTCGGACTACATTGAAAGCCATGGGATAATAGCAGACCATGCTTAATTAACACGGCGGACCATTGATAAGTTTGTTGCTTCCCCTGGTCACAAAGACGAAGGGCTCTCCTTCTCCCGAAGACAGTATTTTATCTGTTTGGGATTAGTTCCACGATAAAGCAAATCTTAGTGCGCGTGGCCAAAAGCACAAGTACTTTCCCGTCATGAATCTAAAAAGAATACAATGGAAATGCACGGGTCGGCTCAGGTAAGAGAAAATGGACAAGGAGAAATCTGAATCGCATTTTTAGCTGGATATAACTAGTAGCAGTAACAAGTAAAACAACGGATTACACGCAGCAGAGGAATTACAACAAGCCGAGTTGGAAAATGGCCTGTCGAAGAAGATAACTAATCAGCCATGGACTTTGCCGACGTGGTACAGTGCTCCACCGTCGTGGTCTACCGGTCCCTCACCGGAGCTGAACTTTTGATGGGGTCCTACTAGTACATCACCTGGGATATTGACGGGGCCACCTGCAGGTTGCAGCCGCACACCTGAAATCTTGTCCGCTGCGCCCGCCGGCCACTATCCATGGCCCAGAGCCCCCAGATCTTTGCGTCCATGGCGTCACATGCTATTTTGGCTAAACGCCTAAATCTACTAGTAGTACTACTACTTTACTTCTTTACTTGTCATGTCTGGGGGATTAAGCTAGGATTTAGCTCACCATGTGCAGCTGAACCCCAGCCCAATCCCTCGCTTACCGGCGCGCGAGGAAGTAGAAGGCGGCGGCGAGGAGAAGCCACGCGGAGACGAACGTGAAGAGCAGAAGGACGAAACGCCCCAGATCCATGGAAGGCGTCGTGGCGATGAGGTGGAGGTAGGCGAGGACGACGCTGGCGAAGTGGTCGAGGATGACGCCGGTGAGGTAGGCCGTCGTGAGTAGCACGATAAGGGACATGACCGCCTTATCGCCCAGGAAACGGAGGAGCGGCGCCAGGATCTTGGAGCAGCCTTTGGCGAGCCCGAGCGCCAGCGTCGCCTCCTCCAGGACGGAATCCATCGGCCGTGCGCTGGGGGTGGTGGTGGAAGAACAATGGAGAATGAAGTACTACTAGTCTAGTATTCTTGAGTGCTTCAACAAAATGTCCTTCTATCATCCAGCCCACAGAATATGCCACTTTGTTGAAACACCGCTATAAAGAAATTAGAATTTTCCCCTGCAAGTAGAAGTGCACAATTGTTACTTGTCACTAAAAACGCTAACTATTGTTAATGAAAATGCATATTATTTATTGTACAATATTTTACAACAGCACTTCCAAATCTGCATCTAACCATATATCAAGTATTGTTCCTAACAAACTACTCCCTCCGTTCGAAATTACTTGTCGCAGAAATGGATGTATCTAGATGTATTTTAGTTCTAGATACGTCCATTTCTGAGACAAGTAATTCCGAACGGAGGGAGTACATTACAGTAAATTCCGCCACTCCATTCTAAACCTATATCAAACTACAGTACAACATTTTCTGAACCTATATCAAACTACAATACAGTATTTTCTGAACCTATATCAAACTACAGTACACATTGATGATAACATGATAATGCACAGGGGAGCGCACAACGACATCACACATTGATCATAGGCCCAAAGAGGCATATTTACGTGGATGAGGTTCATGAGCACATCAGACGATAGACTACAGAGCACGAATAGGTAGACGTCAACAGATTGCAAAGCATGTTTACATATATACAAACAAAATAACCATGGCACCGAAGCTTTATGACCCTCTACACACAGACATCGCCTTCACCAAAACTGAAACATAAGGGGCAAAAGCATTTTGAAGGTTGTTGCAGGTCAGCTGATCGACTTGCCCGTTTCTACTGCAGGCACCAAGTCCAGGATATACGCTTGGAAGGTGTGCACCTACAGCACACATGTAATGGGTAGAGGTCAGTGTACAAAAATATGAGAATTGAAATTAAGAAATGGAATGATGGGAAGGGAATCCAAGTATGTTTTAACCTGACTAAAAGTCAGTCTCTCCAAGTAGCCTGACAGTTTGGATGAACAATGACATGGTTCTGATAACAGTCACCGTCGCTCTGAAGCAACCAAGTGATTTGGCAATAAGTGCCTGTGAGCCGGAGCTCAAGCAGAGGAATCGCTAGTACATCCATACTGATAAAAGACCATCCATTTACAATACTTGTTTCCAAAAGGCTTAGGTCACCAAAATACATCATTCTTCCTGAAATGATGCAAGCAATGAAAATGATATGGTGCAATGTGAAATGATAACAAAGGCCCAAGAAGAGGTCAATTAGAAAACATGAAAGCAAGGCATACAGACAAGGTAAATACCTAGTAAAGGGTTCTACTTCTTCCGACTGTTCTTGCCACAGTCATCGGGCAACAGTAAGCACGGATGGTTCAAACCTGGAAAGAAAGGACATGACAAGCAGGAATAGCATTAGCCATGGAAAAGTTATGCAGTTTCAATAAAAGAGACACCATGAGGCAAAGGAACAGTAAGAACCTCTTTGCATTGGTTATTGCATCAGTAAGTGCCAACCCGTCTTCTCAATGATGATCAGACTGAGGAATTTTGCGTTTGGAAGTGATCACCTCGTTGGTTGAACCCAGCGACTCATCAGCCTGTAGGAGCAAATATAAGCAGGAATTAGTACTTTGAAGCATGCAACATAAAAGGGAAAAATAAAATATGTGTTGAAGGATTAAGGAAAGTAAAACCAATATTATGTGTTGAAGGATTAATGAAAGTAATGCTAAACATGTACCAATAAATGAATCTATCTTTGATAAGAAACAAGGACTGCATCCCTAAAACTGTTTAATAGCAGAGCATACCTTGAAAACAAAATGCTTGTACATCAATGCAGAGTAGACACCGACACATCCGAATAGAAACAGCAATGCCATGGACAGAGCAAAAACACAGAGATTAGGGTTATGGAGAATAGCAGATCATTAATAGCAGAAAAATTGCAAAACAATAAATTTTCTAAGAGTTATCTTATACATAGGACAACATAAACACCGAGGCGTCATTTGAAAGAAAAGAAAACCATGGATATACAAATGGAGAAGCTTACCCCTATGTCTTATTATCTTGCAATAAATGATCTTCTTGGTACTTGAAGCATGGGCCACTTTGTTAGCCCTCAAACATATTAGAAGATCAGTCTTCCATTCAAAATCAAAACCTCAACCTTCGCTAGCTTAACCGGACACACCAAAGTGCAGAGCGGAAAAATTTAGTGAACGAAATGACAGAGGCTAGGAAGGCACATTAAGGAGGTAGTTAATAAGAGGGAGAGTTGGTTGTTTTCAAAAAACGGAGAGATCATTTATTACAACACAGTAGGCGCTTTTTCTTCCCAAGGGAAGTTTAGCTTGTCTGAAAACTTAAGTCGAAGCACCCGAAGAGGACCATCCTACCCATCAATTAAAAAAAATAGTGACTTCAATATTCTGGCCAATTTTGATGTATCATGTTTTTTTGAAACTACATTAAATGTACCCTGTTCTAGCTGTTGTTGGTTAAGATCTGAGATATACAGTGAAAAGGAGAGTATTAGTCCTAACAAATGCATCTTAGACTCTTAGTGAAGCTCCAAATGAGAATCTCTCATAATTATTTTGAGATGCCTTATTCAGTTAACCAAACAAAGCATGTTCATCTTAATAAAAAGGCAGGAGAGGCATCATACCACTATCCGTGAATTGGGCTGGGGCTCTTTGGTGCTAGCTCTTCCATTTTCAGATAAGTTGATTGTTCTTCTCTGGGTATCCTGCCATAAACCGTGGATGGCTTTTTTTAAAAACAATTACACATACGGATTAAGCATACAATAGCGGCAGCAGCATACAAGCCTACAAATAATCAAACCTAGAACAACAACAGCGTTTAAGGAAACACCACACTCTTGCTGTGGAGGCAGGAATAGCACATCAAGCAGTGTAGGGAAGCAATTGGTAGGAAGGAATAACAACAAACCTTAGAAGCCCACTCGGTGTGCTCCCTCTCCGGCCGACCCGCAAGACAGCCCCAACGCCACGCCACCGTCCCAACCGTGAAACAACCAGAGAAGTAAGGAAGATGGTAAGAAACAAGCGAAATAAAAGGTAGTGGGCTCCAATACAAACATTAACCAGCCTAAAGACGTTGTTATTAGAAACATGACACCGTGGTTTCTGCTGGTTTATCAACAAATTAAAACAAGCCATTGAACCGACAACTTGCTTACTCTTAACCAGATGAAATCAAGGACCAACAACAAACAATAAAAGTCAAGAACAACTTATATGCAATAAAGGTATGAGAGAGAAGAAATATTCACATAAGACGGCTATAAACACTGGAGCAAAAATAAGCAACACCTTTAAATACAAATTAAAAGGGTTCAGGGTTCAATGCATAGTGGGCTCAGATTTGCCTTTCCTCGATCATATAATCTACCCCTGCCATCTCTTGTCACCAGATTAATCTGTTTATACAGTGGAGCTGCCCTGGTTATCACTCAACAAGAATGACCATCCAAGGACAGAACAATAAGTATCACATGATCAAAAAGGATTCTAGAGACAAGAGGGAGGACCCAACTTGATACCCACAGGTGCCTTGATTGCTCAAAGGCACACTTGTTTCAGCCACAGCGAATCATCATCGCCCTAGCAAGGATGGCTTCCGACCGGTGGGGCACGTGCGAATAAAAAGGGTTCAGGGTTCAATGCATATGGGCTCAGATTTGCCTTTCCTCATCATATAATCTACCCCATCATCTCTTATCACCAGATCAATCTGTTTATACAGTGGAGCTGTCCTGGTTATCACTCAATAAGAATGATCATCCAAAGGACAGAACAATAAGTATCACAGGATCAAAAAGGATTCTAGAGACAAGAGGAAGGACCCAACTTGATACCCACGGCTAATCATGATCGCCCTAGCAAGAATGGCTTCCGACCGATGTGGCACGTGATTCAAACGCGGTGGGGCAGGCTATTTACGCGCGGTGGCACGGTCGAGGTGAAACTGTTCAGTGCAACAGTAACTTTTTTTTATCCGACGGACGAGGTCATTCTAGGGCTCGATCCGACGGCTCAGATTGCATCAACAACCAGATCCAACGGCCAGGAATGCCAAGCGGCTGAGGAGGCTGGAGGATGACCGGCATCCTAGAGCAACTGCTTAAACAATTGAGTACAAAAGTCATTCATGCCAACCACAAAAAGGAAATAACCTGCAATGCAAGGCTAATATGATTTATCTATTGCCAATCACCGTATCCATTTAAATTATGATCTGAACATATACACTTTCCAGTCACATGGCATCATCATTTTAACTAAACTAAACCTCTAAAGTTCTGCCAATGATTAAATATGGCATTAATGTAAAATATGGTAATGGGGTGGTTTATTTGGGTCAAAAAAAGGCAAACAACACAACACAGAGTATCCAATTAAGCATAGCAATTAACAATCAGGGATACTAATGAGGGAACTCTGAAAATGGATAGATCACCTCACATAATGATTATCTCAGCATACCTAGGCTAGGCAAGTGAAACCGACAATAAGGGTAAATAGAGCAGCCGTTCCCTTGGCAGTGGCCAGAAATGCTTAAAACCCACTAAACACCAACGCTGACTATTGGATATTTTGCCAAACGCACCATCTATTCTTCTCTTAATTCATCGATGATGGCACAACAGGTGTATTGCTCAATCTATCTATCCAACTAATGTATAGCCTTCAACCATCTATGTCGATGCATCTCACCTCTAACTGAACTGTTACCACCGAAAACATAAATACACTGCATATGTACCAAGAAAAGTAATCCTTGATTTCTCTTTGCATAGCAATAATGAAATTAAACAAAGGAGAACATAATGCTTACATAGACATGAAAAGCAACAAAATTAGATATTTTGTCAGAAGCATAGCACACACATGATAAAGTAAAAGCCCAGGAAAAGAAACAAATTGTGAGAGGAATGGAATATGGAGATAAACAACCATGGAATCAGAGTGAGAGGGGGATCACATGTACGTGCTGCTTCCAAGGATTGCCTCATTCTTCAGGCCATTGCAGATCTAAAAATAAAAAGCAACCCAGGTTGACATCACAGAGAGAGAGAGAGAAAGAGAGAGAGAGAGAGAGAGAGAGAGAGAGAGAGAGAGAGAGATGGCCGGGGTGCTTTGCTCCCTGATAAACCGTGGCGAGCCAGTGTGCTACACGGGAGCAAATGGATGGAATCGAGGCCTTGGCACAAGGCGCTTGTAGGACTGGATGTAGAGGAAGAGGAGCACGTCATGGAGGTCAGCCTCCCACGCGCCGTCCGCTGTGGGGTCATCGTCGTCGCCGAGGAGCACGGCGGCGAGCGCCCCGAGCGCCAGCGCGGCCTGGTCGGCGGGGATCTACAGCGGCTCCGCGAGCACCGCGGCACCCACGCGCCCAGGCCCCGGCACCACGAGCTGAGCAGGAGGGCTCAGGAGCCGCCGCCGTGCCCGGGGACCAGCTCGCGGACGGGGAGGGCGGGCGTCCACTCGCCGTCGCCTTACCCTGCTGCTGCTCCTCCCCGCTGCCGCCGCCGTCGTGCTCCTCGTCCTCCCTCCGGTTTTGCTCATCGTCGTTGGGGAGGGGGGCTTTGCTGCGGTGGATCTGGACGCCGACGGCGCGGGGAGGCGGGTGGCGGCGGCGGCGGTGATGTGGGCGGGAGGAGAGGAGGCGTGCAGGAGGGGAGGCGAGGGGAGGGGAGGGGAACAAGAGAGAGGGAGAGGAGGCGCACGGGAAGGGGAGGGGAGCCGGCTAGGGTTGCCTCCACGGGAGCCGGCCCTTTTATACCTCGGGCGAGTGAAATGACGAAAATGCCCCCGGCGGGGCAGGCTATTTACGCGCGGTGGCACGGTCGAGGTGAAACTGTTCATTGCAACAGTAACTATTTTTTATCCGACGGACGAGGTCATTCCAGCGCTCGATCCGACGGCTCAGATCGCATCAAGCAGCCAGATCCAACGATCAGGAATCCAAACAGCTGAGGAGCCGGGAGGATCACTGTCATTCTTATTTCTCGATACAACAGGTTAACGTACACTCACTCCCAAAGCATGCGTTATTTGCTGAAGGAGCCAATGAATGTACTGTGCGTTCGAATTCAATCCTTGTATTTTCTCACCGTCGCTCCGGTTACAGTCCCATCCGGGAGAAATAAACATGGAGCATGGTTATCAGTACAATATCTAAGCTCCCTCGAAATCAAGCGTTGTGAGCGCTCCGGGCTGGGATTGGCAAGTGACCACGTCTCTTATGTTTTTAAAATAATCACTTTGATTTCCTTAGAAAAATCATGGTCTATTATTAGGTAAGTAGATATTGTTTTTCTTGAACACAGTACAATCGAACTCGCTCACATATACGAGCATACACCCATCCTTATGAATACACGCACGCACCCTACCTCTATGAGTGTCTTTGAGAGACTGAGCCAGCACATCATCTTGAGATTGATGAAGTCTCCATAAACACCTTCGTAGTTGATGGGAACGTCTCCTCCCACTAAATGCATATCGCTGAAAGGCCTGAAATAAATCCAGAAAAATGCGAGCATCAAGTCAAGTATGGGAGTTGAACTCTGGTGGCAGGGGATACCAATATCCTCCTAACCATCCAACATTAGGTATTATTTACTATTTGGGTCAACCATCCAACTATGTGTGTCCATCACTTGATGTGTTACGTGTCACTTACTCCCTAAACTAAAATCATAACAATTATTTTAGATCAGAGGGACTACTTTTTTGCGAGAAAAAAGGGTTACATGTCGCTCATGTACATATAACACGAAGGAAATTAATGTTGCAGCCAACTATATCAACGCCTATAAAAGTGATGTACCATCGCACAACGGCACGTAACCGCCAGCTTGGCCCATCACCGCCTCCTCTGTGTCACATGGCTGCTTGGGCGCTGTCAGTCCACCATCACGCCACATGCCCCGCCTACCTCTCCATCTTTCTCCCCTTCTCTCATGGCGGTACGCCCGAGCCATCACCGCCTCCTCCACGCCACACAGTTGCACTGGCATCTGACCCATCACCTGTTCCTCCGCATCATATGGTTGCACGGGCGCCGCCTGTCCATCATCGCCTCCTCCTCACCACACGGCTGCACGGGCGCCCGTCCCACACCGCCTCCTCCGCACCACAAGGTTGCATGGGTTTTTCCTGTCCACCACCACACCGCTCACCCCACCCATTGCTCCATCTTTCTCCTCTTCTTTTGTGCGGTAATTAACGTCCGACAACAATGACGCTTGGGGCCAAGAGATGACTATCGTCTTCGAAACTTGGTCGCCTTCGTCAACACGCCATGACCCACAAGGTCTGCAGTACAACTCCCGATACCTCCTTCCTCTCCCTCTGCAATCCTTTCTTTGGCAGCCCGATTCAAATTCAATCCCCATCGCTTCAGTGCTAAACAAGTAGCAGATTATACCGAGATTTTATCTCACCGTGTAAGTTTTCAATATGAAAGCCTCATGCTTCACTGCTTAAGAACCATCTCTGTGCTTGTGGATTAACAACCTCACGCAGTCTGTACATGGCATACTTTATGCTGCCTCTCTTCCACGATGCAGTGCATATTAGTTTTTTTAAAGTCAAAGATGTCCATTTGACCAAGTTTATAGAATTAACTATCAATATCTGAAGTACTAAATAAATAAACTATAATTAACAGTACATGTGGATGTTGATTTTTTTTAAAACTTTGTCAAACATTGGTATGTTTGACTTTTCAAAACAAAGTCTGAACTATATTTTAGAACGGAGGGAGTATTAGTTAGGATATGGTTCAAGCCTAAGGAGCATGGTCTCTAACTGAATTTAATTGGAACTAAAACAATAAGACAAGATGATAACTAGGTTTTCCTCTGAAGATAATTTGGTTAATTATCACCAGGTCGCTTATGTACACAACTGATCAGGCCTTATTAATGCATAAGTAGTGTTACATTCAAATAAAAACCGAGATCAAATACCTGTACTATTATCTCTTGATCCTCCCATTTCTGTCTCTTCCTCTTAGAGGTTGCTATAAACATCCTTCATTCACTTTCCCGTCGTTAGTTAGTCGGTGCAAATCATTGCTTTTATTTCAAATATGTTCTTTCCATTTTGGTTCTAACTACGCATATGAATGACGAATATTGAAAACCAAAAGCCATATACTTTGGTGCAGTGCTACAACTTCCAAGTATTTCTCACTTTCACTACCCTTTTACCATTATTGCTTGGTGTTTTGTATTATTTGTTTGTGACCAAGGTAAATTACAAACTATTGATTGGTTAAATCATAGAGTTGTATGATTGTTGTAGATGATACTATAATCAGAAGCGTTGGTTACGCACATCATAGTTTTCAATTTGTTTTGCAGATGAATATTATCATGTCCCTGCCAGGGACATGCTTGACGCCAACCACTACTTTGGATATCTTTTTAGCAATGCTGCTAACATATCATTTTTGTGAAGAACAATAGTTGTAAAAAAAAGTGAGTAATATCCTGCCAAGTAAATGACGACGCGTCTTAGCATCTAGACATATCCTGCAATGCAAAACACCCCAAAATTATGGAAACCAAAACAAAGAAAGCACATGAAAAAAAAACCCTGACCTACAAATAGAGCAGCAAGCAATCTATTCGTCAATTAACAATCAAACAAATAAATGGTAGAAAAGTAGAACAGCGTAGCAAAGCGCGCGTATGCTTCTAATTCACTTGAGGTCGGGTGGACAGACCGGCATCAAGTGGGTGGCTGCCTGCTGCCCACACTGTCCGAGTATCAGCCCCGTCGATGGAGGGGGTCAAGATGGGCGACCACACAGGGCCCCCAAAAATTTGTGGCCCCCAAATGGATTAATTAGCATTTCTGTATAGATTAATTAGCCTGAGTTTAATCAATCTCGCCCAGCAAAAACGCTAGGAACGAACGAGCAACCCATTGAGCAAAGCCAGCCCATGACTCCTTGTACATGCCAATCCGTTGTTCCGAAGTAGGAGTATTACTTCCTCCATTTCAAAATAGATGATCTAACTTTATACTAATTTAAATCCAAAATTAGTATAAAGTTGGGTCATCTATTTTAGAACGGAGGGAGTACATGCCAATCCGCCGTCCCTTTTCATTGCTGCCCTGTTGTAAGGGCATATATATCCCCAAGGTGTTTTGGTGATTGATGACAATGCTTTTGCGGACTAATCGTGTGCGTTGAGTTTTTCAGAGATTCATTCTTTGGTACGAGAAGATTCCTTCCCCTCGGTGTTTTAGTCAAGACGGTGTAGCTCTTTCGTCTCTCTGTTGGTGGACTAGTTTCGTAGGAGTCACCGTACTATCAAGAGGGGATCCGCTTTGGAAAGGCTAGGGTGGAATCATCACGTTCACATCCTTATCACACCCGACGTTCCTTTCCGCTTCATTGGAGCTTCCTTTTCCTCTCCTTGCCTGCCTTGACCTGCCCCAGCGGTAGTACCGCGGTCCTCAGCGGTAGTACCGCCGAAGCACGTCAAGCGGTAGTACCGCTCCCCAAGCGGTAGTACCGCTTGCTGTCTTTGGCCGTAGTACCGTTGTGGTTACGGGCTACTACCGCCTCGACTCGAGACCCCTGTTTTTCGTGTCGGGTTTTGCGGTACTAGTAGCGGCAGTAGTGGCGGTAGTACCGCTCCAAGCGGTAGTACCGCCCATACTCCCTCGGTAGTACCGCTCTGGGCCCAGGTCCCCGCTACCCTCGTGAGCGCGGTAGTACCGCTGGGAGGGAACGGTAGTACCGCTGGCTCAGCGGTAGTACCGCCCTGCCCAAGTGGTAGTACCGCTCTGTGCGTGGCTGCTTGGGGGGTAACGGTTGGATTGTTCCCCCCACTATATAAAGAGGTCTTCTTCCCCAATGTTGACCGACCTCTTCCCCCAAAAGCTTCATTGTTGCTCCAAGCTCCATTTTCGCCCGATCTCTCTCCCTCGCCAATCAAACTTGTTGATTTGCTCGGGATTGGTTGAGAAGGCCCCGATCTACACTTCCACCAAGAGAATTTGATTCCCCCCACTAATCCCTAGCGGATCTTATTACTCTTGGGTGTTTGAGCACCCTAGACGATTGAGGTCACCTCGGAGCCATACTCCATTGTGGTGAAGCTTCGTGGTGTTGTTGGGAGCCTCCAATTAAGTTGTGGAGATTGTCCCAACCTTGTTTGTAAAGGTTCGGTCGCCGCCTTCAAGGGCACCAATAGTGGAATCACGGCATCTCGCATTGTGTGAGGGTGTGAGGAGAATACGGTGGCCCTATTGGCTTCTTGGGGAGCATTGTGCCTCCACACCGCTCCAACGGAGACGTACTTCCTCTCAAAAGGAAGGAACTTCGGTAACACATCCTCGTCTCCACCGGCTCCACTCTTGGTTATCTCGTGCCTTTACTTTCGCAAGCTTACTTGTGTTGTATCCTTTGCTTGCTCGTGTGCTTGTTGTCGTTGCATCATATAGGTTGTTCACCTAGTTGCATATCTAGACAACCTACTTTGATGCAAAGTTTAATTTGGTAAAGAAAAGCTAAAATTTGTTAGTTGCCTATTCACCCCCCCCCCCCTCTAGTCAACTATATCGATCCTTTCACCTGTTCCATCGCCGGTTCCGCTTGTGCTGCAATCCCCCATGGCGCCGTGCTGGTTGGCTGCTTCCGTTGATCGGCGATAACCCAATCGCCCGAGACGTCGACTGCTGGCTGCCCCTGCCTCCAGGATTCACACTAGTTACAGTGGGAGTAACTTCAGCAGTAACATCGAATTTAACTCAACAAATTTGCTTACGTGGCAATGAGTTAATGAGGAGAGAGATAGTTTGAGTTACTTAGCTAGTTACTGTAACATCACATGTCCCAATGCAATGTGAGTCTATAACCAAATAAATGAGGCTTTGCATGTTACCATACTTATATTACTACCCACTATGAAAGGTAGTAATATAGTACTACCTCCGTCCGGGTTTATTGGTCCCCATTATATTTCGTGCCAAATTTTGACCATAGATTAAACTAACAAAATGTTCACGCATGTCACCAAACATTATATTTTTAAAAACTATGTTCAAATATGAATCCAATGAGATAATTTTTCTTGACATGCATTAACATTTTGTTAGTTAAATCTTTAGTCAAAATTTAACACAAACTACAAAGAGGACCTATAAACCAGGACAGAGGTAGTAGTGGTGTATGTTACTCTTCATTGTGGCTAGTCTCAAACCTCCACTATCAGGTATTATTAATTACTTCCTCTGTAAATTAATATTAAAGCGTTTAAATTATTATTTTAGTGTTTTTTTAGAAAAGGAGGATAACCCCCGGCCTCTGCATCTGGGAGATGCATGCGGCAATTTCATTGATTATTTTCGAGGACCTTACAAAGTAGAACGACAATATGCCTGAATCCACCATCTTGGCAACATCTGCCGCTACTCTTATCCAAATGATGAAGGGGTGCAAGCTGGGCCACATACCCAGACCTCTCACCTAAGCCTAACTTCTAAAGTCGGAGGCCCCGACCGAGACATCTGCCTGGTCCGAGGCTCAAACCGGTCCAACGCACTCACATGTGTCGTCGCCGCCATCTTCCACTGGTCCATCTTCAGAGCAGATTGAGGTGACAACATTGGCAGGTCCTCCGCCATCGAGGCCACCACGACGCCAAACGACGACCACCAACTACGCGAGCCTTGGCAAGTCCTCCACCATTGACGCCACCACGACGCCAGACGACGACCTCCACTTACGCGAGTCCATCTCCAAGCAACGGACATAAATTCATGCTAGGATAGGGCCGCACCACCGTCGTCGCCCACCACCCACAAGCTCCACCCAACCCCAAGGTTCCCAAAGCGGCGCCTTCAAGAATGGAACGGCGCCGTGAGAGCCGTCACCGCCCAACAAAGTTAGGGCTGCCACCGTCCGATCTAGTGAACTAGATCTAGGGTTTCCCTTGATACTCGAGTAGGGGCACGGAGGAAAGGCCATGGCGGTGCCTTCAAGAAGGAAACAACACCCGCATGTGTCGACGCCGCCAGCATCGGCAAGCCGATCAGGGCTTTCCCCTCGGCCAAAGTCCACGCAATCCCAAAAGTAGTGGATCTGGAATCAAAGAGGCGGAAACCATGATAGGCCAAGACCACAACTACCGCAAGAAGAGCCGCACCCAGCACGAGGGGAGGTGACGATGGGAGCCGCCGGACGCTCCACTAACACCGACAACCACGGTGGACCAGGTCGAGCCAGGGGAGACCCAAATCAGTTGCCATCAGCCCACCGCAACCAGCACGAGAAGAGGCATGCCTGGAATGAGGCTCGGCCGCCGGGAGGGCGCCAGACGGCCGGATGCACGAGGGACCACAACACCACCACGACTAGTTCAAGAGGAGACCTGGCCGGGACGAGGTCCTGCCGCCGGGAGGACGCCAGGCAGGCAGGCCCACGGGGATGGCATAGCGCTGCTAATATGAGCATAGCAGTAGCGCTGAAGCTAGACGCGCTACTACTACAACTGGCAGACCATTCCAGGTATGCCAGGGATACTAGTAGCACTCATTCGTCGAAAGCGCTACTATTATTGATCTTACAATAGTGCTTTTTCCCTAACCAGCGCTACGGATAAATTCAGTCCCCTCCTAATAAGATGAAAGTTTAGTCCCACCTCGCTCCGCAAACAGAATTTTTACCACCTTAAATATGGTGCTTCTCAAACCATCACAACCACTTGGTCTTCATTGAACTTTATGTGTAGGATCTGTGGCCGCAATAGGAATCTACGCCGGTTCTTAACCGGGATTCCTATTGACAATTTAGATTCTACATAAAAAGATTATTGATGACCAATGTATTTTTGAATTGTTTTACATGCTTAGCGTTAGCAGTAGCGCGTTTTTTCAGAAAGTGCTACTGCTATAGATTTTAGTAGTAGCGCTTTTTATGGACAATCTCTACCACTAAGGGCCCTTATCCAAATCGGCCCGCGCGCGTCCTCTCACTCTCCCCCTCACACTGTCTCGTCGCCTCTGTCGCCTCCGTCGCCGTCACCGCCGTCCTCCTCCGTCGTCGCCATCCTCCTCCCCCAAGGTCCCTCCCTCCTCCTCCCTCCTCCTCCTCACACTCTCTCATCGCCTCTGTCGCCTCCGTCGCCGTGGCCGTCATCGTCCTCCCTCCGTCCCTCCGCCTCCATCGTCGTCATCCTCCTGCCCCCCAAGGTCCCTCCCTCCCCCTCCCCTTCGGCGGTGGCCCCCTCCTCCTCCTCCCTCTCCGGCGGCCCCCTCCTCCTCCTCGCCCCCCTCCTGATCTCTCCTTCTCCACCTCAAATTTGAATAAGTAATTTGAATAGAACAAAATATGAAATTGAAAAGAATAAGTACATGTAGGTCTTTTGAATAGAATAGGAAATTTTTAGAAAATTTGAATAAGTAAATTTGAATAGAATAAAATATGAAATTGAAAAGAATAAGTAAAGTAGGTCTTTTGAATAGAATAGGGAATTTTTAGAAAATTTGAATAAGTAAATGTGAATAGAATAAAATATGAAATTGAAAAGGATAAGTAAATGTAGGTCTTTTGAATAGAATAGGAAATTTTTAGAAAATTTGAATATAATAAAATATGAAATTGAAAAGAAGAAGTAAATGTAGGTCTTTTGAATAGAATAGGAATTTTTTAGTAAATGTAGGTTTTTGTTTATATTTTGATTTAGGGTTTTCACTAAGTTCTAAGATGAGGATAATAATGTTTTTGTTTATATTTTGTTTTTGCAGAAATCAAGGAACCCTTGCATCATCCCTGCCGTCGTCCCTGTCACCGACCACCTCCGACCTCGAGGTGAGACCAGCCAAATCCCCATTCCGATGATGATGTAGATGTTTTGATAGTTGTATTAGAGTAGTAGCTACATGAGTAGCTGTGATAATTTTCATGGAATATGATGGAGATTTAGACATGTGTTATGTAGTGTTCTGTGTAGTACTAGTGCTTGCCCAAGTTGCCTATGTTTGCAGGGTACTCCTCACAGTGACCTGTGTTTTGTCAGTGTGTTGATTCATTTCCGTTCTGGCAAATTTCAGGCGCATGATATGTCCTATTTTAGCAAAGGTCATGCCGGATTTTTTCGTGAATTTAAGCATGACTTGTGCTAGCATATGTAGGAAATATCGAGTGCCCCAGATTTGCTAGAAAGAGAACTAAACGACATTTCGAGTTCACTTTAAGTCTGTCGGGGCTCTATACATGACAGTCAAAAAGTCGGTGACGGAGAGTCTCCACCATATATGAGAGAAGAAGAATGCCGACTGTTGTCGTGGGGGTCGCTTCTCCTTCTTCTCTTTGCGCTAGACCTTTGTTATGCACTAGGGGAAGAAGGAGTAACGACCATCATCGACGGTCGAAAAATCGGTGAGGGAGTCCACCATATATGAGAGAAGAAGAATGCTGACTGTTGTCGTGGGGGTCGCTTCCCTTTCTTTTCCTTGTGCAAGACATTTGTAATGCACTAGGGAAAGGAGGAGAAGCAACCATCACTGACGGTCGCAATATCAGAGAGGGAGTGCCCACCATATACGTGAGATGAGAGTTTAGGAAGAAAGACTCGACAGACCTAAAGTCAACCCATTGCATATTGAGTAAAAAGTGATATGTGTGTTAAGTTTCCTGGTAGTTGCCTTCGATTGATTTTCAATTAATGTTTCAACTACGAACATAGGAAATGTTTGGCGACGAAAAGGATTTAGGTATGTGCGAATACTGCAAAGACGAGCGCGGCGTGTGCGACAGACATTTCCTAGTTGATGGTAGGCGCTTCAGCATCAAGCTGGATGAGAACTTCGAAGTGGATACAGTAATCACAACGACAAGTCTTTTTTCGTAATTAAGCATGACTTCTGCTTTTTTTTTTTTTGCTTCAACTTATAATTTAATTTTTTACTATTCTACTAGTGTATCCCCTGCCATGCAAGAATGTTTGTCTTGGATAAGATTGGTTTTAGTCCTATGAAAACTATGGAGGTAAAGAGAGTTCACTTGAGGACCGAGCATGGTTATACTTTTGCCGCAAACTTATACAATGCAGACACCGACACCTATTTTGAATGCAAAAAATGGAGAGCACTATGCAAGGCTTAAGCATTTGAGCCTGATATGCTTATCACCTTTGATATTCGTTCAGAAGATGATATTGAAGATAATATCGACATCTGGGTCGATGTGCAGACGCCTCCAGTTCCACCATTATGTGAGTTTCTCAACCATATTTATGTCTTGCATATTGTTTATTCAAAAATAGTTAACTAATTTCTATTGACAACTTATTTCCATTCTAGCAAACATGTCCGACAATTGGTAGACAAGACCTACCACTGTCCCGGGGTTGAACTAAACTGCGAGGAGATAAAGTCATTATGTTTCATGGCTTGAGGATCTTGATACTGTCAAGACAAATTATTTTCCTGGATTTGAAAATTTTTGTACTCAAAACGTGCGACCAATAGTGTTCGTATTGAACTACCATCTATTTTGGAAAGATGGTAAGATTTTTACTGTTTGTCCTCAGTGCATCTTTTGCATACATTATTTTTTAATCTAAACTTCATTGCTAAGTATGTTACTACGATGTTCTTCAACAGGGACTCCCGATGATAGTTGTGCCTCATTGGATCGAGCCTAAAGGTCGCATGGTAATGGTTAGTTTACGGCCAAGACATCCTACATCGACATGAGTGCATTCAGGATTTCTAAAATCGAGCAAGTATTAATAGTCAAAGACTGGAGCAGAATTGTGAAGGATCGCAGAGAAGTACTAGGGGCAGGAATCAGAAGTGCAACCCACAATGACGAATCAGTAGTGCTACACATGTTCTATGTTATTTTACCTGAGAGAGAGCACTAGGAATGATTAGCTAGCTAGAATGAGTTTGAAGATGATGATTTGCTACACTATGACTATGATGATTAAATAGCTAGTGTTGGCGGTAATGACTATGATGATTATTATTAGTTAGTGTTGGCGGTGATGTGACACCCGGATAATTAAGCTACAGTGAACCTCTGCTAATGAGGCCATGTCATCTCGATTACTGTCGATAAACTCGCGTTAGTTTAAAACTGATTCACACTTAAATTTGAATTAAAGTCAAACGATAAAAGTTTTCAAATATTAAAACTAAAATGTTTGGGTTATGCCAAATAATGCATAGGCAATTATGGTGGAGGATTCACACTTTTGTAAAATGCTTAAATACTCTAAAGTGATTAAAGCAATAGTTGAATCAATTAAGTTGGATGACTCATCGATAGATTTTAAAAGGCACGAAAGGCCCTCCGCTGCTATCAAGAATAAATATGGGGAAATTGGGTCACCCTGACGTATTCCACGTGAAGGTTGGAATTCCTCTAACTTCTTTCCATTAAATAACACTGAAAATTTAACTGTCCTCACCAGTCCCATGACAATGTCCACCCATCTTTCTGTGAAACCGAGCTTCAGCATTATAGCTTGTAGATAATCCCATTCGACTCTGTCATAAGCTTTCATCATATCTAGTTTTAATGCACAGTACCTGTTTCTGGCAGCTTTGTTCCTCTTCATAAAATGTAAACACTCATATGCAGTTATTATGTTATCTGAGATGAGTCTGCCGGGGACAAAGGCTGATTGCTCCTCTGAGATAATATCAGGTAGTACCACCTTTAATCTGTTGGAGATAACCTTGGACGCAATTTTATATAAAACATTGCATAGGGATATAGGCCTGAACTGTGCTAAAGAAGATGGGTTTTTTACCTTCGGGATTAGCACCAGCAATGTTTCGTTTATGCATTCAGCCGACTCGGTGCCATCAATGATACGAAGGACCGCAGCCGTTACCTCCTGTCCACAAACGTCCCAGTGACGTTGAAAGAAGTGTGTCGGGAAACCATCTAGCCCCGGTGCCTTGGTCGGGAACATCTGGAAAAGAGCCACCTTGACCTCTTCTTGTGAATAAGGAGCGTTCAACATATCGTTCATCGCTGGAGTAACTTTGACAGGTACAGTTTGGAGAACCCGGTCAATGTTGGCTACCCCCTCTGAAGTGTATAGGTTGCTGTAGAAGTTTGTAGCTAGCCCTTCCATCTCATTTGTATCTTCTGTCACACTTCCGTCTGGCCGCTGCAGCGATTTTATTTGGTTTTTCCGTCGCCGCCGACTTGCTCGCAAATGGAAGAAATAAGTATTTTTGTCGCCGTGTGCCAGCCATTCAACTCGCGCTCGTTGACGCCAGAGTATCTCCTCCCGATGGAATAGTTCAACTAGACGATCAGCTACTTTAGTTTCCTCCCGGCTCGGTTCAGTTCTTCCTGGGAGCTCCCGCAGAATCTTTAATTCGTTTTTTAGACGAGCTATCTCCCGACGGACACTGCCAAAATGTGTACGTTCCCAATGCGCCAGGTCGGCCGACAGGTCCTGTAGTTTGGCGCGAACCGCCGGCAGCGAGTCGCCATTGGTTTTCTCCCAGCCCTCCCTGATCACTGATGGCAATGATTGATCCCGTTCCCAGCAGACCTCATATTTAAATGGTTTTGGGATCCCACTGCATGCATGCAATCCATCAAAACGTAGGTGCAACGCTATGTGATCTGAGCTCGCCGTTGCTTTGTGCTCTAGTTTAGCTGATGGGTAGGAAAGCACCCATTCTGGATTTGCTACACACCTGTCTAATCTCACTCTCGTGAACGTACCTCCAGCAACTCTTTTCTCAAAAGTCCAGTCGGTCCCTGTGTAACCAATGTCAGATAGATCACATGTATCGAGTGCATCACGGAATCCATCCATTTGCGCCTGGCTTCTGCTACCAACTCCGTCATGTTCATGTCCATGCAGTACCTCGTTAAAATCCCCTATCACCATCCAGGGGTCGTTTCCTGTTCCTGCAATTCCTCGGAGCATGTCCCATGTTTTATATCGCTCAGGGACTTGAGCTTCCCCGTATACAAATGTTATGCGAGTTTTTGTGGGTGTTAAATCGTCAACCATCACATCGATATGATACTCAGAATAACCAATGATCTCAAGCTTTATTTCCTCATTCCAGAAAATGCCTAATCCTCCGCTCCTACCAGAGCTATCAACAGCAAAACTTTTATTGAAACCTAAAGTACCAACCATATTCTCAACACGTGAGCCCTCTATTTGGGTTTCGAGAATGCAAACTATAGAGGGGGCAAGTTGCCTCGTGAAGTCACGAAGCTCACGAACTGTCGCGGGTTTGCCAGCCCCACGACAGTTCCATACAAATAGACTCATTGCGCTAGGCGCGACCCCCCTGGGAGGCCCGCCACACGCGCATCAGAATTTTTGTTGAGGACTTGATTCTTCCCCGTTGCACCGTCACTCGCAGTTGGACTTGGCTTATTCCTCTTCTGTTCCTGCTTAGCCGGAGGGCTTGAAGGTAACTCCGTAGGAAGAAGCATCAAAGGCGTTTCAGCACCCGCTTTGGTTGGATCCCTCTGGACTTTCTTCGGCTCCACTGCCACTAATGCACCTCTCTTCCTGTTCTGTTCTGCATCCTGCATAGGGATATCCTTCCCTGAGAATTCTGAGGCTCCATGATCCTGGCTACTGAAGGGGTTGGACTGCGAACCAGCACGGCCTCCTCCTCTTCCGTTTCGCCCCCTGCCACGGCCTCCCCTAGATCCACTTCCTTCTCCCGGTCCCCTGCCCGGACCTCTGAACCAGCTTGCCTTGAGATCCTTGAATACCAGCGCATTGGGAGGGTGGATCCCATCTCCGCACTCCTTAAACAGATGTCTCAATTTACCACACACAGCACACCAGTCAGGCAGCCTCTCATATTTCACCCTAAAGATTACCCGTTCCATTGTGTCCTTCTTCCTGATCACAAGTGAAACAGCGTTCTTGAGAGGCTTGGTTACATCAATCCTTACACGAACTCGAACAAAATTCCCTTCAAAGTCTTGTGATTTCGGTTCAGCAAATATGAATTCGCCCACCGTTGCTGATAAGGCCTTAACTTTGGGGAAGAAACCATCAGGAAGATCATGAATTTAAATCCATATTTCAATTTTGTTTAACTCAATACGGGTAGGCTTCGTGAATCCATCATACGGAGCCATCACCACTGCCTTCCCCTTAAAAGACCATGGTCCCTCTTCCATCACTCTTTCCCAATCACCGAGACATGAAAATTGCATCGAGTAGAGATTCTCCTCTAACGGTCTGATCTTCACTTCCTGTGCCAAGTCCCAGGCCACTCTCATATTCTTATAGAACCAATACTGGCTATAGGGTTTTTCAGTGTGAACCCTAGCAATCACCATCCAACGAGTTGCCTCCTCCGGCAGATCGCCTTCATCCACCACCACATCCTGGAGTTCATCCTCTTTCAACCCCAACTCAGCCATCATTGCTACCAGATCAGAATTGGCCGTGCCTGAACTTGACGCAGTCTCTTCCATGATTCTCTCGCCCGAGGTTGTGTGTGCCGCGAGCGGTATGATCCCTAACTCCGTTACTCAAACTCTACCGGAGCCGAGAACCCCCGAGGAGGCCCAGCGATCGCCGGCGGTATTGGAAGGGCAGGGTAGGTGAGATCTCTACGGGAAGGACGACGCCATCGCCGAGAGGATAGAAACCCTAACGAGAGGGGAAAAACAGCCACTGAAGAAAAAGATAGATAAACGCTGTACGCGCGGATGCGTGTGACGTGGACAAGTCGAGGCCAAGGCCGCCTGGTTGGCTGGGCCAGCGGCGCTCCAGCCCTGGGCGCAGGCCCGGCCCTGAGGGGGGGCAGGGGGGGCGGCCGCCCCGGGCCCCCGAGGCCGAGGGGCCCCCCAGGACGTCGTCCTCTGTACTGGGCTTGGGCCAAAGTGCTCTGTATTAGCGCAGCTGCTGAGGTCGAATGTCCCAAGCCACGCTGCAAATTAGGTCACGATTAATTAGATCCTATTCCCTCCTCGATTCATCCTTCCGATCTGACTATCCTCGATGCTGCCGCCGCAACAAGATCGCTGGTCTTCTCTTCCTCTTCTGTTCCTCGTGCTGCTACATCGAGATTACCTATTTATCTGCCCTTGTGTTCGCCTTTCAGCTTTCCATCCGTCGCGTAGGCATCAGGATTATGAACTTGCGATGGTCTTGTTGTTGTCATCTGCGAAGACAGGGTGCCTCTCATGGCAAAGTCCATGCTCTTGGTGGCTGCCCGGCTGAGAGAAGGTAAGACTGCAAATCAAGCTAGATTAATATATTCTGTGTCTATTGTTCACCGTTTACTGTTAAGTTGGTATTAACCAGCGCAAGTGAGCATTGTACTAGCAGTAGAAACTTACTCATGGTTGACTCATTTTTTTGCATAACAACATCTGACTTGTATACATGTCTTGGATAAACGTAGGTCCAAATATTCATAATGATTTTTTTCTGCATCACTTGCCTCATTTTTCTTGTCTGGGCACTTTAATCATAGGTTTTCCTTTGGCCATGTCTCCAAAATTTGGTGTCATCATTTTTCAGACACACTTTTTGTTCATTGTTACAATATGACCATTAATAATCAATTGATTGTACATTACCTAAGGATAGACTATACTAGAAAATTATTGATTTGTGAGTATGCCATAATAATTAAGATTATATTAGTTGATCATGTATGTTGTGTGGCTTTGTAACTTTGCCTTAGTATATCAATATATTTACATATACTGCCTATTTTTTGTACGTATACATTAAGGGGCCCAGGTTTTAGTTTCGCCCCGGGCCCCCGAAATCTCAGGACCGGCCCTGCCTGGGCAGCGATGCAAGCCTGCGTTGACGGTTTGGTGACTTGTGGTGTTCACGCATGCGCGTGCGTTGAGCGCAAGGGAGCTGTGTAGTGCTGTGGAGCCGCGGGAATCAAGGCAACGGTGAGATTTGTTATAAAGAAAACGTGTATAACGTGGAAAGAGGCAACAACAAATCGATTCGGCGAAGAGAAAATATCCATTGATACACACCCATCAGGAACTAGTAGGAAGGATTTTGGCAAAGCAATTGCTAGCATTGGTAGCTGTGCCAGGGAGCCAAATCACGTGTTGGATTGCTATTAGTACACATAGGCATACAGGCTATGTTCTGCTATTGTACTTGGTCATCACGGGAGTAAAGCTAGGGTATTTTTCACGGGTCAACCGTATGAAGATCATGGCACCATCGGGTACTAAAACTTCAGGTTATGGCAGATAAAGTGAGAGATTTGTTGGCGCAACAAGGATGCTTGAATGTGTTTTGGGAAGTCATGCTAGCTGAGATGGAATTATCATGTGATGATGAGAGTTCGCGAAACTGATTTGGGAGCCTCGAGCGTGTTGCGCGGGATCATGCAGACAGGGCGTCAAGGCAATGCACAGTTCTGCGAGGCGGACACGATGCAGGGTGAAGCATGGTTGCAGTCGGATAATTCGGCTGGGTCGGATTGGACAGTCTGATGGCTCGACATGGATTTTGGTCAAAAGCAGAAGACGGTGGTGATTTCAGCGACGATGACATAGGAGCGTTATGCTGATGGTGGCCGACTTCTGGGGCGTGGAAACACGTGGTGTAGGTCTGAGGGCTTGTGCGGCTTCGACGGACTATGACGCGGGGTTGATTCAAGGCAGTGTACACATGAGAGCTTGAAGTCGACAGGGTGCGGGAGGGTGGCATGTACAACCACCATGGAGTCATGTTGAAGGTGGAGTTGGAGTCTGATGGAGGACTACACTCTGTGCTGATGGAGGGGCTACGGCGTAAGAATTCGGAGAGTTGAAGCCTATTTCAGCGGGATAGCGAGAGACACGTGGATCGGACTGGGTACCAGTGGTCTGATGGAGATGTGATACTCGGCATCGGTTGGTGATGATCGATGGTTCTCTGCAGTGGGGGTTGAGGCAGTGGGGGCTAGCTACCCGGGAGACTCGACCAGGACAGCAGAGGCTCGACGCGATGATAGCGACGAGGCGTGCCATAAGCACGGGACACAGCGACAGGCCAAGGCACTAGTGGTCAGACATGTGGTCAGGAAAATTATGCAGGGGGTGCTGAAGCAGTGTTGAAGAGTACCAGATTCGAGTTGGTGACTGGGTCTATCGGTGCCGGTTGATGGACAAGAGTTGACCATGGAGAATCTGAGAAAGTGACGGGAAGTCTGGAATTGTCAAAACAGAGAGAGTACATGGCCGTATATTCTGTGGTGTTCAGTGCACTTGGCAAAGTGCGGATGACAAATACAGAAGGAGGCGGAGTGCTATAGCTGTGGGACATGCCAGAGACTATCCGAAAGAAGGGTGAGACAACTGCGAATTTGACTCAGGGTGACACAGGGCGACGGTGAAATTCCTTCAAGTTTCAGACAAGTAGTCAAGAAAGAGCGGTGACGCTGAGTTCAGGTAACTCTTATATGTGGCGTCCAATATGTGAGTTGTTCACTTTCACGTAGACAGTGGTCGGTGTGTGATGGCGTTGAACGGATTCTCCGGAAGTTGGGAGCACGGACTAGAGTAACAAGGAACTTAATTTTGCTCGAGTGTTGACTGTGATCAAGAAGAGGAGGGACTACAAGTTGCAGGTGGAATCACATGGAGTCTGGGAGTAGCAGCGGTGCTCATGGTGTATCTCAAGTCCAATGTACAAGGAGATTCGATACATGGATGAATTCAAGGTGGTGAAGAATATTCGCCAAGGTGGAGTTTGTTAGAATTGTGTCGAATATTATTGTATAAGGTAGGTTACAGTTGGACTTGATTTTGGACTGTGTGTAGACAAGGTAGGAGTTGTGTCCTAATAGGACACCTGTATCCTAGTCCTCCATATATATCGGGGGTAGACACACGATGTAACCTATACCAACATAATAGCACGGGCACGCGGGGGAGCCGGTGGTGTGTGCCGGCGCCCGGGCGGCCGTGGTGCGGTATTATGACGGTTTCATGGGGAGGAGCGCCCGTAGTCATGCCCCCGGGATGTAGCCATATCGGTGAACCTCGTTAACAAATCTCGGTGTCGTTCCTCATGTGATTGCTTGGTCCTCGGTAGATCGACGGTGGCCTCGGATTAATTCTAACAGACCGTTCGATGGCCGGATGACAGATGGGGCCACCCGCCCGTACGCTTTTATGTTGGCGGGTGGGAGGTAGGTGGCCGCCTGCCACGCGGCCCCGACGCGGACGTTAGAAGCGTCCGTTCGCTGTCCGCCGTGACCCAAAACCGGCGCAAGTTTGCGCTCGAAATGGGTCGGTCCGGACACAAAACGGACCAGATGGGTCCGGGCCATCGCGTGCTGGGCCACCTCGTTTGTCTGTTTTACCCCAAACGGACGGGGCCGGACAAGATAGGATCGCGCGGTGGAGTTGGCCTAATTACCGTGCATGTGCATGTTCATGCACGCCACGTGAATGCACTACGTCAGCTTTCAAAACGAGAGCGGTCTCAGTTCAAAAATCAGAAAGACGCCCCCCTCCCTCTCCCCTGGCTCACCCGACAGCGCTGTGGCCGCGCCCAGTTCCTGGTTCGCCGTTCTTGTTATGCATGGTCTGCACACTGGTTTGCGCCCTGTTCCCGGTCTGCACAATGATCTGCGACCAGTTCCTGGTGGCCGTACCTGGCATGCATGGTCTGCGGCTCTGCGCAGTATTTTGCGCGGCCAGTTCGTGGTACGCACGGTCTACACAACGATCTGCGTCTGCATCGTCTGCACAATATTTTTGTAGTGGTACACGGCCTTCCAGCTGGGCTCCCCCCATCTGCATGTCTGCCTCTCAAGTGCTACTCGTCAACCGCACGCAACGCCGTGACGGGCCAGGCTTTGCGCACCATTGCTAGGCGCTAGGGTTGGCATAGCTAGCTCCTCGTCTTGTTTGAAATTTCGAATGGTTTGTCTATGCATGCATGCAGTAGTGTCGCTATACTCTTGACTAGTCCCCGTAAAGCTGAGGCTGGTTGTAATGGTAGTATCATAGCTAGTATCATGCATGCCAACTAGGCAATTTTGATGAGGTGTCGTAGCATTAAATGAAGAAAGAGAGGGTGTAGTATCATATCATGATACCGTATCATATTAAATGCTATGCTACTTTGTGTCATGCATGGCAATAAATAGAGTACTACATGATACTAATATACTCCCTCCGGTCCTTTTTACTCTGCACATTGGATTTGCCGAAAGTCAAACTTTGCTAAGTTTGACCAAATTTATATTAGAAATTATTAGCATCTATAATATCTAATAAATATAATATAAAAATATATTCCAAGATGAATCTAATGATATTGGTGTTGTTATGTGAGTGTCTATAATTTTTTTTTATAAACTTGGTCAAAGTTGGATGAGATTGACTTCGGACAAACCTAATATGCAGAGTAAAAAGGACCGGAGGGAGTATGATACTATGCATTAGGGAGGTAGTATCATACACTAGTATCATATGCATGATACTAGTATATGATACTCCCCATTACAACCAGCCTGATTTGGAGTAAAGGTTTCCTCTGCAACTAGTCTATGTTATCTCTACCTAGTCTGACACACTATCTAGCTAGTGCTCTCCTCCACCCACTTCTCTCTTCCTCTCCTTCCCCGCAAAGGATTGCATTGGCGTAGCATTGGATTGAGGCCGTTCCTATATTCATTTGAGAGCGTTTAATGGTATAGGCCATAGGGCATTTGAAAAGACGAGATATAGATAATAGTACTAGCTCTTTTCCTTGCCATGTCGAGAAGTATTCGTTGTTCTTAGGCTAGTCATAGTGGGAGTAACTTAGCAAGCAACATAGTGCACTTCAAGAATTTTTTGCTTATGTGGCAATGTAGTTAATGAGAAATGGTAACATAATATGTTACTATAGCGCTTTTCAAGACAAGATGAGTCTACAAGCTAATTAGTGAAGTCATCTATGACACTATTACTATGTTACTTTGCACTATGAAGGTAGTAACTTAGACTAGTGTCATATGCATGACACTAGTATAAGTTACTCCCCACTATGACCAACTCTGTCGATCACATGCGATGTCCAAGTGAGTTAATAGGTGACAAAATGGTTTTCAGGCGTATAGGCTGTCCCGCAAAAGGTCACATGACTAGTTAGAACTTAGAACACAATCTTGAAACAACAAGAAAAATAATATGTTTGCTGTGTGCATGAAGTGCATAACGTGTGCATGCATGTGATCTATGAAATGATAAGTTTTTTTAGGCAAATCTATGAAATCTTTTTAGCAAATCTATGAAATGATAAGTGACTGGTTTTGTTTATTGCCATGAAATCTTTTATCTAAAATAAGGTAGGCCCAAAAGGTAGGGTGGGAGAGGTCCATCGATGCATGCTGACCAACTGATAGGAAACAGTACGCTGAAGAGAATATTGCTGTGCTGCTGTGATAGTAAAAGACTGAGCACTGATGGACCAGGCATTGTGGCCAATAGAAAATTGTACTAGCAGTACACATGGAGGTCGTCGGTCTTGTAGGGTAGCCTCCATGCCATTGACCTGACGTGTACAAGTACACGTACATTGCACTAGCCATGCATGCAGCATGCCCTTGTCATGACCCGTACATACTTGTACACGTACAGTGCACTTCGTATATGCCAGGTGCTCTTGTCTCTTGGCATGACATGAAGTGTATTTCCCACTAGATATGTAGTCACACTACGCTAGATATGTAGTGCACTGCCAAGGCAAGCATGACGCCCTACACAGTGCGCTACAGCACAGCTAGAACCGAAACATCTATATAAACGAGGCGGAGGGTGAGCTCCTTCTCAGCGAAGACATCGTCTCCCAGATTCCACCTTTGTTTCCACAGTCCACACTCTCTTACCAGAGCCTGCCCACCGGATGCCATGGCTTCCCACCGCAACCACTGCAGGTTCGCCATCTTCGCCGCCGTCGGCTGCGCCCACATCCTGAAGCAGGCTTTCGACTTCCTCGCCGTCGGCAGCGGTGGAGCTGCCTCCGCGCGTAGCCACTTCATCGACGCCGCCGTCATCCTGCTGGTGCTACACACCCTTGTGGCCTACCTCGCCGGCGTCACCCTCGTGCACGTCCTCTGCACCGCCCCGTCGTCGGCCACGCGCTTGTCGACGGAGGATTCCAGGCGGCTCGCTACTCTGGCCGTCTGGCTTGGCTTCACCTTGGTCGTGCTCAGTGCATTGCCTCTCGTGCTGTTCCTGTTCGTCAATGCCGGTAAGTGAGCAGTAAAGTAGAGTAGTACTCCAGTTACCATTACCATTAGCGTGGCGTGGTAGAGGTTGAGTGCTGGTGGGCTCGCCGTCTCGGCGGTACTCAGTCGTAGTAGTAGTCAAATGAATGCAAGAGGTCCTTGTTTATTTTAGCTTGGAGCATGCACCGTGGAGGCTGGAATTACACTGTTCCAAGTTAGCTAGAGTAGCTACCGTGTCCTACCCGAAGACCGGAGCAGCTTGTTCTGAATGGCTACCGTGGAGCGAATACCGGGCTGCTATGGCTATGTCTATATGCAGCCAACCGCCCTATCCATGCATGGATCATGTTCCATCAAGGCATCAATCATGTGCTCTCGGTTACCTTTTGTAGTATTTTAACCGGTGTTCTTCATTATCGCATGCATGTGTAAGCTTTATCATTCAGTTGAATTTTACTAGCGTGTAGTACTAGTCTTTGGTTGTATGGAAGCATGTGTTAGTGTTCTCATGATCGATGATGGATGTTACTAGTAGTAAGTACTGGCTTGTAGTTGACTGGAAGCATATACGTATGCATGTAAGCGTTGTCAGGCAGATGGAGTAGCTTGCAGCTGAGTGGAACTATTCTGGTTATGATTCGGTTTCCTTTGGAATGTATGCATGCATGAGGTTCTTTGGCAAAAATGAAAGACTCGGTATGGCGTGCCAACTTGCACCCAAACCGTCCTTGTACGTCCGACATGCGATCTCACCCTGGCATCCTTGAGATGTTAAAGTGTGGTTAGCTTGGCACATGATTGATAATGCCATTGTTTAACGTGCGTACAGAGACAAAGTACGTGTAGTTGGCTAAGTTAGCACGTACTACTTGATTCACCTATCTTAAACGGAGTATGGTTTGGTCAGTGCCAAGCTAGGGCTCCACACGTGCTTCCTCACATCAAAGGAAGTAGCGCCCCTGCGTACCTCACTTCCATCGTTGACGTTGCACCAGCACGCTTGCCCACCCTCTCTCTCTCTCCCTCCCTCCCTCCCTCTCTCTCTCAGACACACACACACACACACACACACACGTTTTTACCCGGCAGCCTCTTTCTTCCTTTCTTCTGACCAAGGTTTTTAATTTCGTAAGCAAAATAATTTTGAAGCTCACTGAAATATGCGAAATTTCGCGTATTTCAGCAATTATTTCGGATTTTGCGATTTCAAATTTCACTTAATTTTAATGAATTTTAGCATAATTTAAATTTATTTTCAAATCAATATGAATCTGGATCAAAATTTCGGGGTTAAAAATATTTCGGACCCCACTGAAATATGCGAAATTTCGTTGAAATTTTTAACCCTGCTTCTGACACCCCGCGCCCTGAATGTCAGCAAAAGCCATCCAATTTGTAGGCGCTTTGGTCTTGTCCGGCTCTGCGAGCGGGAGAAACAAAGGCAACTCGCATTGGTGGGGCGGCATCAAAAAGCCAAGAACAACCTTCTTCACAAAGACCCTTTTACACACAAAAAAGAACAGAAGCGCCTTGGCTCGTAGAGATTGCTTTTACAGCGGCCGGAGATCACATCAATCTTCTTTTCTCGCTCCTTTTACCCGTTTTTACTGTGCTTTTGGGCGAAGCACTGTTCAGCCTAATAATTTAATTAGTCTAATTCTGAAAAGGCAATCTCGAGGATTCTTTCTCACCCTCTGTCAACGGAGCTTGTAGTAGTAGACACCAATGATCTACTAACGAAACTCGCCCTATGAGATGCGCGCAAGGTAAAAATGAACAAAGCAAAAACAGCGAGGGCAAAGAAAGAGAGGGAGGTGGAATCACTCGGCTCTCATAATGTTCGCACAGGTGAAGGTTTTCCCGGCAAGTAAAAAGGAGAGAAAAGGGGTTTCCATGTTCCCCGGATACGCTAACTTGAAACTCGGATACGAACAACGGTGCGTCGTTCCCATCTTCCCAGGTCCTGCACACGCAGTGTACATGAACACTTGAAATGCATGTCAGCATCTGTTGCCAACCCGTCAAGAGTAGGCATGCGAGCACAAGTTCAACTGTTCAAGTAATACTCGGACTACATTGAAAGCCATGGGATAATAGCAGACCATGCTTAATTAACACGGCGGACCATTGATAAGTTTGTTGCTTCCCCTGGTCACAAAGACGAAGGGCTCTCCTTCTCCCGAAGACAGTATTTTATCTGTTTGGGATTAGTTCCACGATAAAGCAAATCTTAGTGCGCGTGGCCAAAAGCACAAGTACTTTCCCGTCATGAATCTAAAAAGAATACAATGGAAATGCACGGGTCGGCTCAGGTAAGAGAAAATGGACAAGGAGAAATCTGAATCGCATTTTTAGCTGGATATAACTAGTAGCAGTAACAAGTAAAACAACGGATTACACGCAGCAGAGGAATTACAACAAGCCGAGTTGGAAAATGGCCTGTCGAAGAAGATAACTAATCAGCCATGGACTTTGCCGACGTGGTACAGTGCTCCACCGTCGTGGTCTACCGGTCCCTCACCGGAGCTGAACTTTTGATGGGGTCCTACTAGTACATCACCTGGGATATTGACGGGGCCACCTGCAGGTTGCAGCCGCACACCTGAAATCTTGTCCGCTGCGCCCGCCGGCCACTATCCATGGCCCAGAGCCCCCAGATCTTTGCGTCCATGGCGTCACATGCTATTTTGGCTAAACGCCTAAATCTACTAGTAGTACTACTACTTTACTTCTTTACTTGTCATGTCTGGGGGATTAAGCTAGGATTTAGCTCACCATGTGCAGCTGAACCCCAGCCCAATCCCTCGCTTACCGGCGCGCGAGGAAGTAGAAGGCGGCGGCGAGGAGAAGCCACGCGGAGACGAACGTGAAGAGCAGAAGGACGAAACGCCCCAGATCCATGGAAGGCGTCGTGGCGATGAGGTGGAGGTAGGCGAGGACGACGCTGGCGAAGTGGTCGAGGATGACGCCGGTGAGGTAGGCCGTCGTGAGTAGCACGATAAGGGACATGACCGCCTTATCGCCCAGGAAACGGAGGAGCGGCGCCAGGATCTTGGAGCAGCCTTTGGCGAGCCCGAGCGCCAGCGTCGCCTCCTCCAGGACGGAATCCATCGGCCGTGCGCTGGGGGTGGTGGTGGAAGAACAATGGAGAATGAAGTACTACTAGTCTAGTATTCTTGAGTGCTTCAACAAAATGTCCTTCTATCATCCAGCCCACAGAATATGCCACTTTGTTGAAACACCGCTATAAAGAAATTAGAATTTTCCCCTGCAAGTAGAAGTGCACAATTGTTACTTGTCACTAAAAACGCTAACTATTGTTAATGAAAATGCATATTATTTATTGTACAATATTTTACAACAGCACTTCCAAATCTGCATCTAACCATATATCAAGTATTGTTCCTAACAAACTACTCCCTCCGTTCGAAATTACTTGTCGCAGAAATGGATGTATCTAGATGTATTTTAGTTCTAGATACGTCCATTTCTGAGACAAGTAATTCCGAACGGAGGGAGTACATTACAGTAAATTCCGCCACTCCATTCTAAACCTATATCAAACTACAGTATAACATTTTCTGAACCTATATCAAACTACAATACAGTATTTTCTGAACCTATATCAAACTACAGTACACATTGATGATAACATGATAATGCACAGGGGAGCGCACAACGACATCACACATTGATCATAGGCCCAAAGAGGCATATTTACGTGGATGAGGTTCATGAGCACATCAGACGATAGACTACAGAGCACGAATAGGTAGACGTCAACAGATTGCAAAGCATGTTTACATATATACAAACAAAATAACCATGGCACCGAAGCTTTATGACCCTCTACACACAGACATCGCCTTCACCAAAACTGAAACATAAGGGGCAAAAGCATTTTGAAGGTTGTTGCAGGTCAGCTGATCGACTTGCCCGTTTCTACTGCAGGCACCAAGTCCAGGATATACGCTTGGAAGGTGTGCACCTACAGCACACATGTAATGGGTAGAGGTCAGTGTACAAAAATATGAGAATTGAAATTAAGAAATGGAATGATGGGAAGGGAATCCAAGTATGTTTTAACCTGACTAAAAGTCAGTCTCTCCAAGTAGCCTGACAGTTTGGATGAACAATGACATGGTTCTGATAACAGTCACCGTCGCTCTGAAGCAACCAAGTGATTTGGCAATAAGTGCCTGTGAGCCGGAGCTCAAGCATAGGAATCGCTAGTACATCCATACTGATAAAAGACCATCCATTTACAATACTTGTTTCCAAAAGGCTTAGGTCACCAAAATACATCATTCTTCCTGAAATGATGCAAGCAATGAAAATGATATGGTGCAATGTGAAATGATAACAAAGGCCCAAGAAGAGGTCAATTAGAAAACATGAAAGCAAGGCATACAGACAAGGTAAATACCTAGTAAAGGGTTCTACTTCTTCCGACTGTTCTTGCCACAGTCATCGGGCAACAGTAAGCACGGATGGTTCAAACCTGGAAAGAAAGGACATGACAAGCAGGAATAGCATTAGCCATGGAAAAGTTATGCAGTTTCAATAAAAGAGACACCATGAGGCAAAGGAACAGTAAGAACCTCTTTGCATTGGTTATTGCATCAGTAAGTGCCAACCCGTCTTCTCAATGATGATCAGACTGAGGAATTTTGCGTTTGGAAGTGATCACCTCGTTGGTTGAACCCAGCGACTCATCAGCCTGTAGGAGCAAATATAAGCAGGAATTAGTACTTTGAAGCATGCAACATAAAAGGGAAAAATAAAATATGTGTTGAAGGATTAAGGAAAGTAAAACCAATATTATGTGTTGAAGGATTAATGAAAGTAATGCTAAACATGTACCAATAAATGAATCTATCTTTGATAAGAAACAAGGACTGCATCCCTAAAACTGTTTAATAGCAGAGCATACCTTGAAAACAAAATGCTTGTACATCAATGCAGAGTAGACACCGACACATCCGAATAGAAACAGCAATGCCATGGACAGAGCAAAAACACAGAGATTAGGGTTATGGAGAATAGCAGATCATTAATAGCAGAAAAATTGCAAAACAATAAATTTTCTAAGAGTTATCTTATACATAGGACAACATAAACACCGAGGCGTCATTTGAAAGAAAAGAAAACCATGGATATACAAATGGAGAAGCTTACCCCTATGTCTTATTATCTTGCAATAAATGATCTTCTTGGTACTTGAAGCATGGGCCACTTTGTTAGCCCTCAAACATATTAGAAGATCAGTCTTCCATTCAAAATCAAAACCTCAACCTTCGCTAGCTTAACCGGACACACCAAACTGCAGAGCGGAAAAATTTAGTGAACGAAATGACAGAGGCTAGGAAGGCACATTAAGGAGGTAGTTAATAAGAGGGAGAGTTGGTTGTTTTCAAAAAACGGAGAGATCATTTATTACAACACAGTAGGCGCTTTTTCTTCCCAAGGGAAGTTTAGCTTGTCTGAAAACTTAAGTCGAAGCACCCGAAGAGGACCATCCTACCCATCAATTAAAAAAAATAGTGACTTCAATATTCTGGCCAATTTTGATGTATCATGTTTTTTTGAAACTACATTAAATGTACCCTATTCTAGCTGTTGTTGGTTAAGATCTGAGATATACAGTGAAAAGGAGAGTATTAGTCCTAACAAATGCATCTTAGACTCTTAGTGAAGCTCCAAATGAGAATCTCTCATAATTATTTTGAGATGCCTTATTCAGTTAACCAAACAAAGCATGTTCATCTTAATAAAAAGGCAGGAGAGGCATCATACCACTATCCGTGAATTGGGCTGGGGCTCTTTGGTGCTAGCTCTTCCATTTTCAGATAAGTTGATTGTTCTTCTCTGGGTATCCTGCCATAAACCGTGGATGGCTTTTTTTAAAAACAATTACACATACGGATTAAGCATACAATAGCGGCAGCAGCATACAAGCCTACAAATAATCAAACCTAGAACAACAACAGCGTTTAAGGAAACACCACACTCTTGCTGTGGAGGCAGGAATAGCACATCAAGCAGTGTAGGGAAGCAATTGGTAGGAAGGAATAACAACAAACCTTAGAAGCCCACTCGGTGTGCTCCCTCTCCGGCCGACCCGCAAGACAGCCCCAACGCCACGCCACCGTCCCAACCGTGAAACAACCAGAGAAGTAAGGAAGATGGTAAGAAACAAGCGAAATAAAAGGTAGTGGGCTCCAATACAAACATTAACCAGCCTAAAGACGTTGTTATTAGAAACATGACACCGTGGTTTCTGCTGGTTTATCAACAAATTAAAACAAGCCATTGAACCGACAACTTGCTTACTCTTAACCAGATGAAATCAAGGACCAACAACAAACAATAAAAGTCAAGAACAACTTATATGCAATAAAGGTATGAGAGAGAAGAAATATTCACATAAGACGGCTATAAACACTGGAGCAAAAATAAGCAACACCTTTAAATACAAATTAAAAGGGTTCAGGGTTCAATGCATAGTGGGCTCAGATTTGCCTTTCCTCGATCATATAATCTACCCCTGCCATCTCTTGTCACCAGATTAATCTGTTTATACAGTGGAGCTGCCCTGGTTATCACTCAACAAGAATGACCATCCAAGGACAGAACAATAAGTATCACATGATCAAAAAGGATTCTAGAGACAAGAGGGAGGACCCAACTTGATACCCACAGGTGCCTTGATTGCTCAAAGGCACACTTGTTTCAGCCACAGCGAATCATCATCGCCCTAGCAAGGATGGCTTCCGACCGGTGGGGCACGTGCGAATAAAAAGGGTTCAGGGTTCAATGCATATGGGCTCAGATTTGCCTTTCCTCATCATATAATCTACCCCATCATCTCTTATCACCAGATCAATCTGTTTATACAGTGGAGCTGTCCTGGTTATCACTCAATAAGAATGATCATCCAAAGGACAGAACAATAAGTATCACAGGATCAAAAAGGATTCTAGAGACAAGAGGAAGGACCCAACTTGATACCCACGGCTAATCATGATCGCCCTAGCAAGAATGGCTTCCGACCGATGTGGCACGTGATTCAAACGCGGTGGGGCAGGCTATTTACGCGCGGTGGCACGGTCGAGGTGAAACTGTTCAGTGCAACAGTAACTTTTTTTTATCCGACGGACGAGGTCATTCTAGGGCTCGATCCGACGGCTCAGATTGCATCAACAACCAGATCCAACGGCCAGGAATGCCAAGCGGCTGAGGAGGCTGGAGGATGACCGGCATCCTAGAGCAACTGCTTAAACAATTGAGTACAAAAGTCATTCATGCCAACCACAAAAAGGAAATAACCTGCAATGCAAGGCTAATATGATTTATCTATTGCCAATCACCGTATCCATTTAAATTATGATCTGAACATATACACTTTCCAGTCACATGGCATCATCATTTTAACTAAACTAAACCTCCAAAGTTCTGCCAATGATTAAATATGGCATTAATGTAAAATATGGTAATGGGGTGGTTTATTTGGGTCAAAAAAAGGCAAACAACACAACACAGAGTATCCAATTAAGCATAGCAATTAACAATCAGGGATACTAATGAGGGAACTCTGAAAATGGATAGATCACCTCACATAATGATTATCTCAGCATACCTAGGCTAGGCAAGTGAAACCGACAATAAGGGTAAATAGAGCAGCCGTTCCCTTGGCAGTGGCCAGAAATGCTTAAAACCCACTAAACACCAACGCTGACTATTGGATATTTTGCCAAACGCACCATCTATTCTTCTCTTAATTCATCGATGATGGCACAACAGGTGTATTGCTCAATCTATCTATCCAACTAATGTATAGCCTTCAACCATCTATGTCGATGCATCTCACCTCTAACTGAACTGTTACCACCGAAAACATAAATACACTGCATATGTACCAAGAAAAGTAATCCTTGATTTCTCTTTGCATAGCAATAATGAAATTAAACAAAGGAGAACATAATGCTTACATAGACATGAAAAGCAACAAAATTAGATATTTTGTCAGAAGCATAGCACACACATGATAAAGTAAAAGCCCAGGAAAAGAAACAAATTGTGAGAGGAATGGAATATGGAGATAAACAACCATGGAATCAGAGTGAGAGGGGGATCACATGTACGTGCTGCTTCCAAGGATTGCCTCATTCTTCAGGCCATTGCAGATCTAAAAATAAAAAGCAACCCAGGTTGACATCACAGAGAGAGAGAGAGAAAGAGAGAGAGAGAGAGAGAGAGAGAGAGAGAGAGAGAGAGAGAGAGAGATGGCCGGGGTGCTTTGCTCCCTGATAAACCGTGGCGAGCCAGTGTGCTACACGGGAGCAAATGGATGGAATCGAGGCCTTGGCACAAGGCGCTTGTAGGACTGGATGTAGAGGAAGAGGAGCACGTCATGGAGGTCAGCCTCCCACGCGCCGTCCGCTGTGGGGTCATCGTCGTCGCCGAGGAGCACGGCGGCGAGCGCCCCGAGCGCCAGCGCGGCCTGGTCGGCGGGGATCTACAGCGGCTCCGCGAGCACCGCGGCACCCACGCGCCCAGGCCCCGGCACCACGAGCTGAGCAGGAGGGCTCAGGAGCCGCCGCCGTGCCCGGGGACCAGCTCGCGGACGGGGAGGGCGGGCGTCCACTCGCCGTCGCCTTACCCTGCTGCTGCTCCTCCCCGCTGCCGCCGCCGTCGTGCTCCTCGTCCTCCCTCCGCTTTTGCTCATCGTCGTTGGGGAGGGGGGCTTTGCTGCGGTGGATCTGGACGCCGACGGCGCGGGGAGGCGGGTGGCGGCGGCGGCGGTGATGTGGGCGGGAGGAGAGGAGGCGTGCAGGAGGGGAGGCGAGGGGAGGGGAGGGGAACAAGAGAGAGGGAGAGGAGGCGCACGGGAAGGGGAGGGGAGCCGGCTAGGGTTGCCTCCACGGGAGCCGGCCCTTTTATACCTCGGGCGAGTGAAATGACGAAAATGCCCCCGGCGGGGCAGGCTATTTACGCGCGGTGGCACGGTCGAGGTGAAACTGTTCATTGCAACAGTAACTATTTTTTATCCGACGGACGAGGTCATTCCAGCGCTCGATCCGACGGCTCAGATCGCATCAAGCAGCCAGATCCAACGATCAGGAATCCAAACAGCTGAGGAGCCGGGAGGATCACTGTCATTCTTATTTCTCGATACAACAGGTTAACGTACACTCACTCCCAAAGCATGCGTTATTTGCTGAAGGAGCCAATGAATGTACTGTGCGTTCGAATTCAATCCTTGTATTTTCTCACCGTCGCTCCGGTTACAGTCCCATCCGGGAGAAATAAACATGGAGCATGGTTATCAGTACAATATCTAAGCTCCCTCGAAATCAAGCGTTGTGAGCGCTCCGGGCTGGGATTGGCAAGTGACCACGTCTCTTATGTTTTTAAAATAATCACTTTGATTTCCTTAGAAAAATCATGGTCTATTATTAGGTAAGTAGATATTGTTTTTCTTGAACACAGTACAATCGAACTCGCTCACATATACGAGCATACACCCATCCTTATGAATACACGCACGCACCCTACCTCTATGAGTGTCTTTGAGAGACTGAGCCAGCACATCATCTTGAGATTGATGAAGTCTCCATAAACACCTTCGTAGTTGATGGGAACGTCTCCTCCCACTAAATGCATATCGCTGAAAGGCCTGAAATAAATCCAGAAAAATGCGAGCATCAAGTCAAGTATGGGAGTTGAACTCTGGTGGCAGGGGATACCAATATCCTCCTAACCATCCAACATTAGGTATTATTTACTATTTGGGTCAACCATCCAACTATGTGTGTCCATCACTTGATGTGTTACGTGTCACTTACTCCCTAAACTAAAATCATAACAATTATTTTAGATCAGAGGGACTACTTTTTTGCGAGAAAAAAGGGTTACATGTCGCTCATGTACATATAACACGAAGGAAATTAATGTTGCAGCCAACTATATCAACGCCTATAAAAGTGATGTACCATCGCACAACGGCACGTAACCGCCAGCTTGGCCCATCACCGCCTCCTCTGTGTCACATGGCTGCTTGGGCGCTGTCAGTCCACCATCACGCCACATGCCCCGCCTACCTCTCCATCTTTCTCCCCTTCTCTCATGGCGGTACGCCCGAGCCATCACCGCCTCCTCCACGCCACACAGTTGCACTGGCATCTGACCCATCACCTGTTCCTCCGCATCATATGGTTGCACGGGCGCCGCCTGTCCATCATCGCCTCCTCCTCACCACACGGCTGCACGGGCGCCCGTCCCACACCGCCTCCTCCGCACCACAAGGTTGCATGGGTTTTTCCTGTCCACCACCACACCGCTCACCCCACCCATTGCTCCATCTTTCTCCTCTTCTTTTGTGCGGTAATTAACGTCCGACAACAATGACGCTTGGGGCCAAGAGATGACTATCGTCTTCGAAACTTGGTCGCCTTCGTCAACACGCCATGACCCACAAGGTCTGCAGTACAACTCCCGATACCTCCTTCCTCTCCCTCTGCAATCCTTTCTTTGGCAGCCCGATTCAAATTCAATCCCCATCGCTTCAGTGCTAAACAAGTAGCAGATTATACCGAGATTTTATCTCACCGTGTAAGTTTTCAATATGAAAGCCTCATGCTTCACTGCTTAAGAACCATCTCTGTGCTTGTGGATTAACAACCTCACGCAGTCTGTACATGGCATACTTTATGCTGCCTCTCTTCCACGATGCAGTGCATATTAGTTTTTTTAAAGTCAAAGATGTCCATTTGACCAAGTTTATAGAATTAACTATCAATATCTGAAGTACTAAATAAATAAACTATAATTAACAGTACATGTGGATGTTGATTTTTTTTAAAACTTTGTCAAACATTGGTATGTTTGACTTTTCAAAACAAAGTCTGAACTATATTTTAGAACGGAGGGAGTATTAGTTAGGATATGGTTCAAGCCTAAGGAGCATGGTCTCTAACTGAATTTAATTGGAACTAAAACAATAAGACAAGATGATAACTAGGTTTTCCTCTGAAGATAATTTGGTTAATTATCACCAGGTCGCTTATGTACACAACTGATCAGGCCTTATTAATGCATAAGTAGTGTTACATTCAAATAAAAACCGAGATCAAATACCTGTACTATTATCTCTTGATCCTCCCATTTCTGTCTCTTCCTCTTAGAGGTTGCTATAAACATCCTTCATTCACTTTCCCGTCGTTAGTTAGTCGGTGCAAATCATTGCTTTTATTTCAAATATGTTCTTTCCATTTTGGTTCTAACTACGCATATGAATGACGAATATTGAAAACCAAAAGCCATATACTTTGGTGCAGTGCTACAACTTCCAAGTATTTCTCACTTTCACTACCCTTTTACCATTATTGCTTGGTGTTTTGTATTATTTGTTTGTGACCAAGGTAAATTACAAACTATTGATTGGTTAAATCATAGAGTTGTATGATTGTTGTAGATGATACTATAATCAGAAGCGTTGGTTACGCACATCATAGTTTTCAATTTGTTTTGCAGATGAATATTATCATGTCCCTGCCAGGGACATGCTTGACGCCAACCACTACTTTGGATATCTTTTTAGCAATGCTGCTAACATATCATTTTTGTGAAGAACAATAGTTGTAAAAAAAAGTGAGTAATATCCTGCCAAGTAAATGACGACGCGTCTTAGCATCTAGACATATCCTGCAATGCAAAACACCCCAAAATTATGGAAACCAAAACAAAGAAAGCACATGAAAAAAAAACCCTGACCTACAAATAGAGCAGCAAGCAATCTATTCGTCAATTAACAATCAAACAAATAAATGGTAGAAAAGTAGAACAGCGTAGCAAAGCGCGCGTATGCTTCTAATTCACTTGAGGTCGGGTGGACAGACCGGCATCAAGTGGGTGGCTGCCTGCTGCCCACACTGTCCGAGTATCAGCCCCGTCGATGGAGGGGGTCAAGATGGGCGACCACACAGGGCCCCCAAAAATTTGTGGCCCCCAAATGGATTAATTAGCATTTCTGTATAGATTAATTAGCCTGAGTTTAATCAATCTCGCCCAGCAAAAACGCTAGGAACGAACGAGCAACCCATTGAGCAAAGCCAGCCCATGACTCCTTGTACATGCCAATCCGTTGTTCCGAAGTAGGAGTATTACTTCCTCCATTTCAAAATAGATGATCTAACTTTATACTAATTTAAATCCAAAATTAGTATAAAGTTGGGTCATCTATTTTAGAACGGAGGGAGTACATGCCAATCCGCCGTCCCTTTTCATTGCTGCCCTGTTGTAAGGGCATATATATCCCCAAGGTGTTTTGGTGATTGATGACAATGCTTTTGCGGACTAATCGTGTGCGTTGAGTTTTTCAGAGATTCATTCTTTGGTACGAGAAGATTCCTTCCCCTCGGTGTTTTAGTCAAGACGGTGTAGCTCTTTCGTCTCTCTGTTGGTGGACTAGTTTCGTAGGAGTCACCGTACTATCAAGAGGGGATCCGCTTTGGAAAGGCTAGGGTGGAATCATCACGTTCACATCCTTATCACACCCGACGTTCCTTTCCGCTTCATTGGAGCTTCCTTTTCCTCTCCTTGCCTGCCTTGACCTGCCCCAGCGGTAGTACCGCGGTCCTCAGCGGTAGTACCGCCGAAGCACGTCAAGCGGTAGTACCGCTCCCCAAGCGGTAGTACCGCTTGCTGTCTTTGGCCGTAGTACCGTTGTGGTTACGGGCTACTACCGCCTCGACTCGAGACCCCTGTTTTTCGTGTCGGGTTTTGCGGTACTAGTAGCGGCAGTAGTGGCGGTAGTACCGCTCCAAGCGGTAGTACCGCCCATACTCCCTCGGTAGTACCGCTCTGGGCCCAGGTCCCCGCTACCCTCGTGAGCGCGGTAGTACCGCTGGGAGGGAACGGTAGTACCGCTGGCTCAGCGGTAGTACCGCCCTGCCCAAGTGGTAGTACCGCTCTGTGCGTGGCTGCTTGGGGGGTAACGGTTGGATTGTTCCCCCCACTATATAAAGAGGTCTTCTTCCCCAATGTTGACCGACCTCTTCCCCCAAAAGCTTCATTGTTGCTCCAAGCTCCATTTTCACCCGATCTCTCTCCCTCGCCAATCAAACTTGTTGATTTGCTCGGGATTGGTTGAGAAGGCCCTGATCTACACTTCCACCAAGAGAATTTGATTCCCCCCACTAATCCCTAGCGGATCTTATTACTCTTGGGTGTTTGAGCACCCTAGACGATTGAGGTCACCTCGGAGCCATACTCCATTGTGGTGAAGCTTCGTGGTGTTGTTGGGAGCCTCCAATTAAGTTGTGGAGATTGTCCCAACCTTGTTTGTAAAGGTTCGGTCGCCGCCTTCAAGGGCACCAATAGTGGAATCACGGCATCTCGCATTGTGTGAGGGTGTGAGGAGAATACGGTGGCCCTATTGGCTTCTTGGGGAGCATTGTGCCTCCACACCGCTCCAACGGAGACGTACTTCCTCTCAAAAGGAAGGAACTTCGGTAACACATCCTCATCTCCACCGGCTCCACTCTTGGTTATCTCGTGCCTTTACTTTCGCAAGCTTACTTGTGTTGTATCCTTTGCTTGCTCGTGTGCTTGTTGTCGTTGCATCATATAGGTTGTTCACCTAGTTGCATATCTAGACAACCTACTTTGATGCAAAGTTTAATTTGGTAAAGAAAAGCTAAAATTTGTTAGTTGCCTATTCACCCCCCCCCCCTCTAGTCAACTATATCGATCCTTTCACCTGTTCCATCGCCGGTTCCGCTTGTGCTGCAATCCCCCATGGCGCCGTGCTGGTTGGCTGCTTCCGTTGATCGGCGATAACCCAATCGCCCGAGACGTCGACTGCTGGCTGCCCCTGCCTCCAGGATTCACACTAGTTACAGTGGGAGTAACTTCAGCAGTAACATCGAATTTAACTCAACAAATTTGCTTACGTGGCAATGAGTTAATGAGGAGAGAGATAGTTTGAGTTACTTAGCTAGTTACTGTAACATCACATGTCCCAATGCAATGTGAGTCTATAACCAAATAAATGAGGCTTTGCATGTTACCATACTTATATTACTACCCACTATGAAAGGTAGTAATATAGTACTACCTCCGTCCGGGTTTATTGGTCCCCATTATATTTCGTGCCAAATTTTGACCATAGATTAAACTAACAAAATGTTCACGCATGTCACCAAACATTATATTTTTAAAAACTATGTTCAAATATGAATCCAATGAGATAATTTTTCTTGACATGCATTAACATTTTGTTAGTTAAATCTTTAGTCAAAATTTAACACAAACTACAAAGAGGACCTATAAACCAGGACAGAGGTAGTAGTGGTGTATGTTACTCTTCATTGTGGCTAGTCTCAAACCTCCACTATCAGGTATTATTAATTACTTCCTCTGTAAATTAATATTAAAGCGTTTAAATTATTATTTTAGTGTTTTTTTAGAAAAGGAGGATGACCCCCGGCCTCTGCATCTGGGAGATGCATGCGGCAATTTCATTGATTATTTTCGAGGACCTTACAAAGTAGAACGACAATATGCCTGAATCCACCATCTTGGCAACATCTGCCGCTACTCCTATCCAAATGATGAAGGGGTGCAAGCTGGGCCACATACCCAGACCTCTCACCTAAGCCTAACTTCTAAAGTCGGAGGCCCCGACCGAGACATCTGCCTGGTCCGAGGCTCAAACCGGTCCAACGCACTCACATGTGTCGTCGCCGCCATCTTCCACTGGTCCATCTTCAGAGCAGATTGAGGTGACAACATTGGCAGGTCCTCCGCCATCGAGGCCACCACGACGCCAAACGACGACCACCAACTACGCGAGCCTTGGCAAGTCCTCCACCATTGACGCCACCACGACGCCAGACGACGACCTCCACTTACGCGAGTCCATCTCCAAGCAACGGACATAAATTCATGCTAGGATAGGGCCGCACCACCGTCGTCGCCCACCACCCACAAGCTCCACCCAACCCCAAGGTTCCCAAAGCGGCGCCTTCAAGAATGGAACGGCGCCGTGAGAGCCGTCACCGCCCAACAAAGTTAGGGCTGCCACCGTCCGATCTAGTGAACTAGATCTAGGGTTTCCCTTGATACTCGAGTAGGGGCACGGAGGAAAGGCCATGGCGGTGCCTTCAAGAAGGAAACAACACCCGCATGTGTCGACGCCGCCAGCATCGGCAAGCCGATCAGGGCTTTCCCCTCGGCCAAAGTCCACGCAATCCCAAAAGTAGTGGATCTGGAATCAAAGAGGCGGAAACCATGATAGGCCAAGACCACAACTACCGCAAGAAGAGCCGCACCCAGCACGAGGGGAGGTGACGATGGGAGCCGCCGGACGCTCCACTAACACCGACAACCACGGTGGACCAGGTCGAGCCAGGGGAGACCCAAATCAGTTGCCATCAGCCCACCGCAACCAGCACGAGAAGAGGCATGCCTGGAATGAGGCTCGGCCGCCGGGAGGGCGCCAGACGGCCGGATGCACGAGGGACCACAACACCACCACGACTAGTTCAAGAGGAGACCTGGCCGGGACGAGGTCCTGCCGCCGGGAAGACGCCAGGCAGGCAGGCCCACGGGGATGGCATAGCGCTGCTAATATGAGCATAGCAGTAGCGCTGAAGCTAGACGCGCTACTACTACAACTGGCAGACCATTCCAGGTATGCCAGGGATACTAGTAGCACTCATTCGTCGAAAGCGCTACTATTATTGATCTTACAATAGTGCTTTTTCCCTAACCAGCGCTACGGATAAATTCAGTCCCCTCCTAATAAGATGAAAGTTTAGTCCCACCTCGCTCCGCAAACAGAATTTTTACCACCTTAAATATGGTGCTTCTCAAACCATCACAACCACTTGGTCTTCATTGAACTTTATGTGTAGGATCTGTGGCCGCAATAGGAATCTACGCCGGTTCTTAACCGGGATTCCTATTGACAATTTAGATTCTACATAAAAAGATTATTGATGACCAATGTATTTTTGAATTGTTTTACATGCTTAGCGTTAGCAGTAGCGCGTTTTTTCAGAAAGTGCTACTGCTATAGATTTTAGTAGTAGCGCTTTTTATGGACAATCTCTACCACTAAGGGCCCTTATCCAAATCGGCCCGCGCGCGTCCTCTCACTCTCCCCCTCACACTGTCTCGTCGCCTCTGTCGCCTCCGTCGCCGTCACCGCCGTCCTCCTCCGTCGTCGCCATCCTCCTCCCCCAAGGTCCCTCCCTCCTCCTCCCTCCTCCTCCTCACACTCTCTCATCGCCTCTGTCGCCTCCGTCGCCGTGGCCGTCATCGTCCTCCCTCCGTCCCTCCGCCTCCATCGTCGTCATCCTCCTGCCCCCCAAGGTCCCTCCCTCCCCCTCCCCTTCGGCGGTGGCCCCCTCCTCCTCCTCCCTCTCCGGCGGCCCCCTCCTCCTCCTCGCCCCCCTCCTGATCTCTCCTTCTCCACCTCAAATTTGAATAAGTAATTTGAATAGAACAAAATATGAAATTGAAAAGAATAAGTACATGTAGGTCTTTTGAATAGAATAGGAAATTTTTAGAAAATTTGAATAAGTAAATTTGAATAGAATAAAATATGAAATTGAAAAGAATAAGTAAAGTAGGTCTTTTGAATAGAATAGGGAATTTTTAGAAAATTTGAATAAGTAAATGTGAATAGAATAAAATATGAAATTGAAAAGGATAAGTAAATGTAGGTCTTTTGAATAGAATAGGAAATTTTTAGAAAATTTGAATATAATAAAATATGAAATTGAAAAGAAGAAGTAAATGTAGGTCTTTTGAATAGAATAGGAATTTTTTAGTAAATGTAGGTTTTTGTTTATATTTTGATTTAGGGTTTTCACTAAGTTCTAAGATGAGGATAATAATGTTTTTGTTTATATTTTGTTTTTGCAGAAATCAAGGAACCCTTGCATCATCCCTGCCGTCGTCCCTGTCACCGACCACCTCCGACCTCGAGGTGAGACCAGCCAAATCCCCATTCCGATGATGATGTAGATGTTTTGATAGTTGTATTAGAGTAGTAGCTACATGAGTAGCTGTGATAATTTTCATGGAATATGATGGAGATTTAGACATGTGTTATGTAGTGTTCTGTGTAGTACTAGTGCTTGCCCAAGTTGCCTATGTTTGCAGGGTACTCCTCACAGTGACCTGTGTTTTGTCAGTGTGTTGATTCATTTCCGTTCTGGCAAATTTCAGGCGCATGATATGTCCTATTTTAGCAAAGGTCATGCCGGATTTTTTCGTGAATTTAAGCATGACTTGTGCTAGCATATGTAGGAAATATCGAGTGCCCCAGATTTGCTAGAAAGAGAACTAAACGACATTTCGAGTTCACTTTAAGTCTGTCGGGGCTCTATACATGACAGTCAAAAAGTCGGTGACGGAGAGTCTCCACCATATATGAGAGAAGAAGAATGCCGACTGTTGTCGTGGGGGTCGCTTCTCCTTCTTCTCTTTGCGCTAGACCTTTGTTATGCACTAGGGGAAGAAGGAGTAACGACCATCATCGACGGTCGAAAAATCGGTGAGGGAGTCCACCATATATGAGAGAAGAAGAATGCTGACTGTTGTCGTGGGGGTCGCTTCCCTTTCTTTTCCTTGTGCAAGACATTTGTAATGCACTAGGGAAAGGAGGAGAAGCAACCATCACTGACGGTCGCAATATCAGAGAGGGAGTGCCCACCATATACGTGAGATGAGAGTTTAGGAAGAAAGACTCGACAGACCTAAAGTCAACCCATTGCATATTGAGTAAAAAGTGATATGTGTGTTAAGTTTCCTGGTAGTTGCCTTCGATTGATTTTCAATTAATGTTTCAACTACGAACATAGGAAATGTTTGGCGACGAAAAGGATTTAGGTATGTGCGAATACTGCAAAGACGAGCGCGGCGTGTGCGACAGACATTTCCTAGTTGATGGTAGGCGCTTCAGCATCAAGCTGGATGAGAACTTCGAAGTGGATACAGTAATCACAACGACAAGTCTTTTTTCGTAATTAAGCATGACTTCTGCTTTTTTTTTTTTTGCTTCAACTTATAATTTAATTTTTTACTATTCTACTAGTGTATCCCCTGCCATGCAAGAATGTTTGTCTTGGATAAGATTGGTTTTAGTCCTATGAAAACTATGGAGGTAAAGAGAGTTCACTTGAGGACCGAGCATGGTTATACTTTTGCCGCAAACTTATACAATGCAGACACCGACACCTATTTTGAATGCAAAAAATGGAGAGCACTATGCAAGGCTTAAGCATTTGAGCCTGATATGCTTATCACCTTTGATATTCGTTCAGAAGATGATATTGAAGATAATATCGACATCTGGGTCGATGTGCAGACGCCTCCAGTTCCACCATTATGTGAGTTTCTCAACCATATTTATGTCTTGCATATTGTTTATTCAAAAATAGTTGACTAATTTCTATTGACAACTTATTTCCATTCTAGCAAACATGTCCGACAATTGGTAGACAAGACCTACCACTGTCCCGGGGTTGAACTAAACTGCGAGGAGATAAAGTCATTATGTTTCATGGCTTGAGGATCTTGATACTGTCAAGACAAATTATTTTCCTGGATTTGAAAATTTTTGTACTCAAAACGTGCGACCAATAGTGTTCGTATTGAACTACCATCTATTTTGGAAAGATGGTAAGATTTTTACTGTTTGTCCTCAGTGCATCTTTTGCATACATTATTT